>OW818030.2:12204609-13643359 GCA_942486065.2 Calliphora vomitoria | reverse complement strand
TTCAGTTCTAGTTCAGTTCTAGTTCAGTTCTAGTTCAGTTCTAGTTCAGTTCTAGTTCAGTTCTAGTTCAGTTCTAGTTCAGTTCTAGTTCAGTTCTAGTTCAGTTCTAGTTCAGTTCTAGTTCAGTTCTAGTTCAGTTCTAGTTCAGTTCTAGTTCAGTTCTAGTTCAGTTCTAGTTCAGTTCTAGTTCAGTTCTAGTTCAGTTCTAGTTCAGTTCTAGTTCAGTTCTAGTTCAGTTCTAGTTCAGTTCTAGTTCAGTTCTAGTTCAGTTCTAGTTCAGTTCTAGTTCAGTTCTAGTTCAGTTCTAGTTCAGTTCTAGTTCAGTTCTAGTTCAGTTCTAGTTCAGTTCTAGTTCAGTTCTAGTTCAGTTCTAGTTCAGTTCTAGTTCAGTTCTAGTTCAGTTCTAGTTCAGTTCTAGTTCAGTTCTAGTTCAGTTCTAGTTCAGTTCTAGTTCAGTTCTAGTTCAGTTCTAGTTCAGTTCTAGTTCAGTTCTAGTTCTAGTTTAGTTCAGTTTAAGTTCAGGTTCTGGTTTATGTTCAGCGTATAATTAAGGTTTTGGTTCAGTTCGAATTCATTTATGTTTATTGTAATATTATTTTAATATTTGATATAGAGATATACTATACAATTTTATCTAACTACATTCCGCTTTACCTTTTACACTTATTAAAGGAAGTAAATAATAAACTTCTTCTTCCTCATATTTTAACAATTCGACTATTTACTTACAATTTGCTAACATAAAAACAGAAAAACACCTTAAAATGTAATAAAATTTTACTATACAAAAAAAATGTAACAACAGGAACATGAAGAATACAAACAAAGCTAACAATAGAATAAAAATAGGAATAAAATTCACTTATTGGCAAAAGTTTCTATACGATGGCCGTAACTTAAACTGGCAGTTATGTTCCTTATTATTCCTCTAGTTGTTACTCCCATCCACACCATTAACCTTTACAAGTCGTATATTAAAACTTTAGATTGCAGCATATACGGGCGTTAAAGTGTGAGTTCTTAAGAGTGTTTTTATTAGAAGCATTGACCAGTGGTTGTAAGGAAAAGTGTTGTTAAACTGAGCGCAAAGTTATGGGGTTATTATGTGGCCATCTCTAGAATGCGTGTGTATGTGTTTTCTGATTTTCTTCGGTTTTGTTTTTCATACATTTAGACATTTTTAATGGCTCAACTACTTGTTTGTTAGCAAATACATGAACCCTGCTTGTAACCACTATGAAGCGCTGTTGTTAATAACTAAGGTGTTTATTGTGGTGCTAAGAGTATGAATGTTATTTTATTATTTTTTGGGAAATAAAAATAAAAAATATTGAAATAAAATACGTACAAATTGATTTGCACAACTTCAGAGTTTAATTTACTGTAAGAAATAAAGATAAGCTTTTATGATTGTTTATTGTAGAAGTTTGTTGTAAGATATGTTCTGCACGTTTTAGTTTTCAAAAATAATAATGAAATAAATATATTTAAGATATAATAAATGCTTGCATATTCATCACATATTGGTTCTTTATTGGGACTTTCAATAGCTTCACTCGTAGGTTTTTATAGAGTATTTCATTAAATTCCAAAAAATATACAAAAACAAGACCTACATTGTAGAGTATTTCAATAGCATCAATCGTTGGTCTTTATGTTGTTAAAAGATCTTGAATTGTAGGTCTTTATATAGTGCTTTATTAGCTTCAAATTTAAATAGAATATTGACTTACATTAGTTTCAATTGAAAAGTTTTTCATTAGCTGCAATCTTTGGTCTTTTATTGGTTTCAATCTTCAGGTCAAGGTTTATATTTATTTTAGATTAAGATGAGCTTCAATCGTAAATGTGACTTTAGTTGTAGATATTTTTTCTTAGGTTTTTATAAAGTTTTTCATTTGCTCTAATCGGAGGTCTGTACTTGAACTTTTTATAGCTTCAATGGTTGGTCTTTATAAATAACTTCATAAAATTCAATTGTAGCTCTCTGTAGAATTTTTCAGTAGCTTGAATCATTCGTCTTTATGTTTTTACATGATCTACAATTGTAGATGTTTATAGAGTTCTCTATTAGTTTTAGTTGTAAGTCTTAATAGTATCTGACGTCAGCTGCAATTGCTGGTCTTAGCTTTAATCAGAGGTCTTTGTAGGGTCTTTCATTTTTTACAGTTGGAGTTCTTTATATAGTATTTCGTTGGCTTCAATCAAGAAGTAAATGTCTTTATTTATTTTAACATCCGAGTAGATGAAGAAAGGGGGTTTGATATCGATGAAAATGAAAGGGGGTTTGATATCGATGAAAATAAATGGGGGTTTGATATTTTTTCCAAAAATTTGCGATGAAAACGAAAGGGGATTTGATTTTTACGATGAAAACGAAAGGGGATTTGATTTTTACGATGAAAACGAAAGGGGATTTGATTTTTACAAAATTTTTCATTGTTTTAAAAAATTCTTATCGCACACATTTTTTTTTCCACGGTGATTCCTCTTTGCTGTTATTTTCATGCCTATAGAAAAATTTTTAAAAAATTATTTTTCATTGTTTTGACAAAAATTTTTATCGCGCACATTTTTTTTCCACGTTGATTCCTCTTTCACATCGTTTTCATACGGGTAAGAAATTTTTATTGTAGAAAATTTATTTTTCAGTGTTTTGAAAAATGTTTCTAGTTTTCAAAAATGTACTTTAGGAAAAATTATAAATATATTCTGATTTCTAAAAATAATGCAGTATTTTGTCGGTTTTTATCAGACAATCTACATCCGTTATTTTTATTTTTTTGTAAAAAGAAAAGTTTTTTATTGTTAAAATTTGGCTTAGAAATAATAGGTTTTAAGAAATTTATAGTTTTCAAAAAAACTTTAAAAACAAAGGAATAGAAATCTACTTTTTCGTCATTTTCATGCTGATAGAATAATTATAAAAGCTAAAAGTATAGTTTTCTTAATATTTGAATACATCCGGCCTTGTTCTAGAAAGAAGGCTACATGCATTGTTTCCGTTATGATTGTAGAAAATAATTTGAATTTAAATATTTCATACAAAATCTGTTTCATAAAACTTTAATAAATTTAAAAATTGATTATGAATAAGGCCTTTATTTTAGAAATAATAGTTTTAAGAATAATTTTGAAAAATGATAGCAATAGTTTTTAATTTTAAGATGTTGAAAATTTATTTTTCATTGTCTTGAAAAAAAAAAAAAATTTAATGCGTCAATAGAAATGAATCGCTCACATTTTTTGGAATTTCTCATTTTTATGCAAGATGAAGCAAATGTTTCTTTCGATCAGTAAAATTTTAGGTCTAGAATCGAGTCATACATCCGGCACGATTGTTTTAAAGAAATATTATTTACACAGTTTCCGCTGTGATTGTAGAAAATAAGATATACTTGTCTGGAATTGTAGACGGCGAGAACACCCCAATATTGTTTGGTTTTAGGTCAAGAATTGAGTCAGACATCCGGCACAATTTTTAAAGAAAGAACATTTACACAGTTTCCGTTGTGATTGTAGAAAACAAGATATACTTGTATAGAATTATAGAGGACGACAGCACCCCATATTGTTTGGTTTATGAAAAAATAATAGCATAATCAAAAAAAAAAAAAATACAATAGACAAAATTTGGAAAATGATAAAACATTTCTGGATTTATAGACGATGACGAATCCTCATATCACAACATACTTATAATAAATTTTTTCTAAATATGTTAAACAAATATGTATAAATACTGAGTTTTAAAGCAGTAACTATTCAGTAGAAGTCAAACATTCAATTGAAAATAATAAGAAATATGACCTCCACAATGACGAACAGAGATATTGTAGCCGCCTTCAACAAATTGAGGAGCAAACCATACTGCTCCGTAAAGGATATTGAAACTGGTAAGCCGTATAAGGTTCTTAGGATGTATCGTCACAACAACAAATATGGAAATGTTGTGATAGCGGAGTTAGAGGAGTGGATGCTATACCTTCCAAAAAGATATAACGCTTTGGAAGATGCTGCTATTGAGGGGACCTCTGAGGAGCAATTTCTGTTGAGCAAAAAGACGGATATAATAACTGGGAACTATATCATCGAATTAGAAGAGATTGGTGAATATGGAAGTTCGTTAGAAGCAGATGATGATGATCTGATGTTTATCCCCAACGCACAACCCTACTTTGGCTGGGAAAGTAGCAAAAAAGCTAAACATTAAATAATAATAATAATAATAATAATAATAATAATAATAATAATAATAATAATAATAATAATAATAATAATAATAATAATAATAATAATTATAATAATAGAAATAATAAAAAATATATAAAACAAAAAAAATGTTAGTTTTTTAATTTATTTTTTTTTTTTTTTTTATATATAAAGATAGAACAAATTTTAAAATTTACTATTCTTATTAGCATAGCTGTTTTGAAATGATGTCTCGCATAACTATTATACAATTTTTAAAGGATTTTGAGGGATATATTTTTTTAGAGCATCTGGAATTAATCAAACATTTCCTAAAGTTAATAGATGAAAGTGAAAAAAATGATGATTATAAATGCGGATTTATAAGTTGCTTACAAGAAGATGTTGAACTGATTCCTGAACGATATGAAATAAACTTTGAAAAGCAAAAGAAAATGATTGAAGACTTAATAAAAAAATATTATTTATTATCAAAATACTTTTATACCATATGAAAATTAAATAAAAAGCATTTTTTAAAAGAGTTTTGTTTGTATTCATTTATTTATATTTTTTTTTTTTTTATATAGAAATTCTAGACACAAGTGTCCACAATTAAATGTATTATATTGTTGTTTTCGCTTATGATTGTATTTGATGTTTTTTCCCAAATATTTTATGATTTCCAACGGTGGTTGTAAATTTCCAAAACTATCAAAATATTCCAAATCATTATTGTTTTTATAATATGCTACCCAATGAGTGCCACTACCAGTTGAAGAATCCAAATTAACTATTCCACACTCTACTTGTTTAGATTGTTTTGGAAGCATATCTCGCATAAATACGCCTCTGAAATTAGGAATATTTCTATTAGCAAACTTCATGATATCTGCATCTGTAAGTGGTCTGTTGGGTAGCATATTTAATAGTTTTTTGAATTTTTACAAATTATACCATAACCTCTCTTGTATGGTTTAAGATATAGTCCTTTTCCCATGGCAATAGATTCCATTGCTTTATTGTGACGTGTAGATTCATCTAATTTTTTCTTAGCATTTTTAGCAGAGGTAACAGCTTTTGCAATTGATGTAGCTCCCGAAGTTATACTGCCTAATGCTCCAAGTGCAGTTAAAATTGGAATAAGTGGTAAGAATCCTCCAGTTTTGGGAAGTTTTATAATCCGTGGAACAATGACATTATGTTTATTTCCTTTAAATGATTTATTAATAACTTTTTGAGCAATTTTAATAGCATCTTGTATATCCTGAGGTTTCTCTTTCTTCAACATATTGGTAGCAGTTTTAATAGTTTTCAAAAACAGTTTTTTATTACAGAACTGTTTTTTGTTTTGGAGTCCCATACCAAGTTTTGTTTTTGTCTTCATTGCATTGGTCACTATATATGCACTTGTCTTTTCACCAATACTACTATCTTTTGCTAAAACTCTTTCCCAAGCTCTTTCAGTTAAAATTTTGTCAGCTTGATTGCGTTCTGTTGAATCATTACTTTGCGAATAAGCTATATCATGTTCTCTACAAGCAGAATCTAATGGATTAATACCTTTATCTCCTCTAGCTAAACGTTTTTTTAGTTTTGTTCCTGGTCCACAAAATTGATATCCTGGTATATGAAGCTCTATTGGTAAAACGTCGATTAAATTATTTAATATACCTTGTCCTCTCATAACTTTTTTTGAAATGAATAAAATATTAATGTGTAACATCTTATATATACTTTGACAAACAAAAAAAATTATTAGTTACCAAAATGCGTTTAATAAAACAAGACAAAAATATTTCCGTGAGAAACATGGACTTTTCTACTGATGCAAACACAAAACTACGTCATAGTAGTTTATTACCGAACAGCATTAGGGCTCTAATTGTTGGTCCATCTAATTGTGGGAAGACTAATGTTATGCTTAGTCTCATTGAAAGTCCGAATGGTTTAAAATTTGAGAACATATATTTATATTCAAAATCGCTCTATCAACCAAAATATCAGTACTTGGAAAAACTCATTGCACCTATAACAGGGATGGGATATTTTACATTTAGTGATAATGAGAGTGTTATACCACCTGATGAAGCCAAAAATAATTCACTAATGATATTCGATGATGTTGCTTGCGAGAAACAAAATAATATACGATCATATTTTTGTATGGGTCGCCACAGAAATGTTGATTCTTTTTACTTATGTCAAACATATACAAGAATTCCTAAACATTTGATTCGAGACAACGCAAATATGATAATTATGTTCAAACAGGATGAATTAAATATGCGTCATGTTTATAATGATCACGTTGGAACAGATATGGCATTTGAAAAATTTTTTGATATGTGTCGTGAATGTTGGCAAGACAAATTTGGCTTTTTAGTAATTAGCAAAGATAATGAGATGAATGGTGGGAGATATAGAAAATTTTTTGATAACTTTATTCAATTATAAATGCTGTTCATGAGCTGTTCAACGCTGTTCATGAGCTGTTCAAAGCTGTTCATGAGCTGTTTAAAGCCGTTCATGAGCTGTTAAAAGCTGTTCATGAGCTGTTCATGAGCTGTTCAAAGCTGTTCATGAGCCGTTAAAAGCTGTTCATGAGCTGTTCAAAGCTGTTCATGAGCCGTTAAAAGCTGTTCATGAGCTGTTTAAAGCCGTTCATGAGCTGTTGAAAGCTGGTCATGAGCTGTTCAAAGCCGTTCATGAGCTGTTGAAAGCTGGTCATGAGCTGTTCAAAGCTGTTCCAAAGCTGATAATAGTTGAATAAAAAGAATGCGCAAAACAGTTTTACCATTATTACTATTATTAACTTGCAAGCAACGGTATTGATCTGATCTCCCAGAGCTATATTAAGATGAATGAACAACTACTTAAAGAATTAATAAAGACTCGATCTGTTTTAAAACAAAAATATCGAAGTTTAAAAGTTGGTGAAACTGAAAAAGACGAGATATTAGCAAAAACATTTAAGCCAATAACTGAACCATTAAAAGAACTTGTGAAAAATAACAACACTCAATATGATAAACCTAAAGCAGAAAATATTTACACTCAAAACAATTCTTTCGATTTCAATAATATGTTGTCTAAAGTTGAAACGAGTACTCCTAAGAAAGACATACAACTTAAAGATGATGAAAACAGTAACGATACAAACAGTGTAGATTCGACATTTAATTCAGCTAATAATTCATCTAATGTTATTGACTTATCATTACTGCAGAAAAATAAATTGCTTGATACAACATATGGTCCACATAAAAACTCATATAATGTTTGGAAGTTTGGTAATAGCGATATAGAAATAAATGAAGAAAAAATTAACATTGGAAATCAAAATTGGGCCGTTACACCAGGCTTGATTCAATTATTGTTTCATAAAGAACCAACAAATTATGAACCATATGAGTTGGATATTTATAAAAATATTTTGATTAAAACCAATGCGCACAAAAGACAATTTAATTCCAAAAATCAAATTAAGGGCACTAAGAGCAAAAAGTACAACACTATTATAAAAAAATTATTTAAGGATGAAATTTCTATAACACCAAAAAGATCATTAAGATCACAAACGCATAAAGGAAACGGAATGATTATGAAAGTCAATAATGAAAGACCCAACTATATATACTGGAACGATCCTAATGAATTAGTAGATCGACTTAGACTATTGGTTGCATCGGAAGGCGCGGGACACAATAATCATCGCAATGAAATTAATTCAATTTTAGAGGAATTGCAAGAAGCAAATATTATTGCGTAGAAAGCAATAATCATAAATAAATAGTGGAAGGATAACAAAATATGCCTGTTGATAAGTTTGGTCATCACTCAAAGAGCCAAAACAATTTTATAAAAAATGAGAAAAATAAAAGAAAAATTCGTCAAGTTGTTGGACTTGTGTTGGATAAAAATAATAACATTAATGTTCAAAACAAAAGGATCACAAATGTTTCGTTTCCTACACAAGAAAAAGACGCTGTTAATAAACATTACTTGGGAACAGAAATCAGACAATTGCAACAAGATTTAACAACATTGAATAAACAAGAATATAAAAAACTTGATGGAAAACTTAATAATATTGATAATTCAATACAAAACATGATATCTCATAGAGAAATGTCTTTAAAATTACATTTTAGTGAACAGATCGAAACGTTGTTAGAGAAAGTACAAAGACTGGAGAATTTTGTTTTTACGTCAATAATTACAAAAAGTGAACCGCCAAGCAGTACAGATCCAATAAAAAAGAAATATAAAATAAAATATTAATATTAATATAATTCAAGTATGGATGAAAAACGAGAGTTGGTTAATGAGCTTCATTCCCAAGCAAGGAAAAATTTTAAACGACGGAGAGTAATAATGAAGGGTATTGATGATTTATGGCAAGCGGATTTAGTTGAAATGGGAAATTACTCTACATATAATAAAGGATTTAAATATTTATTAACAGTCATCGATACTTTTTCAAAATTTGCTTGGATTCGACCACTAAAATCTAAAACGGCTATAGATGTTACAAATGCTATGAATGACATATTTTATTTAGGCCATATACCAAAAAATTTGCAAACAGATGATGGAAAAGAATTTTTCAACAACTTATTCAAAAACCTAATGACAAAATATAAAATTAATCACTATTCTACTTACAGCATTATGAAAGCCTCAATTGTAGAACGATTTAACAGAACTCTGAAAGGTATGATGTGGAAAGAATTCAGTTACAATGGCTCATATCATTGGGTTGATTTGTATGAAAAACTAATTAGTGATTATAACAAAAAAATCCATCGAGTTATCAAAATGGCTCCTATTGACGTAAAACCTTCTAATGAAAAATTATTGTTAAATACCGTTTATAACCATATAAAAATATTTAAGAAAAACAAGTTTAATATTGGTGACAATGTACGCATTAGCAAATATAAACATTGTTTTGAAAAAGGGTATACTCCAAATTGGACAACAGAAATATTTAAAATCAAACATATTAAAATTACATATCCAACGACATATATTTTAGAAGACTATATGGGAAATCCTATTAAAGGTGGATTCTATGAAGAGGAGCTACTATCAACCAGATATCCAAATACGTATCTTGTGGAAAAGGTTATAAGAATAAAAAATAATCGTGCTTTTGTTAAATGGTTGGGATTTACAAATGATCACAACTCTTGGATTAATAAAAACGAAATATTGTAATAAATTTCTTATATCTATTAAGTTTATAAATAAATAAAATATATTTTAAAACAAAAAAAAAAAAATGTATATGTTTTTATTCATTCCATTTTTAGTATTCAATATGTCTATTACATTAACTTTGAACGGAAACTCGTCAATTTTAACTGCAAATTATTTTCCACCCATAGCATTGGAAGAGGATTATGAATGCTCACTTATAGATTTTCATACATATAATAGCATACCCAATGTCGATGAGGATAATAATTTGTTTCATATTGGGGATAACATTATTGAAATTCCTATTGGTTCCTATGAGCTGGAAGATATTGCAGATTATTTAGAAAGTGAATATGAGCATTTGACTAATGGTGAAAAATCGATTAAAATAGAAGCCAATAACAATACAATGAGAGTTGAAATAACTACTTCTCATGATTCAATATATTTCAATAAAAAAAGAACAATTGGAAAGTTAATGGGTTTTAACAAAAAAACTTTAAACGGGGGTTCCAATTATCTCTCTGAACTACCCGTAAATATTCTCAAAGTGAATACAATACGTATTGATTGTAATATCGCTGTTGGATCTTATATAAATGGAGAAAGGGCACATACAATTCATGAATTTGGAATAAATGTTTCCCCAGGATATAAAATGGATGAAATTCCACGAAACTTAATCTATTTACCTCTAAACACCAAGGAGATAAGTTCTATCGCGGTCACTATTGTAGATCAAAATAGTGAGTTTATAAATTTTCGTGGTGAAAATATTACTCTTCGTCTTCATTTACGACCCAAACAATAATGATTATATACAATAAAAACGTTGTTGTTAGAATGAGGAGAGACATTAGTGTGTTGAACACTGCGTCAGCAAGAACAACCTTAAACGCATCAAAACTGACCGAAGCAAATAAACAATTCCTAAAATCCTTGAATTTTATTTTAAAGAATAATGACTGACATAATTAATGTTTTAGAAAAACCAATGATAGATGAAAGAATCATAAAAAAAGATTATCATACATATACACCGTATATTCAATCATTTAATAATAATGATGAAATTCGTATTTCAATACAAAATCAAGATTTATATGTTTTACCGAGTGAAAGCTTTTTGTATATTGAAGGTACTGTGTTAGATGCTACAAGTGGTCTAAAATCGAAAAACTTTAAATTGAAAAATAATTTTGTACCCAATTTATTTGAGGAGATTCGTTATGAGCTTAATGGCGTTGAAATAGATCGCACTCGACATTTGGGTGTTTCTAGCACAATTAAAAATTATCTATCCCTAAATGACAGCGAAAGTATTATGATGGGGAATGCAAGCTGGTCTTATGATAAAGACATCGATGTTGGTGAAGGATTTTTCAACTTTTATGTTCCGCTTAAATCATTATTAGGATTTGCTGAGGATTATAATAAAATTATGTTAAATTGTAAACATGAATTAATATTATTACGTACCAAAAATGATGATAATATTGTTAATTCTAATCAAACTACTGAAAAACCAAAAATTACAATTCAAAATATTAGTTGGAGAATTCCGCATGTAAAACTTTCGGATTATGCTAAACTGAACACAATAAAAATTATTAATAGTGGAAATGTGTTGCCAATAGCATTTCGTAGTTGGGATTGCCACTACCATCCTCAACTATCAGCATCACAAAATCATATTTGGAATGTAAAACTAGCTGCAAACAGAGAACGTCCACGTTTTGTACTAATTGCTTTTAAACATAACAATAAGCTTACCCATTCAAATCTTAACAATATTAAAGTACATTTAAATTCAGACTCATATCCCTATGATGACTTAAATGTTAAATTTGATAATCAACGTTTTGCCATTCTATACGATATGTATGTTAAGTTTCAACAAAATTTCTATATGAGGGAGGCTCAACCACTCCTCTCAGCTGAAGAATTTAAGGAAAAAGCACCTATAATCGTGATTGATGTCAGTCATCAAAATGAAGCAGTCACAACAGGCCCAATTGATATAAAAGTTGAGTTTTCTACAGATAAAATAGTAGCGGCTAATACATCTGCATACTGTTTACTCATACACGATCGTTTAATCGAATACTCACCGCTTACAGCTTCAGTTAAAAAAATTGTTTAACGCAATGAATAAAATGTATTAATTTCAATATTTTTAATTATAGATTTATTTAACAATATTATCTTTAAACTTAAAATTATAGAACAATAAATAAATTTGTTAAAAAGTAAAATTTAAATAAATAAGAAAATAAATATATAAATTATAAAATAATATCACATGTGTTTTATTTTTTTTTTTTAATTCTTAAAATATGTATATTTTATCCTAATATTTTAAATCCATAAACATTTCATCGTCATCATCAGAAAATAAATAATTATTATTTACATTTAAATTACTTGAATTTATATCTAAGAACATTTGGTCATTTCCATCATTATACCATTTCGTTAATGAATTTTCAGTAATGTTTGATTCTGCATTATTCGTATCCTCTATTAAATATTCTGCAATATCTTCTAATTCAAAATCATTTTCTATTAACTTATAATGCCCCCAAGCATATGTCTGAATACCATCGAACTTTATGTATCTCTTATCATCATTGTGACTTAAAACTATTTTTTCTATTTTTTGGGTATATATTTGATGGCGGTACGTTCGAAATGTATACATTGAATCACTGTGCACATTTTTGGAATACAAACACTTTTTATAATCGACTAATGTTATTCTATCTAATGCCATTTTTTTCACACCCTTGGATTTTTTAATTTCTCCATTATCTTCATTCCTAATTGAGTACATTTTCGCCCTTAAACCTACAAATTCTCTCATAATTACTCCACAGTTTTCATCCTTCATCATTCCCAAAACTTTTTTATTTACAATTGGTAAATTAAATTTATTTTGAGGGCTATAATCTGAAGTATCAAAACGTTGAAGTACATCATTTGAGATATCCTTATAGAAATCTTCTGTTCTAATGGTATATACAAATGAATCTGTATCCATGTAATTTAAATGAATTCTACTATTAAATTTGGGTTTCATATAACCATAGTGAAATTCATACATTTTCCATTTCGAAAGTTCTAATACACTGAAACCTAAGTACATTGGTTTATTACATTAAATGTTCATTCGTTTAAGTTGTACGGCAAACATATCATCTCCAAACCTAGACAGACTATGAAAATTTAATTGAGCAATATGAGCTCTTGCTTCTTTATGATTTCTTCTGTCCGATTCCCACTGTGTTACAATATAAACACTCTTTCTTTTTTCCACATTCTCCATGGTCTTGCCATAAACTGCATTATTTAGTAACTTAAAGAAATCTTTTTCGAATGCATTTGTCGCTTTAGTCCTATGAAAAGTATTTAAGTCGATGTATGACTTTAACCATGGAGCCTGTTTAAATTTTATAACTCGATGTATTTTTTTCAAAATCATACCATTTTCTATACACTGTTTCAACACTCTATAATGTATAGCATAATTTTTTTTATTAGTTAAATCTGCTATCAACTTTTCATTTCTCATGGGAGGAACTACTTTATTTTGAGGACAGAATGGTAAATCATTGTGTAGGTCATGTAGTCCAGTAGGATAGTCTAAATCAACTTCTAAGATATAACCCTCACTGGACTCATCTTCAAGACAATTTACATTAAGTGAAATTATTTCTTCATTACTTAACCAAACAAAATCTGAATATGGTAGGTATTGCGACATTGCCCATCCATACAAGTTATTTGCATCCAAGTACATTAGATATTGTGAGGACTTTGTTCTATCATAATCATTCATATACTTATTATTGGCCACAGAATGTCTTAATGAACATTGGACAAGCCCTCCTCTAATACCAGTTTTGACCATATTATACATATCAACATCAGTTATAAGTTCTAAACGTATTTTTGTTGATTTCAACATAGCATCCCAGGATAACCCTGGTGCTGTATAATAATGACAAGGATCCAAACCATAAATGCTTTTACATATCTTTCTGAAATTTTCAAAAATGTCTGCTAAAATAAGTGTATCACTTTTAACATACAATTCTGTATATTCTAACAGTGTTTTACAATTAAATGTTTCCCATACTTTTTCAGCATGTTGATAATCTTCGACTTTGCACTCTTGATTCGTCAACAAATTTCTAAATTCTTCCCGTTCAGGGAGATTTCCTTCAGAAAGTTTTGAAAATGAGTCAATATAAGAGTATGGGAATATTCCCTTTCTTCTTATTAAGTCAAACTCAGCATCATTTGGGAAATATTTCTTAATGATTTTAAAATCATCAGAAGCTAAATTTGAAGATAAAGCGTCTAAACTTGATGCCATAAACCTAAATGAGTCTACAAACCTCAACTGAAAACTATCATTTTCTATTGGTACATTTTTTGTAATGGAAATATAAGTTTCCTTATTTATAGGAATTATTTCTATGGTACCCTCAGCTTTACCTAATTCTTTTATAAACAAATGACTGTCATAGGATGATAAATTGTGGAAAAACACTGGTATGAATTTTTTAATTTTAAAATTAAGGTTACAATGGTTGTGAAGGGCAGATCGATAGCGACCAGTCAAATGGCAATGGTCACGAACTCTGTCATCGTCCAACGGTTTTCCACAAAGGTTACAGTCTACACAAATTCTAAATTCTTCATTTTCTTCATTTGTAAGTGCTTTCATTGGAACTACTTTATTTAAATAATTTTTGAAAATTTCTTTTGTGTCTTTCAACAATTCCCTGACAAATACTTGGGGGCTATCTAATCCGCTATAAGTGAATGATTTTGAATAACTATCATTATAACTACACTTAATATAATAACTAAATGAACAGGGGATGTGTTTCTGTTCATTTAGTGTCTTAGAGCTAATTCTATTATTAATTTTTTGTAATAGACATTCGAAGTCTGCATAGACAACGAATGGCACTTCTAAATTATTAATGTTATTTTTGAATTCTATATACTTATCTTCGTTTGCCGGCATTGTAGTAACCATTTCGGAGCATCCATCTTTATGTCTTGTTGACATTTCTGGATCTTTGGAGTAAGTAAGACACGTCATGCAAAAGTGAATGCTGTTTTTACTATTGCTTAACGATGATCTCAAAAATCTGGAAGAACAAAATATAAAATTTTAAATATAAATAAATAATTCAAAAAATGTATTAAATATTTTAACATACCGTGATAAATCTTTAATGAGAACATAATGCCTCTTACTGCAATCCTCGTTCTCCAACAACATTAGGCTGATGTGAATTGTCCTATATTTATCGCATACTCTGTATGGTCCAATTATTTGGTTCCCTTTCACATCAAATCCAAATACATTTATACTAATGTAAGGATTTTGTGATTCAAAGATATTTATATCTTTTACATCAATTGGAAATTTGATGTTTGAGAAATTAATTTCTATTTCATCAATTTTTATGACATCTCTCTCAATATTATCAATATTGTATGAGGAACACATAGTAGCTTTTTGGGGGTTGCTAGGATTTCTCAATGCTGCTACTATGCACCATTTAAAGCAATATATGTCATCATTTTTTATATTGAGGCAAGCATTTAATTTGCTCAATTTATATGGCATATTTATATAATTCGATCCTCGAACTATATCGTGCTTGTTGATGTTGATGTTCAAGTTGGATATTTGGAGTAGAGCCCATCCACTATCCCGTTCTTGGAACTCCGACATTTTAGTTTTAATGTCATCTGCCTTTTCCAAATAAATATCTCGTAAGCCATGAGAACGGTTTACAGCCACCATTTTAGTCACATGCGACATAGTCTCAAGTTTCTCTGTATCCTCTGATTTTTTTATGTAAAGGCATTGAAGCTCAAAATTACATTTAAAATTAATTTGTTTCGACAAGGACTCTTCCAATATTTCCATTACTTCCTCTTCTGCAGCTTCAAAAAATTCTTCCACAAATACGTTCTCTAACTTCGGGTTTGAGTATGTGTAGACTTCAATTCGTTCCATGAAGTCGCTGGATCTTATTTTTATGTTTTTAGTGAAATCTCTCACTACACCCAAACTTTCCTTGTGGTGCCTTGAACGAAGATGATGCCCCCAATCCAATCTTCCAACATCAATTTGACAGCTCGAACAATTAATTTTATTTTGATGCGTTTTTTTGTGGTTTTCCAAGCCCATGTGAGTTTTGAAACCTCTATCACAAATTTCACAATTTAAACTTGTTATCCCGACATGGATAGCCTTATGATTTTTTAAATGCATTTTATTTGTGAATTCATCTCCACAAAGTTTGCAGTAAAAGATGTTGCAACTCTTCTTCATGCTTTTTTGGTGCACGAGCTTATGTTTGTGCAGTTTACTTAATGTAGTAAATACATTGCAACAAACTTCGCATATAAATCCAGCTCCGATTTCCTTATTGAGCTCCATCGTGCCTTTAGCGAATTTTGATGTTGATGGCATAGTGTCCAAATAAGAATCCATATTTTTTCTTTGAAATAAAATTGTTTTTTATTGCTTGAATACTAAATTCAAACTAAAATTATTTACAAAAGTAGAACCATTGAAACCTTTACTTTGCTCAATCTTAATGAAACATTTAGACATAGCTATTATATTTAAAAGATAGTATAAAATATTTTTCTTACAAAAAAAATAAGTCTTAAAATGAAGCGGGGTGTTGTCGCCGTCTACAATTCCAGACAAGTATATCTTATTTTCTACAATCACAGCGGAAACTGTGTAAATAATATTTCTTTAAAACAATCGTGCCGGATGTATGACTCGATTCTAGACCTAAAATTTTACTGATCGAAAGAAACATTTGCTTCATCTTGCATAAAAATGAGAAATTCCAAAAAATGTGAGCGATTCATTTCTATTGACGCATTAAATTTTTTTTTTTTCAAGACAATGAAAAATAAATTTTCAACATCTTAAAATTAAAAACTATTGCTATCATTTTTCAAAATTATTCTTAAAACTATTATTTCTAAAATAAAGGCCTTATTCATAATCAATTTTTAAATTTATTAAAGTTTTATGAAACAGATTTTGTATGAAATATTTAAATTCAAATTATTTTCTACAATCATAACGGAAACAATGCATGTAGCCTTCTTTCTAGAACAAGGCCGGATGTATTCAAATATTAATAGAACTATACTTTTAGCTTTTATAATTATTCTATCAGCATGAAAATGACGAAAAAGTAGATTTCTATTCCTTTGTTTTTAAAGTTTTTTTTTTAAAAAACTATAAATTTCTTAAAACCTATTATTTCTAAGCCAAATTTTAACAATAAAATTATTTTGGACAATTATAATGGTAGCAATCCATACAACTTTTCTTTTTACAAAAAAAAAAGAAAAAACGGATGTAGATTGTCTGATAAAAACCGACAAAATACTGCATTATTTTTAGAAATCAGAATATATTTATAATTTTTCCTAAAGTACATTTTTGAAAACTAGAAACATTTTTCAAAACACTGAAAAATAAATTTTCTACAATAAAAATTTCTTACCCGTATGAAAACGATGTGAAAGAGGAATCAACGTGGAAAAAAAATGTGCGCGATAAAAATTTTTGTCAAAACAATGAAAAATAATTTTTTAAAAATTTTTCTATAGGCATGAAAATAACAGCAAAGAGGAATCACCGTGGAAAAAAAATGTGTGCGATAAGAATTTTTTAAAACAATGAAAAATTTTGTAAAAATCAAATCCCCTTTCGTTTTCATCGTAAAAATCAAATCCCCTTTCGTTTTCATCGTAAAAATCAAATCCCCTTTCGTTTTCATCGCAAATTTTTGGAAAAAATATCAAACCCCCATTTATTTTCATCGATATCAAACCCCCTTTCATTTTCATCGATATCAAACCCCCTTTCTTCATCTACTCATCCGCTTCATTACTAGATTGGACTTTAATCACAGCTATATTCGTAGGTTTTTATAGGGTATTTCGTTTTTTACAATCGAAAGTCTTTATAAGGACTTCCAGCTATTGGAACCGTAAGTCTACATAGAGTCTTTCATTAGATTTAATTGTATATCTTTTTGTAGAGTCTTTCAATAGATTCAATTGTTGATTTTTATGTATTTGCATGATCTTGAATTGTATGTCTTTATAGAGTCCTTAGTAGTTGCAATTACAAGTCTTAAATTTATTTTACTTAGCTTCGATTGCAGGTCTTTATATAGCCATTTATTCGCTGTAATAATAGGTATTTACAGAGTCTTTCATTAGTTTCAGTCGCTAGGTAAACCCGTTTATGTAGATTTACATGAGCTTCAATGACAGACTGGGCTTTAAACGTAGATACACGGAGTTGTGCATTGTTACTGTAACCATTTCAGCATTTGTGCATGTTTACTGTAACCATTTAAAAATTTTAACAATATTATAGTCACAGTAACTATTTATATGATTTTGGCAACAATAATATGGTTAATTTACGATTCACATGATTGTATCAACCATATATATGGTTACAGTAAACATGTATATGTTTGTGACAACCATTTATATGATGAATAATTTTATCATAATATGTTGTTCTCAGATTATGATATCCATAAGCCGAGAGCAACATAATATGGTAAGTCCTTCATCATACAATGGTCATCAGTCTCAAATCTATCAAGATAGAATTTTAAAGACTTATATCTCTTTGTTTATGTGTTTTTTATAATAGCTAATAACTTGTTCTCCTACAATGTAAAATAGTTTTTAAATTGGTATTAATGGAAAAACCGTGAAAAATTTAACGAAACTTTTACAATTTTTGTCTAATTTGGAGCATTTCAAAAGTATCGATTTTCGATTTTCTCGCTTTTAAATTAGCAACCGAACCAGGACTCTACCCGATATATTGATGTAGCAATAATGTTTAGAAGTTATTTGGAGGCTTCAAAAAGCTGATTTCAACACACAGCCGGGCCATAGCGACTCCGCTATCTCCAATTTTAATTCAATTCTTTTACGACGGACTATAGATGTTTTGGTCAATTTACAAGGGATCTTATCATGTCATATTGTCCCAATATTTCGCAATGGTTTTTATTGTTTTTCAAGCAAAAAATGTTCTAAAATAATACTACGTTCTATTCTTTGTTTATTGTATTATCGTAACGAACCAGCAGAGACCAACGCCGAACGCCTAAGAGTCGGTTAAGCCAAGCCGCCGAGTCCTGATATATTAGGACATTATGACAATATGACTGATAAGAGACCTTGCGAATTGACCAATTCTATTGTTCCAATTCCAGTATTTCTATTTCTTTTTTCTATTATAGGTTCAATTTTTAAGTCAAATGTTGTATCTATTCCACTGTTTATTGTAGCTTCTAGTGTCTATCTTAGGTTGTGTTTTAATATTTTTTCTTACATTTAGTCTTATGTGTTGTATAGTTTGCCTCTGTATCTTTTCTAGTTACTGTATACTCTATTCTGTTCTAGTGTCGGTTATGTATTATTAGAACAGAATAAGTAGATTATTTAACAGACTAAATAGACAGACTATGTCTATTTAGTCTGATAAATAATCTATTTATTCTGTTCTAATAATATATTGGATTTTGTTCAGTCTAGTGCCTGTTCTTTAGTCAATTGCAGATTCCTTTCTAATTCTTATGCTAGTGTCTTTTATTTTGTCTGTTGTAGGGTTTTTTTAAGTTCGTTTATGCTGTCCGTTCAAAGACCAGCTTTTCTGTATATTCCTTCCCAGCAGTTAAGCAAGTAGTATCCCTTATAGACAGTAATTCGCAAATGTCTTATCACTTGGCTGACTCCAATTTATATATTTTGGTCATTTGACACGTATGTGTTCTTTGTAGTCCACAGAGAAGACAATTGGTTACTTAATACATCACATTTAATCCAGCATGAAGACAATTGTCACTTAAGTTTCTCGTCACTTTAAACGTTTTGTGAGTAATTTGTTTAAACTGATTTTATACAAATTGTGTTGATATAATTCTCATGCAGTTAATTTGTATTTTTGCTTAAGAATACTGATATTCCATGTAACAGCATGAAGTCAATAGTCACTAGGACACACTAAACTCTTAGTAGCCTATAGTGAAGTCACTTTACCCACCAGAAGCAATCCATTGGAGAGTTTATTTTAAGCTGACTATTTGAGGTCAATTAGCACGCGTACATATTAAAATAACTAGTTATATAGCTGATCATGTTACCAGTTAAGTAGCTAGTAAGGTAACTGACGCTATTTAATCAGTATGTGAATCCAATGCGTTGACTACATTGTACCAGCTATTAGTCGGTCTCATTGTAGTCAAAAAGGGTCAAAATAACTAGTCTCGTAGCTATTGAAGTAACTAGTTCCACCCTAAATAATGGGTAAAATCACTAGTTTGGAACTGTTTCCTAGAACAGCGGGGTTTGTCTAGTGTAATATTTGTTCTAGTAGTTGTGTAATCTTATGTACGTTCTATGGTCGTTTCTGGTGTCTGTTATAAAATCTATGCTAGTATCTGTTTGAATGTGTATGATAGAGTCTGTTCTATGTCTGTTCTCCTGTCTATTGCAAGGAATGTTTTAGTCTCGGTTCTATAGTCTGCTCTTCTGTTAACTGTTATCTTAGGTCTTTTACAGTTTCGAATTTTATATATGTTTTAGTGATGGTTATAAATTCGATTATGGTGTATGTTTTAATCAATATTATCACGACTGAAGTAGAATATATTCTGTGTCAATTCCTCTGTAATAATAGATTATGTTTTACTATCTGTTCTAGCAGCTATAGTATGGACTGTTCTAATATCTTCTTATCTCTGTTTTAGAATAACAATGTTCGTCTGTCTATGGTAGGATCTGTTTTAGTATATATCCTTGCCTATACTAGTGTCTGCTGTAGAGTATATTAAAATGTTTGTTCTTTAGAATATTGTAAAGTCTATTAAAATGTATTGTTACGAAATTGCATTATCAATTTAACGATCTGTAATGTCTGCTGGCAATTATCATCATGTATATAAACATCTCCAATTGTTTATTTCGACTTAACACAAATGTTGATAACATGCTGTTATTATCATTGTTTATAAGTATGACAACAGTAACTGTGAAGCAGTTTTAAAAGCTCTAGGGCATCATTGCGGAAATAGAACATTCGATTTTTGTCCGTTAGATTATTAATGAGACTTCAAGAAGATGGCGCTGTGTATATAAATTGTAACAGGGAGTTGTCAGTGAGTTGGTATTGCGTAGGCGCTGTTATAGATAACATCAACTGTATTACCAGTGTGTTTTTAAAGTGAGTTATACAAGTGTGTGTATTAAAAGAGAGTGACTGTTTAAATAGTTGTAAACATTTAAATAAATAAAGAGTTGTTACAATTTTTAAACTACTGGAACTAAAAGAATAGGTTAATTTAAAGGAACTAATCCACCGTTTGTAAAAGGTAAAAACGTAACAGTATTTCGTGTTATCTTCTGTAGCTAAATCTTAAAAATCATTTAATAATTTTACTGTAAATGAAGTTGACACAGATATTTTTTAATAAACATCAACAATAGATGAATTTTTTACAAAATGTTTAAATAACAAAGTTTTATGAATCTAAAAAAATCATAATAAATGTTCCTTTATAATTTTTTTAATAAAATACAAAATATCCTTAAAAATAGTTTATAAAATGATTGTTACTTTCTCTAAACTTGTAAAACAAAAAAATATTCTCATATATATTACTAAATTAGCATACTCGTATAAAATATTTTATTTTTATGTATTTTATTTTATCTCCTAAAAATTTGTAACACATATAGTTTTTTAATAAAATCAAGAATTTTTTTTTATATGCTAAAGAAAAGATGAATCATTCATCTTTGCAGGAAGTAAAATATATATTTACTTGTATGTGAAATACTATTATTTACATGTATAGTAACTATAGTAAAATTCTAATAAGAAAAACCTCAAAAATGTGGCATTTATGGTTTGTTTAGAAAACATTGCTGCTTCTGCTCTATTTCTAAGGCAGCTGTTTTCTCCATTTTTTTTATTTTTTTATATTTTTGTGTTTCATTATATTTTGTTTGCCTTTTTATGTTGCTAACAAACATTATTTAAGATTCATTTGTGTAGAAAACTAAAAAACTGAAAAAAGTATAAAAACAAAATTAAATAAAAAAAAAATCAAACAAAAAGTTGAAGGAGACGTTAAAAGAAGCAGGAAAAAGTTGCATGAGCAACAAACTGTAGAGTTATGGTGCGTATGAGTGATTTTGTGACTTGTGTATGTGTGTAAAGAGAAATATTTATATGGAAATTCTTGGGTAAACAAATGCATAAATATATGCATATGTATTATAAGGCAGGCCCTTATTTGAAGCTTTTTGGATTGTACTAAAAATAATACTCCAATTAAACGAAGTATTTGTAATTCGTTTCCCATACATGATTAAATATTAACCCCCATATTCATACAAAATTTAAATTTATTAAAGAAAAAATTGTATACAAAATTTGATTTTAAAACATTGTTATATTTGGCTATGCTGAAACTTATATAGCCTTCACCAAATTATACTTTAAAATACAAATTTTAAATATTTTTAGATAAACAAAATACATTTTTTTTTTCAAAATTATTATTCGAAAAGTTTTTTTTTTAATTTTTTCCAAATTTTTTTTTTTTAATTTCTTAAAACTTTTTATTTGAATTTATTAAAATTTTTGTTAAAAAAAAATTCGGGTTAAAAAATATTTTTCTCGATTTTGACCCATTGTGCAATGGACTTTGAAATATCTATCATTAGATAGATAGCTACGGAAAGTTGATTTCAACATACAGACAGACAGACTGACATGGATATATCGACTTCGCTCTCTATGACGATCCAGAATATATACTTTGTAGGGTCGCAAATGAAAATGTAAAAATTACAACGGAATGACTAACTTATATATACCGCTCATGATGTAGGGTATAAAAAAACATTTCGTAGGCTCTTTTCTAATATTAAACTTCACATTGAAGTTTCGCTTTACTTCTTTAATTTGAAAAAAGTGCAGCTGAAGCATAACGATTGCTCACTTAAGCTTATGGTGAATGTATTCCATCTGATTCAACGTTCAAGAGTTGGTTTGTACGGTTCATATGTGATGATTTTGTCACGTAAGACAAAGATGCCCAGGCCAGCCAAAAAATGTTTGATGACCAAGAATTGTAGGCTTTACGCCATGCAGATTATTGTATAACTCAACAAGAGCTTGCAAAATCATTGGGAGCTACTCATGCAGCAATTTCGAAACATACGCGAGCAGCAGGATTGATCCAATAGCAGGGAAATTGGGTACCTGAAGATATGATGCCGAGAGACCTTGAAATACGATTTTTCATGTCCGAAATTATGCTTGAGCGCCATAAAAAACAAAGAATTATTTTGGCATAAAATCTTTACGTGCGATGAAAAATGGATCTATTTCGATAACCCGAAGCGTAAGAGGTCGTATATGAAGGCCGGCCGGCACACCAAAGCCATGTATCCATGGCGTTCATGTAATTCTCTATATTAGGTGGGAGCAAAAGGGTAATATGTATTATGAGCTGCTAAAATCTGACCTGACTATCACAGGGAACCTGTACCGAACACAACTGATTCGTTTAAAGCAATCATTGGCCGATAAACCCCCAGAATATGCGGCCAGACATGAAACCACAATATTCCATCATGACAACGCTCAGCCACATGTTGCAATACCTGTTAAAAAACTATTTAGAATGAAGTGGTTGGAAAGTTTTGCCTTACCCGTTTTATAGCCCCGACATTGCCCCGTCCGACAATTACTGGTTATCAATGTCAGCAAATGTTTATAAAAGGTGTTCTCTTAAGCCCGATAGAATTTGAAATTGTAAAAAATAACACAAAAAAGTAAATTTGAATCCAAAAAACTTTTTTTTTCGAAAGATCTATACATGGCAATTACATTTGAAATTTATTTCAGGCATATGACCACCACGGCTGTGCTTGACAAAGCGCATTCTGGATGTCCAATTTTCGGCAACTTTTTCAAGTATTGCCGGTCGTGTATCACGAATAACATGAACAATGTTGGCATCAAGGCGTCAATTATTTTTAGTTTATCAACATAAACCAGTGACTTCTCATGGCCGCACAGGCAATAATCGAGAGGTGTTAAATCGCACAAGCTTGAAGGCCAATTGACAGGTTCATTTCTTGAAAGCAAGTTATCGCCATATTTTGATTTCCATAAATGGATGGTTGAGGTCGCCGTATGTCTCATAGCGCCATTCTGTTCAGACCACGTCTCGCCCCGATCAATTTCATCCATATTTCGAAACATAAATTTCATTGACCATGGTGCATTAATGATCTCCATTGACCGTAACCCAACTCCGGCTTCATTTTCAAAAAAATAAGATCCGATGATACCCCCAGCGTGTAAAATATACCAAACGGTGTATGTTTCTGGATGTAATGGAGTCTGTAGGTTCTGTTGCGGATTGGTGTCAGTCCATATGCGGGACATGTGTTTATTAACAAAGCCTATAAGCCAAAAATTACTCTCATCGCTGAACACAATTTTGCGCCAAAAGAGTCGTCTATATGTTGACTTTCAAAGCAAATTTGTATAATTTGGTAGTGTTGTTCATGCGTCCATCTATTGGTGATGATTTGTCAGACTATACTGATCATTAATATCAAGAATTGTGTGCATTATGACAGTTCATTTGACAGTTAACTCTTTCCTAATATTTATTAGCTTGATTTTGCTGGAATTTTCAGCATTTGGATTTAAGATGACGGAGAGCAATTTTACATCTTGTGAGCATCAAAAATCGGAAAAGTGTAAAATTAGGATCACCCTAATAAACCTACATACGAATATATATAAAAACAACAACAAGGTCTTAAATAAATTGTGAGAAATTTCCTAAAAAAGAATACAGCCAAAGATGAATTGTATAAAAAAATGAATTTTTTAACAACATTTATAAAAGATGTAAATGTTTTTTCATATGCTAAAACGGCTAAAGGGGCGCTACTTCAAGGAAAGGGTAATACAGGTTTGGGGACGCATTTGTGCCAAATTGTGCATTTTATAATGACTTAAAAATAATTTAGATACAGAAATAAGTCTATGCATGTTAAAAATATTGTCTGATCTTTTCTTAAATAAAGTCCATTATTTCGCTTATTAATTACCTTTAACTTGTTTTACCTTTAGCTCATTTAAAAGTCAACCTTAAGCACCTAGAATTCCAACCAAATGTTTTTATTTACGTTTTTATTTCAACAAATACGTCTTTTCACAGTTGTTTTTATTTCAAAAATATTAAATTCTGAAAAAAGCTCTTTTTAAATACGTTTCTTCTGCTTCGTTTTGCTTTTTACCCTTTATTTTTACTGTCATATTTTTTTTATTTTATTTTTGTTTTTTTAAAGCAACAAAAATCTTCATCATCATCCCACATCATATTCTGCAAGTTGGCTGTTGAAATGTCTCGCGATTGTTATGTAAATATTTGCATATTTTTGAGTTAAATTAAATTTGGGAAAAGAAAATCTAAAGCGAAAAACCAACTTACTGTACGACAGAGCTATGAAAATATTATGGTTTTTCTTTTATAGAAACAAACGAAGGCCTCTTGTAAGGCCTAAAGAAAGAAAAGTGTGTGAATGAGTTTTGTTTTTTAAGGAAATATTAGCTTTAATAATTCTTAAATTATAAGAAAATAAATAAATTCAAACCATAATGCTTTAATTTGTATTGTATTAAGCTGTTAAATACGCTTTTTATACCCTACACCGCCATAGTGGGATCACACTAACTGAGGTACCAAATTGTAACCATTAAGTATGAGATTTTTAGTGGCATTATGACATTATTTATTTCTCAACTTTTAAGTGAATATCTAATCATATATTTAACCTTCTTCACAATTCCACTTGTGTGTTGTTTTCCACACATAGGGAATTTCTACATATTTTGCACTAGCAACATAATTTTTGGATGTCGAAGTCATGAACCATTACATTTGATGATAAAAATACTGATGCATTAGAACTACATAGAAATTACTTATGTGTGCAAAACCACATAACGCTATTTAAATATCCCTTATCAAACATTATTTTTGAATCAATTAATGCGTATTCTGTGCATAATTGACCCATCAAGAAATTGCTTGTACATCGATTAATAAATTAAAAAAAAAAACAAGTTAGAGAGCTTTATTTTAAATATTTTTAGGTGAACATAATTTTTTTTTTTTTCAAAATTAAAAAAAAATTTTTTCAAATTGTTTTCAAAATTAAAAAAAAGAAATTTTTAAATTATTTTAATTTTTTTTATATTTTGGAAATTTTTTTTTTAAATTTTTTTCCAAATTTTTTTTTTTAAATTTTTTTGTGAAAAAAAATATTATAAAAAAATTGTTTGTGGTAAAACAAATATTCGGGTTAAAAAATAATTTTCCCGATTTTGACCCATTGTAGGTTCAACTTACTATGGTCTCAAAAAAGTCGTTGCAAAGGTCTTTGAAATATCTATCATTACATATCCATATTGTCTACATTAATGACTTAGTAATCCTGATATAGATAAAAAATAGGCCAAAAATCAAAGTTGTCCCGGTCTTTTCCTTATATTTCAGCCATTTGTGGGTCTCGATTTTAAATAGCGACCGAGCCGGAAGAATTCCCGATATATTGATGCATCAATTATATTTGTAAGTTATTTGTTGGCTACGGAAAGTTGATTTCAACATATATACGGAGAGACGGACATGGATATCTACAGTAGCGAGCACAAAAAATGCAACGTTGAGTAAAATTATCTTTAAGTGCGGTAATTTTAAAATAATGGTGGCCAGTTCAAAATATTTCTTTGGTTTATTAATCCCTACAGTTATAGATACCTATTATCAATAACATTATGTAAATATTTTTAATTAATGATATATTTTTTTGTCATTTATTAAAAAGAGTGCGAATTTCATGGGAGCAATAAAAATGCAACAGCATAAATTTCAATGTGTTTATTTAAATTAAATAGTATTTCTTACAAAAAATATCTTAAAATTAATATTTAGTGGCGTAGCCCTTATTTTTTGTGACCTCTTGCAACCCAGAAGGCATAGAGTCGACTAAAGCTATTAATGTGTTAATGGATATTTTCTCCCATTCAGTTTTCAAAATTTCTTCTAATTGCCTCTTATTTGACGGATGTTTCCTCTTAACTTCCCGATCTAATAGCTCCCATAGATTTTCTATGGGCTTTGGATCGGGAGACTGTGATGGCCAATCCAAAACATTGACATCATTGTCGCTTAAAAAGTTTCGAGCTAAGCGACTTGAGTGCTTTGGATCGTTATCCTGTTGGAATATGCTACTAGGAGGCATTTTTTCCCGCAGATGAGGAAGCATGTGTTCTCCAAGGATTTCACAATACTTCTTGGCGTCCATTTTTCCTTCGATTTGAGTTAAGGGACCTACCCCATCAGGGGAAAACGCACCTGTAAATACGTGACGTAAAATCAATAATTTTTTTTTAAACATATCGTTCCCTACCCCACACCATTATTGATCCACCGCCATGTTTTACGGTTGGAAGTTGATATCTAGGAGAATATCTCTGTCCAGGCGGTGTTCGAACAAAATTTATCCCATCGGAGCCAAACAAATTAAATTTGCTTTCATCGCTCCACAAAACTTTAGCCCATTGTTCATTTGACCAATCCTTGTAACGTTTTGCAAATTCCAGGCGCTTCTTTTTATTGATTGCACTGATGAGAGGTTTCTTTGTGGGTCGTCTCGCATGCAAATTTGCCTCTTTCAATCTACGACGAACAGTGTGAACGCCTATAGAGACTCCCATTTGCTCATTTGCGAAGTTAGCAACGTCCACTGTGGTCTTTCGTGGATCTTTTTTAACCAGTGCAATCATCTGGCGGTCTTGGCGAGAGGTAGTTTTTCGAGGATTACCACTACCTGGTTTCCTTTCCACACTATTTCTAAAGGAAAATCGAGATTTAATCCGACACACGGTGGATTGATTTACACCAAAGAGGTGTCCAACTTCACGCATGGATTTTCCTTCCTCTAAGGCTTTAATGATTGCAGTTTTGCTGTCAGCTGACAGCTGCTTCTATTACAAAACACATGTTGTATAACATATTTAAGAAATTTTCAATTATAATTAAATAATTAACTTACTTTAACTATTTTTTTATTATGTTGCATTTTTTTTGCTCGCTAATAATTTGCACTTTTTTCACTAATTCAAAAATATTTAACTTTTTAAAGCAGAATTTGGAACAAACTGTGGTTACTTTGAAAACTTATAATTGAAAGAATAAACAGCAAAAGAAAATAGATAAATTAGTTACCGTTATTTTGAAACAGATGTTATTAAAGATCATGTGGCCCAGTGTTGCATTTTTTGTGCTCGCTACTGTACTTCTCTATATATAACGAACCAGAATATATATACTTTGTGGGGTCGCAAATGAAAAATGTAGAAATTACAAACGGAATGACAAAGTTATATATACCCTTGGCACTCATGGTGAAGCGTATAATAATAAAAGTATGCTACACTTTTTATTCAATTAGTAACCACGTATGCGCATTGTATTGGGTTACATATTGCTAATACGTACTGAGTACTTACAATCTTTTGAGTTAAACGTTAATAACTATGCAACGGTTTTAGTGAAATTCTTTCTTGAGTTGAATTTTTAGAATATGTATAGGAAATTAAACATTATTTGTAATCTTTCTATGCTATAACTAAAGTTTTTTTTAGTTATTTTACTGCTTTATTATATTTAAGTATTTTTCTTAAATTTCTTATATTTTTTTTTAATTCCAGAATTCATACACAGCTCAGTGCGCTACATTGAAATGTCCAACACCCATTTACAGAGTGTGGACGATGAAACGTTTCAGGGACTTAGGCTGAAAACCTTAAAATTAATTGACAACGAATTACAGGATATATCCGAAAGAAGTTTTAGGTAAGTTTCAAAATACTTATTATGCTTTTGAAAATAACAAAAAACTAAGTAAGAGAGCTATATTCGGCTGTTCGGAATCTTATACACCACACTAAAGCGTACTTTCAGTTAAAGATTGAAAATATTTTTTGTTGAAAAAATTTTTTTAAAAATTTGAGTTTGAAAATTTAAAAAAAAGAAAAATTTATTTGAAAAATTTAAAAATTTTTTGCTGAAAATAATTTGTAGGATAAAAAGAATTTTGTTTTGTGAAAAGAAAACTCTGGTTAAAATTTTTTTCCCCGATTGAAAATATTTTTTGTTGAAAAAAAGTTTTTGTTGTCCATATTTTTTTCTTAAATTTTGAAAAATTTAAAAAAATTTAAAAATTGTTTGCTGATAATAATTTGTAGGGTAAAAACAATTTTGTTTGATGAAAAAAAAAACTCGGGTTAAAAAAAGATTTTTCCCGATTTTAACCCATTTCCGGTCCAAATTGCTATGGCGTTGTATCGTTGTTGAAAATGCCTCTGAACTGTCTATCATTAGATATTGTCTATATTAATGACTAAGGAGTCCAGATAAAGATCAAAAATAGGTAAAAATCGAGGTAGTCGTGGTTGTTTGCTTTTATGGCAGCCTCTTGTGGCTGGATTTTCTCAAATTTAAATAGCAGCCTAACCAGGACTATAGAGGATATATTGATGTACGAATCATGTCTGTAAGTTATCTGGAGGCTTTGGAAATTTGATTTCAACATATCGACTTACAGGCGAACATTGCTATGGACAGCGCTATCTATAACGATCCAGAGTGTGACTTTATGGGTTCACACATGAAAAATGTAAAAATTATAAATGGTATAGAGAAGGGTATAAAAAAGATAGAATAGCTTTGTGCACTACACGTAGAGAAAAAATATAGTTGTGCATGTTTACTTTAACCATTTCAACATTTTTAAAAAGTTGTTTAACAATATTATAGTTACAGTAACTATTTACATGATTTTGGTAACCATAATATGGTTAACTTATGTAAACAAGTATATGTTTGTGACACTCATTATTTTGATGAATCCTTAAATCATAATATGTTGAAATCAATTAGCCGAGAGCGACATAATATGATCATAAAAATGGTTGTCACAAACATATACTTGTTTACTGTAACCATATGCATGATTGATACAATCATATGAATCGTAAGTTAACCATAAACATGTAAATAGTTACTGTGACTATAATATTGTTAAACAACTTTTAAAAATGTTGAAATGGTAAGCATGCACAACTATATTTTTTCTCCGCATGTAGGGTGTCCATTATTGAGCTTTTTTTGGATTTTCATCTAAAACACAAATGCTGAAAATTTTAAAAGCAATATTTCTTAATTTCGTTTGTAACATATCAAAATATTTGTCCCAGACCCACATTATTATATAAATTCTGGGTCCGTCCGCTTATCTGTTGAAAACACGATAGGGCCCAAACGAAAGCAGCTAGCTGGGTGAAATTTTCAACAAATACTCTTGAAATCGTAACACTGAGCAGTCATAAATATATTGATTAGGGTGGGTCGATTTAGCAATCGATATTGTCCCATCGATTTTTCGATAGCTTTTGGCATGAGGAAAAAAATTTTCCACTACGATATATCGGCCAATGGTCCTTTCAAATGAATCAGTTGTGTTCGGTACAGGTTTCCTGTGATAGTCTGGTAAGATTTCCGCAGCTCACAATAGATAGTCCAATTTTGCTCTTAGTGAATATAGAGAATTGCATTAGCGCTATGGATATCTCTCTTTGATGTCTTAGGCTTCGGGATATGGTAATGGATTAATTTTTTATCCCAAGTAATGATTCGGAGCAAAAATGATTTGCTTTATAGCGTTCAAACATCATTTCGTACATGCAAATTCGTGTTTCAAGATCTCGCGACTTCAATTCGTATGGTACCCAAGTATCCTGCTTTTGGATGCATCCTGCTGCTCCCCAAAATCAAAGAAATGTTTTTATTTACATTTCCATAATTTCCCAAATCTTCTTAAGGTATTAAAACTTTAATATTTTAAAGGAAAAATTCTCTTTTTGCCTAACTTTCATAACAAGCATGCTTAATTAGAGAAAATCAAAGAAATATTATACGAATTTCTAGCACAATTTATTGGCCAGTAAATAAATATTATAAAATTTATAGATAATAAAGTTAAATCAAACAAGAAAATCAACCATAAAGACACACAAAATGTTGAAACACCCAAAAAAAAAACTGCACACAGTGACCTAAAAATAATACATGGAATAAAAAGAAATAGAAGCAAGCCACAAAGCAGCTTATAAATATTAATGGGATTTTAACGAACAAACATTTTCTTAAAACTAAAACACACACTCCCAGTTATAAAGGCTACTGACCATCTACACAGCCGAGCAGCAAACAAACTGTTACACCCAACCAACTAACCAACCAACCAACAAACATGACTTGAATTTGATCATTGTAAAAATAAAAGGATAATACTTGCAATTTTCTATTAACTCTAAACCAAAAAAAAAAATAATAAAAAATATACAGATAAATAAGTAATGTTACTTAGCATCATAAGAAGAATAAAACCAAAATGAAACTAAATTGAAAAAATGTGTATGAAATAGTTAGATATGGCTTGTTTAAGAAATCAATAAAAATGTTTAAATGTTGTTGAATGTGTGAAAAATATATGAAAAAGTAAACCCACTGGATGTGTGCATTAGGACGGCCCTTACTCTTTTACTTTTTAATTTTTGATGGCCCCGAGATGTGAAATTGTGCTACTTCACTTAAAAATCAAATGCTGGAAATATTAGCAAACTCGTATAACATCTAGTTAGTTATGATGATGATGTTTCCGAAATACAAATGAATCAAAATTTCAAAAACAAATTAGAATATATTGCCAAAGAATACCCTAAAACAATTTAAAATCAAATGCTGAAAGTCTTTTTAGATTTAGATTGTCTTTATAATGCTTTACTGTCAATAAGGCCGTGTGTAACATTAAGAAATATTCTTGATCTATATAAAATTTTCAGTCGATTGAGCCATGTCCGTCTGTCTTTCCTTCTGTTTGTCTGTGTAAGACACGCTCACGTCCAACATACACAAACAAACTTAGTAAACTTTCAAGCAAAATGTTTACTATTGACCTACTTAGTTTGGTAGTGAAAATCAGCAAAATCGGTTCAATAGAACCAAAGTTATGAACCAAAATGTGAGGCAACCTAAAAAAATTTGATAATTTTCACATATTTTTTGTTATTTGTGTAAACATATTGCAGATAAAACAACAAGTAAGAGTACTATGTTCGACCGTGCCGAATCTTAAATACCCTCCACCTAAATATGATGCTATAACAATTGTTAGAAAGACTAGTTTATGTAGAAGATATTTTTTTTTTCAAATGTAAACAAATTGAATCTAATTCAGCAATTTATAGGGCAAATTTATAAGCAAATTGTATGAAGAATATTGGGAAATGGTTTGAAACTTTAAGATTTTCCACTTGATAACTATACTTGTAAGAAATTTTAAAGGGTTTTCGTGATTTTGGAGAGTGTATCTTATATGGGAGCTATGGTTAAATATGGGCTGATATTCACAAAATCCAGTACTATGATTACTGGATACAAATTACTGATCTGTGTATAATTTTATTTTGATATCGATATGTTTTAGGTATTTATTAAGGTTAATATATTTTACGGAAATGGTCTTTCTAGGGGAGCTATGACCAATTATAGGTCAATCTTCATAAAATTCGGTTCGGTGAATTCTATGTATATGAGTGTTATTTATGTCGCAGTTTAGCATCATAAAGACATTTATAAGATATTTATGAGTACTTAACTGATTTTCTGAATTGGACCTTATATGGGAGCTATGGTCAAATATGGACCGATATTCATAAAATACTGTAGTATGATTTTTAAATATAAATTACGGATCTGTGTAAGATAATATGTTTCAGATATTTATGCCAGTTAATGTGTTCTTAGGAAGTGGTTCTTATATGGGAGCTATATCTAATTATGGGCCCATCTTCATAGAATTAGGTACAGCGATTTTAGTAAATATGGGGACTATTTATGATGAATTTTTAACTTAATAGCGATATTTATAAGATATTTATGCTTATTTAAGTGATTTTTATATGGGGGCAATGGTCAAATATGGGCCGATCCACAAAAAATTTTTTGTTGTGTTTTTTATACCCTTCACCTTCGTGAGAAGGGTATATATAATTGTAATTTCCACAATATAATTTTCCGACCCTATAAAGTATATATATTCTGAATCCTTATAGATAGCTGTTGAAATCTGTTGAAATCAATTCTCTGAAGACCCTAGATATATTCGGGATCCAAATCGTCAATAAAATCAGCAAAATCGGGAAAAATATTTTTTAACCCGAATTTTCTTTACAAAAAAAATGTTTGCGTCATACATTTTTTTCACTAATAAAGTAACAAAAATAAATATTTAAATTAAAAAAATTTTTTTAAAAAAAAATTAAATAAAAATTTTACAAAATTAAAAAAAAAAAATTAATTTTATTTTAAAGTATAATTTGGTGAAGCGCATATAAGTTTCGGCACAGCCGAATAAAGCTCTCTTACTTGTTTTTAGCACGAATCTTATTTCTGCTGAATTTTGTCTGGATACTGTAATACTGTAGGCATTTATATACCGTAGAACCATATTTCGGGAAGAAATTTGTATGGGGTCCAGGAGAAATCATGAACCGATTCTTAAAATTTTCACTAGAATTAGTCCTTTTATCATAAAAATAACGAGTGCAAAATATTATTATTTTATGTGCAATATATTTACCCAAATAACAAAAAATATGTGAAAATTAAAATTTAATTTTTTTTAGGTTATCTCACATTTTGGTTCATAACTTTGGTTCTGCTAAACTAATTTGGCTGATTTTTAATACCTAACTGTTTAGGACAATAATAAACATTTTCTTTGAAAGTTTACTAAATTTTTTTGTGTATGTTGGACGTGAGCGTGTTTTACACAGACATACAGACAGACAGGCGGGCATGGCTCAATTTAATGAGACAACAAAGTATGCAGAGATTCCACGAGACAGAAGTTAAGAAAGCTTTATATTTCACTCGTTCTTTCAGAACTGCCTCTTGTTTATATTTATTCGTCAAGTAAGATAACGAGATTTATTTTAGAAAACAATAAATTAGGTACCAAAATTTACTATATCTCTCTGCCCAATGATATGATTTTGATATTTTTTATACGTCAAAATTGTCACCTCGGTATACTTTCAGGCAAGACTGGAAATAATTAGGTCCCTTAGTAAAGATCTCTGTTTTAATGTATTAGAGAAATTTTGAACATTATTATCCTGTTTCCGGCCAAAGAGCAAAAATGTTGTTGACCAAAGATAACAATTGTCCATATTAACATAGAAAACTACAAAACTACTTGTATTTAGAGAACAATAGGAAATGCATATATTAAATTCATAATAATAATAATAATCGACATATTAAATTTAATAAGTTTTTCTAAAGTATTTGCAACATGATGTTGTAGTTGTTATTATGTATTTGCTGATATAATAAGCTTAACATGAGTGCAGTCATGTGTATTTTGTACATGTACGAATACATACAATTTCAATTGTAAGCAAATTCAACTTTTCATTGTTATTTAATAATGAAAATTAATATTTCTTTAATAATACACTAAATGAACTGCTATTGGATGAACTGCTTGGTTGTACGTGTGTTGGCTTTTTCAAATGCATTGTTATTATAATTTGAAACCTATAATTTGGGATCATTGATTTTGTCTTTTGATTATATTTTAGGCGCTAGTATATGAGTGTGTGTTTCTATTGTTTAGTTTTAAACAAAATGGCAATATCATCATCCACACATCAGCTGCTAAAACATAATGATGGTAATCATCATTATCATGAGTACTATATATAGAAATTTAAATTGCATTTACATTAACAAACTAATATTGTTGTAGTGTCATTGTTTTAGTCCTTAACATAGGCAGACATGCAGTTAGTCAATCACTGAATCACTCAACCATTTGAATATTGTTTCATTTCATACAACAATTTATTGAAGTGAAAATTAGTTTTCAATAATTTTGTTAACAGGCCTTGTCATTTGCATAGTAAATTTATAAAAATCCTGAAATTTCCGCGCATTAGCATAATGTTGGGGGTTTTTGGAAAATTTTTTTTTGTTTTTCTTTAATAACATTTCCATACCCTTTACCATGAGTTGTAGTTTTAGGAATTCGCATTTAGAATGTAGCAATGATAATAGAAATTAGTTTCTATTCCTAAAAAATCACAGACGTAATTGTTTGGATTGTGTTAGATTCTTAAAACCAGTAATTCCTAATCACAGGCAATTACTTAATCTCAAAAACAACTCCAACTTTTTTCTTGCTCACAAAAAGTCCTCAACTGTTATTGTAACCTACTAATGACAATCGTTAAAACAATTATAATACTGAGAATTTTCTTCTGCAATTGTAACTTTTAATGCGAAAACTTTTCAAATCAATGTAATTTTTCTGCACCCTTATAACCGAGCAGCATACAGCATACTACTCATTAACATCATTTAATTCACAAGCACTTGTTGTAACAATTCTAAAAAAAAAAACATAAAAAAAGTTTGACTAAGAGCATTACCTACATATGTGTGTATTTGAATATCTTTATAAGAGCTATAGTTAGAGAATATTTTCTGCAATTTGCAAATAACTGATGCGGTAACAATTCAATAAACGAAATGTTTGTGTTCCACTTGACTACACTAAACGTACCATCGACATGGTAGCTGTAGTAGATGCTGAAACAGCTTTTACTCAATAGCATATAGAGACCTAAACGATTTTCTACTTGCATGCAGGTTAAACAGACAACATAGTAGACTAATATATATGAGTACTAACGTTTATACAGATAGATGTATTTACTGATATTTGTGAGTGTTTAGAGAGCAATTGCAATAGCTGGGAACATCGTTCATTTAACTTAAATTATTTAGAATAAAAATATATTAAGAAGTAAAAACCACTGTTGCCAGTAAGTGAGCGTAAGTATTTCGAGTGTATTTGAATTTACTTAACAAAAGGGTTTTCAATAAGTTTTGTGTTTTAAATTTTTTTCATGTTTACACATGGACATTTCGTTTTTACTCTTTTCTAATACACATTTATTTATTAAACGTTTTAGATGAGTGTTTACTTATAATTTTATTTCAAATGATGAAAAATATTCTTGAAAACTGAACAAAAAACAAAACATTTATTTTCTTAATTTTATAAAATTGTTTTTAAATTAAGGATATTACTTCTGTTGTTATAACGTTTTATATACCATGTTAAAGGCTTAATACTTAGCTTTTCAAAAATATATACATTGATATACATATTGTTATCAAAACCTTAAATATCTTTACGTGAAAGTAGCAAATTTTTTTGTTTTAAAAAATTCATGAAAAATCAAAAAGAAAATAATTTAAAAAAAAAAAATCCATCGATTGTAATGATCGATATCTCGTTTTGTTCCTAATGTATGTGGCTTTGCGATAAAGCCATAAATCTGAACAACTGCTGCTGTTTTCAATTTTTCATGATTTTTTAAAGCAAAAAAATTATCTATTTTCACGTAAAAAAATATATTTTTTGCTTCAATTTGTTATGATAACTCCGAAACTACTGAGCCGAGTGAAACGCATTATATATGGGAAAATTTATACACAACATGTGAAAAATGGTTTCAAAATTCAAATAATCGAAAAAAGAACTTTCACTACTCAATTTTCTGTATATCAAACAAAAAAAATTTAATTTTGAAAAAATGGGCGAATTCACTTAATTTTGAATAAATTCGAAAAAAATTAATCGATTTTTATGACTAATATCCCATTTTGTTGCTATTATATGTAGGTTTACGATAAAGTAACTGAACAATTTCTGCCTTTTTCGATTTTTCATGTTTTTTTTTAAACAAAAAAATTTGCTATATTCACTTAAAAAATATATATTTTTTGCTTCAAATTGTTATTATAACTCAGAAACTACTGAGCCAATTGAAACGAAATATATAATTGAAAATTTGTATACAGCATGGGAAAAATCTTCTCAAAATTCAAATAATCGAATGAAGAACTTTCACTACTCAATTTTATGTATATCAAACAAAAAACTAAAATTTTGAGAAAATAGGCGAATTCACTTAATTGTGAATAAATTCGAAAAGAATTAATCGAATTTTATGACTAATACCCCATTTTGTTGCCATTATATATATCTTTACAATAAAGTAACAAAACTGAACAATTTCTGCCGCTTTCGATTTTTCATGATTTTTTAAAACAAAAAAATTTGCTGTTTTCACATAAAAAAATATATATTTTTTCTTCAATTTGTTATTATAACTCCGAAACTACTGAGCCGATTGAAACAAAATATATATTTGAAAATTTAAACATAACATGGGGAAAATGTTTTCAAAACTCAATTAATCGAAGGTAGAACTTTCACTACTCAATTTTATGTATATCAAATAAAAAAACTACAATTTTGTGAAAATGAGCGAATTCACTTAATTGTGAATAAATTCGAAAAAAATCCATCGATTTTTATACTCGATAGCTCATTTTGTTCCTATTACCTATGGCTTTGTGATAAGGTAATAAACCTGAACATTTTCTGCCGTTTTCGATCTTTTATGATTTTTTTAAAACATAAAAAATTAGCTATTTTCACGTAAAAAAATATATTTTTGCTTCAATTTTTTATTATAACTCCGAAACTACTGAGCCGATTGAAACGAAACATATAAGTAAAAATTTAAACATAGCATGGGAAAAATGTTTTCAAAATTCAATCAACCGAAAAAAGAACATTCATTACTCATTTTAATGTATATCAATAAAAAAACTTAAATTTGTTATTATAACTCCGAAACTACTCAGCCTGTTAAAAAGCAATATATAAACGGATTAAAGGCTATGTAAAGTTAATTTGAATTATATCGGACTAACTGTTTTTGAGTTATTATTAATTATGTGGAGAAATGTCCAAAAAAAATTCACAATTTTACTTAAACTTTAAAAAAAAACTCTTTATAGAATTTTAAATTTGGACCATATTGATACTACTGGAACCACAATACATCAAAAGTGTGTAGTGGTTAAAAAGCCTCTAAAATATTTTCGATTTTGTTGTCTTGTGTAATTAATATTAATCATATGTTCTACAAACATATTTTTTATTGAAATTTTTAGAAAATTTAACAAAATTATTTAGTTTTTACATGTAACTATAAAATTTAAACAATCTGATGTGCACTTTTCTTAATTTTCTCTATCTGGGTGTAAAGTATTCCTGCAAAATTAAAATCAATTTTTTTTTATTTTAAATTTTAGAAAATGGTTTTTAAATTAGTGATTTAGCTTTAGTTGATATAACTTATTATTCACTTTGTTAAAGCCTGAGGCCATAGCTTTTCAAAAATATATACATTGTTGAACAAATTGTTACTCAAAACTAAATTATTTATCATTAATGCAGTATAGCCTCTGATTAATATTAATCATACGTCATGTACAAAAATTTTTTTTATTGAAATTTTTAGAAAATTTAACAAAATTATTTAGTTTTTACATGTAAATATAAAATTTAAACAATTTAATGTGCATTTTCACATAATTATCTCCCTGTTGGTGCAAAATATTCCTTCAAAATTAACAAGAAGAAAATTATTTGTTTTTCAATTTTAGGAAATTGTTTTTAAATTAAGGATTTGTTTGTCATTGTTGTTATAACTTATTATTCACTATGTTATAGCCTAAAGTCTTAGCTTTTCAAAAATATATATATTGTTGAACAAATTGTTATTCAAAACTTAATTAATTCATCATAATATAGTATAACCTCTAATTAATATTAATCATACGTCCTGTACCAAAGTTTTTTATTTGAAATTTTCCATAAATTTAACAAATTTGTTTACCTTTCATATATAGATATAATATGTAAACGTAGTGATGTGCACTTTCTCTTAACTTTCTTTCTGTTGGTATAAAATATTCTTTCGAAATTAACAACAGAAAATTATTTTTTTTTTTAAATTTTAGAAAATTGTTTTTAAATTAAGGATTTAGCTTTAGTTGTTACAATTTATTCAGTATGTTAAAGCCTCTAGTCTTAGTTTTTCAAAAATATATATATTGTTGAACAAAATGTTTTTCAGAACTTAAATATTTAGCATTAATTAAGTGTAACCTCTAATTAATATTAATCATACCTCCTGTACAATTTTTTTTTTTTAATTTTAAAAAATTTATCAAATTTATTTACTGTTTACATGTAAATATAAAATTTAAACAATTTAATGTGTGTTAATTTTCTCTCTATTTGTGTATAATATTCTTACAAAAATTAACAACAAAAAATTATGTTTTATTTTTAAATTTTAGGAAATTGTTTTTAAATTAAGAATTTTGCTTTAGTTTTTATAACTTTTTATTCTCTATATTAAAGACTCAAGTCATAGCTTTTCAAACATATATACATTGTTGAACATATTGTTGCTCAAAACTAAATTATTTAGCATTCATGCAGTATAATCTCTAATTAATATTAATCATACGTTCTGTACAATTTTTTTTTTTATTTGAAACTTTTCATAAATTTAAAAAATTTGTTTACTTTTTATATTTAGATACAAAATATAAACGTAGTGATGTTAACTTTTTCTTCATTATCTTTCAGTTTGTATAAAATATTCTTTCGAAATTAACAAGAAGAAAATTATTATTTTTTTTAATTTTAGAAATTTTTTTTTAAATTAAGGCTTTAATTGTATAACTTATTATTCTCTATATTAAAGCCTCAAGTCATAGCTTTTCAAAACTAAATACATTGTTGAACAAATTGTTGCTCAAAACTAAATTATTTATAATTAATGCAGTATAACCTCTAATTAATATTAATCATACGTTCTGTACATTTTTTTTTTATTTGAAATTTTCCACAAATTTAACAAATTGTTTACTTTTTGCATGTTAATATAAAATTTAAACAATTTAATGTGCACTTTTTCTTCATTTTCTCTCTCTGGGTGTAGAAGAAAATAATTTTTTTTTTTTTAATTAATAAAATTGTTTTTAAATTAAGAATTTAGCTTTGCTGTTATAACTTTTTATTTACCATAATAAAGCCACAAGTCTTAGCTTTTCAAAAATATATATATATTGTTGAAGAAATTGTTATTCAAAACTTCATTAATTCATCATAATGTAGTATAACCTCTAAGTAATATTAATCATACGTTCTGTACCAATTTTTTTCTTTTTTTTAGTTTTTCATAAATATAACAAATTTGTTTACTTTTAACATGTTAATATAAAATTTAGACAATATAATGTGCACTTTTTCTTAATTTTCTCTCTCTGGGTGTAGAAGAAAATTATTTTTTTTTTAAATTTTAGAAAATTGTTTTTAAATTAATAATTTAGCTTTAGCTCTTACAACTTTTTATTTACCATGTTAAAGCCTCAAGTCTTAGCTTTTCAAAAATATATATATTGTTGAACAAATTGTTACTCAAAACTAAATTAATTAATCATTAATCTAGTATAACCTCTAATTAATATTAATCATACGTTCTGTACCAAATTTAATTTTTATTGAAATTTTTAAAAAATTTATCAAATTTATTTACTTATTACATGTAATTATAAAATTTAAACGATTTGGTGTGCACTTTCTCTTTTTTTCTCTCTATTTGTGTTAAATATTCTTGAAAAATTTACAGAAAAATATATTTTTTTCAGGAAATTGTTTTTAAATTAAGGATTTAGCTTAGGTGCTATAATTTTTTATTCACTATGTTAAAGCCTCTAGTCATAACTTTTCAAAAATATATATATTTTTGAACAAATTGTTACTCAAAACTAAATTATTAGCATTATATCAGTTTAGACTCTAATTAATATTAATCATACGCTGGGAATCAACATTTTTTATTTTTAAAATTTTTAAAAATTTGTTTGTTTTTTATTGTTTACTTATATATATAATAATGAAATTTTTATGCTGAAGGTATACTTATTTTTTGATGTTTGTTACTGTAAAATATTATTGAAAATTTTAAAATGAAGCAAATTTTTTTTTAAGCTTTAGGAAATTGTTTTAAAATTTAGGATTTTGCTTTTGCTGTTATAACTTACTATTCACTAGGTTAAAGCCTAAGATCTTAGCTTTTTAAAAATGTATATAATGTTTAACAGATTATTTTAAAAAACATAAATATTTATCAGTGATTCATTATAAACTCTAATTTATATTAATCATACGCATTGTACAAAATTTCTTCAAGTTGAAATTTTTCAAAAGTTGAGTATTTTTTTAACTTTTTATATACAAATATGATATAATTAAACATTTTTGTTGATTTTTTGCTTAAAATTGTCTTCGTGAAATAATCTTGAAAAATTAACAAGAAAAAATAATTTTTGTTACTATTTTTAAAAATTGTTTTAAAATTAACGATTTTGCTTCTGTTGTTAAAACTTTGTCCATATTATGTTAAAGCCTAAAGTCTTAGCTTTTCAAGAATATATATATTGTTGAACAAATTGTTACTTTAAATCAAGGTATTTTGCATTAATACAGTAAAGCCTGTAATTAATATTAATCATACGTACTGTATCAAAATTTTTAATTTTAAAATTTTTCGCAAATTAACCTAATTTGTTTACTTTTTATAGATGAATATAAAATCTAAACGTTTTGAAGGATATTTACTCTCAAGTCATTTCTGTTGGAGTAAAATATTCATTGAAATACCCTGTATTTTTTTTCCGATTGCAGTAATGAGCTTGTAAATGTTCATATGTATATGTGTATTTACCTCAATACACATACACGCAGTTTCTACAACTCGTGGAAAGATGATGCTTGTGTTTTTTTTTTATATTCAATTCCTTTCTAAATAAGTATGTGTATGTGTGTGCAACCATTGAAGCATGCAGCACTAAACATTGCCAATTTAACAATTGTTGCTAAAGAGCATTCAGGCAATGGCATTTCAATTGTTGCTATTAAGTTTCATGCTTCACAATAACAACAGGCGAAATAAAGCAGCAACTATAAAAGTAATGCAGCAACAACTGCAGCAGCATTGAAAACTAAGGCAGCATTATCAAACGCAATAAATATCTTTGTTGTTATGGCTGCTGCTTTATTACTCCATTGGTGGTTGGCTGTTATTTTATTTTCATTTTCTGTTTTTGGCATAAAAGTGGTGGTTTAAAGCGGCAGCTGTACTTAGACTGCAACATGAAAGAAAAAATATCCCAGGAAATGCTTGATTATGCTTGTTTAAAGTTCAATTGATTGCATAGAGTTTAAGGAGCTATTGTTGTGTTTAGAGATTAGGGAGGTAAAATTTACAAATCAATGAACCTAAAGATTTCTGCATAAATATCTATTAGTTAAGGATTGAGTTACAACTTAAGCTTTTTATACAATTTGTTTTAAAATGTCAATTTATGTTAAAATGTTTCTTAATAAATTGATTTAAGCAAAAGTACATTTTCATATTGTCTAGTTTTATTTTGGTTTTTTGTTAATTTATTCTATTTATACAACATTTTATGTACATAGGTTTTATGGACTCTGTTATTTTATTCTTTAAAAATGTTACATTTTACAAGGATTTAAAGGATTTCGTGTCTAAAAATATTAAATATAATTTTTAAAAATATCATACAACACAAATATTTGCTACCATTTGATAATAAAATAAAAAAAAGTTGTACATATATGTATAAATAAATCTTAATTGTTAGAATTTTTATAAATCCTGATATCATCTATACACAAAAGTTTCCCTTTTTTATGTTTAGTTATATACATACCTACTTTTTCTAAAGGAATAATTTATAAATGAATATACATATCATCCGTTTTATGTTCAAATAAAATATTTTCATATGACATGAAATGATACCCAGCAAACAGTTAAACTTATAACTAACACAACTGAAAAAAGGAAAAATTCAATGTTTTCTCAAAGTCTGGCAGTAATAAGGACACAATTGCCAATAGAAAGAAAATTAAAATAACACAGGATCATGACAGTATAGATTCGACTCTATTACCAAAGGGTAGGAAAACCCTACACTCATTTTGTCCATTTTGGTGATCAATTTTTTTATGAGCCCCCAAAGGTTTTGAAAATCAGTGGGCCTAAAAAAAGTGGTGTCATCAGTTTTTGGCCAACAGCTAATTCAGACTTAGCTATAGCGCTTAACTTAATATGGCAATAATATAGCTAAGAATCCGCCAAACAAATCTTGTTAACATTTTTTCCCAAAAAAATAGGTTTTTCGTGCACTTTTTTGAAAAAATATAGGAAGAAAAAAGTTTTTTTTTTACTTTTTTAAAATAACTTCCATATACTCCTAATTTTTCACTAACAATATTTAGCAAAGCTGTAGCTACGTTAAAGCTGAACAACTCTTGTGAACATATCAATGCATTCTGAAATGTAGAAATTACATACCCAAATGTTCCCTGGCTTATTTGTGGAAAAAAAAAAAAACAACCTACACATTCAAATATAAATTCATATTTTAAAATTTATCTAACTGAAAATAAAAGTTTTGTGTATACATTCATTTCAATTTTTACTTGACTATTTTTATATCACGCTCATACATAAATACATACCTACATAGATAAATGTTTGATGTGAAATAAAAATTTAAATGGATTTTCTATTACAACATTTTACAATTATAATGTCAATATACTTGCACAAGTATGTTTGCATATAGAAACATATAGTATTTGTACTATATTTGTATATTTCCGCCTATAGACACACATTGGAATTGGAAGATTTTGGAATATACTCTAGATATAATTTTTGGTTGCTACAGTTAAACACAAATGTTTGCATACAATATAAATTCATTATTCTTTGGTACTATATAGTCGCATTTTAACTTTCTTAATACTTAAATATTTATATATACATATTTCTTTAAAAGTCTCTGTATTGCTGAATTTGTTTGCGGCTAACTCATCTATATACTTATATAAAAGTGAATGTGTGTTTGTATGTTTGTACGTTTATTTTAGAGTTTCCAATTCGGTTTTAACCGAAACCGCGATTTTTCAAGGCCTAAACCGAAATCGACATTTATTCTTCGGTTTTTACTTTTCAGTAGAAAAATTCAAAATTTAGAAATGAGAAACAAACTTTTTCATCCAAATATTCATCCAATATCTCTAAAATCAGATTGGTAAAAATATCTTAAGATTCGTTTAAATTTTGTAAATTGTATTAAAATAATTGCTTCAGATGATGTAGCAGGCTACCATTCGCTAGCTAGTTAATAACGCAAGACACAACATATTGATCTACGAGTATTTCCTGACAATTAAACTTCAAATGACTGTTTACTTATTTAATTTAAAAGAAAAATAATGCAAAATTGTTTTAACAAAGTCTTAGTTATTTTCAAATATCCGATAAACGTATGAAGTACTAGTAGAGCCGGTGCCAATTAAAAGATTGAAATAGTACTATTAAGTCTCCCTTTGTGAGTTAATACTAATTCAGGAAAACATGTCTCTAGTTTCATGTTTATTGATTCATTGTAATGTGGATTCTAGCTCATTCAAAACGTATTATTAGAAAAAAAAACATACCCATATTTTGTATTCCTACTCAGCATCATGAATGACTAATTCAGCGAAAGGCAAACTCACACCACTACAGTTTTTAAATATTGTAGTTGTATGAGTTGAGTAAAAAGTTGAGAAAAAAACAAAAACAATAACTGAAATAAACAAGCATAAAAAGCGAAAAGCGTAACACAACCTGCTTCCATCAATGCTCATGCGAGACTGACTGGTTTTGATTGTTTTTATACAATGTGTGTGCTTGCGTACATGTGAAAACAAAAACAAGAGAGCTCATTTGAGAGCTCAATGCCTTTCGCAGGACTAATTTCATATTTCTGTGTCCATTATTATAGAAAATACAAAAGAAATGTACCACTATAATCACCTTTTGTGAATTCTAATACATTCCGAATTATTTGTGCCCAATTTTAAGGTTTATTATTATAAAATATTCAAAAAGTACCTTTACAATAAAGAAATAGTAACAATAATAACCCTTTTTTAATTCGTGTTTCTAGGTCCATCGTTATAAAATATTCAAAAAGTACTATTAGTTGAAAAAAGTACCTGCAAGTCCCTTTTTATATTCTAACTCAGTCAGGATCATGTGTGTTTAATTTCCTGTTTATAGGTTCATTGTTATAGACATTTCAATAATAGTTTTTGTTATCTCAATATCATTATGCCCTCTATTATTGATTCCTACTTTACTCAGAGGTATTAGAAGAAAAAGTAACAATTTTCCACACTTAAATCACTGTCAAGTTTAAAACTTCAAAGTAATTTCCTAATTCTAGGTTCAATAATGTAGAAAATTCAAAAAGTACTATTTGAAGAAAGAAAAAAATACTCCTTAGTTTATTTTAGTTCTCCATTTTTGGTATCATAATACAATTGAGCACCCTATTCTTGATTATTTCTTTACTGAGAAGCATATTAGCCAACATTAATGTATATAAGCTAACTAATTTAATATAGTAAAAAGGTACCATTAAAAGAAAAAGTACCAATTCCCTTTATCCTCTTGAACATTTCCTAGCATTTCCTATATTATAAACTAATTTAATAGTTAATAAATTATCACAAAACCGAACCGAAACCGATCGGTTTTCAATTTTTAAAACCGAAACCGCGATTTTGAAATTCTTTGGCTTTTTTGAAACTCTAGTTTATTTGTTTGAAGACGTCAATATAGGTAATGGTACCTCCCATAAAAAAGTTTATTTAAAAAATCATATAAATAGGAAGCTATAATCATATAAATAGGAAGCTATAGTCCTCAAATTTTACAAAGTAAATAGTTATTATAGAATATCTAATTAACTATAACTGTGAAAGCCGCCAAACTTCGCAGAATTTATGTTTATGCATTTTAAACAGAGCTTGACTCTTTAAAAAAGGTATAACATGTGCCAGTTTCTATTCGGATAAAGTTTAAAGAATCTCTAAATTATAGTTCTTATGATATTTAGAAATAACTATTAACTTTGTATGGGAGCTAACCCACCCTTGTGCATTCGTCAACATTAACATGCACAATCAGATGTCGCACGTAAAACTTTAAATTTATAGATTATTTTATAGCTTTCTCAAAACTTTACTTAATCCTTATGTGTGTGACAAAAAAAGCTCCTTTAACAGGGTGACAGGGTGCTCGGGTACCACATACTGAACCTATAAAGTTACATATTATTGCGCAATATATACAAATGCTCCATATCATGAAATGCTAAAAAAATGTTTAAGTTTAGCCTAAGTCAATTCAATAAATGGGGATTCCCATCGAGGTTGTTCTGTTTTTTTCCTTATATCTCAGCCATTTGTGGGCCAATTCTCTCGATTTCAAATAGCAACTGAGTCGGAAGAATTCTCGATATATTGATGTATCAATAATGTTTGTAAGTTATTTGGGGACTACGGAAAGTTAATTTCAACATACAGATGGACAGACGGACATGGCTATATCGACTTCGCTATCTTTAAGGATTCAAAATATATATACTTTGTGGGGTCACAAATGAAAAATGTAGAAATTACAAACGAAATGACAAACTTATAGATACCCTTGCCACTCATGGTGAAGGATATAAAAATACGCCTGTAAAATTGGTTATCATATTGAAATTCAACAAGTACGAGTGTTATATTCATTACACTAACAACTGGATTTCGTGACATACGTCGAGGATTACGTGATATTGAGGAAACTTAATAGCGAAAACATATATTTTAATAATGTAATTTCCGACACAAAAAACTGGTGCACTTACTCAGTTGCACAATTATCTCTGGAAAAATGTAAGCACCTACGTATATGTCAAAAACTTAACGAGAAACAAATAATAACACTTTAGTATCAAAGAACAATCTAAAGATATTAAAATCTAAAGATATTCATTAATCGCAACAGATGTAAATTGCACATAGACTATCTCATAATATGCCTACAAACTGTCTAAGACACTGGTGCCCAAGAGTTCATTATGGAAGAGCAAACACCAATAAAGAAAAACTAATTTTTATTCAATATTTTTTGTTGTTAAAACCAAAACATACATACAAAGACAAAAATACACACTTTTTTAAACGATACCATACGATAAACAAAAACAAAATCCACATTGATGATCGCTGTCGACAATGTTTACCAGCAAAGCATACGAAAGTGTTGTTGCTTTCCACTTGCGTGTATACAGTGAAGAACGACAAAAAAACTAACAAGACAAAGTTGTTTGTGTATTTCATATTGCTAGTGCTGAGTGCTGTATTGAGTGTAGAAACACACAGCCTATAGCTAAGATCATTAAAAAAAAAAAACAAATTAGCACCAAGAGTATAGCGCTTGGGCACCTTTGGTCTAAGCTATAAATTATCTTTTTGGCTGAGATAATTCATATCTTATTAACATTTTTAAATCAATTATTATTTCTTAAATAACTTTCGCCCATAGAGGTATATATGGATACTCACCAAAAAGTACTTTAAACAAATTAAGAATTATTTTCAGTGCCGCATTAGGTTTATCTTTGGGAGCCTTCAAGGTCTCTCCAATTAGTTTTATCAGCTTTGATGCAGACGTTATGTCAATTGAACAATTGCGCGACTACTCTACAGCTATATTATTTAAATCAATTATTTTCAAGGACAGTATCCTTAATCAAAACTTTCAAATTCCGTCATCATTAACACATATCTTTAATTTCTGTATTGGTCATAATATACCCGTCAATGAACCACAAAAACCCCACTCAATCAGGCCCAACTGTATAATCGACCCACACACAATTGATGTCTCTCTTAATGAGAGACAATGCTGCCCGATTTTCGCCATACTTTACAGGATAATTTTAGAGTAATCTATATATATAAAAATGGATATTTGTATGTATGTGGGTATGTATGTTTGTATGTTCCGAATGAACTCAAAAACGGCTGAACCGATTTTGATGAAATTTTCAGGGAATCTTCAGAATAGCCCAGCGGGTAACACTGTAAAGTCAGATTTTTGATTTTCGGTCTGTGGGCGGAGGGGCGTGGCAAAATTAAATTTTTACATTTTACCGCTAATGCCATCTATATATATAAAAAACGGCTGGACCGATTTCGATGAAATTTTCAGGGAATCTTCAGAATAGCCCAGCGGATAACACTGTAAAGTCAGATTTTTGATTTTCGGTATGTGGGCGGAAAGGTGTGTAAAAATCAAATTTTTACATTATACCGTTAATGCCATATATATATAAAAACAGATTTGTGTATGTATGTTCCGCATGGACTCAAAAACGGCTGGACCGATTTTGATAAAATTTTTACGGAATCTTCTGAAAAGCCTAGCGGGTAACACTGTAAAGTCAGATTTTTAATATTCGGTCTATGGACGCAATGGCGTGGCAGAATCAAATTTTTATACAAATGACATAAAAAAAAGATTATTGTATAATTGTTGACCGACCTTTTCTCCAATTCTTACAGATAGTTTATTTAGTTTCCTATATACAGGCTTACAAAGTCAGTGATTTTTGTAAAAAAAAATTGTAAAAAAAAACAAAATTTTCCAAAAAAAAATAATTTTGTCGACCAAAAAATTTTTTTTCAATTGGAGAAATAAATAAATATTTTTTTTTATTCCCAACGTTCAAACAATGACAATTTTCATTTCGTTGCTTAACATCATTCTATAAATTCTTTATCAATCGATGATAAACAATTTTGTTTACTCTTGCATATTAGGTGCATGAATAAGAAATTTCCATATGAAATCTATGAAAAAAATAATATTTTGAATAACTCTCCGCATTCCACTTTTAATAAAAAATAGCGGTTTTATTCAAATAAAATTTGTTTTAGGAAGGGCATCTACGTCTAGAGCCGCAGAAACGGGAAGAGAACGAGAATCACGGCTTTGGACAAACATTGCTTACATTGCCGCGTTTTGAAGTTCCCTAAGGAATCCCCGGTAATGTGCTGTTCGAACGGTAATGTTATTCTGCCACCAGTTATTGAGCCGCCTAAGCTGCTTATAAGTTACATTTCCGGCGCCAATCCTATTTCCAAGCACTTCCTTCAAAATATCAAAAAGTGCAACTCATGATTTCAAATGACGTCGGCTTCATGCCCACCTTTAAAGTTCAATGCCAAATGTACCACAGAATTGGATCATTGCTCCCGCTTCCCAATGATGACGCGAAGTTCCTTCAAATTTATTTCACTGGAAATTAATCTACAGAAGCCGAACACTATCAACGAACATGCGTGTGCATTTGCTGCAATACCCTTCTGCCGAAACATTCTCAAAACAATTGTTGGACATCAGAAATGGAAAAATTTCAATTGATCCCGCCACAAATGAGATTTCGTTGTTGACAAGGTATTCCCAAGTCTTACAACCAACTACAAAAATTCGGATTGGTTGTGGGAACATGCAATTTTGGCACCAACAAATTATGATGTTAGCAAGCTCAATAAACAAATACAATTGAAACTGCCTGGCGAAACAATAACATGCAAATCGATTGACACAGTAATGAACGAAGAACAAGCCGTCGATTATCCTACTGAATTTTTGAATTCATTGGAACCAGCCGGACTGCCACCGGTTGGATCACCGACTTTGTCCGACACTGTATATTAAAATCGAGATCGATATGCAATATAAAACAGATTTTTTCTAAGGGCCAGCAAAGCGGACCGGGTTCAGCTAGTTAGAAATAATTGCTCAATTCACAAGCTCTCTTATCATGTCATATTGTCAAAATGTCGTAATATTTCACAATGGTTTTTATTGCTTTTCAAGCTAAAAATGTCCTAAAATAATACTACTTCATGTGCTATGTTTATTGTGTTATCGTAACGAACTAACAGTGACCAACGCCGAATGTATAAGAGTCGGTTAAGCCGAGCCGCCGAGTCGTGATTTATTAGGACATTATGACAATATGCCTGATGAGAGACCTAGTGAATTGACCAAATATGTGCAGAATTATATTTATCAATAGAGAGTATTGGTTTAAATTTTCAGCCAGCTATCTCTTTCGTTGGGCCCTATCGTGCTTACAACAGATAAACAGACGGCCAGACATATCTAAATCGTATTAGTATTTAATGACAACCCAGAATATATATACAAATATGGGAGTGCGATAAATTATTTTATGCGCTACAAAAGGAATGACAGAATCAATATACCCCCTTGTTTTTGGTGGTGGGTATAAAAAGGGTTATAGAAAAATTTCATATACAAATAAAGTGAATAAACAAATGTGTGCAAGTTTGATGTTGTTCCCTGAAAACTTGTTGTCTATGTATGTGTTTAACACTGAAAAGTACTCTTTGTGTATGTATGTAAGTAGCTTTATGTGTGTAACTGTATTTAGTCTATTGTATTCATATACTGTTATTAACCTTATTTTACTACAACGATTCCTATTTTTAACCCAATTTAATGTTTGCTACACTCCGGCTAAAAATGTAAAACCATGAGTATGTAAATGTAATGAAGTGTTGAATGTGTGTGTGGATATATAGAATTGTGTATATTGCCTTTGTTTTTACAACCATTGAACGTTTTTAAAGTAAAACCGCAAATATTAGTTTTTGTGTTTGATTATAGCCGGTTCTGTGAGTGTTTACTTGTTAAATGTCGCGGTTGAAATAATTGCTATGTTGGATGGTTGATGATGGCTTACTTTTATATAGACATAACCCAGCAGTAAAGCAAGTAGTCAATGTGTCCTTTACACAGTGCAAAACTTTTTCTCACTAACTTATATTGAACTAAACGGTGTTCAGAATCATTCCTAGGAAGTTCATATGTTCTAGAAAGTTGTTTATTGGGATCTTAGTTACATTTTTGTAGTGGATTGTTTTCTTGAACATATACATGTTTACTGTAACCATATATATGATTGATACAATCATGTGAATCGTAAGTTAACCTTATTATGGTTACCACAATCATGTAAATAGTTACTGTGACTATAATATTGTTTAAAAAACTTTTAAAAATGTTAAAATGGTTATTGTAAATATGCACAACAATATTTTTTTTTTTTTTCAGCTTGTAGGTGTGATCACTAGTTCGGTACAGTCTCCTAGAACTGTTGGGAAGTTTACATGTATACTTATGCATATATGTAAATCAACATATACATTTGTAGGCAAGTGTATAATTAATTTAACCTTCATTTCAACATTAAGTTTTAAAACTTATGCTGTAAGTTCAAAAATGTTTTAAATTGTTCAAAAATTTACTAGAAACTTTTCAAACAAGCCTCCTTCAGAAACCTTTACAGTTTAAGTTACACAAAGATTAATAATAGAATTTTAAACTCAGCTGCTACTTATATCTATGAATAAAATTATATTTGGGTCTTTCACAGAAGCTTGATATATTTTGTGGTTTTAGCTAAAATGTAATTGTTTTCAGAAATCCTTAACAAAAATCTTTTTGTTTAAATTCTCCAAAAACTTTATATAAATACAAATATATAAGTATACAAATGTATTCAAATTTAATTAGCCATTTATGTATGGTGTTAATTAAGTTCAAATAGTTGTGTGCTAATATTGTAATTTATATGTATGTATTTCAATATTTACTGGGTTTCTCCTGGCTTTTCATATCTAAATTATATACATGTACATCATCTGCTCATTGTCTTTAGACCGCAACTTAATTTTATTGAATTGTCTTTTAATTTTATTTAAATCACTTTGTTATAATCACAAAAATTTTCAGGAAATTTTGTATTCAAATACAATGCCAATTAATTTTGTAACACACAAGGCGTTTGTTGTATGTAGTGAGAGCTGGTAAATTAGTTAGTAAGAGATTTGTAGAAATTTGGTTTCTATGAAACCAATGAATTGTTTAGTGAAATAAATTTAATTTACTTAAAATCAATGCTTAATTTAATTCTAAAAAGATTTTTCTGAAATAAAAAATCATCGATCGAAACTAATAGTTTCGGAAGGGGCACAGTCTGGACTATAAGGCGGTTGAATCAAAACTTTCCAATCACTTTATTACAAACATGGGTCGAGCGTTGTCATGATGGCATATTACTGTTTCATGTCTGGACGTTTTTCTGAAAATGGTCGCTTCAAACAAATCTGTTGCGTTCGGTACAGTTTCCCTGAGGTAGTCTGGTCAGATTTCAGCAGCTCCTTGTAAATAGGATGCTTTGCTCCCAAAAATACAGATACTTATCTTAGCACCATGTTTATTTGGCATTGGCGTCGATTCGGCATGTTGGCCAGGCTTGACATACGACCACTTACGCTTCGGGTTAACGTAATGCTTCTATTCTCAACAACAAATGATAATTCAGTGTAAAAATGATTTTCTTTTATAGCATTAAAACATCATTTCGGACATGCAAAATCGTCCTTAAAGTTTTCTCGCCTTTAATTCGTATGTTACCCAATTTCCCTGCTTTTGGATGAATGTTTTGAAATTGCTGCTTGAGTAGTTACCAATGATTTTGCAGTCTGCAATTCTTGGTCTTAAACTTGTTTGGCTTGCCTGGGCAATATTTGTCTTCCGTGCCTAAATCACCACTTGTGCACCGTACATACTATCTCTCGCACCTTGAAACCGAGGAAACACATTCACCACAAGCCTTGGTGAGCAATCGGTGTACTTCAGTGGCTCCTTTTTTCTTCAAATTAAAGATGTAAAGCAAAACTTCCCGCATATGACGTTTTGTTGGTACACAATTTTTTTTCATGGGTGAGCACTCAGGGGATAACTCCTACGCCTGCAAAGCATTGTGTTAGAATTAGGAAAATAGGTTATGGGAGGTAGGATAGAGGGAGTAGTGCTCGTGGACATTTCATTTGAATTTCCCTATATTGAAAGTGACTGGAAAGACTTCAGGAGAAAATTAGTTCCAAATACAGACAGTAAGTCTAAAGAACGAATTTTCCCTGTAATGTATTGTGTGATCCACTATCCAGTCGACAACGAATTGATGAGCCCTTGCCAAAGAATGTTTGTTGCGTAAAAAACTACGGGTTTCGAGAACGAGTTCCCTAATTTCAGTAGAACACATACCATTGTAATATCGGTAGAACAGTGAAGAACAAACCACATTGCGACGATGGTCCAGCGAGTCAATAGAGCTGGATATCCTACTGTCACTTATAAGCAACTTCGCCCTCTCCTATACGCGGTCGAGTAACTCCAAAATAGACTTCGAAGCACCGGACCACACATGAGAGTTATATTCCATTTTAGGTCGGATATAAGTGGTGTAATTAGTAAGGAGATCAGATGGAGTGAAGTATGTCTTACACCGTTTTAGAAAACCAATGCACTTGAATGCACCTTTCGACACTCGAAAAATGTGTTTTGTCAGACATCGCACTGAATACTCATGTCTAGAACATCAAGAGCTTCTGATTTCTTAATATTTACACCACCCATAAAAACAGATAGAGCAACATGATCTGTTGTGCGTTTGTGTGTTAACATACAACATTGAGTCTTGCATGTATTGAAATCCACGCTATTCGACCCCATGCAGAGATTGTTACAAGATCTTGGTTGAGCGTATTATTCATGTTTTGCCTCATTGCCCCAATCTCCGACAGGCTTGGTCTATAATTGAATGCATATGAATGGCAAATGTTGCTGTCATCTACAAAAGAGTAGATAGGCTTGGAAGTTTGACGCAAAAGGTCATACGCCTTACAGTATTTTTTTATACTCCCCAACAAACAAGATGGTGGTCATAGAACAAAAATTATATATACTGTTAAAAATTTGCACTAGCGATTTGAATTTAACGGTATGTAGCAACTGCCAGCAACATTCATCATGTTTATAAACATTTCCATCAGTAGAAGCTTCTACTTATCAACAATGTTGATAGCATGTGGTTATTAGCATTTTTTATAAGTATGGCAACACTAAATATTTAAGCTGCTAACATTGACATCGAAAGCTCTAGAATTCGAACATACTATTTTGTTCATTAAAATCATTGTAGAAGATTCCCGAAAGATAACGTGTGTATAAATAGTGGCAGAGATTGCAGTCGTGAGTTGAGTTGTACATTTGAGTTTGTACATTATAAAGTGTGTGTGCATTTTTGCGAATTGATATACATGTGTAAATACACTGAGTGACTATTTGAACTGTTGTTGTTGTACATTCAAAATAAATAAAGAGTTGTTACAATTGTTAAACTACTAAGCGACTCTTATTTGTAATGAAAAGTATCCGGTTTATTTAAAGGAAATAAACCAACGTTTCAAAAAGGTTGAAACGTAACAATACTATAGGTCCTTACCAGATTCAAAGATGATCTAGCTATGTTCGTCTGCCTGTCCGTCTGTTTCTCTGTTGAAAACACAATAGGGTCCAAAAGAAAGGACCTATCTGGCTGAAATACTCACTGTGTATAAGATTTGTTTGGTTTAGAAAATGGGCAATGGGTTCATGATTTCACCTAGCCCTCATACAAACGTCCCCCCGGAATACTATTTGAGCAGCAATAAATACGTTGATTATGCAGCAATCCTGATTAAATTTTGTATAAATTAGTTGTAAGTATTCTGTAAAGTATGCCCAAAATTGGGCAACATTTGTCCCTAGTCCCCATACAAGGTTCCCTACAGAAAATGACTTGAATACATATAAGGAGTGGGATCAAAAATTCTTATCTTCAATTTCCGTGCTCTGTTTTTGCCATTTTTAGCAGAGTTCTTGTCAAGAACTTTTTGAGCCTTGTATGTTTTTAAACATGCACTAGCTTTAAATTTTTGTTCCAAATTGTCCGAGCACTGAGCTAACCGGGTTGCTTTCCTACCGGATGTGTTGAGAGCTCTTTTGAAACTGCTTTCTATTTTTTTGCCTTTAGAAACATCATGTGGACCATTCCTTCTACCTGAACCAGGTTTTCTATCAACGGACAAGTTCTCCCGTTTAATAACATTGGAAACAGTTTTAGGACAAACCTTTGATTGTTTGGCCAACTTTTTGTAGGACCAAGTTGAGTTTTGTTGAAAATATTTAATAATTTTAGTAAGCATTTTTTCTCGTAACTCATTTTAATAAGATTAACAATAAATGAATATAATTGACATTAAACATAATAACTGACACGTTTTACAAAGGTAGCATAATCGAAAAAAAAATCAAATAATACTTGGGTTAAAAGTTTTAATGAAAAACATGTGTTAAGAATTTTACGATCTCACTTCTTAATTGTTTTATGATAATCAAAATCCTGATTAAATTAGACGTAAAGAGTTGTATATGAACCTAAATCTTTCCACCAACTTTCGTGGGATCCGTTTATAACTGATCCTATGGCGGATATAACACCTAAGTATATCAGAGAAATATTTTATTGTCTCATAATGATGGTAAGTATTCGGTACAGCTGAATATAAAACTGTTTCTTTTTAATATTGCAGTTTTTCAAAGTTTGTTCAAATGTTTCACTTTTTATCTATTAATAGAAACTAAGTAAACACTTTATTGGTAATCATTTACTCAATAATCTTGGGGAATTGTCAAGAAAAAATATTTTTTTTTATATTTTTTTTAATTGTTGTAAAACTAAACATTTTGCTTCCGGGCTTATAAGTTTTAATACATAATGAAAAAGCTTAAGGTCTTAGCTTTTTATAAATATATATATTGTTGAACATATTGTTACTGAAAACATAAGTATTTAGCATTAATGCAGTATAAACTCTAATTAATATTAATCATACGCCTTTTGCGAATTTTTTTTAAAAATTGTTTTTAAATAAAATTTTAACTTTTGCAAAATAAAAATTCACTTCGTTGTCTTAAAGCTTAAAGTCTTAGCTTTTGAAATATCCATATATTGTTGAACAAATTGTTGCTCAAAAATAAAAAATTTACAATTAATCCAGTATATCCTGCATAAATAACACTATGCAACAAACGAAGACTTTGAAAAAACACACGATCATGTAGTGTAAGTTCTACTCTACTACCAAAGGGTAGTAAAAACTCATACTCAGTTTGTCCGTTTTGGTGACCAATTTTTTTATGGGCCCCCAAAGATTCTGAAAATCAGTGGGCCCTCAGAAAATGGTGTCATCAGTTTTTGCCCAACAGCTAATACAGATTTGGTGATATCGCTTAACTTTATATGGCAGTAATATAACTAATTGTCCCCCAAACAACTATTGTTAACATTTTTCCCAAAAAAATATTTTTGAAAAAATATAAGAAGAACAAGTTTTTTCTCCATTTTTTTATAATAACTTCCAGGGACTCCTAATATTTCACTCACAATATTTAGCAAAGTTGTAGCTACGGTAAAGCTGAACAACTGTTGTGAACATATCAATGAATACATAAACATATATAGGCGCTCAAAATAGCTCACAAAATCACTTTGTACCTTAAACATTTTCGTTTTTACTATTTTTTTGACGCTAAAACATACTAACTTTTTTATTATGCTGCTATAACGAAGAATGAGCAAATCATTATCGGAATCATAAGTTTTGGGGGCCCATAAGAAACAATTGGTTACCAAATGGACAAACTGAGTATAGAGTGTTACTACCCTTTGGTGGTAGAGTCGATCCTATACTGTCATGATCATGTGTTTTTTACACTGTTGCACTGTCGTATTTGTCGTACAGGTTTTCTTAATTTGGTCATATTTAAAACCTTTTACATATTTAAATGCTTTTAATAACTATTTACTTACAATTGTTTTTGTTTTGTTGTGAATTAATAAATTAAGCAAAATTTATTTTTTTTCAATTTTAATAAATTGTTTTAAAATTTAAGATTTTGTTTCAGCTGAGAAAACTTTCCACACACTATATTAAAGCCTGAGGTCTCAGCTTTTGAAAAATATATATATCGTTAAACAAATTATTTCCCAAAACTTAAATATTTCGCATTAAGCCAAAAAAGTAAATAATTAATATTAATCATACGCCTTCTACACAATTTTTATTTAATTGAAATTTTTAAACGTTTTAGCCATTTCTTCCACTTTTTAAATATAACAATAAAATAACTAAACTGTTTAAGAGATTATATTCTTGTAATTGTCTTTGTTTTGATGTGAAATATTCTTGAAAAGTTAATAAAGAAAAAAATATTTTTGTCAATTTTATTAATTTTTTTAAAAATTGCAGATTTCGTTGCAATTGTTATGAATTACCATACATTATGTTAAAGTTTAAGGTCTTAGTTTTTAATCAATACATATATTGTGTAGCAAGTTGTTGCACAAATCATAAATAATAAGCAATAATGTGATATAGTGCCTAATTAATATTAATCATACGTCTTGTAGCTAAATTTTTTATTGAAATTTTTCTTAAATTTAAATAAAGAAATTTCAATTGTTTTACATAAGGATTTATTTATTTTGTCTAAATTAAATAAAAATTTTAATTTATTTGTTGTACTATTCTTTACTTTTCAGCACGATGACCCATAGTTTAATGACGCTGGATATATCGGGGAACAAAATGCAACAAATACCATATGAAGCATTACAAAAACTACACTCTCTCACCAGGCTGGTGGCACAAAGGTAAGATACTTTTAGAAAATAGGAAATGAACAAATCAAGGTATTTAATTAGAGATATAAAGGAGTTTATAGTGAACTTAATATAGAAACAACCTGACACGTGTTTTTTTTTCGTTTATATCATATTTAGTCAAAAAATCTCGACTTGGACAAAAAATCACGAGTTAGGGCTTTTCTATATTAAGGTATCGTAATACAACTCCTTCTAAAATACGTTTTTTGTTAAATGAATTCCAACATTTTCTTTATTTTAATTTTTTTAACCTGCAGAAATCACATAACTTCCTTGGATGTCAATTGGGAGGCTCAGTATGATACCTTGCGTTCTTTACATCTGGCTGGTAATGATATCACAGAAGTCTCACCCTCCTCGCTACACGAAGCATCTACAGGCCTTAATCATCCTTCCTCAGCAGCCATACAAACCATTACCAGAGATGAGAATTTAAAAGGTTCCCACATGAGCTCCAATACCATACCGGGTATGAGTCACATGGGTAACTTACATCAAATAGGCAAACCTTTTAATCGTCTGCAAAAGCTTTTATGGCTGGATTTATCCAACAATAGGATATATCATATAACGCCTAATTTCCTACCCAGAAGTCTGATAACTATAGATTTGTCGGGAAATCTATTGGCCACATTTCCCCATCAACTGTTCGAGCATTTATATGACCTGCGCATAATCTCTCTAAGAGACAATCTTTTGCGTAGTGTACAAAACAAGGAGCTAAGGCAAGTGCGCATGCATTTGGAAAAGTTGGATATGGGTCAAAACTTAATAGATTTATTGGAAACAGATTGTTTTCAAACCAATTACTCGGATGTGCATATAAGAGCCTTGAATTTAGAAAAGAATTACATCAAGGAGCTGCCAAGAGCAGTATTTAAGGAAATTGGTATTGTCCATTTGGTATTGGCCTTTAATGTTATAGAGCGCATCCATTTGCAGGCTTTTGAGGGTATAGAGGATACTTTGGAGTATTTGGATTTGGAGAGAAACTATTTGAATACGGTGCCGGGGTCAATAAGGAAATTGCATAAACTCAAATATTTATATTTGACTTCCAACAATATTTGCCTATTGCAGAATTTGCCCGAAAACACGGAACACTTGCGAGTATTATCTTTGTCGGGCAATAATTTTACCATGATTCCAGTGGTGGGCTTAAAGAACTATACTAACTTGTCTTATTTAAATATGGGCTACAATTCCATAACCGATATACCAGAAGGCATATTCCTGGTTGATGGCTGGGGCTCGAATTTGCAGACAATATTGTTAAGAAATAACAAGATAACCCATTTGCATTTGGGTTCATTTGCTGGTTTGGATCAAATACAAGAAATATCTTTAAGTTTCAATGATATAAACATACATCATCCTATGGTATTTGAGAATGTCTCCAAGTCTTTGAAAATATTGGAATTATCATTTGCTGTTTTTCCGGCCAGGAGCATGGAGTCCATAGATCCTTTAGATGCTTTATATCCCCTGTCACAGCTTATGTGGCTGGGTTTGGATAACAATAACTTGAAGTCGCTAAACAATGAATCGTTTTCTAATATGAGGGAACTATCCTACATAAATTTGGGTTTTAACCAACTGAAATTTCTACCCAAAGGCCTGTTTATACCCGACATACATTCCCATTTAGTGGAAATAGATTTGGGCTACAATTCCCTGGAACGCATAGCAGCCAGAACATTTTATAATTTGGGTGATTTACAGACCTTGAATTTACAGTCTAATAAAATAAAAATCATTGAGAAAAATGCTTTTTACAATTTGGAGTTTTTAAGATACATCGATCTGTCCTTCAATAAGATCTCTAATATATCTCACCAAGCTTTTACCATTTTACCCAATTTGGCATCTTTGGATTTAATGTTTAATAATTTGTGTTCCTTCTCCCTGAAATCATTTCACTTTGTGTCCAATACCACCACTCCCTTGAAGCTGAATTTAACCTACAATCGCATAGCCTACTTTGAGGATCTATTGACTTCCTACATGTACATCTATCACCTGGATATGAGCAACAATTTACTGTCACGCACCGATAGCTTTACCAATTTAGCCAATACCTTGAGGTTCCTAAACTTGGCCAATAATGACATACAATCCTTAGCCAATCATGCTTTTGGAGACTTGGAGTTTCTAGAGATACTCAATTTATCAAATAATAATGTCACCACTTTAAGGAGAAGAAGTTTCCAGGGTTTGAATTCTTTACAAGAATTGGATTTAAGTTTCAATAAATTGGATCAGCTGCAGGTGGAACAATTTTCTAACCTAAGAAAGCTACGAATATTGAAGATTAACTCCAACAAACTAAAAGCCTTACCCAGAGAAGTGTTCATGAATACCCGCCTGGAATATTTGGATATCTCGGACAACCAGTTGACAGTATGGCCGGTGCCTGCTTTCTCCGATGTGGGTTTTACTTTGCGCAGCATACAAATGTCCACCAATATGCTGGAGTACTTGGACTCTAGTATGTTTATTAATTCTCAATTTTTATACGACATTAATTTGAGTAACAATAAAATCACCGTCTTGCCCGACAACACCTTCAGTTTCCTCAACAATCTTACCAATCTAGATCTGTCTGCCAATCCTTTGGTCACCACCAATCTCAAGGAAATATTTCTTCATACACCTCGTCTGCGCCGCCTAAAAATCTACAATATGGGCCTTTATATTTTACCCCAACTAAATTTACCTCTACTCTCGTATCTGGATGTGAGTGGCAACTATTTGCAGGAACTTTCCTCTTTACATGAAATGCGCCAACTAAGATTTGTTAATATATCACACAATAAAATCGTTAATGCTTCCTGTGCTGTGGAACATCTGCCCAATTCGGTAAGGGTATTGGATATGGCTCACAATCCTTTGAGAAGAATCTCCATACATGACATGGCCACCTTAAGACATTTATCGGATCTTAATCTTTTAGATGTAAAAATCATCAATCCCTTAGCCTTTAGCAAGCTGAAATCTTTAAGGAAACTACAACTGACAGCCCACTCCAATTTGGCTGATATAGTATCACGCATACCAGGCCTCCAAGAGCTAAGACTACACTGCCTAGACTCAAACATAGGTCCCCAACTATTCCAGAAACTGGCCAATAACACTAAACTGCAACTGGTAGAATTGTATGGTTTGAATGTCCAGACCATTTCACCCGATGCTTTGGAGGGTCTGGCGCGCAACCAGAAACTGCAAGTGAAAATATCACATACAAAAATCTCCGATCTGCCACCGGGTATTTTTTACACTCTACGATCAGTGCCTCATTTATCCATAGATATTTCACATAATAAAATTAATGCCTTGGCGGCGGATAGTTTTTACCCCAACAAAACGTATTGGGATACGGTGGGCACGCGCAGCATTATGGGCGGTTTGGATACCTCGCAAAATCCTTTGGAGTGTGAGTGCGGTTTGGTGTGGTTCGGCCATTGGCTGAGACGATGGCTGCGAGAGTCGGCTCAAATTAAGGTCATACAAAAGGATGACATGAAGAAAATGGTTCAGGTGAGTAAAGTAGAATTTTTAAAAAAAATTGGACTTTTGAGAAACGTTCAATGAATTTTATTATTTTATATGGAGTTTAAGTTTTCTTGGATAGTCTGTCCGTGCACCGATCGTCCTAATCACTGGAAATGTGAACTCATTAACGAAAATTAAGGTAGTGATGTTTTAGTTAGAAACAATAGGTGCAGGGGAACTGAGATTATGGTCTCACTTAAATTGGTTTCACCATTAGCCAATTCACCAACAAATTTTTAGTACCAAAATGTTTTGTTTTATCAAGAAATATTGTATTCAAGTATACCATAAATTTGTTTATAAATAGAATATAAATCATTATATCATTGGTTTCTTTGTGCAGGGATTCAAGCCGGGGTATTTTATGAGTAACAGGCACCCTACACATACTTTCTGTTTATACTGGCAGACTAGAAAAGAAAAAATTATAAGTTGTATGACATAAGATCTGCTATACTGATCTGCATTATCTCCAAAATAACTGGAGCTGAGTGTGATGATACCTTAGACACATTGGTGTATATACTTGTATTGAATACATTCGGAAACCGTTAGCGCCTGGAAGGAAATATAACCTTAAATCAGCTATAAAATTTCATATATGAAAATTGATCCAGTTTTAGGGTACAGCCATTAAACGTAGATCTATAGGAATAGAGTTTTACACAACAACATTTAGGCCATCCAAACTCTCCACAACGATTTCAAAATAAACGTAATACAGTGGAATACTTTCATACAGTGGAACCCTAACTTTCTACAAAACTTGCGTTAATTGTTTTATGATAAATACAACAATAAGTTTTCATTTAAAACATTTCTCTTTCTGTTGACTCTAATTTGTCGCCCTGAAGTATGCTAAAGTATTTATAGTAAGTCTTCAAATCAATTTTTGTTCAGTATTAGACGATTACTGCAATACACATGTTCTCATTTGACTATCCTAATACCGAAATCAAATTTTACATCGAACATCTTGCAACACCACAGTTTTAATAACACTTTGGTGTATATTTAATCCATACTAATCTCCATGTCGTAATGTGATATAGGGAAAATATGGTGTTTATCCGTATTCTAAAGATCTTGGTCTTTGTTGTAAGCAGAACATATAATGTTATATTTGAGTCCCAATTTCTGTGTTCTAGTTACTGATCACGCTCCTTATTAGATAAAAAAAGTGCAATCCATGACCAGAATGGATCACTTGTACAGCCCGTTAGTAAGTGCTTTAAAATGTCCCCAGCAGTCACAATTGTACCACCGAGAATCCTCGTTGCACATGACTACTATAACGGAGGCAATTTCAAAGTATATGCTTGTTTCGTTTTGCAGCACACAGAATCTACACAATCTCGCTACAGCACTACGTAGAGCATACTTATGATATCTAAAGCCACATTATACATAAAATAATCCTGTGAGTAGCCAAAACTCGCCCTTATCAAGCAACTATATTTATTTCGATATAACCCAGTAATCTGATTTTTCCCAAGCATATTGTAAAGATATATCAAATAATGGTTCTAGTCCTACAAGTATACTTCGAGGCCCCTGCTGACCAAACAATCTGCACATTATCTCTTAGAATGACTTTCATGGCCACGTATCTAGCACTTTATCAACATTATTGAGCCTCCACAGTTCATTCTGAGATGTAGTACAGGCCGCAAAGTACTGGTCACAAAAATTACTGCACCCTAATATAATTACTGAATGACTTACTATTGAAGTTACAGAAAGATCTCCCTAAACTAAAGCTAAAATATAATTACTGTATAATTTACGATTGAAGTTGCAGAAACATCACCGATAGAAGTTAAAATATGACCACAGAGATGTCTTGATTGAAGCTAAAGAAAACAGATTCGTAGTAGCAACCGAATTTGTTGCCAATCGAATAATTCGGTTGCACTCATAGAACTTTTCAGTTTTATTAAGAGAAAGTCAGTTGATGAAGAAGAATTTCGGTTGAAGAAACCAAACTTTTGTTACCCTTTCCAAAATTTTCTAGCTACAACTGTAAAATTCGGTCACTAAAGCATAATCATTCGATTGGCAACAAATTCGGTTGCTATCACGAATCAGTTTTCTCTGTGTGTGACTAAAGAAAGTCTTTCGACTAAAGCAAAAGTATGGCTAAAGAAAGACCTTAGATCAAAGCTAAAATATAACTAAAGAAAGACATTCGTTAAAACTCAAATATGGCTAAAGAAAAATCTTCAATTGAAGTTAAAATGTTACCTAATTAAGACCCTCGATTAAAACTAAAATATGACTATAGAGAGACCCATAATTGAAGCTGAAATACGACCTTCAATCGAAACTAAAATGTGACTTAATTAGAACCTTTAATTGAAGGTAAAAATTAGAAAAGAATGACCTACGAATGAAGCATATGTCTTAAGGAAGACCTACGGTTAAGACTAAAATATAACTACAGAAAACCCTACGATTGAAGCTACAATATGACTAAAAAGGTTAAATATAACGAAAGTAAGATATGACTAGAGGAAGACTTTGGATTATAGCTAAAATATGATTAAAGAAACTCTTTCCATTGAAAATATATGATGGCTATAGAAAAATCTCCAAGCTAAAATATGACTAAAGAAAGCCTTCATTTGATGCTAAAACCCGATTAAATAAAAACCTTTAATAAGAGCTAAAAACAAAAAAAAAAAAAAAAACCTTCGTATAAATCTAAAATATGCCTTAGTGAAGACCTTTGGCTGAAACTTAAATATGATAACATAAAAACCTATGATTGAAGCTAAAATATGACTAAAGGAAGTCCATCGACTACAACTAAAATACGACTATAGAAATACCTATGGTTGAAGCTAAATTATGACTACGGCAAGATCAAAGAAACTCCATCGACTAAACTATGATTAGAGATTGATGATAAATAATGACTATTAAAATGACCACTATTGAAGTATAAATACGAATTAAGTAAGACATTCGATTGAGGCTAAAAGACCTACAAGTCAAGCTGAAATGTTATTTAAGAAATATCTACGTTTGATTATAAAATATGACTCGAGAAACACCTACGATTGAAGGTAAAAAAATATGACTTAAGAAAAACTTCGATTTAAGCTAAAATAAGACTGCAGGAACCCCTACGACTGAAGCTAAATACGATCTTGGAAATATCAGTGAATAAAAAAATAATCTGCAATTGATGCTAAAATACACAAAGAATGAAGCTTAAATATAACTATGGAAATACTTTCGATTGCTGTTAAAATATTAATTCAATGAGAACAGCTATAAACCCTTTAACACGCAAACTTTAAAAAGCTAAAAAAAGTTGTCGAATAGTTTTTTTTAGGGTAATTATGACCCAATTAACTCAGAACAGCCATCAGAAATTAATTTGCAAATTCAGTTCAGTAGCCAGGTGCAAAAAGAAGAAGAGTGCCTCAGAGCATTGTTGCCGGTTTACACCTAAAAAAAGCAATTAGATGTAAACATTAGTTATGATACGATTTTATTGAAAAACTAATGAAAAATATACAAAAAAGAAGAAAATAGGTTTTGGTTTCTACGATGATACTCATAAAAACAATTTTTGTCATTTGAGAAGCATAAATGTAGATCGCATTTTGAGCAAACACACTGTGCTTATGATTTTTTGTATAGTTTGCATCATCTTTTTCCACCTTTTTTACCTAACCAGGTTGGAAAGTGGTCGATGTTTTGCTCTTTCGCTAACTTTTGAACTTCCTGGCTGTGGATTTCCTTGTGGACTACCAGCTGATCATGAGTCAAGGTGGATAATTTAATCCGTCTGCAATCTTTTATCACATATAACAAATAATACAACAACAAAGTCCAAAATTATGAAATATAACACGCGAATAAAATTAGACGCAACCCGCAACAGTGCCCTGAGACACTCCTTAGTTTTTGCGTTCTCAACACACTTTTTGTTAATTGTTTAACATTTAAAAATACATTGACTGAAAGAAGAATGTCTTACCTTTAAACAAAAATATTTCGAATAGATCGGGCGACTAAAACTTAGTAAAACTTTGATTAAAAAAAAAAAATCACAAACAAAATTTCACGCGCTAAAATTATGACATCACTCACAAAACAGCTGACAGAACAAAAACTAAAGGTCAGAATGCATTTCGACCTTCGAGGGAAATGTTAACAAATCTGTAACTAAAGTCACCGTTAAATTTTAAAAAAGATATTAAAATTACTTTTTGAGATAACTGGTGTTTTGTAATGCATGCCTTGAGGCACTCTTACGGGTTAGAGGATTAAAGCCCAAATATGACTACGAAAATAAAACAAAGGAAGGAAAAGTAAAAAATCTCCTGACTAAAGACTAAAATATGACTCCAGAAAGACCTAAATTCTATAGAGAGAACATGAACAGAAAGACCTACATACATTCTATAGAGAGAACTACGAACTAAACTTAAATATGAGTGCAGAAAGCTGAAATATGACTGCTAAAATGCTAATTATTATCAGTTTATTTGGTCGTTGCAACCAAGGAGTTTTGTTTGACAATTTCGGGATTGGAACAAGATATTAGGAAGACTAAACAAGTTCTTTGATCAATGAGTTTTGCTTGAAATTGTCAGCGAAATTAGTTTTACGGAAATCTTAAATAACAAATATCTTCTATGGGAAGTTGTGGGTGGCAGGGTGGAGGGTGTAGTGTTTGTGAACATTAAATTTGAACTTTCGTTTTATTCAAAGTGACTTAAAATATTTCCACAGGATATTTAATTGGAAGGTTTGAAATTTATTTTATGAGATCCAGTTGAAAAATAAGCTCTCTCCTGTGGGTGGTCGAAGAGCTCTAAAACCCAGTACTTGGGGTTTGTGTACCATTTTTGCTGTAAATAGTAAGAATATAAGATGGATTGATATATATTATCGTTTCCTGAAATCAGACGTCACCTGAATCTTTATTTCGATACTTGAAACATGTGTTTTGGTCAGCAGAAATCAAGAGTTTTGACAAAAATTTTGCAAAATTTTATTTTTACTCTAGTTGGCTTAACTTCATTCATTTTAAATTTAAAAAGAAATATACTTTATTTAAAATTCTTTAATTTTATTTATTTTTATTTTCTTTTCTTTTTTTAAAAAACTTGTGTTAAAGCTTCCCCTAAGTTCAACTGATTTACGCGTAAGCGTTTTTTAATTTTATTACAAACTTTAGTAAATGTATTTTAAACATTAATTTAAATAAATATATAAATTTCTCTTCCTGTTTTTTATAGAGAGCCCGTGCTAATACCTGCCATGATCCCACCTCTGGCAAACAATTGCCCATATTGGAAATCTTTCCCGAAGATTTGCTTTGTCAAGCCAGTGCTTTAAGCAGTTCCAGTGAGAAACTCTTTCTCATATCATTTGTGGTGATTATAGTGCCACTATTTGGTATGACACTTTGATAATCTTAAAATTATTGGAAAGAATACTATAAATAAAGCTTTAATTTACCAAGACAAGAAAGCTTTTTGTGGTTTTAAACAAGTAAGTGTAAATTTTGAAAAAAAGAAAAAACAAAATTTAAAATTTAAAACCTAAAAGAAACCTAAGATTTTAAGTTAAAATTTATAGAAAAAACTCCCCCCCCCCAGTGTATTTATTGTATAAATTAGGATTTATAAAAAGAATGGAAACAAATGCTACAGTGTACAGTTTAAACATAAATACTTATAATTTAAAATTAAATTTAAAAGAAAAAAAAGTAAAGAAAATTGTTAAAGTTTTATACCCCCCTTAAGATTAAGTAAAGTTACACTCAATGATTATACATAGTAATTAACTAAGTAATGTTATGCCATTTAAGGAATTTATTTCATAAGTAATTTAATTATTATTATAAATAATATATAATAATAATTATCGAAATAATACAGAATAAAAGGGCCATTGATTCCTAAAATACTTATTGTATTGTAAAACAATATATATACATATATAAATAAATAAAATATATTAAATATTATAATCTAAAACTATGTATTAGCTATAATTAAAAGTAATTAGTTTATAAATAATAATAAATAATTTAGTTACCAAAGGAAAAACCAAAAAAAAAAAAACTTTAGCCAAGCATACAATAATAAATAGCAACCATATAGAAATTAATAACAACAATTACAATTTGCAAGAAGTATATTAAAACAACCAACATGATAAAAGAACAACAAGAATTATTATAAATATTATATATATATATAAATAAACTAAGTAATAAACAATTCTCTTAAACACCTAAATATACAGGACAGTGTACAGCAAGAAGTGTGTGTTAATTTAGCTTAGAAAACTTTAAAAACCACAAAGTTTTAAATGAATTAGAAATAAGTTTATTTTAAATTAGCAGTAATTGGTTTTAATAATTAAGACAATTGTATAAGAAATTATGTTTTGTAAATTCCAAATTAAAGTTTTTTCTTAAGATTATGATTTTCTTTATTATAAAATGTTTAACTTTTCTATAAATTCCTTCAGTTTCGATTTATTTATAAGCCAAATAATTTCATTTCGAGATTTTTATCTTTCTGTTGCCTATTTCGAAAATATGATGACTTCTCTTAACATTTAGTCATATGTCAGCAGGACAAGTGCTTCAGGCTATCACCCAGAGAAAATATATTTGTACAAGGTGGCGCAAAAGTAATCCTCCTATCAGAAAATGCTATAAATTTTGCGATTGGCCCCTAATGTCAGTTTTCTTTTGATATTTGTTTAGTCAACAGATGCGAAATACACGTTAATAAACAATGTTATGCTACACTGCTCCAGAACGCGGAATATTGCTGACTATTTATTTGACCAATAATTGGCAAAATTTATAGAATTTTCTGATAGGAGGATTACTTTTGTGCCACCTGTTATATGTTAACCATAACCATTTCAAGTTTTTTTTAACAATATTATGATCACTGTAATTCTTTATATGATTGCGGTAATCAAAATATATGTAAGTTACCATTTACATAACTGTAGCAATCATAAATGAATATACGATGATGGGCCAATAAGTCCGTGACTTTTTGAATTTCTAGCCTCTTAACTGTAAAGGCAACATGCATCTGTCAGTTTACTCCTGTCAAAACTTGTATAAGCTGCGTCATTCAGTTTGTATTTGACAGCCATTGATAGCAGATTACCGCGTGGCTTGAGGAGAAAATGGAAAAAGTAAATTTCGTGTGCTCATCAAGCAAGTCTAAGCTTTATAAATACTATGAGAACTCTGCACCATCACTTTCAATGGTAAAAATAGTTTACTGAATTTCGTTGTAGCCGTACAAGCACGGAATATGCCCAGGAAAAATAAAGTTGTGCACGTTTACTGCAATCATTTCAACCGTTTTAGAAGGTTTTTAATAATATTATAGTCACAATAATTATCTACATGATTGTGGTAACCATAATATGGTTAATTTACGATTCACATGATTATGTCAATCATATATATGGTTGCAGTAAACAAGTATATGTTTGTGACAACCATTTTTATGGTTACCACAGTCACAAAAATAATTACTGTGACTATAGTATTGTTAAAAAACTTGCAAACATGCACAACTATATTTTTTCTCTGGGTGTGGACATCCAATTGAGGTTTCTACACCCGAAACAATTGAAAAAATGCATGATATGTTGTTAGATATTGAAAGTGCTAGAGACTTTGGAAGACATATGCTTCTAATATACCACAGTTGTTTCAATTTTGTATCACTTGGGTATGGAAAAGCCCACAGTCGACCACAAACGCAATCGTGTTTGTTGTTGTTCAACTGCAATATGGACGAATTTTTGCGCCGTTTCGTAAACGTGGACGAAACGTGGATTCACAACAACACACCGGAGACCAAACAGCAGTCAGAACAGTATGTTTATCGGGGTGAATCGGCTACAAATAAAGCCAAGGTGAGTTTGTCAGCCAATAAAATCATGGTTACCATTTTTTTTGGATGCATGCGTTATAATCAACATTGATTGCATTGAAAAGGGGTAAAAAATCAATAACGAATATTATGCCATTGGGTTGATTTAATGAGGATTTGAAAAAAACGATGGCATTGGACAAGAAAAAAATCTTTTTTTACCAGTACAATGCAAGTTTCAGTGACAAAAATTTGCTACGAATTGCTCCCTCATCCACCCATCCACCCGAGTGACTATTTCTTGTTTCCAAACCTGACCCCCTGTCTATAACACTAACAATTTTGTCATAACGAAGCAACAATACTACTTAATAAATGGAGACTATACCTGATAAGTTTTTATCTTGACAACTATTTTAACGTTCATAATGATACAAATTTATCAGGTATAGACAGGGGGTGAAGAAATGGCTCGGCGTAAAGAGATTTGACTACAAGTATGAAATCATCTCACAAACAAATATCTATTTTGATGACCTCGACAAATCTTATTTTTTGGAAGTGAGACAAAGTGCATGGAGTTCAAAGGAGACTATGTTGAAAAATATAATGATTTTTTACTCAAAAACTTGTGTTTCATTCAAAAAAGTCTATGACTTATCACTTAGTGTGATTAAACTATAGTAGAATGTTTTTCTACCTGTCGTTTATTCTGACTGAGATTTCAAAATGCATGCTAAATACATAAAATACATATCATGAATTCCATGAACAGCACAAACAAATTGAACTTAGCTCTTCGGACCAGTAGTTTAGAAGACTCAGGACAACCCCGATTTTTTACCTATTATTGATCAATATCTGTATTAATAAGTCATTAATATAGATAATATGGATATCTAATGATAGTTAATTCAAAGGCCTTTGAAAAATCGTATATATGGACCTACAATAGCTCAAAATCGAGAAAAATAATTTTTAACCCGAGTTTTTTCCACAAAAACATTTTTTTGCCATTAAATTTTTTACACTAATTAATTATTTAGAGTATGACTTAAAAATTCCAGATTTACTATAGATGGCTTATCGTTTGAACGCGGTTTTTGTTTTTAATAACTTATATGTCATTTTGAAGGATACATATCTGCATGTATGCTCACTTAATTATAGAACATTATACTGTAAACAACAAGGTTGCTTTTTTGTTCTTCAAAAATGTCGAATTTTGTACCAAAATAGCGTCATATGCGGGAAGTTTTGCTTTACACCTTTAACTTGAAAAGAAGTGCCGCAGAAGCACATTGATTGCTCAGCGAAGCTTATGGTGAATGTGTTCCATCAGCTTTAACATGCCAGAGATGGTTTGTGTGATTCAGAAGTGGAGATTTTGAAACGGTTGAAATAGATCGCCCAAACCAACAAAACAAGTTTGAAGACCAAGAATTGGAGGCTTTACTCAATGAAGATTGTTGTCAAACTTAACAAATCATTGGAAGATATTTATATAGCAATTTCAAAACATTTGCGAGCAGCAGGATTCATCCAAATGCAAAAATATTAGGTGTCGTACGAATTGAAGGCGTGAGACCTTGAAAGACGATAATTTTTGCGCCGAATCATTACTAGCGCTGAAAACTGGATACGTTACGATAACCCCAAGTGTAGATGATCGTATGTGAAGCCCGGCCAACCAGCCGAATCGATCTAAAACCGAATATCCATGGCGCTATGGTAATTCTCTATAATTGGTGGGAGCAAAAGGGCCCTATCTATTATGAGCTGCAGAAATCAGATCATATCATCATAGAAAATCTGTACCAAAGGCAATTGATTCGTTTGAAGCAAGAATGAGCCGAAAAACGTTCAGGATATGCGGCCAGACATGAAACTGTAATATTCCATCATGACAACACTCTATCATATGTTGCAATACCTGTAGAAAAGTATTTTGAATAAAGTGGTTGGAATGTTCTGCCTCTCCCGCTTTATAGTCCAGACCGTGCCCGTCCAACTATTATTTGTTACGATCGATGCAGAACGTTCGCTCTGAGATACTCTGCACTTGGGAGCAAGTATTTTCCTGATTTTAGCCTTAAAAAATGAGCAATTCTTTTGACACGAAAACCACAAGTGGCAAAAATATGGGAGCAAGTCATAGCTAATAATGGACAATACTTTTAATAAAGTTGTATTGTACAATTGTTTCAAAATAAAAGCTAAAACTTTGAAAAAAATCCCGCATTTTGAAGTCATACACCCAATAAAAATATATTTTTATAATTTAGTAAAGGGTAGATAAGTTTCATCTAGCTCTCTTGCTCGCTTTATACACTGTTACGTTCTTACCATTTAAAAACGGGGGTTATTTCCTTTAAATTAACCGGATACTTTTGATTGCAAATAAAAGCAGTTTAGTAGTTTTAAATTGTAACAGCTCTTTATTTATTTAAAATGTACAGCAACAACAGTTCAAATAATCACTCAGTGTCTTTATACACGTCTAACAATTCGCAGAAATGCACACAAACTTTATAATGTACAAACTCAAATGTACACAAAAGTTGATGTTAACTCTAACAGCGCCAATGATGAACTGAACTCACGACTGCAAACTCCAAGTATTTACACGCCATCTCTCGGGAATCTTCTACAATGCTCTTAACGGACAAACTAGTTCATTCGATTTCTAGAGCTTATGTAAGCAGTTTAAACGTTTAGTATTGCCATACTTATAAACAATGTTATTAACCGCATGCTATCAACATTGTTTATAAAAATGATGATTGTTGCAGGCAGTCGCTACAGGCCGTTTAATTTAAATCGCTATTGCACATTCATAACAACACCTTTCTTTACTCTCTTCAAACGCATTTTAAATGATCCAAAAATCAACAAAATACTAAATTCTTCACCACAAATAAGTGTATACAATGATTGTTAAAACTTGGTATAATCACATTTTGACAGTCGCTTGTATAGAAAGAAGGCATTATTACAAAATTCTTCTGATTTTTGTTAAAATTTCATTACAAAAGTATTAATTTTTATGGGTCTTCTGAAGTAGATACTCTTGTAGGTCAATAAATCATGAACTTTTGTGTTATAAAAAGGATTTTTTTCAGCCTACAATACGCTTATTCTAGGCTCTACAAATGTTTTAATAAAAACGCTGTAGTTTTCAAGAAATGAAACCTTGTTTTTTTTCCAAACTTTTAACCCTCTAATGTTTAAGCATGCCTCAAGGCACTCATCGCAAAAATGCCAATAAATGCAAATATAACTGATTTTTCATTTCAAAAACTCTTGTAACAGTTTCTAAAAAACGTACTTAAATATTTTAATATGCCTTGAAGCCACTTAAAAGCTTTCTTCTTTCTTATTTACTACACTTTTTACAAACTGAAAGCATTAACAACCAAAAAAATATAAGTCCATATTGAGTTATCGAGATTTATTTTAAAAAATTTTAAGCTGCATTTTGGAGATGTGATTTATTGATTAGTGCCTTCAGGCACTCTTGGGCATTGCACACTAGTTTCGCTGCCTCAGTTTTTCCCTCATATAGCAAAATGTTGCTTTCTTTCTTTGAATTGATTTGCAATTTTTAACATAAAATTTTAAGAAATGGCTGGTCGAGTGACCAAATTATCTGATGTGGGTGATGAACAATTAGAAAAGTTGTTTTCGATAAAAATTTACAAACTATACTAACTAAAACCTGACTATGTTTCAATCTCTAAAGCCCGAAGGGTGCCTTAAGGCACTCATTTAGTTTTTCCCACCTGGCAGGTAAGCCATTGATTGTACAAATTTTTAAATGTTGTTTTTGAAATCATAAAAATGTTATTACCATTTTTTTTTAGCCATTTTTTTAGAAATTGGCATTATAGGGTTAAAGTTAACAATTATTGTACGTTTGAGGAGGTAAGTTTTAAAAAAGATTCAACACTATTTAAAGAATTTGGCAGCAGTAAAATATTTCTGTTTTAGGTGCCTAATTTTAAATGTTATCGTTAAAATTTTTCAGTTACATTTTTTCCCTTAATTTATCAATTTAAAATGCCTTATTTTCTTTAATTTTTTTGATAAATTTTAATTAGAAGAAATATTTAGTTTAAAAAGACAATCGTGATACTAATTGTAGAACAAAAAACCTAAAACTATTAAACTAATAGTTTTAATAGTTTAAATTAAAAAGTAAATAAACTAAAACACATAAATATTAAACAAATATTAAAAACTATATAATAAATTACTATAAGCAAATTACACTCTATAAATAGTAGTAGAAACTATAAAAGAATTTAGCATCTTGTATAAAAAAAAAACTAAAACAAATTATGGAAAACTTTTTTAAAAATTTAGTAAATTTTTGTATAATTTTCATAAAAATCATTTAACATTATGTTTCTAAATTTCAAAGATATTTTGTACAATTGTGAATAAAATTTTTCTTTAGCTGAATTTTACTTCCCTTATGATCAAATTTATTTCTCCTATATTTTCTTTATTTGTTTTAAATATATTTATTGTTTGTATATATTTAATATATGAAAACATATTAAAAAAAAGTCCAATTTTAAAAACAAAGCTAATTAAAACAGCTATTTAACATAACTAACAATATACTGAAATATTAAAATAAAAGAACTGATGCATTTATAATAAATTGAATGATATTATTATAGATTTTAACTTAAAACTAAAGATTTTGTTGAAAAGTGTTCATTTTTTATTCAGTTTATAAAAAAAACTAATCATTTTAAAATCTAATACTAATAACAATAACAAATTTAGAGATGAGTAAGGGACTTTCGCCATACAATTATTAAAAACTAAAGCATACTTTTGGGGTTTACTACACATAATGTCTTTCATTTAAATTAATGTGTAGATTTATTTAAAATTTAAATTTTATTGATAACTAAATGTTTTTTTAACTTTAAATATGTATATTTCTGCTTTCTTTTAACTTTTTTGTATCACTGCTAATCTCCTTTATAATACAGCCCTAAAAGTATGCTATACATATTTGAACTCTTACATCTGATCCTTTAAAAAGAACTTTAATTCTCTAAATATGAAAACAAACTATTACCAGTCTCTTAATTTAAATTCTTTTTATTCATGTTCTATATTTTTAATCAATTTATTTAATATTATGAATTCTCAAATTAAATTCATTTTAATATATGTGAAACATTTAAAACTAACATTCACATCAAAGCAAACTATTAAATTGCATTTAGTTTATTTTCTATTAAAACATTATTTTTTTTTAAGTAATTAAAGGCAAACACTTTGTAAATAATAATGACACAATATAATGAGATATAAATTACACGAATTTTTAACCAAAACAAAAAACCAAAAAAAAAAAAAAAAACAAAAAAGAAATAAAATAAAACTAGTATATATAATTAAAAACGAAATGAAAGCATGTGAATAATAATTATAAATTATAAAAAAATAAATGAAAAAGAAGAGAAAATAAACAAGGAAAAATAAAATGGAAAAAATATTAAACAAATTGTGGTGTTTTTACTTTAAAATTAAGGTCAAAACTAAAACTCATGAGTTCAAAGAAGATTTCACAGAAATTATCACAGTTTAAAAATAATACTCCATTTTGATTGCAGCTCCTTTTTTGAACATTTTAAAGAGTTTCTACAGACTTGATAGGAATCTTTATTTGGGCTGTGCCAAGTTTCTTTACTTCGAAAAGCCATATCCTGCAAAAGATGTAGGGTAGAAGGAGGACCATGCGCCACTTTTTTTTGATACGGTATCTTTTGAAAACGATAACAGATATTCTTACATTTGCAATCGTTTCAAATACGTAGCTAAGTAGGCTTTAGTTTTACTAATTGTAATACTGCATATATCTTCTTATTATATATTTTTTAAAACATTTATACAGTCACAAGAAACGGCGATTTATTGGTATATACGCCAATGGGATGGGGAAAAATTGTCAGAAGTAAAATAAAACAAATATTTAAAAATATATAACCATATTTTATGGATTTTATACATTAATTATTTAAATCAAAAAACGAAACAAACAAAAAAATATAAAAGATATCAAAAGGAAGTCCATTGTGGAAATTATTAAATGATTTTTTTTTTATTTGTTCAACACTTTACTTTCAATTGTATTGTGTGACATATAGACATCAAACAAATATCTTGTAACTGATTGGGAAGTTCATAATTGATGAGTTCAATTCTGAAGCTACTCCACCAGGTATATGGTGAATGAGCCCCCCCGGTGAAGTTCTGTGCATTAATATAATTTTTTTTTTTTTAAACAAGCATTGCCCTTTCTTGTGACTATTATTGATGTTCTAACACCAACTAATATATTTTTTTTTAATAACAAAAATTAAAAAAGTTTTAAAAAAAATTCTAACATAAAAATATTTTCGGGAATTTTAGAAAATCAAATAATCAAGTATTTCTCTGATCACATGTAAAATGAGACTGACAATCTTTGCTGGATGGTACATGATTGATAAACGAAAACAAAAGTTGGTAACGTAACAAAATCGATTGCTCTGTTTTCAAGTTAATCACTGTGATCCTATGGCGCATGATCCCCCATCTACCTTATTAGCATTTCATTGTAAATTTGTTTGTTTTTTATAAATTAGCAACTTCATATTTATGATCTAGTACGATTTTTGTTCAGGTTCAAGATCACTTCATTTTCAGTTTCTACATCAGGTTATAATTAATATCAACCTCAGGTTCTAAGGAGTGAGATAGTAAAATTCTTAACACACGTTTTTCATTAAAACTTTTAACCCAAGTATTATTTCATTTTTTTCAAGTTACCTTAGTAAAGCATGTCAATTATTATGTTTAATATCAATTATGTTCATTTGTTTTTAATCTGATTAAATTGAGTGACGAGAAAAAAGTGAGTACTAAAATTATTAAATATCTTCAACAAAAATCCAACTTGGTCTTACAAATAGATGGCCAAATATTCAAAGGTCTGTGTCAAACTGATCTCAATGCTATTAAAGAGTATCAGGAAAAGTTATCTGTTGATAGAAAACCTGTCTCAGAAGTAATGGTCCACATGATGTTTCTAAAACCAATAAATAGAAAGCATTTTCAAAAGAGCTCCCAACTCATCCGGTAGGATAGCAGTCCAACTAGTTTTGTACTCGGACCAATTGGTATGAAAAGTTAAAGCCAATGCAGTTTTAAAAACATACAAGGCCCAAAATGTTCCTGAGAGGAACTCTGCTCAAAATTTAGAAGCCAAAGACAGAGCACGGAAATCGAAGTCAAATTTTATATAAAAAATATAGCTGCTGCTTAATAAATTACGAAACGTACCTATAGAAAATTTTTTTGCAGCTTCCTGGTCAATATTGTTATGTTGTTGATGCTTGAGGGAATGTTGTAGAAATGTTTTGGACGAAAAAGCAGAAAATTTTCCCAAAAAGTTCTTGGCATGGCAAGCAATATTCAATTAATGCAATAGAAGCCAAACAGTTGTTACAAAGGGCTCTATAAATACCGAAATTTACATGAAGGAATGTTTGCAAAATAAGATGTTTCCATTCTTAATGTATTCACTTACTTCTGTCCTGAGAGTGGCACAAGAACAATATTGTGTTATTTGTACCAAAAGAGGCAAAGCCTGGAGCTAAGGCTAGTGAAGAGATATTATAATCTTTTAATTAAAAAAAATTGAAGACCAAAAAAATGTGTCCATAAGTGTGGTAGATTGTGTGACAGAATGCACAATAAAAACTTATATGACAGAATGCACAATAAAAACCTATATGGAAGGGTTTCCGCAAAAGGTTCATAAATTCATCACTATTGATTAGAACAATAAGAATAATATTTTTTGTAAATTGTAATAATAATTTCAATCAAATAAAAACAAGTAAGGGAACTATATTCGGCTGCGTTGAATCTTATATACCCTTCACCAAATTATACTTAAAATAAATAGGTAAACAAAATTAATTTTTTTTTTTTTAATTTTTTCTCAAAATTTAAAATTTTTTTTTTCCAAAATTGTTTTCAAATATTTTTTTTCAAAATTCTTTTTTTTTTTTTTCCAAATATTTTTTTTTTAAATTTATTAGTGAAAAAAAATTATTTTTGGTAAAAAAAAAATTCTGGTTAAAAAAAATGTTTCCCGATTTAGAAATACTTAATATTACATATCCATATTGTCTATATTAATAACTTAGTAATCCAGATATAAATCAAAAATAGGCCCGGTTTTTTCCTTTTATCTCAGCCATTTGTGGTTCGATTTTCTCGATTTTGAATACCGAGCGAGCCGGAAGAATTCCCGATATATTGATGTATCAATTATGTTTGCAAGTTATTTGGGGGCTATGGAAAGTTGATTTCAACATACAGACGGACAGATGGACAGACGGACATGGCTATATCGACTTCGCTACCTATAACGATCCAGAATATATACACTTTGTGGGGTCGCAAATGGAAAATGTAGAAATTACAAACGGAATGACAAACTTATATATAGCCTTGCCACTCATGATGAAGGGTATAAAAATAAAAACAGTAAGTTTAGTGGTTTAATTTTTATTAATATATATGTATGTTAAGATTTTCTCGATCTCAGTCCTTAGTTCTGGTTTTATCTCAGGTTCTAGTTCAGTTTCTACTTCAATTCTAGTTCAGGTTCTAGTTTAGGTTCTTGTTCAATTTCTGGTCCAGTTTATATTTTAGGCCCTAGTTCATGTTCTTGTTCAGATTTTATTTCAGGTTTTAGTTCAAGTTCTATTTCAGGCTAGTATAGGCTCTAGTCACGTTCTTGTTCAGGTTATAGGTCATGTTATATATCAGATTAAGGTTCAGGCTCTAGTTAATGTTCTAGTTTCAGTTGTAGTTCAGGTTCGAGTCTAGGTTGTATTTTAGTTCTTATTCAGTTCTGGTTCATTTATAGTTCAGCTCTAGATAAATTTATTAAATTTATTATAAATTTATTTTATCATTTTATTAAGTTTAGAGCTCCGGTTATATTTTATGTTCCAGGTCATGTTCTGGTTAATTAAGTATTTAATTCTGGTGCAGTTTAAATCAGATTCTAAGCAGGTCTTTTAAAGCTCGGATTCTATGTCTGGTTCTAGTTTAGAATATATTTCACGTACTTGTTCAAGTTTTTCTTCAGCATCCAGCTCAGTTTCTATTTCTAGTTCTAGTTCACCTTCTGGTTTCGGTTAGATTTAAATCGAAACTAGATATTATTTCAATTTCCAGTTCAGGCTCTAGTTCTGTTTCAGTTTTCACTTCAGTGTTTTCTTGTTCTGCTTGCGGTTCAGTTTCTATTTAAATTTCAAAATTTGTTTCTTGTCCAATTTCTAGTTCAGTATATATTTGAATTTCTGGTTCCGTTGCTAGTTCAGTTTAGTTTATAATTCAGTCTTTTGATCAGTTTTAGTTTACTTATAGTTCAGTTTCCGTTTCAAGTTCCTGTTCTATTTCAGATTTTAGTTCAGTCTTCAGTTCAGGTTCAAGCTCAGTTTCTATTTAAGTTTCAAGTTCGGCTTTTAGTTCAATTTCTAGTTCAGAATATATTTTAATTTCTAGTTTAGTGTCTAGTTCAGTTTTCAATTCATTCTCTTGTGCAGTTTCAGTTTACTTATAGTACAGTTTCCATTTCAAGTTCAGTTTATGGTTCACATTATATTGCAGATTTTAGTTCAGTTTCTTTTAAGTTTCTAGTTCGTTTTCCAGTTCAGTTTTAAGCTCAGTTTGTAGTTCAGGTTCTAGTTCAGTTTCCTATTCAGTTTGTAGTTCAGATTCAATTTCAGTTTTTAGTTTAGTTTTTTGTTCAGTTTCTAGTTCAATTTCTGTTTAAGATTCTAGTTAAATTTTTTGCTTAGTTTCTAGTTTATTTCAGAGTTTAGTTTAGTTTTTGGTTCAGTTTCTATTTGAGTTTCTAGTTTAGTTCAGTTTTTAGTTCGGGTTCTAGTGCAGTTTCTAGGATATTATTATGTCAGTTGCTAGTATAGTTTTTGGTTAAGTTTTTTGGTCACTTTCTATTTAAGTTTTAAGTTCAGTTTCTAGTTCAGTTTTTAGTTCAGTTTCTAGTTCAGGTTCTAGTTCAGGTTCTAGTTCAGTTTCTAGAAAAGGTTCTAAATAGTACAGCTCTAGTTCTGATTCTAGTTCAGCTTCAAGTGCAGGTCTAGTTTAGTTTCTAGTTCAGGTTCCAGTTCAGCTTGAAGTTAAGCTTCTATTTCAGATTCTAGTTCACGTTCTAGTTTAATTTCTAGTTGAGTTTTCAGTTTCTTATTCACGTTCTTTGTCAGATTTCATTTAAGTTTCTAGTTTATTTTCTAGTTCTAGGGTTCTAGTTCAGTTTCTATTTAAGATTCATGTCTCTTTCGTTTCTAGCTCAGTTCTAATTTATACCAATATTAAAACCTATAATTCATGTTTACACATATTTCTAATTCAGCTATTTACCCTTTAAATGTATGCTTTATTTTTCTCTTATAAGCTTAGTTAACAAAATATGACAAAATAAGCCTAATTTTTCGTTAATTCCTAAACCATAAATATACATTTCTCACATTTTAAAATGAAACAACTATATTGCCAAAAAGGTCAGACAAATGAGCACATAAATTCCAGAGTACTTACGTATTGCTGATGTATACAAGCCATACAATTTTTGAACTCATTTAAAATCGCATTAAAAAGCAAAAGCGAAACAAATCTAAATGTTTGTTAATTTTAAGCTCATACACAAATTAAGCTCACTGAAATATTATATACAGAATTCATGAGTTTACAGACTTACACTTAAACATATAAACTGATAAATACTTTCATATGCTTAAGCCTACTCCCTACACTCTAATTTTTTGTTTACCACTGAAAAAAGGATTTGTTCATAACCTTTTTACTCTTGTCGTTACAGCTTTAATGTATGAAATTTTACTCTTTACAAACACCCACACGCTCAGATATGCATATATTGCATATGTATTTTATAAAGAAACCACAAAAATGTTTTTAAAACGTCCTTTTTGTTTGTGTATTTACAACCGCCCCTTTAAAGTATGCTATGTTGGAAAAGCAAGAGTTTTAAACTGAAATAGTTGAAAGCAAAAATGTTGTGTGTTATTTATTTAATATTTTTCTCGGTAATCTGTTCTTCAAAAGAGTCATATATATGTTAACATACATTTCACTTATTTCAACAGTTCATTTTGGGGTTTTTTGCTTAAGTAATTTTTTTATTTTATTTTTTTAATTTTTCTTGTTAAGCCTTAATGTAGGCAATAGAATTTGCATATTCATGTATAAGTATACTTTTTGGTTGGTTTTAAATGGCAAGTTCAAGTTTTAAGTTTTATAGAAATGTGTGTTTATAAGAATTATATAATTTTTGTATTATTTTGTTTAAAGTTATTAATTAAGTAAAGTTTTTGTGATGAAGTTTAATAGAAATTTATATAAATTTACTTACATAATTGATTAAATTTTTCTTTTAGTATAATCATTTAGAGTTTAATATTTTTAAATCCACAATTACTTATTATAAAACTGTGCAACAAATGAAGACTTTTGGAAAAACAGTCTAAGTTCGATTCTACTAACAAGAAGTAGTAAAACTCTATACACAGTTGGGCAACCAATTTTTTATAATGGGTGTCATCAGTTTTTTACGAAAAGATAAATAAGACTTGGTGATACTGCTTAACTATGTATGGCAATTATATAGCTTACAGTCCAGCAAACTAATTTTGTTTCCATATAAAAAAAACAAAAATATTTTTCATGCCTTTTTTGAAAATAAAATTTGGAAGACATTTTTTCACTTTTTTTAGAATGACTACCAGGGACTCCTAATTTTTGTGTAACAATATTTAGCATAGTTGTAACTACGGTAAAGCTGATTTGGACGGAACCTAAAAACTACATTGATGACAGTTATTTTCGTGTTGCTCAATTATATGGTATGAATGAAAGGAAAATGACATATCATAACCTATCGTTTGCTAAAAGGCTATACTCAGAATATGCTAGAACTTTTTTGATTTTGAAGTGTTAACGATACCTTCTCTTTACTCAAGGTTTAAAAATATAATTTTATAGCGTTACCTGTTCATATATTACGAAATATAAGACAAAAAATGCATGTAAAGGTTTTTATGGCATAGGGTGGTTAGTTTATTAACCACCATGGCGGTTGGCATTAAAAAATATTATGATACACATTTTCGTAGCGTATACGAACCAGACTTTTATGCCATACTTTGCAGGATTGGATGAAATGTAGTTATTCGTCACCTTTTTTTTCTCCCGATGTTTGATAGTAAAGCGGAAAATTGTTGTTCATTATAGTCCATAATGCTGAAATTGGAGCAGCCTAGTACGCAGATCTAATATGCCCACTTTCAAAACGAATGAACTGCAAAACTTCCTTGAACCGAGACTTTGGCATTACTACATGGTAGCAACAAACTCTTTCCGTACTTCACAATACATCTGTATCTTCATCGTTTGATTTATTAACGCCTGCCATCAATCAGACCTTGTATGAGCATCGATGGGGTGAAAACCAAATCAAAAAGGGCTGGCTCGACGAGCCCTTTGTTAGCACGAGATGGGTCAACAGCTGTGCCACGAAACACATTATGAGCACCATTAGAATTGCTTGATTAGGCAGATTGGAAAGCCAGGTACTATTGTCTTTTGAAAACAAAGCGTCAAGACGCCGTTCAAAAACTGCCTCCTCCTCAAAATTCAAATCTTCATCATAATCAAAAATGCAAAATGTAGACAACCGAGCATATGAAATTTAAATTTTGAGTAAATTTTCAAAACGAAATAGCTGTGTAGGTGAGACATTCCCCAATTCCTTTATATCATTTTGCATACGTCCACTTCCTGAAAAATCAATCGGCTCTACCAATCGACAATATCTAACCTATTTTAGTGACAGTGGTTAGTAATCTAACCACTCTATTACTTACGTTATTTGTCAAAGAGTATAGTATAAAACATTGATTTGTTAGCATAAGTCAACCAAAAAAACACTATATAATAAAATAGAATGCGAAAAACCCCACTAGAAAAACTGCGGTTTAAAATATTTTCAAATTGATATATTAATCTAACCAGAGCAACCTGATGGCAAAGTTTTGCCAAGAAACTAAAATAAGAAAATTTAATTGTTTAGCATAATGTCAATAGATATTACTTAGAAATGTTTTAAAGACTCTAGAAAAGGTGGTTAGAAAAGTGACCAGTAAACCGAAAAGAGTTAAAATATGTTTTATTTGATATTGGTCATAAAAATGCACCTTCCCTGTAGCTCAGTAGGGATAAATTAATCCATAAATATTGTTTTAAAAATACTTAAGTAGTCGGATCACCAATGGGTTATAAAAACTAAAAATAGTTAATTTCTTGTTAGGTCATCAAAGTGAAAGCATGATGGTTGGAAAATCCGCTATTGGTTTCCAGAGATAACATAATTTTTCCTCCATTACACATCAATTTGGGACTCATGACGCTGTCTGTGAAGTCTTGCCTTTCTTTCAATAACGTTTCCAGGTTTGAGTTCAGAAAAACTAAAATCTGGAATTTTTTATGGCCCACAAATAAGACTTTTACTGAAAGACAATGATTTTCAATGAATGATTTAGAAGCAGTGGCTTGTTGCCTTTGTAAAAAATATCTTAGGAAATCAGAAGTTTGAAAATTAGCTTTAAAATTCTTGTTAGAAATAATGCTCATAAAAATACATAAATGAACAACAAGAAGCACGTTCCTATTAAGATTTAAAATTGATGAGATTTAAAATTGATGAATTGAACAAATTCACCATGATGAACATATGATGGCAAATTACTTATAGAGTATCACACGGTAATGTCTTAGGGAGCTTCATCTTAAAAGAAGTCTAACTAATTAAGCTTCTAACCCGAAAAAAAAATTTAATGAAATGTTTGTCAAATCGTTTATATTCGTTTTTTCCCCATGCAATTTCTTGAAAACTATACGCAGCATTGTAAAGATAGGAATTGTTATGTTTTTACCTTTTAAAAATGGTGGTTTATTTCTTTTAAATAAACCGTATTCTTTTAGATGCCAATAAAAGCGATCAGTGGTTAAAAATAGTAACAACTATTTGTTTATTTTAATGTACACAACAATTTAAATAGACACTCTCTTTTTTAATAATAATTTACAATAATACATAGGTAATACAATTGATGTTAATTCTGACAGCATCTAGATATGCTGTCACACTCACAGCTCGCTGTTACTATTTATATAGACAGCATCATCTTCTAGAAGTGTCATGAATAATCTAACGGAAAAATACTCAAATGTTATATTTACACAATGATTACCTAGAGCTTTTATTAACTGCTTCACAGTTAATGTTGTCATAATTATATCGAGATGCCAAAATATATTACAAATTTGTATCTTTATTTTCTTTCTTTCTCCATTTTGTACCCTTTCTTTCATTAATTCAGTGAAACCTCTACAACGACCTTTTTGCCAAGCAAACTTATTAAGCTATAAACTGCTCATAATTCTCTATAAACTAAACAATTTATTTAGCATTTAAGGAAATTGTAGTAGTTCATATTATGCTTTCATAATAAACTTTTAACTGGCCCCCAAGCAATAGTTAAACAAATTTTCACACATAAGTGGTAAGTAATTGCTCTGGGAATGTAATAATTAAGTGACAACGGGGAATCTAAAAACTACCACAAACAGAAAAAAACGCTTATGTAGACAGCAAGAACTCTATATACCGCAAATGCAAGTTAACTTAACTTATATAAGAACATACAAAAAGTCTCATGAAAGCAAATAGCAAGTAACTGAAAGAGTTTGTAAATAAAGCAAACTGTATTATAATATGTATTAAAAACCAGCCATTGTTAAGTGACCCTCATATGTGACCTTACTTTGTTAAAAGTTACATATATATATAGCAAACTTGGAAAACATGAAAAGTAGCTGTAAAGAGGGCTTAAACACAATGTTGAAATACACACTTACTTTACAAAAAAAGAAGAAAAAAAAAGGAAGTTACAACTTATAAAACAGCTAGTAGTAGGTAAGTTTAAGTATAGGAAAGTGTTAAGGAAAAACTTCCAATTGAGCACTTAATAAGAATAACAGCAGGTGATATAAACAACATTATAAAGAATAAGTTTCTTATTTTGAGTAATAGATTAAATAACAAGACTAAGTACAATATATAGGGTGAAAAACTTTCATGCTGCATAAAGCCTTTAGGAAATGCAACAGAATATAGTTAAGAATGTAAGTTTGTTAAAAATGTCAGTTGAAAATTTCTATCAATTGTTAAAAATACTTTTGATTCTTGATATTTTCTAGGTCTTTGGTCTCAATTTTAAGTTTACAATAATATAAAGCATAAGCACAGCAAATGGTTGCGCACAGAGGGATGGCTTCATATATTTTTGTGCAAAAATTATAAGTAGCGGTCCTAGAGCATTGAAAATTGGCACCGATAATTATACAGACTAAGCTAAGAAAAAACTAAAATTGTATTAAAATCGTCCACACCCTACGCACACTGCCCATACAATCCAAATCGATTTTTTGGCATAAAATTTTTCCTATCTAAGCAAAAGTCTGGAAATTTGGTACCTACATTCTCTGAAACAAAAAAAGAGCACATTCCTAGTTTCAATAAAAGCGGCAAAGTCAACCGCCCATGAAACCCATACATAGATAAAAATATATTCTATATTTATATACCTGCCCTAAAAGTATGCAATATTTTTTTTTTTTAAATCTATGACAAGTTTCGTGACTTTTACCAGAAATTTTAAGTTTTCATTCTGTTCCGAAAACTTCTGAGAACTAATTTTTTTATATCGAATCAAGACACTACCACCTTTCATTTTATTAAATCAACAGCTTGGGGGAAGTGGGGCTACATTAATTTTTTTCCATGGAAAATCAAAAATAAAATAATTTTTAGAAGCTTATAGATTTGGGCATATCTTCTTAACGGTTTATGATATCCCCTTAATTTTTTGTTTTGTTTATGAAGAAATGCTATATTTTTCAAATATGTTAAAGGTAAATCTTATATCAGGAAATTCTTACATATGTAAACCACTGAATTGCGTGAAAATATAATTAAAGTTTTGCTTAACACCCCTGCATGGATTTACTTCAATTTTTTAAAAATAAAATACAATCATAAGCGCTAATTTCATCTTTAAACATTTCTCTGCAAAACTGCATAATTTGATTTTTGAAATTGAGTGGTCGAAAAATAGGTTTTTAGCACCAATGAATGCAACGCGTTATATAAAATGTTTGTATAGGAAGTTTTCAAACCATTTGTTTCGTCATCCATTACCAAGCAATTGTATATCATTGTAACCGCTTTTGGTGAAAACATCGATTAAGAGTTTTTCGTAGTACATTTTCTTTTGCATTCCTATATAGGCATACATAATGGACTCAATAACATTTCAATTAATTAAGCTGGTTGACATTGTTAACAACATTTTGGAATTACTTCACTTTGCTGTCTTCAAGCTTTCTTTCTATTGTAAAATATTTCATTACAATGTTTCAATTACTTCTCTTGTATGTTAATTTTGAAACAGTCTAGATCCTTGGTGGGCAGATAGAGGCATTTAATTTGTGTGCTTGTATATGTAAAAAATAAAATATCCACAACAACATTAAGGAACTGAATGAAATATTTGTGTTTTTATGGTCTATTGTTGATATGTGCTTGGGTTGTGTACGTGTAAATTGACGAAAACCTTCGTAACCAGAACAATATGAACACTTAGCAAAAGGGTCTAGAAAGAGACTTATCTCATGATTTTGTAGTCTTGCTACTTTAGAGCAGGTTATTTATATATTAGCTGTTTTACCGATTATAGTTCTTTTTGTGAATACAACTTCTGCAGTGGCTATAACATAGTCAATATATATATTTGAATATCCACTAAAGTAAAAAATATTGACTTCTGACAGTTGATGACTTTTTATTGTTGAACAATATTTAAAAAATAATGGAAGATTTTGCGGCAACTTGAAAATTTCGTACAAAATATTTATTTAACCCATTAGAAGTCACCGTACTCAACTGAGTACAGTTGTATTTTTACGTGTATCCAAGCAAAACTAAAGAAACAACAATCGTTTTACCGTTATTTAGTTTCACAACAACAATAATAAGAGTTGAAGAAAAATAATTTGTATGTTGTTTCTGTTGCTTATGCAGAACTATCAGTCTGTATTGTAACGCGAATACAGTGTGTGGTTCAGTAAACTATTTTGTTAATATTTGAAACGATACTAAAATTTGTTTAGTAATCTTGTACTATTTTTATTAAAATAATAACAGCAAAACATACAGGCTTCAAAGAATACATAAAAATAAGAAAATAAAAAACAGAAAAGTATAAAGTTGGCTGTACTCTTTTGAGTACAATGACAGCATCCATTAGTAAAAATATTTTATTTTTTTGTTAGATTTAAAATATGAGAGGTCAGCAGAGTTTCAAAGGGCTGCAAGAGGCCATTGATAACATTTTAGCTGATACTGAAGATGAGGAAATTGATATAGCAATCATACCACCTAATCTGAGTGATCTAACTGACAAAGAGGAAGGTGTTGAGGATGATATGACTTCGTCAGCCCAAGACATACCGCAAAAATATCGACAACGATGTCAAATACGATAGTGATGATGAACCATTAGAGTCAAAGCGTACTCGGCTAACTTATGCAACCCAAAGAAAACCTTTCTGGCATAAATGTCATGCACCAAAGAGCACAGCTTCTCAGCAGAGCTCTAAAGTTAATGACAGAGTGCATCAAATTCGTGAGGAACTAAAGAATCTTAACCCAGAGCAAATATTTAAAAAGTTATTTGATGAGAAAATCATTTGATGAGAAAATCATAACAGGCACGTATTTCACTTGAACGAAAAAGTTTCTAGGAGTTTTGATATTATCCGTTTATAATAAACTAGCACTAAACCCGGTGTGCTTCGCCACCCCAATTGGATGAAAGAAATAGTACTACTAAGTCTCCCTTTGTGAATTAAAGCTTATTCAGGATAACATGCCTCTAGATTCATGTTTATTGAATCATTGTATTGAGGCTTCTAGCACGTTCGAATCGTATTATTATAATTAAAAAGTACCATTTAGACCCACATTTTATATGCCCACACATCACCTTTTATGAATTCACCTTTTATGAATTCTAACTCATTCCGAATAATGTGTGCCTAATTTTGAATTTTTAGGTTTAATTTTATAAAATAGTCAAAAAATATTGTTAGTTGGAAAAAAGTACCTGTGAGTCCCTTTTTTAGATTCTTATTCGGTCAGGATCATATACCATTCGAAGAACGAAAAAATACAAATTATTTTTGTATCCTCAATGACTATAGATGGCTTAGTGACTTTCTTTCTTTACTCAGAAGCATATCAGTAAAATAATTTAATATAATAAAAAGTATCATTAGAGGAAAAAGTACCAATTTTCTACACTTGAACCACCGTCAAGTTTTAAATCAAAGTAATTTCCTTATTCTAAGTTCAATATATTAGAAAATTCAAAAAGTACTATTTGGAGAACGAAAAAATACTTCTTAGTTTGGTTTACTTCACAATTTTTGGTATCATAATACAATTGAGCACCCTATTCTTGCATATTTCTTTAGTGAGAAGTATATTAGCCTACCATAATGTATTTAAGCTAACTTATTTAATATATTAAAAAAGTACCATTAAAAGAAAAAGTACCAATTTTCCTTTATACTCTTGAACACGCGTTAAGTCTGAATTTAAAATTTGTATAGCATTTCCTATATTATCAACTGAATTTGTTTCTATAACACTTAATATTTAATAAATTATCACAATTTATTTAAAACCGAAACCACGGTTTTAAAATTCTTCTTGAAATTCTTTTTGGAAACTCTACTATAAATGTATTTAAAAAGTACTATTACAACAAAGAAAATGTACCATAATGTCTCCAATTTAATTTTTACTCACTGAGGAGCATATATTTTATATTTCTAGGTCCATTATTATAGAAAATTCAAAATATACCATTAGAATAATGAAAAAGCGCCATAATGTTCCCAGTTATAAAATCCTACTCGCTCAAGTCCATATAATATTATGTTCATGTTTCTAGATTTATTATAGAAAATTTAAAAAGTACCATTAGAATAAAGAAAAAGTATTAAGTATTCTCTTTTAATTTTCACTCACTTAGAACAATATGCAGTTAATTTGGTATTTCTAAATCCATTATTAGAGAAAATTCAAAAATTACCTTTATACTTGTGGATTCCCAATCGGTCGGGATCTTATAAGCATTATTTCACAATTCCAAGTTCATTGGTGAAGAAGATACAAAAAGTACTATTCGAATATAGAAAAAGTACCATAAAGACTCCCCCTTAAATTCTCCCTTATGACCATATATGTTTAATTTTATGTTTCTAGGTCCATTATTATAGAAAATTTAAAAAGTACCATTAGAATAAAGAAAAAGTACCATAATGTCCCCACTTGTAGATTTTCTTTCGCTTAGGTCTATATAAGCGTTATATCATGTTCATTGGTGAAGAAAATACAAAAAGTACCATTCGAATAAAGTACGAAAAAGTACCAAAAAGTCTCCCCCTAGAATTATCATTCACTTAGGAAATTTAAAAAAGTACCATTATAATAAAGAAAAGGTATCACGAAGTATCCCCTTGATTTTTCACTTACTTAGTACCATATACGCTTAATTTCATATTTAAATGTCCATTATTACATAAAATTCAAAAAGTACCATTGAAAACAGAAAAAGTACCAAAAGGCAGCCACTTGTGGATTCCCACTCACTCGGGTCCATATAAGCTTTATTTCATGTTTCTAGGTTCATTGATGAAGAAATTACAAAAAGTACCATTCGAATAAAGAAAAAGTACAAAAAAGTCTCTCCCTAGAATTCTCACTCACCTAGGAGCATATATGCTTAATTCCATGTTTCTAAGTCCATTGCTTTAGAAAAGTCAAAAAAGTACCATTAGAATAAAGAAAAAGTACCATGAAATGTCCGCTTGAATTTTCACTCACTTATTACCATATACGCATAATTTCGTACTTCTATGTCCATTATTACAAAAAAATCAAAAAGTACCATTAGAATATAGAAAAAGTACCAAAAAGCCCCCACTTGTGGTTTCCCACTCATTCGGGTCCATATAACCTTTATTTCATGTTTATAGGTTCATTCGTGAAGAAATTACGAAAAGTACCATTCGAATAAAGAAAAAGTACCAAAAAGTCTACCCTCACTCACTTATTACCATATATGCTTAATTTTATGTTTCTAGGTCCATTATTATAGAAAATTCAAAAAGTACCATTAGAATGAAGAAAAAGTACCATAAGTACCACTCTAATATAGAAAAACTGCAATAAAGTTTCCCCCTAAAATTCTCACTCACTTATTACCATATATGCTTAATTTCATGTTTCTAGGCCCATTATTAAAGAAAATTCAAAAAATACCATTAGAAGAACAAAAAATTACCTATATTTCAGTTCTCACATTTTGGTACCTAAATATTATCCCCTAATCCTAACTCTAACTTCACTCAGATACATATCAGCTAACTTTAATGTCGATAAGTGAAATAATTTAAAATATTAAAAAAAGTACCATTAGGAAAAAAGTACCAAATCCCCTTTTCCTCCTTGAACACCCCTCAAGTTTGAAATTTAAAAATATTCCATTTTGCCAAAATTGTTTATGCTTAAAGACATGCCTCAAACGATTAAATTCTGTGTTAATGTGCTCAAGAAAAATAAGTTTTAAAAAAAGTACCAAACTGTTTTCCCGGATTTGGACAAATATACATCTTGTCAGTCGAGTTCCAAATAGCACTCTGTTAGTTAATTTATGCATGAATCCAGGAACCAATGTTAAAAATTTATCAAAATTGGCTGAAAATGTTAAATAAAATGTATTTTTCCGTTTTTACCCCCTTTTTGGTACCTTTTTTATCCCCATTGTGGTGTTAAAATTGTATCCAAATAAATTTCTGTATCATGGTGGGAGCTTAAAATAAAATATTTATATGTCTTTATCAATTTGTAGAAAAATATAGTTTTTGAAAAAAGTACCAAAAATAAACACAATTTTTATCCCTTAAGGGTTCGAATTTCCAAAAAGTACCAAACTTATATTTGTTATTTTTTTATATGTAAAGAATATGATTTTAAATTTGTTTGTATGTTTATTGGTTTAAAAGATACATATGGTGCCAAAAAAGTACCAAAATACAGTTTTTACCCGTTTTCTCCCCTAAAGAGTCCGAATTTTAAAAATGTACCGGACACCTGTCAGCTTATTTTTTAAATTGAGTAACATGATATTACAAGTTTTTTTGTATCTTTATTAGTTTTGAAGATATAAGGTTACCGAATTTACCCGTTTTTACCCTTTTTTACCCCCTAAACGTTCGAGTTTCCAAAAATCCCTTCTTATCGGATCGTTTTGGGGAGGGAGGAACCCACAGTTAAAATTTCGTGATTCTAGCTTCAGTCGTTTGGGCTGTGCGATGATGAATCAGTCAGTCAGTCAGTCAGTCAGTAACGTTACTCTTTTATATATATAGATTACCACTAGAACCGATGTACTGGTCCTTGGATGAAGACATTTGAAAGGAAATAGTGGCCAAAGCTCTTTCAAGACATCGATTTCGAGATATAAAGAGATAATAATGTAGCATCTACGACAACTGATAGAATGCTTCGAAAATTTTCATTCTTAAGAAGTCGGTGTACTCATTTGTGTACTCGTTTCCAAAAAAAAAAAATATAATTTTTCTTTAATTTTTTATTCTTGTTTTTAAATATACTGGTCATCCAAAAGATCTTCGTTTCCATGTTTAAGATCTTCTTCTAATGACCATGATCACGTTAGAGAGTTCGTTGAATGGATTCTTGAACATCAAGAAGTAAATGCTGATATTTTGAGCAAAATTAACCTAAGCCATAAAACACACTACATTACATTACATGTGATTATCGAAAAAAAAAACCATCTACAACATTCGTTAATGAAGCCAATTAATCATTGACTGTTAATTATGTCCAATATTGCGACATGATAACAGAGTGCTTTCCATATAATTTTGATGGTACTGATGTGGACTATATGTGATCTCAATGTCTGATTCGATTATCATGAAATTTCACTAGGCGTTCGAATTCATTTTTGATGACGGATATAAATGTTCCCTCACGCACCGCACTATGGGGCATCAAAATAAAGCACCTCAGTCATGCAACATAGTTAAATGGTTGCGAATACTTGGTTTGCTATTGATCAGGTCTATAAAAACATAGCGGCGAGTGATATTTATCTCTAATAGTTACTGTGAGTTATGCACATTTGAAAATACAAATATAAAAATCTCACCATAACTTAACCCAGTTTGTCCATAATACTGCACACGATATTCGCACGAGTTTGTATTTAAAAATTTAAAAAATGTTGAACCTTCGAATTTTTGGCCGAAAAACCGCTATTACTGATTGTTTTCTATTATGTGTATGACTTAAAAATTTGGGATTTTTTTCATATATTTAGCTTTTATTTTCCAATATTCGTACAATATAAATTTACTCAAAGTATTGGCCATTGTGAGCTATAACCTACTCTTATCTTTCTGCCAACATATAGATTCCAAGCCTAAAGAAATACTCATCTTTTGCGGCCAAGAACGATTGAAGCTGATATAGGATACTCTGTTCCAAAGTGATACGTATCCTAGAGAGAGCGTTCTGCTTCGATCGAAACAAATAGTAGTCGGACGTGGCATGGTCTGGACTATAAAGCGGATGAGACAAAACTTCCCAAATACTTCATTCTAAATACATTTTAATAGGTATTTCAACATGTGGCCGAGCGTTGTCATGATGGAATATTACGGTTTCATGTCTGGCAACATATTCTGGTAATTTTTCGGACAATGTTCCCTTCAAACGAATCAGTTGCGCTCAGTACAGGTTCCTTGTGATGGTCTGGTCAGATTACAGCAGCTCATAATAGATAGGACCTTTGTGCTCCCACCAAATACAGAGAATTACCTTAACACCTTGGATATTTGGCGTTGGTGTGGATTCGGCTGGTTGTCTGCGCTTCACATGCGATCTCTTACGCTTCGAGTTATTGTAATGAATACATTTTTCCTCGCAAGTAATGAGTCGGTGTAAAAATGATCTTTTTTTATACAGTTCAAGCAAAATTTCGGTCATGCAAAATCACCTTTCGAGGTCTCTCGACCAATTTTCCGTGCTTTTGAGTGAATCCTGCTGCTCGCAAATGTTTTAAGATTGGTGCTTGAGTAGCTCCCAATGATTTTTTATGCTTTTGTTGAGTTTTACAACAATCTTCATGGATTAATGTCTCCAATTCTTGGTCTTGAAACTTTTTTGGCTGGTATGGGCGATCTTTGTTTTCCGTGTCAAAATCACCACTTCTGAACCACACGAACCTTCTGTCGCTCTTTGAAGCCGATAAAACACATTTATCATAAGCTTCAGTGAGCAATCAGTGTGAATTAGGGGCACTTTTTTTAAATTAAAGAAATAAAGCAAAACTTCCCGCATATGACGCTATTTTGGTACAAAATACGACATTTTTGAAGAACAAAAAAAAGTTTTTTCTTACACTATAATGTTCAATAACTAAGTGAGAATAAATGACTCATATATACCCTTCAAAATGACATATAAGTAAGTAAAAACAAAAGCCGTGTGCAAAAGATACGCCATCTATTGTAATTCCTGCATTTTATGACGAGCGATGTATAACAAATCAAAGCTCTCATGTATCCTCTAATAATAATGGAATCTAAATATAATTTAAAAAAAGTAAGTTCATATAAAAACAAATCACAAAATCAAATCTCATGGCGATTGAGCCATAATTAACAATAGCTCCTATATAATGTCCAGTTCCGAAAAGCACTACGAAAATATGCTTTTGTCTATTTATTCAGTGTAGGGTTTTATATAGCATACTTGAGCAACCATATTTTCATACTAAATACTTTATTTATTCAAATATGTACTTGATGCAATTATTATTTTTAAATGCCAAACAATCTAATTTTCTCTACAACTAATTAAGGATTATTATCAATTCACAACGATTATTAAAGCATTAATTTTAATTATATCGAAAATAAAACTGAAAATTTCAAATTTCCCAAACTACTTTAAACAGCTTTAGCAGAAAGCCACACACACACATACTGATACATTAAAAATCCTCACACAAAATTTATAGCATAATTTTATGGATTTTCACTTTTGTGTTGTCATGTTGCCATACAATTGCTCTAAATCTATTCAAAACAATAATACATATTAACAAATAAAATTTTTGTTTTGTATAGAGCGCTTATTATTGTGCAAATACAATTTAAAATTATCATCACGATTATCAATTGTTGTCCAACAATGAATGCTTCAATTATATATTTTAAGTAAATGCAATTAAATTGTTAAATATAAAAATCAAAATATTTATAAAAATGTTAGGAATAAAAAAAAAAACTAGCACAAACAGTGGCATTTGCTGCTGCAATATAATTTGAGAGCAAAATTGGCTTTAACCAATTTATTTAAATGTTGCCCTAAAAGCTCTTAAATCATACTAAATGACCAAAAATGTCATAGACGATATTGTTTTTAGGGGCGATTTTACCAAATGTTTGTTTATGCTGTATAGTGCTGTGTTTTTGTATGCATAGCTTTGAGTCTGAATGTATGTAGTAGGTATGTGTTAAATTCACATGGATCATTATTTTAGGCTTATTCAGTTTTATGTTGTATGAAGCATGTAATTACATTTAATTTATGTGTTAATACACACTCTCATATACAACAATAAAAATAACAACATGTATATATATACATGTATGTATAGATGTACCTATAACAACAACAGCAGCCTTTGGGGAAAAATTTAAAGCGACAATTTATGAGATCAATGGGAACACAACTTTAAACACTCGCTCAGTCACACGTTTAAACTTTGTAGAACGTTGTGAATGGGCGTGAATTTGTTGCAAAAAATGAAAACAACCTAGAGTATAAATTAAAAATGTATATTTTGTATTTAAGCTTTAAAATATATTTAATTTTTTTTCATGTAGAATATGTAGACTAGCAAACGGTATTTGAAACAGAAGCTTTAACAAGAAATAAAACATAGAGGTATTTCATTGCTTTCATTTTTCTTAAATTGAGTGTAAGAAATTTGTTTTCTTTTGTGCATCCTCCGGCGACTGCCATCTTATCGTGATTTGATACAAGAATTTTCTTGCTATCCAGCTAGATATAACTTTATACAAAAGGATATAACTTGCTCCTGATATAACTGCTAAATGGTGCAAGGAAAGAATATTGAAAAGACTATTCTTATGTCATTTATTAGCCATAGAGCACTTAGTTTTGTCGATGGGATCACGCATAAGGGAAGATTTGTTTGGAATATTCATATGTTTAACACTATCAGTAAAACTTCTAATGCAATCTATTCCTGCCAGCGTATATTTGGTAGAATGTGGAAGTTATCACCTAGGATTACTGGCCTTAGGTTAGATTCCATTGGCAGCTACTCATCAAGCAGCTCACTTGGGTCCATTCATAACTGATCCCATTCTGATACCCAATACTTAAATAAACAGCAAGATATTTATACCACATCCGTCGTTCCCAAGGTAAAGCAACCAGATTCTCTGATGAAGAAATTGATGCGTCTTAGCTACATCATTGATAACTCATCTACACACTGACCTTAGTATGGTGGAATAAAGTTCTAGATACAAAAGTGTGTCAATAAGTCCGCGACTTTATGAATTTTCCGCCACATAACTGAAAGGGCAATAATGCTTCTATTAACACGCATATGCCAGTTGACTCCTGTCAAAATCTAAACAATCTGCGGCATTAAGCTTGTGTTTGACGGCAATTGATAGCAGACTTCCTCGTAAATTGAGGAGAAATTGGAAAAAATTGAATTTCGTTAAGCATTATTTTTTTCAATGGTAATAAAGTTGTTTACTGAGTTTCTTTGTGGCCGTACAAACACGGAAGATGCCAAATCCGGCGTTATAGCTTCGATTTGCGTGGTATTTGTTTTATTGAAAAATCTATTTTTTCAGCTGAAATTATAAATCTTGGAACCAATTAAATGAAAATCAATACAAATGCATAGAAAATCGTGCTTCAACTTGCGTCGTTTCGGTATGCGAAGAGTTTCTCCAGGCCCAATTAGCAACGCAAACCGAGTTATTAGTTTAAACACTTTGGGGAGTTTTGGCTATGCCCACTCCCCTAACTGTTTAAAGTCCAAATTCAGCTACACATCCTCTATAGCCACTGAAAATTTTATTAAAATCGGACTATCCGTTTAGAAGTTACAGATTTATTACCACATTTTTAATTTCCCCCATTGTGCATAGTTTTCTTCCTTTTTGTAAATATACGATGAATTTAAATAAGCATAGCATAGTTTCTTGCGACATTAAATAACCCCTACTGAACGTATACGTAATATATAATCAACTCACTCATCCAATATTAAGTATACGCAACAGTTACTCTACTTTAAATCTGTAGCATGCTTTTCTGATAAATTAAAATGGAGTATCTGTGGCGTATGACAAATATTAATTTAAATTAAATAAATAATAAGTATGCGTTTATTTTAGTTAAAATTTATAAGGGAATAATTGGGAATGTACATTACACAGTGGTTTAGAAACATTTTTTTTTTTTTTGGAAATAATTCAGTATCTCAGGAATTATTACAGATAGTGTTACGAAATTTCACATGGTTGGAGCTGAGGTGTTTTCGAGTTTATTTACATTTGTTAGTTTTCCTAGCGCTAATGGCAGCCAGTGCGTGGCTCCTCAAAATTGGTCACCTCGGATCTCAATTTTTTTTTAAAAAATCGCCAAAAATTTTAAATTGTATATATAGGCAATTCCATCATGTCGCACAAATTTAAAGTGAAAAAAAAAAAAAAAAACAAATGGCTAAATTTATAGCTATTAATTTACCCTATAATTGGTGCTAAGTTTGATTTTGAGCCAGTTTTCATTTTCAAGATAATTTAAAAAAACCATTCGCACGGGACAACAATTAAAACGCCAATTTCAATGCGACTAATTTTAGAATGTTATGCACTGATGTCGCTAAAAATAGTTTTGATTTTACGCAAAAAATTAGTTATACTTTTATCAAATTTATTTTAATTACTGTAGCACGGGACATTTTTTTCCATCATGATATTTTCAGAGTTTATATTGCTTTTTTAACGAAATAATATATAAACAAGCTTAGTATAAATGTTTTAACAGAACTATTCAATGTATTTGTTTCAACATAATAATATCAACAAACTAAAAACTTACCAAAAATATTTAGTATGAATAAGTTCCTGTCTTTATTTACTTGACAAATATTTGTCATTGTTTTCAAGACAAAATTTTCTGAGCAAAAACAATAACAATGTTATAATTAACAATAATGCCAATAAATGGGGTCTATAAATGATCATTTTTTATCTTGACCATCACTTTGACGTTTATCATGACAAAAATGTATCAAGTATAGATATAGGGTAAAGTATTGTGTAGTAGTAAATACAATAACAAAAACAAATTTAAATGAAAATAGAATCAGGAATATCAAACACAGTTTTTTTCAGAACACGCTTTTACTTTTTGACCATTTCAACAAAAGTAGTCCAACAGGGCTATACTCTTCGCTTCTTTCCATTTTTTGTCTAAATTATTTAACAAGGATTGCTTTTCAATCTCATCTGACGACATATGCTATATTTTTACCCCACTTATGTGGTGTTGTGCATATTTACGTGATTTATTTTATTTATATATGAAGTACCATGATTAAAAATCTTCATATTTTTCAGTAAGGTTTTTTTATTTTAATTGTATAAAAAATCTATGTTTGCACTCAATATTTGATAATCTTCCCGCATGTGCTTTCGACGCACTGATAACAAACGTTGTTTTTCACTGTAGCACGGGACATCGAAATATGTACTAATGCAAAGCAAAAGCTTACAGTTATTTGCAATCAAATAGTTTCTTATGCATTCTTTTTTGACTCTTTGTACCTTTTTTTGATCAAGTTACCTTTGTAAAGCATGTCAGTTATTATGTTTAATGTCAATTACGTTAATTTGTTGTAAATCTGATTAAAATTAGTGACCAGAAAAAAGTGCGTACTAAAATTATTAAATATTTTCAACAAAACCTAACTATGTCCTACAAAAAGTTGACTAAACAATCAAAGGTGTGCCATCAAACATTTTCCAATGTTATTAAACAGAACCGGGAGAACTTGTCCGTTGTTATGAAGGCTGGTTCAGGTAGAAGGAATGGGCCACATGATGTTTCTAAAGTCAAAAATATGGAAAGCATTTTCAAAAGAGTTCCCAACACATCCGGTAGGAAAGCAGCCCGGTTAGCTCAGTACTCGGACTATTTGGTACGAAAAGTTAAAGCCAATGCAAGTTTAGAAGCATAAAAGGCTGAAAGTTCCTAACAGAAATTCAGGCCAAAGACAGAGCACAGAAATTAAAGTCAAATTGTATACAAAAAATATACCTGCTGCATAATGGATGACGAAAATGTAAATGTTTTTATGTTGCTAATGCTCGAGGGATTGTTGAAGAAAAGTTTAAGACCCAAAAACAAGAAGTTTTCCCAAAAAGTTCTTAGCGTGGTAAGCAATATGCAGTTGTGGCAAAAGAGGCCAAATATTTGTTATAAAGTGCTCAAAAAATACCGAAATTTACTTGAAGGAATGTTGACAAAAAAAATGTTTCCATCCATAAGACTTCTTAATGTGTCCACTTATTTTTGGCCTGATTTGGTATCTGTCACTATGGTAAGAAAGGTATTAAGTGGTACAAGACCAATGTGGCATTTGTGCCAAGAGAGGCAATTCCTCCAAACTGCCTGGAGCTGAGTCCAGTGGATAGATATTGGGCTTTTGTTAAAAGAGAATTGAAGAGCACAAAAAAGGTGTCCAAAAGTTTGGTAGATTTTAAATTGAGATGGACAACCTGTTCCAACAAAGTGACATAAAGCACTATAAAAACCATAATGGAAGGATTCAAAATTTCATCATAAGTGATTACAACTACACAAATAATTTTATTTTTTTTTTTTTAAATTGTAACAATAATTTCAATCAAATAAAAAAATATTCAAAACTGTAAGTTTAGTGGTTTCAATTTTATTAACATATGCATTACTGCATTTCAAAAGAGAACAGTTTCGTCCGCATTGAAAATAATATCATGAGTTTGATTGTGCTGAAATATAGTTTTTTTAAAAGTCAGCTCGGAATGACAACTTCTCTGCTGACTTTTTTGAAAAGTTTTATACCGTATCTTTTTTTGAATTTAGATATCCATCATAAATTATTCTTGTATTTCTATGGCTTTGGGTTGTAAAGCAATTCCATCAACTAGAATGTGTGTTTAACATTCTTAAGTGATTTTTTTAGCCTTTCTCGGCAGCTTGATTTAGAATATTTTTATCTATATTTAAATAATTAATTAATTTTACTTAGGCAAATACATCATTAAATCCAAAATAAATTGTGAAAATATTAACATCTTAAAATCTTTTAACTTGATTACCTTCAAATTGCTTCGTTGAATCATGTTAATTTGAAACCAGAAATCTTTCAAAAATATTTAAAAATTTTCTGTGGCTTTTGGTTAAAACTTTTGGTTTTCTCTTTATATATCGTTCTTTTTTTCTTTGTGTACGTTTTATTTTTCTAATTTACTTCAACTTCAAATAGCATTTTGTTAAACAATCTATTGGGGCATTTACCTGCCATTTAATAGAAGCAAACATTTCCTACAATATCCGGTTGTCTGCAAACCAATTTACTTCTTGTTTTCTGTTGTTGTTTTTGTTTTTCTGCCTCGTTATTTTGTTTGTTTGCTGCTTTTGCTGTTGTATTCTACACTACACAAAACACTCGATGTAAAATCGTTAACCTTCAGGTTGTTTACTTTTGACTATGGCATAAACGGCTTGAAGTTTTTTTGTTTTGTTTTTGTTGTTTGTTTGCTACCAAAACTAACTAACAGCCAGCCTGGTTATGTTTTGAGGGAGTTGGGATTAGCTCCCAAATGAATGTGAGGTTGTTTTGTAGAAAACAAACAGAAAAAAATCACCGACAATCATTTCCGCTTATTGCTAAACCATTTTTGCATGTCGTAAACTTTACTTTAAGAGATGTTACCAAGCTCCTATACTAAGATTTGCTGTATTTCTTTTTTGTAGAACAAAAATACATATTAAATAGCTATGGTATGTATGTATGTTCGACAGAATACCTGGCATATTTGAGAGTAAAACTCTTTTACATTTAGTTAGTAGAAAAAGTAATGTCAATGTTAGTCAATGTACTTCTGGGTATGTAGCTTAATATGTGTGTAAATTAAGGTGGCCTTAATTTTCCTGCTGACAATATAAGTTTATTCAAAGTATTGCCCATTATTAGCTATGATCTTTTCACACCCTTCCTGGTAACAAATGGATTTCGAACCAAAAGAACTACTCATCTTTTGAGGTAACGAATCAAACCAGTATCGAGTACTTAGCTCCAAAGTGAAGCGTATACCAGAGAGAGCGTTCTGCAACGATCGAACTATAAAGCGAGTGAAGCAAAACTTCCCAACCACTTTATTCTAAATACTTTTTATCATGTATTGCATAATGTGGTCGAGCGTTGTCATGACTAAATATTTGGCCGCATATTCTTGGCATTTTTCGAACAATGCTCGCTTCAAATGAATCAGTTGTGTTCGGTAAAGGTTTCCTGTTATGGTGTGATTTTAGCAGCTCTTAATAAATAGGATCCCTTTGCTCCCACCAAATACAGAGCATTACCTTAGCGCCATGGATATTTGGCTTTGGTGTCATGTACGATGTCTTACGCTTCAGATTATTGTAATGGATCCATTTTTTATCCCAAGTAATGATTCGATGCTTTTATAGCGTTCAAGCAGCATTTCGTTAATACAAAATCGTCTTTCTCGGTCTCTAAGTTTCAATTTGTACGGTACCCAATTTCCATAATTTGGATGAATCTTGCTGTTTAAAAAAGTTTTGAAATTACTGCTGGAGCAGCTCGCAATGATTTGGCAGCTCTTGTTAAAGTTGACAACAATCTTCATGGAGTAGTGCCTCCAATTCTTGGTATCAAAACGCTGGCCAGGGCGATCTTTGTCCTCCATGTCCAAATCACCACCTTTGAACCGAACAAACCATCTCTCACATGATGGAAATGATGAAACGCATAAAACCTTTTCAGGACGAAGTTTTATTTTGAGAACTAAATTATATGTGCTAGAAATTTCTGCACATTCTAAAAGATGTGGAAAAAGATGTATATCATCTTTCTACGTTTTTCGATACCAACTGACGAATTGCAAAGACAGCGACAACGCTTATCTTGCTCTACTGACAAGTGATCTCCAATATTGAAGCTAGCCGTCTTTTAACGTTTGGGAGTTCTTCCTTCATGGTGATGGGGCATTATCATTCGTCTTGAATTTCTTTTGAAAGTCATACCTTCGGCAAGAGGGCCATCTATCCTATAAATGGGCAATTGTTACTAACTGGATCAATTGAAAGGGTATCAATTGGATCTTTGAAACAGTTGTTAACCCCATCTTGTTCTATGGATGGTTGGTGTGGTGGCACGCCTTGGACAATGCTACTAACCGGAAGGCAGTTGAACGAGTTCTCGGGACTATCGCAATACTGATTACAGGCGCTATAAAGTCTACCCTCTCTAAGGCACTTTTTACTATTTTAAACTGGTTACCAGTTGAATTGAATGTGATACAAATGGCTCTCAACTCTGCTGTGAGACTGAATGCTGGCTGTTCATGGTATGTTAAAGATCATGGGCACTTTAGGATACTGAACCACTATGGCCACTTATATAGTAGTGTCGACTACTGGATCCTCTTTTCGATAGGCATTTCCATACTATAATCCCGAATACGGATTTATGGCAGCGCGGTTAAGGCTATATACTGATGGCTGGAAAAGGGGCAGTAGGTCAGTGGAGCTTTTTTTATTGAAAACTTTGGGAGAAAATCCTACCTCAGGCTACCTAACTTCTGTAAGGATCTTCAGGCGGAATTTACGGCCATTAAACATGCATCCAACTGGCTGAGGTTTTATCAAATATATTTGATATATGCATATTAACTGATAGCAAGGCTGGCGTTAACGGAATAGCGGGTGTCTTTACGACATCTATGTTAACCGAGGAATGCCGGGTAACCCTTAATGAGATAGCGAGACATTCTAGAAATCAAGGTAATTATATAGCTGATGAACTGGCCAAAAGGAGGGCGTTGATGGCTGATGAGGAGATCGACCCCTTTTCTGGTATTTTCCTTGTTAAATGCAAGATGGCTTTACAGCAGATACTATATGAGTCTGCACAAAGCAGGTGGACCAATGAGTCTTCCTGTATTATACCGAGGTCTACTTAGCTCATATATGATGCCAGCAGGACGAATCTACTTATGGAATTTCGTCGAGAACAAATAAAGCTAATTGTTTCCTTCATTACAGGACACTGTATAATTGGGACACATGCTAAAAGACTAAGCCTACGGAACAATGAATACTGTATGAGCTGTCATAATGTAGAAGAGGAGGAGACGGTGTCCCACCTGTTCAGTTTAGTGAAACTGTACTTTTTTCTCTGGTCTTTTAATTTTCATAGAATGGTCGATCTTTGACATACACACACAAGCAGGTAGCAAGGTGTGTATGTAAAATATAAGATCATAAGTATTTTCCCTCACACTGAGGTTAAGTGTGGGTAAATACAATATATAAATAGTTTTAGACAAACACATTTCCAACATGTGTTTAGTATAGTTTAGTTGTAAGAATTTTATAATTAGTACTTAAGAAAAATATTTGTGAAAAAAAATCAGTTCCTATTTAGACCACAAACCATCAGGTCATGTTTTTTATTTCTGTTTGTTTTTTTCTCTTCCTACTTGTCCGTGTCCGTTTAACATTTTGGTGACCCCGACGTGATACCAGTGAAATTTCAAATTCCCCCCACCAGTGGTAAGGAATTTGAAACACTCACTGGTTGATCTAACATACACCTTCGGTCGATCGCTGATCACCAGTGGGTAACACACAAGTGAAATCTAAATTTCCCCCCACCAGAGGTAAGGATTTTTAAAACAGTAACTGGTGGATTATTTTGTTTATTATAAAAATTATAGTAATTATTACGATGTAGCGAGATATTGGAAAAATAGGAAGTTACAGAATAAAAAATATAGGAAACTCTTTTATACTCCCATTTTGAAGAAAACATGTAAATTATATTTTTGATATACTGCAAAAAAGAGCAGCATGTTGAAATAAATAATATATAAGTTTTTTTAATATTTTCAAAAAACCAAAATTGATTGGAGAGGGCAATAGACAATTTTCAAAGTTACCATCAAGGGATGAGCAACTTAGCGTTATAATATATTTTTAAAGTAAAATTAATGAAAAGACCGTCCATAAGTAGATTGTCAAATTTAATTTTTTTACAAAATTCAGTATTTCTAGAGGCAATCCATGATATTGCAAGGGCGTATTAAGGAATAATAAATCCTCTAGAAGTAAGACGAAGACTTTGGAGGCACACCAATATATCACAAAGGGTGATAATAGACTGGTAAATCCTCTAGGTTCATGTCAAAAGTCTTTGAAGGCAAACCAAAACGTGGTAAATCCTTCGAGAAAAAAAAGGGAAAAAGTCTTTGAAGGCAAGCCAAAACGTGGTAAATCCTTCAAGAAGAAAACCCTCAAAAAGATAAGGTCACATATAACCAAGATGTTCTAATAAAGGCCTCCCTAAAATGTGGGATAAAGGTTAAGAGCATAATATGTGTCCTAAATAAAGAACAATTAAATAACGCTAACGAAAAGAAAAATAAATAAAATTCTGTCCGATAATCCGAATGATTTTGATGTTCTAACGCCAGAACACCTTCTTATAGAAGAATCTTTTTTGCTAAAAGATGAAAACACTCCTCTCATTTGCTAGAGGTGGGGAGGGTCATCCGAACTATATTGGGTTCGGATGGATTATGCAGAATGGTGGACGTAAGGACAAGCAATGGGGAAACTGAAAAGTCAATCCACAATGTTCGTCTTTTTCCCACTAATTATAACGAAAATGATCCAATTCTGCAAAAGATAATAGGATGGACAATCCATCTATAACTAACAAAAAATAAAAAAAAATATGTTTTTATAAACATAAAAATAATACAAAAATAAATAAAAATGAAAATAAAAATGAAATGAAATTTAAATGAAAATTGTAATAATATTAAAAAAATGCAATAATAATAAATAAAAAACGAATTAATATGTACAAATATATTTAAAATCCTTGATTATCATATAAAAATATTACATTATATAAAAGTATTTAGAAACCATAAATATGTTACAGTATTCGTAAAATAAATAGTTATAAAAGTAGTCAGGGACCTTCATCGAAGGTGGAAACATGTGACCAGTTGAAGAAGTGTTGCCGAAATCCAGGAACGAGTATGCATTGATCGTTGGTGAAGAAGCTTAAGCCAATAAACCTAGGCAACATTGTAAAATGCAAAGGTAAACGCATACAATGACCTAACCATGGAAATATCTGCAAGTCATTCTATTTAAAGGCAAGAAGGAGTTGCTGAATTTTAATCGCATACACGGAAGAACAAACCAATCTTCTCAGATGGATTGAGATGAAAGGCAACCTTTGCAATTTGCTGATAATCACATACATAGAAGAACAAACCAATCTTCTCATATGGATTAATACGAGAGGGTAACCTTTAGAAATATATCAACATGCAAAGTAGAACAAGCCAATCTATTCAATTGTATTATTATATAAAGGTGCCAAAAGATGTCATTACTTGTCACCATTCATCAGAATATCAAACACTGTCCTGTGCAGAACGTGTCAACCAACCGCTAGCTGCATATGTTGTTTGCCTTCTTTTGTAGGGTAGTTATTTAAATATGTTTGTACTTATTTTTGAAAGAGTATGATCTTTCAAGGCCGGCAGAATGTTCAGTTTAGTGAAACTGTACTTTTTTCTCTGGTCTTTTAATTTTCATAGAATGGTCGATCTTTGACATACACACACAAGCAGGTAGCAAGGTGTGTATGTAAAATATAAGATCATAAGTATTTTCCCTCACACTGAGGTTAAGTGTGGGTAAATACAATATATAAATAGTTTTAGACAAACACATTTCCAACATGTGTTTAGTATAGTTTAGTTGTAAGAATTTTATAATTAGTACTTAAGAAAAATATTTGTGAAAATAAATCAGTTCCTATTTAGACCACAAACCATCAGGTCGTGTTTTTTATTTCTGTTTGTTTTTTCTCTTCCTACTTGTCCGTGTCCGTTTAACACCACCTATTCTGCTAATGCTCGGCTCTGATAAACCTTAGGAAACGCATTCTCGGAATTACATTCCTATCATGCTTAGATGAGTTATCAAGGATGAGTCTTAGACGAATCTACTCGTTCATCAGAGAATCTGGTAGTTTTAAAGAAAAATGGCATATTTTGAGACAAATGGTCGGATGTTTATTTCGTAATAAGGAGGAAGGTATGCCGTTAATAATGAAAAACAACATCAGCCAAATGACCTTCACGACCACGCTTACAGGACCATATCCTTTTCATAAAATGTTCCATAGCAAAATTGCAAATTTGCTGCCCTATGTCCTCGATAGCCTCACTAATTCTATCTTTGAGGTCTTGAATCGACGCTGGGCTGTTGAGGTAGACCTTATCTTTCACGTGGCCCCAAAAGAAGAAGTTGCAAAGTGTTAAATCTCAAGATTTCGATGGCCAATTACGATCACCTCTTCGAGAGATATGAGCAATGGTTTCGTTGCTTGTATTGCACTTAGCGCCGTCTTGTTGAAAGTAAACGTTGTCCAGATCAATATCATCCAACTCCGACCATAACATACGGTGTCATTGACGTTTGTGGAATGCCAAATTCCAAAGAACGACGAGGAATGGACAAACCTGGGCTTTCTCAACGCTTTAAGCTACAGCAGCAATATTCTTAGTTGTTCGTAAGCAACGTGCACGGGTTTTATTCCTCACATCACCAACTTGTCCCAACAGCTCGAATTTTTCAACCAATTTCTGTATTACGGTCTGACAACCACCCAAAAATGCTTTAGTTTTGCGAACTGTGACTGCAAGGTTTTCACCATTTTTGTAGTGAATTTTAAAAATTTTTGTGAGTTTCTGAAGAGTGTATCGTTCCAGTTTTAGTAATGGCGTAGTTTCTACTTGTCAAATGTCAAAGAAAATATACCGAAATACCGGATGATTCAAAATAACACATCTTGTTGGAAAACCCTTTACTTTATAATCGTTGCACTCGTCAGTAAAATCAAGATTGATTTTGCAGTCTCATTGAGTCGAGAATTTGTAGATAGACTGGAAGTCCTGACGACCATCGGTGGTAACATTTACCCAGTGGGCAACTGGCTGTGACTCGTCATTTTCTTCTTCGATCTGACAGGGTTCTTTATCGGTTTTTTATTATATTTATATTATCGGCAGTTTCTGTGTCATCAGAGCTTTTATTAAAATAATCACTTCCAGATTCCTCAAAGTCATCACGAGTGTCTGACTTTTTGCACATAATACGCTCAAGTTCCTCACGTGTATTCTTCATTTTTGGCATCTAGAAAATAAATTGAGACAATTAATCCTATATAAAAATGTTTTGAATCAATTGATCCCTCATAAAAAACGATTTGAGAAGATATAACCCAAGTTTATAAAACCAGTTTTAACTTGCCATTTATTATCATCAAATTAATTTACAAAATCAAAAACTTTGTTTTCAGTAGAGGCAAAGCCAACTCGTAAAAGATTACATACAGCCGGACATACATAGCTTGACCATCTTAGAATCTTATGAGAATATATATACATACTTATGTGAATGTTATGAAAAAGTCTATAAAAACCATTTTTAACATTTAATTGTTTAAATTTATCAACATTCAGCATATGGTTTTAAGATAACACACAAGACTTTAGAACATCGAAAATCGTAAAAGTACAAAATAAGTCCCACCCTAGTGTGTATGTGAATTTTTGTGTTTGCTCGTTTGTTGTAAACCACGTATTCTCTAAAGCATACATTTGGGCTAAAATAAAAGCAAATACATACCTTTCTCTACATTTTTCCTTTCTTATTCCAACTTGTTGTAAAATGTTACGTCTATTTGTTTGTCTATGCGTTCTTTCAAATGTCTGTCCATTACGAGTGTCTGGTAAAACATGTAACTTCGTTAAACTACGTACTTGTACTGGAGCTGCATCTTTAGTAACTAACTTTTGTGCAAAATGAATGATAAAACTACTAAATGAATGTTTGAAGGTATTTGTTCTAGTTAACGGTATATGTATGTTTGTCTCACAGTGGAACCAAATAATTTTAAGGAAAATAAAAGGCTTTTGTATTCTGAAGTTTGTAATAAAATGTACGAAACCATGTACGAAAAACATGAGCAAAGATGTGATTTTTAATTGAGGTTTCGGATCCTTTAATTCTATTGCAAAATATTTATATTCTATGCAATTTTCCTTATGTCTGTATTAAACTTAAACATTTGTTTATATTTTACCACTGTTCTTTTGCCTCTGTTTTTCTTTCCTCCGAAAACATCTTTTCATTTTGTTAGCAGGGCAAACAAAACGAAATAACTGAACACCTAAATAAAAAAAAAAACAATGAAAAAAGTTTGCTAAATTCAGATTTCTACCTTTCAATTGTATAACAAACATAGCAGCAACTACTGCTACAAAAACTACTACTATTACTGCAACATACTACTGACACAGTTAGGTACTTCCAGAAACCTGAAAATACTCGTATGCGTTTTTACATTTCCCCAACTATTTTTATTCTTTACTATTCTTCTCTCGTTTTTTTTAGACATACGTTTTTGTCTATTTATTCTAAAGCCAAATTTTCCTGCTTTTTCCATTCAAAATTCGTAAAGTTGCTAAGAATTAAATCGTATTCTCATTGGATTTTATGTATTTCCTTGGCATAAACAAAAATGTTGAAATTGTATAGCATACATGGGGGCGTAACAAGATTTCTTGTTACGATTAATACAATATGAGTTACACATCTATATAGAAGACACACACTCCTCAAACACACACTTACATTATGAAAATAGAGCAAAATGGAAACTAGTTTAAACGAATTGAGAATTGAACTTTATATTCGTTCGTTTTAATTTTGAATTTTTTTTTTTTGTTTCTCTTTCATTTGCTATTATTTCTTTAGTTTATACTGTCTGCCAGCAAAACTCTATGGTATATTGTGATTACCATGTAAATCCCAATTTGCGTATATATTTGAAAAATACATTTTAATTGAATAATGTTTTAAAGGCAAAAAATGGAGATTATGTGAAATTGGATTTGGATTGGCAAATATACGTAGGTATATTTTGAGGAGCAAATGTAGATATGTATGTTATGGAATTTCATTGTAAAATTTACATATATCCCAACATTATATTACAAACCTGTGAATAATCTATCATCCAAATAAATACCCAATACATTCCTTTCATTTCCATGGGCAGCTTAGGGCCATAACATATCACTTCCATTTAATTCTGTCTAAAGCTAATGCTTTAATCTCATTACAGCTCTTATTCTCTCTGATAGCTTCTGTTTCAAGTGCGGCTACCTTGAGTTTTTCCTTCAGTAGCATTTCAGTTCTTTAAAGCACGCGGCCAATCCAGCACCACTTTCTTCTAAGAATTTCTTTATTTATGGAAATTCATTTTGTTTCTCACTACAACCTTTCGTTAGATACTATATTAGGCCAAAAAATTCATAGGATTCTCCACAAACATAGAATTATACTGTTATGAATGTGCAGTAGCGATTTGAATTTATCGGTCTGTAACGACTGCCTGCAACATTCGTCATGTTTATAAACACGTCCATCAGCAGAAGCTTCTACTTATCAACAATGTCGATAAGATGCGGTTATTAGTATTGTTTGTAAGTATGGCAACACTGCATGTTTAAACTGCTAACATTAACATCGAAAGCTCTAGAATTCGAATGTACTAGATTGTCCGTTAGGAGCATTGTAGAAGATTCCTGAGAGATGGCGTGTGTATAAATAGTGGCAGAGGTTGCAGTCGTGAGCTGAGTTTATCATAGGCGCTGCCTTGTACATTTAAGTTTGTATATTATAAAGTGTGGGTGCATTTCATCGAATTGATAAACTTGTTTAAAGACACTGAGTGATTATTTGAACTGTTGTTGTTGTACATTTTAAATATATAAAGCGTTGTTACAATTTTAAACTACTAAAACTGCTTTTTAGTTGCAATCAAAAGTATCCGGTTTATTTAAAAGAAATAAACTAACATTTTAAAAAGGTTAAAACGTAACAATATAAACTTGCAACGAGTTTATATCCTAAGCGCCTGTGTTCCAAGACTCAAGCATAGAGTAGTACGGCTTTAACGTAAGACTTGATCATTTTGATTCGTCTTGATATGTGAAAAAATCTCCAGATAGGGTTTAAGAGACCAAAAGAATATTTACCAGAGTTTATGCGATTCAGCAACTCATGAGTGGTATAACCAGTTGCTTTAATATACCGCTCAAGTAGCTGAATTTGGAAACATCTTAAAATTCTTTACCATTGCTCTCCTATTTGTAGAGTCTATACGTATTACCTCGGTCTTCGCAATATTAATTTTCCTAACAGATTTTTCTGCTTATTTCTGTACTGCTGTGATCTTTGGCGCCATGTCGTCTTTTGTTGTGGTAAAGAAGACAGATATCATCAGCGTAATTGAGATTCTCCAGCTTTCTATGAAAACCCAATGAAATTCCTCTTCCCTTACATATTTCTCTAATCATCTGTTTTTTAAATTTGATTACAATGTCTATAACCAACATGTCTATAACCTTTTTGGCTGAGTTTGATCTTCAATTTTGTCAGTTTATTCGTGTCATTTGTTATGTAACTACATTTGTTAATATGGAAAAAGTACAATATATTTTAAAGTCATCGATTTCTCAAAAATTAGAGATTTTAGAAAAATTTAAAAGTGGAGATTAAAAAAGTTCATAAGTACAACAGACAAGTGGCCCTGGCAAACGTTACACCTTAATGAAAGCTGAATACCCAATAATGGAAAAAATGCTTTACAAGTGGTTTGTAAAATAAATGGAAACAAATGTTTCAATATCAGCAGCAATTTTACGATCACAAGCCAGTTATTTGTATTCCAAAATTTATCTCGTTTTTTTTAGACATACGTTTTTGTCTATTTATTCTAAAGCCAAATTTTCCTGCTTTTTCCATTCAAAATTCGTAAAGTTGCTAAGAATTAAATCGTATTCTCATTGGATTTTATGTATTTCCTTGGCATAAACAAAAATGTTGAAATTGTATAGCATACATGGGGGCGTAACAAGATTTCTTGTTACGATTAATACAATATGAGTTACACATCTATATAGAAGACACACACTCCTCAAACACACACTTACATTATGAAAATAGAGCAAAATGGAAACTAGTTTAAACGAATTGAGAATTGAACTTTATATTCGTTCGTTTTAATTTTGATTTTTTTTTTCTCTTTCATTTGCTATTATTTCTTTAGTTTATACTGTCTGCCAGCAAAACTCTATGGTATATTGTGATTACCATGTAAATCCCAATTTGCGTATATATTTGAAAAATACATTTTAATTGAATAATGTTTTAAAGGCAAAAAATGGAGATTATGTGAAATTGGATTTGGATTGGCAAATATACGTAGGTATATTTTGAGGAGCAAATGTAGATATGTATGTTATGGAATTTCATTGTAAAATTTACATATATCCCAACATTATATTACAAACCTGTGAATAATCTATCATCCAAATAAATACCCAATACATTCCTTCATTTCCATGGGCAGCTTAGGGCCATAGCATATCTATTCACTCAAATCTGTCCAAAGCTAATGCTTTAATCTGGTTCCTGCTCTGATTCTCTCAGATAGCTTCTGTTTCAAGTTGACGACGCTATTCTTCGGCTACCTTGAGTTTTCATTCTGTAGCTATTCAGTCCCTCAAAAGACGTGGCCAATCCAGCACCACTTTCTTCTCAAAATGTCTTTATTTATGGAAATTGGTTTTGTTTCTCACTACAACCTTTCGATAGATTGTAAAGTGCTGGCATTTTGCAAAGGACGACATTTGTTTTATTTTATTTTTTTTTTGAAAATTTACTATCATCGTGAAAATTCTTTCAAATTTTGATTAGAATGTAGATATTAATATCAAAGGTATTGAAAAAAATCTATTTCATTTGAGAAATTTTTATGAATTAAACTTTACCATTATTTTCATTACATTATCACACTAATTTGTTATTTTCAACTTAAATCGTTTCATTTTAAATTTCATAATTATAAATTAAAATTTCAGTTAATTGTTAAAATTTCTTCTTATATTTATTCTTCTATTAATAAAATTTATATAGTTTAATTTTTATTGTTGAAATTTTCATTTATACTTTTCGTTAGAATTTTAATTTAGATTTTTATATGAAATACCAAAATATTCAGATAATGAGCTTTTGTTAATACATTATAAAATATGATTTTGTTTTATTTGTAGCTTTTCACATAATTTTTGTTTGAAACATTTTTTGAAATAACGGATGAATTTTTGGAATTTTCTCTAATTTTGACCCACTGTACAAATTCACCACCAGCTACAAAATACATTCCTGGTATCATATGTTTTTACTAGTTACTTTTTGTACTAATTGTAGCTCGCGCCAATTTTTATTAAGCTATTTAGTTAATACTTTCGGCAATGGTATATATACTAAAATTTATCAAAACCACGTTTCATTTTGATAAAAAAATTTTTGCGACAATCAAGTCACAACTCAAAAATTTGTATTTTGAATATTTTCCAAAAGAAAAGTGTGGTTAAATTTATTACATAAATTTAATAAAATTTAAATAAAATAGAGAAAATTCAATTTAAAAGTAATTTTTTTACAATATTTCTTAATTTAAATCATCCAAAATCGTAAAGCAAACTATTTTCTTTAAATACATATTGGTGTCATATTCCCTTGGGTAAGAGTCTTGAATCATTTGAATTTATTGATTTTGATTTTGCTAAGGTAAAAAAATATGCCTTTACAGATGTGGCACCAATTTTGGCCTTTTATTTCCCAAAATTTCGCATATACCACACCTAAATTTGGAGTCATATACGACAATTTAGTACATTTTCCTTGGGATAAAGGAATGGCCTTATCTGAAGAATATTTCACAAGGAATTAGACGATATTGTTTCCTAAATCTGTACAAACCCTTGATCCACACAACCAACATAACAAAAGACTCCAAATTCACCTAAAAGAGAAGAGCCTATACCTTTATTAACATCAAAACCCTTGGTTAACGTTTTCATCTTTACACCCTTTATTGTATAAAGTATCTTTTTGATTTATTTATGAATTTATAACTCTATGGTGAAATAGTTTTAAATATTTCCCAATATTTTATTTCATTTAGAATTATCAAAAATTTTGCAGTGGGTTAAAGTATAAGAAATGTTGCTGGTAGAGTAAATGTAAAATAAGGAAGAAGAAGAAAAGAAAAAAAAAGATCAATCATCTATCACATCAGAATACACTTTATAATTTTGTCTCCCTTCATCACTCATATATAGCATTGCTGATGGATTGAGCTGTGACAAATGTAAGTTGAAAAATCTCTCATTATTATATTTTGATAATTAGTTTTTTTTTGCTACTTCATAAGTAAAACATTAATTAAAGAAATAAGAAAAGGGTTTATTGTGAAAAAATTTAAATAAAAATATTTTTGAGAAATAGATATGAAAGTAGTGAAAAGAATCTAATTTTGAAGTGAAAAATTATAAATAAGAATTATAAAGTTTAAGGTGATGTGAGAATGTTAAATAATTATGAGAAAGAAAATACAAAAAGAGAATTTGAAAATAGAAAAAAAAGTTAAATTAAATAGAAATTCTACATCAATAGCAACAAAAAGAAAGAAAATTTAAAATATTTAAATAAAATAATCTGAGAATATAAAATTTCAGTGAATATTAATTAGAATTGTATAAAATCTCACCAAATTAAAATATTTCTATTAGTTTCGATGATAAAAATCAATTTCAGTTTAAATCAAGAAAACAAAAAAAAAAGAATTGTCAAATCAAAATCGAAAATGATAAATAATATTCGTGAACTGTGTATTTCACAGAAAAATAATTAATAATTTAACCCACAGAAACCTAAGGTAAATGCAAAATTTTTAGTAATTTCTGAAAATTAGTTAGGTTTAGTTATTTACCCTAAATTAATAATATTACCCTTTTTTTTATTTTTCGTCCTACACCTCTGTCCGTCTGTAAATTTTTCACATTTCTTTTCCCTATATATTTGTAAAAACTGACCTATCTTAATTTGAATTTTGTTTTATTTGCATATTCGCAAATTTTATTAGTTATACAGGGTGCATAGCCCAACATTGCATTTAATATTTTTTTCAATTTATTACAATATCGTTGTTAGATTTATTGTTACAATTTCATAGTTAAAAATTTTAATGTTACAAATTTATGAAAAATAATATTAATTACTTTATTAAGCAAAAAAATGTTTTTAGTTGAAAAATATTATAAAATAGTTTTAACTTATACTATAGGCTGATACCTTGAATTAATCTGATGTTATTATACATTTTTGAACGGAAATTTTTGTTAATAAAATAAACTGAAATTATGGAGCTATAAATTTGTTATGTTTTGATTCTAATGGCAAAGTAGAGCGAGGTAGCGTTATAATTCTTAAGGGATCATCTAATATTAACTATCATAGGATTCTAATCCTTAGGTGATCATGGCTGGGAGGGCTTTCGTTGCAAGCTTAACACCTTACTTGCAACATGATATTTAGTGCAATGAATCCGTGGTTTTTTTATAAATTATTCTTAAAATTTTACTTTAGTTCCTCTTGTACTTTTGATCCTTAAAAATAGCTATGTTTATTTTATTTTTTTTTCTATTTCCCACTATACGCATGCAATTAAATTATGTTTCTATGTGGCCTTCAATTCAACTCGTGTTAAGTAGATTTACCCCACCCGTTAGCCGACGAGCCAGAGCCGGAAAGATATGCATGCTTAACTTAACCGCACCCTATAGTAAAAGGTTTCACTTTTCAGTAATATGCTACATAGATAAGATAATTTTTGGCGCCCAACGTGGGGCCCACTCTTAGTAAATAATACGAATAATAACATCTTAATATTATGAATGTGGGTCTCAATTTTTTTCAATCTGGTATCTATAGCTCAAAAATCTCATAAATTTTCCTATTTTTCATTCTCTTGTTCATATGTCTTGGAAATCATTTATTCGAAACAATGTTTTGATTAATGACCAAAGGGGTATACATTTCTATTGTTTATTTGTTATTTTCTTGTTTTGTTTGATCCATCGATTGGAAACTTAAGGCTGGATTAGTTTGGTCTTATGCCATCGAGGAAAAATATTCTTATTTCTATTACTATTTCTACTACTAATTTTTTTCCTTATTTTCGATCTGACTGGAATGTTGACTTTGTCTTTTCAGACGAATTGAAGCCATCAGATCATTTGTATCTTTGCTTCCTATTAATCTGCTTAACTATGTGAGATTTCCATAATACAAAAACTTAAATTTTATTTTTTTATTGTATCTAAATACAAGTTATCGTTACCTAATTCAATATACTTTGCCTAAATGAATCAAAACATGTTATTACTTATTTTTTTTGAATTATTAAAAAAAGTCTGTTTGAAATCAGTTTCGAACTTAATTGTTAATATACACTATAGCTTTTCGACATTTAAAGTCGTGTAAAAGAACCAATAAGAATTTGGAAAAAAATATATGTATATCAAACGTTTGTGCCTTTGTTTCATTATTATTTAATAATAATAAAACACAAGATCTTTGTTATCTTTTACAAAATTTTAGATTTTTGTTTTTTTTATTAATCTACTGAAAATGTCTGTAAGACGCAGTACAGAAAATTTGGCTGCAGCTACCTCTTCTGCTCCACCTCAAAGTGCACAATCTCATAATGTTGAATCCCAGAATATTCAAACTCACAGTACTCAACCTCAGGCACCTCCTCCTTTGAGCTTTGATGTTTGTGGAATTTGTAAAAATCTTATTTCGGTGAAGGGAAATGCCACAAAAACTATATGTAATCATATATTTCACAAGACTTGCCTTTCCAAATCGTCTCAAAATAAGTCAACTTGTCCGACTTGTAACACACAGATTACATTACCCAAATTTCCAAGACCGAACACATCTACTATGATGACCAGAAATCAGTCTCGTCAACAAAATGTTGATGCTAATAGGTCAGCAAATGACTCTATTTCTAGGAACTTACGAACAACCCCTAATACGACACAATCTTCTGATTCATCTCCTGATGCCCAACGGCATATGATAAGAAACTTAGTTACTGCAGCAGTAGGAGCTCAGCAGGCGGAGATGTTATCTTCTTTAAATGATCAATTAACTCAATTGATTCAAAATAACATCGAAGCTGGTTTTCGTAGACTTAGCCTAGATAATAACCCACAAACACCATTACGGCAACCGTCTCAAAATCCCGTGGAATATTCCGATAATGTACAGTGCCAGCCTCAAACTTTAGATCAATTATTAGGTCTACCTTCTGCAAATAACAACAATCAGGCAAACCCCTCTCCAAATTTTATCAGACTAAACTCTGCAATTTCTAACGATTTGGCTATTCGCCCCGATAAAATTAGTCAGATCATTAGTAACTGGCGATTGAAATTCTCAGGAAATTCCTCTGGCCTCTCTGTTGACTCATTTTTGTATAGAATAGAAGCTCTAACAAATCAGACATTGGGGGGAAATTTTGAGTTGTTGTGCAGAAATGCCTCAGTACTTTTTGATGGTAAAGCAAGCGACTGGTTCTGGCGCTACCATAAGTCAGTACTAGAAATTAAATGGCCAGACCTTTGTTTGTCACTGCGGCGACAGTTTAAAGATACTCGTACTGATATGGATTATAGGGAATTGATAAGAGACAGAAAGCAAAAACCCGGTGAGAGCTTTGATGCGTTTTACGATTCAATATTAGAACTAATAGACCATCTTGAACAACCCATTGCTGAGTTATCCATGATTGAGATTTTAAGGAGAAATCTTCTTCCTGAAATCCAACATGAGATTTTGAATCTACAAATATTCTCAGTTGCTCATTTGAGGGATATCTGTAGAAAAAGAGAGTATTTTTTGCACGATGTGAGAAAGAGAAACATAGGTTCTAGACCTTTAGCATTCCCGAGGAAAGTTTCAGAATTATACGGCGAGGACTATAAAGATCCCGATATAGAGGATGAGGTGGATATTTCCGAACTAGGTCTGATTTGTTGGAATTGCAAGAAAACAGGACATAGGTACCAAGAATGCATGTCAGTGAGAAATATATTCTGTTATGGCTGCGGTGCAGCAAACGTTTACAAACCGACCTGTCCGAAATGCAATCCTTCAAAAAACTTCTCGTCGAGTGCACAACCAAGTGCACACAAACAGACCTTAGTGAAGAAGACAGACCGTTCAACGAGCACAGACTAACACCTGAAAATTTCGATACTTTTCCTTGTAATTACCCTATTTTTCAAAATGACAACAAAAGAAAACTTAAAACTATTATACCATTTCATATACGATTAGCTAATTATAATAAAATTCGTTCTAAAATATTCAAGTCTGAGTTAGACAAAAAGTCAAGTAGGTCTGCGAAACGTATGAGAAATTATTGGTCAAATATAAAACGGAAACAGAAGGATATAGTAGCTAGTATATTTGAAAAAGAAAATGATTTGCGTCCATACGCTGAAGTTACTATTTTTGGTGAAAAGGTTAGTGGTTTGCTGGACACGGGTGCAGCTATATCTTGTTTGGGGGGAAAATTGGCAAGGCAATTCTTAGAATCCGGAAAATCTTTCAAAAATATAAATTCTAAAGTCTGTACGGCTGATGGTAAACCTCAAAATGTTGTTGGGTGTGTAGCAACAAAAATTGTTTTCAAATCACTGGAAAAACAAATCGATTTGTTTATTATACCTACCTTAGCACAAGATCTTTATTTAGGAATTGATTTTTGGCGAAAATTTAATCTATTTCCACCTAATTTCTTTCAAACAACCGAAATTTCCACTATAGACTGTACCGAATTTTCATTTGATGACTGTAAACTTGACGAAAACGAACAGAAACAACTAATGCATGTAGTGGACTCTTTTCCCTCATTTACTAAAGAAGGCCTCGGTAAAACCACATTAGTGAATCACGTGATAGACGTAGGAATGACAAAACCGATTAAACAACGCCACTATCCCGTATCCCCGGCCATCGAAAAACTAATGTATGAGGAAGTGGACCGTATGCTCAAATTAGGAATAATTGAAGAGTCCAACAGTGCTTGGAGTTCGCCATGTGTGTTAGTCAGGAAGCCAGGGAAAAACAGACTTTGTTTGGACAGCCGAAAAGTGAATGACGTTACGGTGAAGGATGCTTATCCTTTACCGAATATCGACGGTATACTAAGCCGACTTCTAAAAGCTAGCTTTATTACAAGCTTGGATCTTAAAGATGCCTTCTGGCAAATCCCTTTAGATCCAACATCTAGGGACAAAACAGCATTTACAGTGCCCGGACGGCCTTTATACCAGTATAAAGTAATGCCGTTTGGACTCTGTAATGCACCCCAAACTATGTCCCGATTGATGGATAAAGTAATACCTGCTAACTTAAGGAATGAAGTCTTTGTATACCTCGATGACTTGCTAGTTATTTCTGACAATTTTAATAGACATTTAGATGTACTTAGGACTATATCTAAACACCTACGTGACTCAGGACTGACTATTAATGTGGGAAAAAGTAAATTTTGCATGGAGGAAGTAAGATACCTTGGACATGTTATTGGGAAAGGGACTATTCGCACTGATCCAGACAAGATATCAGCGATTCTAGATTACCCAACACCACGATCAGTTAAGGAAATCAGACGATTCCTTGGTATGACGGGATGGTATAGGAAATTTATTGCAAACTATGCATCGTTAACAACACCTTTGACGGATTTGCTTAAATCTAAGAGAAAATTTATTTGGAATGACGAAGCCAGTGAATCTTTTGAAAAGTTAAAGTGTCTGCTTAGCTCAGCTCCTGTTTTGCATAGTCCGGATTTTGAAAAACCATTTTATATCCACTGTGACGCAAGCAAAACAGGAATAGGAAGTGTACTGGTCCAGTTAAATGCGGAGGGTGATGAAGTTCCTGTGGCATTTATGTCAAAGAAACTAAACAAAGCCCAACGCAATTACTCAGTGACCGAACAGGAGTGCTTAGCTGCTGTGCTAAGTGTCAAAAAGTTTCGGCCTTATATCGAAGGACATGAGTTTACGATAGTGACGGATCACGCGTCACTAAAGTGGCTCATGTCCCAAACCGATTTGAGTTCTAGACTGGCGAGGTGGGCACTTAAACTTCAAGGCTTTTCGTTTAAGATACAACACCGTAAAGGTTCTCTTAATGTTGTTCCCGATGCTCTTTCCCGTATCACTCCCGAAGACCAGGTAAACAGTCCTTCCGAAGACGAGTCCGATTTAAAAATTTGTAGTCTGTCCGAAGACAACGGCGTTTTCGTCGACTTAAAGTCGAAACATTTTCAATCGGACGAATATAACGGACTTATTAAAAACATAAATGAAAACCAGTTAAAATTCCCCGACATGAAAGTTATGGACGGATTTGTGTACAAACGGACTGAACATGTGACCGGTGAACAGATGCATGATGACCTTTGCTGGAAATTGTGGATACCTACGGAATTAGTAAATGACATTTTAACCAAGGCACATGACGAACCATTGTCATCACATTTTGGCATCAACAAAACCCTAGAACGCATAAGGAAATACTATTTTTGGCCAGGACTTGTTAATAGTGTAAGGGATTACATAAATGCATGCGAAGTGTGTAAAGCTACAAAACACCCAAATTTCGTTCTTCGTCCTCCTATGGGTCAGCCAGCTATGACACAACGATTGTTCCAAAAACTTTATGTGGACTTTTTAGGTCCATACCCACGATCTAGAAGTGGACATATTGGTATTTTTGTGGTGTTAGATCACTTCTCCAAATATCCTTTTCTTAAGCCGGTTAAAAAGTTAACTGCAGATGTTATCTGCAAATATTTAGAGGAGGATATTTTCCACATATTTGGTGTTCCCGAAACGATTGTATCCGATAACGGCGTTCAGTTTAAATCAAAACTATTTAAACAATTATTGGATCGTTACAATATTTTCCACACTCTCACAGCTGTTTACTCGCCCCAGGCAAATGCCTCGGAGCGGATAAATCGCTCTGTTATTGCGGCCATAAGGGCATATGTCAATCCCGATCAACGAAACTGGGATGAAGTTTTAAGCAATATCGCTTGTGCTCTACGTTCTAGCATTCATTCTTCTATTGGTGTTGAACCCTATTATTTAACCTTCAGACAAAATATGATAACTAACGGACATACATATTCATTATTGAGAAAACTAGGCATTTTAGAAGATAGGACTGTTAGCTTTTCAAGAGAAGATTCGATGGACATCATTAGAAAGAGAGCTATAGAACTTATGGAAAAACAATTCCATCGGAATGAGAGGAAATATAATTTACGATCTAGAATTGCAACCTATAGTGAAGGACAGGAAATATATAGGAGAAATTTTAAGCAGTCGAATTTTGAAAAAGGTTACAACGCCAAATTAGACAACATATTTGTAAAAGCCAGGATTAGGAAGAAGATTGGCAATTGCAATTATGAGTTAGAGGATTTGAGAGGTAACTACCTAGGCAAATATCATGCAAAAGATATAAAACCTGGTTAAGAGAACTGCCAGCTTGATCAAATTTTGGTGTGTTAAGTAAAACCCCTAAATTTGATCTTGTTTGGGGGGCTTTGTAAAGTGCTGGCATTTTGCAAAGGACGACATTTGTTTTATTTTATTTTTTTTTTGAAAATTTACTATCATCGTGAAAATTCTTTCAAATTTTGATTAGAATGTAGATATTAATATCAAAGGTATTGAAAAAAATCTATTTCATTTGAGAAATTTTTATGAATTAAACTTTACCATTATTTTCATTACATTATCACACTAATTTGTTATTTTCAACTTAAATCGTTTCATTTTAAATTTCATAATTATAAATTAAAATTTCAGTTAATTGTTAAAATTTCTTCTTATATTTATTCTTCTATTAATAAAATTTATATAGTTTAATTTTTATTGTTGAAATTTTCATTTATACTTTTCGTTAGAATTTTAATTTAGATTTTTATATGAAATACCAAAATATTCAGATAATGAGCTTTTGTTAATACATTATAAAATATGATTTTGTTTTATTTGTAGCTTTTCACATAATTTTTGTTTGAAACATTTTTTGAAATAACGGATGAATTTTTGGAATTTTCTCTAATTTTGACCCACTGTACAAATTCACCACCAGCTACAAAATACATTCCTGGTATCATATGTTTTTACTAGTTACTTTTTGTACTAATTGTAGCTCGCGCCAATTTTTATTAAGCTATTTAGTTAATACTTTCGGCAATGGTATATGTACTAAAATTTATCAAAACCACGTTTCATTTTGATAAAAAAATTTTTGCGACAATCAAGTCACAACTCAAAAATTTGTATTTTGAATATTTTCCAAAAGAAAAGTGTGGTTAAATTTATTACATAAATTTAATAAAATTTAAATAAAATAGAGAAAATTCAATTTAAAAGTAATTTTTTTACAATATTTCTTAATTTAAATCATCCAAAATCGTAAAGCAAACTATTTTCTTTAAATACATATTGGTGTCATATTCCCTTGGGTAAGAGTCTTGAATCATTTGAATTTATTGATTTTGATTTTGCTAAGGTAAAAAAATATGCCTTTACAGATGTGGCACCAATTTTGGCCTTTTATTTCCCAAAATTTCGCATATACCACACCTAAATTTGGAGTCATATACGACAATTTAGTACATTTTCCTTGGGATAAAGGAATGGCCTTATCTGAAGAATATTTCACAAGGAATTAGACGATATTGTTTCCTAAATCTGTACAAACCCTTGATCCACACAACCAACATAACAAAAGACTCCAAATTCACCTAAAAGAGAAGAGCCTATACCTTTATTAACATCAAAACCCTTGGTTAACGTTTTCATCTTTACACCCTTTATTGTATAAAGTATCTTTTTGATTTATTTATGAATTTATAACTCTATGGTGAAATAGTTTTAAATATTTCCCAATATTTTATTTCATTTAGAATTATCAAAAATTTTGCAGTGGGTTAAAGTATAAGAAATGTTGCTGGTAGAGTAAATGTAAAATAAGGAAGAAGAAGAAAAGAAAAAAAAAGATCAATCATCTATCACATCAGAATACACTTTATAATTTTGTCTCCCTTCATCACTCATATATAGCATTGCTGATGGATTGAGCTGTGACAAATGTAAGTTGAAAAATCTCTCATTATTATATTTTGATAATTAGTTTTTTTTTGCTACTTCATAAGTAAAACATTAATTAAAGAAATAAGAAAAGGGTTTATTGTGAAAAAATTTAAATAAAAATATTTTTGAGAAATAGATATGAAAGTAGTGAAAAGAATCTAATTTTGAAGTGAAAAATTATAAATAAGAATTATAAAGTTTAAGGTGATGTGAGAATGTTAAATAATTATGAGAAAGAAAATACAAAAAGAGAATTTGAAAATAGAAAAAAAAGTTAAATTAAATAGAAATTCTACATCAATAGCAACAAAAAGAAAGAAAATTTAAAATATTTAAATAAAATAATCTGAGAATATAAAATTTCAGTGAATATTAATTAGAATTGTATAAAATCTCACCAAATTAAAATATTTCTATTAGTTTCGATGATAAAAATCAATTTCAGTTTAAATCAAGAAAACAAAAAAAAAAGAATTGTCAAATCAAAATCGAAAATGATAAATAATATTCGTGAACTGTGTATTTCACAGAAAAATAATTAATAATTTAACCCACAGAAACCTAAGGTAAATGCAAAATTTTTAGTAATTTCTGAAAATTAGTTAGGTTTAGTTATTTACCCTAAATTAATAATATTACCCTTTTTTTATTTTTCGTCCTACACCTCTGTCCGTCTGTAAATTTTTCACATTTCTTTTCCCTATATATTTGTAAAAACTGACCTATCTTAATTTGAATTTTGTTTTATTTGCATATTCGCAAATTTTATTAGTTATACAGGGTGCATAGCCCAACATTGCATTTAATATTTTTTTCAATTTATTACAATATCGTTGTTAGATTTATTGTTACAATTTCATAGTTAAAAATTTTAATGTTACAAATTTATGAAAAATAATATTAATTACTTTATTAAGCAAAAAAATGTTTTTAGTTGAAAAATATTATAAAATAGTTTTAACTTATACTATAGGCTGATACCTTGAATTAATCTGATGTTATTATACATTTTTGAACGGAAATTTTTGTTAATAAAATAAACTGAAATTATGGAGCTATAAATTTGTTATGTTTTGATTCTAATGGCAAAGTAGAGCGAGGTAGCGTTATAATTCTTAAGGGATCATCTAATATTAACTATCATAGGATTCTAATCCTTAGGTGATCATGGCTGGGAGGGCTTTCGTTGCAAGCTTAACACCTTACTTGCAACATGATATTTAGTGCAATGAATCCGTGGTTTTTTTATAAATTATTCTTAAAATTTTACTTTAGTTCCTCTTGTACTTTTGATCCTTAAAAATAGCTATGTTTATTTTATTTTTTTTTCTATTTCCCACTATACGCATGCAATTAAATTATGTTTCTATGTGGCCTTCAATTCAACTCGTGTTAAGTAGATTTACCCCACCCGTTAGCCGACGAGCCAGAGCCGGAAAGATATGCATGCTTAACTTAACCGCACCCTATAGTAAAAGGTTTCACTTTTCAGTAATATGCTACAAGATACTATATGAGGCCAAAATATTCTCCGCAAATATAGGATTATATTGCTACGCATGTGCAGTAGCGATTTGAATTTAACGGTCTGTAACGACTGCCTGCAACATTCATTATCTTTGTAAACACGTCCATCAGTAGAAGCTTCTACTTATCAACAATGTTGATAGCATGCGGTTATAAGCATTGTTTGTAAGTATGGCAACACTGCATGTTTAAGCTGCTAACATTAACATCGAAAGCTCTAGAATTCGAATGTACTAGATTGTCCGTTAAGAGCATTGTAGAAGATTCCTGAGAGATGGCGTGTGTATAAATAGTTGCAGAGGTTGCAGTCGTGAGCTGAGTTTATCATAGGCGCTGCCTTGTACATTTAAGTTTGTATATTATAAAGTGTGGGTGCATTTCATCGAATTGATAAACTTGTTTAAAGACACTGAGTGATTATTTGAACTGTTGTTGTTGTACATTTCAAATATATAAAGCGTTGTTACAATTTTAAACTACTAAAACTGCTTTTTAGTTGCAATCAAAAGTATCCGGTTTATTTAAAAGAAATAAACCAACATTTTAAAAAGGTTAAAACGTAACAATATAAACTTGCAACGAGTTTATATCCTAAGCGCCTGTGTTCCAAGACTCAAGCATAGAGTAGTACGGCTTTAACGTAAGACTTGATCATTTTGATTCGTCTTGATATGTGAAAAAATCTCCAGATAGGGTTTAAGAGACCAAAAGAATATTTACCAGAGTTTATGCGATTCAGCACCTCATGAGTGGTATAACCAGTTGCTTTAATATACCGCTCAAGTAGCTGAATTTGGAAACATCTTAAAATTCTTTACCATTGCTCTCCTATTTGTAGAGTCTATACGTATTACCTCGGTCTTCGCAATATTAATTTTCCTAACAGATTTTTCTGCTTATTTCTGTACTGCTGTGATCTTTGGCGCCATGTCGTCTTTTGTTGTGGTAAAGAAGATAGATATCATCAGCGTAATTGAGATTATCCAGCTTTCTATGAAAACCCAATGAAATTCCTCTTCCCTTACATATTTCTCTAATCATCTGTTTTTTAAATTTGATTACAATGTCTATAACCAACATGTCTATAACCTTTTTGGCTGAGTTTGGTCTTCAATTTTGTCAGTTTATTCGTGTCATTTGTTGTGTAACTACATTTGTTAATATGGAAAAAGTACAATATATTTTAAAGTCAACGATTTCTCAAAAATTAGAGATTTTAGAAAAATTTAAAAGTGGAGATTTTATAAATTTAATTTGCGTGTATTACAACTTGCATATGTCTCCGGTTTAAAGCAAAATAATGCAAGAAAATTTATAAAAAAAGTTCGTAAGTACAACAGAAAAGTGGCCCTGGCAAACGTTACACCTTAATGAAAGCTGAATACCCAATAATGGAAAAAATGCTTTACAAGTGGTTTGTAAAATAAATGGAAACAAATGTTTCAATATCAGCAGCAATTTTACGATCACAAGCCAGTTATTTGTATTCCAAAATTTATCAAACCAATTCAGGTTTCAATGCCAGAAAAAGATAGTTGAGGAAATTTGAGCGACGACATAGAATTAGATTTTTAAAAATTATGGCAGAGAAATTGTCTTCGAAACCTCATCTTATTGATCCATCTGTGAAATAGTTTAAGGAATATATTAGTAAGCATGGATTGACTCTTCACCAAATCTACAATGCCGACGAATCTGGTTTGTATTATCGAATGTAATGAGAAAACGGCTCCCAGAAAAAAAATATGTAAAGGGCGAATTACTTTTTTGCCCTGTTCAAAAGCAAATGGCACATGGGACTGGTTATATTACGAATTTGTTCCATACGTAAGATTATTTTCACCAATTAGTAAGTTGTTCATAAGTAAACATTTTTTAGTTCCGAGAATTTTTGGCTTCCGTTGAGGGACTATAAAGTGATGACTGATTAATTATAGCAATGAATTTACCACCCTGCACTGCACTAATTCAAGCGTTAGATCAAAGCGTTATCAACTTGGTTGAATTAAATTATAAAAAACAACTGCTTACCCACTTGCTTGGGGAGAAGGGAACAAATTTGGAACTCAAACTAAAAACCCTCAATCTCAAAAATGCATTCAGAATTCTAGCTACTTCCTGGGATAAAATATCAGTGTCCAATATCCGAAAATCCTAGAACGCCTTGCTCGAATTCGGCATTGAATGGAATCAGGATAATAACACGTCATTAAATATTTTACAAAATATAATGCAGGAAGAAAACAAAGATCTTTAAAATAATGGCATACTTGTAGCTCAAATTGGTACGGAACATCTTTTGACGAATACTGACATAAACAATTGGATTCATGAAGAATTTCATGTGGAAAGTAGTAAGGAGCAAATGGAATTATCAGATACGGATTTGGAGGATTTATACGATAGTGGTCATGACAAAAATTTAAAAGGAAAGAATATTAAAGTGGACGATTGTATAACATCGATAAACATATGCATACAATGGGCATATATGAACTACGTGATTAAGCTGTTATTTTAAAAAATGATTTGCCAAAAAAGCGACTCCAAATTTTCAATTTCTTTAAAGGTGTTTAAAATGTAAATATAGTAATAAAAACAATTCTAATTTTAAAAATTACATAAAATTTTTCAAATAAATTTACGCGACAGGTCTGGTTTTTAATTAGTCGTGAAGCTTGCAATCGATTGAGATGATGGAATACAGCCTTGCCCACACCAATACTTACAGTGAATCTATTACTAACGCAGCTTTCATGCAGCGTACATTAATGTAGAGGGCTTGCATTTAAGGAAAAATCTTGGAGGATTTGCTTTTAAATTTTGCCTCTTTGCCCGCTCTTACATTGTGATTAATCTCTTTTTTATAGAATTTTAATAATGAGAGGTTCCTTCATCACAAACCTATCTAGTCCTCCAGAAATCTTCAAAAATTTTACTGATGAAGCGAGAGCTTATATTTGGTATTGCTTTCAGCAGTTTGAAGAACATCAAGAAAGTCTTGCAAAGATTTGTTATTAAAAAAGTACAAAGCTTGATAATAAACAATTATTCTGAAGCGCTAGACATCTTTCCAAAAGCCTCATAAACTAATTGAACATTTGCTTGTAAGAACATAAAATATTGTTTTATAACTGTGCGTCACACGATTCTTGTGACTGCGCTCTTCACAGTATAAGAATAAACTTCATATTAACCCTAAGAAAATAAGTCCCCAAGTGTGGACTTATTTTCTAAGGGGTAATATGAAGTCAATTCTTATACTGTGAAGAGCATATCGAATATGCAATATGTGGTGAATCATGCAAAGACAGTTTTCGTTTAGTTTACGTATAGTGATAACTCAGTCTTCATTTTTGCAAAATAATAAATATGTCAAATGTATGTTATTCATGCACATCTCTGATCTAAACCAAAGCTAAATATTGATGGTGTTATGGTTATGCTCAATATTTGGTGGCACAAAAGAGGTCTAATCTCTTATGATCTGCTGAAGTCTGACCAGATCATTAAAGCGAACCTGCACCGAACGCATATGATTCGTTTGAAGCTAGGATTGACAAAAAAAAAAAAAAAAAAACGCCCAGACTATGCCGCCAGACATGAAACGCTCTGCCATATTATGCAATACCTGCTAAAATGTATATAAAATAAAGTGGCAGGGAAGTTTTGCCTCACCCGCTTTATAGTCCAGATCATGCCACGTCCGACTACTATTTGTATTCGATCAATGAAGGTCGCTATCTCTGGGATACGCTTTAGCTTGGAACAGAGTATCCTATATTGATTTGATTCGTTCTTGGTCTTAAAAAATTTGCAGTTTTTGGCTCGGAATCCATATGTAGCCAGAAAGAAGGGAAAAGGTCATAGCTAATAATGGCCAATACTTAGTGTTGGGGGTGAGTGGGGAAAATAAACGAAATATTTTATTGAGTTTGAAAGAAAAAACAAACGGGTATTAAGTAGTTTTCAAATAATTAATTTATTTGGTGGTTTATCAAAAAACCGTACCTTCGGGTTCGGGGGTTGCTTGAGATAGTTATCTTCTTTTCGTTTTATTTCATTACAAGTTAATTCACAATAAGTTAGAGTTGTAATATACACTTAAAAACTAAAAATTCATGTGTCTTAAAATTAGGGTGACCAGCGTATACAATTTGAATAAATTTATATTGTATAAATGTTTAAAAATAATAGCTAAAAAACCCTCATTTTTTAGTCATGTACCCAATAGTTCCATTTCCTTTTAAAGTTGCTTCGAACCCCCTATATTCGGATAGACGGACCGACGGACATGGCTATTATCGATTGCGCTATCTTTAACGATCCAGAATATATATATACTTTGTAGGGTCCCAAATGAAAAATGCAGAAATTACAAACGGAATGACAAACTTATATATACCTCGCCACTAGATTTTGATGGTTCTATCAACAGAAAGTAAGTTGATACTTTTTTTACACCAGCTATAACATTCGGTCACTAAGGTAGGCTCATTCGATTGGCAACAAATTCGGTGGCTATCAGGAATTTGTTTTCTCTGTCTATCAAAATGAAGAACGATTAGTTTCTTGGTATACATATTGTTACGAATGTGCAATGACGATTTGAATTTAACAGTCTGTAACGACTGCTTGCAGTTTTCATCATGTTTGAAGGCACGTCCATCATTAACATTGTTTGTAAGTATGGCAACACTAAATGTTTGGGCTGCTGGCAATGACATCGAAAGCTCTTGAATTCGAATAAACTAGTATGTCCGTTAAGAGCATTGTAAAAGAATCCCGAGAGATGGCAGTGCGTGTATAAATAGTGGCAGAGGCTGCAGTCGTGAGTTGAGTTGAGTTAACATCAATTGCCGTGTACCTTATAAAGTTTGTGTGCATTTTTGCGAATTGATAGACGTGTATAAAAACACTGACTGACTTTTTAATTCTGTTGTTGTTGTACATACTAAATAAATAAAGAGTTCTTACAATTTTAAACTACTAAAACTGCTTTTATTTGCAATCAAAAGTATTCGGTTTATTTAAAGGAAATAAACTCACGTTTTTAAAAGGTAAAAACGTAACAATATATTACAAAAATGGTAGCAATATAGAACCTCGTCGTAGACCATGAACCACAAATTCCGCCCGATATCTTATAACATTTACATATTATAAACTGTATTGCTTTAAAAAAGTATTTTTTCTGATTATAATGCGTTAATAAAGTCCAATAGAGTAAACATGGGTTAATAAATAAATTTAATTTATTCTATATTTTTCATATTTTTAAGTGCAAAGGATCTTTGATGTTTTTGACAATTTGTATCATAAAAATCTTTAATTTCTTAAAATGTTCTCAGTTTCCCATTAAATTGAAGTATTTGTAAGATTCCTTATAGTACAAAACTCTGCCCTTTTTATTACTTTTTCTTTATGATTTATTACACTTTACTATGTTCAATTAATTTTAACAATAATTTAACTCGTTGCATTTCAATGCTTTCAATTATCCTAAAAACAATTTAAATTTAGTATTTTTTTTATTAATTTTTTTCACACAAAATATCAAACAGAATATCTCAAAAAAAATAAATAAAAAAATATAGAAAATCCACCAAAAATCTGTTTTTCACATGTCAACATTCAACTTATCCAACACAGACAACAATACAAAGCACGAGAAAAAAAGAAATCCACTAAAATTGTTGAAAAATTTCACAAAGTACTTGTGGTGCTGGTTAAAAAACTAAATACAATGCAATAACAAAAAATACTAACAAACAAACACAATTGCATAGAATATCTAACACATTCAACAATAACAACAACAAAATATCAATGTTGCAACATCACAAATACCCAAGAAAAACACAAAACATGATATTGAAATTTGTAACGAAAATAGTGTAAAACAAAAAAAAAAACAAAAAAAATCACATTTAAAAACTAAAACATGAAATACCAAAATGGGAATATTTACATGCATGCAGCATACTGTCACATTTCATCAATGGAGGGTGAAAATAGTTTTATTTTTATGTGATTTTTTTCTTTTCTCTATTTTGCTGTTTTTGCATAAACAAATTGTCAGTTATTTTTGTAGTTATTTTTATATATATTTGACTATTGTCATAGATTGCTGTAGATGGGATTATTGGGCCATAGACTTGTTTTTTAACATTCTACAGCATAAATAGCAGCTGCTTGTTAAAAGATTAAAAATGCTACTATCAGAATAGACTTTATTGTGGCAAGTCAGTAAAAGGTTTTATTTTAATCAGTTGAGGTTTTGCAAAGCTATGTTTAAACTTCTTTGTGAAAGCCTGAATCTAGCCTTGTCCCTTTATTTCGTTATAAAAAATTTGTTTCATTTGACTTTAGGCTAACTCTACGTAGTCATTATAGGCTGTCTTCTATTCGCTGTTGTTCCATTATTATTCCTCTCAATTGTTTTCCAAGCGTTTTATTTTTTTTTGAATATTTTTATATTCTCTATTTTATTTTTGTCATTCAAATTGGTGAAAAGTGAAACCTGTAACACATTACTAAATTTCAGCACTACAAACAAAAGCTGCACCAACACCACCTACATTGTTGTTGAACTTTTTTATATTGAAGCCTTTACGTAAAACAAACTAAATTGTTAGATATATTTGCTTAAAATAAAAATAACAAAAATATGTTTTATTTTTAGCTCAATTGTTTGCATTTGATTTTCGTGTTAAAATAAAGAAACCAAAAATGTATCGAGTGTTAATGAATGATACTCAATAAGTCTGTCTTTATGATCTTTAATCCAAAAACATAGTTCGCTTAGACAACTTGTAGCTGCGGTCAACTTTGAATATTTCTGCACTAGGTAATACTCAATTATCCACTGATCGACCATTCATCTTTTAGGTAGTCAACAAGAATTCTTTATCCATGACCAAAGAGTTCCCGACTTGAACTTAATTGAATGAAGTAGCATAAAATGAAGAGGCCACGAAACAGTCAAAGACGAGTCTCAAAACTTTGTCGAAATTTGAACATCAATGACTACGCTTAAACTTTACCTCCTTTGTCAGAGAAAAGAAATACTATAACCATTTCAAAATTGTTACAAGTTTTAGAGCAATATTATAGACGCAGAAAAAAATATAGTTGTGCATTGTTACTGTAACCATTTCATAATTTTTAACAATATTATATTCACAGTAACTATATATATGATTGTGGTAACAATAATATGGTTAATTTACGATTCACATGATTGTATCAACCATATATATGGTTACAGTAAACATGTATATGTTTGTGACATTTATTATGAAAACGAATTGTTATACCCTACACCACCATAGTGGGGAGGGTATAATGGATTTGTGCAGATGTTTGTAACGCCCAAAAATATTAGTCTAACACCCACCTTAAAGTATACCGATCGACTTAGAAGCACTTTCTGAGTCGATTAAACGATGTCCGTCCGTCTGGCTGGCTGTCCATGTAAACCTTGTGCGCAGAGTACAGATAGCAATTTTATAGATATTTCGATCAAATTTGGTATATATAATTTTTTCTGCCCAAGGACCAAGCCTATTAAAACTGGCTGAAATCGGTCCATTATTTCACCTAGCCCCCATACAAATGTCCTCCCGAAATTGGACTTTATCGGTCATAAATTTTTAATTTATATAGGTATCTATATAAATTTTTCTCCAAATAAGTTTTATATATACTGAATTCATGTCTCCAAATTTAAGGCCTGCTTCCGATAATCACTTTAACGAGCATAAATCTCCTAAAAATGTTGGTATACACATAAAATGCAACATAAATAACATTCATATAGACATTAATCACATGACCAAATTTCATGGTGATCGGTCCATAATTTGTCATAGCTCCCATATAAGGCCCACTTCTGATAATCACTCACGAATATAAATTATTGAAATTTTGAAAGAAAAATGTTTTTGTTCATTTACTTAGTGTAGGGTATTATATGGTCGGGCTTGACCGACCATACTTTCTTACTTGTTTTCTTTTACGTATGCTCTATCCAAAGTATATACAAGTAGTCCGACTCTTCAACTATGGGACTATTTACTTTAACACGTGCATGGCCTAATCATGGGGCCAATTAACACTTTTAAATTACAATGAGACTATCTGATAGCTGTTCCAAAGTAGTCAATGCATTGGATTCACATACATGTTACATAGAGTCAGTTACCTTACCAGCTACCTACTTGTTACTTTATTAGATACATTACTAGATCTTTTAAAATATACTGGGTGCTAATTAGCCTTAGTCAGTACCCAGTATCTCCCGATTGCTTGTGAACAAACCTTCCTCCTATAACTCTTCAATAGATTACTTCTGGTGGGTAAAATAACTACTTTCTAACATGCAGTACAAAATAATCGTTTTAAAAGACTACACTCTAGGTTACTTAGAGAAACTAAAGTGACAATTGTACTTAAGCATAAATAAAATAAACTGTATGAGAATTATATCAACACAATTTGCATAAAACCAGTTTGTACGAATTACTCAGAAAGCGTTAAAATGTCACTATACTCTAGAGATATTTACGTGTCAATTGACTCCACGCTAGATTACCTGGGATGTATAAAGTAACCAAATGACTTATATCTGCACTACAAAGAGCACATGTGTGGCAAATGACCTAAAATATATAAATGGGCGTTAGCCAAGTGTTCGGACATTAGTGACAATTACTGTGTATAAAGGATACTTCATGCTTAACTGCTGGATAAGTACTTTTGTCAAAGATCGGATCACATTTATATACTGTATATTGATCCCAAGCAGTCCAACTTTTTTAGAACTTTGAAAAGTTGCTTTTTTGCCGAAATTGCCTAAATGTGTAAAATATTGTGTAACTACAATATCAGATTTAGAACATTAAGAGTTGGAAACATAATTAAAATGATAAAAAGTAGCTATTAAAAGCTTCATGTGGAATAGAAACATTTAGAGAAATTTATGAAGAACATCCTCCACCTTTTGATCTTATAAACAATGGGTCACATGTATTCACAAAGTAAAATAGATTGGATTTGAGTTCAAAAACTGTTTCTGGTGTTTTCGTATAAACTCGAGATTTCACAAAACCCCAAACAAAAAAGTAATGAGTTAAATCGCATGATCTTGGTTGCCAGTTGACATCAAAATTTCTTGAGACAATTTCTTCTGCAAGTCGTCGCTGCATTAAATATAATGTTCCATTGACGATGTCGCAGGTGGCGCTGTCTTACTGAAACCACATGTCGTCCAGATCCCTGTCGTCCAGAAAAACTCCGTTATCGGCTTCATCTTCAAAAATGTAAGGCAAAATAACGCCTCCTGACCAAGATCCACACCAGAAAGTTGCTCGTTGTAGGTGCATTTGCTTCTCATGGATTGCATGAGGATTTTCTGAGCCCTAAGTTCGACAATTTCGTTTATTTACGAAGCCATTCAGATGGGAATGCTCCATTGCCAGCGCATTCCATGGTATGCTGGTTTGAGCTCCTCCTTCATGCGAACAAAATTCAGCTCACTCAGGAGCTCAATCCAGCAGACCATGGAAAGCGCTGGCAATTCGGTCCATGGGTAGTGAAGCAAAATGAAGTCACTGGCAATTTTTCAGACTACAATTACACTTAAATTTAATTTCTGGGATATGAGATACAAAAAAGTACAAAAAATCACCCATTTTATTCCCTAAAAGTAAACAAATCAAAGAATTCACTTTGAATATAATCAGACTAATTTCCAGACGAATTTCCAAAAATTTTAAGCGCTGAAAATTTGTTTCATGGGTAGTGGAGCAAAGTGAAGTCAATGCCAACATTTTTTTAAAAAAGTCACATTCGAAAAGTACCAAAAAAAGAGATAAGTTTGACCCCTTATACGTTCAAATTTCAAAAAAGTATCAAGGACTAAAATTACACTTAAATTTAATTTCTGGGATATGGGATACAAAAAAGTACCCAACAAGAAAATGATCATCAGCATCGAACTGAACATTAGCAACTTAATGAGCAGCTCTTTTCACAACACCTGATATACCAGGCTATAGTGGTAAAGGCTCACCGAGATTTGAAACACATGGTCGTCTTTCAGAAAGTATATACTTGAAGGAAACAGGCCGACAGCTAGTTCCTCACGCAAATGTGGAAGCTGTAAAAACAGTTCTTTAATCGAACACATTGTTGGGAGCATTAGCCTCCTCGACCTGCGATTCTTAGGTCAAATATGATATCGACCCTGGATACCATCCGTGAGAATTTCTTAAGCTTTCTATCATACCTTTGATGCCTTTGATTGTTGTTCTCCAGGATCGTCCAATTACTACATATGTCGATGACGGGAGGATAAATTTGCTATTCTTTCATAATACAGTATCCCATCTCCAAACATTAAAGGTAGTTCCAATGTCCGCTGTATCAGGTAATGTGATATTAAATCCGAACCCATTGTAGATTTAAAAACGGTAGGCAAAACCGTTTGAATTACAAAGCACGAACAATTTGAAACCCTTTTAATGCGGCTTATTGGGCATGTACTTTCGGAGATGGTGTTTCGTCTTTGGGACATAAGTGGAATCAGAAACACTGTCATCGCTATCAATACTTTAATCTGTGCTGTCTACAGAACTCTACAGAATGTATGAGAAATTTTTCATCAGACATATGCTCCAAATTGATATTTTTCGTATAAGGAAGATTATTAATAATCATCTTTAACACAATAGTAAAATAAAAGGATGCACACAATAGAACCATAAGCAAACAATATAGGTTTATGAGCAAAAGGTGAAAACAACAATGTAAGAGAGGAGGACATTTGTTTATACACACAAACCGGCAAGGCCTCCTTGAGGAGGCCTTCGCCTATTTCGTTTTTAAATCAAACCTTTTATTTTTTTTTCATTTCAAATACGTTTTAAAATTTAAATATAAAATGTTATCTACTTACCGTAAAATCTTGAAGTCAATCATTTTATTCTAAATGTTTTTTTTTTTAATATTTAAATTTGCGAAATAATTTTGAATGCTAATTAGTTCACTTTTTGCACTTGATTGGACATAGCTGACAAACGACTTGTCAGGATATATTGGAAACTATAAAAAATGTAAAAAGTGTTATCAAATTTTTCGGGTTTCAAGAAATAGAGATTCTTTTGCAAAATAAGATATTTTTTATGACAGTTTCATAAAAATCTATTTTTTCATATTTTAATCAAACATTAATAAAGTTAATTAAATTGCTTAGCAAAATCCATTTTTTAAGTCTCTAACCTAAGCAATTATTAATATTTAAATAAAAAAATTTATTAACATTTCTTATACCGCTGCTGCACTAAATTAATAATAAAACACCCCAAAAAAGACAAAGAGACTCCAAAAATTGTGCTTATTAAAAGTCAAAACCAAAATTTGTTAAAATGTCAGTGGAAACAGCAAAAAAAAGAAAAAATCATTTACCACAAAATGACTAGCGTGTCAGGCAAGGCAAAGAGAAGAAAATAGTAGTTAAATGTGTTGGTATGAAAAATTTCAAGCAGCGCCTAAAACTAGGCAATTACGAATATAGACTCTAATAACCTCTACAAAACTACTAGCTCTTTAACAGGCAACGTTAAACTAGTAAATGAAAGAAGAAAAAAAAAATATAAAAAAGAAACAGAACAAAAGTTTATTTTTGCAGCAGCCACACCGGAAAGCAGCAGTTAAACCACTGAAGCGGCAAAATTCAACAAAAATTAAAATTTCACATATATACAAACTCTCAAGCTTACTTATATCTACCAACCACTAATACATACAAAACTAAGTTTCTAGTCATTTTTGTTTGAGAGTTCATATGAAAAAGTTAAGATCACTTGGTGGAGAGGTAGGTAGTTTTAAAGTCTACATTTAGTATTAATAAGCAAACAGCAAAAATTTCCAGACATTCACATATACATTTTTATGCATACAAAACTTTTCGTTTACATATATTTTAGAAAATTGAGCAGTTCTTTTTGTGAATCCTTATACTTTTAACAACATGCAGCCAAAGAAATTTTTGCTGTGAAACTCTGTGTGCAATAGTTTAGCTTGTGTTTTGTTTTTTTTTTTTTTTTTTTTTTGGTAGAAAATTGAAACCACAATGTTGTTTGCCATTACTGTTTCCTAAAAGTGTAAAATTTATATATTTCAATGCAATTATATAAACCAGCTGATGCATGTTAAAATGCTACATAATAAGCAGCATTAGTAGCAGCTATGGTACAAGTCACACCAGCAGTAGTCAATAACCTTACACATACTTAGATTTAAGCAGCTCTAGAAGGTTTTAATATTGGTACATGGAGAGTTTACAAATTAACCCCTGAGAGTTGAAAAAGTTATACATGTTTAACCAATCTCTAGCTATTTAAAATATTTTTGAAATAAATTTAATCCTTATCTCATCCTTGTGTGGAAAACAAACCAATCTTTTTACATTTAAAAATATATTGTTCAACGACGTTTTTGAAATTTTAATTAAGCATATAAAACGTTTTAAATGTTTCAACAATTATTTATATAATGAGATATTTGAAAAGTAACATTGCTTATCCTCTTGTGTGGTTTTCCACACATATGCAATTTCGATGTATTTTGCTCTAGGACATAACTTTTTCAGTTCAAATAGGCTTTTTTGTAAAATTTTTCCCTTGTGTGGAAAACCACACACACATTTTTGAGTTCAAATGTGCTTTTTGGTAAAATCTTTCACTTGTATGGAAAATCACACAAAATTATTATAATTATTCAAAAATTATTTATATAAAGAGATATTTGCAAAATAACGTTGCGTACGCTGGTGTGTGGTTTTCCACACATATGCAATTTTCATGTATTTTGCTCTAGGAACATAAATTTTTGAGTTCAAATGTGCTTTTTTTAAAAAATATTTCCCTTTTGTGGGAAACCACACAAAATTAATATTTTTTTATACATTTTAAAAAATATTGTTCAATGATGTTTATGAAATTTCCACCCGCATCAATTAAGCATAGAAAACGATTTAAATGATTGAAAAATTATTTATATAACGAGATATTTGCAAATTAACGCTGCTTTCCCTGGTGTGTGATTTTCCACACATGTGCAATTTTCATATATTTTGCTCTATGAACATACATTTTTGAGTTGAAATGAGCTTTTTTGTAAAATCTGTAACTTGTGTGGAAAATCACACAAAATTAAAATTTTTTATACATTTAAAAAAGTATTGTTAAGCGATATTTATGAAATTTGAAAGCGGATCAATTTAGCATAGAAAACGTTTTAAATGATTCAAAAAGTATTTATCTAACGAGATATTTGCAAATTAACCCTGGAGTGTGGTTTTGCACACATATGAAATTTCCATGTATTTTGCTCTAGGAACATAAAAGTAGCTCTAGGACATACATTTTTGAGTTCAAATGTGCTTTTTTGTAATATTTTTCGCTTGTGTGAAAATCCACACAAAATAAATCTTTTTTATACATTTAAACAAATATTGTTAAACAATGTTTATGAATTGTCAAAAATGATTTATATAACAAGATATTTGAAAAGTGGCATTGCTTACCCTGATGTGTGGTTATGCACACATATAAAATATTATATTGCATTTGAACGATGGCATGGTTTATATTGGCTTTGAAGGAAGCTGTGGTTTGTGACTTATTCGCATTGATCTGCGACTTAAGAAAACCCCACAGGAAAAAATCTAACGGGGTCAAATCGCACGATCTCGGTGGCGACTTCCTTATAAGACCTTTAGACTATACGAATAAGGCAATCAGCCTGATTTATACTCCAGAAAATTGGACGTTATTTATTAAGAACATTGCAGTCTTTGAAAATGTCAAATATTTGTACGATATTTTGAAATCGAATGTTTGCTTTGTCCTGTCTCTTTAAAGGATTAACTATGTACTAACTAAAATCCATGAAACTCCCAAAAACGGCAGCCATAACTGAAGGTAACCCATTTCGTTAAAATAACGAAATAGGCTTCTTATTTTCAATGTTGTTCTATTAAAAACTTGCTAGCAAACTTTCAAAGGTTTATTTTAGTTACTTTTCTTTTTTTTTTGCTTTTTACAACAGAAATACCTCATACAATGAAAATGCTGGGAGAAAACAAAAAAAAAACCTTGCTTCCTCATACTGTTTTGGGTATAAATATATACAAATAAAGCAACATGACTGGCTGTCTAAGTAATGAGTAAAGTGAAATGATGTATATATGTATGAGTGTGTTTAAGAAATGCATGAAAATGCCAGGAACAAGGACATATACACAAATATACTTAAGCAGACACAAACCCACACATGTAGATATACAATAGGGAGATCCTTATTTTGCACTTTTTAGATTATGGAGGAACTCAACTTCGTCATTTAAGAACAGAATGGTGAAAATTTGAGCAAAATCGGTTAACGTTTATAGGTTACATATTTTATTTAAAATTTCTTGTTTTGGATTCAAGGAGAAGAATCAACAATTTGGAAAATATTGCTACTTTGACCTGAAACTTCAAACTTCAAATAAAATGAGCAGCCTCTATCAATTATTTTTTAAACTTTTCAGTATTTGGTTTTGAGAAGTTGGAGAATAATTTTCGTCTTTCGAATACCCAAAAATTAAAAAAAGCCACCTAATAAACACATACATATGTAATCAAATATATCAGCACAAGTGTAAGTTTCTCTGTTGAGCATAATACTTTTCTTTTTCTGGTTCTGCAGTAAGGTGGCTATGTTAAAATGTATGTATAAACATGGCAGGAAGTACGCTTGTTACCAATTAAGCTAATCCGTCAGATAATTAGAAATGTTGCTTGTACTTGCCGTGTTTGTATGTGCAACAAAATACATATACATATATAGCTAAATGCAATAACAATAACAACATCAGCTATACACACACTCTCTCTCTCTCTCTCTTTCATATGAACGTTCATATGGCAGTCTGTTGTACAATAATAAACAGCTTGAAATTTATCACCATTAAATTTATAAACATACTTCAACTTTAACTGTGTGAGTGTTGCAAGCAAGTAAGTATGTTGATGTATTAGTTGAGAATTATTTGGAAACAGTCTTAAAACAATATAGAAGCACACAGTTGGTTTCTAAGTTCATTTGTGTGTTTGTATGTGTTGGCACAGTTTGGAGCCCACTTAAAGGTTTAGCGCCTTGGGTGTTTTAGCAAAAGTGAATGTGAATGTGAAAAGTTACCAGTTATAGGAAAAACTTTCCTAAAATATACAAAGACATTCTAGGACAGCTTACCCTTCTGTCTTAGACCATGCAAAAAGTCACTTCAAAACCCTTGGCCACACAAATTGATTTTCTTTTTAACTATTCAAACAATTCACTAAGATATGAGCAGCAATCCATGACTGTTCCATGAGGAGATATAATTTCCCTTATATATTCAATGTATACAAGGTCGAGTGATAAGCGTATCGGCTCTATTTTAAATACGATTTTATTGCTGCTAATTCATAATTGAATGAGTTGCACAACGCTCAGATGACAATGAACATTTGCAGAGTCACCTAATTTATCATTTTGACCAGCCAGTTCAGGCAATTGCCTAAATACTCTAGAGGGGTATATATCGGACAAGAGTGCAAGAACTTATAGCTCAAATATATCGATAGAACAATTGAATATGCAGTAAATAAGTGGTAATTAATGAGGACGCCCACATGATCATCTTCAAAAACTAATGAAAAATCTAAATTGCCGAACAAAACTTTAAAAAACACATGGAAAAGTAACTTATGGTTATGGTTTTTCAGACATCAAGTACTAGAAATACTAAAGGGTATTCCAATTGGGACTTTCGAGTCTTGACAGTTGCTAGCAGCCATATTGTTGAAGCTACATCTCTCGAATTGACTACCATTTATTCAGTTTGCTTTACCAAATCACCACGGGTAGATATAGCTTTCGACAACGCGTGGATATGATAGCATTTTTTTATCAAAATGAATATTCTGTTCAGACAACGATCCGCTCACTTTTCCCTATTTTACGGAAACTTCAATTTTTGTATGAATGGATACGTCAACAAACAAAATTGTTGAATTTGGGACAATAACTAACATCATTAGATCCAAGAGCGTCCAACATATCCCGAAATGGTCAATGTTTGGTGTGGATTTTTAGCTGGCGGCATCATAAGTTCATATTTCTTTGAGGGCGACATTGGCCAAGGCATCACCGTTAACAGCGAGCGCTATAGGCCGATGATAACTATCTTCTCTTGACCTGAATTGGATGATAAGGACAACAATGACATGTGGTTTCAACAGAACGGCGCTACGTGCCACAGAGATAATGCCAGAGCAATTTGAGATCATTATCATCTCACATGGAGTTAATATGAACTGGCCAACGAGATCTTGTGATTTGACTCCGTTAGACTTTATGTTGTAGGGTATTGTTGCGTTTTTACCTTTTAAAAACGGGGTTTATTTCCTTTAAATAAATCGGATACTTTTGATTGGAAATAAAAGCAGTTTTAGTAGTTTTAGATTGTAAGAACTCTTTATTTATTTAGAATGTACTATAACAACAGTCTAAATAATCACTCAGTGTGTTTATACACGTTTATCAATTCGCAGAAATGCACACACACTATATTACGTACAACCTTAAATGCACAAGACAGTTGATGTTAACTCTAACAGCGCCAATGATAAACTCAACTCACGACTGCAGCCTCTGCCACCATTTATACACACGCCATCTCTCGGGAATCTTCTATAATGCTCTTAACGGACAAAACTCGTATGTTCGAAATCAAGAGCCTTCGATATCATTTCCAGCAGCCCAAACGCCTAGTGTTGCCATACTTACAAACAATGCCAATAACCGCATGCTACTGATGGAGGTTCCTTCAAACATGATGAATGCTGTAGGTAGTCGTTACAGACCTTTAAATTCAAATCGTAATTGGACATTCGTAACAGTATTCTTAAATTGCACGTCTATGCGAACAAGCCACAAATCACAGCGGCTCCCAAAGCCAACATAATCCATGCCTTCGTTTAAGCCTGATTATTTGAGCCAGAGTCATGGAAAATTTAACACTTTGGTTACTTGCCAGCCAGCAAAGCCGCGGCCTGTCAAATGAATAGAAAATTTCGATGATACATGACACATACATTGTTTTATATAAATTTAAAGATAGGAAGCTTTTGGAAAAAAATCAGTGCTTGCAAACTTCACTCAATCTATTGAGCCTAATTCGATCCACAGTGCACCGTTCGATGTATACTTTTCAAGTTGTTTTTATGAGGTGGAGTCGGTGAAACACCTCTTTTGCTTTTGTGCTGCTATATCGGTGAAAAGGTTCACTACAATAGGCAGTTCGTAGCTCCCACGGTGATACGCATCTATCTGGCGTGGATATTTATAATATAGATTCGTTCATTCGTTCACTTATAATATATATATATTATACTTGACAGAACTTAGACGAGTACCTCGGTAATTTCGGTGCATGAAATCAAGTGTCGTGAGAGTAAAAACAACTTCACAACTATGCACTTTTACTGTCATGTTTTAGAACAGCGGCAAACTCACACCACTACAGTTTTTAAATATTGTGTAAAAAGTTGAGTTGTGTAAAAAGTTGAGAAAAAAACAAAAACAATAACTGAAATAAACATGCATAAAAGCGAAAAGCGTAAAACAACCTGCTTCCATCAATGCTCATGCGAGACTGACTGGTTTTGATTATTTTTATACAATGTGTGTGCTTGCGTACATGTGAAAACAAAAACAAGAGAGCTCATTTGAGAGCTCAATGCCTTTCGCTGTTTTAGAACCAGATTATATTGGCTGTATGACCTCAAAGTGCGGAATTTTTTAAAAATTTTTAGCTTTTATTTTGATTTGTACAATTTATTCAAAGCATTGGCCACTGACAGCTATGACCTCTTCCCATATTTCTGACAACACATGGATTCCGAAGCGAAAGAACTCCTCATCTTTTGAAGCAAAAAACAAATCAAGCGTATCCCAGAGAAAACTTTCTGCATCGATCTAAATAAATAGTATTCGGACTATAAGACGTGTGCGGAAAAAAGTCTGTACTATAATGCGGGTGAGTCAAAACGTCCCAAACACTTCCTTCTAAATACTTTTTAACAGGTATTGCAACATGTGGAAGAGCGTTGTTATGATTGGAATATTACGGTGTCACATCATTTGCGCATATTCTGGGGTTCTTTCGGGCAATGCTTGCTTCAAACAAATCAGTTGCATTTGGAATAGGTTCCATGTGATGGTCTGGTTAGGTGTCAGCAAAAGCTTTGAAACTGCTAATTGTGTTTGAAAACAAACTTCATGGAGTAATGCCTCCAATTTTTGGTCTTCAAATTTTATTGGCTGGTCAGAGCGATCTTTATCTTCAATTTCAAAATCACTACTTCTGAACTGCACAAAGCCGATGGAACACATAAGCTTCGGTGAGCAGTCGGTGTGCTTCAGCGGATTTTTTTTAACTCAAAGAAGTAAAGCAAAACTTCCCGCATATGACGCTTATTTGGCACAAAATTCGACATTTTCGAAGCAAAGAACAATTTTGTTGCTTACACTATAATGTTCAATAACTAAGTGAGAGTAAATGAGAAACATGTGCTCTTCAAAATGACGTATAAATTATTAAAGAAAAGCTGTATCAGATATTAATGTATCATCAGTATAATAGTGTTAACCGGTAACACTGAATTTAGCAAGTAGCAATTATTGGGTCTGAATTTTGCAGATATTGAATATCTTCTACTAAGATCTTCACCAAAAGTCTTCTCTTAATTACCAAAAACTCATTTGCAGATGCTCTCATTTCCATGATTCTAATAATTTTTTATTGACCTTTTTGTATAAGACCAAAACCGGTATTACTGCCGCTTTAATAATTGGATTCTGTATGTGGAAAATTGGTTTTAAAACAGTTTTATACAAGTGGACTTTATAATCAAGACTTAATTTGCATTTGTTACTTAATAATCTATGAAGATTCTAGGTTTCTATATGAATTACCAGATCTGTAGATTAATGATTCGTATTTGATTTTTAATTCATCATGAATTAAAAATTCTTGAATGCTTTCAGTTTACCAGAACAAAAAATGATAAATTAGTAAGTAGGATTGTTATATGCGTCTCTGCCGAATCTTGTATACCCACCCTTGATATGTGACAATAAAATATTTTTCTGATATAGAGATTATATGGAGGGTAGGGTCAATTATGGACCGAACCTCATCAAAGGTGGCAGAAAGATTTAGGTTCATATAACACTTGTTTATGTCCAGTGTCATTACAATATTTATTATTATAAGAATTATATATGTTGCCCAATTTTCGCCATACTGTAGAGCATAAGTCAGGACTGCCGCATAATCACTATATTTATGACTGCTCAAACAGTATTTCGGGTGAACTCATGAATATTACCCATTTTCAATACCAAGCAAACAGAGAACATATGAGCCAACTAGCTCCTTTCTTTTGAGCCCTAACGTGTTTCCAACACACACACAGACGGACAGATGGACGGATATAGCTAGATTGTCTTAGAATTTCATAAGGACCGAAAATATATACAATTTTGCAAGTCTTCGATGAATATTTCGATATTTTACAAAGGGAATGACAAAATCAATTAAAAAATACCTAAATGCATTAAGTTTTCTTAGAATATGAATTAAATTAAAATTACAATGAATTCATCATGAGCTAACATTACTGAATGCATTTGATTCATCTTAAATAAGAATTGTAGCTTTTAAATGAATACTAAAACAACTTTGAATCCCTCCCTGCTGTTGCCACATAGAAAATACATATATTGAAACCTTAAAGTTGAAGGCTTTTATTTTTCTGTAATATATCACGTGACACATGATTTTCTTAATAAAAAACAAACACACACACCCTCACCTACGCTTAGCCACAGACATACGAACACACGCCAGGCATTTAAAGTTTCCCTAACTTGCTCTCTCACAAACACACACATGTAGTTGCATCGGTTTTGTTACTAATACTGCTACTAAATTTTATAAACATTTTAACACACTTACAATAAAATACACTTACACACACTCTCTCTGTAGCTAATACTTTCACACTTCTTTTGTTACATTGATGTTCAGCTCGTCAACGTTTTTCATTATTTTGAGCGAACGGCATTAGAAAATTTTGTAAATTTAGTTTAATTTTCTTTTCTTATTTTATAGAATTTCATGGTTGGCACCTTATTAATAAGGGTGTAACAAACCAAATATATCTAGTATATGTACATTTAAACATACATGCAACTTTTGATGCAATTTTCATCATAGTTAATTTGTAGTTGTGTGTTTTATGTAAGTTTATAGGTTCGTGGCTATATTCTGTTCCTTAGTTGCTGTGAGTGTTGACAGCTTGTTAGTAGTGGCTGTATTTCTTTTCTCATTTTCTATCATTACATTTTTCTACTTTTTCAAAATTAAACCACAATTTTCGGTTTTAAAAATAAATAAGCATAAAAGTATGCTATGATTTTTATGCTATAGAATCCACAATAGTTTATTAGAGGTAAAAATCATTCATATGGAAATATTATTAAAATTTTGTTTTATTTTTTTTTCTTCCTTAATATAAATCATTTTATACTAGAGAATAAGGGAAAATTAAATTTGATGATTGAGAGAGAGTGTATAGGAAGTTTATATGAATATTTCTAACCACATCATTATTTATAAGGGAATATTTTCAAGAATATTTTGTAATTATTTTCCAATTAATAGATAGAACAAATTTGGTAATAAAATGATAAAATGATCAATAAATAAATTGTTAAAAAATCTAGTTTTTATAGAAAAACACAACAGAGTAGCTCGAATCAAGATATTAATTGTGCAGTTGAATTCAGGGGCATAATTTTATTTCTACGAACAAATTTTGATTATATTGCCAATTAGTAAAATTTTTTTATCGTTATTTTAGCAATTAAAACTAAAAATATAATAAGCCTTTTATAATAACACTAATGAGTTGATATTAATCATATGCACTCTTATCTATATATATAAAAGACAGTGACGTTAGTTTCTACACTTATAACTCAAGAACGCCTGGACCGATTTCGACAATTCGCACCAATTTGGACTGGTCTCGAGCCAAACTACATTTTTTGGCCAATTTTTTGTGCAAATTGTTTTTCAACCAAATTTTTGTAGCTATTTTTTTTTTTTTTTTTTTGAAAGATGCCAAACTGAAATTCATGCAAAAGTCATTAACAGAATTGAAGGCACTTCAAATGCCCAATACTTCCCATAAAATTATATGTGACACTTCGACGAAAAAGATTAGACCATTCATAATAAAATGTTTTCGAAAAACAGTTTTTGATATGTTACATAACGTTTCTCATTCTGGTTAAAAATCGTCAATCAAGATTATTTCAAGCAGATTTGTTTGGCCAAATGTAAAAAAAAAATATATTTCAACATGAATCTAGCATCAAATGTCAACAATGTAAAGTTCCCGTCACACAAAAAGCCCCATTGTCGAATTTCCATTGTCGAATTTCGTCAGTGTAGACTTAATTGAACCACTTTCAGGTGAATACACATATATCCTTATCTGCATTGACATATTTACTCGCTGGCCACAGGCGATATCATTGAGTGATATCACTGCTGAATCGGTGGCAAAAGCTTTTTTAAGTGGATGGATATCGAAAAGGTAGTAAGACATAGACAAGCTCAAGTTACGTAACGAAAGAATTGCAACAATCAGATTTCGATATCATTTGAGATTATACAGTTCGTCCACATTTCCAACCTCCTTAAAAAGAACAATGCCTCGTTATATCTAAAACTAAAAAAAATTGTGGTTGATGTTAACGTTAAACATTAGATCGATGGAAGCCGCTGTTATTTTAAAAAACGAAGCCGAAAAGGACCTTTCAAAATTCCATTATACTTTAACTTCTGAATTAAAACACAGAGGACTTAGATCTGGTAAAGCCGTTCGAATCAATATCTGGCGTTATCACTGGAGGAGGAGTGATGTGCAAAACAACGTTTACAAACAACGTTTACACTTGGAGTGCTTCATCAAAAAGATTTCAACGTCGAAAGTAAGGCACTGTAGTTCCTGGTCATCCGGATGTGCGATCTACTGAAGCTCTTGACGGTATTTATACAGTTCATACGAAGAATCATGAATGCTTTTACTTGCGGCTATTGCTGATGAATGTTCGTGTACCGATATCATTTGAATCACTTCGAACTGTCAATAGTGAGTGTTGCCAACATTTCATGCTGCATGTCAGGAGCTCAATTTGCTTGAAAACGATACGCATTGGGACACGACAATCGCTGAAGCAACTGTTTCTGCATCTCCAAGTGTAATACGCACATTATTTACGATCATTGTTGTCACATGTTTTCCATCGAATCCACGTGAATTGTGTGACAAGTACAAGGATGACATATAAGAAGACATTTTGCATCGAGTTCATAACCATTCAGAGAATACCCATCTCCAAATGAATAAAGATATGCACAACCAGGCTTTGGTTTTCATAGAAGACATGTGTTACCTCCTGTGCGGCAGTTTGTTAGTCAGGTTAGGAATGCAGATCGTCGACCAAACGACGCTTTCGAACGAGAATTGCAGCATGAACGTGAAGACGACACAGATGCATTAAGCCAATTGGTTCGAATGAATGCACGTTTATTGAATCCCCAACAAAGAGAAGTGTTCGGTACGGTGATGAACACAATTGATTATGGAAATTCCTCATATCACTGATTCTGGCTACAGATCGTGCAAGATCAGAAATTGCTGTAGAAGTTGCTTCTTCTGGAATAGCGGCTACCCTGCTGGAAGGTTTTCGAACTGCTCATTTGGCGTTGAAATTGCCAAAATTTTGATAACAAACAAAATCATTATCTGAACGAAAGCACAATGTTGCAGATCTTTCATGAGTCATAAATAAGTTCCGTAAATTCAGACTTTTCAACAGTTTTACCTCAAAAATTTATTTTTTAATTAAGAGTAGGAATCAATTTAGGGACTACCGATCTTTGACAGTTGATAGTGGCCATACTTTTGAAGCTGCATCTATGGAATTCGCTGTCATTTAAGTTAGCTTTGCCAAATCAACATAAACGGAAAAAGCATTCAACAACATGTGCAAATTATAAAACTGTTTTATCAACATGGGTGTTCTGTTCGGGCAACGATCTACGCGCTGCGCCCGTTTTATTTCTGGATGAATGGTATTCCAACAAACAAAATTGTCGAAGTTGGGACGATACCAATTCACATGAGATCCAAGAGAGTCCTATGCATGCCGAAAATGGTGAGGAATTTTGGCAAGTGGCGTCATCGGCCCATATTTTTTTGAGAACGACACACAGTGGCGCTCGTATTTGATGTACTTTTAAAAACTATTGAATAAACCTATTTTAGAGAGTGACAGGAAGATTAAAAACTGATATCATCCACCTCTTTATTCCGACAGCTTATACAGAAGTCATTATAGGACAGGTCAAGCCTTCTTGCATGGTTGCCAAATTTGCTGTGTCCGGTTATCACCCCCACTGCATTACTTGGTTGTGAGCGTATTAGACCAAGAATATATGTTGTCTGCTATCGGTTTAGTGGAGGCAATATCAGTCTGGTAATCATAAATTTGGGTTACACCCACATATTGTCTGAGCGAGCTCTTAGTAAAAGTTTCTAATTCACTGCTCGCATTTAGAATCCTGCATAGGAAGTCTATGTTTCCTTCAGGCATCATGACGCCTTTTTCGCCAGATTATTAGCAAAACAGTTGTATAAAATAACTCCGTATCCACTTACGACTGATGAATGTCTCTCCATCCTATTTAATGATGCCCGGCATGCCTGGACTATGTTGGATGTTGTGCGGCTTGAATATTTTCAAAAAAAAAAATTCAGGAATGAATATTTTCATTAAGTAAAAACTGATTATAAATTTAAAACAAAAATATATTATTTGCTTTAATCAACTTTAAAAAACTCTTACCTGTTTTCATCTAATTTAAACTCTTCAACTTTCTGCTTGATCAATGAAGCTTAATCCACAATTTCCATAAACAAAAACCATTTAAATATTTTAAATGAAAAATTTACTCGTCTCTCGATAAAGATGATTAAGTTTTATTTAAATTAAAGAAAGAAAAAAAAAAATACATTTAAAACACATGATTGAACTTCAATAAGATTGTGCACTTATTTTTCATTATTTTCGCAAAAAGTTTTTTATCTGTGCAATTTTAACTTTTGCTTCAAACAAAACTGAATGAATGTGAATGCAAAATTGAAAACAAAAATTAAGCAGACAATTTAAGCACACAAAACACAAGAGGCTGAAAAGTCAAACAGACAAATACTAGATGGCAATTTAAGTAGAAATAATATATAAATAGCAGCAAAAACAAGAACAATGAAATTGAAAAAGAAAAAAGGTCACAAGGTAAAATATCTACTTACATTAACAATTTGATTAAAATTCAAAGTAGTGGAACATTTCTTTTATTTGCTCACGCTCACACACAAAGACACACGCCATCTTTAAAAGCTACAACAAACCAATGACCTCAATGTGTTTTTTTTTTTTTTGTTTTGTACAGAATCAGCCAAGTCATCAGTAACAAGAACAGCGGCAGCAGCAGCAACAGCAGTCGCGCCATAAATCACTGGCTGATTTCAGCACATTTAAGCCATAAATTAAGGCCAATATATATTTATTTATTTACTTACTTATACAAATAAGCATAAATAAATATACATGGCAGATAATGTTAAAAAGACTTTTTAATTTGTTTGATTTCTGCGTATGTTTTAAATGAATTTTCAGCAACTGACAGCCGGAGAGTTTTAATTAAACATCTTTGCCCCGTTTTAAGTCAATGGCAATTTTTAAGTAGACAAAAATTATAAGAATTAAACGATTACTAAGAGGATCCTTAACATCCACCAAAAGGCAAATAAATATTTGCCTGAGTTGTAATGCTGGAAATGTATTTTGAACTGTGTGCAAAAGGTTTAAACAAGGACCGGCAAATAAGAGGATTTGGTGGTACACACGGTATTTTAATGATATTTGTGGAAATTGAGAGCGTTTGAGTAATTTTTAATAGCCATAGAGTAAACAAGATTCTTGCTGATGAAAGTGTATGGGAAAGTGATATGCTGGAAAATGTATGGATTATTTATATTATGGAAGAGCATCTTTGAAAAAAAAAAACAATCAAGATGATGCTTGGTTTTTAAATTGCCGCCAAATACTGTGGGTTCCTTAGCAGATGAAGCGAAAGGCTTTGAAGTTTATGTTTTATTTTTTTTTGCCAGCAAGGACACAGTTTTAGGGAACATTTCTATTACGGCTTTTAAATTATAGAACTATGTTCATTATAATAAATATAGGTGTTGAACTTAGAAATGCGGGATTTTTTGAAATTTTTATCTTTTGTTTTGAAACATTTGTACAATATAAATTTATTCAAAGTAATGACCATTGTTTTAGCTACGACCTTTTCCCATCTTTCTGGCAACATATGTATGCCAAACCATAAAAACTGCTCATAATTTGAGGCCAAGAACGAATCAAGCCAATATATTTTCCAAAGTGAAGCGTATCCCAGAGATAGCATTCTGCTTTGATCAAAACAAATAGTAGTCAGACGGTGCAGTGTCTACTCTATAAATCGGGTGAGATAAAACCTCCCAACCAGTTCATCTATATATATAAAAGAGTAACGTTACTGACTGACTGACTGACTGATTCATCATCGCACAGCCCAAACGACTGAAGCTAGAATCATGAAATTTTAACTGTGGGTTCCTCCCTCCCCAAAACGATCCGATAAGAAGGGATTTTTGGAAACTCGAACGTTTAGGGGGTAAAAAAGGGTAAAAACGGGTAAATTCGGTAACCTTATATCTTCAAAACTAATAAAGATACAAAAAAACTTACAATATCATTTTACTCCATTTTAAAAATAAGCTGACAGGTGTCTGGTACTTTTTCAAAATTCGGACTTTTTAGGGTAGAAAACGGGTAAAAACTGTATTTTGGTACTTCTTTGGCACCATATGTATCTTTTAAACCAATAAACATACAATCAAATTTAAAATCATATTCTTTACTTATAAAAAAATAACAAATACAAGTTTGGTACTTTTTGGAAATTCGAACCCTTAAGGGATAAAAATTGTGTTTATTTTTGGTACTTTTTTCAAAAACTATATTTTTCTACAAATTGATACAGACATATAAATATTTTATTTTAAGCTCCCACTATGATATAGAAATTTATTTGGATACAATTTTAACACCACAATGGGGATAAAAAAGGTACCAAAAAGGGGGTAAAAACGGAAAAATACATTTTATTTAACATTTTCAGCCAATTTTGATAAATTTTTAACATTGGTTCCTGAATTCATGCAAAAATTAACTAACAGAGTGCTATTTGGAACTCGACTGACAAGATGTATATTTGTCCAAATCCGGGAAAACAGTTTGGTACTTTTTTTAAAACTTATTTTTCTTGAGCACATTAACACCGATTTTAATCGTTTGAGGCAGTCTTTAAGCATAAACAATTTTGGCAAAATGGAATATTTTTAAATTTCAAACTTGAGGGGTGTCCAAGGAGGAAAAGGGGATTTGGTACTTTTTTCCTAATGGTACTTTTTTAATATTTTAAATTATTTCACTTATCGACATTAAAGTTAGCTGATATGTATCTGAGTGAAGTTAGAGTTAGGGGATAATATTTAGGTACCAAAATGTGAGAACTGAAATATAGGTACTTTTTTCTTCTTATAATGGTACTTTTTGAATTTTCTTTAATAATGGGCCTAGAAACATGAAATTAAGCATATATGGTAATAAGTGAGTGAGAATTTTAGGGGAAAACTTTATTGCAGTTTTTCTATATTAGAGTGGTACTTATGGTACTTTTTCTTCATTCTAATGGTACTTTTTGAAATTTCTATAATAATGGACCTAGAAACATAAAATTAAGCATATATGGTAATAAGTGAGTGAGGGTAGACTTATTGGTACTTTTTCTTTATTCGAATGGTACTTTTTGTAATTTCTTCACGAATGAACCTATAAACATGAAATAAAGGTTATATGGACCCGAATGAGTTGGAAACCACAAGTGGGGGCTTTTTGGTACCTTTTCTATATTCTAATGGTACTTTTTTGAATTTTCTATAGCAATGGACTTAGAAACATGAAATTAAGCATATATGGTCCTAAGTGAGTGAGAATTCTAGGGGAAGACTTTTTGGTACTTTTTCTTTATTCGAATGGTACTTTTTGTAATTTCTTCATCAATGAACCTAGAAACATGAAATAAAGCTTATATGGACCCGAATGAAACCACAAGTGGGGCTTTTTGGTACTTTTTCTATATTATAATGGTACTTTTTGATTTTTTTGTAATAATGGATATAGAAATACGAAATTAGGCGTATATAGGTCTAAGTGAGCAAAAATTCAATTGGATACTTCATGGTACTTTTTTTTATTCTAATGGTACTTTTTTTAAATTTTCTATAGCAATGGACTTGGAAACATGAAATTAATATAAATGTGAAGTGAGTGAGAATTCTAGGTGGAGAGTTTTTGGTACTTTTTCTTTTTTCGAATGGTACTTTTTGTAATTTCTTCACCAATGAACCTATTAACATGAAATAAAGCTTATATCGACCCGAGTGAATGGGAATCTACAAGTGGCTGCCTTTTTGGTACTTTTTCTATATTCTAATGGTACTTTTTGAATTTTTTGTAATAATGGACATAGAAGTACGAAATTATGCGTATATGGTAATAAGTGAGTGAAAATTCAAGCGGACACTTCATGGTACTTTTTCTTTATTCTAATGGTACTTTTTTGACTTTTCTATAGCAATGGACTTAGAAACATGGAATTAAGCATATATGGTCCTAGGTGAGTGAGAATTCTAGGGAGAGACTTTTTTGTACTTTTTCTTTATTCGAATGGTACTTTTTGTAATTTCTTCACCAATGAACCTAGAAACATGAAATAAAGCTTATATGGACCCGAGTGAGTGGGATCCACAAGTGGCTGCCCTTTAGTACTTTTTCTGTTTTCTAATGGTACTTTTTGAATTTTCTGTAATAATGGACATATAAATATGAAATTAAGCGTATATGGTACTAAGTAAGTGAAAAATCAAGGGGATACTTCGTGATTCCTTTTCTTTATTATAATGGTACTTTTTAAATTTCTTAGGTGAATGATAATTCTAGGGGGAGACTTTTTGGTACTTTTTCGTACTTTATTCGAATGGTTCTTTTTGTATTTTCTTCTTTGGGGGCTTTATGCTACTTTTTCTATATTATAAAGGTACTTTTTGAATTTTCTCTAATAATGGATTTAGAAATACCAAATTAACTGCATATTGTTCTAAGTGAGTGAAAATTCAAAGAGAATACTTAATACTTTTTCTTTATTCTAATGGTACTTTTTAAATTTTCTATAATAAATCTAGAAACATGAACATAATATTATATGGACTTGAGCGAGTAGGATTCTATAACTGGGAACATTATGGAGCTTGTTCATTATTCTAATTGTATATTTTGAATTTTCTATAATAATGGACCTAGAAATAAAAAAAAATATATGCTCCTCAGTGAAAAATTAAATTGGAGATATTATGGTACATTTTCTTTGTTGTAATAGTACTTTTTAAATACATTTATAGTAGAGTTTCCAAAAAGAATTTCAAGAAGAATTTCAAAAATTTATTAAATATTAAGTGTTATAGAAACAAATTCAGTTTATAATATAGGAAATGCTACACAAATTTTAAATTCAGACTTAACGCGTGTTCAAGAGGATAATGGAAAATGGGTACTTTTTCTTTTAATGGTACTTTTTTAATATATTAAATTAGTTAGCTTAAATACATTATGGTAGGCTAATATACTTCTCACTAAAGAAATATGCAAGAATAGGGTGCTCAATTGTATCATGATACCAAAAATTGTGAACTAAACCAAACTAAGAAGTATTTTTTCGTTCTCCAAATAGTACTTTTTGAATTTTCTAATATATTGAACTTAGAATAAGGAAATTACTTTGATTTAAAACTTGACGGTGTGGAAAATTGGTACTTTTTCCTCTAATGATACTTTTTATTATATTAAATTAGTTTACTGATATGCTTCTGAGTAAAGAAAGAAAGTCACTAAGCCATATGTCATTGAGGATACAAAAATAATTTGTATTTTTTCGTTCTTCGAATGGTATATGATCCTGATATGATCCTGGAAAGAGTTAGAATTCACAAAAAGTGACTTTAGTGGTACATTTCTTTAGCATTTACTATAAAAATGATCATGTGTGGGCATATAAAATGTGGGTCTAAATGGTACTATTTAATTATAATAATACATTTCGAATGTGCTAGAAGCCACAATACAATGACTTAATAAACATGAATCTAGAGGCATATTATCCTGAATTAGCTTTAATTCACAAAGGGAGACTTAGTCCCGGTCCACACTGTGAAACATTTGCTGCAAAACATTTTTAAATTCTCTTTTGAAACTGCATTCGTGTCCACACAGTGAAGCTTTTGCTTTTCAGTTTTTGACATTTCTGTACAGAACGAATATGAACAAATAAATGTGGATAAAACAGAGTACCCTTTACCATTTCTCTTTCCCCTTTCATCGACAAACACAAATGTTTTGCAGCAAATGTTTCACAGTATGGATGGGGACTTAATAGTACTATTTCTTTCATCCAATTGGGGTGGCGAAGCGCACCGGGTTTAATGCTAGTTTTAAATAGTTTTTAACAGGTATTGCAACATGTGGCCGAGTGTTGTTATGATGGAATATTACAGTTTAATGTCTGGCCGCATATTTTGCTTTAAACGAATCAGTTGTGTTCGGTACAGGTTCCCTGTGATGATCTAGCCAGATTTCAGTACTTGGTGGGAGGACCCTTTTGCTCCCCCCAAGTACAGAGCATTACCTTATCGCCATGGATATTTGGCTTTGATGTCGATTCAGCTGGTTGGCCGGGCTTCTCGTAGGATCTCGTATGCTTCGGATTATCGTAATGGATACATTTTTTATAACAACAAATGCGATTTTTATAGCGTACATGCAAAATCGTCTTTCAAGGTTTCACGGCTTTAATTCGTATGGTACCCAATTTCCCCGCTTTTGAATACAGGACATTTTGATATTGCTGTTTGAAGAGTTCTCAATGATTATGCAAGCTGTGGTTGAGTTTTACAACAATCTTCATGGAGTAATGCCACCAATTCTTATTCTTCATAATTTTTTGGCTGGCCTGGGCGATATATGTCTTCCGTGACAAAATCAGCACAAACCATCTCTTGCACGTTAAAACCAATATAAGAACTAGTGATCTTTTACACCAGCAACACTTTTACCTACGAAAAATTTCAGGACACAAAATATATATTTAATTTTCTTCTAAACCGTAAAGTTTAGAAAATGTAGTTTTATATTTTCTCTAGAAAACTTAGGCCCACTGTACCATGCGAAGCATACGGTATGACTAAATATATTAAGGTACTATATACGATACTATTTCATGCAGAAAAATTTTAGAAAAATCCATTGAAATGTCAAAATTCCTTAATTTATTCATTTGAAATAACAGTGCGTATGATTAATATTAATTGAGTATTATAATAAAAATCTTAATATCTTTTTGATTTCAAATGATAAAGCAACGATTTAAAAAGCAATTAATTGACAATATAATAAGCTTTCAAATGATAGGCAATTCAAGATATTTTTGTATACTACTAATTTAAAAAAAATTGTTAAATAATAAAAAATAAAAAACTCACAACCTGCAACTTGAAAATAATATTAATATTAATTCAATGTTCACTATAATAGATTAAAATAGAAAAATTATATTGAAATACGATAAATCAATTGTTTTCAACTATAAATTAAAATTTTTCCATATTGAAATATAAAGTTTCAACATTACTAGACTTTCGTTAATGTTTCTGATTGATTCAATATGGTTTTAATTTAATTTAAGTTGTTTTTTCTCTGGGTGTAATTAAAGAACTTAAGTAAAACTTGCATCCTAAAAGAATTATATAGGCCCACTGTGCTTTATTAAACATAGATGTGATCTTCCTTCTGTAAGGTAGCAGCAGTCTATCCGTTAAATGCTAAATTAAACATCCGATTGTATTACAGAAAATATATATAAACTGAGCTACAGCTATTTTCAGATTTTGCAATAATTGTATTGTTATTATAATTATAAACGGTCATTAATCAACCGCTTCCTATTTCTAAATTTAAATAAAACAAAGTGTGTGTGAGATGTTATAAAAATTGTTTACTCGTTTGAAAGGTCTGTTGGTGCCATCATGTATGGAGTATAATATCGTGCAATTGTCCTTCAGGACATCCGAAATGTACAATTTTCCATGACTCCATTCCATTATTATTGTTATTGTTATTAAAATTATAAACGATCATTAATTAACCGCTTCTAAATTTAAATGAAACAAAGTGTGTGTGAGATTTTATCGAAATTTTTTACTCTTTTCAAAGGTCTGTCTGTACCATCATGTCTGGAGTATAACATCGTGCAATTCTCCTTCAGGGCTTCATTAGGTGGCGCGCATCCGAAATGTACAATTTCCATGACTCTGGCGCATAAATTAGGCCGAATATGACCGATCGCATGGGTTATGTTGACTTTGAGAGCCGCTGTGTTTTGTGGCCATTTCACATTAGGCAATTAGTTTTTTTTCGCAATTCCTGTGTTTGGGGATGTCAAAGGTAAGGTCGTGTAAAGGAGACATTTTTTTAAAAATATTTGATTACAGACGTGCTTGCATTAGGCAAGTTGGTTTGTTCTTTCAATCTTTTTTTTTGAAAATGAAAAACACACTTGAGCAACTAAATTGCCTAAAGTAAAAGCGGTCATAGAACTGAGACTTAAGAAATCTTCACACTAAAATGTCTAACGGAGTCAAATTGCATGATATCTATAGTCATGATCTCAACTTGCAGAATGTCCAATGTAGTGATGTGAAGAATAAAACCCGTGCACGTCGCTCAAGAACAACTGAGGATATTGCAGCTGCCACCGAGATGTTGTGATTTAACACCTTGCGATTTTGTTATGGAAAATTTCATGAAAAGGATATGGTCCTGTAAGCGTGGTCATGGCGGCCATTTGGTTGATGTTGTTTTTCATTATTAACGGCATACCTTCCTTTTTATTATGAAACATCCGATCATTTATCTAAAAAAAAAAAAATTTCTTTGAATACCAAAATAACACCCCGTATTGGAAAACGCTTTATTTTTTCAAAATAATTTCTTATTTTATTTGCTCATGTGCAATTTCAATACACGCTCCCGGTGGAACTGTAAAAACTTTTTTGATCGCGTTGATTTTGACAACGATACTTTCGAAGTTATTGCACTTGCTTTATCAGGAATTGCATCTACGATGTTGGAAGGATGTCGAACTGCTTATTCAGCACTCAAGTTACCATTGTATATGCAAATCAATGAAAATCCAACATGCATCATTTCCAAGAACAGTGCGATGGCCAAACTTTTGCAGCAAAGCAAACTGATCGTTTGGGATGAGTATACAATGGTGCATAGTGAAAACTATGCAAGATTTACGAAACAATCATAGCCGGTTTGGTGGTGCAATGATTTTGTTGGCAAGTGGTTTTCGGCAAACAATGCCAGTAATTTCACGGTCAATGCCAACCGATGAACTTAATGCATGTTTGAAGTCGCCCGTTTTGTGCAAACACGTGAAGAAACTCAAATTGACTGTGAACATGCGTGTGGAACTGCAGAATTATTAATTTGGAGAAGTGTTTTCCAAACAATTGATGGACAGCTGCATTCAATTTCCTGTCGCTTTCTGCCAGTTCACAAAATACGAACTCATCCGAAAGATGTTTCCAAACATTGCACAAAACTACAATTTATTGAGCGAACGTTGATGCGAAAAACATTGATGTCCGCAAATTGAATGTTAAGATTAAAAGTGAAATTGCTGTCGAATTGATGAAGTACAAATCGTTATTTCCCAAGATTATTTCATCAGCTATACAACCGAGTTTTTAAACTCGCTGAAATTACCCGGATTACCAACTGACAATCTTCACCTGAAAGTTAGATAAGTAATCATGATCTTGCAAATATAAACCAACCACGTCTTTGCAATGGCACCCGAATTGCAGCAAAAACCCTGATGTATAACATCATTGAAGCAACAATACTTAACGGAGAGAAAGAAGAATACGTTTTGATACCACGGATCCCTATGGCTTCGCGTGATATGCCATTCGATTTTAAACGCTTGCAGTTTCCGGTATGGCTTGAATTCTCAATGAGAATGTCTGCGGCATTAGCCAGGAAAATCCATACTTCTCGCATGATCAATTGTATGTCGCCTGTTCCCATGCCGGAGCAAATAGAAAACAGAACACAGTTGAATCAATTTCAATTTATATGGTAAAACACAGGTGCTTAAATTATTATATGAATTTATATGAAAAAATTTACTTTTAACAATGTTTTTCTTTATAACTCCTGAACTAATCAAGTCTTCATCGAAATTTTTTTGCACGAATATACAAGAGAGTTTAGTTGTCCTCATATCGTGTCTTTATTAATTTCTAACACCGCGATCATTCATATTTTTTACATTGAAATATATACTCTCAAAATTGACCTTTAAACTTTTGGAAGTAAACAATTTTAATCACACCATTTTAAGGACAATATCCTTAGCTTTAAAATGAAGTCAACAATTATGCTGGTCTTTGAGTAGTTTCAAAGTTGTGGTAAATTATGTGTAAATAATTTTAGACAATTTGAAAAAATTTTTCAATTTTCAAGTCGCGATATTTTTACATCGGAATGAGCTTCCATTGAAAAAGTCACATATATGAGGAAAATATGGGATATTTTATGTATGTGGTAAATTTCATGAAAATTGGAGGTGGTAAATCCGACTGCTGACCGAATTCACATGGATCCTCCTTCATTTTACATATTTTTAAATCAAACCTATCCCAAACCTATGTGAATAAAAATTATTATTCCAAAACACGTTTTTTACCTTTTTAACTATTTATACACATTTCGAACAGCTTCTCAAAAATTCACAAATCAAACACAAAATTTTTTTTATAATTTGGACAGGACAACTTCTGTCGGGTCAGCTAATACAATAATAATAATTTTTGAATTTTTTTTAGTTTATAACATCGCCTTATTGCTATCCACAATTTTCAAATTGTTCATTTTTCAATACAACAATTTGTGGATCAGTTTCTACATTTTTCGACTTTTGGCCACACTGTGCAATGTTGCGTATGATTAATATTAATTAGGGTGTATTTTTAGAAAACCTTGAATAACTTTTCTATCTTTAATGTCAGAATTGTAATTTAAAAAGTAATTTAAAGATAATTTAATATTGTTAATGAAAACATATAATATCAGTTGTAAATTACATCTCCTCTTAACAAAATTGTTAAAAAAATATCTGGCAAATATTAAATTTTTTATTATAAAAAATTTATAAATATTTTGATTTTGTTATAAACTTACCTTTAGGTAAAAAACTTATGGGTTAGCTTCTATAAGAATTTATTTGAATGATTTTATCTTAATATTTTTAATTCAATCCAGCAACTTTTGCTGAATCTGGTTGAAGTTTCTTTACTTCCTTTACTTAACCATAATGTTGACATATTACCTCTACAACATTTGTGTATGACCTGTCTCTGAATATTACATGCTCCTCAATAAAAGGAATCAACACACTAAATTTCCTTACTTTGGTTACAAGTGTCTCATACAGCACTACAAAACTTGACCATCAACACGTAAAGTAGTAAATAGCCAAAAGTACTTTAACTTCTACCCACATACTTACTTTTACTCACTAAATAAAACATTAAACAATTTTACGTCCAGTATAGCTGTAATTTTATGTATATTTATCTTAAAATGTGTGTGTGTGTGTGTGTGTGTGTGTGTGGAAAAACACATAATACATATGTGTGTATGCTTAGATATGTAGTTAATGTAACAAGACAACACTTGACATTTTGGCCTCAGAGGAAATGAAGCTGCTTAAGAGCTTTAAAAGTTAAATAATTCCTAAAATAAACTAAAAATTATATAAACACACATCTTAGAAGCAAATATCAAACTAAAGGAAAAAAATAACAACAAAATTTGTTTAAAATTTATTTTAATTTTTTAAGTAAATACAAGCAAAGCAAACACAGTACAGAAGATAAAAAAAAATCTAAAAAAAAGTAAACAAAATTTAATTTTTTTGTTGAGTTTTTCTTTATTTTTACAAATTGTATACATATATTTACAAATGAGTTATTTTGTTTGTTTTTTTTTATCACCTAAGTGTGAATATAGAAGTTTAAATTCTTTTAACATTTTTTTTTTTTTTTCTAAAATTTAAGTCTGGTGCTTTGAAATTTACCCAACAAGACATATTTGTTTAAAAATTTCTTTAAACAAATCACTTCAAATTTAATTTCATATAAAAGTCATGCATCAACTCATTTTTGTTTATGTCCTTTTGGAAAAAAAAGGATCCAAAAGAAAATAAAAGCAAACTACAAAATTTTATTATCAAACATATTCGTCTTTCACATGACCAACAAAAAAGAAAAAAAAAAAAAAAAAAACAAATGAATTGTTGACAAGAAAAAAACATTACACACATAAATAAACCAACAAAGGCAGACACACAAAAATACCAACCATTACAAAACTACAAATAACATACGAACAAACCTATAAAAAAAATCTTAATATAATAAAATTCCTTTGGAAACATCTTCAGCATCACTCAAAAGTATGTTTAACACATAAAAGATGTTTTACTACTACAGAGAAGTACACACATGTGGCAGTAGTTGTAAGTGTCTATTAGGCTGGCCCTTATTCTAAACTTTTACGATTTGCTATGATTCCAGGATCTAAAATTGTTCCCCGAGACATTTTAAAAATCAAATGCTGAAAATTTGAGCAAAATCGGATAAAGTTTAGAGGTTGGTCATTTAGTTTAAAGTTTCGAAATTTTTCAAAATAAAATACTGCTGGATTTACAATAGTTGGTGTACTTTTTGTTCGCGGTTTTTATTTTAAACAAATTATATGTCATTTTGAAGGCTACACGCAGAGAAAAAATATAGTTGTGCATTTTTACAGTAACCATTTCCACATTTATAAAAGTTTTTTAACAATATTATCGTCGCAGTAACTATTTATATGATTGTGGTAGCTATAATATGGTTAACTTACGATTAACATGATTGTATCAATCATATATATGGTTACAGTAAACAAGTATATGTTTGTGACAACCAATGTTATAATGAATCTTTATATCATAACATGATGTTCTCAGATTATGATATCAATTAGCCGAGAGCAACATAATATGGTAAAACCTTAATCATAAAAATGGTTGTCACAAACATATACTTGTTAACTGTGAATGTGAATCATATGTTAACCATATTATGTTTACCACAATCATGTAAATAGTTACTGTGACTATAATATTGTTAAAAACCTTTTAAAAATATGTAAATGGTAACTGCAAACATTCACAACTATATTTTTTCTCTGCGTGTACATATTTGTCATTTGTTTTCACTTAGGCAGCAATTTTCAAATGATTGGGAGCAGCAGGATTCACACAAAAGCATGGAAATTGAGTACCATACGAATTGAGAGAGAGACCTTGAAAGACCATTTTGCATGTCCGAAAAGCAGCTTAAACGCTTTAAAAGGAAATCATTTTTGCACCGAAACATTATTTGCGATGAAAACTGATTACATTACAATAACCTGAAGCGTAAGAGATTGTTTGTGAATCCCGGCCAAGCAGCCGACTTGAAGCCAAAGCCAAATATCCATGACGGTAAAGTAATTATCTGTATTTGGTGGAAGCAAAAGGTTCCTATCTATTATGAGCTGCTGAAATCTGACCAGTTCATTATAGGAGTTATTTCACTGTATTGGGAGTTATTTCATCCAAGAGAAAATATCTTCTTATTGGCATTTATTTAATTTTTGTCGGGTTCTACTCTGGGTTACTTCTTTGAAGACAGACTTTCGCTTACTAAATTTGTTTGCAAAGGTGTATTAATTTAAGGTGTATTAAAAACCGGCTTCACATAGTAACAACTTTTTGCGCTGCAATGGTCGCAAAGATATTCTACTCTGGTGCGAAATGATAATCGGCTTTCTAAAATACTTGAAAACCTATCTGTAGTGAAAGAAATCTTTACTGAGCGAAACATGTTTTTGATACACTCTAGATGAGACAATTTTAACGCACGAACGTAGGTCTGCAATGAAAAAAAGCATTTCTGTGCGAAGCTAGTTTTTGTTACATCCCAGAGGAGAAAAAATAATTCAATTCAATTCAATTTATTTATTCATAATCTGTAAGCCAAATTAGCGATCGGGCGAAGGCCTTCAATGCAAAAAATCTTTTTTGAGCGCAGCCAGTTTTTTGCTACATCCAGAGGAGAAAACCTTTGCGCACGCCCATAACCGGTTTTTGATACACCTCAAAGACGAAAACATTTGCGTCTAGTCAAAGGCTGCCAATGGTAGCCATTTTTGCTGACCCACATTAAATTTATGAGAGGAATTACAATTTGTATAAGCATTCATAAATAAATTTGGAATAATTACACTTTTATAGTTCCTTAATTCATTTAATTTCTGTTTGAATTTATTTCATTGGGAGTTATTTCGCGGTACCCAGTCCAACTGCTATTTGTTTCGAATGATGGAAAACGTTCTTTCTGGGATACGCTTCACTTTGGAACAGATTATTGAATATTGGCATGATTCATTATTGGCCTCCAAAGATGAGCATTTCTTTTGGCCAAAATGATGGGAAAAAGTCATAGTACAAATGTTTCAAAATAAAAACTTAAAATTTTAAAAAATCCCGCAATTTTAAGTCATACACTCCATAAAAACAAGTAAGAGTTCTATATTCAGCTGTGCCGAATCTTATATACTCTTCACCAAAGTGTGCTTTAAGAAAATTATTAAAAACTATTTTTGGTGAAATAAAAATTGTGAGTGAAAAAAATTTGGTGGAAAAAAAATTTAAGTGAAAAAATGTGGGTGAAAAATAGGTGTAGTGTAGTATTCGCGATTTTTTTCCTATATCTCAGCCATTTGTGGGTAATTTTGGTGAAGCATTTTTTGTAAAAAAAAAATTTGCTGAAAATACTCTTTAGGTGAATAAAAAATTTGATGAAAAATAGGTAAAAAAAACTCGATTTTTTGCTTAAATCTCAGACATTTTTTGGTCGATTTTAAATAACAACCTAAATTGGAAAATAGTGTGAAATCAAGTATGAAAGTTATTTGGATGCTTTTAAAAGTTGATTTCAACAGACAGATGTACATGGCTATATCGACTCCACTATCTATAACGATCCAGAATATATATACTTTATGGGGTCGTAAAATGTGGAAATTGCAAGCACTTGTCACTCAAGTTGAAGGGAATAAAAATTAAATGTTAAAAAATATCCAATTAAAAATAATTTATGTATAAAAATTACAAACATTCTGACATCGGTTTCTGACAACCCATTATAATTTGAGAGCATGAAAAAGTCATAAAATTTCACTCAGATTTTATTATTATTATTGTTTATTAATAATAGATTTCGTATCCTATTTAATAATATTTAATTTCAGTTTGTTTCCTTGTTGAGGTAATTTACGAGTTCGTAATTTGAAAATTCGGGGTTCACAAGTGTACAATACAGCAATGTTAGACACCTATACTAGAAATAATTAAAATATTAATATAGAAGATTTATCTTTACTCTACAGTACTCTTTTTGTATTTCTTTAAAATATATATCAAGTGAACCAATTTGCAACAAGATTAGTCCTATTTATCCTATTTTTTTAAGGTTTTTGCGTAAATAAAAATAATGGCGGTATTTTTATGGAATTTGAACACATTCTGCAGCAAAATTTAATACAATGGACGTTCTTTGGACTCTTAAAAAAAGTTCCAAAAATCCACACGGGGGTCGCAAATTATTATATTGCCTTAACAAAAAATTGAAGGCTGAAATTTTTGTCAAATATTCCATGTTTATCAGAAATGGTTGGTACTAAAAATGGGGGAAATCGGTTATGTAGAAATAGAATTATGGAGCAAAATTTTAGAAAACCTCCAAACAATTTTTTTAAGTTTTCTATAAATATATTTCAGGAACAATTTGTATTGAAATAGTAAGAATCGGTCCATGATTTCTCCTAGCAACCATACAAAATATCTTACAGGAATATTGCTCTATGACACATAAACATCTATATAATAGTGGTATTCATAACAAATTTTTATTGAAAATAGGTTAAATCTGATTAAAATACAAATGAACAAAAATTGGTGTCAGTATTATATTGGTTGTTTATATAATAATCGACACAACTAAATATAACACTCTTATTTGTTAATAATATTTCGTGCAAAGAGGTCTAACTTTGATGTCTGGCATAAATTTGACCCCACATAAAAAGGGTTAACAATGTCGTAGATGTTTAAAATTGCAAAATCTAAATATTGGTAAATATTCTACGAAATGTTATTTTAAGAAATAAGTTTATAAAATTTTTGATCAAAATTAAAACTTTCTCGAAATAAGCCCATTTCATATCGGTCCCTCGCTAATCCATACCAGCTACATCCTTTGAAATGTCCCCCCACTTAGCAGTTACCAGAAACCATAACTACTTTTTTTAATTTTTTTTAAATTTCTTTAAAAAAAATTTTAAAAATATGTTTGAAATTTAATGATTTTTTCAGTACTAAGTTATAATGGGTTAAAGATATAAACATAGAGAAAATATACATAGAGCGGAAACTAGAAAAAATCTCAAACAAAAAATTACTCAAAAAAGTTGTTTTTGTTTTTACATAGTTTTTTTTGACAACTGAGTTAGGTCTTTGACAGGAGAGTTTCCGCTCTATGTATATTTTCTCTATGGATTGAACATAGAATTATACATTAGGACGAGACACTCCGATTTGTCAAACAAAAATACAACAACAATATACATGGAATATAGTGTGTTTTGTTGTTTCAAGAGTTAGGTTTTTACCAACAGACTTAGGTTTTTGACAATAACGTCTCGTCTCCCAGTTACCCTATGGTTGTAACAGGTATTTATATTTTATATTTAAATAGCTTTGAGTAAATGAAATACAAAAACTATTTTTAATTGGTTTTAAATTAAAAATAGTAAATTATTTAAATTTTTTTAAATAATTCTATTTTTACCCAAAACTCGTAGGCCGATTTTGCTTAAATTTTCAGTATTTGAATTTTAGATGATAAATAAATGCCGCCCTAGTGTCCATGTTTCTGTATAACTGAATATAAAAGCAACAGGAAAAGGAAAACCATACATAAAAGCGTTACATAAGTTTGTATACATACACATAGGTATTTTTATATATGTATGTATGTATTTCTCTTAGTATAACAAATTTTGACAAAATATTTTCAAGACAATTTGAAAACACAGACATGACCATGAAAGCATTGCAAACAAGCAAAACAACAACAAAAAAAAGAAAGAAAGAATAATGTACAAAATCCTTTAATACACAACAGTAAACTAAACACATAATTTAATTTTGGCAATACTTTTTGAACAGCCATACACAGAAAAGCACAAAATAAAAAAAAAATAAAAACTCAGTTAAAATAAATGAAAACTTTAGATATAAAGACTAACAAGCAAAAAGGGTTCTATGCTTTGTGTTAAAGCATACTTTTAGGTAGAAAATAAGTTTAAACAAACACTAGTTGAAAGCTTAGGGGACTGTGCTGGGATTAATATGGGACTTGTTTTGCTGAAATGAATTTGCAATAATTGTAAATAGCAAATGAGAGATAATGAAAAAATATCTTTAAATTAAGTAAATTTAGGTTTTACATTTAAACAAAATTGAAAGCTATAGGAGCTTAGGAAGTTTTAAGTTTATTATTATATCAAGTTCAATTCTTGTAAAGTTGTAGCCTGGGTTGTAGCTCAGATTCTAGTTAGGCTGTAATTCATATTCTGTTTTGTGTTCTAGCTCAGTTTCTAGTTCAGTTCGTGGATTACTATATAGATTTTTTCTACATTCAATCTAGCTCAGATTCTAGTTTAATTGTAGTTCATAATCTAATTCGTTTCTAGTTCAGATTCTATTTCAGTTTTTAGTTCACTTTCTAGTTCGTTTCTAGATACATTAATTTAGCTCAGACTCTTGTTCAGTTTCTAGTTCACTTTCTAGTTTCTTCCTAGATACATTAATCTAGCTTAGATTCTAGTAATGTTTCTGGTTCAGTTTCTAGTTCGTTTCAAGTTCTGGTTCAGTTTCTGATTCATGTTCATCTTCTAATAAGCGTCTATTATAAGTTCAGTGACCTGTTTTGCTGAAATGAATTTGCTACAATTGCAAATGGCAAATGAGGGACAAAGAAATAAGTCTGTAAATGAGATAAATACAGGTTTTACATTTTAACTAAATTGAGAGCTATAGAAGCTCAGGATGTTTAGAGTTCATTCTTATATCAAGTTCAATTCTCCTACATATAGAAATTAAAGCTCATGCTCTAATTTGTGTTCTAGCCATAGAGAAATATACATGGAGCGGAAACTCTCCTGTCAAAGACCTAAATCAGTTGTCAAAAACCTAAGTGGTGAGAAACAAAAACAACACTCGTATGCGTGATTATTTTTTTGTTTGAGTTTTTTTCAAGTTTCCGCTCTATGTGTATTTCTCTATGGTTCTAGCTTAGGACTCCCATTAACCGATGCCAATCTTTAAATTTAAATAAAACAAAGTGAGTGTGAAATATCATCGTAAATTTTTATTCCTTAGTAAGGCCAATCGATTATGTACTTAATAAAGGGTATTCCAACCAGATGTGTTATTTTGAATCACCCGGAATTTCGGTAGCTGTCACTTTTGAAGCTTTTATTCTTTGACATTTGACAAGTAGAAACTACGCCATTACTAAAAATGGAACGATATATGCTTCAACAACGCATTGAAATTATTAAAATTCACTACAAAAATGCTAAAAATCTTGCAGTCACAGTTCGCAAAACTAAAGCATTTTTGGGTCGTCTTGAAGCACCTTGTCGGACCGCAATACAGAAATTGATGGAAAAATTCATGCTGTTGGGACAAGTTAGTGATGTGAATAATAAAACCCGTGCACATCGCTCAAGAACAACTGAGAATATTGCTGCTGTAGCCCAAAGTGTTGAAGAAAACCCAGATTTGTCCATTCCTCGTCGTTCTTTGGAATTGGGCATTTCACAAACGTCATTACACCGTATTTTGCATTAAAACTTGGGTCTTAACGGTTATGTAGTTCAGTTAACGCAAGACCTCAAGCCGGCCGATCCTCAACATTGTCGTGTCTTTGCTGATTGGGTCCTTGTTAATGCAAGACCTCAAGCCGGCCGATTCTCAACAACGTCGTGTCTTTGCTGATTGGGTCCTCGTTATTATCTCTTAATTGGCCACCGAGATCTTGTAATTTAACACCTTGCGACTTCTTCCTTTATGGCCATGTGAAAGATAAGGTCTACGCCAACAGCCCAGCGTCGATTCAAGACCTTAAAGATAGAATTCGTGAGGCTATCGAGGACATAGGGCAGCCACTTTACTATTTGTTTAAGGAAAATTTCATGAAAAGGATATGGTCCTGTAAGCATGGTCGTGGTGGCCATTTGGCTGATGTTATTTTTCATTATTAACGACATACCTTTCTCTTTATTATGAAATAAGCAGCCTATCATTTATCTCAAAAAATTCCATTTTTCTTTGAATACCAAAATAACACCTCTGCTGGGTGTCACGCATGCCCGAATGACCAATTCTCCATGACTCTGGCTAATAAATCAAGCTGATTTTAATCGATAGCATGCGTTATGTTAGCTTTGAGGGCCGCTGTGGTTTGCAACTTATTCGCATAGACCTGCGAATCAACAAAAGTCCAAATTATGTTGGTGGCTAGTTTACATCACCCCCACGTGAGATGACCATAACTCAAATCACTGCAGACAGTCCAATGTTGTATGAGCCAGTTGAAAACACATTCAGGCCAAAAGAAGATGGTAATCATCGAACTATAGCGCTAGGCGCTGACGATGATGGCCAGCGTAGTTGTCAAAGAAATATGGACTGCTGAACCTTACAGCCCGAAATCCCCACCAAACAATGACTTTTTCAGATTGCATTGAACGCTTTTGGTTCTAATGTTCAGAAATGATCGTCTTCGAAATAGATGACTTTTTCAGGTTGCATTGAACGCTATTGAATCTAATGTCCAGAAATGAGCACCATCGAAGTAGATGCTTTTTAATTAAAGTCAGGGTCAGATTCCAAATGCTCCAGGGCTCATTGAGCGAACAAATGTCATTGTCAGTGGATGTTTTCTTTCAGCTCATGTGTTAGTTGAATTTTATACGGGTATAGGCCTAAGTCAAGACGAAAACTTCGCCAAGTGGTGTTTGAAAGCCGAGTTTTTGTGAGCGAGGCGAAATTGTACTCCCTCGGATTCTCATGCAGCGATGTTTTCTGCAGAACTTGCGTTACTTCGTCGTACAGGTGTTGCTTCATAATCATCGATAGAATAATAATGGCCACCGTAAAATGGAATATTAGCCCAACAGGAAATTAAGCAATTTGTATGAAGAATACTGGGAAAAAGGTTTTAAACTTGAATATTTTCCGTACAAAATTTGTTTAACGTTTGTCGTTGCGTTTTATAAAATTAGGCCCCGATAAGCAGTATAACTTTCATTAATACTTATTAGGCTTAGTCCTCTTCTAACCCCAAAAAGAATTATTATGTTTACTCTCATGTGTTGTTTTCCACACATAAATTTTTTGTGCAAATGGCAACTCTGAAATTTGCCAGCTGTCTCATATGTTTGTTCCGATTATTAAAAATGTAACGCTTTACCAAACAACAATGCGTTATAATTGTGAAAACTTATTACGAAAATTTGGAAAGTTATGATGAGATGGCTCTCAAACTTCGAAAATTTTCCAGTCAAGAATGAGCACCTTTTGAAGAGTGGCAAACAAATTTAAAGAAACTAGGTCGGTTGTGGACTGTAAGACTCCTATGCATCAAGGACCGGTTGGTCTCTTGAAAATATTGCTGTTGTAAGCGAGAGTGTCGAAAATATCAATTCGGCATCGTTTTCAACAACTTCAAATTTCACGATGCTCTACGCAGAGAATTTTGAAAAAAGACCTCCACCTCAGGAGCTCAAACCAGCAGACCATGTTAAGTGCCGGCAATTCGTTCAATGGGTAATGAAGCCACCGTAAAATGGGAGAAGCGCACGGAATGTTAACCCAGCAAATCATTTTGGTAAAAAACAAGGTCTTTTTCAGTTTCTAAGGGGGGTATTTTCACACGCATAAAACTTTTTTTAAATAAAACGCAAAAAATTCAATGGAATGACCAAAATGTAAACTTTATTAGATCAAAAATTTCATGGCATTTAATGTTTAAAAAATATTTTCTGGGATTAGACTCCATGACTGCGCCTTATGAACACCATCCTGCCGGTCCAATTTTGCACTATTTCGAGCATACATGATCAATCATTGCTGGTTAATCAGTATAGACCAGTGATTTGACGTAACCCCACAAAAAGTAGTCCAAAGGTGTCAAATAACACCAACGCGGTGGCTAAAAGATTTCTTCAACGAATGTTTGTTGGTGGCGGAACATGACAATGGTATGCTCCGCCATCTTGTTGGCACAATTTCTCCTCAAAATGATTTGCAATGATAACGCCTTTAGCGTTCGCCATTCACGGTAATGTTGGGACCGGTTTTGGATTTAAAGACACCACAACAAACAGTGATTTTTTAAGGATGTAATGGAGTCTCAAGAGCCTCATACGTGCTCTCTCATCCTTGAAGATGATTTGACTTGACAAATTACTGTATAACCTTGGCGAACAGAGCGAGAAATTTGGAAATAAATTTCCAAGATTCGTAAACGTTGTTCTGGTGTGAGGCCTTGCGCGATGATTTGCCAAAGTATACTAAAGAAAAAGTCAAACACACTTCATAAGTATGACAGCTAGTTTTAGATATGTACCTATTGGAAGTTGCATACGTCTAGTTAAGGTTCTAGTTCAGTTTATAGCTTAGTTTCTAGTTTAGTTTCACTTTTGGCAATCACGCGAGGAGACTTGGCTTGGCTTACAACGACTTCAGTAGAAGTTCTCAAAACGAGGAGGAGGTGGATGAAACCATTTTTCATATTCTTTTTGTCACTGTCCGGCATTAGGTGATCTACGCTTACGGTTTCTGGGACACCGTTCCATAAATAGTCTTTCTGAGCTCTCGAATATGAGGCTTGAGGGCATTAGCGCCTTTATAAGGAGTAGTAATTGGTTAATAGGACCAGATATGGGAACCTCTCGAGTGTAACCTAATAACCGCTATCTTATTGATATGCAACTGTTGTAAATCTCCTTCTCTCTTCCTTGAACATCTTCTTCTTAACTACTCAATCTTCCACTTCTATCTTTTCATTTCTATCTGCCCATTTCTTGGACCCACAAGAGCTGTTCTTCTACTTTCAAACTTCGCGGCTGCCTGGAAACCTAACCTAACCTTCTAGTTTAGTTTCCAATTCAATTTCTGGTTCAGGTTACAGTTCAAGTTCTACTTCAAGTTGTAGTTCAGGTTCTTGATCACATAACTATCTTGAATTTTTTCATTTAACCAAGTTTTCTAAGGCTTTTTCAAGGAGTGTCCCGATAGACTACACGATAGTGTGCTGGACTATCAATCTGGGGGTTGCGGGTTCGATTCCCGCCAGAGACTCTGGGTGTATCTGCAGACAAGCAAAACGCTTCGCAGTTTGTGTTTGTTTTAAAAAAAAAAAAAATCGAAATTGCTACTAACTAGTTATTAAATGTTTTCACATTTTCAAAATTTATTTATATGTAATTAAAAGGATGTGAGAACCTTTCGTTCATACTTTCCCAGAACCTTTCTAGTTCTTATGAAAAAATTGCCTTTTAATATCAATCACTCAGTTAACGAATGAATAGCCAAAACTAACAAATGCCAACAAGGAACACTATAAATACAACAAATAACTCTGACAACCTAACAACAAACAAGAAAATTCCCAATAAATAAAACCTTTAACAGGAAACAACAGGAGTAAGTAGAAGCTGTAGAAATAAAACTGGAAACTGTACAGTAGAGTGCACCTAATTTTGCACGTATTAGATTTTCAATGTTCCCAAGGTCTGAAATTGTTCATCTAGAAACCAAATGCCGGAAATTTTAGCAACATTTTTTAACGTTTAGAAAATAAACAAATGTAGACAATAATGCCTATTAACTGAGAAGGCAACACCGCTCTTGTCAGCAGGTATCTGTCATTTTACTCCTATCAGAATTTGAAGAAGCTGCGTCATTTAGTTTGTGTTTGACAGCCATAAATCAAACATACATTCCAACAATAAAATGCCAAATTAGAGCCAACCTACTGCCTACTCACACAGTATTTAAAAGGCAAATGCCATTGAAACTTTTCAAGAAGTTCAAATGCAATAAAGCAATTGAATATGTACAAATATGTAACACTTAGCAATCATAAACAAAAACGCTCTCTCACAGTTTGCATATTATTTTGAAAACATACATACATACTTACTTATTTGTATAAATGTGAGTTTAAAGGCAAATAGTTAGTATTTCAGCATGTTGCATAAATGTTGTTTAGAATATTTCGAAAACATAAAAAGGAAATCGAACTCTAAAAGCTGATTATGAACTGCAGCCTAAGCACACATGACTTGTGTTTGGGGCATCAAAATGTAATCATTGAATTCCATTTAGCAACAAACAATAACTAGAAATCATTTGAAATTTTAGTTTCGACAGCATTTGTATGGAAAACGTTTACAGTTCTAGGGATGCTATTTATTAATGGGAGCAATGGAAAGTTAAAACAAAGTTCTTAGTTTGATTTAAATCATGATATTTTGTTATTTGAAAAAATGAAGAATCAAAAACTTTATATGAAATATTGAATTGTTATGTTACTTGGTTTTATGCTGAAATATTACAAAAGGATTATGTTGAGTTTTAATTACTTTAGCCTCTTGAACAATTCGCAACATATTATAAACAAGTAAATGTAGGACCTGCATTAATTTTATAAATAGAACTATGAACGAGGAATGTGGGAAAATTTGTTTTTCGGGCCCATTTTAAAAAAACTAATAAACAATATAACGTTCAGTAATGCACATTAGTTTTAATCCTCGTCTCACCCAAAAAAAAATTACTATGTTTACCCTCATGTGTTGTTTTCCACACATACATTTTTGTGGCAACTCTGAAATTCGGCAGCTACCAAATACGTTTGTTCGTTTGTTTGTTATTAAAAATGGAGCGTTTTACGAAAGAACAACGCGTTATAATTGAGAAAACTTATTACGAAAATTTGGAAAATTATGCTGAGACCGCTCGCAAACTTCGAAGAATTTTCAGTTGAGAATGAGCACCTAATGTGTCAACGATTCCAAGAATAGCAACCAAATTTGAAGAACCGGGGTCGCTTGTGGACAGTAAGACTCCTGTGTGTCAACGTACCAGTTGGTCTCTTGAAAACATTGCTGTCGCAAGCGAGAGTTTCGCCGAAAACCTGAAAATATCATTTCGGCATCGTTTTCAACAACTTCCAATTTTAAGAAGCTGTACGCAGAGTATTTTAATAAAAAACCTCCACCTTCATGCAGGCAAAATACAGCTTACTCAGAAACTCAAACTAGCAGATCATGTTCAGTGCCGGTAATTTGTTCAATGGGTAATGGAGCTCACTGTGCCAATTTTTCGAAAAAAATTATCTTCTCCGATGAAGCGCATTTCCATCTGAATGGCTTCGTGAATACATAAAATTATAGAATTTGAGGCTCACAAAATCCTCCTGCAATCCATAGGAAACAAACTTGCCCACAACGAGCAACAGTCAGGTGCGACTTTTGGTCAGGCGGTCTGATTGGGCCTTACTCTCTTGGAGATGGTGCCTAAATTGCAGTGATTGTGAACGACATTCGTTATGGGAATATGTTAACGGAGTTCCTGTGGCCTCAATTGTATGGCATGGATCTGAACGACATGAGGATTCAGCAAGACGGCGCCACCTGACACACCGCGCATGCAACATTCGATTTAAAGCAGCAACGATTTCCAGAACAATCTCAACATATTCTGATGATAATCTCAAGATATTTTTTTTTTTTTTTTTAAAGAGAAGTAACACTCAGGCAATTAATATGCCTATATATAATTGTGTTACTTTCTTTGGAAAGGGGATAGATTGTAGAAGGAAAGGTGGTGAAAGGAGGAGAAAGACTTTTATTGGCAACTCTGCAATTGCGCGTTATGCTTGTTATTAGTGCAGGTTGCAGCGCCTCTGGTGGTGAAATGGCGCATAATTCAAGCCAACAACCTTTATTTATTTATTTATTTTACTTCGGTGGCATTTTTAGTGTTATACCACCGAAGGAGGGCGCTGTGATAAATATTAGTTATTAGTAAACTAATAATTATTATAAACTGATGTTGTTGATTGGCAGCGGCTGGGAATCGAACCCAAGCCGCAAATACAATATCATGCTTAATGATCAAACGCGCTAACCAATTAAGCCACAGCACCCACAAACTGTCAACTGGCCACCAAGATCATGCGATTTAACGTCGTGCGTTTTATTTTAAGTTTTCTGAAATCTCGTGTGTCCGTCTGTATGTTGAAATCAACTTACCGTAGCCCCCAAATAACTCACATACATGATTTATACATAAGAATATCGGCAATTCTTCTGGTTCTTCAGTTGCTATTTAAAATCTACAGAATCGGCCTACAAATGGATGATTGAAAAGTACAACAATATATCCTCTATAGTCCAACTAAGAAAATCGGCTGAGATATAAGCAAAAATCTACGACAACCTTGATTGTGTCACCTATTTTCAGAAAAAAGCTGTTTTTCAACAAATTTGATCACCAAATTTCAACACAAATAGTTTCAGTTTAAAGGGTATATAAGATTCGGTAAAGCCGAATGGAGCACTTTTACTTGTTAGTTTCAGTGTTTAAAAAGCTACGACAACTAAAACATTTTTAACTCTTGCTAAAACTACTGCTTCAAAAAATGTTCAATAGCGGTAGCAGTAGCATTTACCTAGTTTTGTTTTATTGCTTTTTCTAAAACTACGGCTATCTTCAAAAAATAAAACTATAAACAGAGCAGTAGTAATAAAACATGAATTGTAAATAGTGTAGTAGAATTAAAATACAAATCATTGCTACTGCTCTCCATCGAGTTTGATTTATATTATGTAGAAGTAGCAGTAAGGTATCAATAAGGTATCAGTTAACGAGTAGAAGAAGTAACAATTAAGTAGTAGTTGAAGTAGCAGTTAAGCAGCAGTTGAGGTAGCAATAGATGAACTCAAAAAAGAAAATCGTCATACCATAATTGAGAATGTTCGTGTTGCTAACAGAATGATCGTGTTTTTTGTGCATACAAAGTTACCATCTACATAAACAAGTTATTTCATACGTTACCACGTAATTTGCATAGGTAATTTTTATGTTCTACATAATTATAAATGCATTTTTTACTTAATTTTTTGGGCTAGTTGCTTTTCTTATATCTTTAGGGGTAACATTTTGTGAAAAAAGTTGTAAATTTGTTTTCTTAGAATTCGTTTTTGTTTCAAGTAAATAATACGGCAACGCTTTGAAACAATGTGTGAGTAAAACGATGGCAACTATGTGCATACAAACAAAAAAGCCGAACTTTTGTTTACAACACGAACATCTTACCGAAATATACATTCATAACAACAACAAACAATATCAATTTTTTATTTTTGACTACTTCTATTGCTACCTCAACTTCTATTTAACTTTTACTACGTCAACTGCTATTTCTTTTACAACTACATTTTAAAAGTAGCAGAAGTAACAGAAAACAAATGACTCTGCTACTTTCAAACTTTTCTTTTTTAAGGTAGCAATACAAAAAAAAATCACTACTTTTAAATTTGTCTTTTATTGCTACTACTACAACTACTACTATTAAAATGTGAAGGTAGCAGTAGTAGTAGTAATTGATTGCCTCCGAGTTTTTATGGATTTTTTAACTAGACTACTTGTATTTGTTTGTTGCTACTGCTACTTGTAGTCTAGTTTTTTAAACACTGGTTAGTTTTATATTTGTTTTTTGTTTGTCATCAAATTAGCTTATCTTCAAAACATTTTACACAAACACTTCGGATATAAAAACGCATACATAATATTACTTTTTGGCATAAACAGCACATTTCTCCAAAAATATGTTTTTAATAAATTGGGGCTTTTTCTGTGCTCCATCAATTGAGCGACAGGAAAGTCAAGAAATCCCATTAACAGCACTTAACAAATTTTCCTTTTATGTATAAAAAAACGCATCTAACTCTTGTGTGGAATACCATACTTTTCATCATTTTCTGATATACAGAATATCGCCCTTTATTCAATGAGAACTAGTAACTAGATCAGTTTTGAATTGAATCGTTAATCTTCTTTAGTCTTATAATTACTCAAACAGTATTTAAATTCAAATACATTTTTTAGGCGGAAGAGGGGTTGTTGGGGTTCAAATGTACTTAGAACAAGTGCTATATTAGGTTGTGCTGATTCTAATATACCCTTCACCAAAGTACGAGTATACTTTAAGATGAATACTAAACATATTTTTTGGTGAAGAAAATTTTATGGTAAACAAACATTTTTTTTTGTGAAAAAACAATATTGACCAATTGTAGGTCTGAATTACTATGGCGTTATATACGCCTTTGGAAAGGTCTTTGAAATATCTATCACTATCTATCAATATCAATGTATCCGCTATAGTATGAACAATATATATAAGTTATATGGGAGCTACGGAAAGTTTATTTCAATATACAGACAGGGATATCGACTCCGCTACTTATAGCGATCCAGAATATATATACTTTATGTGGTTGCAAATGAAGAAATTACAAATTTAATGAAACACTTATATCTCCTCTTAACTCTCATGGTAAAGGTTATAAAAATTGCAGAATTTTTCAAATCTACTTTTGCAAATCCAAGAGCATTCACATGCATTTACGAGCTGTATAACCAGCAGTAGAAGAAAATGATGCAATAATAGTGTTTGTTAATTAAAATTTTATGTGAAACTTTATTACGATACCACTTTAATAATGTTGCTAGTTGGTAATTCTTGTAGATGACAAGATTACTTTTATGTTAGTAGGTGATGGATTCCCTTTTTATTCTTACACTCAGTGTTAAATATTTGTAAAAAGAACTCAAACTGGTAGAAAAAATGTATTATACCTTTTTCAAAATTAGTATATACTTATGGCTTGGTTCTAAAGACAAAACAACAAATTTTCCGGTAAATTCAAAAACTGGAGTCTTTTAGATATTTATGGTTGTAGATTGCATATGCTCACACTTCGGCTTTTAAAATTATACGAGTGATTACACTGTGCAAGATTTGTGAAGCCATCGAGTGCAAACTCCTTCTTGTGTGGAGTTTCTCGAAGTACTTATCGAAACTAACAAAAGTCCACTTGGGTTTTGCTAGTTAAGCTACTGTTCGGGTTTTATCACCATTTTTGGGCCATAGCTGCAAATTTGTTGGGAATTCAGTCAAATAGTCTGCAGAAAAAATATTTCTTATAATATTATCCATAATTCTTTAGAACACTATAGTCCTGTAAAAAGATTGTTTCACATTTTTCTGCTGTATTTTGCATCGAAAATTCTTATTATTATTATTTATCCATTACTCAAATTTGACTAACTAAATTTTCAGGCTGTTCTTCTTAAGAAAACGCTAATGCAACTATACAAAAATCAGCTCTAACTCTAATGTAATTTAAAGTTTAATTTAAGTATAAAATATATTAACAAGACAAGCATATAATCACATATACATACTTCATTCATGTACAGTTTCAAACATCATCATTATCATCAGTCAATTTAAGCAGCTGCAGGATACCTTTACGTCATAACTCAACTAAAACCTCAACTTTATTTAACTTATTCCCTGCTTCTATTACTTTGCTGCCAACTACCCTAAAAGTAATTTATATATGTTTCTTACTTTCCTGGTGATCATCTCAGTATATAATATTTTGTGTTTTATTATTACTAGGTTTTTATTTTATTTTTTATTTTTTTGCTCCTCTTTTGTTACTTTGTATTTTTTTTCTATTTTAACTTAATAAAATTGTAATTTTTGTATATGTCATCACAAGATTATATATATTTTATAGGATTCTATGTGGGTGAGAGCAGTAACAGCTTAAATATGTTTGTGAAGTTACTAAAAAAAATAAAAGATTTGTTATTTTTATGAAAAAGTTTAACGAAAGGTTTATAAATATGAGGTAAGAGTGATGAACAGAGATAGTGAGAGAAAGAGAGGAACAAGACTATAAAGTTTAGTTGGGTTTTTATTATCCCATTTATTCATGTGTGGGTTTGGCAGGTCCTGTTTGTCATACATGTAGTAACAATATTAAGTTTAGATCCCTATAAATATGCAATGTTTTTTCTTTGTACGAAGGTGAAGTGACAAGTTTGCTCTATAGATATTAGAATTAAAATGTTTATAACTTACACGATGAGTGGCAAGGTTATATATAATAGTTTGTCATTCCTTTAGTAATATCCACATTGTTCATTTGCGACCCCATAAAGTATATATTATCTGGACCGTGCATGTTGAAATCAACTTTCCCAAGCCCCCAAATAATTTACATACATCAATATCTCTGCTATGGTCCAACTTAGGTTGCTATTTAAAATCGGGAAACCTATTTTTCATCAAAATTAATTTTTACAAAAAAAAAAGAAATGTTTTTGCCAACAAATTTGTTCAACCAAACATTTTTTACAAATATTTTATCACCAACATTTTTTTTTAAATGCTCTTCCAATAGGGACCTCCGAACTTTGACAGTTGATAGCGGTCATATTGCTGAAGCGACATTTACCGAATTGGCTGTCCTTTATTCAGTTTGTTTTGCCAATTCACCGCGGACGGATATAGCATTCAACATCACGTGCAAATGATAAAATTGCTTTATCAAAATGGATGGTTTTTCGGTTAGACCCATTTCTGGATGAATGGGTAAGTCAATAAGCTAAATTGTTAAATCTCGAACGATACCAATCCACACGAGATCCAAGAGAATTCAATGCATACCGTAAAATTGACTTTTTGGTGAGGCAAGTGCTATAGGTAGATGATTACCAACTTATTTTAACCTGAATTGGATTATATGGACACCAACAAAAAGTCCTCTGATGAGCCCACCAGTTCGAGGAAAGGCATGATTCTCCAACGATCAAGCCAAACCCCGAAAACAAGAAGAGAAGCTATGGAAACAGGCCACGAAAGAGCTTTAGTGTCTCCGCAGAAGAAGCAGTACTCCATAGCGCCAACCACGGTAGTAGAATAGCGGCGCTGTCCAGGAACCACTAATGTTTCCGACAGCTAACAAAAAAAAATCCAAAAGCCACTTGAAGTACCTACAGGTGAACCTTCACCACTCCAAAGCAACGTCTAATTTGCTATGCCGTATGTTCACCAAAGACCTCCTGGATATCTGTTTTATCCAGAAAATATGAATCATCTCAGGGGTAATGAAAGGACTACATTGTGATCACGGTAAGCTAATTTACAATTCAAACGTGATGAAGCCCTGAGCGGCACTCCTTGTCGGGAAAGATCTAAGATATTTACCTATTTCAGAAACCCTCTTGTGGCGATACATACAAATATCCCATCAATTGCAGGCAAACACGAAAAACAAAACACTACCCGCCAGATAAACGATGATGTAATAGCGCCTTTATCAGAAGTTTCTAAACTATTAGAATATTGCCAAAGTAGGAACCTAAGATGGATTATTTGCAGTAATGCTAATGCTCATCGTACGGAGAAGTAATGACATCAACAAATGAGGTGAGTTTTTACAAGAATTCATTTGCAACAATAATATAAAACAAAGAAGGGTGATGAACCCACGTTTAGGAACATTATTAGACAACAGGTTTTAAATCTCACATTATCAAGCAATAACCTATGTATCCTATATCATTCAAAAATTGACATGTCTCTGTTCAATATTTGGCATAATGGCAGAGGCAAGACGACTATTCAACAGAGCCAAACATCACCTACAAAACGGTTCCCATTGAATACAATAGGGAAATCAGGAGATCAACGTGGCGATGCGAGAAAATTTATAATCTTCTGGAAACAATTCGGCTACAGAAGTCCATATCTCTTGCTGAAACGTCCAGATGGTTCGTACACTGACTCACCGGAGGAGACCTGCAAACTTTTCTTGAATACTCAAGTTCCTGGTTTAATGTCTTCCACTCCACATTCGATTCACATATGGGTTCCCTCAATATCCAAAAGTAAACGCCGTTTAGTAGGTAGAATCTTTGGTTTAAACAGCACGGTGTGACGCACCACACTGCTTCACATTGGGCATTCGGTTTGAGGTCATGGTCAACACACTTGGAGCTAATGTGCACCATCCACATAAATTGTGCAATTTAACCACGTTATACATTTTCTTCTGGAGATTCTTAAGTCACAGGTCTATGCAAATAAGCAACAGGCCACAACGGACCTCAAAGCCAACATAACCCACACCATGGGTCAAAATCAGTCAGATTAATGCGCAAGAGTCAATGAGAATTGGATATTCCAAATGTGCGCTAATCAGCGAACACTTTAGACATTTGAACGATGTTATATTCCATACATTATGGCATCGATAGGCCTTTCAAATTAATAAATAAAACGTCAATGATATCTCCCACACACTTTGCTATATTTAAATTTAGAGATAGGAATTGCTTAATGAAATATCCTTTAATATTTAGTTTCTTTTAGTGAATAGTATATTACATGAGGTACAACAGAATAAAGCACTTTTACTTGTTTAGTCGAAATGTTTGTTGAAGTGAGAGTGTGTCAATACAGCAAGCTTACTTTTGGCTTACAAGCTGATTTCATTTAGAAAGATGTAACTAAGAATCCAATTGAAATTATAGAGAACAAATAAGTACAAATTTTTACTGCCTTCCTTGTTTTAAAAAACTTAATTTTTTTTTTTTTACAATAGTTTCCTTATAAATTGTAACAAAAAGTCCTGCCTTACATTTCTCATACATACCCTCCGCAACAACAAATTACTTGTGGGTACTTCTAATGATGAACACAAATATATTTTATTCATATGTTATATGCTGATGATAAAAAAGAATGTAAGTAATAAACAAAAACTACACAACTTGAAGTCAAGGTAACCATGTCTATGGAAACTATACTTTTACTACTTAGACTTAAGGCTAAAAAGCTCAAACACTTAATATTATAGACTTAAATAGAAATAAAAAAAAACTTACTACATAAAAACGTTAATATATCTTTTAATTAACTTTTTATTGGCATTTGCCAGGCAAATAATAAGTACATTTCAATTGTAGTTTTTCAACAGGGAAAATAAGAAAGTTCTTTAGAGGTATCTTAAGCTACTAAAAAAAAGTGGATTTGTGTAAAAGTTCTTTAATTAAACTGAAGTATTTTCATAAAAATGCTAAGATTAATACACAATTTGTTAAGGACTGAGATCAGACAACTCTTTACAGCAGGTATTTTAACTTAAGATTAAATTTATGGGCTCTCCTTTCATTTTCGATGTTAAACCTGCATTAACTCTCATTTCTTCCTTGTGTGGGAAACCACACAAAATTTATATTTTTTAAAAATATTTAAAGCAATGTTCATGAAATTTCTTGACATCATCAGCCGCATAAATTTAGCACAGAAAACGTATTTATTGATTTAAAAACATTTCTTCATAACGAGATATTTAAAAAGTCAGGTTGTGTGGTTTTCCACACATAATATAAAAATATAAAAATATCAATAATGCACCTTTTTGTCAGCAACAGCTTATTTTACGAAAAAAATTCCGTTCCTACTGCGAAATATATCGAATTTACATATGTGTGGAAAACCGCACAACCTCACCTTTCAAATATATGGTTATCAAGAAATGTTTTTGAATCAATGAATACGTTTTCTGTGATAAATTGATGCGGAGAAAGATGTCAAGAAATTTCATAAACATTGCTTAACTTTTTTTTAAAAAATAAAAATTTTGTGTGGTTTCCCACACAAGAGTGAAATGAGTGTTAATGCAGGCCTAATATCGAAAATAAAAAGGGAGTCCATGATTGATTATCATGATTTAGACTACAATAAAAATTCTGTTGCTGGATCAATAATTCGTAAACATAACATATGTGTGGAAAACAACACACAAGGGTAAATAACATATGTCTAATGTTTTATTTTGTTACACATTGTATTATAAACAATGTTTGTGAAACCAAATCATTTAAATGTTCAATAATTTTAGCACTTAAAAAAAAAAACCTTTAATAGCATTTATGAAATTTGTTTATTTTTTTTTTTTTAGTTAATTCCAAAAATCCTTTGATATTTCTCTATAGCTGTCAATAACTGTGACCAATCTATAGTAAAATTTTTGACAGAAGGTGTGTCGGCAAATCATTCACTTGCAGACATTAATTTCCGTTGGCTACACAATTCAACAATTTTGCAAAATTAATAAATGAAATTGAGTGGCAAACAGGGTGAGAATGAATCAATGAAACAAGGTATTACAGACAAGGTTGACAGAAAAGAAAATTTAATTATTAGGAATAATAGATTTAATTTGAATGCTTAATCAGATATTTTTGTATTACTTATGTTGCTTTATTTTCTTTGTATCATATTTTTGTTAAAATTTCAAAAAAATTCATTTGTGTTTATTTAAAGTTCCCCCCTTCTCATATTTTTGTCCTTAAACATTATTTAATATTAATACCTATTTTGAAAACCAGCAACCAATTAAGACCATTTTTTTTTTTTTTGTAGCACAACAAAATTAAAGTTTGCAGGTTTTGTTGTTTTTACATTTTCTGTACACTTTTCCATTTAAGTTTGTTTAATGTGCCTCAAATAATTAATTATGCATGTGATGCTTTAGTAAAAACTCAATATTTTTTCCTTTATTATGGTTCATGATGATGATGATGATGATGCTGTTGCAATGTCATAATAACGTTTACACACCCATACATATATAGACATATACAAAACCATAGCCATGAAAAGGTGGCAGGAATGTATAAGTTTCTTTGAAAGTGTGTATATGTATGTCATTGTTGCTACATAAACTCATAATTGTGGCAAACATTGATGTATAAACAAGTAGATTCAAACATATACACACACACATACGTTATACACTACATAAATACATCCATACATAATATTATAAAAATGTACATATAGAGCTATGCATGAGTATAATACTCTCCTGGTTGTAGTTGCTGTCAAAGTATTATCATTTGCAATGTGGAATCATTTGTTTGGATGTGTGCATGTGGTTGTATATGTGCAACAAAGTTAATTAATGAATTGTTAATGACATTTACAGACATGTTTAAAAAACGAATAATGTATTCGCCATATCTACAATAGGATGGCCCTTATTTTACAGTTTTTGTTTTCCGTCATCTAGAATTTAAACACTGAAAATTTCAGCTTTTAGAGGTAGCACAATTTAGTTGAAGTTTTGGGTCAACATATCAATAAAAAAAAAAACAAGTAAGAGAGCTATAAAATAAATTGAGCAACCTATAAACTTTATGGTATTTTGCTCAAACTGTTAGCAGTTGATTTTTAGACATTGGGAGCAACGAAAATCTAAAAAGTGCAAAATAAGGACCTCTCTAATATACACTTATTTTTAGTCACATAATCATATGTATATACATATAAATTCGTATGTATGTAAGTATGTGTAGCTGGTTTAAATCTCCACAAGCTGAAAGTATTATAAATAAGTTAGAGTGACATATTCAACTGTCACATATACAATAAAGTTTTCAAAACGAAATTTGCTTTGAAAAAAAAAACAATTATCTATCTTCTATATATATAAAAGAGAGTAAGGTTAGTTACTACGCTTAAAAAACAAAAAAAAAGGTTTTTCAAAATTTAAAAAAAAAAGTTCTAAATTGTTTTCAAAATTTTTTTTAATTTTAATTTTTTTTTTTTAAATTTAGTAGTGAAATAAAAATGTCTGACAAATTTTTTTTAATAAAAAAAAAAATTGGATTAAAAAGTAATTTTCCCAATTTTGACCCATTGTAGATCCAAATTACTATAGCCTTATATAGATCGTTGCAACACAACTTTGAAATATCTATCATAAGATATCCATATTGTCTATATTAATGACTTAGTAATCCAGACATTGATCAAAAATAGGCCAAAAATCGAGGTTGGTCCGGTTTTTTCTTATATCTGATGGACCAATTTTCTCGATTTTAAATAGCAACCGAGACGGAAGAATTCCCGATATATTGATAATGAAGTTTGTAAGTTATTTGTGGTCTTCAGAAAATTGATTTCAACAGACGGACAGACAGACAGACAGACAGACAGACAGACAGACAGACAGACAGACAGACAGACAGACAGACAGACAAACAAACAGACAGACAGACAGACAGAAATTTACGATCCCGCGGGCCATAATACACAGGTATGGAGAGCGTGTGACAAAAAGATACATGATCGGTTAAAAAGCTATAAGCTAAATCAAATTAGTAAGTAATAAGGGCTTTGGAATTTTTTGCAGGATTAAAACTGGTTTACAATTTTTTTTCTTTTGTAAAAATTTACAAAAATCATGTCTTTAGGAAAATCGAAAACGGGCATCTACGTCTAGGGACGCGAAAACAGAAACTGAACGTGAATCACGTCTTGAGAAAAATCACGAAAGGGCATCAACTTTTAGAGCCGCAGAAACGGAAAGAGAACGCCAATCACAGCTTCAGAAAATGCGTCGCAGTGCATCTTCATCGAGAGCTGCAGAGACTCCCCAAAAGCACATCGAAATACTAGAAGCCAATCGTTCGCGAATGGCACAGAATTGATTTATAGTAAGCGGCATTTCATTACAATAAGAATGATGACTACAGTAATCAAAGAACGTACTGATGAACGCAATGAAAAAACTTTTTTCAAGCTCCTCTTTCAATTGCTTCCGTCAACAAGCTGAATGGGTAAATTCAATTGAAATTACCTGGCAAAACAATGAAATACAAATCGATTGACACAGTAATGAACGAAGAACTAGTCGTCATTTGAAATTGCCTGACGAAACAATGAAATACATGTTGATTGATACAGTAATGAACGAAGAACAAGTCGTCAATTGTCCTACTGAATTTTTGAATTCATTGAACCATTCCGGCTGGTCCCACCAGATGTATTAACATGGAATGTTGGCACTCGGTAGTTGTTAACGGTGTGCTTCGGAGGGAAAAACTTTAATAATAACGGCTTGACTGTTCTGGCAATTGTATGTTATCTTGCTAACTAGGTGAGTTATGGATGGCAGGGATTAGATAGACCGAGATCTCGAGCAAAGTACTTGTTCATTGATCTATGCAGTCAATGTACAAAAAGTTGTCAATTCTGTGCGTGTACAATAAGTCACACTATGACAGTGATAGACTCATTTTTCTCTATCCGAGCCGTGCGATTTGGCCCATCAGCAGCTACGCACTATCATCTTGAACACATATGTAAAGGGTTTTCCAACAAGAGTTGTTATTTTGAACCATCCGGTATTTCGGCAGTTGTCACTTTTGAAGCTTTTATTCTTAGACATTTGACAAGTAGAAACTACGACATTACTAAGAATGGAACGGTACACGCTTCAACAAGGCATTGACATTATTGCAATTCATTACAAAAGTGGTGAATATCTTGCAGTCACAATTCGCAAAACTAACGCAATATTGGATAGTCGTGAAGCACCTTATCGGACAGCAATACAGAAATTGGTTGAACAATTCGAGCTGTTGGGACAAGCTAGTAATGTGAAGAATAAAACCCGTGCACGCCGCTCAAGAACAACTGAGAATATTGCTGCTGTAGCCCAAAGTGTTGAAGAAAACCCAGGATAGTCCATTCCTCGTCGTTCTTTGGAATTGGGCTTTCCACAAACGTCATTACACCGTATTTTGCATAAAGACTTGGGTCTTAAGGCATATAAAGTTCAGTTAACACAAGAACTGAAGCCGGTCGATCATCAAAAACGTCGTGTCGTTGCTGATTGGGTCCTTGTAATTATCTCTCGAAGAGGTGATCACAATTTCTTCCTTTGAAAGATAAGGTCTACGCCATTAGGCCAGCGTCGATTCTAGACCTTAAAGATAGAATTCGTGAGGCTATTGAGGACATAGGGCAGCCACTTTAAGATTTGGTTATGGAAAATTCATGAAAAGGATATGGTTCTGTAAGCGTGGTCGTGGTGGCCATTGGTATACCTTCCACTTTATGATGAAGTAAACATCCGATCATTTATTTCAAAAAATTCCATTTTTCTTTGAATACCAAAATAGCACCTCTTATTGGAAACCCCTGTATATCCCCGACACTTATGGTGAGGGTTATAAAACTATGGCTAATATTGTATGAAGAAAAGTGTTACCTTTTTCATGATATAATTCTCTCTTCCAAAATTGCCTTTTTATTTCTTAAATTTCCAACAATCTTCCCCTATATCTGCCCCAACGTGCAATCTTTAATATTAGTTAAATTTATTATTAACAATGTCCTCCTTTTTCCCTTCCATGTTTTCTTGACTAAAAGATTTCCAAACAAATTTGCTGATAAAATAATTGCTTAATCGAGACAAGGGTTTCCGTTGTTGTTGAATTTTATGTTTTAAAAACTTTTTTGTTACTTTTTTCACTATTCATTAACTACTCTTAAAATCTTGCTTTTACTCTGTTTGGTTCTTGTTATTTTTTTTGTTTTGAGTAGACTGTTTATTATTATTTGTATTTCCATTATGAACTTCCTGTATTTAACAAGTACGATTTCCGTTGGCACATCACACTCATTGATTTTGAGCGGATGTTCAAACGACATCTCAACGATGGCGACGACGCCGGTTGGTTTTTTTTTTTGGCAGTTTTTCTACGTTTTGATTATTTTATTAAACATTTTTTGTTTGGTTCTTCTTTCTTTTTTTATTAATTTGTCGTAAATGTAAATTGCAATTTGTTAACAAATTGTTGGTAGAGATTTTATTTAGTTTTTGTTCATTTTTGAGCAGGACAGGGTGTGTAGGCCAAAGGTGTGAGGAGACAGCTTATATAACTTTATTTAAAATATAGATTTTGTAACCATATCTAAATACTTAAGATTAAGTTATGATAATAGTTTTGACTTTGTGGAAAAAGTAAATAAAAATAGCCAAGGTAAAAAAAAAACAAAATCATAGTTCTTCCTATGAATAAAACCTTGTCCAGCATTAACTGCTTTATCTTGATCTTTTTCCTTTCATCTTCGATATCAGCATTTAATCAACTGACTCACTCACTCATCTCTTGTTGCCAACTCCTGTTACTGTCTTAAATACCTTGAGTTTTCTTTCTTTCATTGCTCTTTTTCTTCTGTGTCCTTTATTTTTTGTTACTGCTTCTCGCAGCTTAACGTTAATGTCTTTCACTATAATCACCAAACTATAACAGATTTCATTTCTTTGCTAGTGTGTATCTGTGCAAATATCTGAGTGCGTGTTTGTGTGTGCCTGTGTAATGGCAGTAAAATTTTTCTTTAATATGGCTTTTAATATTGTGCTTATTCGTCTTACTTTGTAGCTTGAAACTAATAGCTGCAGCTGTAATCAATTTTCTGCTGAAGACATTTTTAAAGGAAATTGATTGTCTTTAATTACTTAATGTGCAACCGAAGGAGGAGGAGAAAACTTGCATATCCAGTAAATATGATGTTTGAAGAAAGGGGAGTTATACAAAAAAAAAAAAAAGAAATCGTTAAAAGGTTTCGGTAACCATGACATAAAATGAGACCAAGGAAATATTGTTACTTTAAATAATAGAGGTATTCAAGAGATTATATTTAAGAAACTTAATCATTGATTTTATCATTATGCCAGACAACAAATATATAAAATAATCATAAAAATGTTAATGAAAGAATAGTTTCTCAGAGAGAAAAACTAAAGATTGTAGTGATCTACAATTGAGATTGACGATAAATTTTGTAAGTAGTAAGTAAAAATCAGTATAGACATTCCAACGAATACGTATATTAAGGATTATTTTATGGTTAATGTTACGTACCTTTCTCCAAATTATTCTTTAAGATAAACAAGTAAGGGAGTCATATTCGGCTGTGCCGAATCTTATACAAGGTGGCGCAAAAGTAATCCTTCTATCAGAAAATGCTATAAATTTTGCGATTGGCCTCTAATGTCAGTTCTGTTTTGACATTTGTGTAGCAAACACATGCGAAATACATGTTAATAAACAATGTTACGCTACACTGCTCCAGAACGCGGAATATTCGGTCGGTGACTTTGGTACAACGTGAATTTCGTCGCAGATTTCCTGGCCGTCTAACGCCTACTGGTGAAACACTGCGACGTTTAGCCACTCGCCTCGAAGAGACTGGCACAACACGAGATGCTGCCAGGCGTCGCAGACCCCGGAGTAGCCGTTCTGCAAAGAATATTGCTGCTGTAGCCGAGGATGTCATGGAAGCGCCGTCGACATCGACCAGACGACGTACCACGCAAATGGGTATCAGTCGATGGTCTTTACAACGAATTTTGGTACAAGATTTGAAGATGTTTCCGTACAAAGTCCAGACGGTGCATCAGCTGTTAGCTGCTGACCGCCAATCGGGACTAACATACGCTCAAGCCATCCTCAATCACCACCAAGAGGAAGATGATTTTTCATCAAAAATAATCATGAGTGATGAGGCCCATTTCCATCTTAGCGGGTTCGTAAATAAGCAAAATTTACGCTTCTGGGGCACTGAAAATCCGTGTGTAACCCACGAAGAGCCATTACACCCGCTCAAAGTCACTGTATGGTGTGCTGTTTTCGCTGGAAAAGTAATCGGACCTTTTTTCTTCGAAGACGTCGCGGGCCAAACGGTTACTGTGAATGGTGAGCGCTACAGAGCAATGATCAACGAGTTCTTTTTGCCGCAACTTGATGAATTGGGATTGGAAAACATGTGGTTCCAACAGGACGGTGCAACGGTACACACTGCACCTGCCCCAACCGATATGCTGAAGGATGCATTTCCCGGGCGCCTAATCTCCCGTTTTGGCGATTTGCACTGGCCAGCAAGATGACCTGATTTGACCGCTCCAGACTTCTTTTTGTGGGGCTTTTTGAAGTCGCGGGTTTATGTCAACAAGCCTCAGACTCTTGCAGCTCTTTCGCCGGAAGTTTTGGCCAAAGTAATGGAAAATGCCATAAAAAAGGCTCAAATGACAATCAACTGTGGCGGCGGCCATTTACATGACATCATATTCTCGACTTGATGTAAAAAAAAATTAAAAGACCAAATAAAAATAATCCACAAGAAGAATCAAAGTTTTTCATTTTGTTTTTTTAATTACAGCCAAAAAACATCGGAAGTTTACTTTTGCACCACCTTGTATACCCTTCACCAAATTACACTTTAAAATAAAAATTTTAAATATTCTAAGGTAAACAAAATTGTTTTGAAATATTTTTTTAACATGCTAGCAAAAAAATTTGTATGGCAAAAAATTTTAAAATTTTTTTTTTTTCAAAATTTTGTTTTTAATTTTTTGAAAAAATTAATTTATATGTGAGAAAAAATTTATAACAAAAAAATTGTTTTTTGAAAAAAAATTCTAATAAAGTAAAAATGATATTTCCTGATTTTGACCAACTGTAGGTCAGACTTACTTTAGCTTTATATAATATAACAATAACAAACTTTTTTATACCCTTGCCACTCATAGAGAAAAGTAAATAAAAAAAATGTATGAAAAGATTTTGTAAAACAAAATTTTTGGTAAACAAGTAAGAGTGCTATATTCGGCTATGCCGAATCTTACCCTTCACCTTTGTTGTGGATGCATTAATTGCCCATTTTCAGCGTATAGCATCCTAAATATATCAAGAAAACTTTTAAAAAATTTACATTTAATTGCTGACGAACAGATTCTATTGCAAAAGTTACAAACGAAATAACAATCTTATATATACCCTTCTCATGAAGGTGAAAAGTATAAAAACAACAACGCCAAACGAAACGAAACACAAAAAAAAAATACGCAAAGCAATGAAACATATGTACGTTTTGTTGCTTTTTTGTCAAAGCATGCAATAAATTATCTTTTTTTGATGAAATTTTCAGAGGTTGTCTCGGATATTTCCTCATATCTCCTTTATTTATGAACGGATTTTGGTGATTATGAACAGGAAACTGCTCGAAAGCACGTCTGACAAAATTATTGAAGATTTGGATCCCGAAGATATCTGAGGTCTTCAGAAAATTGATTTCAACAGACAGGTGGACAGACGGACAGACATGGTTTAATCGACTCCGCTGTCTATAAGGATCAAGAATTTATATACTTTATAGGGTAGAAAAATTATATTGTAGAAATTACAAACGGAGTGACAAATTTATATATACCCTTCTCACGAAGGTGAACTGACATGGCTATTTCGACTCCATTATCTATAACGATCCAAAATATATGTAGAAAATATGCGAAGTTCAAAAGGCAATTGATTCCAATAACGAGCTACTTTCACTACAAACGATTTCCAAAATAATGTACTCCGTATTTAAGGTATCACAACCTGAGGATTTTTAGTGGAATGATAAAAAGAAAATTCAGAGCAAAGTTGAAATGAAATAACTTCCAGATCATAGCTTGCAGGTGGCATCAAAAGGGCATAGGACAATTTCCGTTTAATGACATGAGTAAAATCTTCTCAGAATACCAATGATGTCAATATGATCAGAAAAATTAAGCATACACACCTAAATTGACTGACAAACGCAATCTTTATTCCCCCAACAAAAACATCCAGATCATTTATGGCAGCACAAAACATCATGGCCTTTGGCTTTGAGGAATTAATGTTAAGAGCATTTAGTTAAATAAATTTTAAACTCTACAACTTCAGTGAGTTACCACAACTCTTCCTCAGTGTTTAATGTTTAGGAAAGTTTAAAATTTTGAGAAATTTTCAAGCGGTCCTTAAAATGCTTGGATTTAAAAATATCAATTCACACAATAAACCAGCCTATGTCCTATGAAAGTGCCTCTTGAAAAACTAAATTTTCTGTGGTGTCAGTTGACAGTAGTATTTGCGCCTAAGTTGGCTTCAAAATTTAGCACCTTATAACTTTCTACCAAATAGTGAATGAGCAATAATGCATATAACAATATTGCTCCAAACGATGGAATTTAAATTGGTTGTATCACTTAAAAATGCGGGATTCTTTTAAACGCGGTTTTTGTATTTATTCACGTATATGTCATTTTAAATGGTACATACCTGTGATTTATTATCACTTAGTTACTGAACATTATAGAGTAAACAACAAAGTTTTTTAGCTTAGAAAATTTCGAATTTTGTGCCAACAAAGCGTCATGTTGAAATTCAGCTTCATCGCTATAAAAGATGGAACCATTACAATAAACCCGAAGCGTAAGAGATCGTATGTGAATCACGGACAACCAACTGCACCGATACCAAAGCCAAATACCCAAAGCACTCAGTCCAATCTAATATGAGCTGCTTAAATCTGTCCAGAACATCACAGGGATCCTGTACCGAATGCAATTGATTCATTTGCCAGACATGACAACGCTCAGCCATATGTTGGAATACCTTTTAAAAACTATTTAGAAAGAGGTGATTGAGAAGTTTTTCCTCACCCTTCTTATAGTCCAGATCTTGCTCCATCCGACTACTAATTCCTTCGATCGATGCAGTACGCTCTCTCTGGATACGCTTCAGAATTGAATATCCGAAATTTTAAAAAATCTTGTGGGTTCACGAATTTTATTATATCTTTCAGCTGTGAGCAATTTTATTATTTAAAAATTTATATTTCTGGCCGCTTTTAAATATTTTAACTCCAAAAATTTTTAATTTTATTGGCTTTTATGACTAGGCAGTGTTCGTTTGGAGTTTATTAGAAATAAAAGTGTATTGTTAGAAATGTGTTTGGACAACTATTACCAAAGATATTTGCGAAAAGTTGCATACTACAACAATTTTGACTTTTATCGACTTTACATCAAAAACCCATATACAAATCTTAGCCCCTCGAAAAAGTATTTTGATATTATGTATAGATTAATCGAAAATCGGATAAGATAATACTTATGGATCTTTTAAAAACCTAACACAAGTAAACAGTTAGTGGGAGAAAAACACTTAAATGAGTTGAACTTTAATAAAAGGATTTAATAAAACACTTAATAAATCAAATATTTCCTTACACTGCTTTAAAATTGTATCATTTAAAACCCCTTGTTACTTATAACACTTTACCAGTCATCGCCTTAAAACACTTTAATATTAAATACCCATGTTTTCATATTAAACATCAATTTAAACACAAATTTATAACACAAACTTAAAACAGCCAAATCGTTTGCAATGGTTCTTTAACCATGACATTCTACAATCTATTGTTGAAATTTTCAACTTGAAATATCAGCAATACCTCTAGTTTGTACTTCTTCCAAAACCACCTCCCCCCAAAGATTCCTTACTACAGTGTGCTTTATACTTTTTTCGTAAGGAATTGGGCATCTCTTTTTCCACCAACAAAGGAGAAAATTCAATACATTTTACCAGCCAACTCCTGCCAACAACGGTTTGTTCTCAATAGAAAACCATAAAATACCTATTGTTTGGAATGTTTTTTTGGACAAGAGAGTATATTTCGGATCTTTTTTGTTGACGTTGGAAATTGCCGGTGTTTGTTGTAGTTATTGTTGCTGCTGTTTCTGTTGTTGTTTTTGTCTCTTTAGCTGCTTTTGTTATTTAACCAGCTAAAGCTAGAAAAAAAAACCAAAATTATTTCAACAACAACAATTATTCGACAATATTATATCCGTTTTCTTGTTTTTGGCCATTGGGCGTAATTTTGCGGTAGATTCATTTGAGTTTTGCATTGTTTGTTTGTTTATTTGTCGTTTTGTTGTTTTTGATACTTGATATTATTATTGTTGTTGTTATTGTAGTTGCTGTATCTATTGTTGTTATTTCTGTGGTTAATTCAATTGGGATTTAATTTGTATTTGTTATAGTATTAGTAGCTGTAGTAGGTTTTTTATATTCCTACCCCAAATTATACCAATACAAATGCAGTTATTTATTCCAACTTATACATACATGTATACAAATTGAATTGTATATAAATATCAAAACAATAGAATCAAATAAATGTTTTAGTTTGTATAGAAATACATATTATATGGAAATAGGAGGAGTGTTTTTTAATATCAAGAAAAATAATATCTTATTTTTTGAATGAAGCTAAAATTGGAAAATAAAAATAATATTGAAGCTAAGACTGACGAATAAAATTCCTATGATTGAAGCGACAATTGCACAACATAAAGACCTACGATTTGAGTATAAAATGGGCTACGATTAAAGCTAAAATTGGAGTATGAAAAGACTTATTATCCAGCCTAAAATTGGAGCATAAAAAGATCTACAATTGAAGCTAAAAGTGGAGTAAAATGATTTCTGTGATTGAAACTAAATTTGGAGTATAAAACGTCCTACGATTGGTGTACAAAAATACCTTCAATGGAACCTAAAAGTGGAGTATAATGATTCCTATGATTGAAGCTAAATTTGGAGTATAAAACGTCCTACGATTGGTGTACAAAAATACCTACAATGGAAGCTAAAAGTGGAGTATAATGATTCCGATGATTGAAGCTAAATTTGGAGTATAAAACCACCTACGATTGGAGTATAAATGTTTCTCTGATTGAAGCTAAATGTGGAGTATAATGTTTCCTGTGATTGAAGCTAAATGTTGAGTATAAAACGTCCTACGATAATAGTATAAAAAGACCTATAATGAAAGCTAAAAGTAGAGTATAATTATTCCTATGATTGAAGCAAAATTTATTGTATAAAACGTCCTACGATTGGAGTATAAAAAGGCCTTTAACGGAAGCTAAAAGTGGAGTATAACGATTCCTATGATTGAAGCTAAATTTGGAGTATAAAACTTCATACGATTGGAGTATAAATAGTCCTCTGATTGAAGCTAAAATTTGAGTATAAATATCCTATGATGTAAACTAAAATTGAAGTATAAAAGAACCTATAAAACATCCTACGATTGGATATAAAATTGAAGTATAAAAATACTTATTGAAGCCATAATTGCAGTATAAAAAGACCTACAACTGGAGCTAAAATTGCAAAATAAAGAGCCCTATTATTGAGCCTAAAATTGAAGTATTAAGTGTCCTATTGGAAGTATGACTAAAAATGCGGGATTTACAATAGATGGCGTATCATTTGAACGCATTCTTTGTTTTTAATAACTTATGTATCATTATGAAGGGTAAATATCTGACATTTATTCTCACTAAGTTATTGAACATCATAGTGTCAAAAATGAAGTTTGTATTTTGCTTCGAAAATGTCGACATTTGTATCAACAAAGAGTTGAAGTTTGGTTTACTTCTTTATTTGGAAATGATACGGAAAAAAGGAAACTGTTAGTTAATCATTTGAAGCATGTAATTACCCCGAGCACATCAAATGAAACTATTGAGTTGCCACCTCTACGTTTTAAGATTCTAGAGATCGAAAAGGCTATTGTTGATTTAAACTCCAAGAAAGCACCTGGTATTGAAAATATCAGTAACAAGATGGAAGATTTTACTAGTTACCATGATACCTAAGCCGGGAAAAGATCACACAAAAGTAGAATCATATAAACCAATCAGCCTATTGTCTAATATAAGTATCAAAGCAATTTTGAAAGATACTCATGAACAAGTTGTATCCGATGTTAATTGAAAACAATTGTATTTAGAATCATCAATTTAGAAGAAAACATAGTACTATTGAACAAAACCATAGACTTGTAAAAGCGTTTAAGGAATAGAAATATTGTTTCGATCTCTTTTTATATTTCATATATTCGTCTGATATGCCAACTAACAAACGCACTCATACATCAACATTTGCTGATAATACTATGCTATTCGAAGCATTCATGAAAACCCTCAAGAAGCGTCTCGTTACTTACAAAATCACATATTTAAATTATAAAAATGGTTAAAACAATGGAAAATTAAAGTCAAGGAGCAAAAATGTACACATGTAACATTTACATTACGTAGAGAATCATGCCTATTTATATCAATAACCAAACAATAGTCCAACAATCGGAAGTTAAATACCGCGGAATACATCACGATCGTCGCCTTACATGGAAAAGTCATATAGATGACTCTAAAGGTTCAATTAGACGTCCCATAACCGTAACCATATAAAACAGCTGTTCGAACCAAGCTTATGGGCAACAATGTATTTGATTATTGGTGACATGCCATAACGCCATAGCCCTAACAGAAAAATGCTTATGATATTTCTATGGTTACGGCTATGGCGATATGGTAAGTCACGACTAATTGAACCTTAATGAAATTGAAATCAATTCAAATTAATAAGCTCGTTGGCAGAAACTCTACGCTTAGTTTAGATTGTAAACTTCTACTTTAAAACATGATCATAAAACCGATATGGTGTTATGGCATACATCTATTGGGTACGGCCTCAGCGACAAATGTAGAAAAGATCCAAAGATGCCAATACAAGTTCTTAAGAATGATCACAGTTACCCCCTGGTATATCAAAAACGCGAATATGCTCAAAGATCTAAACGTACCCCTTGTAAAAACTGAGATAACGAAAAATGTAGAAAAATATAAAAAAATCTTGAAATTAACTCAAACCCAATGGCCCGCAACATATTAGATAACCGTGGCCACACTCGATTAAGAAGGAGGGACACAGCAGACCAAATCCAGAGACTAGAAGGAAGAATGGCAAAATAATCAAAGCAACAATGAATAAACAATTTTTCGAGCGGCACTGGCTGGACTAATTAAATTATAATTATTAATTTATAAGTATTTTATATTTAAATTATAATTATTTGATATAAGATTAGAAATACTTTGTTGATCATTCAGTAAAAAAAAAAATTGCTGAAGCACACCAACTGCTCACCAAAACTCTTATGGTGAATGTGTGTCATCAATTCAAATGTGCGAGAGATGGATTATTGGGGTTAGAAGTGGTGATTCTGACACGGAAGATAAAGATCGACCAGGCCAGGCAAAAAAGTTTCAAGTTTGATTACTGCAAAACTCAACAAGAGTCTGAAAAATCGTTGAGACTTCCCAAGCAGCAATTTCAAAGGATCCATCCAAAAGTAGGAAAACTGGGTACCATATGAATTGAAGCCGACAGCACATGAAAAACGATTTTATTTGTCCGAAACGATGCATGAACGCTATAACAGAAAATCATTTTTGCACCGAACCATAACTTGCAATGAAAAATGGATCTATTGCAATAACCGGAAGCGTAAGAAACCGTATGAGAAGCCCGGTTAACCAGCCGAATCGATACCAAAGCCAAATATCAATGGTATTACCGTAATGCACCGTATTTGGTGGGAGCAAAAGGGTCCTCTCTATTATGAGCTGCTGAAATCTGGCCAGGGAAACTGTACCAAATGCAACTGATTCGTTTAAAGCGAACATTCGCCGAAAAATGCAGGCAGACATGAAACTGTTATATTCCATCATGATAACGCTAGGCCACGTGTTTAAAAACCTGTTACAAACTATTTAGAAAGAAGTGGTAGGAAAGCTTTGCCTCTCCCGCCTTATAGACCAGACCTTGGCTCGTCCGACTACTGTTTGTCTTTTTAAATCGAAGCAGATCTCTATCTCTAGTATACACTTCACTTCAAAACAGAGTATCCGCTTGATTCGTTCTTGGCCTCAAATGATGAGCAGTTCTTTTGGCGCGGAATCCATATGTTGCCAGAAAGATGGGAAAAGAATGTAGCTATTAATGACCAATAGATTTAATAAATTTATATTGTACAAAATCTTCAAAATAATAGCTAAAAATTTAAAAAAAAATACAAAATTTTTAAGTCATACACACAATAACATTGGCTTTAAAATGAGTATAGAAAGATCTCGATTTAAATTGGAGCATAAAGGACATTGTTGTCATAGACCTTAGAAAATCCAAATAAAATTAATTTCGGTGGTATTAAATCACTTGATCTAGATGGCATATTCAGTATAGTTGTCGCATATGTCGTTCAGAACAATTTCATATCACTTTGGGCAAAAAGAACTCTATTTCCATGTCACGATGTCTAGTACCAATAACAGTCACTGTTTAACCTCGCTCGTTTCCAAAGACACATGGTCAAATGATGTCTGCAGCCCTAAATTTCTCACCAAAAAGTGAAAAGTTGTTAATTCGTATATTTTCCGATAATCACATGTTTGTTTTCTGAACCACAAATGAAATTGTGGAGACAAACAAACCTATCCAATCGAATCAAGTTGTGTGAGTTTTCGTTCAGCTTAATAAAACATACGTTGTTTAACCTCGTGTGTTGTTTTCCACAATATAATTTGTTTCGTAGACAAGATTAATATCATATTATTACAAATAAGTTTATCTTCTAAGCGTTTTACACAACAAATTACTGAAGTTAAAATCGAATTATCAAAAAACCTACGATGGAAGCTTACATTGGAGTATAAAAAGACCCACATTTGGAGCTAAACTTGGAGTATAAATTGTCCTATGATTAAAGCAAAAATTTGAGTATTAATTGCCCTATGATATAAGCTAAAATTGAAGTATAAAAAACCTACTATTTTTGCAGAAACAGCTTATGTCTTAACATAAAATTATGTCTCTAGTGCAAATACATAAAAATAACGTATGTGTGGAAAATCACACATTAGGATAAGCAACGTAACTTTTTATACATTTCGTTATTAAAATATATCTTGGACTCAACTAATGAGTTTTCTGTGCTTGATGCAGAATGGAATTTCATGAACATGTTTTTAAAATATGTAAGAAAATAAATTTTGTGTGTTTTTCCACACAAGGGTGATATAAAAAAATGTTTTTTTTTTTATAAATTCTCACACAATCCCCGTATATTACGAACATTTATTTTGTATGTTTTTAAATTTGTTTTCGTTACAAAAAAAAGAAGGAAAAAGGAAAGAAGTTTTGTTTAAATGTTGAAAATGTTTTACATTCAATTTGTATAAGCCCTTTTGTTGTTTATTCATTTAATACATAAACACACACACACACTCATACAAATTCATTCATTCATATATTCATACATACAAACAAATGAATGAACGCACACAAGCAAACAACAAAGCGTTATGTAGCCATTTTGAATCTGTTAATGGGATTTAAAGGCATTAAAAAGGAGTAGCAGAGTAAGGGACAGAGTTTAACACACAAATAAATACAACAATATTATTTAACACACACATACACAAACACCCATTGTAAATACTAACAAAACAATCAATTTATTTAACAAAAAAAAAATAAATATTTCTTCTTTATCCATAATAGTTAGAAATATTTATGTTGGAGTGGGTGTGAATATTTGAAAATTGGCTTTTTTGCCTAAATTAGTTTATTTTCGGGTATGGTTATGTGTGTAAACTTTGATTTCTCCCATCATTAGTGAAACGGAAAGAGGGGACTTGTGCTGCATTGTTTCTGAGTTAAACACAGAAAATAATGAAATGAAAATCCCAAAATTATTATCAATCTATGTTTAATTGGGTGGCCCTTATTTTGAACTTTATTGATTTTTGAAGCTTTAAAGAAGTAAAATTGTTGTTTGGTATCTAAACTACAAATACTGACAATTTAAGCAAAGAGCTACGGATTTCAACATACATGCGGACGTGGCTACATCGACTCCGCTATCATAACTATTTATCTATATAACTGTCTTTGTGTTCTCGATTTAAAATAGCAAAATAAGTTGGACTATTGCAGATATATTGATATATTTACTTTGCGGCTTCCGAAAGTTGATTTCAACAGACAGACCGACAGCAGGACATGGCTATATCGAATCCAATATCTATAACGATTCAAAATATATGAGGTCAGAAATTTAAAATGTAGAAATTACAAAGAGAATGACTTATATCCATACCTCATGGTGATGGATATAATAAGTTTTATAAAAGGACCACCCTAATATTCTCTATATATAAAAGAGTAATGTTACTGAGTGACTGACAGATTAAATATCGCGATGCCCAAACGGCGAAAGGCAAATGCGTGAAATTTGCAGAAGATTTGTACCTCACATCTTTTAAACTAATGTAGATACAATGAATATTTAAAAATGAACCATTTAGGGGAGAATTCGCTTGAAAACTGTATTTTGGTACTATTTCATGTTTTTCATCGGTGCGCTTCACATGACGGCAACCACAAAACAAATGAAATTTGATTGTCAATCAGAACAGGAGACTATTAAATAATCAGTCGTCAAACTTTTTGATTTTCATCAATCATTGCCGATCGTCTCCAGAAAGCTTATGAATTATTGAAAATTTTAAAAGAAAAACGTTTTCATATCAGTAGAATTTGTGTGAACTGGGTGAGGTTAAGTTCAATCAAGCTCACTTTTGTTCACTCAAAACTTTTTCCATTGTTATACTCAAGCAGTAAGCAGCAGGATATTTATTCTACATCCGTTTTTTCCAAGGTGAACCAACCAGATTATCTGGTGAAAGAATGAATGCTTCTCAGATTGGTGCTTCATAACTCATCTAAACACAAGAGGAAAGGGGCTTCAAGGATACGTTCCCTCAAGTATGTGCATCATCATCCCGGTATGGTCCTTAACCTCGTTCACTTTCTTCTTCCAATCAGATCTGTCTTGCGCAGCACTCTTCCAATCTGTTATATTGGCTTTCCTGCAATCTTCTTCAACTCAATCAAGCCATCTTGACCTTGGTTTTCCCGTTACTCTGGTACTGTATGCGCTATGTTCTGTGGCATTCTAGCGATGTTTCCTGCCCAGCTCAATCTTTGGGCCTTTATAAACTTTACCACATCTTTACCTTCGATTATATTGTCGACCTCTCGGTTGCCATGGGTTGTCTTGGGCCATATATACTTCTTATAATTTTCCTTTCACAGATTCTCAGCTTTTCCTCGTCTGCCAGAGTCAGAGCCCGTGTTTCAGCTTCGACTTAAATTGTCTCATGTGGGCATAGAATACCTTATGGGAAGCTTCAATGCGGTCTTTTATAGAGAGGTGCATGTCGTTGTTACTGTTAATTGAAGCACCTAGGTATTTAAAGCTATTTACCCTTTCGAACGTATACTGTTGAAGCGTTATTCATTGCTGAGTGTTTGCGACCGTGGCCCACGACATGTGTATGTACTTAGTCCCACTTTCGTTTTAGAGCTATATCGTCTGCATATGCGCACATTATTGTCGACCGTGTTAATATATTTCCTCCGCTATCTAAAGATGATATTGCGTGGTTGAGACACAAATTAAAGATGGTTATTGATAGATCATCACCTTGTCTTACACCTGAAGTTATACTAAACTTATCCATGAGCTTGTTTTGTAAAGCAACTTTGGATGTTGTTTTCTTGAGTGTAAGAATCACACTCCTCGTTAATTTTCCTGGAATTCCCATGTTCTAAATATTGGTCCCAGAGTTTTTCAGTTTATCGAGTCGAAGACCTGTTTGAAGTCAATCATGAGCATGTTGTCAAATCATGACCCATTCGTCTAGCATGTGTTCCAATTATGCAGTGTCCTGTAATAAAAGAAAAATAATATCCTTAAATGTTCACAACTAGATTTGTCCTGCCGATATTGAATATAAGCCAGGTCAACCTTGCAATAAGACAGGTGGATTCTGCAGTCTCATGTATTCTCTACAACCATCTTACATTTCGCAAGGTAATACCATAAAAGGGATCAATCGCCTCCCAGCCATCCTCACTCTCCTTCTGGCCAATTTGTCTGCTATACAATTACCCTGATTTCCATTGCGTCCAGGGAACGCTCTACGGAGGACTTGCATGCCTTCCTATTGGAAAAATTGTGTCGTTTCATTCACCGGATTGGCAAAAGTAAAGGTGTGGCTCTAGATATTTCTAAGGCGTTCGATAAGGTATGCCATCGAAACTTATTGCATATGGTGTCTGTAATGACTTCTCTCGATTTATGTAGAGCTTTCTCTAAGATCGCACTATACTAGTCGTTGTAGATGGGATCTCATCGAATGAGTTCAGAATTAATTCAGGAGTACCACATGGCTCCGTTCTTTCTCCTACTCTATTCCTTATTTTTCTAAATGACCATCAAAGTCAAACATATCAACCATATCTATAATTTTGCAGATGACAGCAACATTTAGCATTCATATTCATTCAACCATAGGCCAAGCCTTTCGGAGATTGAGGTAATGAGGCAAGACATGAATGATACACTTAACTAAGATCTTGTGACAATCTCTGAATGGGGTTGTGCAAACGAGACGATTTTAATGCATGTTGCTTCATCTGTTTCTATGGGTGGTGTAATATTAAGGAATCAGAAGGTCTCGATGTTCTAGGCATGAGAATTCAGTGTGATGTTCGCTGGACAAAACACATTTTTTAAGTGTCGAAAGAAGCATTCAAGTGCCTCGGTTTTCAACAACAGTGTAAGAAATACTTTACCACATCTGATCTTCTTACTACTTACACCAATAATAAGCGACTCATAATGGAATACAACTCTTATGTATGGGCCGGAGCTTCGAAGTCTATTTTGGCGTTACTTGACCGCGTACAGAAGAGGGCGAAAGTGCTTATCGGTGACAGTAGGATATCCAGCTCTATTGATTCTCTGGTGCATCGTCGAAATGTGGGTTGTGTGTTCATTGTTCTATCGATACTACAATGGAATGTGTTCTGATGAAATTAGGGAACATGTTCCCGATGCCTGTTGGTTCTTACGAAATACGCTTTCATCAGCAGGGACTCATCTATTCGTGGGATTCATCCATGATTGGTCAGAGGATCGCAACACAACACACTACAGAGATAATTCGTTTTTCGCCGTACCGTCCGTATGTGGAATAAGCTTCCTGTCGAAGTATTTTCTGTTCCTTTCAATGTAGGTCTATTCAAATAAAATGTCCACAAACACTACTATATCCTCCTTCCCTATATTTAACTATCTATTTTCCTAGTTCCAAAACAATGCATTACATGAGTAGGGGTCATCCTTTGAGTGCTGGTCCAAGTAAACAAAAATATACGTATACCTCCAGATAATCGACATTACCTCAGATAGTTGGATCTACTTTCAGCAGTAACTTCCACCTGTAGAGCAGTATGAAAATTGCTAATAATATTTTTCACACTATCGATAGCAAAAGCTCATTTAAACATAATTAAATAGATCAAATTATTCTGTTTAAAAATTCAATCATAACTGGGGTAGCGAAGAGCACCGGGTTAGCTAGTATTATATAAAAACAATTGTTTTGTGTGGTTGCTACAAGTATTTGGGCATTACAAAAGGCTTTATTGTTCAAAGAGCGTGACGCTAATTGTGTTGTTTGGCTACATGTTTTCTAAGGGTCAATATTTTGTTAACATTGCAGCAATTAGGTCAACAAAAAAAAAACGAAATAATTATGAAGCATTATTTTATTTAACCGTGAAGTAGCAAATTAATAATAAAAATCAGAGATTTATGATAAATTATAAAGAAAATATCAAACGTAATATCAAAAGAATTTCTACAAATTAAAGATTTTAAAGCAGTGGTGCATAAAATTAAAATTTACCTAAGCTTGCAAAAAATAAAGCTATTTTTGTAATTGACAAACCCCCTTCCGTCCCCTTTCCACTTATTTTCTATTAATTCATACAAGTTTTAAATGACAAATTATTCAGCTTCCTACATAAAACCTACTTTTATTTAACCCCTAACCCTTAATCTTCACTCCCAGTTCCATAGCAACACCTCTCCTAAACATTTGATTATACAACTTCTTGATTTTTCCACAACGCATGAAGCATAAACGTTTTTTCTTTTTATTTTTTATTTTTTTCTGTAGAGCCATTAAGTAAAACATAATTAAACCATCAACCTTAACTAATTACAGCGATAAATAAATGCTAAAAATAAATTAAAACACATAAACCGCACTTATTTCTGAACTCTATATAAATAATTTCATTGTAGGTATAAAAAGCAACGTATGTAATAGACACACCAACTAATTACAATTTATTACGCCTTCAAACTAAAATACTAAAACAATACAATAAATCTATGATGAAAATGAAAATTGTTGCAATACATTGCTGCACACCGTTTAGAAGAAATAATTGAAGAACAAAATAAAGGTGCGCGAAAAGTATATATAACAAACAAATTCACCCTTGGTGAACTAATAACCCACTAAGCCTCTCAATGCTCATAAATAAATAAATCTTTGAAGTCTTGTGTAATCAGTTTTGCTGGGTTTTATTTTGCAATCGCAAGAAATCAGCCAACCAACCAGTCTTATTATGGTGAACGAACGAGCAGGCATGGGAATAAAGGCTTCAAATTCAGCAATAGCAAGAACCAACAAATATTTATGTGTCGAAAAAAATAAAAATAAAAACGAAAATATTATATTATTCTTCTCAAGCAATTTGTTGCAATTCATTGACTTTTAGCACAACAAAACATTTTTCAAAAACATAAATTTCGTTACATTTCTAACAAAAGACAGTTGGAAAATGTATGACCTGTGTTTTTAGGCAGGGAAGGCGAAAAAAATCATAGCAGCAGGAGAACTAATGGCATGCCAAAGTAACAGTAGTACAAAGGGAACTGTTTGCAGAAATTTAACTTAACAACTTTAACAAACCTGAACTGAACTAGAACTGAACTAGAACTGAACTAGAACTGAACTAGAACTGAACTAGAACTGAACTAGAACTGAACTAGAACTGAACTAGAACTGAACTAGAACTGAACTAGAACTGAACTAGAACTGAACTAGAACTGAACTAGAACTGAACTAGAACTGAAGTAGAACTGAACTAGAACTGAACTAGAACTGAACTAGAACTGAACTAGAACTGAACTAGAACTGAACTAGAACTGAACTAGAACTGAACTAGAACTGAACTAGAACTGAACTAGAACTGAACTAGAACTGAACTAGAACTGAACTAGAACTGAACTAGAACTGAACTAGAACTGAACTAGAACTGAACTAGAACTGAACTAGAACTGAACTAGAACTGAACTAGAACTGAACTAGAACTGAACTAGAACTGAACTAGAACTGAACTAGAACTGAACTAGAACTGAACTAGAACTGAACTAGAACTGAACTAGAACTGAACTAGAACTGAACTAGAACTGAACTAGAACTGAACTAGAACTGAACTAGAACTGAACTAGAACTGAACTAGAACTGAACTAGAACTGAACTAGAACTGAACTAGAACTGAACTAGAACTGAACTAGAACTGAACTAGAACTGAACTAGAACTGAACTAGAACTGAACTAGAACTGAACTAGAACTGAACTAGAACTGAACTAGAACTGAACTAGAACTGAACTGAACTAGAACTCTGAACTGAACTAGAACTGAACTAAAACTGAACTGGAACTGAACTAGAACTGAACTAGAACTGAACTAGAACTGAACTAGAACTGAACTAGAACTGAACTAGAACTGAACTAGAACTGAACTAGAACTCTGAACTAGAACTCTGAACTAGAACTCAGAACTAGAACTCTGAACTAGAACCCTGAACTAGAACTCTGAACTAGAACTTTGAACTAGAACTCTGAACTAGAACTCTGAACTAGAACTCTGAACTAGAACTCTGAACTAGAACTCTGAACTAGAACTCTGAACTAGAACTTTGAACTAGAACTCTGAACTAGAACTCTGAACTAGAACTCTGAACTAGAACTCTGAACTAGAACTCTGAACTAGAACTCTGAACTAGAACTCTGAACTAGAACTCTGAACTAGAACTCTGAACTAGAACTCTGAACTAGAACTCTGAACTAGAACTCTGAACTAGAACTCTGAACTAGAACTCTGAACTAGAACTCTGAACTAGAACTCTGAACTAGAACTCTGAATTAGAACTCTGAACTAGAACTCTGAACTAGAACTCTGAACTAGAACTCTGAACTAGAACTCTGAACTAGAACTCTGAACTAGAACCTGAACTAGAACCTGAACTAGAACCTGAACTAGAACCTGAACTAGAACCTGAACTAGAATCTGAACTAGAACCTGAACTAGAACCTGAACTACAACTGAACTAGTCGAAAATACTTATTCTTTTTTGAGACAATATGTTCTTATGAAATCACTGTTTTCTATTGCCAATCGAATTCGTGTTGTGGCATTGTACAGCACTTTGCTTATAAACTTCGCCTATTTGATTCCTTGTTTTTGTATTTTTTGTTGCGCCAAAATAAAAACATAAATATTTTACAACTTTTCCCAACCGTGGTGGGTTGTAAACATGAGGAAAACATACAAACAGCAAATAAAATAAATAAATTAGATTTTTTTGTACTGCGGCACCGTGTTTGGTTAAACAAAACATTGTTCTCATTACCTCTCACAAATGTATGCCTACAAAAAAGCGAAAACTTTCGATTTGGTATTAAATAGAAAACGAAATTTTTATCTCCAATAAGTCTAGATGGGCTGGAAACGTTTTTTTTTTTTTTTTTTTTTTTTGTTATTCTGATTATGTGATTTCGTGCTGTTTTATTTTTTGTATAAAATACTGTAATGAAATTAACATGAGAGTAGTTGGTGGAGCCGCCATGGTAGAGGTATAACAACATTTAGGGTATTAAAAATAAAAAAAAATATACATATTTCAAAAGTAGGAGAACACTGCTGTCAGTTTTTGTTTTTAGCATGTGGAGTATTGGATAAAAGATGAAATTGAGGTTCACATTGTTCACAGCGAACGAGTGAATTAATATTGTCATGGGTCTGCTGCCGTAAGCTGTAAAATTTATTACTACTGTGAAATTTCATTGTACAAGTTAAAATACTTGATGGTTTTGCATGGAATGATTTAAATACTGATGGGTCTATTTTTGCAATTCAAATGAAAATGAAAGGACGAAATGAAGTGAGCAGTTTAGTGTGTAAACTGCGGGCATTTAAATGTTTGCCTATTCATCATTAAACTCCGATTTTCAATATTAAATAAAAGTCTTAACAAAATTCTAATACTTAGCTCTTTAAATTACACATAGTACCAACAGCTATCATTCGCCAAATACTACAATCAGTCAATACCCACAACGCCTTCTATTGTTACTGATCCCTGGCTTAAGAAGCAAGGCAGGAAAGGAAACAGCTAACCACAAATTTATTCAAAACACAAAAAAAAAAAAAAAAACTCAACAAAACAACATCTTGAATTAAAGGAAACATGTGTGCGAACACACGCTAGATACTGAATGAAAACTAAAGCAAATTTTAAGCATGTTGCGGTTGTATTGGTGGCAATAGTTGTGATGGCGTTGATTGTAGTGTTTGATGTTGTTCGCTTTTATTTTATTTTTTCTATTGTTATATTAACATGCAACATATACTCACATATGCTTACAACAGCAACATCCTCTCCTACAAAACTTATGTGTCTAAATACAACAACATTCTTAGTTAGTTTTAATAGAAAAAAGAACAATAAAAAACATTTACAACTGTTGTAACATTTAGAGTAAATATAGTTCTCGTTATTGCTGCTGTTGTATTTGATATTGTTAAAGCTGCGTATATTTATAAGCATGTACGAGGGAAGTTGTGTAAATTCAAGGTGGTAGAAAAAACATAAAGTTGTGCAGGTTCGAGTCGGGGTTTTAAAGGATCTTCCAAAAGGGTCTTCCGTACTGTGACAGCTGATACCGGCCATTTGCTGAAGCTACATCTATTGAATTGGCTGTCATTTGAACGGACTGATATAGCGTTCAACCACACGTGCAAATGATAAAATTTGTTTATTAAGCAACGTTGCGCGCTCTTTGCCCACCTTATTACGAAGCCCATTTATGGATGAATGAGTAATTCAACAACTAATATTGTCGAATTTGGAACGATACCAATCCACATGAGATCCAAGAGCGTACAATGCATTTCGAAAAAGTTCCTATTTGGTGTGGATTTTGGACTAGCGGCGACTAAGCCATCACAATCAACGGCCCTATATATCAATGATTACCTACTTCATTTGGCCTATATTAGATGATATGGACTCCAACGGCATACGGTTTCAACAGAAGGCCCTACGTACCACACAGTTCATGCCACATTGGACATTTTATACTCGCGTGGATGTGATGTGAGCTGGCCACCGAGATCTTGCGATTTGACCACGTCAGCCTTTCTCCTGTGGAGTTTTATTAAATCGCACGTCTACAAGAATAAGCCACAAGCTACAGCGATCCTCAAACACAACATAATCCAAGCCATCGATCAAACTCATCCTGACTTATACGCCAGAGTTATGGAAAATTGCATATTTTGGATGCATGACATCCAGAAAAGCCGCAACGTTCATTTACATGATGTTATATTGGCCCTTTAAACGAATAAAAGATTTAAACAAAGGATGAGCTTAATGAAAGACCCTTTAAAAACCGAAAATGAACGTGAAATTTAATCTGAACTATAACCTAAACTATTTAGTTCAGTTTCTTGTTTAGGTTCTAGTTCACGTTCTTGCTCAGGTTTAATATGAAGTTCTAGTTCAGGTTGTAGTTCAGATTCAAATTAAGTTCTAGTTCAGGTTCCAGCACAGGTTCTAGTACAGAGTTATTGTTCAGAGTTCTAGTTTAGAGTTCTAGTTCTGTTCTAGTTTTGTTCTAGTTTTGTTCTAGTTCTGTACTAGTTCTGTTCTAGTTCTAGTTCTGTTCTAGTTCTGTTCTAGTTCTGTTCTAGTACTGTTCTAGTTCTGTTCTAGTTCTGTTCTAGTTCTGTTCTAGCTTTGTTCTAGTTTTGTTCTAGTTCTGTACTAGTTCTGTTCTAGTTCTGTTCTAGTTCTGTTCTAGTTCTGTTCTAGTACTGTTCTAGTTCTGTTCTAGTTCTATTCTAGTTCTGTTCTAGTTCTGTTCTAGTTCTGTTCTAATTCTGTTCTAGTTCTGTTCTAGTTCAGTTCTAGTTCAGTTCTAGTTCAGTTCTAGTTTAGTTCTAGTTCAGTTCTAGTTCAGTTCTAGTTCAGTTCTAGTTCAGTTCTAGTTCAGTTCTAGTTCAGAGTTCTAGTTCAGAATTCTAGTTCAGAGTTCTTGTTCAGAGTTCTAGTTAAGAGTTCTAGTACAGAGTTCTAGTTCAGAGTTCTAGTTCAGAGTTCTAGTTCAGAGTTCTAGTTCAGAATTCTAGTACAGAGTTCTAGTTCAGAGTTCTAGTACAGAGTTCTAGTTCAGAGTTCTAGTTCAGAGTTCTAGTTCAGAATTCTAGTACAGAGTTCTAGTTCAGAGTTCTAGTTCAGAGTTCTAGTTCAGAGTTCTAGTTCAGAGTTTTAGTTCAGAGTTCTAGTTCAGAGTTCTAGTTCAGAGTTCTAGTTCAGAGTTCTAGTTCAGAGTTCTAGTTCAGAGTTCTAGTTCAGAGTTCTAGTTCAGAGTTCTAGTTCAGAGTTCTAGTTCAGAGTTCTAGTTCAGAGTTCTAGTTCAGAGTTCTAGTTCAGAGTTCTAGTTCAGAGTTTTAGTTCAGTTCTAGTTCAGTTCTAGTTCAGTTCTAGTTCAGTTCTAGTTCTAGTTCAGTTCTAGTTCAGTTCTAGTTCAGTTCTAGTTCAGTTCTAGTTCAGTTCTAGTTCAGTTCTAGTTCAGTTCTAGTTCAGTTCTAGTTCAGTTCTAGTTCAGTTCTAGTTCTAGTTCAGTTCTAGTTCAGTTCTAGTTCAGTTCTAGTTCAGTTCTAGTTCAGTTCTAGTTCAGTTCTAGTTCAGTTCTAGTTCAGTTCTAGTTCAGTTCTAGTTCAGTTCTAGTTCAGTTCTAGTTCAGTTCTAGTTCAGTTCTAGTTCAGTTCTAGTTCAGTTCTAGTTCAGTTCTAGTTCAGTTCTAGTTCAGTTCTAGTTCAGTTCTAGTTCAGTTCTAGTTCAGTTCTAGTTCAGTTCTAGTTCAGTTCTGTTCTAGTTCAGTTCTATTTCAGATTCAGGTTATAGTTCGGGTTCTAGTTTATATTCTTGCTCAGGTTCTAGTTCTTGTTAACTTTCTAATTCTAGTTTAAGTTTTAGTTCAGGTTTTATTTCGAGCTCTGCTTATATTTCTGGTTGTGTTTAGTTTTTCGTTCTAATTCAGCTTCTAGTTCAGCAACCTGTTAATATTTTAGTTGACTTTGCTGCTGTTGAGTTAGTAGTTAAGATTTATTAATTCTTGTTTAGTTTCTACTTCATTTTCTAGTTCTAGTTCTGGTTTAAGTTAAGTTTATAGTTTAGTTCTATTTTAGATTCATATTTTAGTTTAGGATATAGTACAGTTTCAAGTTCATTTATCTGTTTTGGTTTCAGTTTACGGTCTAGTTCTAAGTCGAGTTTCTTTTCAGATTTCTGTTTAGGTCTTGGTTGAAATTCCAGTGCGATTTCCATCTAGTCAAGATTCTATTTCACTTTTCCTTAATTCATGATTGCTCCTCTTATTTAAATATATTCCACAGTTTGTTGTAAGTCGCTTGTTGTTGGTTGCTGTTTGGTTTGTGTCAGCAAATGTTGCCTTAACACGCATTTTCTATATCCCAAAACTGAAGCTTCTCGTGTTGTTTGTAGTTCCAACAGTTTATGTAGATTTTTCTTCACATTTTGCTTTTTAAATTAGAAAAACATAAACAGGAGAAACTAAATCACATACACATGGTGTGTATTCAAATGTAATTTCTTAAATTGTTTTCTTTCTAATTTTTGCAAGGAAAATGTTACACGCAAAATACAAATTAGCGCTCTAACAACAAATGACTTAAGGAATTCTTTTTTTTTTCATTTGGTTGGTAAGAATTACTTAAAGGATTTTTTTCATTTTTTTTGTAATAGTTAAAGATTAAGGAAGTTTGCAGTTTGTTTTGGAAAATAAAATGAGGTAGAGTTTTCTTTGCAAAGATTGTAAGGATTATCCCAGAGAGAGCATTCTTCATCGATCGAAAGAAATAGTAGTCGGACGGGTCAAGGTCTGGACTATCAGGTGGACGAGGCAAAACTTTCCAACCACTTGATTCTAAATACTTTTTAACAGGCATTGTAACATGTCACCTAGCGTGGTCATGATGGAGAATTACGCTTTCATGTCGGCCGCATATTATGGGCGCTTTCCGGCCAATGCTAGCTTCAAACAGTTTTCTTGTAAAGGTCTGGTCAGATTTCAGCAACTTATAACATCATCATTTGGGACATACAAAATCGTCTTTCAATGTCTCTTAGCCTCAATTCGCATTTCTCTGCTTTTGGATGAATCCTGCTGCTTGCAAACGTTTTGCTGCTTGAGCAACTCTAAATGATTGTGCAAACTTTTGTTTAATTTGACCATAATCTTCAGAGAGTAAGGCCTCCAATTCATGGTCTTCAAACGTGTTGGGCTGAGCTGGGCATTCTTTGCCTTCCGTGTGAAAATCACCACTTTTGAACCACATAAATCATCTCTAGCAAGTTGAAACCGATGAAACACATTCATCATAAGCTTCGGTGAGCAATCGATGTGCTTCAGCGGCATTTTTTTTTTTCAAATTAAAGAAGTAAAGAAAAACTTCCCGCATATGACGCTTTGTTGGCACAAAAATCGATATTTTCAAACCAAAAAAAAAGTTGTTTACACTACAATGTTCAATAACTAAGTGAGAATAAATGGCAGATATATGCCCTTCAAAATGGCATATAAGTTATTAAAAACAAGAAACGTGTTCAAAATTGTAAATCCCGCATTTTTAAGTCTAACATCCATAAGGCTCAATTTGTAAGAAGGCTGAAAGCTGATAGAGACATTTTTATCACAGATTTGAAGTTAGGGGCTAGTGTCATGTAACAGAAATACTGTTGTTCATTGTTATAATTTTGGTTATTTCATAATGTTTCTCAAAAATCCTGATTTTATTTTACTCTTTTGTTTTTTTGTTTTAATATTTTTTCCTGGACTTTCAATAAATTCTTGTGTTTGGCTTAAGTTAAGTGTAAATAGCTATTCTTCCTGTTTTATCTTTAACTTGTTGTTTCCTCATTTCTTCCGTTTTCATACTCTGACACTCCAACTAAAAGTCAAGTTTAAGCATGTTCTTGTAATAATGCGTATTTGGCTTTAATAAAATACAACTTTAATATAAATTTCATACACATCAGTGAGTCTTTTAACTTGATATTAAATAAAAAGTATTTATTTTTAGTCTATGGTCATTTACCTTTTGTTTTGTCGTAGTCGTAGTCGTTGTCTTCTTTGTTTTTCTTGTCTTTCCTTCCTTAGTTTTTTGTTTTTTTTTATCAGGAATCTTACTAAACTACAACTAAACTCGTATCGGGATTTGTTCACTGAACACTACATTGCATTCTCAGTGAGGGTAGAATGTTGTTAGTTTGTTTAATAGTATCAGGGTGTTTGTACAAATTATGTCCCCCAGTAAGGTTTTGTTGTGGAGACCCTTAACTTTAAACATTTGTTTTTTTTTTTTTTTTGGAGACTAGGTCTTGTATTTATTACTGTGCTCCTTATTTTGCTTATATTATATACATTCGTTCATTCGTTCGTTCATTCTCGAGCTGCTTTATTTTCAATTCTATTGTTAGATTGTTAAGCTACAATTGTTAAGACGTTTAAATCCTCTAGATTTAGTTTTCCACTTCGATAATTCTACACTATGCTTAACAAACTTTAAATTTTTGGAAAAACAGGAAAAAACAAAAACTAAAGCTGAAAAACTGTGGAGGAGATTCTTTTTTAACCAGCTACATGCAGTTTAACATTTACTTCATCGAAGTATTTGGCACATTGCAAAGTATGCAGGGGAAAATCTATGCTACAAGTGTTTTCTTTGGCCATTCTCAACAGCAATGCTAGGAAAAAGGACATCTAGCTGTTGTGCTGCTGGTGGTTAAAGGAGAGAAATGTAAAAAATATTTTTTAAACAAAACTTTTTTTCTGGTATTTTTGTAGATTTATGCTTCGTTGAATTCATTGCTTTATGGAACCAGTAATTTGGGAAAAACAATTTTATTGAATCTTGTTTAGTTTTTAAATGAAGTTTGTTTCCAAAAAATTGCTTACAATTATATTTATATTTTAATAATTACAAAATTTATTGCAAAATTCATAACTTTTTCTAGAAATGCAATTAATTTGTTTAAAAAATATACTTTCTTTTTTAAACTTTTTAGGAGTCCTTTAAGTATATTGTTAATTTCTTAACCAAATCCTTTTAGTAATACATCTAGGGTCATGTATAACTTATTTTAAATCTAGAAATATAACAAATTTCTAAATATTGCAACAACTTTTTATTGCCAGCTTAAGGACAATTGGCAAAACATTAAATTACTAGGTTGTAGAAAAGTTGTTTTATTTTACTGCACTGATTGCAATTACTTAAGCCACAAATATTAACACAAATACACAGCAATAACTACATACCCAGCAGTTAAGAAAGTAGTCAATGTGTGTCTATATGTCTGACCACTTGTTTGACTCCAATTGATATATTTTGAGACATTTGACACTTATGTGCTTGTTTTAGTGCACATAGAAGTCAATTGTATACATCCCATGTAACCTAGCGTGAAGTTATTTGTCACTTAAGTGTGCCTAAGTAATCTAGAGTGTAGTCACTTTCAACTGCACTTTAAAATTAGATATTTTGCCCAAAAAAGTAGTCTATTGAAGGAAGGTTAGTTTGTAAGCAATTTTTTATTCGACTGTATATGACATGTCATTCTAATTGACTACTTGAGGTCAATTAGCTTCCGTACATGTTAAATATTTACACAGAAAAAACAGATTCGTAATAGCAACCGAATTTGTTGCCAATCGAATGATTCGGTTGCACACATAAAATTTTTCGGTTCTATCAATAGAAAGTCAGTTGATAAAGAAGAATTTCGGTTGAAGCAACCAAACTTTTGTTACCCCTTATAAAATTTTGTAGCTACAACAGTAAAATTCGGAGTCTAAGACAGAATCATTCGATTGGCAACAAATTCTGTTACTATCACGATTCTGTTTTCTCTGTGTAGTTATGTAGCTGATCAAGTAATCAGTTAGGTAGCTAGTAAGGTAACTAACTATGTGTAACGCAGGCGCGGAGCCAAAGGGGGTCAAAGAGGAATTCCCCCCCCAAAACCGACAAATTTTCTAAAAAAAGAAAAATGTAAAATAAATTTTGATATACGCACACTTCCCCCCTCCGCGCCTTATGTAACCGGTATGTGAATACAATGCACGGACTACTTTGAACCAGCTATCAGATACAATCCACTGACTACTTTCGATCAGCTATCAGACAGTCCCATTGTAATCCAAATGGATAAAACTACAACTTACGTAGCTAGTTATGTAAGTGTTGTCACCCTAACCGATGGGTAACATCACTAGTTCGGTACAGCCTCCTAGAACTGCTGGGTATATAAACTAATATACTAGCTCACCAACATAAATGTGTACAAATTTATAAACACACACATTTATATAAATACATGCATATGTCCATGTGTTTGCATACTATGTTCGTATGTATGTGTGAGTTTAAAATCCCCTAAGCTTTTTTAAAACAAAATATTTATACCTGGTTTTAGCAAAAAAAAAATATGATTTAAGCCACAATATAATGTCAGTTAGACAGCATTAGAAAATAGGGCTATGCAAATAGCTACAATATAGTAAGCTAGTTTTTATGTTTACCAGTGAGGCTAGAAAAATAATGCAAATTGTTAAAGGGAAATTTAATATTGGTACTTTTTCATACAGTTTAATTGTTTATACCACTACTATAAGGAGTCAGCTTATACACATATGGTCAATTCACATGGTCTCTTATCATGTCATATTGTCATAATATTTTACAATGTCTTTTATTACTTTTCAAGCAAAAAATGTCCTAAAAAAATACTACTTTCTATGCTATGTTTATTCTGTTATCGTATCGAACCAGCACAGACCAACGCCGAATGCCTTAGAGTCGGTTAGGACATAATGACAATATGACTGATAAGAGACCTTGTGAGTTGATAATATACAATTTACCAAGCTCTTTTTATACCCTTTATCATGAGTGGAAAGGGTATATATAAGTTTGTCATTCCGTTTGTAATTTCTACATTTTTCATTTACGACCCCACAAAGTATATATATTCTGGATCGTTATAGATATTGCCATGTCCGCCTGTATGTTGAAATCAACTTTCCCAAATAACTTACAAACATAATTGATACAACAATATATCGGTAAGTCGCTATTTTAAATCTAGAAAATCGGCCCATAAATGGCTGAGATGTAAGGAATAATCCGGGACAACCTCGATTTTTGGCCTATTTTCGATCTATATCTGGATTACTAAATTATTAATATAGACAATATGGATAGTGATGATAGATATTTCAAATTCCATTGCAATGATGTATATAAGACAACCAACGTCAAATAATTTGAACCTACAATGGGTCAAAATCGGGAAAAATATTTTTTGACCCGAATTTTTTTTTACCAAAAAAATTTTTTTGTCATACATTTTTTTTCACTAATATTTTTTTTAAAAAATTAAAAAAAAAAAATTTAGAAAAAATTTTTTTTTTTTTAATTTTGAAAAAAAAAAAAAATTTTGTTTACCTAAAACTTACTTGTTTTAAATTATTTTCCATTCCATGTATCCTTAACTACATGTCAGGTTTTTATTTTCAATTGTGCTATCAACTGTATATGTATACTTAAAAATAAATTAATACTAAATGAAAGAGCTTCTTTTAGCCGTTTCCGCATATCACTTTCTTATTCACTCTTATCTTTGATTTATCTGGAAACAAATAATTATAAATAACAATGTAAAAAGCTACATATAATGATTAGAACACATTTCAACTTACCCCATGATTGACTAATGCAGAGATCAACGCCATACTACAAGATGGTGGCAAGACGGCACCACAACATTTTTTGAAATTATCGGGAATCCGTAATGCAAGAATTTGTTCAGCTTAGATGACCTCTACAATTAAGAAGATCAAGAGAAAGATCTTCGATTTTAATTTATTGTTTTCTGCAGCGAAACCACAGCGACCAGCATATATCAATCTAGAAATCTTCAGTGGAAAACCAATCACCAATTGCTACAAGATTGCAAATATGTAGTTGCACATTTGCTGCAACAACGTCATAACTCAAAATCTAAGTTTTTTGATCTCAGTTATACAAAATATGCTCCGTTCTATAGTATTTCATATAGTTTTATCAGTGTTCAACAAAGTCAATTATTTTTTGTATAAGAGTGTTTTTTTGTTGTAAACATCAAATTTAAAATTCATGTTTTCTCGTATATTTGACAAAAAAAAATTGGGTTACATACACATTTGAAAGATATTAACATCAACTATTTAAATCAGGTTTTATTTCTGAAATCTCAAAAAACTTAAAAAAAATCCATTTTTTTAAACTTTTTTCCCTTGTTCAGGTCTATAGGTAGCAAACCGTTCAAAATGCAAGGAAACAATCAACTACGGAAATGTACCTAAAATCTCAACAAACAACTCTCTGGAACATATGAACTTCCTAGCAATGATTCTTAACACCATTTAGGTAGGTCAATATAAGTTAGTAAGAACTATTAAATTATTATTAACTAAAGCATACTTTAAGGCAGCTTTAAAAAAATTATTTAGATTTTTTTAAGTTTTTTTGCGATTTTGATCTTGAAGATGAAGTTTTTTTGATTTTATATGTTCACAATTTTTGTTCTTTATGACAAGGGCTACAACTTTGTCCCAGAGAGTAAATCAGGCTCATATCTTGAGCCTGATAAAATTATCACTTTTTTTCAAAAATGACACAGAGGCCCCAAATCTTTGGGGGCCCATAAAAAAAGCATTCGGGTAAAACTGGGAGACACTGGTTTTTTTTAGTCTTTTATCACTGAGTGCTGTCCATATATGGTTATTTTTTATGACTCAAAAATTTACACACAGTGTATATGTCAAGTATAGACAGGGGATAAAGTTTTTTATTAGTAAGAAATTATTTAAAATTAGTAAGAATTTTTTCTGTGTGAACCAATGTGGTATTTACATTTGAATAAACTTGATTGTATATATTGGAATTAAAAAAAAAAAACAAGTAAGAAATTGTAGTCGTTCCAGTCCGACACTACACTGAGTAAATGAGCAAGAACGTTTTTCTCTTCAAATTTTTAAAGCTATTTTATCGAAATAGCTTCCAAATTGCAAACTGTATTTTGAGAGCAAGTTTATATACACAGGCAACCAGCCAAACAATTCACAAAGTGGTACTTAGTCGATCGTTAAACATTAAGGTTAGACTATTATTTTTGAGTATTACAAACATCAGTTTAGTAACAAGAAAGCCAAATAGGTAGGAATAGTACTCGATTGGAGACTATCTCTTTTCTTTATTGTATATGAGAACTTTTCATTCCAAATAGTTATAAACGTCTTGCTAAACACCTGACGAGTAAGTTTAAATTGTCTGCTGTGTATGTTCATTCAATGTATTCAGTTTAAACATTATCTAAGTCATCATGTTAAAAACTTAATGACTATTAGAATTTTAAATTTTTGTGCAATTTAAAAACTTCTCAAAAATTATGGTAATATATTGGAAAAAATACATTGATAGAGTCATGATAGATGGAGTAATAAGAGTAAAGAAAACCAAAGAACCAAACTATACACAGATGGTTCAATAATAAGTGAACAAACTGTAGAGTTGGCTTCTACAAATGAGGCAAAAATATGGATAAATACTCTAATGTTTCAGATTATGGTACTGTACATATGATGAAGATCAAACAATTTGGAGAACTTGACTACAACTATTTCAAAAAATTTTTTTTTTTAAATGCTATACAAATTTTCAAAGTCTAATGACATTAATTTATGATAGATTTAATTTTCGCCTTTTAAATGATCATAACTTTAAGAGGTGAAAGATTAGTAACCTAAGTTTTCGGAGTTTTTTTTTTTTTTTTTTTTTTGAATGGTCTACTGATATTCATTTCAAAACCCATACGAAATGCAAGCCAATGCTTCCTGGATCCCACATCTCACCTTCGTGTGAGAAACCACATTAATCTTATTTATGTGTGGTTTTCCACACATATGTAATTTCTTGTATTTTGCACTAGGAACATCCGGCAAATACCAAATAGGTGTATTTTTTAAACATACTCATAATCGTAACGTTTGTGTCAAATGTGTGGAAGATAAACTAATTTTATGACAAGATCTCGGTAGCCAATTGTGATCACCTCTTCGAGAGATTACACTGTCCGGAAACTTTTCCCGTAACAGAGTAATGGTTTCGTTGCTTGAGTGTCACGTATCGTCGCCTTTATGAAAGTAAACGTTGTCCACATCAATATCATCCATCTCCGACCATAAGATACGGTGTGATGACGTTTGTGGAATGGCCAATTCCAAAAAACGACGAGGAATGGACAAACCTGGGTTTTTTTCATCACTTTGGGCTACAGCAGCAATAATATCAGTTGTTCTTGAACTGGTTTCAACAGCTCGAATTTTTCCACCAATTTCTGTATTGCGGTCCGAAAATTTGCTTCACGACGACCCAAAAATGCTTTAGTTTTGCGATCTTTGACTGCAAGATTTTCATCATATATGTAGTGAATTTTAATAACTTCAGTGCATTGTTGAAGCGTGTATCGTTCCATTTTTAGTAATGGCGTAGTTTCTACTTATCAAATGTCAAAGAATAAAAGCTCAAAAGTGGCAGCTAAAGAAATACCGGGTGATTCAAAATAACACCTCTTGTTGGGAAAACCCTTTATATAGGAGAATACATAACAGATTATTACAGCAGAATCGGTTTCAATAGGGTAACAGAAGTGTCTACATAAAACCTTTTATTGACTGTTTTTATCAACAGGTATCTATTCGTTTATATTTCACCAGATACTTTTTCAGAATAGTACTAATTAAAAGTACCAAAAGAATCTAGCTTTTTCTCCTCTATACTCCAATATACACCACTATACAAGTGCCTATAAATAATGACAATAATTTCTACAAACATTTACAAGCTTAAACAATTTGTCTACGCACCGGAATGCGTTACATGCTAAAGCAGAACTAAAAAAATATGTACATTTCCGTTTTTAAAACTACAATACACGCATACCACAGCAGGTTAAAAGTTCATACAGAGCCATATATACTTGCACCTAGGTATTTCATTAATGCAAGACCATTTGTGTGTGTTACCCCTTTAATAAATACCATTTTTTACAAATTATGTTTGTATATACATATGTAAAGACTGATTATATATGTACTTGTTTTCCTACTTACTACAATAAAGCAACATTATTACATTTTTATTTCCTTCATAAAGCATTTGCATTGTATATTACTTAAGTATGAAGGTATATAAGCAGATGTATAGAATTTATTTTTAAAAAATATGTATTATGCGTTTAGATTTTTAAGGATATGTAGCTGTATGTTAAGTAAACTAGTTGTTCACAGGTTGACAGAGAAGGAGAATGAGAGCATAAGAATCAGTATGAATTACATTGTAGAAAACCAGTGTTAATATAAGCAAATTGTTTGAGGTAAAATGTATTTAACTAACGTTGATTCTTTAAGCAATAGATGAGCTGCAGTAAAGCAGATTAGTTTGCAGTTAGTTAGAGGAGCTTGCCTTAAGGTTGAGGTTGCAGCTAAATCATAGAATATACTCAATGGTACTATATAAATGAGGTTTAGGGAATAATTTAGGAAAAAAGGCCAATAGAAAACTAGTAACAAATAAGGAAACAAAAGGAGGTCGATAGGACTTTAAATGCCACTGCTACAGCAGCATTTGTATTACAAATAGATTTTAGAAATCGACATTTTGTTAACAATATTGAATTTTACAGAATAATTGCTTTTAGAAAACGTTCAGAAATTAAACATTGCTTTTTGGTATTTCTTTCCTATTGACCCTTTTAATTTCTAGCTAAAACTAGTAGATTTTAGCCATAGTTAAGTGTTGAATTAACGTGCAGTTTATTTTCATACAAAACCACAAGATCCATTACAGGATATCCTTACAAATACACTGGCACATGGCAAATACATGTATGCACGGGAATGTATGTTTGTATGTATACACAGGCGCAATTGTTTGTATACATGTACAAACACAAGCCGAAACATATGCCCAACAACACTTATAAGGCAAATAAACTTATAAATACACAAACACATTCGCAATTACTCACACATAGTAGTACAACAAAATTTGTAGTAGTTTTCGTTTATCATAACAGTGTTCACATACACATGCACTAACTTACAAACTCAATCACACTCTTATAAATGTAAACAGTACCTAGAAACACACGAATGAATGTAAGAGGTTGAACGGAAAAGTCTTTTTACTTAAATTCGGAAAGAAAAATGCATTAAATCATTATTATAATACATATATACAAACATTGTTATAATTTCTTATAGATATGATTGAAAAATTTATAATTAATACAAATAATAAGAAATGGCAAACTATAGGACATACTTAAATCGTTGTTTGAAAATTTTAAATATAAATTTTATCAAACCTATATTTCAAGTTTCATTAAAATCTTTGAAAAATTGGAGAATTAAAGAAAATAAAGAATTTTTAATTCATTTTGTCATACCTTTTTTCTAAATAAGTACATATACATATATTTTTTAATTAATTTAAATTATTTTTTTTTTTTATTTTGTTTTATTTTGTACAATATTATAACGTTTTTTTGTTTTTTAAATTTGTCTCCTAATTTGTTATACAGTGCGTATGAGCAATATTTAATATCATTTAATTAAACATTGCACATGCATAGAGAGAATTTTATTAAAACCGTAGCATAGTTATTAACATTTTACTCAAAAGAGTGTAAGTACTCAGTACGTATGAGCAACATGTAACCCAACACAATGCGTATACGTGGCCACATTGGTTGAAGAGTGTCCGAAATTAATTTTTTTCATGTTCGCCGATTTTGATAATTTTTTGATATTTTGTTATCAGATATCTGAATATTATTATTCCGTAATATTAAGCTGATATATTTATTATTTGTTTGAACAGACACGCTCGAAGTTCATATATGTTTGCTTGTTTAAAATGGCATGAAAATTTACTGTATATTCAATCTTTTGGTACAATCAGAGTAAACCTATCCTATGACATTGTTGTATATATTCGTAAATGACAATTGTCATAGATGAGACAGACATGCATTAAAAAATGTTGAAAAAAGTGCCATATAAAAAATTTCGTAAAACAAAATATAAACAACATCAAAATTTCAATGTTCATCAACTTCAATGGGCTGCATGTTTTTAGCGCTGTTTAACGAAAAATGTAAAATTACAGCTTGAAGTCTCAGCTAAAAGCTAAACAAAAATTCAGCTGCTCCTACCTGTTTCTTTCCAAAAAAACAACACTAAAACTATAATGTGATAATGTAACAAGACATGAATTTTCGTTCATACATGGTTTTGTTGCCATCTTTACTGTTTAAAATTATTACATAATTGGTCAATTCACAAGGTCTCTTATCATGTCGTATTGTCATAATGTCCTAATATTTCACAATGGTTTTTATTGCTTATCAAGCTAAAAATGTCCTTAAATAATACTATTTTCTATGCCATGTTTATTGTGTTATCGTAACGAACCAGCAGAGACCAAGAGTCGGTTAAGCTGAGCCACCGAGCCGCCGAGTCGTGATATATTAAGACATTATGACAATATGACTGATAAGAGACCTTGTAAATTGATAAAGTGTGTATTACATTCTAGTCAAGAAGGTATTCTGTCAATAGTATGTCCCTATCTAAGCTCAGGAAGCGAGGAATAAAGACTAAAGAGCCTTAATATTACATCATTCGCCAAGAATTGGACGTGTAGCCACTAATGAAGACGTAGTACATAATCTTTTATTGTCTTGAGACCAGATTTCGCTCAAAGCTTTAAATAAAAAATTTGGTGTAAGATAATGAAGTTAAAAAATTATTAAAAGACTATGCTTAAATTGCTTATTCATGTATTTTCTATTTGTTTTTTCTATGGGAGATGGGCGTAAAAGTAGGCGGATTAGGTATATATTTTCAGGAGCCCATTCTACAATTATAATATTTATTTTTTGTGAAAATTGAGTTGATGCATTAAAAATCAAGGGAGTTATACCACTTTTTCAATACAAGTCGTATGTGAAGTGAGCGTAAAAGTGGGCGGATATTTTTCAAATTTCACACAAATGATTCTGAGTGTTTAAGAATGCTATATGCCAAAAAGCAATGCCGTAGGTCAAAACATAATTTTCACTTTGTATGGGAGGTGGGCGTAAAACTGGGCGCATCATTTTGATTTTTCCATTTTTTTTTTTCTTGATTCAAATAAAAAATGCCTAAGTGCCAAGTTTCATTGTCCTTCGACAACTTCTTCTATTTTTAGCCGCTCGTCCTATGAACCTCAACCAATGTTCGTGGTTACTAATTGAATAAAAAGTGTAGCATACTTTTATTATTTCAATTTTTAGCTGTTGCGTATGAGTGATATTTTGACTATGGAAATGTAAATTTTCATACATTCTAGCAATGATAGGTTTATGTGAGATAGTTATAAGCAGAAGAAGATCTAAGCATTAGTCTCAGTAAATTTTTATTGCAGCTTTAAAAATATGTTGTAATTTCCAACTGTTTAAGGAATTTCATGTTGATGTCAAAGCACTAGGGGCAGAATACGAATTCACAATTTCTTTATAAATGACTCCTCGGAAACGGACGTTTAAAATTAAAATGCAAAAGTTTAAGACATTTTTTAACATTTTTGCGAAATTTTAAAATCGTAAAATATGTGTAATGAATTTATATTAAGAAAAAAATATAATTTTTTTATTAAATGAGCATTTTCACAGAAAATACCACCTCACAGTATATGTATTATATATTAATTCCTGTTGTTCCTATAAGAAGCATAGGGCCGTAACTAGTTCGTTCCATTCGGATCTGTCGCATGCAATGGCTTCAGTTTCCCTCCAGCTTTTACGAACTCTCGTCAATTCCACATCAATCTGCCGCTTCCATGTATGAGCAGGACGACCTCTACGCCTGCTTCCCTGGGGAAACCATTCGATTGCCTGCTTAGCAATATCATTATCGTCTTTATGAAGTGTGTGACCTATCCACTTCCATTTGCGTTTACATAATTCCGTTTGTATTGGAATTTGTTGAGGTGTTTCCCAAAGAAGATATTTAGAGATTGTATTTGGCCAATATATTTTAAGAAGTTTGCTAAGACAGTTTTTGGTAAAAACTTGCATAGATTGAACATCAGAGCTGGCGGCATTCCATGTTTCACACCCATACAGTAGAACTGACTTTACGTTGGAGTTAAAGATTTAGAGCTTCGTTCTTTGAGAAATATTGGACAATTTCCACACGTTAGTCAACATTTCAAATGCTTGCCTTTCTTTCTTTACGCGTGCCGAAATATCTGCGCTGAAGCCGCCCAGCCTGTTAATTTTGCTTCCAAGGTAGCAAAAGGATTCTACCTCCTCAAGTTGTGTGCCACCAATGTGAAAATGTGTATTGTTTCGGTAAAAGTGCGCATTATTTTCGTTCTACCGATGTTTATTCTTAAACCGGCAGTGAGGGCATGATCGACAATGTTGCGCAACTTCTGTTCCATACCAACATGTGAATGTGTGAAGAGACAAATATCGTCAGCATAGTCTAGGTATTCAAGTCTATCTTGAAGGCCCCACACAATTCCATTTCTTAATATTGTAGCTTGTTGCATAATGACATCTAGCACAATATAAAAGAGAAATGGCGAGAGCACACATCCCTGGTGGACTCCTTTACTGCTGTTAATCTTATCAGATAGTTCATTTTCATGCAATATTCTGCATGTTGCATTAGCATAAATAAATTTTATGAGAGAGATCAGCTGTTGTGGAACACCTTTTCAGGCTAACGCGTTCCAAATTGCTGTATGGTTGAGCGTGTCAAAGTTCAAGTTTTGCCCAGCTATATTCAGGGGAATTAATATAGCTTAGCATTGCGGTTTCCAATGTTTCGGAGTACTTCTTAGCAACGCCGGGATCGTTCAGTTTATTTATGTCGAATTTGACCCTTGACGATATTTTGTTCCTCCTTATAGCAGCGACTTTCATTCGGAGTGTGGCAACTACTAAGTGGTGATCACTGGCAATGTCGGCCCCTCTCTTATTACGTACGTCTAAAAGAGACCCACGCCATTTCCGGCTGATGGTGATGTGATTAATTTGATTTTCGGTACATGGTCAGATGAAATCCAAATAACCTTGTGAATTCTCTTGTGAGGAAATAGTGTGTCACCAATAACGAGAGAATTTGTAGTACACATTTCGGTAAACTGCAAAGTGGTGTAGAAAAACAAGCAAGAGAGCTATATTCGGCTGTGCCGAATCTTATATGCCCTTCACCAAATTATACTTTAAAATAAAATTAAAAATTTTTTAATTTTTTTTAATTTTTTAAAAAAAAAAATTTAAATTTGTTTTTTTTTTTATTAGTGAAACAAATTTATGACAAAAAAATATTTTGGGAAAAAAAATTCGGGTTTAAAAATTTTTTTTCCCGATTTTGACACATTGTAGGTCCAACTTACTAGCTAACTTTACATAAAATATTTTAAATGAAAAAAGTATTTACAATTTTTCATACCGAGGGGACTAGGACCATCCAAAAAACGCATATTATTTATATAAAATTCAATTTTAGGCCAAAATTTCTCAAATCGCATAATCGGTATAAAAGTAAAGTGACCCATTTGAGATAAACTAGTATGTTCTTTATTATTTTGTAAAGGGTTCCGATAATTGCGCTCCTGGTATGCATATTATAGCCAAAAAACTAAATATCATATTTTTGGGATTTTTTTATACTTTTTTGGGAATTTTGGGATTCCTGATTACAAATTTCAAAATCTGTTTTGATTTTTCCATTCTTAACAAAATAAATCTAAATAACTGTAAAATTTCATAAAAAAATTTTATTGCAATGTGAAAAATTTGTATCTTTGCAAAAACTCAATAATTTTTTGTTATATTTTTCAAAAAAGTATTCCATGAATTTTCTAATTGTCAATAGCTATACATATTTTTGAAAAATAGACATAATCCCCTATACATTGATATATAAGGAGGAATCAAATTATGTGAAGGAAATTTTTTGTAAGAATATCTCAGTTATATATGAACATTTTTTCCTCAGATTCGTAATCAGCAATCTTGAATCAAATTTTAAAATTAACGCTGCCATATTGGATCAGCCATCTTGAATTTTAAAAATTTTACCTCAGATTCGAAATCAGCAACCTTAAAAACCCCCGTATACCGATTTTCATCCTTGCTCAGTGATGCCTTATAGTTTTGGCCACAAAAATGGGTGAAATTACTTATAGAGCAATGATGTAATGACTCAGTGCGTATGAGTAATATATAACTCAAACAATTATCATACGCGGTTACTTAATTCAATAAAAATCGTAGTGTTTTTACTTAACTATTGTGTATAAGTGATAATTTAGACTACGGAAAAGTAAATTTTCATATGATACATCCTTGATCCTTGATCACATATAACTTGTTCATAAAGTCCTTTTCAGTCCATCCATCTATGTTTATATATTTAAGCACATATACCTCAACTCATACTCTCAGGCAAACATAGTTAAAGTTCTCAGTTTTTGTTGTTGTTGTTGTTGGATTTTTTTTTTTTTTTTTTGTAAATATCAATCTATCGATACCGTTGTGACCGCATTCTGAGTCGTACACATACAAATTGTTGTTAAAGGATATTGCGGTTTAAACCAATCGAGCAAAACTAAACTTGATTATTTTGTGTGGTCATACACACAAAACTTGTATACCAAACCTATGGCTACAAGTGTGTATGTTGTATATGCTAGTGTATGGGTTTATTCAAACACATGCATTTATAGGCTGCTTGATGTTGAGTTGTGCTTTAAATTATAAGTTAGAATATTGCATTTGGTATTTATATATAGTCTTATACTTAAATATCAAAGTAGTTTTTATGGTTATGCATTTTGAACTAGGCAAAGAAAGAAAAGTTTGGTGTAATTTTTCCATTTTGGTACTTTTCGGAACTAAAAAGAAACAGCAAAGACTAGGCAAATTTACCACATTAACATTAAATCATTTTAAAATTGCATAGAATGTAAGGAAGGATTTTAACCATAGTAAATATAGTTAAGGTTTTAGGACAAATTTGTAATTTTTGAAGTATTTAAATTAAACAGGATGTAAATTTTAATGCTACATAAATTTTCTAAATAAAATAATAAGTTTTTGCTACAAAAACTGCTCTCATTAAGGCCGAAAGGCCTTTTCTTTAAATTTAAAAAAAACATATATTTGTACTAGTATGTAAATGATTTTATTTCTTGTTTAATATGAATGCTCATTTTTGCCTTTGACTTCACTTACTTCTATCTCTGTGTAAGTGTAAGTATCCGCCTCAAAGTAGGCAATCAAATGTTGAAAAAAATAGGTGTTTTTCTTTAAAGCTAAATTTGCATAAATTACAAAACCAGCCTATAAAATAAAATGTTTTTTTTATGTTCTCTATTTTCTGTTACATTTTCTTTTACCTTTTTTTGCTTTAAACATATTTAGGTATTCAGGAAATATTAGTTGTTGTTGGTAGCTTATCTTTTATTTTCATTTGTAATCATTTAATCTTAATTGCATATTTTAAAAAGGAGTTAATATTAAGCATTATAATTTACATTTCAATCAATTTTGTTGGGTTTCGCCATTGAGTTGATTTTTGCATAATTAAAAAGGGTCCTTTTTGTGCAAATTATGCTAAACTGTTTAAATATTCTAATTATAGATTTAAATCAATTAATACAAATCCATCACACAATCAATTAGTGTTTGATTTATTTAGACATTAAGGTAAAAGATAAAGTGAATTTTGGATTAAGTTTAATGTTGGATGGCTAAAGAAATTCTGGGATTTTGGTTTATATTAATTTATGTAAATCTTAAAAACAGAAAATTTGTTTGAAATTTACTTTATTTAGAAATCTGCTTTTTATAGTAAAATCTCCAATTTTTTTATTTGTATCGAAATTTTCAAATATTTGTATCGTCATGGCATCATGGAAAATCTCCATTTTAGGGAAGAATTTGTTAAAAATATTAAGAAAAACTTTATGATTTTAAAATCTCAACACTATTAGGAATACGTGCTATTAATTCCAATGAAATGAAATACAAATTGCGATTGTTAGATAGATATGTTTCATTTCCAACAATATAGGAAAAGATTTTTTTAATTCAAAATTTCATTAACATTTTCATAGAAGTCTCTAACTTAAGGTTTAATTTTTGGACTAACTACTGTCTAGGGAATAGTTGTGAAAAATTTCATAGAAATCGTGCAAATATTGACCAAAATATATATTATTCTGTTTGGTAATAATGCAGAAAATTAATAACACTTTGTTGCAGGTATCTTTAGAAAACCTTAGTTTTAAGCAAGATCGGGTAAATTTGTAGACCAACAGAGAATGATTTACTATTTATTATTTACTAGCTGAACTCGATTTTAATAAACAGTGTCGGAGAAACCAATAAACGGCCTCCCCCGAGGTGGTCATAGAACAAAGTTGTAGCAGATATCTATAAGTACTAGGGCGAGTCGATTTTACATTTATGTGCTCGGAATTGTAAACTTACGTTGGCGATCAGAAGTCTACATTTGCAGTAAATATGTCAACATATTAAAAAAGACACTAATACGCAGAGTGTTATACTTGAATGCATATTTATAAAGAAATAAATGATTTTCAGATATAAAGTAAAGGTGAAAATGTTTAAATTTCGTTAATACTACCGCATTTACCCACAAAAACAGGAGAACTACCAAGTTCCATTTCAATAGCCAGGCGTTTTGAAGCATGGCCTAACCCTCGAATTATGAAAACGCTGTTCTATTGCTGGCATGAAGAACAAGGCTTCCAGGTCTGTTTTCATTACATTTGGCACAAATGTTTTATTTTGACTATCAGTACCAAAAGGAGTGAGATTTTTGGACCTCAAATGCCTCTACCCATATTCAACGATGTGAAAAAATTCTCACAGATTATGGTTCTTCCGGTGTTTTCCCAAGGGTAGACTAGTCTTTGCACGACACTATACTACATTGGTTGCACGACTTGCATTTGAGCTCTTTCCTGTATAAATCTCGCTGTTGAGAGGATAGAACGACTTCGCATCGCATAAGAACCAAACTTTTATGTCATACTCTGCAGACTTAGATGGGATCTACTGCGTAAATCTAGTTCTTTCGCGATATGCAAATAGTTGTTCGTCAACTGTTATTTTTCTCGATGGTTGATAGTACCGGCGAAGATTGTTGTTCATTAGAGCCCATAATGCATAAATTAGAGCAGGCTTTTTGTTAACCAGTCGAGCAACTCTAGTACGATCACTATCAAACCGAATGAACCGCAAAATTTCGTTAAACCGAGATTTCGGCAATTACTGCACGGTAATAACAAACTGCTTCCATATATTTATCGTTTTATTTATTAACGCCTGCCAAAAATTCTATTCAATATTTGTCACCTTATTTTAAACACTCTCCTTTGCAGAGCGGTTTTGCTCATGTCACCTTTTGAAACGTCAGTACTTGTTCGAGCATCGATGAGGTGAAAATCAAATCAAATAGGGCTCGCTCGAAGAGCCTTCTGGTAGCACGAGATAGGCCAATAGCAGTGCCACGTAACACATTATGAGCATCCATTCGAATTGCTTGATTATGCAGATTGGAAAGCCAGGTAGTATTGGCTTTTAAAACAAACGCGCAAAGACGCCTTTCAAAAACTTTCATCTCCTCATCCTCGAAATCCTAATCTTCCTCATAATCTCCTTCGAACAATACGCGGACAATCTGTCATTGGATCGAATATCGTCTTTTTCAAGTACCACTGGAAATCATCAGAATCAGTACGTCTACGCCTTTGAATCTGCCATCGATAATTAAATTCGGTGAGAATTTTTTTGATGGTCACACTTGTTCCGTTGTATAATTTTGACGTGTTTAAGTTGCGGAGAAGAATTAACGGTGATAAAACCTTCAATGTTAATAATTGTGATGGCATTACGGCTGGTTCCAATGAATTCAAAAATTCAGTAGGACAATTGACGGCTTGTTCTTCGTTCATTACTGTGTCAATCGATTTGTATTTCATTGTTTCGCCAGGTAGTTGCAATTGAAATTGGTTATTGCACGTTCCCACAGCCAATCCGAATTTTTGTAATTGGTTGTAAGCCTTGAGAATACATTGTTGACGACGACTTGAATATTCTCTTGCATTTGACAGAAGTTCGGCGGGAACGAAATCTCATTTGTGGCGGGATCAATTGGAATTTTTCCATTTCCGTTGTCCAATAATTATTTTGAGAATATTTCGACAGAAGGGTATTGCAGCAAATGCACACGCATGTTTGTCGATAGCGTTCGGCTTCTGTAGTTTCATTTCCAATAAAATAAATTTGAAAGAACTTCGCATTATCATTGGAAAGGGGGAGCCAATTAGCTTCTAGACTTTGCATATACTGTTGGGGTGTCTCTGCAGCTTTCGGTGAAGGTGCACTGCGACGTATTTGCTGAAGTCATGATTCACGTTCTCTTTCCGTTTCTATGGCTCTAGACGCAGATGCCCTTTCGAGTTCTCTGTCTGTTTCCGCGTCTCTAGACGTAGATGCCCCTTCTTTTTTTTTCCCTGATCTTCCGTGATTTGGTTGTGTTTGTAAACTAATTTTATTCTTGCAAAAGTTCCAAAACACTTGTAACTTACTAATTTGATTTTTTTAGCGATCAACACAAAACTGCAATTAACGCAAGGCAAATCAAATGCAGTTAGTGACTAAATGAAAACCAATTTTGTTTGAATAAACCCTTTGTTTTTTATGAATTCACCGTTACAATTTTGTTTATCAAAATTGGAAAGCGGAGATATCAAAAAAATGTTTTTAATATCATCATTTTTTTATGGACCCCCAAAGATTTTTGGTCCGGTGTAATTTTTGCATAGAAGTAAGCATTTTCTCAGGCTCATATCTTGCAATATCAAAATCGCAAAAAACTTAAACAAATTTGTTTAAGCTGCCTAAAAGTATGCTTTAGTTTATAATAATTTAATAATTTATTGCCCCAAACACTTAATTCCTTTAGATTTTACTTACTACCTAGCGGGAAAAAGATCTAGGTCTTCACTTTGTAGGCCTTCTAAAAGACCTGTTTACACATTCTAAAAGATGCGATACTCATTTTACTCTGCCTGCTCGCAGAAAACGTTCTAGAAGGGCTATGCTTCTCCTTCTAAAAAATGTCATACACAATCAAAATTGCATTGCAAAATAAGGTATAACACACCTTTATTTAATATTCAAACATGATATTGTCTCTCTATAATCCTATATTTTTTGCTCTCTTTATTATGAACTGTTACATGAAACCAGAAGAAGGTACAAAATCTTCTAAATAATTTAGTATTTTATAACATTTTAAGTTGTGAAGTTAGCGTGAAGAAGTTTTTTATATAAAAAACTACACACTTGATATTTTTAAGTCCATTCCTTAGGTTTTATGTTGAATTCATATAGAATATTTTCTTGCTTCAGCAGTCTTTCAGTTAGGCTTTAATTTTCAGGATTTTTAATAGATGTTAATATGTACACATTCTGTGAGGGATTACACGGCAGGTCTCCTTATAGGCCTTTAACGGAATACTTTCGAATATGCCTTCTTAAGTAGGCCTTCTCTCAGCCCTTTAACAGCAGCGAGTATGCAAGGCCTTGGCTCACAATGACACGCCGTGTAAAATTTAAACGATTTTGCAATGCGGCTGGGTGTCCTTGTGTCTGCAAAATAAGGCAGTTAGGAAGGCTACTTTACTGCATCTTTTTCCCGTTGGGTAACTTATATTGACCTACCTAAACGGTGTTAAGAATCATTCGTAGGAAGTTCATATGTTCTAGAAAGTTGTTTATTGAGATCATAGGTACATTTTTGTAGATGATTGTTTCCTAGAATTTCGAACGGTTTGCTAGCTATGAACCAGAACAGGGGACAAAAGGCAGAAACAATCAAATTTTTTAAAATTACACAGATATGAATGTAATATAAATGAACTTTTATACAAGGTGGCGCAAAAGTAAACTTCCGATATTTTTTGGCTGTAATTAAAAACAAAATGAAAAACTTTGATTCTTCTTGTGGATTATTTTTATTTTGTCTTTTAATTTTTTTTACATCAAGTCGAGAATATGATGTCATGTAAATGGCCGCCGCCACAGTTGATTGTCATTTGAGCCCTTTTTGTACATTTTGCATCACTTTGGCCAAAACTTCCGGCGATAGGTCCTCACATTCTTGACGGATATTGTCTTTAAGAGCTGCAAGAGTCTGAGGCTTGTTGACATAAACCCGCTACTTCAAAAAGCCCCACAAAAAGATGTCTGGAGCGGTCAAATCAGGCGATCTTGCTGGCCAGTGCAAATCGCCAAAACGGGAGATTAGGCGCCCGGGAAATGCATCCTTCAGCATATCGGTTGTGGCACGTGCAGTGGCCGTTGCACCGTCCTGTTGGAACCACATGTTTTCCAATCCCAATTCATCAAGTTGCTCTGTAGCGCTCACCATTCACAGTAACCGTTTGGCCCGCGACGTCTTCGAAGAAAAAAGGTTCGATGACTCCTCCAGCGAAAACAGCACAGCATACAGTGACTTTGAGCGGGTGTAATGGCTCTTCGTGGGTTACACGCTGATTTTCAGTGCCCCAGAAGCGTAAATTTTGCTTATTTACGTACCCACTAAGATGGAAATGGGCCTCATAACTCATGATTATTTTTGATGAAGAATCATCTTCCTCTTGGTGGTGATTAAGGATGGCTTGAGCGTATGTTAGACGCGATTGGCGGTCAGCAGCTAACAGCTGATGCACCGTCTGGACTTTATACGGAAACATCTTCAAATCTCGTACCAAAATTCGCTGTAAAGACCGTCGACTGATAGATATTTGCGTAGCACGTCGTCTGGTCGATGTCGACGGCGCTTTTATGACATCCTGGGCTACAGCAGCAATATTCTCTGCAGAACGGCTAATCCGGGGTTTGCCACGCCTGGCAGCATCTCGTGTTGTGCCAGTCTCTTCGAGTCGAGTTGCTAAACGTCGCAATGTTTCACCAGTAGGCGTTGGACGGCCAGGAAATCTGCGGCGAAATTCACGTTGTGCCAAAGTCACCGACCGATTATTGGTCAAATAAATAGTCAGCAATATTCCGCGTTCTGGAGCAGCGTAGCGTAACATTGTTTATTAACGTGTATTTCGCATAAGTTTACTACACAAATGTCAAAAAAGAGCAGACATTAGGGGCCAATCGCAAAATTTATAGCATTTTCTGATAGGAGGATTACTTTTGCGCCACTTTGTAGTACAATGGGGCACCTTATTAACCGCGGGCTACTTGTTTTATCAAACTACTTATATGAAAATTCAGTATGTACCAGATATGTGCTGGAATGTATTCCTTTCTTCGCATACACCAAATCATTTGCTGATGTTAAGCAACGAAATGAAAATTATCATTGTTTTAACGTTGGGAATGAAAATTATTTCTCGAATAAAAAAAAATTTTTGATCGACAAATTTTTTTTTTTTTTTTGGGAATGAAATTTTTTGGGTATAAAAATTTTTTTGACGAATTTTTTTGCAAAAGCCTTTACAAAAAAACTATTTGTAAGAATTAAAGAAAAGGTCGATCAACAATTACACTTTTATAATATTTTTGTTTTACAAAATATTTTTTTTTATATGTCGTTAACGGTATTGTGTAATAATTTGATTTTGCCACGCCCACAGATCAAAAATTAAAAATCTGACTTTACAGTGTTACCCGCTAAACAATTCTGAAGATTCCCTGAAAGTTTCATCAAAATCGGTCCGGCCGTTTTCGAGTCCATTCGGAACATACATACAAACATCCATTTTTATCTATAGGAATTTTAACATATTGCTAGTTATAGTTAAATTTACAATATTATCAAAATTTAGCTATTTATAATAAAATTTTCAATGTTTTGTTATTTTTAGAAAAGTTAACAAGATTTTTCTATAGCAAAATTTAGCTATTTATAGTTAAGGTTATAATATTTTGCTATTTAAATTCATAAAATATTGTTTTTGAAAAATTTATATTCATACCAATGTTGTGATGTTGCTGTCTTCAGTTTAGCCTAAATTTACCAAACAACCTAATACAATTTCACAATTTAATTATTAAATTGTATATTTTCTTACTACTTTAATTAAGTAATTATAAAATATTCGTTATACTTACTTATGTGTGCTGTTTTGCAAAACCTTAAATTTCTCTATAAATATTGATTTTATTTTAAATTGAATTTAGTTTCATCCCCTCATCACAGAATACTCTATCATTCATATATACGTTTTGTTTATTTATTTAATTAAATTAATATAACAAAGCAACGTAAAGTACAAGTTAATCTTTTATATTGAAAATATTAGAAAATAGAAGAAAATAAAGAAATTTATTATGCATGTTGGTATTAATAAATTTTGTATGTATGGGAGTGGTTGAGGTCAAGTAAAAGTAAGAAGCTACAAAGCAGCATAGACGAATAGGAAAGGAGCTACAAAAGGAAAAATGTTTAAGAATGAATTAAGTTCTTTAGTTATTGTTTTGGTATTTATAAGGTATCTTAGTTACAAGGCTATGATATTTGGTTGTCTCCAGATTTAATGAAAATTGAGCTTTTAAAAGCCTTTTGAGAAGATACTTATACCTGAACAGATGGGGGTTTTAGGATCCTTAAAATGAAAGAAGAATATAAACATAGCTTTACTTATAAAACATAACAGCACAATCCACAAGGAAAGTTTCTCAACTAAAGTTCATCTACCCAAATGTTGAATGTAGCAATAAGATCACATAAATGTATCTCATATCCCGTAGCGTGCGTCCCCTGGTTTGATATTGTGAACATACAATTTAGTAGGTGTTTTTGTATATTAGCATTAAATTGGGCATCAATGTGTCAATTAACACAAATACTAATGTAGTTTATAAACTAAACACAACAATTCCAACTACTAACACAAAAACATATGTATGTGTATGTAAGACACATATATACGCCAACATCTAACAACAAATACAACGACATTAACAAGCACACATACTAAATAATAATAATGTAATTGTGTATGGGTAAATTATCCATACAGATGTATAAAATATTACTCGTTCAATGTCATAAATAAAATTAAACAAACTACAGATTCATTTGTAACAAATACTACTTACACACATGTGAGAGAATTATTAATGTCAAAAATATAATGTAAATTATTGATAAACTACTAACAATAATGGAATAATAAATGTATTAAAATATATAATACAGAGAAAGTAAAAGTTATAAATGTGTTTTTTCTGGGATTAAGAGTCAAAAAATTTAGATTAAAAGTTCAACTTCATTTATCATTTAAGAAGAAGTTTTTTTATAAAAAAAATCTGAGTAGAAGTATTATATTGGGACAGTTTTATAGAAGATTTTAGAGAAAAGTAAAAAATGTAGCTCTGGCACTATTTGCATATGCAAATATCTGAATTTTAAAGTACTTAGCTATAATTTTTGTATTTTTGGTCTGACTTGGAAATGGTTTGGAGTCAGTGACTAATTTTTGACGTTCTTCGTGCGTTATTTCTAGCCATTTTTTTTTTACTTTTTCTTCATTGTCTGCCACTATTTACATATGTAAATATTTTGGTTTTGTGTGTTATTATACCCTTCACCATGAGTGGTGAAGGGTATGTAATTTCACATTTTTCATTTCCGACCCCATAAAGTATATATATTCTGGATCGTTATATATAGCGAAGTCAATACAGCCATATCCGTCTGTCCGTATGTATGTTGAAATCAACTTTCCATAGCCCCCAAATAACTTACAAACATAATTGATACATCAATATATCGGGAATTCTTCCGGCTCGGTCGCTATCTAAAATCGAGAAAATTGGCCCACAAATGGCTGAGATATAAGGAAAAAACCGGGCAAACTTCGATTTTTGTCCTATTTTGTATCTATATCTGGATTACTAAGTCATTAATATAGACAATATGGATATCTAATGATAGATATTTCAAAGTCCATTAGTAATTTAGACCTACAATGGGTCAAAATCGGGAAAAATATTTTTTAACCCGAAATTTTTTTTACCACAAACATGTTTTTTATTAATTATTTTTTTCACAAATAAATTTAAAAAAAATAAAAAAAAAAATTTTAAAAAAAAATTGGAAAAAAAGTGAATTTTCTTTACCTAAAAATATTTAAAATTTTTATTTTAAAGTACAATTAGTTCTCTTACTTGTTTTTTATAAATTTGAAAAATTAAAAAAAAAGTTGGAAAAAAAATTTAAAAAAAAAACAATTTCGAAAAAATAAATTGAAAAAAAAATTGAAAAAAAATTTTTTTTAATTTTGAAAAACAATTTGAATATAGCTCTCTTACTTGTTTTTCATATAATTCATTTAATTGTTTCTTTTACTGGGTCATGAGGTCCTGCCCTACTTATGCTCCAAGAGCCACCCTGAACGTTCCTCGGTCACATAATTTGATAAAACAGGCTTGCGTACATATGACGTTTCAGGCTTAGATATAACTATGCAAACCTCATTTAGGTTGTTTAGAGTTTAAGGAATTTGAGGATCATTGTGATGTCGGATAGCCAGGAGTACATGGTGACTTATCTGCTTCTTATATAAGGGCTAAAGTGTCGTCATTTATTCTATTACATCTCTAGAATGCACTCGTTGACATTATGATGCTTTCTTAGTTATAAGTGCCATGTTATGAGCACTTATAGGAACGGATCAATACTTTGTTACTGTTCCAAGAAAATTATTGGTGCCATAGCTAGGGTTAATTAAAATTGAGATTTTGTTAAGGTCTAAAGACCTGTTGAATATCAGTCAAATTAATAACAAATTTTCACTTTAATAACAATCTTAAAACCCGATTTCTATGAAGTTCTCCACACAAATGTTATATGGACAGTGGTAATTATAAAAATTAAACATTGAAAGAATGAAATTTATTACAATTTGTTTGACTTCATTTGGCAGCCACAATTTTTACACAATTTAAATGAAATTTCTACCACACATAATAAACATAATACTTAAACAGCTTCCTTACAAATGCTTGCCTAAAATTGAGATTTTTTTAGGAGACCTTTAACAAATTGTTGTAAATCATTCACTTTAATACCAAAATATTAATCTGTTGATCTAAAAATTAGATCGATTTTTATGACACTACACAGGTATTCTAAGGGCAGTATTTGGTCCAAAAATGTTACTCTGGAATAGAGAAATAATACAAAATTTTATAACATTTTGATTTATCCAAAAAGAAATGTTCACAATATTGTTGGAAATGAAACAAATCTATGTGTTTGACTTGCTCTACCGGTGTAACAAATAATATGATATTATCTCCGGACTCATTGTAGATTTCAAAGCGGTAGACACAACCGTTTGAATAACAAAGCACGAACAATTTGATCCCCCTTCTATGCGGATTATTGAGCACGTATTTTGGGAGATGGCATTTTGGCTTTCGAACATAAGTGGAATCAGCAACACTGTCATCCCTATCATTGTAGAACAGTGAAACACAACCCATATAGTAACGATGTTCCAGTGAGTCAATAGAGCTGGATATCTAATTGTCACCGATAAGCGCTCTCGCCCTCTCCTGTACTTGGTCGAGTAACTCCAAAATAGACCGGCTCATACATGGGAATTGTATTCCATTTTGGGGCGGATATAAGTGGTGTAATTAGTAAGTAGATCAGATGGAGTAAAGTATGTCTTACACCGTTTTAGAAAACCAAGACACTTGAATACTTTCTACTACACTTAAAAAATGTGTGTTTGTGCAGCGGACATCCCACTGAATACTCATGCCTACAACATCAAGAGCTTGTGATTTTTTAGTATTTACACCCATAAAAACAGATGAAGTCGTGCACTTTACATCGTGTCGTGCGTTTGTGTGTTAACATACAACATTGCGTTTTGCTTGCATTAAAATTTATTGTATTCTCACAAGCCCATTCAGATATTGTCGCAAGTTCATGGTTAAGCATAACATTCATGTTTTGCCTCATTGCCACAATCTGCGACAGTCGTGGTCTATAATTGAATGAATACGAAGAGCAAATATTGCTGTCATCCTCAAAAATATGATAGGGTTGGAAGTTTGTCATAGAATGTCAATCTGTGACAGGCTTGGTCTATATTTGAATGAATATGAAGAGCAAATGTTGCTGTCATCTGCAAAAGAATAGATAGGTTTGGAAGTTAGATGAAGAAGATCATACATAGAGTAGGAGAAAGGACGGAGCTTTGCGATACCCCTGAATTGATCTTGAACTCGTTTGATGCAATTCCATCTACAACAAATAGTGTGAACTCTAAAAAAGCTCGAGATAAATCGAGAGAAGTTATTACCAACACCAAAGGCCATACGTTTTGATAAAAACGCACCATGCCACACCCTATCAAATGACTCAGAAATATCTACAGCCACCACTTTTCCAATAGGAAGGCCAGCAAGTCTCTCGTATAGCCTACAGATAGATCGCTACCGACAGATCGCTGAGTAGATTGTTGGACTCTAAATATTTCACAAGACTTTGGAAAGTGCAGAACAAATTGCTATTGGGCGACAATTTGTAGCGTTGTTAGCCTCTCTCTTTTTAGGAATTGGCGTTAACTTAGCATCTTCCAACATACAGGAAATTTGCCGACACGATGTAAAGTGCTGTAAAAGTTAGCCAATGGACGAGCTAGCGTCGAAGAACTCTGCTTCAAGACCAGACCCAGAAGACTGGTTTATGTTGAGTTCCGCTAAAACCATTTTAACTGCCCGAGCGCGAAATAATATATTTGGGATAGTAACTGACACCCTTTTGAGCTCTGATTGATTGATTGCATTTCGATAGGCTGGAATTATTTGCACATAATTCGACTTATCTTTATCAACTGGTTTTGTGAATGATTGGCCATCCCTTCAAATAGTAGGAATTGAGGAACTAGCATTATCATTTATCTTTTAATGCATGAAAAAAACTTTTACTGTGCCGGAAAGCAGTAAGAATTTGGCTCGGAAGCGCTGCTCGTGAGGAGATTTCTCACGCCTCAGCACTTTGGCACATGAAGATCCCGCCTTTTTACGCAGCAAATCAGTTTCGGTATTGTTTCAGCATCTGATTGCGATTTTGCAGTTCTGATTAAACCAGGATCAACATTTTTTTTGGTTGTAATGAAGGTTTTCATTCCCATCAAAATTATGTTTTCAACCACTTTCGCCATGGCATTGACAATATTGTCTTGAAACATAGTTAACAACTAAAATGAGGAAAGAAATTAATTATGAAATTAATAATAGACAACATTTTTAATAATATGAAACCTTTCATGAATTTCATAAGCTTTGTTTCCAAATATTCAATTCAATTCAAGTGAAAATAAGTAAATTTCTCATAAGACGTATTTAAATCTAAAGCTTTTCCATCTTGCTTAATTAACAATTTTCCCTTAATTTAGCTGCAATTAATTCCCTTATGTTTCAATAAACTATCATCATAAACTTAATACCCATTGTTTGCAATACCAGCTAAACACATTTTCGTGCTAATCAATGCCGGTATTAAAATTTAATTAAATTTTAACCTAAGGTATCTCTCATTCTCTACATAGCACTGATCTAATATGCTTTGATTTCCACTTCTTATGATTAGTTATTCAATGCAAACACACGCAACAACAATACGCGTTTCAAATTTAATCTTAAGTAAAAGGCAAGAAGAGGTCAAACTCGTACAACCATGAGGCAGGATGTTAAAATACAAACATCATAAAAGATAGATGAGCAAAAAAAAAAAAGAGAAAAAAAAATTTATATGTACATATGTATGAGAGTAATAAACTAACAAACTATTATTAGCTACTACAAATGTTTACCTGAGTACAAATGTGTGTGTTGGAAATGTTTGTTAGTCACAGTGTAAAACGTGATTATCATGGTGTAGAATTTCTGTTAATAACATGAGAAATGAGGTTAAATCTACAAACACTTAAAGGTACAACACACACAGTCGTGAGTAATAAACGTGAGTGAAACATGGTGGTCGTTTATTTGAAGTTGTAAATTTGTATGTTTTAAAATGTAGTCGTGCTGTACTGCTGCAAATCATATAAGTAGAAAACATGAAAATGTTGAATAAACGAGAAAAGAAAGCAAAGGATACTTAGAGAGAAATTATTTAAGGAAACTTAAAATTTTAAAGATTTTACTATAAATAGTAAGATTTGGAAAATTTCACTACATTTGGTACCGTTTACTATTAATATCAACATCTGGAATATTTTACAATAAATAGGAACACTTGGAAGATTTTACTATTAATAGCAACACGTGAAAGATTAATAGCAAATTTTTGAGAATATTACTATAGCTAATTTTGAATATAACATAGCTAAATTTTTAGCATTTTATTATAAATAGCAATATTTGAAGATTAAGTTAAATAGTAAAAATGTTTGAATTTTACCGTAGATAGCAAAATTTTAAGAATTTTAATATATAGCAACATTTTGAAAAGTCTACCACGAACAGCAACATTTATAAAACTATACTAAAAATAGCAAAACTTTGAAAGTTCTACTATAAATAGCAATATTTTTTAAAAACTACTATAAAAAGCAAAGTTATAGTGATCAATATGGTGACCAGTTTTTTTATGGACCCCCAAATATTCTGAAAATCAGTGGGTCCTCAAAAAATGGTGTCATCAGTTTTAGCCAAGAGCTAATACAGGCCTGCTGATACCGCTTAAACTTATATGCCAATAATATTGCTAATAGTGCACCAAACAAATTTTGAAAAAAAAAAAAAATAGGAAGAACATATTTTTTTTAATTTTTAAAGAATAACTTCCAGGGACTCCTAAATTTTCACTAACAATATTTTGCAAAATTGCAGCTACGGTAAAGCTGAACATCTCTTGTGAACACATCAGTGCAATCTGAACATATCTACGCACCCTAAATAGCTCACAAAAATTGAACCTTACAAAATTTTCGTTTTTTACTATTTTTTTGATGCTAAAACAAAGATGTTTTTCTTAAAAAAGTATGTTAGAGAGTAAATTCTCCATTATGCTCCAATAACTAAGAATGGACAAATTATTATGGACAAAAAATTATCACGTTACCCCAATCTTTATCACGCAAGATCGGCTTGATGCAAAATATGAAGAAACATTAAAACTTTGGAAAGTGGGCATGGTTTGTAGAGCTTCTGAAGAGTAAATATAAGTTATTTAAGTAAGTTTTTGATATCGTTGGAAACTCTAGGACTCGAAGATTGATATTTTAGTGAAATAAGATAATTTTGTGTTCTCTTATGACGTCATTTACCTTAAAAACTAAAAAGATTTTAATATGGTGATTTTCCATCCAGAAAAATATTTAATTTAAATTAATGTAAAATTTTAACGGTTACAGAGATCACAATAAAATTTTGAAATAATATGGATCTAAATGATCTTAAGTCAATGGCATCACCATTGTTGCCATTCTTTGTTTTCAAACACCGAAATTCCTAAAACGGGGAAGAAGTGTTCCAAAAACTGAGTTTTTTTTTAGAAAAGTGTCCACTTTGACATTATTTACAGTGTAATAGTAAAAATGTTTTATATGTGTATAAACAACATATAGGGCTATACAAATATGAAAGTTTTTGAGGATCGGTGTTTTGCAATTTTAGAATTTTTACTCCAACTAAAAATTTTGTTTCAAAATTTGCTAAGTTTGGAAGGTTTAGGAGGGACAATGTCCGCTTAAGTGAGTCAAATATTACTTTATACGTTTTTGCATTATGTTCACTTTCCAGAGAAAAAATATGGGGACTTTTTTGGAAAAAAAAATAAAAAAAAAACACGCATACAAAGTTGAAATTTATTGTTACGAATGTGCAATAGCGATTTAAATTTAACGGTCTGTAACGACTGCCTTCACAATCATTATGTTTATAAACACGTCCATCAGTAGAAGCTTCTACTTATCAAAAATGTGGATAGCATGCGGTTATTAGTATTGTTTGTAAGTATGGCAACACTAAAGGTTTAAGCTGCTAACATTAACATTGAAAGCTCTAGAATTTAAACATACTAGTTTGTCCATTAAGATCATTGTAGAAGATTCCCGAAAGATGGCGTGTGTATAAATAGTGGCAGAGGTTGCAATCGTGAGTAAGTTTATCATAGGCGCTGTTAGAGATAACATCAACTGTCTTGTACATTTAAGTTTGTACATTATAAAGTGAGTGTGCATTTCTGCGAATTGATAAACTTGTATAAAGACACTGAGTGACTATTTGAACTCTTGTTGTTGTACATCCATATAAATATATAAATGTCTTTGTAAGTTTGTTTGTTTGTTTATTTGTTGGTTTGTTTGACCATCACGTCTAAACGGCTTAATCGATTTTATTGAAATTTGGAACGTATATAGCTCCTTACTTGGAAGGGTCAATAGGCTATAACTTTTTGCAATACCAGAATACCAGAAAGGGATAAACAGGGGGAAAAACTGGTAAACTTGGTACCTTTAGTTCTTAAACAATAATTACTAAACGGCTAAACCGATTTTTACTAAATAAGAAGTTGTTACAATTTCAAACTACTAAAACTGCCTTTATTTGCAATCAAAAGTATCCTCTTTATTTAAGGGAAATAAACCAACGATTTAAAAAGGTTAAAAAGTAACAATATCAAAAGATTCTTCAACTTGGATGCTGTAACTTTTTATTGTTTAGCAAAATGGCAATAGATGCCAATAAACTACGTTTTAAAGATTATAGAAGATGTGGTAAGTAAAGTGAGATAATACTTAGTAAAATTAATATTTTTTGGAGCCTCTAATGTAATTTTCAAGCAATTTTAAATTAGATAAATCTTGATTATAGCAGCATATTTATAAAAAATTTAAAAAAAAATAATAATTTTTATACACACAAAAATCATTAATAATTTACTGTGATAAATAAACATCATCATTGGAAGCTTCATATTGATCAGCAGCAACCTGTAAGGATCTACGGCCTTTAAAGCTTCTAGCAATAGCTTATCAATCTCTTCATCATTTGCAATAAACTTTGGCTTAGAAAGATCGGTCCATTTTACAAATATGTTTCCCCCTGCTGCATAGACTGCACGATAACCCACGGTTTTTCAATGTTTTGGCATGATTCAGCAAATTCATTGTTTCTCTGCCGAGATAGTTTCATTTTCCTTTTTTTGATTTCACAGACATTATATTTTCTTTCGCTTTTTTGAATTGAATTTAACCGCCATCTTCTTACTTGTTTTGCTCTCAGTCTTGTTATTTCTTTTTTTACCAATATTATTGAGTTTTTTTAAGTTTTTACTTCAGTTTTTAATTGTTTATGGTGAAAAAAATACGAACAAGTATACAAGTAACGAAAACAGTTGAAAACAAAATTTATTAAAATTCAAATTGTAATTAATATTTAAGCTTACATACTAAAGTATATTTACAAAAAAAAAAAAATTAGCTCCTTCGCGATTTGCTTTTCTTACTTTTTTGGGAAGATTACTCATTGAAGCCTGAATTCCTTCTGTACTTATACTTTTCAGCTCCTTTTTTATTTTCAGAATTAGGGAATCAACATTTTTGGCTCTGGATCCTCTTTCATAAACTTTTCGTTTCAAATTAGACCAAAAAGTTTCAATAGGTCGAAACTGTGGAACATTTGGAGGGTTCATTTCCTTTAGGACAAATTTTTTTTTTATTTTTCAAGTTTTCTATTGTGGATTTCGCATAGTGAGAGGACGCCAAATCTGGCCAAAATATAATTTTTGGTTTTCGATGATATTTTTCGATAAAATTTTTAAGTACTGGCACACATTTTTCATTGTAAACTTGGGCATACACAGCTAATCTACCTTTATAAGGAATTGGTTCACTGGTACCACTTTCACTTATGGCTAACCATACCAAAACTTTTCCTGGGAACATTGTCTTACGAATAAATTTAACTTTTTCGGTGGCGGCGTGACTAGAAGACTCAAAATAATGTTTCCTTCAACGGTAAAATATGTCCCGTCGTCCATTACACATTTGTACTCTGATGAGCAAGAAAAGTAATTTCTGGAAAGCTCTCGTAGTCTATGTTTAATTACCTTTTGTTGAGCTTCGGTGGTAAATGGTGCTGTTCTTTTCTTCCTTTTCTATACTCCCATGGATCCTTAATATTTCTTAAATGTGTTTTTGTCACAATTATATTTCCTACCCAATTGACAATACGATTTTGCACTGGTACCTAATACTTCATTTTTTAATTTAGAGCGTAGTTTGGAGTCTTGTAAACTGCATTTTCGACCAGATCCACTTGTTCTTTCAATTGGCATATTGTTCTCATATAAGTTTACTGTCTTGTAGATAAAGGTTTTTTTTGAATCCCATGTCTTTAAAGTGCCAAAAAATTTCATTTTTTGTTTTATTTGGGTTTTCTTAAAAAAAATTAACAATTAATTTTCGACGGTTCAGTTCGTTTAGTGCCATTTTCAAAACAAATATTAAATTGATTCGAACAATTTTATGTTTGATAAATAAAAAGACAGTACTCCTGAATTTACCGTGTGTAATTTTTTTGTTCCTATTTTATTCACTATAAGTTATTCACTCTCATGTTTAAAAAGATATTCGTATTTACGTTTATCAAGTGTTGTACATGATAGATTTTAGCGCACTTATCACATTCTTTATTTTCTTCCACATCTTCTTGTACCACTAATTTGTTCATTGTTCTTTATAAAATTATAATTTCTTGTATTATATTCTATTTAAGTACTTGATTTTTGTTAATTATAATTTGTAAAAAATATTATCTTATTTATAGTTTATAGATTCTTGGTAATTATTTGAACTTTTTATATTATATAATTTGAAAGTAAATTTTTAATTAGGCTTAAGTTCATTTATTATAATTAATCTGTAAAAATTCAAAGAATATCACTGAATACTAAATTTTAGACAATTGGAATGCATTATCTACCCAGCCAAGGGCGTCATCAACAATCTTTATTGCCAAGGCCAAGCACACGAATATATAATTCATTTGTAATAATAAGAATACACATTTATAATTAAAATAATTGGAATTTCGTGTAACTTACAAATAATAAATATATGAATTTAGCTTCCCATATTCTAATTTCTAAGAAAAGTAAGTTAAAATTTACAACAGACCTTGACAATAAAGATTGTTGATGATGCCCTTGGCAGGGTAGAAAATGCATTCCAATTTGCTATAATAGCATTATTTTAAAAATAATAATAAAAATAGCTAAATTTTGAAAATTCTACTTTAAATGGCAAAATTTTTAAAATGATACTACAAATAGTTAAATTTTGAAAACTTTCTATAAATACCAAAAATTTTAAAATTCTACTTTACATAACAAAATTTTGAAAATTCTACTTTATATAGCAAAGGTTGAAAAATTTCGTCCTAACAATTTATCTCAGTGTTATAATTATAACAAATATACACACTGCTACCTTGCCTGTTCCCTTACAGTTAAACACTGTTGCATTGTTTAAAAACCCTCCCCAAAAAAAAAAAAGTCAACTACATTTTCTTTCTTTGCTAATTAAAGGTAAAATTGCTATACACAAAATAAAATAATAAAAAAAAAACTTGCTACTTAAAGCATACTCAACAAAAAATCATCATATGAAAATGAAAAAATCCGCAAAAAACTAGAGCTAAATATTTATTCTCTAAAAACATGACCTCTGCAATTATCAAATTAAACTGCCAAAACTGCTAGTAATTTTATTAATATTTAAAATTCTCTTACAAAATGAACTCTATCTACACAACAACTAAACTCTCAATCATTGGACCAACAACATTCTACTAGACAAATTTGTGTGGTCCCTTCATCAGTTTGCATTGACTGAAACTAGCACTCGCATGCCTGGTCAGCGCAATGGCTGTATATTGAATGTTGGAGTTTATACATTGTTTTGAATATTAATGAGTTTAAAGTTGATTTAGTTTGAGCTTGTGTATGTTTTAGGTTTCTAACAAAATAGCCTTCAATTGGTTGCTGTACTGTATTTATGTATATGAATAAATGCATATACTTGCATATTTTCACTTATTGCTTAACGATCGAAAATTGTTGATTAACAAATTGCATTTTGGTTATAAAGGTTATTTCAATTAAATGAAAGTTTTGTAATTTTTAGATGAAATATGATAAGTAATAAATTGAAACTGAACTGGAACTTGAATTAGAATCTGAACTAGAAGCTGAAATAGAACCTGACCTAGAACTTGAACTAATACTTGATCTAGAATCGCAACTAGAATCTGAACTGGAATCTAAACTAGAATTTCAACTAGAATCTGAACTAAGAACAATTTGGAATAGAATCAAACAAGAACGTGAACTAGAACTATACTAGAACAAAACAGAACTAGCACCGAACAAGACTCTTAACTAGCATTTGAACTAGAATCTAAACAACAATAGAATCTGAACTTGAACTAGAATTAAAAATAAAATATCAACTAGAATTTAAACAAAAATCTGGAATATAATCTAAACTTAAATCAGGACTGGATCCTGAACTAAAAACTGATCTAGAATCTGAACTAGAACCTGAACTAGAACCTGAACTAGAACCTGAACTAGAACCTGAACTAGAACCTGAACTAGAACCTGAACTAGAACCTGAACTAGAACCTGAACTAGAACCTGAACTAGAACCTGAACTAGAACCTGAACTAGAACCTGAACTAGAACCTGAACTAGAACCTGAACTAGAACCTGAACTAGAACCTGAACTAGAACCTGAACTAGAACCTGAACTAGAACTTGAACTAGAACCTGAACAAGAACCTGAACTAGAACCTGAACTAGAACTGAACTAGAACTGAACTAGAACTGAACTAGAACTGAACTAGAACTGAACTAGAACTGAACTAGAACTGAACTAGAACTGAACTAGAACTGAACTAGAACTGAACTAGAACTGAACTAGAACTGAACTAGAACTGAACTAGAACTGAACTAGAACTGAACTAGAACTGAACTAGAACTGAACTAGAACTGAACTAGAACTGAACTAGAACTGAACTAGAACTGAACTAGAACTGAACTAGAACTGAACTAGAACTGAACTAGAACTGAACTAGAACTGAACTAGAACTGAACTAGAACTGAACTAGAACTGAACTAGAACTGAACTAGAACTGAACTAGAACTGAACTAGAACTGAACTAGAACTGAACTAGAACTGAACTAGAACTGAACTAGAACTGAACTAGAACTGAACTAGAACTGAACTAGAACTGAACTAGAACTGAACTAGAACTGAACTAGAACTGAACTAGAACTGAACTAGAACTGAACTAGAACTGAACTAGAACTGAACTAGAACTGAACTAGAACTGAACTAGAACTGAACTAGAACTGAACTAGAACTGAACTAGAACTGAACTAGAACTGAACTAGAACTGAACTAGAACTGAACTAGAACTGAACTAGAACTGAACTAGAACTGAACTAGAACTGAACTAGAACTGAACTAGAACTGAACTAGAACTGAACTAGAACTGAACTAGAACTGAACTAGAACTGAACTAGAACTGAACTAGAACTGAACTAGAACTGAACTAGAACTGAACTAGAACTGAACTAGAACTGAACTAGAACTGAACTAGAACTGAACTAGAACTGAACTAGAACTGAACTAGAACTGAACTAGAACTGAACTAGAACTGAACTAGAACTGAACTAGAACTGAACTAGAACTGAACTAGAACTGAACTAGAACTGAACTAGAACTGAACTAGAACTGAACTAGAACTGAACTAGAACTGAACTAGAACTGAACTAGAACTGAACTAGAACTGAACTAGAACTGAACTAGAACTGAACTAGAACTGAACTAGAACTGAACTAGAACTGAACTAGAACTGAACTAGAACTGAACTAGAACTGAACTAGAACTGAACTAGAACTGAACTAGAACTGAACTAGAACTGAACTAGAACTGAACTAGAACTGAACTAGAACTGAACTAGAACTGAACTAGAACTGAACTAGAACTGAACTAGAACTGAACTAGAACTGAACTAGAACTGAACTAGAACTGAACTAGAACTGAACTAGAACTGAACTAGAACTGAACTAGAACTGAACTAGAACTGAACTAGAACTGAACTAGAACTGAACTAGAACTGAACTAGAACTGAACTAGAACTGAACTAGAACTGAACTAGAACTGAACTAGAACTGAACTAGAACTGAACTAGAACTGAACTAGAACTGAACTAGAACTGAACTAGAACTGAACTAGAACTGAACTAGAACTGAACTAGAACTGAACTAGAACTGAACTAGAACTGAACTAGAACTGAACTAGAACTGAACTAGAACTGAACTAGAACTGAACTAGAACTGAACTAGAACTGAACTAGAACTGAACTAGAACTGAACTAGAACTGAACTAGAACTGAACTAGAACTGAACTAGAACTGAACTAGAACTGAACTAGAACTGAACTAGAACTGAACTAGAACTGAACTAGAACTGAACTAGAACTGAACTAGAACTGAACTAGAACTGAACTAGAACTGAACTAGAACTGAACTAGAACTGAACTAGAACTGAACTAGAACTGAACTAGAACTGAACTAGAACTGAACTAGAACTGAACTAGAACTGAACTAGAACTGAACTAGAACTGAACTAGAACTGAACTAGAACTGAACTAGAACTGAACTAGAACTGAACTAGAACTGAACTAGAACTGAACTAGAACTGAACTAGAACTGAACTAGAACTGAACTAGAACTGAACTAGAACTGAACTAGAACTGAACTAGAACTGAACTAGAACTGAACTAGAACTGAACTAGAACTGAACTAGAACTGAACTAGAACTGAACTAGAACTGAACTAGAACTGAACTAGAACTGAACTAGAACTGAACTAGAACTGAACTAGAACTGAACTAGAACTGAACTAGAACTGAACTAGAACTGAACTAGAACTGAACTAGAACTGAACTAGAACTGAACTAGAACTGAACTAGAACTGAACTAGAACTGAACTAGAACTGAACTAGAACTGAACTAGAACTGAACTAGAACTGAACTAGAACTGAACTAGAACTGAACTAGAACTGAACTAGAACTGAACTAGAACTGAACTAGAACTGAACTAGAACTGAACTAGAACTGAACTAGAACTGAACTAGAACTGAACTAGAACTGAACTAGAACTGAACTAGAACTGAACTAGAACTGAACTAGAACTGAACTAGAACTGAACTAGAACTGAACTAGAACTGAACTAGAACTGAACTAGAACTGAACTAGAACTGAACTAGAACTGAACTAGAACTGAACTAGAACTGAACTAGAACTGAACTAGAACTGAACTAGAACTGAACTAGAACTGAACTAGAACTGAACTAGAACTGAACTAGAACTGAACTAGAACTGAACTAGAACTGAACTAGAACTGAACTAGAACTGAACTAGAACTGAACTAGAACTGAACTAGAACTGAACTAGAACTGAACTAGAACTGAACTAGAACTGAACTAGAACTGAACTAGAACTGAACTAGAACTGAACTAGAACTGAACTAGAACTGAACTAGAACTGAACTAGAACTGAACTAGAACTGAACTAGAACTGAACTAGAACTGAACTAGAACTGAACTAGAACTGAACTAGAACTGAACTAGAACTGAACTAGAACTGAACTAGAACTGAACTAGAACTGAACTAGAACTGAACTAGAACTGAACTAGAACTGAACTAGAACTGAACTAGAACTGAACTAGAACTGAACTAGAACTGAACTAGAACTGAACTAGAACTGAACTAGAACTGAACTAGAACTGAACTAGAACTGAACTAGAACTGAACTAGAACTGAACTAGAACTGAACTAGAACTGAACTAGAACTGAACTAGAACTGAACTAGAACTGAACTAGAACTGAACTAGAACTGAACTAGAACTGAACTAGAACTGAACTAGAACTGAACTAGAACTGAACTAGAACTGAACTAGAACTGAACTAGAACTGAACTAGAACTGAACTAGAACTGAACTAGAACTGAACTAGAACTGAACTAGAACTGAACTAGAACTGAACTAGAACTGAACTAGAACTGAACTAGAACTGAACTAGAACTGAACTAGAACTGAACTAGAACTGAACTAGAACTGAACTAGAACTGAACTAGAACTGAACTAGAACTGAACTAGAACTGAACTAGAACTGAACTAGAACTGAACTAGAACTGAACTAGAACTGAACTAGAACTGAACTAGAACTGAACTAGAACTGAACTAGAACTGAACTAGAACTGAACTAGAACTGAACTAGAACTGAACTAGAACTGAACTAGAACTGAACTAGAACTGAACTAGAACTGAACTAGAACTGAACTAGAACTGAACTAGAACTGAACTAGAACTGAACTAGAACTGAACTAGAACTGAACTAGAACTGAACTAGAACTGAACTAGAACTGAACTAGAACTGAACTAGAACTGAACTAGAACTGAACTAGAACTGAACTAGAACTGAACTAGAACTGAACTAGAACTGAACTAGAACTGAACTAGAACTGAACTAGAACTGAACTAGAACTGAACTAGAACTGAACTAGAACTGAACTAGAACTGAACTAGAACTGAACTAGAACTGAACTAGAACTGAACTAGAACTGAACTAGAACTGAACTAGAACTGAACTAGAACTGAACTAGAACTGAACTAGAACTGAACTAGAACTGAACTAGAACTGAACTAGAACTGAACTAGAACTGAACTAGAACTGAACTAGAACTGAACTAGAACTGAACTAGAACTGAACTAGAACTGAACTAGAACTGAACTAGAACTGAACTAGAACTGAACTAGAACTGAACTAGAACTGAACTAGAACTGAACTAGAACTGAACTAGAACTGAACTAGAACTGAACTAGAACTGAACTAGAACTGAACTAGAACTGAACTAGAACTGAACTAGAACTGAACTAGAACTGAACTAGAACTGAACTAGAACTGAACTAGAACTGAACTAGAACTGAACTAGAACTGAACTAGAACTGAACTAGAACTGAACTAGAACTGAACTAGAACTGAACTAGAACTGAACTAGAACTGAACTAGAACTGAACTAGAACTGAACTAGAACTGAACTAGAACTGAACTAGAACTGAACTAGAACTGAACTAGAACTGAACTAGAACTGAACTAGAACTGAACTAGAACTGAACTAGAACTGAACTAGAACTGAACTAGAACTGAACTAGAACTGAACTAGAACTGAACTAGAACTGAACTAGAACTGAACTAGAACTGAACTAGAACTGAACTAGAACTGAACTAGAACTGAACTAGAACTGAACTAGAACTGAACTAGAACTGAACTAGAACTGAACTAGAACTGAACTAGAACTAGAACCTGAACTAGAATTGAACTAGATCCAGAACAGGAATTGAAGAAAATCTAGAACCAGAACGTAAACTGGAAACTTAACTAGAATCTGAGCTAAAACGGAGCTGCAACTGAAATAGATTCTGAACAAATTTTAGAACCAGAATCTAAACTAGATCTTCAACTAAAACCAGAACTAAAATCTGAACCAGAATGTGAACTAGAATTTTGACTAGAAACCGAACTAGAGTCTGAACTAAAATCTGAGCCAAAATCTGAACTAGAACCTGAGCTAGAATCTGAACTAGAAATAGAACCAGAACAAGAATTGAACTAAAACATGAACTGAAATTGAGCTAGATCCCGAACTGGAAGCTCAACTAGAATCAGAAATAGAGCCAGAACAGAACTGGTACTGAACTAGAATCTGAGCTAGAATTAGAACCAGAGTCTGAACTAGAACAAACTTTAGTTTTGTGTAATAAGTTTCTAAATTATTCCTTTAATATGATAAACAGCTAAAAAATATTACGTAATCGATATTAATCATACGCACCCTATTCATATGTTTGTATAGTATAGTAATTAATATTACTCATACGCTTAAAATGTAATTTTCTACTTAGAACTCAGGTTTCAAATGAATTTTTCTGTAAAATAAACCATTTTTCGTCCCAAAAAATGATTAATACCTTTTTTACTTTTTGTAATTATAATATACAGGTACATATAATAATAATATTCCACATTTACTTTACTTTAACTCAAACTAAAGTGAATTCCTTTTAAAAAGCCGGGGTCAGAAAAAAAAAATAACTCATTATTGCAATATCATATTCACTCGTGTGTAACTTTTTTTCTCAACAGTTTATAAACAAGTTATAAAAAAAGTTTCGTATTTTTTTTTTTTTTTTTGTTTTTGTCTGTCTCATTCATGATGACAAATGCCATGGACAGTGTTGATTGTCACCGCTTAAGCACACTGTTTCTAGAACTCCAATATCCATGTACTTTTGGAAAATGTTAAATTTAAACTGGTAAAGTTGCCAGCTTTTTTTTAGTTTTTTGCTGTTTTTTCGTTTTGTTTGTTTGAAGTGCGTGGTAAATATTATATACGCTTGTGTGACCACTTTGAAAACCAAAATGTATGTATGTGGTCATGTTTTTGTGGTAAGAATACACAGATATACATGCATAAGTACATTTGAAAACAGGTCTAACAAATACACATGCAGTTACTTATGTAGGAAGCTGCCAAATATTTTGTAACATTTGAAACAGGACATGGAAGAGGGAATAGCAATGTTAAATGAGTTAAATTTTAAATGTGTAAATATCTGAGAATGTGCGAGAATATCACAGACACTAAACAAATAATAAATAATGCAAACGATAATCATTTTTTAACAAAATTTTAAAGATTTTATTTCATATTTCCAGAACATAATTACCAATGTCTGTGTCTCCTTTTAAACTCATAATATTTCCTTTGACATTAACAACTCTCAAGTCTGTAAAATTTTACAGACAAATTGTCATAAACTGTCAGCTCAAGATCCAAAGCCAGAGCAAATAATCCTGTTACTTTGAATGTATAAGTGTTTCATTTTAATTTATATTGTGGTTTTAAAATGTGGCAACAATAAACAAATAATATTGACTAAGTTTTTAAAGTATTTTTCATAAACATAAACTTTATTTCTTTTTTTTACAACACACACAAGTCTTACTTGACTTTTTTTTTAACATCATTCTTGTACATCACTCTTGTGTTTCATTACATTTACTTGTTTTCATTTTGGTATTTTTATAAATTATAACTTTTTAATTGTTTCCTCTGCAGTTGTTAAATGTCAAAATAAACAATTTCGAATATATACTTAAATGAATATAAATATAAATTTATGCATTTACACAATTATATTTATACACAGCTCTTAATGTTTGGGAAATTGTAATAAATTACGAGAAGTGGTTTTTTAAAACAACAATAACAACAACAACAACTACAGCAGTAAGCATAAATATTGAAAAATAAACATAATTTTGTTGCGTATTTAAAAACAATTAAATATTCAATTGACTGCAATAAAAATATGCAACAACAAAAATTATAATTGAAAATGTGCAAAATTAATGTCTGAGTACATTTATTAATATTTGCTGCATATTTTTAGGTAATAAATATTTTTTTTAAATTATGTTGCCTAATATTAAGCTATAGTTAATGTGAAATTATTAATAATGACAGCTGCTGTTGTGTTATTGGAATACTAACCACACAATTTTTTGAATTATTTAGCATTAAACAATTTGTTTATAATATTTAATAATATTGAATTATTTTTAAACTGTTTTTGTACTGCGTTAGTTATAAAGAATCTTGTGACATATTTGAAGATTTTGAAAAAATTAAAAGGAACTCTAAACCATCATAGGTGAGGGTTGATGAGAGATAATTATAAAATGTATAAATTTTACAGCCGCACTACCCAATGAAATCGATAATAGTAAACCCTGATTTGCTCAGGTGGACTAAGAAAACAGCCACATCTTACATATAATTTAATCTCAGAAATTACTTCGTTGTAATCTAGTACTAGTTATCTCTCTATCACTACAATCATTTACATCATACTCAACTTTAGGCAATGTGCATGAATTTTAAGGCAATTCAGAAGTTTGAAGGTATAAAGAATTTTTGTTCACAGAATTTACATCAGAGATGTGCTCTATTTAAGCTTATTGCTAAATGAATTTGTGTGATATCACTGAAAGAAAAGAGCAGAATTTATTTCTTTATAAAATTCGAGTCGCTCCACAACAACAACAGTCAAATCTTTCGAAGTATAGGGTGTATGACACAAAAATGGAGGATTTACATTAAAAGCCATATCTCTTGAAAGCGGCTTTTGTTTTTAATAACTCATATGTCAATTTGAAGGCCACATATCTGTCATTATAACCTTCACCATGAGTGGCAAGTTTGTCATTCCGTTTGTAATTTTTAAATTTTTCATTTGCGACCCCACGAAGTATATATATTCTGGATAGTTATAGATAGCGAAGTCGATATAGCCATGTCCGTCTGTCCGTCAGTATGTTGAAATCAACTTTCCGTAGCCCACCAAATAAATTACAAACTTAATTGATACAACAATATATCGGGAATTCTTCCGTCTCGGTCGCCATTTCAAATCGAGAAAATCGACTCACAAATAGATGAGATATAAGGAAAAAACCGGGACGACCTCGATTTTTGGCCTATTTGTTATCTATATCTAGTCATAAATATAGACAATATGGATATCTAATGATAGATATTTCAAAGATCATTGCAGCTTTAGACCTACAAAATCAGGAAAAATATTTTTTTTTTATAAAAAAAAATTTTGGAGAAAATAAAAAAAAAAAAGGAAAAACAATTTGGAAAAAAAAAAATTGAAAATAATTTTGAAAAAAAAAAAATTAATTTTGTTTACCTAAAAATATTTAAAATTGTTATTTTAAAGTAAAATTTTGTGAAGGGTATATAAGATTTGGCACAGCCGAATATAGCTCTCTTACTTGTTTATTTTCATTTAGTTATTGAACATTATAGTGTAAAAAACAAAATTTTCTTTTGCTTCGAAAATGTTGATTTTTATGCCAACAATGCGTCATATGCGGGAAGTTTTGCTACACTTCTTTAATTTAAAAATAAGTGCCGCTAAAGTACACCGATTGCTTACCGAAGCTTATGGTGAATATGTTTCATCGGTTGCAACGTGCGAGAGATGGTTTATGTGGTTAAGAAATGATGATCTTGCTACGGATGACAAAGATCGCCCAGGCCAACCAAAAAACTTTGGGAACCAAGAATTGGAGGCATTGTTTCCAACCTCGACAAGAGCTTTCAAAATCAATAAGAGCTACTCAATCAGTAATTTAAAAATGCTTGCAAGCAAAAGCAGGGAAATTGGTTACCATACGAATTGAAGCTACGAGACCTTGCAAAACTATTTTGTATATAAGAAATGCGGCTTCAACGCTATAAAAAAAAAAAAATCATTTTGGCTTCTTATTATTTTTTACGTTGAAAGATGGATCAATTACAATAACCCGAATCGTAATAGATTGAATGTGCCCAGCCAACTAGCCGACCAGCGGAAATGACATCAAAGGCAAATATCCATGGCACTAAGGTATTTGGTGGGAGCAAAATGTTCCTATGTGTTATAAGCTGGTTATCAGAGGGAAACTGTATCGAATATAACTGATTCATTTGAAGCGAGCATTGGCCAAAAAATGCACACAATATGCAGCCAGATATTAAACTGTAAAATTTCATCTCGACAACACTCGGAAATATGTTGCAATACATGTTAAAAAGTATTTAGCATGAAGTGGTTAAGAAGTTTTGCCTCACCAGGTTTATAGTCCAGACCGTGCCCAGTTCGACTACTATTTGTTCTGTCTGGGACACGCTTCACTTTGGAACTGAGTATCCGAAAATGCCTTGATTCGTTCTTGGCCTCAAAAGATGAGCAGTTCTTTTTGCTTGGAATCAATATGTTGCCAGAAAGATAGGAAAAGCTCATAGTTAACAATGGCCTTTACTTTGAATTAATTTATATTGTACAAATGTATCAAAATAAAAGCTAAAACTTTGAAAATCCGCATTTTTAAGTTATACAGCCAATAAAATGTAAATATTCTCTAATTGAGCTTATTTCTAAAAGTATTTGTGAAACAGCCGAATTTATTTCTTTATAAATTTTCAGTCAATACTCAACCACAACAATCAAACCTATTGAAGAAGAATCCATCCATGAAGGTACTGATAAGTCGTGTGTGGAGTTTTCAACAAAATGCATTCTTTAACAAATATTATTATGTCTAATGCTTACAAATTGATGTGAAACCTTTGAATATCTGATTCTAGGAAGATTTTTCTTTCAACATGCGTCATTCTTTTCAGACCAAAAATAGAGACAAAATTATCTAGAGCTGTTTATATATATAGGCATTCATTTAAATGGAGTTCGGTTACCACTCTTGCTTAATTTGTTTCTCTTTGAAGTTTTTGATTCTCCTCACTTGGAAGAGATTATCTGGTCAATGTTAGTTATAACCGAATGATGATGGAGGCAAAATTCTGCAAAAATTTTGGGGATCTTCGCACGTACAAAGTTAATGTATGCGGAAATGCATTGCAACAGAATTGTTGATGCTGGTCAAAGAAATAGTACATGATCAGGTGAGCAGATTTTTTAATAATGGCAAATAACGCAAATAATTTCATCTAATTTTATTTCAATGATAAGTTCACAGACTTAAGCATTTAAAAACAATTTTTTTGTGTGATATCACTTAGAGAGTGATTTATGAGAAAACATAGGTTAATGGTTGCGAGAAGCATAAAAGTAAAAAACACAGATAATTTCCAACCATTGAAAAATCTCTTCGGAATAAACATAGTGGATTAAGACCGAACCGATCATGTGTAGACCAAATCAACACATGGTGCATAATAATCGAACAGTATACATAATAATCGAACAGTACGAACAGTACAACTCCCAGCTCTTCTTAGTTTTTGTTGAGTTCGAAAGAACATTCGACAAGCAATTTGATCTACACTGGAAACGCTCCATTTAAACCGCGTTTCAATGGACAAGAAAGCAAGACTTTTGATATGAACACCGACATGAGACAAGGATGTACACTATAACCAGTGATTTTCCTCTTAGTTCTGGACACAGTTCTTCATCAGACAAACATCGAGGCACCAAATGGAATCCAATGGCATCTGAACCAACGGCAGCATGACCTTGACTATGCATACGACAATGCCTTGTGTCAGATACATTCAACAGAAACTCGAAAGGCTACAAGAGCGTGGCTTGCGGGTCGGGCTTAAGATCAACATCGCCAAAACAAAGTCGCTCAGAATCGTCACAGCAAACACTCAACCAATACTTTTAAACGGCAACGAAATAAAAAACATAAATAAATTTACATATCTTGGCAGCTTCATAAGTTAAGATGGATTCGCAAATACAGCGAACACAATAAACTGAGCGCATAGTGAAAATGCCTCTCTGAGTAAAGTCTGGAATTCTCCACAAATTTCAAACCTGCACAAAACCAACATCTTAAATTCCAACATCAATACGGGTGTGAAACGAGGAAATTCACTGAGCACTTAACAACATAACTACAAGTGTTTGTAAATAAATGTCTGTGACAAATAAACACAATATTTTAGCCAAACCGCAGCACAAATGCCGACCTGCTGTCCATTGGCAACCAAACTCCCGTCGCATATGAAATTTGCCGTCGTAAATGGTCGTGAATTGGTCACACGTTCGTGTATGTATCTCCAACATATCAAAGACCAGTTTACTATGGAATCCTCAAGAGAGACGAAATGTGGGACTACAACCAACAACATGGAGAAGATCTGTAGAAGCGAAGCATCGACAACGAGGACTTACGTGGTCTCTAATCCGACATACGGAACAAGATATAAATTGATGGAGAGCTTTCGTGAACATGTTCATCTAACATATGAATATTAATTTCCTTTTCGCTATTGTATGATACAACTAACGTTAATCTGTTTTTCTGTTTATTCAATATAAATACAGTGCACTCGCGGTAACGTGAACACCGTCTAACGTGAACACCGCCTAACGTGAACAAGCTTTTGCTTACATTGACTACTCTGTAACGTGAACAAGCTCAGAAAGCTCTATAACGTGAACAATTTTTTTTACTGCATTTGTTTTTTAATCATGTAGACAACACTTGAATACATACATTAAATTCAATTTTTAAAGTTTTGAGAATCAATCCCCTTATAAAAAAATGTGTTTGTATCCACTAAATTAATTTTTTTAGTGGCAACGAATGAGTAATTTTATTTGCTATGTAATTTTATTTCAATTTATAGTTTCTCGTGATCTCGATTTGTTTTGTAATGCATTTTAATCAATAATTTTGTTTTATTTTACTTTCAAGCGTGTAAAAACAGGTTTATATTATAAAATTTAATATTTTTTCAATGAAATTCGACAATCGCTAACGTGAACAATTTCACTAACATGAACTCCCTTGGTTTTAATTAGTTCACGTTACCGCGAGTGCAATGTAGTGTTCTTTTATGATTGTATCTATTGTAGCACACTCCAACTACGCTGACTAAATAAAAAAATTAAACGTAATTTACCAACATAAGTATCAAAAAAAATCAACAAAATCAAGCCATCGATCTAATAATCTGCTACATCGCTTGAAACATTTCCACTATTTTTGAAATATTTTTCAATACTTGAATTGTTATCCTCTCATTACGCTCACCCCTTTTGTTAACCCAAACCATAGAATAATATATCCACAGAAGCGTTACTGAGAGGGTAAGAACCTAAGTCGTGAGAATGTATTAGTACATAGTTTTGAGGTTGTATTGGAGCTTTTTTAATTTTCACCAGACACAGTTCTATAAGAATGTTTACATTTTAATTTATTTAAATTTTCTTCTATTTTCAATACCAAAAATTGAAACTCTGTTCTCTAAATTAAATTCTACCATAGATAAAGATAAGTGTCAAAAATTAATAAAAAAAATAAATTTTTTCATATAAGATAAATTAACGTGTTTCGGGAATAAAAGTGTCCTGCAAAGTATTAAACAAAATTTCAAAAATTGTGTAGAGGTGTAATAAAGCGGTTCGGTCTATATTTAGTCGGAAAATCAAAGTAAAATTTCAAGTATTTTGATGTGTTTAATTCTTTCACAAGTATGTTGAATTCACATATCACAAGTACGTGTGAAGAGAGTAATTATTTTTAATCTCAGCTTACTCTCAGATGCGCCTCTAGTTGTACCCTATGACCCAAACCTTCAAACTGTTTTTTTACATTTTTTAACTGGCAATTTTCTTACTTATTAACCCATATAGTGATACAATTTCATAACATAACCCAATGTAAACTGTATTCTTCTAATTGCTGTAAATACGAAATTAATCAAAACCAAATGACTGATAATTTTATAACACTAGACAGCCTTTTGGGAAATTATTGCATTTACATTTACTCATAATAACGAGCAATTTTGCTATGAGAATTGTTAACATTTTTGCGTGATCAAAATAATTACACAAATAATTATTAATATTCAAATTTAAAAATACTTAACATATTTGCAGAAACTAGTTCTAAAATCTATTATTAAGCAATTTTAATTCAATCAAAAACTGTTGTCTACTTTTAGACAAAAGCATATTTTATTAATTACTAAATTATGCATTATTTTTAATAGGCATTTAAATATTTTTCAAGCAATTATTTCACCAATTTTTTAATGATTAAATATTTACAACACATTATAAATATTTATACACATATGTATACAAATATTAGGGCAGTCCAGATCTAGGTGTTTCAAAAAGTTTATTATTTGTTTCAAAGAAATCATTTGTAATTTTAGCAGCAGATGAAAGCTCTTCGAAAGTTATTGGTGTATGACTTAAAATAATAATAATAATTTATATGTCATTTTGAAGGGTAAATATCATTTATTTATTTTAATTTAGTTATTGAACATTATAGCTTCGAAAATGTATAATTTTGTGCCCACAAAGTATCATATGTTGGAAGTGTTGCTTTACTTTTACTCTGAAGCACACCGCACAGTGGAGCAAATGCTTAATCTGGTACGCAAGAGAGTATAACTCGACATTTAGAGCACCTAAAGACGTTAAATTTGAAGTGCAAAAGGAAAATGAAACGACAAATCTATATCCTAAAAAAGTGGGCTGTACTTAATGGGGCGTGGCACTTATTGCAAATTTGAATAAAATAAAAAATAAAAATTAAAATATAATAAATATCCATATAAATATATAAATGTCTTTGTAAGTTTGTTTGTTTGTTTATTTGTTGGTTTGTTTCAGCATCACGCATAAACGGCCGAACCGATTTTTACTACTACAGGGGTAGCGAAGCGCACCGTGTGAAGCTAGTAATAAATAAAATAAAAATAGAAAAAATAATATAAAAAAAAACGTTATTAAAGAAACTTTGCAATGCATTTTCCATGTGTTTATAGTCACAAAACGTCTTTAGTCACTGCTTTCATCACTTAAATAGTCCGCGACAACATCGTTTTCCATTTCTTGCAAGATAGGTTCAGAAAGTAAAGGCACAACATTAGCACAACGAGGTTCCGAATTTCGATTTTTGAAAGATTTTTTTGAAATGGATTATATGATGGGATCGGAAGATACTATTAAAGATTGAAATAAATCTTGCCTCGTACTTTCATGCGAAATCTTTCGTGTATGAAATTCACGTTCATTTCTAATATCTTTCTTTCTGGACTCTAAGAAATAAAGATATAAGAAAAGTTTTGAATATTATCCCCCATGAATTAATAATTTGTGGAGGCTGAACCGCATATAGTACTAAGGATAGAGTTCATCATATCATTTCGCTGTCTCAGCTAAGTAACGGCGAAAAGCTGTAACATTTGCGGTGAATCCACTGGATATTGTTCTTAAAATAATTTGTCTTTTTATTAGGACTTCAGTTACTCTACTTAGTTACAATTGACACTAAGGCTGTTTGTCTATAAAAATCAGCTAAATCCTTTTTTGGTTTATGAGTAACAGATGTTGGGGGACCAGAAACTAACGAATCTGTTTCAGCGATATCAGAAACTAAGGCACCATAAAGCCTGCACAAGTTGTCTTGCAAGCGTATTGGGATGGTTTTGTAGCTTAACAATATATTTCTCACGGACTTTCTTGTACTCTTCCTTTACCAATGTCACTGGTGTTACTAGCCATTCCCCATAATTGAATTCCATATGTCCAAATTGGTTTTAAAACGGTCTTATACAAGATGTCTTTATATTCAAGACTTTATTTTGATTGATCACTGATTAAGCAATGAAAGCTAGAGGCGACGCCAAGTAAGCCGTCTATCAAGATGAATACCAAGGTAAGTGACATAATCAGACTGCGGTATATTAACGTTGTTGAGTGCGACAGGTGGTCAATTTCCTCTCCTTAGAGCGAACGTAACATGTTTACTTTTCAGCTCATTCACCTTTATTCGCCAGTTTTTCAACCATGTCTCCACACGTACGACATAATTTTGTAGTTGACTAGGTGCTATGAGTGGGTTTTCATGTGAATTAATAATGGCTGTATCATCCGCATATATAGAAATTGTTAATTTATCGCACGTAGGCAAGTCAGAGGTGTAAATCAAATATAACTTAGGTCCTAGTACACTTCCCTGTGGAACGCCAGCTCTAATCTTGTATTCTCTCGTCACATAATCATTGAACTTAACTCTGAAAAGTATATTCGATAGATAAAACTCCAGCAATTTATGAGTACATAGTGGTAGTAAACATTTGATTTTATGTACTAGACCTTTATGCCATACCTTGTCAAAAGCTTGGGCAATATCTAAAAAGACGGCAGAACAATATTTCTTTAATTCAAAAGATTTTCTAATCTCTCCAGTTAAACGATTGACTTGTTCAATAGTGCCATGATGTTCACGGAAACCAAATTGGTGTACTGGGATAATATTTCCATCATTCAAAAAAGGTATGATCTTTTCCAGGAATATTTTCTTGAATAGCTTCGACAAACAAGGGCTAATAGGTCTATAAGAAGATAGCAGGATTAAATGTTTACTCGGTTCCGGTATCATTATTATTTGAGAAATTTTCCAATTTTTTTTAATAAATTCCAAGTTTTAAGATCGTATTAAACAATATAGAAAGCACAATTATTGCCACATTTGATAGGTTCTTAATCAATGATGGAGTTATTAAATCATGATTTTTTAGAAGTTCAATTTATTTTTAATTACTATATTAACATCCTCAGGACCAATAATGAATTGGGCTGTATTAGCCATTGTTGAAACAGGTAATTCTTCGAGCTCGAACTCATTTGCCGTGGAATCAGGTTGAAATACTTCATTTAAATGTTCAGCAAATACTTTTCATATTTAGAGCCATGGTCTAGAACAAATTTGTGTTCATTTTACTCTGCTTTTTTGCATTTCTCATTATTGCCTTCTTTTGTGAATATATAAAATATGTTATGTTTAAACATCATTTTTCAAAAAATTGCGCACCAGATGCAACATTTGGTTCACTGTGGCACCGGTTGCTCACCAAAGCTTATGGTGAATGTGTTCCATCGGTTTCACTGTGCGAGAGGTGGTTTGCTTGGTTCAGTAGTGGTGATTTTGTCACAGAAGACAAATATCGCCCAGGGCAGCCTAATATATTTAAAGAGCAAGAATTGGAGGCTTTAATCCATAAAGATTGTTGCCAAACTCAACAAGAGCTTGCAGAATTATTGGAAGCTACTCAAACAGCAAATTTCAAAATGTTTGCGAGCAGCTGAATTCATACAAAAGCAGGTAAATTAGGTTTCATACGAACTGAAGCCAAGAGAACTTGAAAGATGAATTTGCATGTATGAAATGCGATTTAAAATGGAACAAATAAAATAACCCGAAGCATAGGTGATCATATGTGAAGCCGAATCGACACCAAAAGCAAATTTCCATGGCGCTAAAGTAATTCTCCGTATTTGGTGGGAGCAAAAGGGTCATATATATTATGAGCAGCTGAAATCTGAGCAGACCATCACAGGGAATCTATACCGAATGCATGTGTTTCATTTGAAGTGAGAATTGGCCGAAAAACGCCAAAATTATACGGCCAGGCATGAAACCTTACTATTCCATCATGACAACGCTCGGCCACATGATGCAATACCTATTAAAAAGTATTTAGAATGAAGTGGCTGGGAAATTTTTCCTCACCCTTTAAATTCCCGGCCGTGCCCGTCCGAGTACGATGCATAACGCTTTCTCTGGGAAACGCTTCACTTGGGAACATAGTAATCGATATTGGCTGAATTCGTTACAGGGTTCAAAACATGAGCAGTTTTTTTTGCTCGGAATCCATATGTTGCCAGTAAAATGGAAAAAGTTCATAGCTATGAATGACCATTACTTTGAATGAATTTATATTGTATAAATGTTTCAAAATAAAATATGAAAATTTAACAAAAAATCCCTCATTTTTAAGTCATACAACCATAAAGCATAATACCCTAACCACTATGGTGGTGTAAAGTATAATTATTTCACATTTTGAAGGCACACAGCGAAAACTTATCTTCGGAACCATGTTAATATTTATTATTATAAAATAAATAAATTCCAGTATAACAGAAATAAATAAAAAACATACCAGTTTTTTCACAATTTATAGTCGTTGTCAAACGAAATAAACCAAAACTATTTAATTGAAATTAATTAATTTTAACCAATTGCTGATAATTGTGAAAAGTGTCCATTTACAATATTATATAAGCAATTTATTATTATTATTATTATTTACCCACAATTTCAAATAATAACAAGTAAGAGTATTATATTTGGCTGTGCCGAATTTTAAATACCCTTCATACATTTTTTGACTGAAAAAAAATATTTTTCCCACTTTTGACCCATTGTAGGTCAGACTTTCTATTACGCTATTACACGCACAGTGGTTTAGAAAAGTTTTTTTTTGAAAATAATTCGGTATCTCAGGAACTATTTGAGATATTTTTACGAAATTCCACATGGTTAGAGCTGAGGTATTTTCGCGTTGATTTGCAGTTGTTCAGTTGGTCACTCGGGTCTCAATTTTTTAAAAAAAATAGCCAAAAATCAATTTATGATCGGCATGAGCTGAAATTAAAATATAAATAGTGCTTAAGAAGATCTAAAAAAAAAATAAATTTCAGCTCTTTCCAATCATAAATAGATTTTTGGCGATTTTTTAAAAAAAATTGAGACCCGAGGTGACCAACTTTGAGGGGCAACGCACTGGCCCCCATTAGTGCGAGGAAGCTGAAAAACTGCAAATAAACTCAAAAATACCTCAGCTCCAGCCACGTGAAATTTCGTAACAATATCTCAAATTTTTCCCGAGATACCGAATTATTTCCAAAAAAAAAAAAAACGTTTCTAAACCACTGTTACACGTTACGTCGTTGAAAAGGTCTTGGAAATATATATCATTAGATATTCCGTATGACTTAGTAGTCCAGATATAAAAGGTTAAATCGAGGTAGTCGTGGTTTTTTGCTTATATCACTGCCATTTGTGGTTCGATTTTCTCGTTTTAAAATAACAAGAAATCTGGAACTATGGCGTGATATTAATGTATGGATCATATATGTAAGTTATTTGGGGGCCACAGAAAGTTGATTTCAACATACAGATGGACAGAAGGATATTCCTATCGTGACTCTATAGCTATTCAGAATATATAAATTAATGGCGTCGCAAATGAAAAATGTAGAAATTTCAAACGGAATAACAAACCTATATACACCCTTAACACTCATGGTGTAGGGTAAACAAATAATTATATACACTTACACACCATCAACAAATATACAATAATTATGGCTACGAAATGACTACGACCACGACTTTCATCCTGTAACTTGTAGAAAAGCAAGCGAGAGGCAAAGAGTTGAGGCAGAAGGGTTTGTTAATAACAAAAATATTTATACAACTGCATTAATAAGTAAATAAATAACAAATAATAATAATGATAATAATAATAATTATAATAATAATAATGATAATTTGTGGTTCAACATAATCGTCACAATGTGTGGCTTATTTGTTGCATAAATAATACATATGTATTTCCATTTTCATATTTGTGGCATTTAAAAAATACAAGCAGCCGGCCTGAGCTCAGTAAAAAAAGTTATAAAAAATTATAAAAAAAAAGTCTTGTACATGTATTTATGTTTTATTGTTAGTTGCTGTATTACTATCACTATTTTAAAAACATTTCCTTTAATTTAAACAACATATAAATGCATATATTTTGGTTTGTTAAAAAATATTTTTTGTTTTGTAAAATTCATGCTTGTCACAGCTGCATATAAATTGTAAACTGTGTAAGTTCATATTTATGTTTTTTTTTTTACTTTATTGTATTTCATTAATAAATATATTTTTTGTTAAGTTGCAGTTTTTTTTTTTTTTTTGGTTGTTGGTTTGGCAATTTGAAATGAAATTGATTTATTAACTTGCCAATTTTGCTGTAAGAAATTTCTTTATATCATGTAAAGTTTGTAAATAAGAGCAGAGTTTTTTTTAAATCAGTTTATAAATTTAAAGGAATTTTACAATTTTTGAAATCATTTAATTGTAAAATTTATAATAATTTAACCCAAACGAAATTGTTATGGTCAATTCTTGGTTCTTTTTTGTGGAAACCGTAAAAATCTTATAAAAACTTTAGCGTATGAGTATTTTTTAATTCATAGAAAAATAAATATTAAGTATACGCATTTTACATTTATTATTTGTTAATGTGAATTCTTGACAAGACGTATGATTGTTATTTATTTCAGACACTAATTAAATATTAAGTATATGTCTAAAATCCTTAAATCTATTTATATGATACATATGTATAATCATTTGGTATTTCTCTACAACTTTTCTTATTTCCAATACTGTTACCGCTATTCTATAAATAATATAAAATTATGAAAATATGTACAAATGTTTGATTTCACTAACAAAGTTTATTGAAATCTACAGATGTTGAAATATAGTAGGGGGTATGGCTTAAAAATAAGGAACTTTTTCAAATTTTTAGCTTTTATTTTGAAACATTTGTACAATATAAATTTATTCAAAGTATTGGTCATTGTTAACGATGACCGTTTCCCATATTTCTTGCAGAATAAGGATTCCGACCCAACTCAACTTTTGAGGCCAAAAACGAATAAAGACAATATCAGATATTACTCCAAAAAGAAGCAAATCGCAGAGAGAGAGTTCTGCATTGATCCAAACAAGTAGTGGTCGGTAGAGGGTGAGGTAAAACATATTAACCACTTCATTCCAAATACTTTTTAACAAGTATTGAAATATGTGGCCGAGCATTGCGGCAAAAACTATTTCCCGAGATAAAAAAAACTACATGTAGAAAACTCTTTATCGGTTGTTATCCACGGGAGTTCTACTCCACAAAACACGACACATTTTTAAAAATATGACGTTGGAAATTCGGCCATATCTCTTTGTCATGATGGTTGCATATTCTGGTTGTTTATCGGTCAATGCAGTTTACCTGTGATGGTGTGGTCAGATTTCAGCAGCTCATAATGGATAGAGCAGTTTTGCTTCCACCAAATACTGAGAATTAATTTATCACCATGGATATTTGGCTTTAGTGTTGATTCGGCTGGTTGGCTGGGCTTCACATACGATGTCTTACGCTTTGGGTTTTTGAATCAATGAATAAATTGTTCATCGCAAGTACTGGTTCGTTGCAAAAATGGTTTTCATTTATAGTGTTCAAGCTGAATCGTCTTCAAGTTCTCTCAGCCTCAATTTTTATGATTTCCAATTTCCCTGCTTTTATATGAATTGAGTAGCTCTTGTTGAGTTTGACAATAATCTTTATGGAGTAGTGCCTACAAATCTTGGTTTTCACACTTTTTTGGCTGACCTGGTCGATGTATATCTTCCATGTCAAATTCAGTACTTCTGAACTACACAAACCTTCTCTCATACGATGAAACCGATAGAACACATTCACCATAGGATTTGATGAGCAATAGGTGTGCTTCAGCGGCACTTCTTTTACAAATTAAAGAAGAAAAGCAAAACTTCCCGCATATGTCGCTTTGTTGGCACAAAATTCGACATTCTCGAAGCAAAAAATTCTTTTTTGTTTACACTGTAATAACTAATGGTGTTTTCTTTTTTGTCATAAATGATGCCTTTATTCTGCCTTTTACACTTCTTAGTGTACTTTTCTGAAAAAAAAAAATGTAGTTTGGTACGCGTATAACATGTTCTTTTGAAATAATATTGTTACGAATTTGCAATAGTGATTTGAATTTAACGGTCTGTAACGACTGCCTGCAGCATTCATCATACTTATAAACACATCCATCAGTAGAAGCTTCTACTTATCAACAATGTTGATAGCATGCGGTTATTAGTATTGTTTGTAAGTATGGCAACACTAAATATTTAAGCTGCTAACATCGACATCGAAAGCTCTAGAATTCGAACATACTAGTTTGTCAGTTAAGAGCATTGCAGAAGATTCACGAAAGATGGCGCGTGTATAAATAGTGGCAGAAGATACAGTTGTCAGTGAGTTTATCATAGGCGCTATTAGAGTTAACATCAATTGCCTTCCACATTTAAGTTTGTACATTATAAAATTCGAATATAAATAGACCTACGATAGAAGCTGAAATTGAGCTAAATAAAGACTTGCGGCTGAAACTAAAATTGGAGTCTAAACCGATATTCGATTTAACTCTAGCTCTAGCACAAATAATTTTCTACGAATCCTGGCACTTTATATTTGTAAATATGTGTAATTTCTTATATATTCGTATGTAGATTATTGTTAGGGATACTCTATATACCATTAGGGATACTGGTGAATCCATCCATAACATTACTTCCTATGAAGCCAATTATTCTGTTCACTGAGAGATCAGACATCAATGCTCCTCCGGTGTATTTCTCTCAGCGCTACCCTAATATATGGGAATCCCAATGTACATCCTAATAGATAGAGTTGGTTTATGTGGTAGTTCCCTGCACGTGAACTATCAAGTAGAGTCGAAGGGACTCCGTTTTCAAAAGACCACAACTCTCGTCAGATATAGTGCCATTTACATCGTAATGCATGCTAAAATGTTTAAGTTATTAGACCCAAAAGGTCACTAAGTCCAGACCCAGATACATACTGAGGTTGGTTAATATGTAGTTAACCAGGAATCTGTGCATTTTGACACTCTGGGCTGGGCATACGCAGAAAAAGTGGAAAATCGTTTCCTTATCCATATCTTTGCAGCTAAGACAATGATCATTAAAGTGGAGTCCAAGGTGACTTGCATGCTTGCCTAACATCCTCAGAGGTATAGTCCTATATGTCCAATATTTGGATCTTCCCTATAGCAATACCTGGGACAGTGAGAGAGTATGGTTGTGGTTCTATAAGTGCTCATAACTTACGATTCACATGATTGTGTCAATCATATATATGTATGGTTACAGTAAACAGGTACATGTTTGTGCAAACCATTTATATGATGAAGGTTTAACATATTATATTGCTCTTGGCTAATTGATATCATAATCTGAGAACAATATATTATTATATAAAGATTCATCATAACAATGGTTGTCAAAAACATATACTTGTTTACTGTAACCATATTTATGATTGATTAATCATGTGAATCGTAAAGTTAACCATATTATGGTTACCACAATCATGCAAATAGTTACTGAGACTATAATATTGTTAAAAAAACTTTTAAAAATATGGAAATGGTTATTGTAAAAATTCACAACAATATTTTTTCTCTGCGTGCAGATGTTAGGGCTACCTTCTTCTTCATTTCTAATTATAGCTTATAGTGAAGTGAAGTAATGATTCGCCACTGCCAACTGCAGCATTCTTACTTAATTTTTAATTTCGATATCCTTAAATATATTACAGCTTTATGTTTATTTTATATAGTAGCTGGATTTATTTATGTAATAATGCATTTATATGTATAATATTTAAAAATAATAAATTTATATAAATTGATATTCTTAATAATGCTCTACAATAAATTGTGTAATAGATTACCCATAGTTTTGTTACAAAGTGAGCAATTGTAAGTCAATCAATTTTAATTAAAATTTTAAAGGAAATATATTTATTTTAAAGAAATTATATAAAATTTTAACAGAATTTAACAAACATTTATTAGCAGCAATTAGCAACTGTCTAAAAAGCAATAACAACTTAGAATTCAAAGTATTAATAAAATTGAAAGGTTCTTCATAGAATGATTGTGATTTAATACATCTTAAAGAAATATTTTTAAGTAATCTTGGTTTTGTTACAGACTATTATAATTTTAAGATTTATATTTATTTAAGTTTAAAAAACAACAGACAGTAAATGAGCATTCTAATCAAAGTAAAATTTGAATGAAGTTCATTTAAAACTAAAACTATTTAACCTTAACTACTTACATACCTTTTTGTAGCACACTTTTAGGCAAAGTTCACAAATTTCTAGTACTGATATAATACAACATAAAATCTTACATAATACTTAGGTATTATTTTAATTTTATTACCTAAAATAAACAAATATATAAACTTGTTAGTAATAATGAATATCTATAGCTTTTACTTTAGAATAAATAAATATTTCAATGTTAAAGATTATTGTACATAATACGTAATAAATTTTAATATTTTTATCACAAAAAGAATTTCAAAATTCTATGCATGGCTGACTGAGTTAAAAAGAATTATAACAACAGAATAGAGATAATGAATTTACAAAAATCATAATAAACACAAATAAAAGTTTGTAACAAAAAAAACAAAAAATAAAATAAATTTTTTACATAAAAACAAAACAACAAAAATAATATTCCTTATAAACAACATCTGTATAGCCTTCTATAAGAGTTATGTATACAGCATAAAAACAAAAGCATATGTTAAGGAGTCAATTATAAATACATCTAATAATTTAAGGCTTTTATTTACATACTAACTAACTGAACATTTATTTAGTTAGTTTTATTATTTTTATTGTTTTCTTTTTAGTAAGTCAGTAGCTGTTTGTATATATTTATTTAGTACTATTTTTATTACTTGTAAAAAAGAAGAAAAAAACAAGCTTTTGTGTTTTTCTTTATATAAAGCCGAGTTGTAAGTCCTTAAAAATATATTTGTTTTTGGGATTGTATTTTTCTTGTAATTAAAAGAAACTTTATTTGTCATAGAATTTGCTAACAAGATTAACAAAGTTTGGATTTTTTTTGTTTAGAAGAACATATGGTATTATTATAATCGGTCAAAAAATAGCATACATTGAAATGGTGATATTTTTTGTATAGTTATGCTAAAAAGTCCAGACAAATATTTTCTTATACAAATTATCAAAATTAGCAAGCGTAAAGAGATTCAAAATTTTTTCTACAGAAGAAAATGTCGTACTTCTCTCGATTTATATTGAGCTTTCTCAGATTGTAGATTGAATCTCATCAAACGAGATCAAGAGCAAGTCAGGGGTACAGCAAGGGTCCGTCCTTTCTCCTACTCTATTTTTTATATTTTTAAACGATGTACCACGACAAACTTCCAACCCTATCTATCCACTTGCAGGTGACAGCAATATTTGCCATTCATATTCATTCAATTACAGACCAAGCTTGTCGGAGATTGTTTTGCCAGGAGGCAGAACATGAATGTAACTCTTAACGCCGGACTCAATGTTGTATGTTAACACACAAAAACGCACGTCAGATCATGCTGCTTCATATGTTTTTATATGTGGTGTAAATATTAAAGAATCAGAAACCCTTGATGTTCTAGGCATGAGAATTCAGTGCAAAGTCCCCTGGATAAAACATATTTTTCAAGTGTCGAAGGAAGCATTTAAATGCTTTTGTTTTCTAACACGGTGTACTAAATAATTGACTCTATTTGACCTCCTTACTATTGGTTGTATGACTTAAAAATGTGAGATTTATAATAAATGGCATATCTTTTAAACGCAGTTTTTGTTCTTAATAACTTATTTGTCATTTTGAAAGGTACATATCTGTCATTTATTCTCACTAAGTTATTCAACATTATAGTATAAACAGCAAAGTTTTTTGCTTCCAAAATGACGAATTTTGTGACAACAAGGCGTCATATACTTCTTCAATTAAAAATGAAGTGCCACTGAAGCACACCGATTGCTGACCGAAGCTTATAATGATTGTGCGTTTCAGAAGAGGCGATTTCAACACGGGAGACAAAAATCGCCCAGGTCAGCCAAAAAAGTTTGGAAACCAAAAATTGGAGTTATTATTCCATCAAAATTATTGTCAAACTCAACCAGAGCTTGTAAGATCATTGAGAACTACTCAGGCAGCAATTTCAAAACGTTTGCGAGTAGCAATATTCATCCAAAAGAAGGGAAATTAGGAACCATACGAATTGAAGCCGTATACCTTGAAAGACGATATTACATGCCCGAAATTATGTTTCAACACTATAAAAGAAAATCAATTTTGCATCGAATCATTGCATGCGTGAAACCTAATTTAAAACGATATCCCGAAGCGTAAGAAATCGTATGTGAAGAACGCCAACCAGCCGAATCGACGCCAAAGCCGAATATCCATGGCGCTAAGGTAATGCTCTGTATTTGGTGGGAGCAAAATGGTGCTATCTATTATGAGCTGCTGAAATGTGGCCAGTGAATCAAAGGAAACCTGTACCAAATGCAACTGATTCTTTTGAAGAGAGAATTGGCCGAAAAACGCACAGAATATGCGACCAGACATGCAACCGTAATATTCCATCATGACAACGCTCGGCCACATGGTGCAATACCTGTTGAAAATTATTTAAAATTAAGTGGTTGGGAAGTTTTGCCTCACCCGCTTTATAGTCCATAGCATGCCCCGTCTGACTACTATTTATTTCGATCGATGCAGAAGGCTCTTTCTGGGATACTCTTCACTTTGGAACAGAATGTCCGATATTGGCTTGATTCATTCTTGGCCTCAAAAGATGAGCAGTTCTTTTGGCTCAGAATCCACATGTTACGAGAAAGACGGAAAATGGCCAATACTTTGAATAAATTTATATTGTACCAATGTTTCAAAATAAAAGCTACAAAAAATAAGATTAAAGCTAAAATTAGAGTATAAGAAAAAGACCTTCGACTGGAGTTGTAATTGGAGTATAGAAAATCCTACCATTAAAGCTAGACTTGGGATATAAAAAGGGCTACATTTGAAGATAAAATTGGAGCAGGAAACAAGCAAAAAGTGGAGTATAAAAAGAGCCGCAATTGGAACTAGTCCTCATACAATAATATATCCATAGAAGCATTACTGAGAGGGAAAAAACCTAAGTCTGTTGTCAAACACCTAAGTCGTGAGAATGTATTAGTACAAAGTTTTGAGGTTGTATTAGTGCATTTTTAACTTTCACCAGACACACAGAGTTCTATAAAAATATTTAAATTTTAGTTTATTTAAATTTTCTTCTATTTTCAGTACCAAAAATTTAAACTCTGTTCTAGAAATAAAATTCTACCACAGATTAAATTAAGTGTCAAAAATTAATAAAAAATATTTATTTTTTTTTCCGAAACACAAAATGTGTTTCGGAAAAACAAGTGTCTTGCAAAGTATTCAAAAAATTTGCCAAATATTGTGAAGAAGTGTAGCAAAGTGCTTCAATCTGTATTTAGTCGGAAAATCATAGTTAAAATTTCAAGTTTTTTTTTTTTTTTTGTGTTTAATTCTCTCACAAGTATGTTGAATTCACATATCAAAACTTCGTGTAAAGAGAGGAATTATTTTTACTCTCAGCTTACTCTCAGTTGCGCCTCTAGTCATGATACAAAAATATGCGGTAGTCTCACTTTCTCTTTTTGTCACCATATTAACGTTCTGACGTTTATTAGAATTATGAAAATTCATCATCAAAAAAAATGTTAACTAAAGAAAGTCGTTTTTGAAATTATTATAAACTATCCCTTATACAGACTCCAAGAAAGAAAAAAAACAAAAAGGATGAAGTAGAAACAAATTTTTCATATAAATTTCCCTTTTTTCATATGTGTTTACAAAAAACTAACTTCAAATAATTCCAAAAAACTTCAAAAATATTTTTGTGAGAGAGAAGTGGAGCAACCTTGTATATTTCAATCATGCCTCTAGTTGTACCCTATGCTAACCTGAAGCATAAAAGTAGCCGGAAATCTACACTTGAAACCAAAATCGAAATATAAAAGACAACATAGTAGTATATAAAGTCCTTAGGTGAGAGTTAAGTTTTAATATAAAAAGACCTATCACTGAAGTTAAAACTAAATCCGAAGTCTAAAACACAAACGATAATAATACCCAAGTATTATTTTATTTTTTATCAAGTTAACTTTTGAATAGTATGTCAGTTATTATGTTTAATGTCAATTACGTTCATTTATTGTTAATCTGAGTAAAATAAGTTACGAGAGAAAAGTGCATACTAAAATTATTAAATATTTTTAACAAAAACCATCTTGGTTCTACAAAAAGTTGGCCAAACATTCAAAGGTCTGTTTCCAATGTTATTAAACAGTATTGGGAGATCTTGTCCGTTGATAAAAAACCTGGTTCAGGTAGAAGAAATGGTCAACATGATTTTTCTAAAGCCAAAAATTGGAAAGTATTTTTAAAAGAGCTCCAAACACATCCGGTAGGAAAGCAGCCCGGTTAGCTCAGTACTCGGACTATTTGGTACGAAAAGTTGAAACCAATAAAGGTTTGAAAACATACAAGGCTCAAAAAGTTCCTGACAGGAAATCTGTTAAAAATTTAGAGGTCAAAGACAAAGCACGGAAATTGAAGACAAATTTTATGAAAAAATATTCTTGCTGCATAATGGATGACGAAACGTATGCTCTGGTAGATTTTTCGCAACTTCCTGGTTAAAAATTGTATGTTGCTGATGCTCAAGGGAAAAGTTTAGGACCTAAATGTAGAAAATATTCCCAAAAAAATCTTGGTATGGCAAGCCATATCTAGTTGCGGCAAAAGAAGCCAAGCATTTGTTACAAAGGGCTCTATAAATACCGAAATTAACATCAAAGAATGTTTATAAAAAAGGATGCTTCCATTCATAAGACTTCTTAATGTGTCCAGTTATTTTTGGCCTGATTTGGCATACTATCACTATGGTAAGCAAGGTCATGAATGGTACAAGAACAATAAAGTGGTATTTGTACCAAGAGAAGCAAATCGTTCTAACTGTCTGGAGCTAAGGCCAGTGGAGATATATTGGGCTCTTGTTGAAATATAATTGAAAAGCACAAAAAAGGTGTCCACAAGTGTGGTAAATTTTAAAAGGCGATAGAATACCTGTTTGAAAAGTGACAGAAAGCCCTATAAAAACCTTAATGGAAGGGTTTCCAGAAAAGGTTCATAAATTCATCACTATTGATTAGAACTATAAAAATAATATTTTTGTAAATTTTAATAATAATTTCAATAAAATAAAAAAATCAAAACTGTAAGTTTATTAACATTTATGTATGTTAAGATTTTTTCGATCTCATTTGGGACAAATATTTTTCTATATAGAAAAACATTTGGGACAAATATTTTTCTATATAGAAAAACATTTGGGACAAATATTTTTCTATATAGAAAAATATTTGGGACAAATATTTTTCTATATAGAAAAACATTTGGGACAAATATTTTTCTATATAGAAAAACATTTGGGACAAATATTTTTCTATATAGAAAAACATTTGGGACAAATATTTTTCTATATAGAAAAACATTTGGGACAAATATTTTTCTATATAGAAAAACATTTGGGACAAATATTTTTCTATATAGAAAAACATTTGGACAAATATTTTTCTATATAGAAAAACATTTGGGACAAATATTTTTCTATATAGAAAAACATTTGGGACAAATATTTTTCTATATAGAAAAACATTTGAAACAATTAATTTTATAGCGAAAACTTTTTAAAACATATGTTTTCCTATAGAAATATCTGAAGTTCTTATCCAAGTCTGCTCAACCTCAATATTATTTCTATGTATTGTGTAAGCTTTAAATTTTTCTTTTATTTTGCATAAAAATGAATGTATGTTTGTATATTTACAAGCAAATAACAAAAAAACTACATTCAACATTCACTATTGTTATTTAATGTAATACAAATAACTTTTGTTGCTAGAACTATTGTTATTGTTTGTAGCTACATGCAGAGTCTTAACGTTGTTAGTAACAAACAAGCAAACTTTCTAACTAGTTACAGCACCCACTCCCAATTTAAGGCTGTAACTAAAGTATAAAACTATAAAAGTCAAGTGGCCATTTTTAGCATGCATGCAAGCTAAACACACTTACTGATATAACAATATGCCACGCAACATTTTGCTTTAGATTTAGTATAAATACAATAAGGATTACAAAATTAAAACATGCTGGTTTGTGACATTTCTATAAAAGAAGACAAGCTATGAAGTTTTTAACATAAATCAATTAGGACATCCAATATTACTATATTTTTAAAAAATCTTTAATCAAAAATCATAAATATATTTTTTGACTGTGTAATAAATGTTCAAAAGGTTTTTTTGTGGTACCCTCGTATCTATAAACTCATCTTTCCTTGGCTTTGTTTTAACCAAAAGTAATTTTTGTTTCTTGTGTGTACAGCTTTATTCATCAGTTTTAGTTCTACATGTTGTGAGGAGTTAGTAAAATGTTGTTAAAAATTTTATTTTGTTTGCCTCATGTTTGTAAGCATATATGATATACATAAGTATTTACAAAAGAAACCCAAAAATTTTATAAATAACTTTCTCTTCTTTAATAAAAAGAAAAAGCCAACAAGTCTTTCCTTCAACTAAAATCTCCTAAAACAATGGTCTGGCTTACTATTGTTTAAGTCTTGTTTTGTTGGTTTTTGTTTAAGAATTTCTGCTAACAACATTTAGAAACTTTAAACAAGTTATGTTTTTGCCCAAAAGTGGTAATTAAATTTACAAAAATATTATTAGCAAATGTAGAAGACTAACAGAAGAACTTTTGTGAGGTAAACAAGTTTTGATGTGACAAGGTGTGGAGGTAATGAAATGAAATTGGTTTAAATTATAAAGTCATAATTTGAATTACAGCAATTCCTTGATACTGCATTGCAAGCTAATATTCTATTTTCATCATGAATGGATTGGTATAACAATTAAGATTAATAGACAATATTTTATAAGAAATATTTTGCTTTTATTGAAAATTTTAGATACTCAAGCAGCAATTTGTTGCAAAATGTTTGCAATCATCAGGATTCATCCAAAAGCAGGTAATTTGGGTAGCATACGAATTGAAGCCGATAGACTATGAAAGACGATTTTGGATGTCCGAAATAATTCTTGAACGATTTAAAAGAAAATAATTTTTGCACCGAATGATTACTGGCGATAAAAAATGAATACATTACGATATCCCGAAGGGTAAGAGATCGTATTTGAAGCCCGACCAAGAGTGTCTTATATATCTTGAGCTGCTGAAATCACAGGGAACATGTTGCCGAGTGCAACTGATTCGTTTGCATTGAGCATTGTCCGATAAACGCCCCGAATATGCTTCCAGAAAGTGCAATATTCTATCATGACAACATTCGGTTGGAAAGGTTTTCCTCACCCACTTTATAGGCCAGGCCATGCGCCGTGCGATAACTATTTGTTTCGATCAATGCAGAACGCTCTATCAGTAATACGCTTCACTTTTGAACAATATCGAAATTGCAATGACTCGTTCTTGGCCTGATGAGCAGTTCTTTTGGCTCGTAAGCCATATGATGGAAAATGTCATAGCTAACAATGCACAGTGGTTTTCCTTATATGGACAAGCGGTCAAAAATTAATATCTCCAAAACTATAAAATCTTGAGTCTTTAAAATATGTCAGCAAATAGCATTCCCGAAGAACTTAAAGTTTTCAAGTTTTTAGGAATAACAACATCTGTAGCCACAGTAGCCGTTTGATATTTGAAGGTTTAATTGGCTTATAGATTTTTTTTAAGAATTTCATAAATAAAGTATTTCAATATGAAAATTAAATTGTTTTAAACAAGAAATCAATATACAATTTCTGAAAGGTCCTTTTGGTTACTACTTCTTTGCACACTTGAAATTTGTTAACAAACTCTTGGATTTAAACAGTAATTTTCGGCCAATAAAAGTGTCAGCTGACTTTTTTCAATTTTTTCACTCTTCCAACATGAGCTGAAACTTTTGTTATATGCATCTTCTCAATTATTTGTTGTGTTAGATTTGGGGGTATCCTTAACTTCCATTGATACTGCTCTTCCTCATCTTGATCACAATTCGTACGTTTAAAGATTTTTCCATCTACTACTTTAAGATCCGGTAGTTTATGATTATTTTGCGTAATATGTTGAAATAATATGTGAAATTCAATAAATCTTCTGTTTGAACTTATTCCAAATCATGTTGTTGTGGCAGACGAAAAAGCATGTCAGCTGCAATATTTTCTAAACCTTTTTTTGTTCATTCCTGAAGTTGAAAGCTTGTAGTTGTAAAGACCACCTGGCAAGTCTTCCGCTTAAAGCTTTGAGAGTCATTAACCATTTTATACTTTCGCGATCGGTCTGAAATTTTTCACAGTCATTACTGCCACCAAACATTCTTTCTCTAAATGCATGTTTACTGCAACCATTTCAACATTTTTACAGTAACTATTTATATGATTGTGGTAACAATAAAATGGTTAATTTATGATTCACATGATTGTATCAACCATATATATGGTTAAAGTAAACAAATATATGTTTGTGACAACCATTTATATGAATAGATTTATATTGTACAAATGTTTTAAAACAAATGCTAAACATATGAAAAAATCCCTAACCCATATAATGTGGAATAGTTGAGGATTTTTTATTGGGTTAAAAGTATATTTTGTTTAATAAAATTGTAAAATTGATAAAATTAAAATGTCTGAACGCCCATAGGATTTTGGTAACAAAATGACAAAACTCTTTTAATTTTTAAATCATATTTTTGTACTTTTTACTATTTTAAATGATCATAACATAGATGACAACTAGATATGTAACTGAGAGCCAAAAACCTATGTCTGTTGTCAAAAACCTAATTCATGAGAATGTTTTGCATGTATTTTGTTATTGTATCACCCGTATGGGATTCTATGTATCATAACTTAAAGAGGTAGAAGATAAGTTTTAAAACAAATTTCTCGAAAATGTTTGAATTTTTCATATAAATAAAAATGTTTCTTTTATTAAAAGAAATAAAATTTAAACATTAATAAAACTTAAGGCCTTATTCAGAAACACAACCAAAATTACACTCAAAAATGTTTAAAATTATTTGTCGGTCGTATTTCTAAAACAGACTTTTACTTTACAGCAATATAACTAAGTTTGCAAAGGAAAAAACATTCGTGTTTATTTAGAGGAAGGTTGAAGGACGGACATGGCTACATCGACTCTGTTATCTATAATGATCCAAAATATATGTAAAGCGTGATTTTTTTAGCGTAGTTTTTTTTTAATCTAATAAAACACACAAATTTGCATAATATATTCAAAATTTTTATTGGAACCGATAAATTGATCTTTGCCATTCACTTTTTAAAAAAACTTCTTGTAAATGTTGCCCGCGGATCCGGTTCAAATGGTCCATTCTTAAGGTACAATTTTGTACCACTTCGTTGAGCATTTCGGTCTGTATTCCATGAATAACACTCTAAGTTATGTTATACTCTAAGACTTCAGTCGTATTTCGCTTGTCCACATGGACCAACGACTTCACACAACTCCACCAGAAGTTGTCAAGAGGCATCAAATCACATGACCTTGGCAGCCAACTCACAGGCCCATTTCGAGAGATAAATTGCTCATCAAATTCAACCTTCAATATGTTCATTCTTTCACGATCTGTGTAGCATGTGGCACCGTCTTGTTGAAACCATATATCAACCAAGTCCAACTCAACCAATTGAAGCAAAAAAAAAGTCGCGTATCATGGCTCGATATCGTTCGTCGTTGACGGTAACGTTCCTTCCACGGTCGTCTTTGAAGAAAAATGAACCAATGATGCCATCAACCCATATATCACAACAAACTGTCGTTTTTTCGGGATGCATCGATATCTCTTTCACGACATATGGCTGTTCTGCAACCCATGTGACAGTTTTGCTTGTTTACGTATCCATTTAGCCAGAAATGAGCCTCATCGCTGAACACATTATGACGACCATAAAAAGATCGTAACAAACGTTGGACATTTGTCACAGACAGGAATCTTGATAATAAATTTCAACGATTTGCAGTCGTTGCTCGTTTGTGAGTTTCTCCATGATGAAATGGCAAAGTATACTAAACACTTTTCACTTTCACAGATATTGTTTGGACACAATTACCAACCAGTGCTGCCAACCGGAAAAACTTAAATCATAAAAAATCACCCTTTACTTATGGAGTTGCGAATGAAAATGTAGAAATTACAACGGAATGACAAAGGTGAAGGGTATCTTATATATAAATAGGCCACTCGATTTTTTGTGGTACAGTTTTATGCATGTTATTGTCCACCAATATTGATGAAACATATATGGTTTAAAATATTATTTTCTTTAAAAAAAATTGCGGATAGTTTGTGCTCCAAATTATTATTTTTTCATTTCGAAACACAAATTAAATAAATGCTATCTGAATTCAGTTTCTAAGATTTTCGAAAATTTTTGAATTTTCTCAAATAAATTATAAGTAAAATGCTTTTTTCATAAAAGAAAATCATCAAGTAAATACAAAAACACATATTTCACAGTAAATGGACTAAATTTGTTAAATAAAAAACGCTTGTTACATAAATAGTCGTTTAATTTTTTCCACCACAAAATTTTAATAGCTTTTATTACAAACTTATTTTATATACACAACTTGTTAATTCCACCGAAAAATCTATTTTTTTACAACACCACAATTTTTCACAATTTTTCAAAAAATTTTTTCAACTAAAATTTTTCCTAAAATTTTTTTCTTCACATACAAGTTTTTCAAAGGAATTGTTAAATTCTGTTTTAATATATTTTTTTTTTTTTAATAATTTCTGTGTTAACTCTATTTTCTGCAACTCTTCGAAATCAATATAATATTGGTAGCGACTAATTTCATATGTTTTTAATGATTTACTCATTAAATTCCTTTTTCCATACAATTTAAGCATTTTTGGCGTATACTTAATATTTAATTAGTTTATGAAATAAATAACACTCATACGTCAAGTTGGTAAAATATTCATAATAATGAATATTTAAAACCCTTAGCGTATACTTTAGATTTTGCAATGAATTAAAAAATAATCATACGCACAGAAGGGCAAACCAGAAATAAAAGTTAACTAAATAAACGAAGACTTATAACTTCTAAACTACTACTGCGAAGTATTTTAAACTTGGAATATCAATAGAACATGAGCTGAATAATTAGAATATTATAGTTATGATGTGTAAAATTAAAGCACTTTCTGTAAGAAAATTGTTGCGATTTCTGTTAGTTTTAAATAGATTTGAGTTTTTAACTCCAGCATTTAGTAGATTTCCAATCAAATTTCCCAACATTCGCAACAATTTTATTAAGGAAACCCCTAATTCTTCTAAGCTGAAGGGCAATAATATTGCACTATATCATGTTTAAGTTGTTGTTTAACAGTTTCATTCTTTATTCAAACTTTTCTTTTACCTTCACTTAAAATCTGTCAATAAATTTATTTGTCCTTGTTTGTCTTAATATTCTGCCTTTACTTTATTAAATACATACATATATTGGTTTTATTTCCGTTCTTTCTTTTTGTAATTTATATATGTACAATCAAAATTCTTCAATCAATGAAATTCCGAAATTCATTAAATCGTTCCCAAAGTGCAAGTGTGCTTCAAACTTGGCAAATTAAAAACACAAAAATGTAAAGAAAAGTTGACAAAACATATTTTTATTATTATTATTTTGCCATGCTACGTTTTTTTTTCTGCACTTTGCTTCACAATATTACTTTTCGTTGGAACTGTAACAGACAGTAGTTATTTGTTGTCTTTTATGTCCCAAAGGAAAATTGTTTAAAACTGTCTCGTTATTATGCTGTAACAGGAATAAAATACAAACACCAACTCATTGCTACAAATATTGGGTATTCTTCTTTTTTCCAATTTTTTTTATTTTTATTTTTACTTTTGAATCATACATTTATTTGCCGACTCCATTTTTGGTCAATACATTTGTTGACACTTTTTGTATAGAGAGAGAAATGGCATAAAAAAAAATAACAATAACTACAAAAGAATAATATTAAACAATAGGAAAACGACTCACATACAATGAAACCCATTGAACACACTTTACAACTCTTCTCTCAATACTGTATGTATGAGTTTTTCCCACTCTTTGTTGAGTAAGTAAATAAAAAATAATACAACAAGAATTGAACAGGCAGACGGACAATCAAATAAATATAAAATATATATGTATGTATGTATATAGAATGAGCACAATATGACAAAAATAAAAAAAGAATTTGCTGACATTTGAATACTTGAAACAGGCAGATCTTTTAGTATGAATTGGCAACAACAGGATTCGTTTTATTTTTCCAATTTTTTCTCCTTTTTGAAACAGCAGCCATACAATAAAGTCTGTACAATCTTCATGTTGTATAAAGAGTTTTTGGGAGGTGTGAGGCAGATAGTATAACTCTTAATAAACATGCAATTGACTTGGCAATTAAAAATTTAAATTTTCTTTATTTCTTTTTTTTTTTTTTTTTTTGATTCTCTGCTTTTTTCTCTCGACAGTCTTTTATTAAGGACAAGTAGAACAAACTGTTCGGTCTTCCTCAAGCCAAAGCTGCTTCACATTTCTCATTGATTTTCATTGACCATTTGCCTCCTTACTACAACATTTAGTTTAAACTGGGAAAATTTCAAATGCTAGAATAGTTTATAAAGTTTTAGCTTGTGTGCAAGTATAAAAAGAAAACAGTAAAATGTTGCTGATATTGGCACTTTCATGTATTTTTGTGTTAATTGATTCATCAATGAATATTCAGACATAAAGTAAATAGCTAAAAAAAAATCTACAAACAAACATTCATGTATTCATAACAAGTTCTTTGTTCTTACTTTTGACTTCTATACACATGTTTCCGTCAGTCATTCAAGTGGTTTGGCTTTAGAAGCAGAGCTAAGTTTAGTTTTAGAGAAAAAGGAAAATAGTAAAATGCATATCAATTTTTAATAGAAGGAATAGAGAAACTGAGAAAAGAAATTTCAATTAAAAATTACATTTATATTCTAAAAAAAGAAAACTACTATTTTTGCATTTATGAAATAGATTAAACATTTATTTATAAATACCGTGAATAATTTCCGTTGAAGTGTCACTTTTAGTTCAGAGCTCTAGTTCGGAGTGCTAGTTCAGAGTTCTAGTTCAGAGTTCTAGTTCAGAGTTCTAGTTCAGAGTTCTAGTTCTAGTTCAGTTCTAGTTCAGTTCTAGTTCAGTTCTAGTTCAGTTCTAGTTCAGTTCTAGTTCAGTTCTAGTTCAGTTCTAGTTCAGTTCTAGTTCAGTTCTAGTTCAGTTCTAGTTCAGTTCTAGTTCAGTTCTAGTTCAGTTCTAGTTCAGTTCTAGTTCAGTTCTAGTTCAGTTCTAGTTCAGTTCTAGTTCAGTTCTAGTTCAGTTCTAGTTCAGTTCTAGTTCAGTTCTAGTTCAGTTCTAGTTCAGTTCTAGTTCAGTTCTAGTTCAGTTCTAGTTCAGTTCTAGTTCAGTTCTAGTTCAGTTCTAGTTCAGTTCTAGTTCAGTTCTAGTTCAGTTCTAGTTCTAGTTCAGTTCTAGTTCAGTTCTAGTTCAGTTCTAGTTCAGTTTTAGTTCAGTTCTAGTTCAGTTCTAGTTCAGTTCTAGTTCAGTTCTAGTTCAGTTCTAGTTCAGTTCTAGTTCAGTTCTAGTTCAGTTCTAGTTCAGTTCTAGTTCAGTTCTAGTTCAGTTCTAGTTCAGTTCTAGTTCAGTTCTAGTTCAGTTCTAGTTCAGTTCTAGTTCAGTTCTAGTTCAGTTCTAGTTCAGTTCTAGTTCAGTTCTAGTTCAGTTCTAGTTCAGTTCTAGTTCAGTTCTAGTTCAGTTCTAGTTCAGTTCTAGTTCAGTTCTAGTTCAGTTCTAGTTCAGTTCTAGTTCAGTTCTAGTTCAGTTCTAGTTCAGTTCTAGTTCAGTTCTAGTTCAGTTCTAGTTCAGTTCTAGTTCAGTTCTAGTTCAGTTCTAGTTCAGTTCTAGTTCAGTTCTAGTTCAGTTCTAGTTCAGTTCTAGTTCAGTTCTAGTTCAGTTCTAGTTCAGTTCTAGTTCAGTTCTAGTTCAGTTCTAGTTCAGTTCTAGTTCAGTTCTAGTTCAGTTCTAGTTCAGTTCTAGTTCAGTTCTAGTTCAGTTCTAGTTCAGTTCTAGTTCAGTTCTAGTTCAGTTCTAGTTCAGTTCTAGTTCAGTTCTAGTTCAGTTCTAGTTCAGTTCTAGTTCAGTTCTAGTTCAGTTCTAGTTCAGTTCTAGTTCAGTTCTAGTTCAGTTCTAGTTCAGTTCTAGTTCAGTTCTAGTTCAGTTCTAGTTCAGTTCTAGTTCAGTTCTAGTTCAGTTCTGGTTCAGTTCTAGTTCAGTTCTAGTTCAGTTCTAGTTCAGTTCTAGTTCAGTTCTAGTTCAGTTCTAGTTCAGTTCTAGTTCAGTTCTAGTTCAGTTCTAGTTCAGTTCTAGTTCAGTTCTAGTTCAGTTCTAGTTCAGTTCTAGTTCAGTTCTAGTTCAGTTCTAGTTCAGTTCTAGTTCAGTTCTAGTTCAGTTCTAGTTCAGTTCTAGTTCAGTTCTAGTTCAGTTCTAGTTAAGTTCTAGTTCAGTTCTAGTTCAGTTCTAGTTCAGTTCTAGTTCAGTTCTAGTTCAGTTCTAGTTCAGTTCTAGTTCAGTTCTAGTTCAGTTCTAGTTCAGTTCCGTTCAGTTCTAGTTCAGTTCTAGTTCAGTTCTAGTTCAGTTCTAGTTCAGTTCTAGTTCAGTTCTAGTTCAGTTCTAGTTCAGTTCTAGTTCAGTTCTAGTTCAGTTCTAGTTCAGTTCTAGTTCAGTTCTAGTTCAGTTCTAGTTCAGTTCTAGTTCAGTTCTAGTTCAGTTCTAGTTCTAGTTCAGTTCTAGTTCAGTTCTAGTTCAGTTCTAGTTCAGTTCTAGTTCAGTTCTTGTTCAGTTCTAGTTCAGTTCTAGTTCAGTTCTAGTTCAGTTCTAGTTCAGTTCTAGTTCAGTTCTAGTTCAGTTCAGTTCAGTTCTAGTTCAGTTCTAGTTCAGTTCTAGTTCAGTTCTAGTTCAGTTCTAGTTCAGTTCTAGTTCAGTTCTAGTTCAGTTCTAGTTCAGTTCTAGTTCAGTTCTAGTTCAGTTCTAGTTCAGTTCTAGTTCAGTTCTAGTTCAGTTCTAGTTCAGTTCTAGTTCAGTTCTAGTTCAGTTCTAGTTCAGTTCTAGTTCAGTTCTAGTTCAGTTCTAGTTCAGTTCTAGTTCAGTTCTAGTTCAGTTCTAGTTCAGTTCTAGTTCAGTTCTAGTTCAGTTCTAGTTCAGTTCTAGTTCAGTTCTAGTTCAGTTCTAGTTCAGTTCTAGTTCAGTTCTAGTTCAGTTCTAGTTCAGTTCTAGTTCAGTTCTAGTTCAGTTCTAGTTCAGTTCTAGTTCAGTTCTAGTTCAGTTCTAGTTCAGTTCTAGTTCTAGTTCAATTCTAATCAGTTCTTGATTAGAAAAATTCAATGTAAATATTGGTCAGCATACATATATCTGCATAGTATTTCTTCAAGGCTCCAAATAATTCATTCAATTTCGAGCAAATTTGTATTTCTTTCTCGAGTTTTCCGCTAATCCCACTAGACAAATTCAACTATTTTTTACCAAAAGTTTTCTGCCACTAAACAATTTGTACACATACATAAATATGTTATTTTTTCTATACCTCAACACACATGGCTTTTAAAAAACAAACATATACCGTGACACAGCCAGATACAAAAAAAAGGAAAATAACTCACGACTCTGCTACACTGGTCTTAAAGTTTGAGGTCAATAAGAGTGAAATGTTACTGAATGAATAAAATTTTTAGCAATTTGCCTCTTGAAATAGTAAAACTAAACATTCAGGCAAAAAAATGCCAACTAAAGTCCTAAACAAATTGTATGTACAGTTGCTGCAGTTTTGTATGTTGTTTCAACAACAACCGCCTCTGTTTTTGGCTGGTTGCAGGATTTGTTGGTTGTTTTGCTTTTTTTGCGGGTGTGTATTTAGAGTTTTTTGACCAGTTTTTTTTTCATGCTTCTACAAGCAAGAGCTTGCAATTTTTTTTTTATATTTTTGTTTTATAAAGTCGAGTTGGTATTTTTCGTTTGGTGGTTTTTTTTCATTTGGGCCATAAGTTTTGTTGGAAATTTTCCCTCCAATTCATTTCAAACGTTACTTTGGCTCTAATCGATTGTAGTTTAAGGCATTTGTAAGTGGTTGTTTAGAAACCTTTTCCCGATTTTTATGTGCTTTACGCTTTTGGTAGAGTAGTTTTCCCAAAAATTATGTACCATTTTCAAAAACGTTTTGCTTTTGAGTATGTTATCCTTAAGAGGCCATGAGTGTTTCTAAATCAAAGAACATTAATCGATTTGGCGAAAAAATCAAGGAGAAAAAAAGCAGAAAACAAATTGTTGTTTTAAAAAGTATGGGTCTATAAGAGGGAGTTGGTAGCAATTTAGTGTTTAAAATATTCCTCTCAACGTAAGTGGTAGGATTGTATATAGCTAGCAGAAAAATTGTATAGTGTTATGGAATTACTATGTAACATAATATTTAGTGACTACTATATAATGTTGTTTACCTTTTCGCCTATGAAACGCATCATATAGATGGGTTAATAGTAGGATTTAAAGTTTTTTCTAGGGAATCGGGATAATGTCTTCATACCATCATCGGGCTTACATGTTAATATGAAAATATAATGTGACAGACAAAATTTATATCTCTTACATTCACTCAGTATTGGGTCTTAATATAGTACTCTAATCTCATTTAACCAAACAATTTGAATAGGAAATTCAGTTCCACATTTAAAATCAGTCAATTGACAACAACTTGGGATGCCACATTTTTCAATTGTCATCATATTGTTACGACCTTAATTTGACACACACAAAAAAACAAAAACTAATAAATAAAAATAATAAAAAATAACTTCAATATGTATTGAAATTGCCACAATATCCCCAAACGCGTACACAAATTGTTGTAGACCAACACTTGCCACAGTTAGATAAAACACTTATAAATATTAAGGTGGCCCTTAATATCCGAACCGAATTTGAACTGATACGTTTGAAATGAGCATTGGCCGAAAAACGCCCAAAATATGCGATCAGACATGAAACCGAAATATTCCATCATGACAATGGTAGGCCACATGATGCAGTACCTGTTAAAAGCTAAGCTCTCGTGGAAACGTAATACTGAGAGTCGAATGAAGAAGGCACTATGTGCCTTCTATATATGTAAGAAAACCTTTGGGAATAAGACCTATTTTCACCTATGGGGCTCTTGTTTGGTGGAGAACGGTAGACACCAAGACTCACATTTCTATTCTAAACAAGGTACAAAGACTAGCATGTCTTGCAATTACTGGTTCTATGAATTCCACCCCTCAGGCCAGTCTAGAAACGATGCTAAATATAAATGCATTTCTGCTAAGTCTGCTCTACGACTCAAACAGTCGAGCGGACTGAAGCATGATCGGTATTGGTATTGGTCTTAAAAAAAATATTTTTTTAAGAAATTTTTTTTTTTTCCAAAATTTTTTTGTAAAAAAAATATAAAATTTTTCCAAAATCAAATTTTTATTATTTTTTAAAAAAAAATATAAAATCATTGCTACATTTACCAACTCGAAAGTTCAAAAAATATGTGAAACCTCTAAAAGGTCCGAAATAAACGCCACCCTAATGCATATATACACACATGCTCATGGCAGACTTTATAAAAAAAAACAACAAAACAAACACATAGAAGTGGCAGATGAAAAAAAGCGTTAAATCCAGCAGGCATACGATCTCGGTTAGTTGAGTAGTTGTAAAATTTTTGGCAATATATCAATATGTTTAGATGTGAACAAAGCATACTATACACGTACTTGTAGTTGGCTTAACGAAAACATAGGAACTGGAAACCTGAACTGTTTTTATACGCTGGCAATATCAATCTAGACATGGACTCAAACACCCACTTACACTCACACATACATCTGTAAAGAAAACAAATAAAACAATTTTAGGAGAGTGTATTTATTTAAAAGTGTAACAGTAGTAGTTGCATGTGTTTGAGAGTGTTTCATTTGATTGGTGAAATGTGGCTGTAGTGATGGTGGTTTAGCTACAAATACTTTATTTTTTATTATTTTCATGTAGTTTTTCCATATTGGTGACAAGGGGATTTCAAAATAATGCTGGGTTGATTTCATTTTTTTTTTTTTTATTGGATTGTATTTTATTCACTTCTTTTCTGCTGCAAGTTGTAAGTCTGTTTTGCTTATGGGGTGCCATAGAAAATTGATATTTTGTTGTACTCTCTATTTCCTCTATATTTGTTGTTACAGCAAAAATATATAAATTACTTTCACCAGTTTGGGTTGCTGCAGCAAGTATCCCTAAGGTTATTGTTTAATTACAAATAAGAAAAAAAAAAAGAATAATAGAGATTGAGATATAAAGTTACTGGAAACAAAGTTTAAAATGTAAAACATACTATTAGGGGGTAAAAAATTCTTTGAAAAGAGCAGTAAAAGAAATTGAGACGTTAACAAATAGGAAATATTCCACACTGATATCTGCACCCACTTAATAAACTTCACAATGTAAGTAATACAAATATTTGCAATATTATTTGTCAATTAAATAAAATTTAAAAATAAATAAATTTAAACATGATAATAAGCATCGTATGTATATTTCTTACCCAGATTCTTTAAATCAACACCATCAATTATTTGATGTTAATTTGCACCACTCTCACATAGATCTTTTTCCATTTACAATTTAATTAATAATTATTTGATGCTATTTTGACAATTCAAAGCCTTTATCAAACTTAGAAGCAAAATCTTCTTAAATTAAAATCATCTTAATTCCAACACAATTTTTTATATACCAAATGAGAAAAAATGCTTTCTGTTTGCCTCTATTTCTATATCTAATGTAATGTTATACTAAAAGGGTTCATTGACATTTACTTTAACACTTTTTCATTCAACCAAAATGAACAAAACCTTTTGGTGTGGTTATGACAACAGCTCTTTATTGAAATAAGAAAGAAAAGAAAATACAGTAGTACAAAAAAGAAAAATTAAATACATAAAATAGAATCAAAGCTCAAAGAGAACTTAACAAGAACTGAACAAGATTAACAAGAACTGACTACAAACTGAACTGCATAACAATTTAACAAGAACAAAACAAGAACTGAGCAAGAACTGAACAAGAACTGAACAAGAACTGAACAAGAACTTAACAAGAACTTAACAAGAACTGAACAAGAACTGAACAAGAACTAAACAAGAACTGAACAAGAACTGAACCAGAACTGAACAAGAACTGAACAAGAACTGAGCAAGAACTGAACAAGAACTTAACAAGAACTAAACAAGAACTGAACCACAACTGAACAAGAACTGAACAAGAACTGAACAAGAACTGAACAAGAACTTAACAAGAACTGAACAAGAACTGAACAAGAACTGAACAAGAATTGAAATACAACTGAAAAAGTATTAAACAAGAACTGAACAAGAACTGAACAAGAACTGAACAAGAACTGCACAAGAACTGAACAAGAACTGAACAAGAACTGAACAAGAACTAAACAAGAACTGAACAAGAACAGAACTAGAACTGAACAAGAGCTGAACAAAAGCTGAACAAGAACTGAACAAGAACTGAAAAAGGACTGAACAAGAACTTAACAAGAACTGAACAAGAACTGAACAAGAACTAAACCAGAACTGAACAAGAACTGAACAAGAACTGAACAAGAACTGAACAAGAACTGAACAAGAACTGAACAAGAACTGAACAAGAACTGAACAAGAACTGAACAAGAACTGAACAAGAACTGAACAAGAACTGAACAAGAACTGAACAAGAACTGAACCAGAACTGAACAAGAACTGAACAAGAACAGAACTAGAACTGAACAAGAGCTGAACAAAAGCTGAACAAGAACTGAACAAGAACTGAAAAAGGACTGAACAAGAACTTAACAAGAACTGAACAAGAACTGAACAAGAACTAAACCAGAACTGAACCAGAACTGAACAAGAACTGAACAAGAACTGAACAAGAACTGAACTAGAACTAGAACTGAACTAGAACTGAACTAGAACTGAACTATAACTGAACTAGAACTGAACAAAGACTGAACAAGAACTGAACAAGAACTGAACAAGAGCTGAACAAGAGCTGAACAAGAACTGAACAAGAACTGAACAAGAACTGAACAAGAACTGAACAAGAACTGAACAAGAACTGAACAAGAACTGAACAAGAACTGAACAAGAACTGAACAAGAACTGAACAAGAACTGAACAAGAACTGAACAAGAACTGAACAAGAACTGAACAAGAACTGAACAAGAACTGAACAAGAACTGAACAAGAACTGATCTAGAAGTGAACAAGAACTGAACAAGAACTGAACAAGAACTGAACAAGAACTGAACAAGAACTGAACAAGAACTGAACAAGAACTGAACAAGAACTGAACAAGAACTGAACAAGAACTGAACAAGAACTGAACAAGAACTGAACAAGAACTGAACAAGAACTGAACAAAAACTGAACAAGAACAAGACAAGTTAACAAGAATTTAACAACTAGGTCATTAATAAGAAACTGAGTCATAACCTGAATTATAACCTGAACTGAAACCTAACCTTGACTAGAACTTAAACTAGATCTAGAACTATTTCTTTAACTAGTACCTGAACTAGGATGTGTAGTACAAGCTGAACTTGATCATTAACTAGAAAGTAAACCAGAATCTCAGCTGGTGCCTCAACTGTAACCGGAACTACAACATAACTAAGACGCATAACTAAAAACGGAACTATTCCCAGAACTGCAACCTGAAGTAGTACTTGAATTAGAACTTGAAATATATCATTAACTAGAATCTGAACTAATATTTTACTATATGCTCTACTGGAACCTCAAATTAAACTAAAACTTGAACTAGAACCTAAAGCAGAGTCTGAACTAGAAATTTTCTTGCACTTTTTCCCACTGTGTACTTATTTTCTAATATACCGTTAAAAGAAAATTAAAATCCATTTCAAAATTCAACAGAACAACAGTTTCTATAACATTGTAAAAGTGCCTTTTTTTTCCTTTATTCTTTTCATTTAAAGTTCATTCCTTTGCTTGCTTTGTCATGTAACTGACAAAATTAACACCATTTGAGATCCGTACAACACTACACAAGTACTTATGTACCCGTTCCCATCCAAACCCCAATTACTTGCCACTATACCATTTCACTTCCACTACCACCACCACCACCACCAACAGCACAACTTTGATTGATGCAAAAAGTTGTGCTCCAATAAAGAGAAAAGATTTTGTGTGCAATTAGTATCGTATATCGAAATTTAATTGAAAAAAGCAGCACAGTAACCAAATGGCAAAGAAAAGTGTTAATTTCTATTGCTGGGGTGATAATATAGAAATTGCTCTGCTCTAGTTGGCTCCTGTGTGTTCGGAAACAAACTGCAAAAAGGCCATCTGATGTTTGCCCAGAAAATAGTATGAGAGTTTTCCTGCCAACAAGTGAATGTTGGATAAAAATATCCTTGAGTGTGGGATTTTTCTAGGAGAGTAAATGAAAACTAAAACATGTCATTAGTAATAATGGTATGCACATGTTAAAGCCGAGGCATATACATACATACATACTTAGATGAGAATGATGACGTTGATGGAACTATTGAATATTTGAATTCCTATTTTTGTTAATGTCATAGTAGTAAATTTTGCAAGGGAATTCTCTTTTTACCATGTTCGAGTTTGGGATTTATATGAAATATTAAGTTAGTAAGGATGTTGTCAGAGGAGTTTTTAATAAGATTTTGATAAATTAGTTTGAATGGCAGAAGAATTTTATATTGTTTTGTGAATTTAAATTAAGTATTTAGAAAGAAACTAACCCCATTAATTTTTTATTTTGGCTAATCATGTCCAAATGTATTAACTCACCCTTCGGCTTAAAGCAGACATGTTTATTATTAATGATTCAGCAACGTGTTAACGATTTCAATGATCTCTGTGTAAAACTTTGATAAAACCATAAATTTATTTAAGAAAACAACGAGCGGCCCTACACAAAAAATTAATCACAAAACTACTTGTAACACGTTGTTGCCAAACAACAAAAAAACTTTCTTAAACATAAAGTAAAAACTTTTATTACGCAAATAACAAGCAAAACTATCGATAGAACTTTAAAACTGTGCCCGGCAGTAAGAAAAATTCGGTATAAACTATTTGCTTGTTATCAGTTTGGCCCAATTTTCATTATTATTATTATATTTTTTAGCTACTTTTAGTTCATTTGTAATTATATATAATACCAGGACAAGCAAACAAACCAATGGACGTAAAAATAAAAAAAAAATAAAAAACAGAATAAAAACGAGAAATGTAAAAGTTTGTTTACTAAAAGATTTTATACATTTCCTTTTACTTGTTTTAGTTTTTTTTTTCTTAATTTTTTTATATTAATTTAGTTTTTTTTTTTTTTTCATTTCACAAAAAACTTTTCTTTACTACAGCTCTTCCAGCAAAAAAACTAGAATAAGAGACCATTTTTTTTCTGCCCCATCCTTGTAATTATCTTTTGAATAATTAAAGTGTAAAGAGAAAATTAAATGAAAAAAACTAACAAGTATAAAATCTTGTCATTTAAAACGCGTAGTTTACCAAAGTGCCACGCTCCAAATTTTGTGCGAGATATTTAAATAAAGACCCAGGCGACAACAAAAAGACGTCGAGAATCAACAACAACAACAGCAACCAAGTGTTGGGGATCTTTATCAAGTGTTTAGAAGGAAGATGTTCTTATGTTTTCTTGTAAAAAATTATATGATTATTTCAAGATGGAAGGAAAGAAAAAAATCATACAGTATTTAAATATATTGCTACGCTACGTGACTAGCTGATTTTTATTTAGTTTATCATATGGTTTATTTTATAATACTTGTAGGAAAAATGAAAATTATATATGATTAAGAGAGATCATGTCATTCTAATTCATTTCTAGTTCAGGTTCCACCATTGTAGTTCTAGTATAGTTCTAGTCTAGTTCTAGTTCTATTTTAGTTCTTCTAGTTTAGTTCTAGACTAGTTCTAGTCTAGATCTAGTCTATTTCTAGTCTAGTTCTAGTCTAGTTTTAGTCTAGTTCTAGTCTAGTTCTAGTTATGGTCTAGTTATGGTCTAGTTCTAGTCTAGTTTTCGTCTAGTTCTAGTCTAGTTCTAGTCTAGTTCTAGTCTAGTTCTAGTCCAGTTCTAGTCTAGTTCTAGTCTAGTTCTAGTCTGGTTCTAGTTCTAGTCTAGTTCTAGTCTAGTTCTAGTTCTAGTCTAGTTCTAGTCTAGTTCTAGTCTAGTTCTAGTCTAGTTCTAGTCTAGTTCTAGTCTAGTTCTAGTCTAGTTCTAGTCTAGTTCTAGTCTAGTTCTAGTCTATATCTAGTATAGTTGTAGTCTAGTTTTAGTCTAGTTGTAGTCTAGTTCTAGTCTAGTTCTAGTCTAGTTCTAGTCTAGTTCTAGTCTAGTTCTAGTCTAGTTCTAGTCTAGTTCTAGTCTAGTTCTAGTCTAGTTCTAGTCTAGTTCTAGTCTAGTTCTAGTCTAGTTCTAGTCTAGTTCTAGTCTAGTTCTAGTCTAGTTCTAGTCTAGTTCTAGTCTAGTTCTAGTCTAGTTCTAGTCTAGTTCTAGTCTAGTTCTAGTCTAGTTCTAGTCTAGTTCTAGTCTAGTTCTAGTCTAGTTCTAGTCTAGTTCTAGCTCTGTTCTAGTCTAGTTCTAGTCTAGTTCTAGTCTAGTTCTAGTCTAGTTCTAGTCTAGTTCTAGTCTAGTTCTAGTCTAGTTCTAGTCTAGTTCTAGTCTGGTTCTAGTTCTAGTCTAGTTCTAGTCTAGTTCTAGTTCTAGTCTAGTTCTAGTCTAGTTCTAGTCTAGTTCTAGTCTAGTTCTAGTCTAGTTCTAGTCTAGTTCTAGCCTAGTTCTAGTTCTAGTCTAGTTCTAGCCTAGTTCTAGTCTAGTTCTAGTCTAGTTCTAGTCTAGTTCTAGTCTAGTTCTAGTCTAGTTCTAGTCTAGTTCTAGTCTAGTTCTAGTCTAGTTCTAGTCTAGTTCTAGTCTGGTTCTAGTTCTAGTCTAGTTCTAGTCTAGTTCTAGTTCTAGTTCTAGTCTAGTTCTAGTCTAGTTCTAGTCTAGTTCTAGTCTAGTTCTAGCCTAGTTCTAGTTCTAGTCTAGTTCTAGTCTAGTTCTAGTTCTAGTCTAGTTCTAGTCTAGTTCTAGTCTAGTTCTAGTCTAGTTCTAGTCTAGTTCTAGTCTAGTTCTAGTCTAGTTCTAGTCTAGTTCTAGTCTAGTTCTAGTCTAGTTCTAGTCTAGTTCTAGTCTAGTTCTAGTCTAGTTCTAGTCTAGTTCTAGTCTAGTTCTAGTCTAGTTCTAGTCTAGTTCTAGTCTAGTTCTAGTCTACTTCTAGTCCAGTTCTAGTCTAGTTCTAGTCTAGTTCTAGTCTAGCTCTAGTCTAGTTCTAGTCTAGTTCTAGCCTAGATCTAGTCTAGTTCTAGTCTAGTTCTAGCCTAGATCTAGTCTAGTTCTAGTCTAGTTCTAGTCTAGTTCTAGTCTAGTTCTAGTCTAGTTCTAGTCTAGTTCTAGTCTAGTTCTAGTCTAGTTCTAGTCTAGTTCTAGTCTAGTTCTAGTCTAGTTCTAGTCTAGTTCTAGTCTAGTTTTAGTCTTGTTCTAGTCTAGTTCTAGTCTAGTTCTAGTCTAGTTCTAGTCTAGTACTAGTCTAGTTCTAGTCTAGTTCTAGTCTAGTTCTAGTCTAGTTATAGTCTAGTTCTAGTCTAGTTCTAGTCTAGTTCCAGTCTAGTTCTATTCTAGTTCTAGTCTAGTTCTAGTCTAGTTCTAGTCTAGTTCTAGTCTAGTTCTAGTCTAGTTCTAGTCTAGTTCTAGTCTAGTTCTAGTCTAGTTCTAGTCTAGTTCTAGTCTAGTTCTAGTCTAGTTCTAGTCTAGTTCTATTCTAGTTCTAGTCTAGTTCTAGTCTAGTTCTAGTCTAGTTCTAGTCTAGTTCTAGTCTAGTTCTAGTCTAGTTCTAGTCTAGTTCTAGTCTAGTTGTAGACTAGTTCTTGTCTATTTCTGTTTGTAGTTCAGGTTCTAGTGCACTTCTGTTAAATGTTCTGCCACTTCTTTGTCATCTTTTATATATTATAACTTTATTTTTGCTTTAATTTATTAAAAGTTAACCCTTGTCAAAAAATAGAAAAACATGACTTAAAGTATTTAGTTTTAATTATGATTTTCTCGTTCCTTTTTCTTTACCAGCCAAGTCAAAATTTTCAAAAGAACGAAGCTGTTTTTACAAAAACTCTTTAAGTAGTTTTTACAGTCTTAAAAGAAAAGGACAAGCGTATCCTTCTTAATATTTACGTTTTTTCATTTTAATAGATGACAGTCATAATTTCAAGTAAAACGAAATAAAGTTTAATGAAATATAAAATTGTAAAAAATTAAAAGAAATTAATAGCTTAAAATAAAGAGAAAAAGGAAAATTAAATCCTTTTATAAAAAATTCATTGAAAAACCAAAGAGGCGTCATTTTTATTACTTAACTTCTTTTAAATCAAATTTAACATCACTTTAATTTCGAAATTAAATATTTAACACTTTGCTCATACCAATTATAATTTACTTCCTGTTCAGATTAAATTCTACCCAAACGAACAAGAATTTATTCATCAGTTGTGCAATTCACTGTGGGAATGTGTGAATTGCTTAACCGTGTTAAAGCCACAATTACACATTTAGACCCCCATATAAATTGCATAAGTCATCCGACTGTTTGTTTATCTATATCTATATAAATATATAAATGTCTTTGTAAGTTTGTTTGTTTGTTTGTTTGTTTGTTTGTTTGAGCATCACGCCTAAACGGCTGAACCGATTTTATTGAAATTTGGAACGTAGATAGATCCTTACTTGGAAGCGTCAATAGGCTATAAATTTTTTCAATACTTGGACCAGAAAGGGATAAAAAGGGGGAAAAACGGGTAAAATTGGTACCTTTAGTTTTTAAACAATAATTACTAAACGGCTGAACCGATTTTTACATCGACAGGGGTAGCGAAGCGCACCGGGTCAAGCTAGTAAATATATAAATGTCTTTGTAAGTTTGTTTGTTTATTTGTTTGTTTGTTTGAGCATCACGCCTAAACGGCTGAACCGATTTTATTGAAATTTGGAACGTAGATAGATCCTTACATGGAAGCGTCAATAGGCTATATATTTTTTCAATACTTGGACCAGAAAGGGATAAAAAAGGGGGAAAAACGGGTAAAATTGGTACCTTTAGTTTTTAAACAATAATTACTAAACGGCTGAACCAATTTTTACATCGTCAGGGGTAGCGAAGCGCACCGGGTCAAGCTAGTAATATATATTTTTGCCTGGTAGTGCTGCATTCATGCTACTAGCTATTACTAGTGCACAACTTTATTCTACTACTAACATTCTGTGGTATCTTCCTTACAAATTATTGTATTTCGCATGCAACGACAAATGACAACTACAACGAAAATGTAAGGCAAGTATAAGGAGTCTCTCTCTTAACATTTTTGCAACAATTCCAAATAACCAAAGTGCAAAACCACAAGTAGACCAACACGATATATGTGTATGTAAATTCATATGTATATATATAGAGTTCATACGTATTTTCCTGCATATGTATTGAAATACTATGTAAACTATCTTTTATGCGTAGCAAATGTCATGTAATTGTTTATAAAGCTCTATGATGTTCAAGTAAAATAGTCGACTCCCTGTGTTACTGCAGAGGAATGTAAAAATATTGAGTTGGAGAAAATAACACAATCCTTTCAGTTTGAAGACGAAACAATACTAGAACTGAACTAGAACTGAACTAGAACTGAACTAGAACTGAACTAGAACTGAACTAGAACTGAACTAGAACTGAACTAGAACTGAACTAGAACTGAACTAGAACTGAACTAGAACTGAACTAGAACTGAACTAGAACTGAACTAGAACTGAACTAGAACTGAACTAGAACTGAACTAGAACTGAACTAGAACTGAACTAGAACTGAACTAGAACTGAACTAGAACTGAACTAGAACTGAACTAGAACTGAACTAGAACTGAACTAGAACTGAACTAGAACTGAACTAGAACTGAACTAGAACTGAACTAGAACTGAACTAGAACTGAACTAGAACTGAACTAGAACTGAACTAGAACTGAACTAGAACTGAACTAGAACTGAACTAGAACTGAACTAGAACTGAACTAGAACTGAACTAGAACTGAACTAGAACTGAACTAGAACTGAACTAGAACTGAACTAGAACTGAACTAGAACTGAACTAGAACTGAACTAGAACTGAACTAGAACTGAACTAGAACTGAACTAGAACTGAACTAGAACTGAACTAGAACTGAACTAGAACTGAACTAGAACTGAACTAGAACTGAACTAGAACTGAACTAGAACTGAACTAGAACTGAACTAGAACTGAACTAGAACTGAACTAAAACTGAACTAGAACTGAACTAGAACTGAACTAGAACTGAACTAGAACTGAACTAGAACTGAACTAGAACTGAACTAGAACTGAACTAGAACTGAACTAGAACTGAACTAGAACTGAACTAGAACTGAACTAGAACTGAACTAGAACTGAACTAGAACTGAACTAGAACTGAACTAGAACTGAACTAGAACTGAACTAGAACTGAACTAGAACTGAACTAGAACTGAACTAGAACTGAACTAGAACTGAACTAGAACTGAACTAGAACTGAACTAGAACTGAACTAGAACTGAACTAGAACTGAACTAGAACTGAACTAGAACTGAACTAGAACTGAACTAGAACTGAACTAGAACTGAACTAGAACTGAACTAGAACTGAACTAGAACTGAACTAGAACTGAACTAGAACTGAACTAGAACTGAACTAGAACTGAACTAGAACTGAACTAGAACTGAACTAGAACTGAACTAGAACTGAACTAGAACTGAACTAGAACTGTACTAGAACTGAACTAGAACTGAACTAGAACTGAACTAGAACTGAACTAGAACTGAACTAGAACTGAACTAGAACTGAACTAGAACTGAACTAGAACTGAACTAGAACTGAACTAGAACTGAACTAGAACTGAACTAGAACTGAACTAGAACTGAACTAGAACTGAACTAGAACTGAACTAGAACTGAACTAGAACTGAACTAGAACTGAACTAGAACTGAACTAGAACTGAACTAGAACTGAACTAGAACTGAACTAGAACTGAACTAGAACTGAACTAGAACTGAACTAGAACTGAACTAGAACTGAACTAGAACTGAACTAGAACTGAACTAGAACTGAACTAGAACTGAACTAGAACTGAACTAGAACTGAACTAGAACTGAACTAGAACTGAACTAGAACTGAACTAGAACTGAACTAGAACTGAACTAGAACTGAACTAGAACTGAACTAGAACTGAACTAGAACTGAACTAGAACTGAACTAGAACTGAACTAGAACTGAACTAGAACTGAACTAGAACTGAACTAGAACTAAACTAGAACTGAACTAGAACTGAACTAGAACTCTGAACTTGAACTGAACTAGAACTGAACTAGAACTCTGAACTAGAACTGAACTAGAACTGAACTAGAACTGAACTAGAACTGAACTAGAACTGAACTAGAACTGAACTAGAACTGAACTAGAACTGAACTAGAACTGAACTAGAACTGAACTAGAACTGAACTAGAACTGAACTAGAACTGAACTAGAACTGAACTAGAACTGAACTAGAACTGAACTAGAACTGAACTAGAACTGAACTAGAACTGAACTAGAACTGAACTAGAACTGAACTAGAACTGAACTAGAACTGAACTAGAACTGAACTAGAACTGAACTAGAACTGAACTAGAACTGAACTAGAACTGAACTAGAACCTGAACTAGAACCTGAACTAGAACCTGAACTAGAACCTGAACTAGAACCTGAACTAGAACCTGAACCAGAACCAGAACTAGAACCAGAACTAGAACCTGAACTAGAACCTGAACTAGAACCTGAACTAGAACCTGAACTAGAACCTGAACTAGAACCTGAACTAGAACCTGAACTAGAACCTGAACTAGAACCTAAACTAGAACCTGAACTAGAACTGAACTAGAACTGAACTAGAACTGAACTAGAACCTGAACTAGAACCTGAACTAGAACCTGAACTAGAACCTGAACTAGAAGCTGAACTAGAACCTGAACTAGAACCTGAACTAGAACCTGAACTAGAACCTGAACTAGAACATGAACTAGAACCTGAACTAGAACCTGAACTAGAACCTGAACTAGAACCAGAACTAGAACCTGAACTAGAACCTGAACTAGAACCTGAGCTAGAACCTGAACTAGAACCTGAACTAGAACCTGAACTAGAACCTGAACTAGAACCTGAACTAGAACCTGAACTAGAACCTGAACTAGAACCTTAACTAGAACCTGAACTAGAACCTGAACTAGAACCTAAACTAGAACCTGAACTAGAACCTGAACTAGAACCTGAACTAGAACCTGAACTAGAACCTGAACTGGAACCTGAACCTGAACTAGAACTGAACAAGAATCTAAGTTAGACCCTGAAGTAGAACCTGAAGTAGAACCTAAACTAGAACCTGAACTAGAACCTGAACTAGAACCTGAACTAGAACTGAACGGAAAATGTACAAAAAATCTGCTCTTTAACCAGGAAAATAACTTTTTCCTATTACCGCATTAAAAGCAACTTGCACTTTATCATTTATCCTGAGTAGCACTGATCCCCAAAGAAACTTGCTAGATACAATTTAAATATTTATTTTCCTGGAACAATTTATATGTTTCCATTTAACAATGCATTTTGTTTAACATACAACAATTTTGCGAGTATATTATTTTTTAGTTTCTTTATATTTTTGTCGTTTAAGTAATAAATCATAGAATATGTAATGAGCTAAGGATATTTGTTGAAAAATAAATCCGCTAAATCTGAGGTCTCAAAATGGGGGAAAAATACGACTATATAAATAATAATTATTTTTAATATATTTATATTGCTCAAATACACAATAATGTTGAAAACTTAAACTAGGTCAGTAAACTGTAAGAGTTAAACAGCCTGATAGTTGGCTGCTATATAAAGATATAATGTATATTGTATATGAATATGAATATAGTATTTATAACAGAGATTAAAATATAATATTAATTTAGGTCACAATGTGCACATAAACACTGGCATTGTATTTATTTTGTAGCCTGTAAACTTGTTATAAATTAATTTAATTAATATTAATCGAAATATGTTACCAAGATTTCTCAATTTAAATTTGTATATTTTATTTTTCAGACAGCTGCTGCTATTTTCGTTGCTTCTAAATTTTCTTTTCTTACTTCATATGGATACATATTTCTTAGCTGCTTTGATATTTCGCACCAGGTGTCTAGCTAGTTAATTAGTTGTTGCGACCCCTAGTGACACCTGTCTCATGAGTATTTTCAAGTTGTCAGCTAGTAGTTCCTGTTTCTTTATATTTTTTGTTTGTTTTTTTTTTGGTTTAGCCGCTTTCTTGAAATTCTTTTAGCTGTTATTGCTGCTAGTTTTCTTATTGTTGTCATACTTTTTCTATGCTGTGACTTTGGTGCTGGGTATTTCCTGTCAGTATTTTATTACTTTTTGCTGTTACAGTGCCAGTCAAAGACATTCTTTCTTAGGTTTGTTTTTTCTTGCAGCAGTAGCTTGCAAAATGTAGGAAGATAGAATTGAAGATAATTAAATTGCAGGGAGTCTTACTGAAGTGATAAGTGTGTTTTAGTTTAGGTACTTTTGAACTATTTGGATGCTTTAGTATTTAGATTCTCTGTTAAGTAAAATATCAAGAATAAGATGCCATATCTTAAGTTACTGTATACCTCAATTCAGGTTAATTTATGAAAATGTTATTACAAATAATTATTTCTGGTGAAAAAAAATTCGGTTTAAAAAATATTTTTTTCGATTTTGACCCATTGTAGCTCCGTTTTATTATGGCCTTATATACACCATTGCATAAGCTAAATATCTATCATTAGATATCTATATTGTGTATACTAACGACTTGGTAATCCAGATATAGATAAAAAATAGAGGTAGTCCTGGTTTTTGCAATATATCTCAGCCATTTATTGACCGATTTACTCGATTTTAAATAGTGACTGAACCGGGTCTATAGCGGATATATTAATATATGATTCATGTATGTAAGTTATTTGGAGGCTACGGAAAGTAGGTTTCAACATACAGACGGATAGACGGACATGAATATATCGACTCCGCTATCTATAACGAGGGGAGAAACTTTGGAGGGCCGCTTACTAGCCCATATTCCAACATCGAGCCCATTTAAATATACATCAACTCTGAAACACCTCAACAATGACTGCATGAATTATTCACGATCTACTGATTTATATCCACAATAAAATGTTTCTAAACCTCTGTGGTATGATACCTAAAAATCGCCACCATTCCCAAATAACTCTTAGGAAGTACAAAAGTCATCCTTTACTGTTCTGGACTGGACATTGCTTTTCCTTTTTTCTTCCTTTTTGGGCTCTATCCTATAATATGTTGATTATTGTTAAATAAGTACTTATACAAGGTGGCGCAAAAGTAAACTTCCAATATTTTTTGGCTGTAATTAAAAAAAAAAAATGAAAAACTTTGATTCTTCTTGTGGATTATTTTTATTTGGTCTTTTAATTTATTTTACATCAAGTTGAGAATATGATGTCATGTAAATGGCCGCCGCCACAGTTGATTGTCATTTGATCCCTTTTTATGGCATTTTCCATCACTTTGGCCAAAACTTCCGGCGATAGGTCCTCACATTCTTGACGGATATTGTCTTTAAGAGCTGCAAGAGTCTGAGGCTTGTTGAAATAAACCTGCGACTTCAAAAAGCCCCACAAAAAGAAGTCTGGAGCGTTCAAATCAGGCGATCTTGCTGGCCAGTGCAAATCGCCAAAACGGGAGATTAGGCGCCCGGGAAATGTATCTTTCAGCATATCGGTTGTGGCACGTGCAGTTTGTGCCGTTGCACCATTCTGTTGGAACCACATGTTTTCCAATCCCAATTCATCAAGTTGCGGTAAAAAGAACTCGTTGATCATTGCTCTGTAGCGCTCACCATTCACAGTAACCGTTTAGCCCGCGACGTCTTCGAAGAAAAATGGTCCGATGACTCCTCCAGCGAAAACACCACAACATACAGTGACTTTGAGCAGGTGTAATGGCTCTTCGTGGGTTACACGCGGATCTTCAGTGCCCCAGAAGCAAAAATTTTGCTTATTTACGTACCCACTAAGATGGAAATGGGCCTCATCACTCATAATTACTTTTGATGAAAAATCATCTTCCTCTTGGTGGTGATTAAGGATGGCTTGAGCGTATGTTAGACGCGATTGGCGGTCAGCAGCTAACAGCTGATGCAGCGTCTGGACTTTGTACGGAAACATCTTCAAATCTTGTACCAAAATTCGCTGTAAAGACCGTCGACTGATACCCATTTGCGTGGCACGTCGTCTGGTCGATGTCGACGGCGCTTCCATGACATCCTCGGCTACAGCAGCAATATTCTCTGCAGAACGGCTACTCTGGGGCCTGCCACCCCTAGCAGCATCTCGTGTTGTGCCAGGCTCTTCGAGGCGAGCGGCTAAACGTCGCAGTGTTTCACCAGTAGGCCAGGAAATCTGCGACGAAATTCACGTTGTGCCAAAGTCACCGACCGATTATTGGTCAAATAAATAGTCAGCAATATTGCGCGGTCTGGAGCAGTGTAGTATAACATTGTTTATTAACGTGTATTTCGCATGTGTTTACTACACAAATGTCAAAACGGAACTGACATTAGGGGCCAATCGCAAAATTTATAGCATTTTCTGATAGGAGGATTACTTTTGCGCCACCTTGTACTTACAAATTAAAATTTGGCTTAATTTACAGTTAGATAAAGTTTCTTCTGCTCTTTAAAACTCCACAAGTTATTGTCATTATTAACTTTAACTTCGAAAACCTACAAAACTCTTCAATTATCTCTAATAATAAAATCAATTTTCTCCTATACATCTGTTTATTCCAATCTAACTAAACCTTTACAAAGTAGTTCATGTGTAGTTGTGCTATGAACTTAAACAATATATAGTACTTGCAATTATCAAATAACTGACATTGTGTTCACTTATGATGTTCAGTTCAGCATTATGCAAAATCTAGCTAATTAGTATGCTAATATAAAACACACACACACTCATACACTACAATACATATAAACGCCAGACATTGAAGCAGACTGAAAACAATTGCTAAGAATATTCAAGTGTAAATTAAGCATAATTTAGAGACATAAACTTCTGCTTATACAAACAGAGAGCTAAAAACAAAGAAACTTGACAAAAAGTGCACACACACAAAAAAAAAGCAAAAGTCAACCAAAAACTCTGCCATGGAAATATGATATTGAAACTGGCATACAGCTGAGCAGCCAGCTGTTGCAGTAAAAACTTGCAGACAGCACAGAACTTGCAGCAGCCGTAGTAGCAGCATCAGCATAATCTATGCAAACATGTAGTTAACATGGCATATTTGCAACTAAAACAAATGATTTGCATTGTCTTGTCTACATGTTTATGCTGGCATACTACACATAAACTTGTGTTTCATTTTAAGGATCAGCTTCTTATTAGTAAGGGATTTACATGTGAAGCACGTGTGTATGTACCTAGTTTATCCCCATATGTTTGTATACTATATGTATGAGCGAAGTTTTTATCCAAGACTTTAATTAGGTGTAAATGCATTTTACTAGGTGTTGTTCATTTTAACACACCGGATATACTTAGTAGCTGCCGGGAAAAGAGTTATAATTTTTGTTGTTTACCATACAAAACTATCTAGGTTTAAGCGCTAAGACAACAATGAGTTAAAAGTTTTTTGGTTTACTAATACAAAAAACCATAAGTCAGTGTCTTATGGGAACAAACAACAAAATGGCGAGACAACATCATCACTATTGAATATAATTTGGGTGCTTTTTTGTCATTTGTGGTAGCAGAGTGGCAGCTATTGTTGCACCCGGCAGGATTTTTGTTTTGGTAGTTATGGGAAAAAAGGCTTAAAACAAAGTATTTCTACAAAGTTACAACATTTGTTAAATTACTTTTAGGACCAGATATTATTATTCCTGCGCTATAGCAACAATATATGTCTGCACGCAGAGAAAAAATATAGTTGCACATATTTACCATAACCATTTCAAAATTTCGAAAAGTTTTTTAACATTATTATGGTCAGTGTAATTATATATATGATAGCCGTAACCGTAATATGTTTAAGGTACCACTCATAGCAATCATATACATGATTATAGTAACTATGTATAAGTTTGTGGTAAAATTACTTCACCATAATATGTTGTTCTCAGATTTGGTTATCATATTATGATATAATCATTCATCATGAACATGATTGCTATAAACATAAATATTTTTACCACAATCATACATATGATTGCTACAATGATGTGAATGGTAACTAAGCCATATTGTGGTCACCGCAATCATATACATAATTACACTGGTCATAATATTGTTATGGTAAACATGTACAACTATATTTTTTCTCTGCGTGTGGTTAGAATATTTAGTGATTGTTTGGAATAGATCCTCATTCCTAAATACTAATCTTTTCCCACCTTTCTGGCAACATTTGGATTCCGCGCCAAAAGAACTGCTCATCTTTTGAGATTAAGAACAAATCAAGCCATTTTCAGATACTCTGTTCTGAAGTGAAACGATTCCCAGAAACAGCGTTCTGCATAGATCGAAACAAATAGTAGTCGGACGGAGTCAGGTCTGGGCTAAAATGCGGGTGAGGTAAAGCATCCCAACTACTTCTTTCTAAATAGTTTTTAAAAGCTATTGCAACATGTGGCAGAGCGTTGTCATGATGGATATTACTGGAACATGGAAATGTTTGGCCGTTTTTCAGCCAATGCTCGCTTCAAACGAATCAGTTACGTTCGGCACAGGTTCCATTTGATGGTCATCCCAGATTTCATCAGCTCGTAACACTCCTTTGATCTCACCAAATACAGAGCATTACCTTAGCGCCATGGATATTTGGCTCGGTTGGTTGCCGGGCTTTACATACGATCATTTGCGCTTTATATTATCGTAGTGAATAGATTTTTTATCCCAAGTGCAAAAAATTATTTTCTTTTATAGCGTTCAAACATCATTTCGGACATGCGACATCGTCTTTCAAGATCTATCTGCTTTAATTCGTATGGTACGCAATTTCCCTGGTTTTGGGTGAATCCTGCCTCTCGCAAACGTTTCAAAATGGCTGCCTGAGTAGTTTTCAATGATTTTGCAAGCTTTTGTTGAGTTTTACAATAATCTTTATGGAGTAGTGCCTCCAATTCTTGGTTTTCATACTTCTTTAGCTGTTCTGGTCGTTCTTTGTCTTCCATGTCAAAATCACAACAAACCCTCTGTCTCATAATGAAACCGTTGGAGCATATTCGCTATAAGCTTTGGTGAGCAATCGGTGTACTTCAGTGGTACTTTTTTTTCAAATTGAAGGAGTAAAGCAAAACTTCTCGCATATGACGATTCGTTGGTAAACAATTCGAAATTTTCGAATGTATGTGTATGATATGTATTCTTCAAAATCACATGGAAGTTACTAAAAACAAAAACCACTTTCAAAAGATATGCCATCTTTTGTAAATCCTTCATTTTAACCTCCGGTTACTTCAGGTTTGAATCTGGGGTAATGCTCAGTCTAGTCCAGGATCCTTAACATACAATTTTAAATACTTTTCTTGGTTCTTTCTCACTTTCACAGTTTATTATGTTTTAATAGCTTAAGTCTATTTATTGAGCCACAAATGCAAATTGAATGCTTCTTTATTGAGAACAATTTGCTGTTACTCCTTGAACTATCGGGTGACATGTACCGGTGCCCTACTACTCCTGTCCTCTAGTTCCTGCTCTTTTAATATTCTAGGATATAATCCTAGAATCTACTCTTATCCCTTATACTTAAAAGAAAAATATATTCCACTCTTGCCCTGAGCCAGTGCTCTATTCTCCTCTCTCTACGGACGTAAATCTGTTTTGGGTAAGGTAGGATGTAATTCGCCTCGTTAAGTGATTGTAAACCAGCGCCCTGTTCTCTTATACATGGATCGGTGTTACCAAATCCAATTTAATAACACCCAAGCACTGCTCCGTAACCGGCTGTCACACGTCTTACGCGTTCACTTGAACAGCACAAGTTTTCTACAACTTTTGTAGCTTTGTAAATACTGCATTACAAAAAATGTTCGAACCGATAGCGGTTGTTGTAAAATTATCTCAGTTCCCAGCTGTTCTAGGAGACAGTTCTGAACTAGTGATTTTACCCCTCATTTAGGGTGGGAACTATTTACTTCAATATCTACGTGGCTAGTTATTATATTGACCCCTTTTTAACTACAATGAGACTGTCTAAGGAGTGAGACCGTAAAATTACCAAGTATTATTTGATTTTTTTTTTGATCAAGTTGCCTTTGTAAAGTATGTCAGTTATTATGTTTGATGTCAGTTATGTTCATTTGATGTTAATCTGATTAAAATGAGTGACCAGAAGAGTGTGAGTACTAAAATTATTAAATATTTTCAACAAAACCCAACTTGGTCCTACAAAAACTTGGACAAGCATTCAAAGGTCCGCCGTCAAACTGTTTCCAATGTTATTAAACAGTACCTGGAGAACTTGTCCGTTGATAGAAAACCTGGTTCAGGTAGAAGGAATGGTCCACATGATGTTTCTAAAGCCAAAAAAATAGAAAGCATTTTCAAAAGAGCTCCCAACACATCCGGTAAGAAAGCAGCCCGGTTAGCTCAGTGCTCGGACTATTTGGTTCAAAAAGTTAAAGACAATTCAGGTTTAAAACATACAAGGCTCAAAAAGTTCATGACGGGAACGCTGCTAAAAATTGTATGTTGGTGATGCTTGAGGGAATGTTGAAGAAAAGTTTACGACCCAAAAGCAGACAAAATTTCCGAAAAAAATCTTGGTATGGCAAGCAATATGCAGTTACGGCAAAAGAAGCCAATCATTTGTTACAACTGGCTCTATAAATACCGACATTTACATCAAGGAATGTTTACAAAAAAGGCTGCTTCCATTCATAAGACTTCATAATGTGTCCACTTATTTTTGGCCTGGCTTGGGATCCTGTCACTATGGTAAACAAGCCCTTGAGTAGTACAAGAACAATAATGTGCTATTTGTACCAAAAGAAGTAAATCCTCTAAACTGCCCGAAGCTAAGGCCAGAGGAGAGATATTGGGCTCTTATTAAAAGAGAATTGAACAGCACAAAAAAGGTGTCCTCTTTAAACGGAGATGGACTACCTGTTCGAGCAAAGTGACAGAAAGCACTACAAAAACGTTAGTGGAAGGGTTTCCGAAAAAGGTTCAAAATTTCATCACTAGTGATTAAATCTATAAAAGTATTTTATTTTTTTGTTAATTGTTATAATAATTTCAATCAAATAAAAAATAAAAAAAACTGTAAGTTTAGTTGTTTTGTTTTTATTAACATGTATGTATGTTAAGAATTTTTCGATCTCACTCCTTAATAGCCGATCCAAAGCAGTCAATGCATTGAATTCACATACTGGTTAAATAGCGTCAGTTACCTTACTAGCTACGCAACTGCTACATAACTAGTTATTTTAACATGTACGAGTGCCAATTGACCTCAAATAGTCAGCTAAAAATACGTATCATAGAAAGTGCAATAAACGATTGCATGCAAATAAACCTTTCTTCGACAACTCTCCAATGGATTACTTTTGGTGGGTAAAATAGCTACTTTCTAAAGTGCAGTACTAAATAAACGTTTAAAGTGACTTCTCTATAGGTTACTAAGAGACACTAAAGTGACTATTGACTTCATGCTGTGTTACATGGGATATCAGTATACTTAAGTAAAAATTAACTATATGAGAATTATATCAACACAATTTGTATAAAACCAGTTTGAACGAATTACTTACAAAACATTTAAAGTAACTATACTCCAGATTACTTAGAGACACTTAAGTGACAATTGTCTTCTCTCTGCATTAGAAAGAGCACATACGTATCAAATGACTGAAATATATTAATTGGAGTCAGCCAAGTGATAAGACATTTGTGACGATTACTGTCTATAAGGGATTGACTGCTTGCTTAACTGCTGGGTTGCTTGATCCTCATCAACTGTTTTTTGTTGATCTGTGTGTGTTATACTTTGTTTGTTATGCTGAATGGTTGTGTATGTTGTACCGGTGGTTGGCATTGTGATTGTTGTATTCTTGGCTACTTCCTTCTTTGTCTTGTATGCTTTTCAATACGGCTGAATATCATCTCTCGTGATTCTCTCTCTTGACTAGCCTCTGTTGACTCTTCTCTGTTAACTCCTCTAAATACCACTGCTGACACTTTCTGTGTTGAATTCTCTCTGCTGACACCCTCTCCTGTTGATATTCTACTGTATACACTATCTGTGGTTGCTTTTCGCAGCCAGTGTTGAACCACCTACCCCTGACTGTGCGGCTTGTTCGACCTCCTGTACCTCATCCATATAAAACGAGTAATATTTTCTTCATTTTTTATTACTTTATTTTGTACATATTAATTTACGTGGATCTAAATTCCTAGTATATAGGTCCTCGCAATGTCATACACCTAATAATATATATCCCAATTCTGCATTTCTGGAACAGGAAATATGACTATAATAGAAACAGACGGACATTGCTATATCGAGACCGTTATATTTAACCAACCAGAATATATATACGACAAACTTATACATGAATATCCTTACCACATGGCGAAGGGTATAAAAACTGTGTTTTTTATTTAATTAAAATATTGCGTAATATTTTGTGACACTCTCTATTTAAATGATGTTAAGCCCTTTTTGATTTAACCCTTTTACTTAAAAGTATTAATAGAAAAACTATTTCGGCTTTCTCCCCACCCCAAAAAAAAAAAAAGTTTTAACTAACACAAATAAACAGCTTTTTTGGTGACAGTTTAAGTGTAAGTAAAAACGTGTATGTGTGTGTGTGTAAAATGCATGTAAGTGTCAAAAGAAACCACAAAATTGTAAATATAACTGCTGTAGACACATTAATTATGCAGCGTATTTAACATGTTAGCAAAGAAAATACAAAAGCATAAAAACTTTTAACTTACGAGAAATAGACGTGTAAGTTGGGAGAACAACAACAACAATAACAACACATTACGACATTAGTTGTAAGTCATGGTTTTGTTGTTTTTGTTTGAAATGTTTAAAAGTAAACTAAGTATAATAGAATTTTATTGATTTTGAATAAATTACATAAGAAAAACAAAGTTTTGTTGTTTGCGTATTTTTGTGGCATGCGGTTTACTTTGCATGTGTCATAAAAAATTAGCAAATGTAATGAATGAGTTATGGGTAATATGAAAGTAAGTGGTTGAGTTTGTGAAAAACCATATGTATACGTATAAGTGATATTTATTTGTTTAGACGTATGAGTGATATTTATTTGTTTTTTGCTGGAGTAGGCCATAGTTTAAATTGAAATTGTGTAAATTAAGTAATTATTTCGAACAAATGCCAAATAATGTTTGATGAGTATACACAGAAAAAAGTTTCAACATAAATAGTATGATTTGATTTCATTGATTTCAATTCATAATATTTATTGTTACGCGTCGGTACAGCATTAATAATAAAAATTGCAATAATTCAAATCAGAAATTTTAAACCGAAAATATAAAAACAATTGGCTAAAATTAGGCATGAAAGATCGTCGGCTAGCTCATATGATAATTTTGACTCTTAACTCATTTGTTTCGCGCGTAATCATATAACATACACTATTTGCCTATTAAAATATCATAAGTGTATGAAAAAAAAAAAACTAGAAAAAAAATCCATATATTAATAACAAAGTTATAAAAAAAAGAAGATAACAGAAAACGAAACGAGTGGACAAAATTTAATAATATGAATAAGAATAAGAGGTAATAATAATAAAAAAAAATAAAATTTAATTCATGATTACTCACATAGAAGATTTACAATGTTTGATGTTCCATTACTAGCGTTTCATTGATGGGCCCAGCAATCTGTAGTAATTGGTGATGTTGTTGTTTAGCTCAAACGAAGTAAATTTCTAAATAATGTATTTAGCTACTATTGATGAGTTTGGATATATTATATACTCTCAAGGAAATGTGTTAGTAAAAAAAATATTAAATTTTAATTATATGATATTACAAAAGTTAAATAGGTAGTATAAATTTTTTTTAAAAGAATAATTTTAACAATATAAAATATAAAGTATGGTATAATTCAAGAAATACAATTTTATAATAATTATTCAAATTTCAAAAATTAAATTCTTATAAATATTTTAGTATACTATATTTAAATTTTATGTTAGCAATTCATTCGAAGTAAAAAAAATGATATTTTGCATATTATACACAATGTGTAATAATTTAGTTAGTTAGGGTAAATATAGTTTTATAAGTTGTTATATTTATATTTTTAGAAAATCTTAATGGTAGTTTGAATTATTAATAAGTATTTTATTAAGTTTTTAGATAATCTTAGAAAATTTAGTATTAAATATTGTTGATTGATTATTATTTTGTTTTAATTTAGTTGAAATTAAATAATTTAGGAAATTTATATAACATAAAAACTTTAGATTGTATTTTATATTTCAACATTTTGTTATGGTTAAGTGTATTTAATACTAAATTTTATAATACTTTAGAATTAGTGTATAATATACATATATATCAATATATATATATAGAATTAATTAATTATTAATTATGGAATTTAAACTTTTAATGATATATCAAGTTATATGAAATTTTTATGTGATAAGTTAAGTTATATTTAATTTATGTGATATTTCTCCTAGAAGTCAGGATTCCATTATGGTAATTTTTGGTGACTTAGGTCACAAATGGCGGGCCTCACGGCCACGTGTGGATTTTAAATAGCAATAAGGTTTTCCTTATGGTAATTTAGGAACTCTTGGTCGCTTGTGGCGGGCCTCAAGGCCACGTGTCGACTTTACTTTGCAGTCAGGTTAGAATTTTATTAAAATTGGTGACGTTCGTCGCATATGGCGGCCTCACGGCCACTTTTAGACTTCCAATATGGAGTTTTTCCCACAAAGTCTGTTTAGTAGGTTTCCTTTTTACCACGCGAATATAATTAGCAATTATACATTCCTTAGAATATATAGGAAAACTATAATTGATTCAAATTTGATGAATGATGAAACTAGCAGTGATAAGTTATATAATATGAAACACATGTATTATTCTATTGAACTTGACTTTTATTGATTTTTTTTTTTTTTTTATTATTATTCAAACGACTGAATGCAACCACTTTCACTTTAATAATGAACTCATGTTGGTGGTGATGCTAATCATTAAGTCAAAAGTTAATGCGTAGTTACCAAAAAGTATATAAGAATACCAGAAAAAAATCAAAGACAATAGAACATCATGACTGTCTGTTAAAAGAGGACAAAAGTATTATTATGTCAGTTAAAAAAAATTAGCATTATCTATGAATGTACAATGTATATGTATATAGTGGACACAAGACGACAACATATCTATTTGTGAGAGGTTTAAATAAGTCACTCAAAAAAAAAACAAGTGTAATTTTATTGCATGCTATTTCTTTGGGAAGTTACCGCATTAATAAATGTAAACATTTATTTGACTATCAAAATTAATACTTTTTGCTTTCATTTCTTTGTGACAAAAAAAATCGTAACATTATAAATAATTTCTTAAATTGTATGATTTTTTTCATATTTTATGTTTTCAAAATAAATCTAGAATGCTTGGAAAATATTATTACAATTTCATTTATATTTTTATGTTGTTTAAAAATGTTTGAAATTTCCCTTGGAAAAATTTTGATTTTTTTATGATTTTCAGCTACAAAATGATCAAATATGCACGAAATTGACTGCATTTTCTGAAACAGATGAAATGCTTTAATGAAATAATGCATGTTTAATGATATTTTTTAGTTTCAGATTTTGTTGATTCGTCTTGAATTATTGGTCAATATAGGGATATTATACAAAAATACTTTAACTAGATAATTACATAATGCAATTTTAATGCAATTTATCATAAAATATCAACAAATTTATGTAAAAACGCTAAAATTTCCGTCATGTACACTTTCATAATATTTATGAACGTATTCTTATTCTGAATGAAATAAGTTTGGGAAAAAAAAGTCATGTTCGATTAATTGGTTGGTTTACGTGGTAGTTCACTGCACGCGAACAATCAAGTAGAGTCGAAGGGACTCCGTTTTGACAAGACCACACCACTCGTCAGATGTAATGTCGTTTACATCGCAATTTATATAGAATGTATACAAAAAAGAATGTCCAGTTTCCTAGACCCAACCTGTAGCTGAGAGATATCTCAGTAGGTCATTGAGTTTAGACCCAGCTAACTCACCAAGGTCGGTCAATATATGGTTGCCCAGGAATTTATGTCTCTTGACACTCAGGGCTGGGCATTCGCAGAGAAGGTGGAAAATTGTTTCCTCTTTTTCCCTATCCTTACAGCTACGACAATGGTCGTTAAAAGGGAGTCCCAGGCGATTTGCATGCTTGCCTAACGTCCAGTGCCCTGTTAATACTGCCAGCAACCTTGATATATCTTTCCTATTCCGAGTTATCAGTTGCATAGTACGTTTTTCGTTAAAGGATGGCCACATCAACTTGGCTACCCTACATGTGTCTAAATTACGCCATCTATTCTCGGCCTTTGTAAGAAAGTGTCTGAAGATTATACCTTTAATAGTCCCCAGTGGAATTGCTACTGAGACCGCATTGGAGATATCTAAGGCAGATCCCATTCTGGCTAGTTCGTCTGCCTTTTCATTACCGTAGTGGTCTCTGTGCGCAGGGACCCAAACCAAAGTAATGTCAGATAGACGACCTAGCTTTGACAGAGAATTCTTACATTGCCTGACTAGTGAAGATGAAGATGTGTAGGCCTTCAGTGAAAGGAGTGCCGCCTGGCTGTCGACAAAAATACCTATATTGCCGCGAGTATTATGATCATGTAGTGTATTACAAGCTATCATGATTGCAAAGATTTCCGCCTGGAAAACACTACACTCATTTGGAAGACGATATGAGATACCTACCCCAAGTTCGTCACAGAAGACGCCAGAACCAACACCACAGCTCATTTTAGAACCATCAGTGTATATCCTGGTGTCATATTCGTATACGAGATTACCCCTATCCCACTCATTCCTGGAGGGAATTAAGACCTTGAATAGCCTATCAAAATCTGTGAATGGGGTTAAATAGTCAGAGGGTTGGAGAACGATCGAAGGAAGTAGGCCCAGAATCCCCGCATGGCCATATGTTCTCGATCTCCAACTTCCAGATGCATGAAGCCTCGCTGCACTACAGGCAGAGGTGGCCATTATGTGAAGGTCTATTGGCATAAGGTGCAGTATAGTGTTCAGTGCCTCTGAAGGACTAGTTCTTAGTGCGCCGGTTATACCAATGCAGGCTGATCTTTGGACCTTGTATAGTTGGTCTACGACATACTTCCTTCTATTTGCAGTCTACCATACAAGAGATCCATAAGTAAGAATTGGACGTACTATAGCCGTATACATCCATTTAACTATGCTGGGACTTAGTCCCCATTTTTTACCAAACATCTTACGACAGGTATAGTAGGCCACCGTTGCCTTCTTAACCCTATGTTGAGTATTCAGTTTCCATGATAATTTAGAGTCCAGTATAATACCTAGATATTTTGCATTATTTGAAAGGGGGATTTCACAGCTTTTCAACCGTGGAAGTTTGAAGCTTGGAATCTTGGTCTTTGTCGTGAAAAGTACAAGTTCTGTTTTGCTTGGATTCACCCCAAGACCACTTACCGTGGCCCAGTTATCGAGCAACCCTAAAGCAGTGGACATAATATCGCTGATCACATCCGGAAACAATCCTGATACGAGTATCACCACATCGTCCGCATAAGCGACAACTTTTATCCCTTTCCTGTCTAGATCAATGAGAATCGAGTTAATAACGATAAGCCATAGTAGTGGAGAGATTACCCCGCCCTGAGGTGTCCCTCTTCCAACTTGCTTGGACTTAACACTATTTCCAAGATTTGCTGTAACTATTCTTGATTTCAACATGGTTACTAACCAGTCATTGATATATTCTTCAACGTCTAGGTTATTAAGAGCTTGTTGAATTGCAAGAGTAGTAACATTATTGAAAGCACCCTCTATATCCAGGAAGGCTGCCATTGTGTATTGTTTAAATTCGAGAGATCTCTCTATAACTCTTACGACCTCGTGCAGAGCTGTCTCTGTAGAGCGACCCTTGAGGTAGGCGTGCTGACTATTAGATAGCCTTGTTGTGCCCTCTAGTCGATGCCTTATATGGGCGTCAATGAGTCTTTCCAACGTTTTAAGCTGGAAAGATGAAAGACTAATTGGACGAAAGTCCTTTGCCTTCTCATGACTTCTTTTGCCAATTTTAGGAATAAAAACGACCTTAACCCTCCTCCAGTTAACCGGAACATGGTTGAGAGAGAGACAGAGCGTAAATATTCTATGAAGCCAGGGAATAATATGCCTTTTTGCACTTTGAAGCATCTTTGGCATTATACCATCCGGCCCAGGTGACTTGAATGGTGAGAAACTGTCAATCGCCCATGATATCCTCTCATAGGAGATGATGTTTCTATCGATGTTGGAAAAAGTTCTACCTTCACCTTCACTCTCAATATTCGTAGCAACATCCTTGCAGCCTGGAAAGTGAGTATTCAGTAGGATGTCAAGTGACTCTGCTGAGGATTCGGACCAGGAGTCATCCTTCCTTTTGATATAGGTAGGATTGGATTGCCCCTTGGCTAGAATTCTGCTGAGTCTTGCAGAGTCTTTTGTGTTATCTATAGATTCACAGAAGCTTCTCCATGAGTTTCTTTTTGCGACTACTATAGCCTTCTTGTAGACTTTTAATTGCTCGCGATATGGCTGCCATAATTTACTATTATAGCTAATGTTAAAGGCCCTACGTGTTTCCCTACGTAGTTTAGATAGCTCCGAATTCCACCAAGGAGGGAAGCTTTTCTTAGCCTTAGTGACTGGACAGGAAACTTCGAAAGCTTTGACAACAGTTTTACTAAAGTTTTCCTCTATACTTTCAAGACCAGTGATCGAATCTTCAACAACTGGCATATTCTTAAGTTTGTGTCTGAGGATCCCATTAAATTTGAACCAATCAGTCCTTCTTGGGTTCCTAAATTGTATTTTCTCTGTCAAGTTCTGATGTCTAATATCGAAGAGAATCCAATTATGGTCAGAAAACGATCTTTTATTGGATACCCTCCACCTATCTACTGATACCTTAGACCTATCATTTATGAGTGTAATATCTAATACTTCCTCCCATCCATTATAGTTATCCGAACTTGGAAAGATGAATGTTGGCGTGTTACCAGAATTACATATACTTAGTTTATTCGAGTTAATGAAATTAAGTAAAGACTCACCTCTTTCATTTATTTCACTGCTACCCCAGATTGAATGCCTAGCGTTGGCATCGCAACCCAGGATAATGTCGTCCGATACCCCTACAGAGGACAGTAGAGCACTCACTTCGACTGGAGGAGCTGTCTTCTCATGCGCCATGTAGCTAGAGGCAATCGTAAGGCTTCTATTATGCGGTAGCTCGACCTTTGCTACTGTAAGGTCCTCTGAGCTTAGCTGCGTACAAAGAAAAATGTTAATCGATTTTTTGGCAATAATACATGATCTTGGCCTACCATTGTTTCTTGCATAGAGGATGTTATATGCTGAGGCCGGGAACCCCTTCACGTCCAAGTCTGAAGCCCAGGGTTCTTGCACCAGCCCAATGTCCAGGTCCTCTTCGGCTAAGAGTACCCGAAGGTTATCTGTAGCACATTTGGAGTGCTGCAGATTTATCTGCACTATCTTAAGTGCCATTGTTGTCTGTTGTGGGGGGTTCGGAGAGCTTCATCCCTGTGAGCAGAGAGTTTGCAGCTTCAACCTCATCCGCTTCACCGCTCCCCGTACCTGTGGGCCGAAACACTTTTACCTTCGCGTCCCTCACTCCGAAGAACAGCTTGAAACCCGCCTTCTCAAGCTCGACTGAGCCAGATTCAGTGATGGCGAGAATTAGGCAAGTGTGGCCATCGCCTTGCTCAACGCGGATGATGGACCAGTCATCCATGTGGATGTTGGGGTTCTGCAGCTTCAGACACTCCACCATCTTATGTGCATCGGTTGTCATCTTCGGTAACCAGATACGAGCACGCGGTCTCATAGGGATTTCTTGAGCCGGGATCAGTTTAAGGCTTAAACCTTCCCATGCACCACTGATCTTAGCGATGCATTTGCTAAGAAAGTCCTTTGAGAACTCGTCCAAGCATTTGATCACCCTGTAGCCCCGGTGAATTTCACCAGAGTCAAAACGAGGTGCCGTACCAGTCCTATTAGCGAACAAGTATTCCATCACGAGTTCGGTTAATTTGGACTCGATAGCACCCCATTCTGTTACCACAGGATTGATGATACCGTCTTTCTCTGTCGCCAGAGCCATTAACAGATGGTCTTTAACCACCTCGTTGAAGGGCCGCCTGGCGGATGTGGTCGTGGTTGATGTGGGTCCCGGAGTGGCTTTTTTGTCGGCAACCTTTCTCCTTTTGGGCGATTTTTCTCCCTCTGTCTGAGAGCGATTGCGCTTGGACCTCTCTATGTCTTCGGCTGCTGCCTTAGATGTGCTGGGTACGGAATCCATAACCTTTTGGTACTCATCTACCACAGCTTGGTATTTTACGCGATCTTCCTCATCACGTTCGTGTGGAGCGCCGCTGGCAGCATTCTTGTCAATCTTGTCAAGAATGAATAGTGCCTTGGCGTATCTGGATTTGAGGATGTCTTTCTGACTCTTCCTCTTTTTTCTTTTCTTCTTCAATTGGTCGCCAGCCTTGGCATCCGATTGAGAAGGAGCATTTGTCAAGTTCTTGGAGGGCAGTAGAGTGCTGTGACGGTCACCCACGCTGCCTGACATTTCGACCAAAGTCTCTTGACTAGAGGCTAGTAGGTCGTCTTCTGAAGATGATCCGAGATCACCGGTCTTCTTCAGGAGGTTGTTATTGTTGTTGTTGTTTTCGTTGTTGTTTAAGTTCATTTTTGGTCCCACGAGTAGGCACGTAAAGGGATGGACCATCCATGCAGTGACGGCGTACATGGACTGGACAGAAAATGATTACAACCGGCCCGTGTCCTAGCACCGGAGGGGAGCTGTTAGCGACTAATCATCTTTTACCACTAATTAGCCATTCAGGTTCTCGGCACTGCTACCAACCACGTTAACCTTACAAGTGGGGGAAGGGAAAAAGGGGAAGAGAAGGGATAAAGAAGGGGAAGGGAAAAGAGAAAAAATTCATTCCAATTATGAATTTTTTTTTCTGTGTAAACAGAATCTTAATCAGAAACTGTCTAATGCTATTACTGTATCTAGTGCGCTATTTGCAATTGTGGAACATCCGCTCTGGATTCAATTTTTTTTTAAGAATTGCAAAACTAAAGGCTACAACCAAGTCGTCACTATTATGTGAAGAGTATGCTGTATTTCAATTTAAAAGTCTTTCGACTGATATATTGATCCATGTTGGAACAAAGGGCCATAACGAAATTCTTCCATCGGCATCTGTCCTGTGCCATTAGTTTTCCTTTTCTGCTAGTTTCGTATTCTAATTGCCTTCTCCAAGTGTTAACGGGTCTTCCTCTTCTTCGGCTGCCTTGAGGATTCCAGTCAATTGCCATCTTTGATATATCATCATGAAGTCTTCTCAAAATATGGCCAACCCAGCTCCATTTCGTCTTTGCAATTTCTATACGGATTGGTGTTTCGCCTGCTCATTGTCAGAGGTCTTTGTTGGAAACTACATTCGGCCAAAATATTCGCAATATTTTTCGCAAGCAGCGGTTAATAAATACCAGCAGGGATTGAATGTCGCTTGCAGTAGAGTTTCAGGATTCATATCCATATAGCAGGGTGGAGCGAACATTTGAGGAGAAAAAGCGGAGACTTCCACATTCTTTGTACCCACCCTTTTTAATGAGATTAAGAATAAATGAACATAATTGCCATTAAACAAAATAACTGACATGCTTTACAAAGGTAAGATGATCAAAAAAAATCAAATAATAGGTACTTGGGTTAAAAAAAAATTTTTCGATCTCACTCCTTATAACAAATGTAAAAAAGTGTCATCTAAGGACAGTTTTCACTAGTTTAAACGAAAAAATGGGGTCCAAAAGTCGAAGACCGTTTTACCGGTAAGTTTTCTATTTAAAATCGGCCTATAAATGGCTAAGATATGAGCAGAAAACACTTCTATCACGATTTATTGTTGCTTTTTCAATGTATGTTAAAAAACAAACAAAAAACAAAAGCTGTCAGTCACGCACTAGATTTCATATTTGTTTCATACGAAGGTTGTTTCTACATTTTTTTCACGAATTTTTTTCACAAAATTTGATTTTTTTTCCCAAATTTTTTGTTTTACCTAGAATTCTTTTGACTAGTTAGTTTTGTTAAAGCACACTTTAGTGTAGGGTATGTAAGATTCGGTACAGCCGAACATGGCACTCTTTCTTGTTTAATTCGTAAGTAATTGTATGAGTTTATTTATAATCAAAGACCTATGAGTGATATTTATTTGCTTAGACGTATGAGTGATATCTATTAAATTTGTTCTCTAATTCAAAAACTTATAAAATCTTTAAGAATGTTTTCATTTACTTTATAAAATTTAAATAAAATCTTTATTAAATCATTAAGTACTGTTGCCAGGCTCACTATGACCACAATGATCTGGGGTTAAGAAATTTTATTTTATTACTTTGCCACATCATTCACTGCAAACACTCACTATCGATAGTAATAACATTTTGCAGCACAAATACCCTATACTTTAGACAACACTAACATTTTGATGGCAGTTTTTGGTGTTAAGACCATCTGTTACCCAGGACTTTCAATTTCGGTTCTTTTTGTTAACTTTTTTTTTTTTTTTTTGATTCCTTTGTTTTTCTGTAATATAGATATGTACTGATTTCCACTTGCAATGGTTCTTTTCTAGCTGTTTTTTTTCCTTTTGTGTGTGTTTCCAACATGCTGCTGCTGCACAGTGTAACTGACATTATCTGTGTGCTTGGTTGTTTGTAAATATATGTATGTATCTAAGCTGAGAGTGTAAGTATTACTTGCAACCAAACCATCACACTACTATTAGGACATTAGAGCATGACAGTTAAGTGGCAATGTAGTGGTGTTACAAAATTGGTGTAAACTTGAATGCACTTTTTGCCATCATTTGATCATTGACAGCTAGTTAGCACTATCAAGAGTGTCAGGTGTTACCAATGGCATGTACAAATGACTCCTGAACAACATTATCAACTCCTTAGCTTTCTCTCTTCATTTTTTTTACTATTACTCACATACATACTCAGTAAAACAGCAGTGGTTATCTTAAAACTGCTGCTAGTAATAATTGTAGCAGTAGTTGTGTTAGCAGCAGTTTTTTGTTTGTTTCGAAGATAGTGTCAGTTAGTAAGTCGTATGTTAAAAGGAAATGAAAAGTTTGTTTTATTTTGTTTTAGATAATGTTACTGGAAAAATTGGTAAGTTTTTATTAGAAAACAGCCTGGTAGGGAGAAAAAGTTTTGGACAGTAGGAATATCTTTAATTAGAACATATTTTGGTAGTTATTATATTTGGCTTATTATGATTTTTAGGAACAGCCTGGAAACAGGATACATTTCTAAAGAATGGAGAGAGGTTACAGTGGTATTTATCCCCAAAGCGGGAAAGGTAAACCATAGTACCGCCAAGAACTATAAACCGACCAGTCTGTCTTAATTTTTATTGAAAACACTGGATATATCCATTTCAAGAACATGCACTCCCCTGACAATTTCTGTAGGGAACAACACGCATACCTTAAAAGGAGGTCGGTGGAGACAACCTTGCATGATGTTGTTGGAACTATAGAGGGGACACTTGAAAAAAAAAGAGACTTGGTGTTGATCAGCGGATAAAAAATTGACCGGAAAATATGCCATAAACTCTAATGTGGGTATTGGTAGGACATGGAATGTTGTGACTTCTTCTAGAATCTTGTCGTAAACAAAATCCTTTTCAGGCTCAGTAGGACAGGCACCAAAGTAGTCGCATATGCTGACGACGTTGTGCTTCTTATTCAAAGGAAGTTTCTTCCCACAATAAGTGAACTCATGAAATCAGCTCTCAGGGTTCTACTATCATGGGCCAGACTTCCACTACTGGATGGTACTTTTCTGAAGACTTCAAGCGAAGCCAAATATCTTGGCATAATTTTGGACTCTAAGCTCTCGTGGAAACGTAATGCTGAGAGTCGAATGAAGAAGGCACTATGTGCCTTCTATATATGTAAGAAAACCTTTGGGAAGAGATGGGGTCTTAAACCATATATTATACACTGGATGTACATGGCGGTCAGAAGACTTAATTTGACCAACGGGGCTCTTGTTTGGAGGAGAGCGGTGGACACCAAGACTCATCTTTCTATTCTAAACATGGTACAAAGACTAGCATGTCTTGCAACTACTAACTCTATGAGTTCCACCCCCTTGATATATATATCAAATGCATTTCTGCTAAGTCTGCTCTACGACTCAAACAGTCGAACGGACTGAAGCATGATCGTATTGGTCACAGCACCATCCTACAAAAGATAGGCAGGACATTCATAGGGCAAGAAATGGACTACATAGTAGCTACATCGATTTTTGATAGGACGTTTAAGATCAAGATACCGATAAGGGATGACTGGGCCGCGAACACTGTCCTAATGGACGACGTAAGCTCAGTCTACAGTGATGGTGCAAAGACAGAAAGAGGCATTGGCTCGGGAATTTTCTCCGATGATCTGGACATTTTGCTGTCTATTCGATTACCCGATACCTACAAATTTAATCCGGGAACTGAATCTCGAAAATTCGACTATACATATTTACCTGGACAGCCTTGCATCAATCAAGGCTCTTCACTACAACCTTATTAAGTCGAAATGTCTTCTCAATTGCACCCAATCACTGGCACAACTGACGCAACATCACATCGAGTTGATATGTGTCCCAGGCCATGAGGGCATACGGGGAAATGAAGTATCTGATGAATGCGCAACGAACGGGTCGTCCCTAGACGTAACTCTTGCACAAAGGGAAATCCACACTCCTTTGGTGACCGTATCGAAATTGATAAATGAATAGGCTTTGAGTGAGACGGAACTCAAGTGGTTAAATATCATCATTTGTAGAATATTCAGATTGCTCTGGCCCACTCTGACAGAGCATAGGACTAGGACTATTTTCTTTCTTAATTAGAATTCGATTACGCTTCTTACGGGTATAATCACTGGGCACTGTATGATTGGAAGCATGTCAGAACGTATGGGTTACCCACATTATAGCTATTGTACAAGTTATTTGGATAAAGAGGAGGAAGAATCGGTATAACACCTTCTATGTGACTGCCTTACAAGAGCATTGACTACTATATCTTGGTAGAACTCTTTTCCATGATCTGGACTGTCTCAGAGATGTGTCACTAGTAAATATGATCAGATTTATTAGAAGACAAGTTGGTTCTCACGGGGATCACAAGAAGCACATAGTCAACGAAATTAGGGTGGCCAACTATTCTCCATTTTTGTATGAAATTTCAACATAAGGGAATGGTAATTCTAAGGGTATCACAATGGACCACAGGGCCTCCGAGTGAAGTCGCTTACTTGCGAGCAACCCACGTAACCTAACCTTATTTGGTGATAACTATTCCAAATATTCCATCGGATCTCAACTTATTATGTCTCTTGGTGTATGATATTCCAGTATTGTTCTAGATGCGTTGATCTTATTGCTAATTTAATGCCAATTGCTAAAAAGGAGAGGCTAATAACCATGGAAATTATAGTCCAATAGGAATTTGCTCTGCATTTTCTAAAGTTATTTAAAATATGTTAAACTACTGGTCTTTTATTCCGTTATATTTTGGGTTCTTTATTAAATTCAAAGTTAAAGAAGATATAAGCTGATCCATAATGTGTTGTAAGAGACAAATATGGTCTGAAGAAGACTCCATTGTAGAGCTTCTACTTAATTTACTTAAGGATTCCAACTGATTCTATTTGTTACGAAAAGACAGTTTGGTAGCTAGAATACATACGTGCGCTAATAGGTAATATATATGTATATATAACTGGTTGTTTTAACTCTTTGCGGTTTAGTGGTCACTTTACTAACCACCTTTTATATAGTCTTCAAAACATAGTTTATTGGTATCTATAGACATTTTGCTACACAATTCAATATTTTGAAGGCATCGTTTATGTTTACACATAAAACCGTGGCTAAACGATTGGAGATGCACGTGTCCCATGAGCACCCCATTATAGTTAAATTATCGAAGAAAAAGTTTGTATTCAAATATTCCGATACCAGCTACAAATACTTATAACATTTTTTAGCTGCAGAGAGACAGTACATTCTCCAATACCGACTGTAAATTCCTTGACAGCACTCGGAGCCTTGGATTTGATAACCTAAAGCAGTATGTCCCCTTCGGAGATCAACATGGTGTCTTTGGTTTAGATCCAAATCAGTGGGAGAATGTACATATTCATTGTAGTGATGCTGCAGTTTAAGTCTCCGACTCCTCCTCAACAAGGGGAAAGTACAAGCCCATTTTCACTTAGATGGCTTTGTAAATCGTACAAATTGCCATAATTTATTTCAGTGAATCAACATATCGCACTGGTTACTCTAAAGAGAGTCAACTCAAAATTTTTCAATTTACACTTTTTGCAAGAAATCGATGTACAGTGGTCATATCTACCCACTGTAAAAATCTTATATCATTCCTCTATTCTTTTGCCAAAAAATACAGTTGTATCCATCTTCAACTTTTATTGTAATGTATTAAAAAATAAAAATCAGTATTTTGCCTCTACTGAAAATTTTTAAATTTTGAATGACTCTCTTTAGAGGAACCAGTGCGATATGATTGTCGAAAAATAAATGTATCCACATTCGCATTCAGCTATGCTTCCCACAGGCACATAATAAACATAGATGGTAGTGTCTGAATTATTATCCGCAATTGGGCGGAAATATTTAATTTAGGCCAAAAACAGTTGGGAATCATCGACGCGTTGATGGTTGACGCAGTTGACGGCGATGACCTGGCCTATGTTGTTCTTAAAAGAAAATAGACCGATGACCCCGCCAGGCTAAAATTCACAACAAACAGTGACTTTTTTGGAATGCAGATCTTGCGTTTAGTTCTTATACAGGTGTTGGTTCATTGGTTACTGTACCAGTGCGAATTTCCTCTCGGTAAGACGATGGTCTATATAAATTGTGCAAAGTGCTAGGTATGTGGCTCGAACAGAACACCTATTTTGATAAAACACACTATATTCGTGCTTCGAGATTTGGAAAATCAAACTGAATAAATGACAACCAATGCGACAGATGCAGCTTCAACAATATGGCCGCTTTCAACTGTCAAATTTCGGCAGTCCCTATTATAGAACCTTTCCAAATTAGAATCAGCCAATTATATTAGAGAATACATTGAATGCTTGTAAAACTGCTTGATTATTTCCAGGAAGAGGATGTTAAAGGGATCACTATTGTCTAACTTACTAAACTTAACCGACATACATACTTACATCCAAGAAGAATTTTACTTTAATAAACTAAAATACGGTTTTATTTTAATACAATTTTATTTTCAGTTTATTTTTACAGAAAAATGTACATTATAGTAAAAGCTTTATTTTAATATCTAGCAAAATTTTGTAAAGAATACTTTAATAACAATTTCATATTTTATATTTAATATTTCTATTAATAGTACGAGTAATATTTATTAATTAAAATTTTAAATTTATTATATTAAATTTATGTGTGTAAATGTAAAATCGTTTATAAATATTTACTCTAGGTAAATAGGTTTGATATTAAATGTATATGTATATCAAAGTAAATAAGTATGTAAGTAAATATATTATTATGGTATATATAAATTGTTATATAAGTATATATAATATATATTAGTAATGTTTATAAAATAATACTTAAACTAACAAAAGAAATATGTAGGTAGTTAAATCATATTTGTTTGAAATTTTAGTAACTACTTAAATTAAATTTCTAATTAAGTTTTAGTATAAAGAGTAAGGAGAAGAAATGTTTATTATTTTACTGATAATTATTAAAATATAAACATAATTTAATTTAATATAGAATAATTTTAAAAGAAAAACAGTAAAGTCTGGAAAGAATGCTAGAAAACTTTAAGAAAAAAATGTATTTAAGCTACTTATAAACATAAATATATATGTAAATTTTAGTTTATTAAAATAAATTTCAAATTCGTGTTGAAATGTTTTTCTTATTTTTCTTAAATAGACTTTACTGTTGTTGATTTCTCTTAAGATTTCTTATATTTCTTCTTACAAAGTACTTTATTCCTCACATTAACAATGTCGTTCTGGTATTGTCATATTTATTTTTGGAGTTTTTTAAGACAACGCCAGAACAAGTTTGTGATTATTGAGGAGTAATTTCAAATGTATTAGAATTGTGAAAAAGGTTTTCAAAAGAAGAATTTTAAATGAAATAAAGTTATTACAAGTATAATGAAAAAATAAAGAAAGTAGTCTGATATAAAGTAGTCTGATTTTAGGCCAATGAATAAGAGAATTTTGAATGCATCTCCCGCTAGAATTGATCGTTTTACTACAACATTTAGGATATTATTTAGGGAAATGAAAATAACCAGGGTTGTCTTAGTTTCATACTCCTTCATTTGAATCTTTTATATGATAATCGTAGCCATATTAATAATATCTTTTCTATAGGCTGCAAGGGTATATATTAGAGTGCCAGCCTATGGTTAAAAAACATATTTCTTGGAATCTTGTGCTGCTAGGTCTTAATCTTTAGTACAGAAATGTATTTGCCAATTTGGAAAGCATCAACAGGAAGCTCATTGAGTTGATGAAAAAACTATGCAGACGGACATACAGACCGACATAGCTGCATAATGACAGAGTTTCTTAAAGTTGAAGAAATATTATATTGTATATTAAGTAGTTTCTCTAGTTTTCGTACAAGTAACAACATTTCTTATAAATCTAACTTTTGGAAAAACTAAAAAAATCGATTATAATTATTTTTTTTTTAAATTTCATAAAAAAATTTTCTTACCCTTTATTAGATTTTTCATAATAACTTAGGATGTAAGGAAACTACCCTAACGAAAATCTTTTCAGCAGATAATAGGGATAATTGCAAATTAAAAACTTATTCTTTTTGGGACTCTAGCGAAATCTGCAATGAACTAATAATGTCCGTCAGTATGTCCATCCCAAAATTCAACCTTTGACCTCAATTAACGTTTTGATAGCTTTTCTCGTTATTTTATAAAGATTTTTTATAAGTGTTTGGTATTAATGGAAAGAGAATTATCTCTATATTCAAATTATATCAAAACATGACAACCTCCCGAACATATTTATGCAAAAAAATATAAAAATATAGCTGCGTCATCACAGAGTATCTTAAAGTTAAAGAAAATTATACCATATCCTAAATTTTTTCGCTGGTTTTCGCATAGGTAACAAAATTTCTTATAAATCTAACATTTTGTATGGAAAAACTCAAAAAAATCTTTTCTAATTAATTTTTTCAAATTTCATAAAAAAAAAATTTTCTTACCATTTATTAGATTTTTATTAATAACTTAGGATGTAATAGAAGAACTGTAATGAAAATCTGTTCAGCATATAACAGAGATAATTTTAAACCACAAATTTGTTGTTTTTGGGACTCTAGCAAAATCTGCAATGATCTAATAATGTCCGGCAGTCTGTCCATCCCAAAAATCAACCTTTGACCTCAATTAACGTTTCGTTAGCTTTTCTTGTTTTTTTATAAAAATTTTTTATAAGTATTTGGTATTAATGGAAAGAGAATTGTCTCTATATTCAAAATATATTAACACATGACAATAGCCCGAACATATTTATGCCATAAAATATAAAAGAATTAAAAAATTAATTATTTTTTCAACAAAATTATTAAAAAAAAATTAAACAATTTCTTTCGAAGTATCTTAATTTTAGCTGATTCTAATATGCCTTTAGACCGATAACTAAATTTTGTAAAAAAAATGAAAAAATTCTAAAATGTTTTAAATGTTGAGTCCGCATACAACAATGCATTGTAGAAAAGACTAACTACGGAGAAATATAGAGAAAACTGTTACCTAACGTACATATCATTGACCACATGTTTAGACCTCATAACTAACAATTACTCTTTGACATAGTGATACAAACGATTGCTCCCTGATTAATATGTTCTTTGTCATCATAATCGTATCTTGGTAATAAAACTTTAGTTAGAAGCTGTCAATTTCAAATAATTTATACTCAGTCATATAAGAAATAAAGAATCAAATACTAATACTACAATTTTACATTTTCTATTCAAATGTTTAAAACATTAATTAAATTACAAAAATAATTTCACAAGAATCAATTTGAAATTTAAAAAAGAAATTTTAAAGTAAGGAATAAAACATTTGCCGCTATATGTTCTTTATGCTGTTTTTAATAGAAACTCTTTAAAACAATTTTAAATGTCCTTAATTTTTCAATAAAATTTTAAATTTTTCAAATTTTTCCCACAATTAATATCAATCATACGCACTAGTGTTTTCATAAACAAAATTTTTAAAAACTTCTAAACTAATAAAGCAATTAAGACAAAACTTGGAGTGGTAATAAAGAAGATGCTAATCCATTAGATTATTTTAAAGATATGTGTAATATCCCAATTGTTTGTAGTAAAAGTAAGAATTTTAGTCACAATGGCGGCTTCTAGTTTAAAGATTTGTTCGTTTTAAAAGAAAAATACTTAAATTCCTAAAATAGATATCAAAATAAACTTGTCATAAAAATTTATATTGAAATCCAAAAGTTATAACTCCTACCCCCAGTAAAACGAAGTCTGGTTATGTGTTAACTAATACTAACAATTTTCATACGAAAATAATTTTAACCGACAGTATAACTATTAGTTAACGCCTAGCTAGGCTTCGTGTTAATGGAGGTTAGCAAATTATTTTAGTGTTACCAGTAATTCCAAATAATTTTGCTATTAATAAATCACTTTTTGTTTCAATCCGGTTTTCCTTTTTCCTTTCTTTACTTATGTGGTTCTCTAATCCTTCCTCCTCTCTTTACTTAACCGTTACTTTCAGACCTCCCCTTATAACCGCCTCTGCTGGAGGAAATCTTCTACTTTGATTGGCATTCTTTCTTCGTGTGATGCCCGCCCTAGAGGAAGTAGAATTCGTTTTACCCACTACCACACCCGACTTTTTTCTCGCTGCTGTCGATGTGGAGGAGGATGATGAAGATTTCACGGAAACAGATACAGCTGGTGAAGGTGCTACATCAGAGGCAGTGGATGAGGATGAAGTGGAAGAAGTAACCGAGGAAGTAGTACTAACTGTGTCTGAATTGCTTCTGGCAGATTCGGTAAATGGCTTGTAAGTCCTTATTCCAGAATTAGATCTCACTGGCAAAAGTGTCACCAATTTGGGGGTGGTTTCTGTGGTGGTAGAGTCAGCAAATTGTGAAGATCTTAGCATTTCTTCATATTTGGTGGGATCTATAACCTCCACCTCGGCCTCCCCCACTACAGGGATGGCTGCTCCCACACCCTCGGCCGAGGAATCATCAATAAAACTAGACATGGGCTTAATGAAAGGTTCTCTTCCTTCGAAAAGCAAATCTCCATAAGGAGTAGGAGTGGTAGAGGGTGTGTTGTAAGTGCTTGAATCAATTTTTGTAGTTATAGTGCTAGCTACGGTAGTTGTTGGAGGTGTGGTGGTAGCTCTTGTGGTACTTGTGCTGAGTTTTGTTCTAAATTCATTATTTTGTGAATGTTTCAGTTTATTGTATGAAAATGGTGGCACTTTAGTACCAACACTGGGTGTTATGCCCAGTTTGGAGGCCAAGGTATCAAAGATTAGTGAAATGTCTTGTATATTGGTGGCATTATTGATTTTAGTCTTTAAATCATTTAAAGTGAAATTTTCCGTTTTCTCAACATCTTCCGAGACCCAGGCTTGTAAAGTGGTATTGAAAACCTTGCGCATATTGCCGGTATGACCAACTTGAGAGCCAGCCGAATTGTTTACAAACTCCCATTTGGAGTGGGAAGGAAAGAGATTGGAATCATCCATCATTGTGGGTGGTTTACTCTGGGAGGGTTTAATTCTATAGCGTTTAGTGGAAGTTGTAGAAGGTCTGTAAGTAGTTTTAATAGTTGTCCTAGGAGTGGTGGTTGTAGTAGTAGTAGTAGTAGAAGTAGATGTACTGGTTGCCCTGGAAGTATTGCGATACATCTCACTGCTAGATTTCTTGAGATTTTGATTGTTCAATTGGTTTCTTTGCAAGATTAACTCTTTAAGATTTAAAAAGTTGGGTTTGCTGGTGGTGGTTGAGGTGGAGGAGCTTGAACTTGAAGTTGTTGTTGATGCTGTAGTTGAGAGTACCTCTGCAGTTGTTGATTCTGTGGACTCATCTGCCACAAATCTTAAGGTTGTTTCCTTGACCTGCTCCTCCTCATCATTTAAATCACTTGCCTCCTCTTCTGCTTCTATTCTAGATTCTAAAGGTTGTTGTTTATTTTTAGCCACATCATCTTTGGGTAAATCCAACAGATCCATAAAGAATTCTCCAATTTTATCAGCCAATTCCGAAGTAGCCGAAGATGAATCTATTAAATCATCTTTGGGTCTTAAGGTAGTTGATATTTCCTTATTCGCTTCTTCATGTAAATCTAATAACTCTGGTTTGCTGCTACTTTCCAAAATGTTTGTTGGACTCTCTGTTACCGCTGTGCTATTCTCCTGTTTCTTGGCTATGACACCATCACCCAAATGCTCAAATTTCTCACTGTTGGCAGCCATATTAAATGGTACATGTTCTTTGGCCCCTAAACCAGCATTCAAGGGCTTAAAGGGAGGTATCACCACATCATCGATTAGAGGTACTGGCAAAGGATGTGGTTGCACAGAGGCTCCTGCTCCCAAACGCTCGATACCCTCTGAGCCGGGCATAAACACCGGATTGCCAAAACTGTGATAGAACATTAGTTCTTGTGAATTTTGCATTTCCATAGATGGATCGGGTTTCCTAAAGCCGGGACCATAGAAATTAGGCTTATAACTATCCATTACTGGTTTGCCGGTGTTAAACGTATCCAAAATAGGCATAGGAGGTCTGGGTTCCTCGGGCAAAAAGGGTAGTTCTATTTCATCAATGCGTCTACGGGGAGGCTCCTCTTTGAGGACTGGCCCTACCGGCGGCATTAAAGGCAATGAGGTGGACATGGTGGGCATTTGCAAGGTGGGCATAGTTTTGGTGGGGAAGGAGGGTGGTGGGCCGGCTAAGAATTCTGGTACCTCACGATGTATGGGACGCCAGGGTTGGGTGTCTAACACAGGCACCGAAGTAAAGAGACTTTGATCTAGTTTTGGCAAAGAATGTGAGGGAGAAGAGGGTGAGTTATGAGCTGGATAATTTTGATGATTCAGGTGGACTAAAGTTGGTAGGCTGGCAGTAGTAGTAGTAGTGGCTAAAGTAGTGCTAGTGGTTGGCCTTGGTGTGGTGGTTGTTGTTGTGGAAGTACTTGTAGAGGTGGTGGTTGAGGGCGTTGTAGTGGTTGTTGTGGTGCTGGTCGTAGTAGGCCTAGGTGTTGTCGTGGTCGTTGTTGTTGTAGTTCTTCTGGTGGTCGTGGTGGGTTTTGGTGTGGTAGTTGTGGTGGTTGTTGTTGTTGTAGTAGTTGTGGTGGGTGTTGTTGTGGTAGCCTTAGTACTGGTTACAGTTTGTTGTAGCGGCACCACCGTGGTCAATTTCTCAATACCCGGCTTCTTGGGCTTAACTCTAAGGGCATATGGTGTCACTGACTTAGGTGCCAAGGTACCCATAGTATGACCTCTAGTTGGTGTGGTCTTTTTAAGTGCTATATCCGCATCTGTTTTGGTTATTTCAAATGATCCTTCAAAGGATCCTTGTATAACTGGAGCATTTTCCACATCTACATCTGGCTCATCATCGGCTGAATGGGTTTTGGAGGGAGCTCGTCCTTTGCTGGGGCTGGATGAGGAAGGTTTGTTGATAAGTGCTGGAGGATTGCCAGTCTTCTTCATTAGGCGCTTCTCCAGTTGAGTTTGGCTAGTGGGCACCGTATGCTGGAAGGGAGAAAAAATTGGTTATTGAAATGATTTCTTGAAGAAAGTAGTAAAAGAGTTAACGACCAAAAAACTTTCTCTTTTGACAAAAAGGAGCTAGGGTATATATGTGTTTGTAATTTCTACATTTTTCATTTGCAACCCCACAAAGTACATATATTCTATGTACTATATAAATTGCAGAGTCGATATAGCCATGTCCGTCTGTCCTTCTTTATATTGAAATCAACTTTCCGTACCCCCCAAATAACTTACAAACATGATTGATACATCAAAAGATCGGGAATTCTCCCGGTTCAGTCAATATTTAAAATCGGGCCACAAATGGCTGAGATATAAGGATAAAACCGGGACAACTTCGATCTTTGGATTATTTTTGATCTATATCCGGATTACTAAGTCATTAATATAAACAATATGGATATCTAATGGTAGATATTTCAAAGTCCATTGCAACGATCTATATAAAGCTATAGTAATTTGGACCTACAATGGGTCAAAATCGGGAAAAATGATCTTTAACCCGATTTTTTTTTTTTAATTTTTTGTCATAAATTTTTTTCACAAATAAATTTAAAAAAATTATTTTTTAAATTTTGAAAAAAAAAAATGTTTAAATTTTGAAAAATAATATTAATTAATAGTATGATTTGATTTCATTGATTTCAATTCATTAAATTTATAAATAATTTCTTAAATAGTATGATTTTGTTCATATTTTTTGTTTTTAAATAAAATCTAGAAGGCTTGAAAAAAATATTTCAATTTTCATTTACATATATTTTTATGTTGTTTGAAAATGTTTGAAATTTTCCTTGGAAAATTTTTATGTTTTTTATGATTTTCAGCTACAAAATGAGCAAATATGCGTGAATGAAATGAAGCAGATGAAATGCTTTAATATTAATGGAAACTAAATGATGTTTAATGATATTTTTTTAAATTTTTTTTACTTTTTTTGATTCATCTTGAATAATTGGTAATATAGGGCAATTTTACAAACATATTTGAACTAAGCCATTAGGTAATGCAATTGTAATGTAATTTATTATAAAAAATCTATATATAAATCTATATAAATAAAATTTATGCAAAAAAAGCAAAAAATTCCATAATATTTATGAACATGTTCCTATTCTGAATGAAAAAAGTTTGGGAAAAAAAAGTCATGTTCGATTAATAATATCTATTACAAAATTCATTCAAATTATGAATTTATTTTTTCTGTGTAAGACTTGTGCTAAATTTACCAATTAATTATTGATAAATTCACTGAAATTTATTGTTATTAAAAAATTGTTAATTTTGTTTACCTAAAAATATTTAAAATGTTTATTTAAAAAAAAAAATGTTGTCATAAATTGTTTTTCACTAGTAAATATAAAAAAAAAACAATTTCGAAAAAAAAAATTTGAAAAAAAAATTATTATTTTCTAAATTTTGAAAAACAATTTTGAAAAATTTTTATTTTTTAAATTTTGAAAAACAATTTTTAAAAAAAAATTAATTTTGTTTACTTAAAAATATTTAAAATTTTTATTTTAAAGTATAATTTGGTGAACGATAATAAAAAAAATGTATAGAGCTTGTACAAAAATATTGAGAAATGTACCTATGTATACTAAAGTTTTGCTAATCATAGTTAGGTTTAAATAAATTAATAACATTTCAAAACGTTGCTATTAAATAGCACATTTTATACACGAAATATTAAATATAATTTATAAAACTGTTCTAATTTAAATTACATAGTTTTGTATTTTTTTGATCAAAACCACAATTTTTTCAGCATTTTTAAACAATTTATATAAAAATAGCTTTGTATGAAAAAGTACAAAAAATTAAACTATTTTGGTACATAAAGCATATTTAGTAATTTTTAGAGCAGTCTGATTAAAAATGAACTTTTTCTTTAAAAAGTAATTTATATGAAAAAGTTCGCAGAATAGTACTTTCTTTAAAATGTACCAAAAATAGAACATTTTTTAAAATTTAACTATTTTGGTATGTAATACATATTTAGTGGTTTTTCGAGAAGTCTGATTGAAAAAAGTACTTTTTCTTGAAAAGTACTTTATATGAAAAAGTACCAAAAATTTAACTTTCTTTAAAATTAAACTATCTTGGTACATAAAATATTTTTAGAAAGTTTAGAGAAGTCTGATTGATAAAAATACTTTTTCTTTGAAAAGTACTAAGAAGAGCACTTTATATGCACTTTATATAAAAAAGTACTTTCTTTAAAATTAAACTATTTTCGTACATATAACATATTTAGAAGTTATATGTACGTCTTGTGTGTCTTATTGAAAAAACTACTTTTTCTATGAAAAGTACCAAAAATATTTTTTTCAAAATTAAAATATTTTGTTATTAAAGATATTTCAAGTTGTTTTGTTTTAAATGCAAAGCAAAATTTTAATCCAATATAAGTACATACTTTATATGAAAAAGTACAAAAAACTATTTTGCTACATAAAACATATTTAGAAGGTTTTGAGAAGACTGATAAATAAACGAATTTTTTTTTTAAAGTACTTTATATGAATAGATACCAAAAATAATACTTTCTTTAAAATTAAATTATTTTGATACATAGAACATATTTAGAAGATGTTCGAAAAATCTTATTGAAAAAAATACTTTTTTTAAGCAAAGTACCAAAAAGTAATTTTTTCAAAATTAAAATATTTTGATATTAAAGACATTTTAAGTTGTTTTTTTTTAATGCAAATCAAAATTTTCATCCAATATAAGTACATAGTTTATTTGAAAAAGTACAAAAAATAGTACTTTATTTAAAATTAAACTTTTTTGGTATATAAAACATATTTAGAAGGTTTCGTGAAGTCTGATTGAGAAAAATAATTTACGTTTGAAAAGTACCAAATAGTTTTTTCTTCAAAATTCACATATTTTTTAGTAAAAACATTCTAAGTTGTTTTTCTTGAAAATATATTTTTATAAAAGATGCATTGTATAAAAAAGTACCAAAACTAGTACTTTCTTTAAAATTAAACTATTTTGCTACATAAATCACATTTAGTCAGTCAGTCTTCTCGAATGATTAATAAAGTATTTTTTCTTTGAAAAGTATCTTAGTTGAAAAAGTACCAAAAATAGTACTTTCTTTAAAATTAAACTATTTTTGTACTTAAAACATATTAAGAACGTTTCGAGAAGTTTAATTGATAAAAGTACTTTTTCTTTGAAAAGTACTTTATATGAAAAAGTACCAAAAATAGTACCATCCTTAAAATAAAACTATTTTGGTACATAAAACATATTTAGAAGTTTGTTTGAAAAAAGTACTTTTTCTTTAAAAAGTACCAAGATGTGCTTTAAATGTAGTTTATATCAAAGAGTACCAAAAATAGTACTTTCTTTAAAATTTTGTCACACAAAACATATTTATAAGTTATTTCTACAAGTCTGATTGAAAAAAAAGTACTTTTTTTTTTGAATAGTAGCTAAAAGTACTTTTTCAAAATTAAAATATATATTTTGTTATTAAACACATTTTAAGTTGTTTTTCTTAAAAAAAAAATTTGAATCCAATATCAGTTATTGATTTCGTCTTAGTATAATACTGCATCTTTGAGTTGTTTTGCAAAACTAAAATATAGCAATTTAATACACATTAAATCAATTTCGTGAAAAAATACAAAAAGTACTAAAAAATTTGTTTTGCTAAAAATAGTATCAAATCTATTAAACGAATCTGATTAAAAACTTTTTTTTAAATAAATTTTTTTTATATTTAAAACCCATTTCTATAAATGTTTTGCATGGGATATCGGAAAAAGTAAAAAAAATACTTATTTTAGAATTTTTATAGCTACTTACTGCATCTTTAAACAGTGATGCCGATTTAACCACTTGCTCATCCAAAATACGTTTAATTTCCACCGAATCGGCATCTATGCGCAAAGATCTATACAAAGACTTGACGGCTGTGGTTTCCAGGAAAATTGCTTCCTTTATAAACTCCTCGACATTGTGTATGTTTCTTTGAATAGAAAAAAAAAAAGTAAAATCAAACAAAGTATAACATAAATTACAAAAAAAAACTTACTGTGGCAATTTTCGCACATCAAAAAATGTTCTAAAATTAACCTTAATCAAAGGACCCTCACCAAAGCCCCAGACATCAGAGCGCAATGGCTGTAAACCCTGATCCGTTAAAGCTCTTTCCACAAAACGTTTATAGAACTCTATTTTTTGCTTGTAGGAGGTGGTATGATTATATTTCAAGCCCGTGGAGAATAGATCGCCCTTGGCAATGCGAAAAGAACCCTCAAAACCCAAAACAGCTGAAAAAAAGAAAAATAGTTTAGTTAATTTGCCAAAAATATGAAAAAAATTACACTTACGATCTTCCATATTGCCTTTAATGGAACTAAAATAGAAAGCCAAACCCGCTATAGATATAACCGCCAGCAATACTATAAAAGCAGCTGTGGTTAGAATAATGGAAAACGATCGGGTCTTTTGATAGTGGGCATGAGGCTTGGCCGAGAAGGTAGAGGGCGCCAAATTGCGACCATCTCGCCATATGCCCCAGGTATTGTAACCATATTGATTATTTATACTATGATCATTGCTGTAGGAGGGCTGATTGTTCATGTGATAGTAGGCACCCAATGTAGAGCGTCTGCCCAAAGTGTTTTGATAGGTATAATCATTGGACTGTAAATAAAATAAGAAGAACGATTGTAATTAATCATAATTTGTTAGGTATATTTGTGTAATGATTATAAATTATTGTTTGTATTTTTATATTACTTTTTCTATGTTATTTTAAGGTTTTGTGTGAGATTTAAGATAGTTACAGCCATCAAAAAGGCCTATTATGTTTTTATGTTTTTATGTTTAGTCATGTTTGTTTGTTTGTTAAATCATTGTGACCACCCTAAATGGAGCAATTAAGCATAATTTTTATTAAAGCTTAGAAAATATAAATTTTGTGGTAGTAATAAAATATAAATTAACCCATTTTATGAAAAAATACATCAAAGAAAAATTCTTTATACAAAATCCGAGTTTCATCATAATGAAATCAACTTCTTCTGTCAATCTATAAAAAAATTCGAAAAATATGTAACAAAATTACTCATTTTTAAGCACCTTTGCTTACCGTTTGTGTTACTCCCTGAATGGGTTAAATTTATTTAAACATGCTTTTCTATACCTAACCAGTTTTTACCCAAATTTCCTATTATATTCTGCTGAATCATTAAAATTATAATTGTCTGCCATAAAATATATAACTTTTGTACTGAACTATTTGCTGTGTGTGTTGTATTTTCAAAACTCTTTTGTATTTATTTCAGTTTCAAACCTTTCGTTTCATTCTATTTCTAACATTGTACGTCTTCTAATTGTAATTTCTCTAAGTAATTGAGAAAAAATGTTTACTTCCTCTGTGTTTTAATGTAATTTAATATAACAATTAATATTAATAATATAATGATGACATTGAAAGGGGGAAGTATAGCTAACACAGGAATAAAAAGTTCTATGATGGGTAATAACTTTATGAATAAAACTATAAATATTATTATTTTCAACAAAATCCTAGTTTTATAATTAATTTTTTACAACTTAAGTTTGTTTATTGGGGTACTTCCCATCTAATAGAGAGCATGTTATTTAAAAGCAAAATATAATTTGTTTAATTTAGTTCCATTTAATAAATTGTGGAATTTTTTAATAGTTTTAGAGAATATTTTATCGGGTTCTAGAATTTATAAATAAAGTACCATAAATCTGGGCCCAAAAAGTGCTAATAAGTTTGAAATATTTTTTTTCAAAAACACTATTTTCAAGAACATCAAATGTACCAAAGTAATTTTATTATAAATTTTATAATGAAAAAAAAAAAATGTTGATAAAAAAAACAAGTCAGAGAGCTATATTCGGCTGTGCCGAATCTTATATACCCTTCACCAAATTATGCTTTAAAATAAAAATTTTAAATATTTTTAGGTAAACAAAATTAAAAAAAAGTAAAAATTTTTTAAAAATTGTTTTCAAAAATGTTTTTTCGAAATTGATTTTTTTTTTTTATAAAAATTAAAATTTTTTTTTTTTCGAATTTGTTTTTTTCCAAATTTTTTTAAAAAAATTTTTTTTGGTTAAATTTATTAGTATAAAAAAATGTATGATAAAAAAATTGGGAAAATATTTTTCCCGATTTCGACCCATTGTAGGTCCAAATTACTATAGCAATACATCGTTGCAATGGACTTTGAAATATCTATAATTAGATATCCATATTGTGTATATTAATGACTAAGTAATCCAGATATAGATCAAAAATAGGCCAAACAACAAGGTTGTCCCAGTTTTTTCCTTATACCTCAACCATTTGTGAGCCGATTTGCTCGATTTTACGGGGCCTACGGAAAGTTGATTTCAACATACAGACGGACGGACTTTTTGCTTATATCTCAGCCATTTGAGGGCCGATTGTCTAGGTTTTAAATATCTATCTATATCAGACTATAGACGGATGGACACGACCAACGAACGATCCAATATTTCCCACTCTGTTTTTACACTACTCCAAAGCTCCTCTATGTGAAAATGTGTTGACCCACAAATTTTCGATCGTGTTTAGGTTTTGCACTGGCCATTTCATCACCTGAAATTTTTGGTCAGACGAAAAATTTATCCATTACAATAAACCGAAGTGATCGTCAGGCCAACCAGCCGAATCGACACCAAAGCCAAATATAAATGGCGGTAAGGTAATTCTCTTTATTTGGTGGAAAAAAAAAGGGACCTATCTATTACGAGTTGCTGAAATCTGACCATCACAGGGAACCAGTACCGGCGCAACTGATTCGTTTGAAACCTCATCATGATAATGCTCGGCCACATGTTGCAATACCTGTTAAAAACAATTTAGAAACCGGCCAAAAAGTGATAAGTTGAATATAATATCTGAAATATTATTAAAAAGTACCATTTTATTTATTGTCAAAAAACTTTCTTTAAAAAGTAACAAAATAAAGTAATTACTAAAGTACTCTTAATAAAAAAGAACCAAAATACTTTTAATCAAAAATTACCACAGTACTTTTAATCAAAAAATGCCAAAGTACTTTAAATCAAAAAGTACCAAAGTACTTTTAATATAAAAAAAGTACTTTTAATCAAAAAGTACCAGAATACTTTTGAAAAAACAAAGTAATTTTAATAAAAAAGTACTAAAGTACTTTTACTAAAAAATAACAAAGTAATTTGAATAAAAAATTACCAAACTTCTTTTACTTTTAATGTACTTTTAATCCAAAAATATGAAAATACATTTCAATCAAAAAGCATATATTAAAAGTACTTTTAATAAAAATGTATTAAAGTACTTTTAATCAAAAAGAACCAAAGTAATTTTAATAAAAAATAATGAAAGTGCATTTAATCAAGAAGTACCAACAAAAGGACCAAAGTACTTTATATTAATAAAAAAATACCAAAACATTTTTAATCCAAAAGAACCAAGAGTACAAAAGTACATTTAATCAAAAAGTACCAAAGTACTTTTAATCAAAAAGAACCAAAGTAATTTTAATCAAAAAGTACGAAAATACTCTTAATCAATAAGTACCAAAGTAATTTTAATAAAAAAGTACCAAAGTACTTTTAATCAAAAGATACCAAAGTCCTTTCAACCAAAAAGTAAAAAAGTACTTTTTACCAAAAAGTACCAAAGTACTTTTAATCAAATACTATTAAATTACATTTTACATAAACTATTTTAAATTTTTCTTCTAAAATTAGTTTTCTTTAAACAATTTCTTGCTCCATGAAGTACTTTTCTCATTAAAAAGTACCAACTTAAAATTGTATTAATAATATGTTTGTGTTTTAAAAAATTAAATATTATTTTACGTTTAACAAATTGCTACAAAGTACCACAAAAAGTACTACATTTCGATATATCTAAAATGTTTCAAAAATATATTTTTCAAAATTAGTTCTCCTTTCTTTGATTATAGAACTATTAATATAATTTCTGGTTTGATAAAGTACTTTTTTATGAGTAAAGTACCAACTGGAAATATTTCTACTTTAAGTTACATTTAACTGTTTTTGGGTTTTACCATTTTGCAATTTAGTTCTTACAATTTGAAAGTATATATTATTTGGTATCATAATTTGGTGAAAAGTACCATCACAGTTTTAACTAATACTGAAATATGTATATTATTATTTATTTAAATACTTAAGTTTTTTATTATGAAGGACTTTTTATTAGTTCCTGGCTACCACAAATTGAAACAAAAATATTCTATTTAATAAAATTTTCTTTGTAAACTCTTTCCACTGTCAATGTTTGAACTGTGTCTGAAATTTTTAAATCAAATGTTTGTGCATATATGCATTGTATTTTTTCATTATTTTGGCTTTTTAACTAAGAAATGTTTGTTAAATTCAAGCAAATATACTTCATACAACCGTCCAAACTCCCAGCTATGCTTCTCACTAACCTCCATAGTCTAGTCTATGTTTTATTTGTTGACTTAGCATTGTTTGTTTTGTGGAATTTTCCCAACAAGACCAAGAATAACGAATACAAAATACTTAGAAACAACAGTGCTCCTTGTTTTTAATAACACTCTAGTTAGTTAGTGTATGAGTTTACCAATGTACCAAAGAATGTTCAAAAATGTATATGTGTACCGAACAGGAACAAGTGCATACGACTGAAAGTACTTTCCTTTCCTTGACTAACAACCATGCGAGACAAGACACACCTTTGTTAGTGTTAGTTTTTGTTTTCGGTTTTTAACTGACTAGACAGTTTAGTTTTTTTCCTTGTTTTTTTTTTTTTTGGTTTTATGAATCATTATTAATATTTGTCTAGGAAATATATTTGCAGATGTATGAATACTATGCGTTCGTTTGTTGAAATTGTTTTTAAGTACAAGTATCTAGTCTGTTGAGCTTTTGATAACAAGCCATTTGTTTGTTTGTTTGTTTCATATCTGTCAATATCATGGCCTATGTATTAATAAAGTTGCTTTAATTTTTGCTTAGTTAAATAGATACTAATGAAATATGTGCTTTGTATTGGGCAGAATATTTTCTAGAAAGTAAGTATAATGATTTGTAAAGAGACAGGCAGTCAGAAAATAAAATTGACTGACAAAATCAAATAGACACAAAGATATACAAAATACATCCATCTATTGTTAAAATTATGATTTGAAATTTTTGTTTTTCATGGAGATTCTAAATGGCGCCACATTGAAATATACTCTTAATAGACTTATTGTTATAGGCGTTAAAAAATATTACTACCAACTTGCTGCTTGAATCTGAAGGAGATTAAAAGACCATTGTGTATTTCAGTTACCTATTAATTAAGAAGCAAAATACCCTCAACATATAAATAAGTAAGGAGTATACGATATATTTCCTTAAGGAATGTTAACATTTTTAAAAGAATTCCTAAGAATTTTAAGAATAATGCAAATCTATACAATTGTTAGAATTCAAATTAACATGGGGTTCATTCAGTAAGATAGAAGCAACTGCAAGTAATATGTCCAAAAAGAGTTGTTAAATAAAAAGAAATTTAATTTTTTAGGGATTTCCGAAGTGGATGCAAAAATATTAATTTGGGAGCAATTATTTTTATACCCTTCACCATGAGCGGCAAGGTTATATATAAGTTTGCCATTTCGTTTGTAATTTCTATAAAGTATATATATTCTGAATCGTTATAGATATCGGAGTCGATATAGCCATGTCCGTCTACATAGGCGGCAACTTTCCGTAGCCACCAAATAACTTGATACATCAATATATCGAGAATTCTTCCGGCTGGGCCGCTACTTAAAATCGAGGAAATCGGCCCACAAATGGCTAAGATATAGGGAAAAAACCGGGACAACCTCTATTTTTTATCTATATCTGGATTACTAAGTCATTACCAGTGTTGCCAGTTTAGCCTTTTTGAGGCTAAATTTAGCCTTTTTATTTACTATTTAGCCTCGAAATTTTGGTTTTAGCTTCGTGGCTTTTTTCTAGCCTTTTTTTAATTTGAAAATAGCCTTTTTTAAATAAAAAAGGCTAGAAAAAACACGAAGCTAAAACCAAAATTTCGAGGATAAGGAGAAAATAAAAAGGCTAAATTTATATTTGTGAGACATTTTCATTTTAATTCATTACTGTTTTTCATTTTCAACATACTCAAGAATTGAGCAGAATTGAAAGAACAAATAACAATTGCCAATAGTGTTTCAAAATGAAATATTGTATTTTATATCTGAAAGCTATAAATGTCTAGCAAATTCGCTTTCAAGACAAAATTGTTATTACACATTATATTCATCGTTATACAATGGACAAGAGCCCCCTAAAAACCTTGAAGGCTTGTGATACTCGATGGCTGTCGTTTGAAATAGCCGTTAAACGTATTGTGAATCTGTGCTTCGAGTTAAAACCAGCAATGCTTCAAAGCCAAACATTTAAGTGATTAATATACTGATTATAATTTGGTGTATTATTTTTTCTTAAACCAGTAAGAAATGCAGCGGGTCCAACAAAGCTGTTTTCTGATTTAAAATTTCTTTTCCATAGTTTGTGTTTTCATTTGAATTTGATACATTATCGTCCCCAATTGAAAATTGTTTAATGTTTTCGCCACATTTTTCATGCAAGTTTGAAGAATGAGAGATAAAATAACGAATGGTTTAATTAGTGACAATTCTGAAAAAAATAATACGGCAAATTAAACTAATTGAGCAATTGCGACAAAGATTTTCATATGAAAACTCTTCGCTAAATCGATTTTTTATCCGTTAATAATATACTTAAAATAGTACTCGTAAAACCAAAAAAATATATGTATGTGAAAAATAGTACTTAAATTAAAAAAAAAAAAAACTAAATTTAAGTTTTGTCTGTATAAAAATATATATGGGGCATTTAATGTCAAGTGAACCATCTTTTGAAATCGATGTCTTCCGATAGTTAGTTCTATTAGATAGTAATTCAGACACAATTTTTCACCAAGATCGGTCGAAAACTTTCTGAGTTGGAGGGGATCAGAATTTGACATTTTGGCCAAGCAGGTGTTTTTTCTCATCCATGTAACTTATTACCTATTGTTCTTAGCAAAATGTGTGCTATTTCTTCAATCTTTCGGAAAAAAACTTTTCTTTTGAGTTTTTTTGCAAAATCTAAAACTGTTGACATTTTTTTTCAAAATGGGCCCTATTTAAATTTTTCCTTTAAGAGGTTTTTGTATATGTGTATATTTATTATTTATTATTAATGATTAATGTTATTTTTTGTTTATGTATGCGACACACAGACAATGCAGTATGAAAAATCAAAATAGTTTTGATTTTGAAATGAACTCGTACTGCTGACAGTTGTTCAAATGAACAATAGTATAAATTTTTTCATTTTTGTGAAATATAATTTTTAAATTTGAGGTTTTAGTTACTGAAAAATTGAAAATAATAATTTTTTTGTTCTCAAAAGCATTTTTTAAATAATTATTGATAAGTGTGTAGTAAAATATCAATCACGCACGTATACGAAGGGTTCATCGGCAGTATGTGTCAGCATTTTGTGTCTATGGGCCCCTTAAAACTGAATTCTTAATTTATAATATTTTAGCTTTTTCTTTTGGCATTTTTTAAAGCAGTTTGGCTTCTTCTGGCCTTTTTTTGAAGTCAATATAGCTTCTTTTTTTGCCAGCTCCTGGCAACACTGGTCATTACTATACACAATATGGATATCTAATGATAAATATTACAAAGTCCATTGCAACGATGTATATAAGGCCATAGTAATTTGGACCTACAATGGGTCAAAACCAAAAAATGTTTTTTGTCATAAATTTTTTCATTCATAAATATAAAACATTTAAAAAAAAATTATAGAAAATAATTTCAGAAAAATTTTTTTTTTTTAATTTTGAAAAACAATTTTGAAAAAAAAAAATTATAATTTTGTTTACCTAAAAATATTTAAAATTTTATTTTTAAAGTATAATTTGTTGAAGGTTATACAAGATTCGGCACAGCCAAATATTATAGCACTTTTACTTGTTTATTATATAAAGGTACTTTTATTATACAAAGGTACTTTTATAAAACTACTTTTAAAGGGCAGTTATAAAAGGTAGTTTTATCAAAAGTACTTTAAAAAGATACCTTTAAAATATATTTTTATAGAAAGTACTTTTAAAGGGTACTTTTACTGAAAGTACTTAAAAAGGTACTTTTTAAGAAATAATTATTATAATGTACTTTCATAGAAAGTATTTTTAAGAGATATTTTTTAGATAGTACTTTAACAATGTACTTTTGCAGAAAGTACTTTGAAAAGGTACATCTACAGAAAGTACTTTAAAAATGTACTTCTACAGAAAGTACTCCTAAAAGTTACTTCTTACGCAAATTACTTTTTTTGTACTTTTATAGAAAGTACCTTTAAAAGGTACTTCTACAGATAGTACTTTAAAAATGTATTTCTACAAAAAGTAATCTTAAAAGTGCTTTTAAAATGTAATTTAATTGTACTTTTATAGAAAGTACTTTTAAAAGGTACTTTTACAGAATGTACTTTTGCAGAAAGTACTTTGAAAAGGTGCTTTTACAGAGAGTACTTTAAAAATGTACATCTACACAAAGTCTTCTTAAAAGCTACTTCTTACAGAAACTACTTTTAAAAGGTAATTTTATTGTACTTTTATAGAAAGTACTTTTAAAAGGTACTTCTACAGAAAGTACTTTAAAAATGTATTTCTACAGAAAGTAATATTTAAAGCTACTTCTTATAGAAAGTACTTTTAATAGTTAATTTTAATGTACTTTTATAGAAAGTACTTTTAAAAGGTACTTTTTACTTTTACAGAACGTACTTTAAAAATATACTTCTACAAAAAGTACTCTTAAATACTACTTCTTAAAGAAAATACTTTTAAAATGTACTTCTATAGAAATTAAAATGTATTTAAAATTTACTTTTGTAGAAAGTACTTAAAAAGGAACTTTTTAAGAAGTAATTTTTATAAAAAGTATTTTTAAGAGATACTTTTGCAGATAGTACTATAAAATTGTACATTTGCAGAAAGTACTTTGAAAAGGTACTTCTACAGAAAGTCTTCTTAAAAGCTACTTCTTACAGAAAGTACTTTTAAACGGAAATTTTATTGTACTTTATAGAAAGTTCTTTTAAAAGGTACTTCTACAGAAAGTACATTAAAAATTTAATTTTATTGTACTTTTATATAAAGTACTATTAAAAGGTACTTTTACAGAAAGTACTATTAAAAGGTACTTTTACAGAAAGTACTTGAAAAATGTACTTTTGCAAAAAGTACTTTGAAGAGGTACTTTTACAGAAAGTACTTATACAGAAAGTACTCTTAAAAGCTACTTCTAATTTTATGGTACTTTTATAGAAAGTACTTTGAAAAGGTACTTCTACAGAAAGTACCTTAAAAAGGTACTTTTTAAGAAATTATTTATAAGATGTACTTTTATAGAAAGTATTTTTAAGAGATATTATTTTAAAATGTTTGAACATTATAAATTTATTCAAAGTTTTGGCCATTGTTAGCTATGATCTTTTTCCATCTTTCTGGAAACATAAGGATTTCGAGCAAAAAAAACTGCTCATCTTTTGAGGCCAAGAACGAATAAAGACAATATCGAATACTCTATAACAAAGTAATGATTATCCCATAGAGTGCGATCTGCATCGAAACAAGTAGTAGTCAGACAGAGCACATTCTAGACTATAAAGCGGGTGAGGCAAAACTTCCCAAGCAGTTCATTCTAAATAGTTTTTAACAGGTATTACAACATGTGGCCGAGCGTTGTCATGATGAAATATTACGGTTTCATGTCTGGCCGCGTACTCTGGTCGTTTTTCGGTCACTGCTTGCTTCAAACGAATCAGTTGCGTTCGGTACAGGTTCCCAGTGATGGTCAGGTCAGCTTTCAGCTGACAAAAGCTGACTCTTTTATCCCACCAAATACACAGAAATATCTTAGAACCATGGATATTTGGCTTTGGTTTCGATTCGGCTGGTTGGGCGGGCTTCATGTATGTTCTCTTGCGCTTCAGGTTATTGTAATGGCTCCATTTGTCATCGCAAGTAATGATTCGGTGCAAAAATGATTTTATTTTATAGCGTTCAAGCATCATTTCGAACATGCAAAATCGTTTCTCAAGGTCTTTCGGCTTCAATTCGTATGGTACCCACTTTTTCCTGCTTATGGATGAATCCTGCTACTCGCAAACGTTTTGAAATTGGTCTTTGAATAGCTCCCAATGATTTTGCAAGCTCTTCGTCAGTTTTTATGTGAACTCCAGTGTCAGTTCAAGTGTTAATTCCAGTTCAGATCTAATGTCAGTTTTACTCTGAGTTCTAAACTCTAGTGTCAGTTCCAGTGTCAGTTATATATAGTGTAATGCTTATTCCCTTCAAATTCATATCAATTATCACATTTATCCTCGTGTCACTGAGGTCTGTTATCATGGTTGGCAACTTTGTTTTTGGCCTTTTTAAATAAAAGACTTTTGCTGGGTAACATTTCTATTCCCTTAACCAAAATAAAATCTTACATAGCCAAATAGAAACTCACACAGATAGTTATGCATAGAGATACTTATAGTAGAGAATAGACAAGAACGCAATTGCGTAAATCGTATAATGAAAATCTAGATTGTATTTATTACAAGAGTGTGCTGCTGTGATGAATTGAAAGAAAAACATGCTACGAAAAAAAAATATTATTAAATTTAACTAGATGTTAAAAACAAAAGAATAGAACAGATGGATGGATGGATGGTTGGTTGCTGTTGGTTGGTTGTGTATGAATATATGGTTGGCTGGTTGGTTGGATGGATGGATGGATGAAGTAGGTGCTCAAGCTTACACTTGATGCTCTGAAACCACAATACTCTGAATGAGCATTCAGTCTGTTTTATTTGTTACATTTTTTCTATTACTAGTATAAATAAGACAACTATAACAATGACGAAGAACACGACGATGATAATGATGATGATGACGACGATGGTGATAATGATTAAAAGGAACTTAGGAATATTATACAAATAAACTGAACAGATAGACAAAGAGTCTGACAGACAGTCAGTTACTGTAACAAACCATCAAACAGAGAGCAATATAAAAAGAAAATAAGTAAGTACGCTATAATCGGCAGACTCCAATAATGTGATCCGTTGGAAGGACCAACAGGGATTTTCGCAAATGATGATTGATTGAATTGATTTCTATATATCAAGATTCAAAGGGAAACATTTAAGGCAGAAGAATCAGTAGGCTTTCAGAACTTGATAATCCATATGATTTTTCCGTTGATCATATATGGATCACATATCAATTACAGCATAACGCTGCAGAATATGACTTCCATGTGTAACAAACAGTATGTGGAAATCATTATAACTCCCTTTGCTTTGATGATTTCGGCAAAAAAATATACTTATTCTGTTTTTTCATCTTTACCTTAAACAAAAATATAGAGACATACATATAAAACAAACAGAAAGACAATTAAATCGACAGACACACTCAAACTTAAACAAAATAAGTACAAACTTATGTAATAAAACAAGAAAACAAAACTACCAGCAAAAAACGCACAAAATGGACACATTTTAGTTTGTGCTTCAAACAGCATTAAAATATATACATATACATATATCTAACTGACGAGTTATTGAGACAGTTGTTTAGATGGATGCGTATTCTATAGACTGTAAAAATAACAATAATAGCAAACACAACTAACTACAGCCAGATACAAACATTTACCAATGCTTTAACAGCTCCAGTTTTAACACCAAGTACCATTCCAACTCTAACTACACAGAATGCTAAAATATATAGTTTTAAATACTCGTATTTGCACAAGTATATTTCTGTATGTATTTTGTTTAAATTGTACGACAGGTTCATTGAACTAATAACAACTACAACACAGCCAGCCATAAGTAAATGATATAAAGCTTTTTTGCATCTTTTAGACAAAAGTGTGTATGATGATGATCTTGACGACGTTTCCGATGATGATGAAGCAAAAAAGTTGTTTTTTTGTGGTTGAGAAAAAAGAATAGTTACAACAAGTGCGAATTTTATTTGTAACATAAGTGGAGTGTCATACAAAAGACTGGGAAAAGCTGAGGACAGTTGGGAATAAATTAATAGCATCAGTTGCAGTTCTAGTTCAGGTTCTAGTTCAGGTTCTAGTTCAGAATCTAGTTCAGTTCTAGTTCAGTTCTAGTTCAGTTCTAGTTCAGTTCTAGTTCAGTTCTAGTTCAGTTCTAGTTCAGTTCTAGTTCAGTTCTAGTTCAGTTCTAGTTCAGTTCTAGTTCAGTTCTAGTTCAGTTCTAGTTCAGTTCTAGTTCAGTTCTAGTTCAGTTCTAGTTCAGTTCTAGTTCAGTTCTAGTTCAGTTCTAGTTCAGTTCTAGTTCAGTTCTAGTTCAGTTCTAGTTCAGTTCTAGTTCAGTTCTAGTTCAGTTCTAGTTCAGTTCTAGTTCAGTTCTAGTTCAGTTCTAGTTCAGTTCTATTTCAGTTCTAGTTCAGTTCTAGTTCAGTTCTAGTTCAGTTCTAGTTCAGTTCTAGTTCAGTTCTAGTTCAGTTCTAGTTCAGTTCTAGTTCAGTTCTAGTTCAGTTCTAGTTCAGTTCTAGTTCAGTTCTAGTTCAGTTCTAGTTCAGTTCTAGTTCAGTTCTAGTTCAGTTCTAGTTCAGTTCTAGTTCAGTTCTAGTTCAGTTCTAGTTCAGTTCTAGTTCAGTTCTAGTTCAGTTCTAGTTCAGTTCTAGTTCAGTTCTAGTTCAGTTCTAGTTCAGTTCTAGTTCAGTTCTAGTTCAGTTCTAGTTCAGTTCTAGTTCAGTTCTAGTTCAGTTCTAGTTCAGTTCTAGTTCAGTTCTAGTTCAGTTCTAGTTCAGTTCTAGTTCAGTTCTAGTTCAGTTCTAGTTCAGTTCTAGTTCAGTTCTAGTTCAGTTCTAGTTCAGTTCTAGTTCAGTTCTAGTTCAGTTCTAGTTCAGTTCAAGTTCAGTTCTAGTTCAGTTCTAATTCGGTTCTAGTTCAGGTTCTAGTTCAGGTTCTAGTTCAGGTTCTAGTTCAGGTTCTAGTTCAGGTTCTAGTTCAGGTTCTAGTTCAGGTTCTAGTTCAGGTTCTAGTTCAGGTTCTAGTTCAGGTTCTAGTTCAGGTTCTAGTTCAGGTTCTAGTTCAGGTTCTAGTTCAGGTTCTAGTTCAGGTTCTAGTTCAGGATCTAGTTCAGGTTCTGGTTCAGGTTCTAGTTCAGGTTCTAGTTCAGGTTCTAGTTCAGGTTCTAGTTCAGGTTCTAGTTCAGGTTCTAGTTCAGGTCCTAGTTCAGGTTCTAGTTCTAGTTCAGGTTCTAGTTCAGGTTCCAGTTCAGGTTCTAGTTCAGGTTCAGGTTCTAGTTCAGGTTCTAGTTCAGGTTCCAGTTCAGGTTCTAGTTCAGGTTCAGGTTCTAGTTCAGGTTCTAGTTCAGGTTCTAGTTCAGGTTCTAGTTCAGGTTCTAGTTCAGGTTCTAGTTCAGGTTCTAGTTCAGGTTCTAGTTCAGGTTCTAGTTCAGTTTCTAGTTCAGGTTCTAGTTCAGGTTCTCGTTCAGGTTCTAGTTCAGGTTCTAGTTCAGGTTCTAGTTCAGGTTCTAGTTCAGGTTCTAGTTCAGGTTCTAGTTCAGTTCTAGTTCAGTTCTAGATCAGCTTCAAGTTCAGGTTGTATTTCCGTTCTACTTCAGGTTCTAGTTCTGGAATCGAATAACTCTTCAATATTCACACTGCTATACTTAATTATTGTACCTTCTTTTTAATTAAAGTGATATCTGTGAATTAAATTTCTTTACCCTCATCTGTTTCACACTCCACTATAAAGTAATAAGATCGACAGTTACAACAAGGATTATGTTTTAAACAAGCATGTATGTATATTAGGTTGCTCCTTATATACAAGGTCTATTATTTTCCTCCGTTATATAAAAACCAAATACTGAAAATTTAACTATTAAAATAAACTTTAACTGAGAATCAACCCAGTTAAAGTTTATTCAAATCGAAGATAATTGAAAGATATTTTGTTAAAAAAAAATATTTTAAATTGTAAAATTTGTGATTTGAGATATGCATGAAATTTAATGATTTCAAGATATTTTAATATGATTTTATTTCCAAAATTTAATTTTAAAATTTCGTTTTCAAAATATTGCCCCAAAAATATTCAGCAATATATTGAAAAAGAACAATTTTATACCTTGGATGCATCTAAAATAAGGGCCATCCTAATGTATACAAGTTACATACATCCATACTTGTAAGGTTTGCATCTGTGTATAAGTGAATAACTGGGTATGTTTTTGTGGCAAACACACATGTGCGAAACAAACTTAATTCAACACAACAGAAAACTTAAAGCCAAAGTTCCATTAGAAGAAAAGCACCAGCAACAGCACAGGAACACAGAATGGCAAACATTAAATCTAATCTAAACGACTGTAGGGGTTATAATCAAAGTTAGGCAAAACTCAAACATCTTAAACAACTAATGCCAAAAAGAAAATTAAACCTAGAAAGAAACTGCTAAAAGCAGATAACAATTTGAGAAAGATTTTATAAGAACATTTTAAAAAAACAGGAGATTTTTTCTAGCTGACAAAAAGTTTTTATAAAAACCATTCAATAATTTTTTAAAAAGTGACAGATTTTCATAGAAATTTAGGCTTTAAGTCATTTTGTAAGAATATTTTGTCTTTTCTCCTCTTTATTTTGCTAAGAATGTATTTTGACCTTTTATACCATTTGTGGTTTAATTTTCTTACAAACTATATCAAACATTACCCCAGCACTGCACACATTTTATTCCCTGCTCCCCATAAAACTCACACAACTCTCGTTCATCTAAATTTTAGCAACATTAATCTGTGGTATGTTGTTTGTAAATTGCATACTGAAAATAAAATCATGATGATGTATACATGGAACATGCAAAAAAAAAAAAATGGGGAAAAAAATTAAGAAACAAAAAAAGACCAACCATTACATACATCCATCTAGTCATCCATCCATCGTCTAAACGTACGTTTGCTGTTGTGTAAAGTGCATCATTATGTCTTGAATATTATATTTGTATGAATACAACGTGAATGAATAGAATACATACATCTCATTCGTACTGCTAACACTCGTCATAGTACTTTATACGAGTTGTTTCCCTGTTGTTTTTATTATACTCTAGTTTTTTTTGTTAAGATTACTAGTGTTTTGCTGTTTTCTGTAGCACAATACAATTAAGTAATGTTGGTGTTATTCATCTTCTTATATTAGTATCCATACAATCCGAATCATCGAGAGAGATGTGAAGTGGTAATGTGTATAGTTTCGAACTAAGTAAGTAGATGCTTACACAGCAAGGAGTATAAGCAACAAGCAACTTGGTCGATTTTTAAAGGAACTATGATTTATTATAATTGCACAGGAACTGAAGTACAACTGAACAAGAACATGAACTAGGACTGAAATAGGAATGAACTAGAACCTAAACTAGAACCTGAACTAGAACCTGAACTAGAACCTGAACTAGAACCTGAAAAAGAATCGGAACTAGAACCAGAAGTAGAACTTGAACTAAAACCTGAACTAGAACCTGAAGTGGAAGCTGAAAAAGAATCTGAACTAGAACCTAAAGTAGAACTTGAACTAAAACCTGAACTAGATCCTGAAGTGGAACCTGAACTAAAAGCCTGAAATAGAACCTGAAGAGGAACCTGAACTAGAGCCTGAACTAGAACCTCAACTAGAACTTGAACTTGAACTGAAATAGAACCTGAACTAGAACCTGAAAAAGAATCTGAGCTAGAACCAGAAGTAGAACTTGAACTAAAACCTGAACTAGAACCTGAAGTAGAAGCTGAAAAAGAATCTGAACTAGAACCTGAAGTAGAACATGAACCAAAACCTGAACTAGAACCTGAAGTAAAAGCTGAAAAAGAATCTGAACTAGAACCTGAAGTAGAACTTGAACCAGGATCTGAACTAGAACCTGAAGTGGAACCTGAACTAGAGCCTGAACTAGAACCTGACGAGGAACCTGAACTAGAGCCTGAACTAGAACCTCAACTAAAACTGGAACTTGAACTGAAATAGAACCTGAACTAGAACTTGAACTAGAACCTGAAGTGGAACCTGAACTAGAGCCTGAACTAGAACCTCAACTTGAACTGAAATAGAATTTGAACTAGAACCTGAAATAGAACCTGAACTAGAACCTGAAAAAGAATCTGAGCTAGAACCAGAAGTAGAACTTGAACTAAAACCTGAACTAGAACCTGAAGTAGAAGCTGAAAAAGAATCTGAACTAGAACCTGAAGTAGAACATGAACCAAAACCTGAACTAGAACCTTAAGTAGAAGCTGAAAAAGAATCTGAACTAGAACCTGAAGTAGAACTTGAACCAGGATCTGAACTAGAACCTGAAGTGGAACCTGAACTAGAGCCTGGAATAGAACCTGAACTAGAACCTGAAGTGGAACCTGAACTAGAGCATGAACTAGAACCTCAACTTGAACTGAAATAGAATTTGAACTAGAACCTGAAATAGAACCTGAACTAGAACCTTAACTAGAACCTGAACTAGAACTAGAACCTGAACTAGAACTAGAACCTGAACTAGAACTAGAACCTGAACTAGAACTAGAACCTGAACAAAAACCTGAACTAGAACCTCTAACAAGAACTGAACTAGAACCTGAACTAAAAGTGAACTAGAACCTGAAATAGAAACTGAAGTAAAACATGAAATAGAATCTGAACTAGAACCTGAAGTAGAACTTGAACTAAAACCTGGACTATAACTAGAACCTGAACTGGAACCTCAAATAGAACCTGAAGTAGAACCTGAACTAGAACTGGAACCTGAACTAGAACTGGAACTGGAACGTGAACTGGAACCTCAACTAGAACCTGAACTAGAACCTGAACTAGAACCTGATCTAGAACCTGAACTAGAACTTCAGCTAGAACTAGAACCTCAACTAGAACTAGAACCTCAACTAGAACTAGAACCTCAACTAGAACTAGAACCTGAACTAGAACCTTAACTAGATCCTGGACTAGATCCATAACTAAAACCTGAACTAGAACCTGAAAAAGAATCTGAACTAGAACCTGAAGCAGAACTTGAACTAAAACCTGAACTAGAACCTGAAAAAGAATCTGCACTAGAACCTGAAGTAGAAACTGAAAAAGAACGTGAACTAGAACCTGAACTAGAACCTAAACTAGAAACTGAACAAGAACCTGAACTAGTGATGAAAAATAACCTGAACTGGAACCTGAACTAGAACTAGAACTGAACTTGAACTAGAACCTAAACTAGAATCTTAACTAGAATCTGAACTAGAACCTGTTACAATCCTAATAAAACATTCAACACACCGCTAATAATTTCCATTTAGGAAAAACTCAAAATCAACATCAAGAACATATAAGTTATAACAAAGTGTAAAATTGTTTGATACGTTCGTTTGCAAACTAATGGTTATTATTTTTCTTATTTCCAGTTTTTTCCCCCCCTCCCCCTTGTCTTTATTATTTTCTATATATATGTTCACATCGAGATGTCGGTTGGTTTTTTTTCCTCTTAATTAATCTGCCGGGAGAAGTTTTCCAACTGACTGTGTGTCTGTACGATGAGTTTCTGTTATGTGATATGGATTCCAAAAATAAAATAGAAACTATACGTAGCCAAAGTTAGTATGAGTATGAGATTGAAGTTTAAGTAAAGGAAATATTTTATAAACGTTAAAACATTTTGATTTTCTAGCTGCAATTACTGCAGGATGAGTAAGTTTGCTTTTATGGAGAAACGAAAGTGTTGCAAATGAAATGTAAAGCAACAACTAGCTACTGCAGCACTAAACAATTATCGGGTGAATTTAAATTTTAATTAAAAAAAAATAGTTGTGAGAATGTGTGGGTTTTTAAAAGGGATGTGGATTAGAAATATTTATGTGTATTTATAATATATGTAAATAAAGAGTAAAATTAAATGGAAATATTTATTTATTTAATTGGTTTGATTGAAAAATACTTGGTAATAAGTATGTAGTATATTTACTATGAAATTTGGTTTAGTTGAATGTAAAAAACCTTTCCTTTTGCAATTGAAATAAATACTAACTTAGTTTTAAATACTTTCCTAATTTTTTCTTTTACTAAATAAATAATTTTTTTTTAACAAAAAACTTTTAACAAGTATTTATCTATTTAAAATGCTGGATTTTTTCTTTCTTCCGCAGTTTAAACAAAGTTATAATTTTCATTATAACTGTTTATTTTTATTTATTTCATTTTACTATTTGTTCGCCAACAAAACTTAATTTAACATAATGTGAAATACCTTTTGAAAAAAAAAAAATAATAATAAACACTCTAAATATAACAACAATAAAAACTATATTAACGAAAGTCTACAATTTAGAGAAAAAGAAAAGATAACATTCAAACCAAAAAATTATTCAGATTCATTCATTCTCAGTTAAACACTTTGTTTTGGGAGTTTTTTTTAAGAAACCGTGATTAGTCAAAAACGCATTATAATTTAGTGTTACTACTAGTACTAATAATAGACTATGTTAAAAACTAAAAAAAAAAAACAAAAGCAGCTACAAACATAAAGGTGAATGACTTGCCAACAAGCTGAAAAATAAAGAATCAGCTAAAATACTCATAGCAGACCAAAGCATAAAACCAGAAACACACCTAACTGATCAAGTACAAACACAACACAACAACAGCTGATACTACTCTTAATTATTAAAATATATATATATGCTGGGAACTCTCTCTCTTCTTAGTAATACTCTCTTTTTATTATCACACAGTGTTTATCTGTATTTAAAGAGAGCAGCTGGTAATGCTTGGTGTTTACTAACAGGTGCAGCGTTGTCAACTATTTTTAACCAAAACGCGTCGTCCATACTGTCAAAAGGCGCTAAAAAGCGTTAAAAATTACATTTACATACAAAATCACTAAAAATTATATTAAATTCAACTATTTTGTGTTTTAATTCTATTACAAATAGATTTTACATTAAAATATTATTTTTAAGTTAAATATTTCAGTTACATTTTTGATATCTTAAATTAAGTTTAGGGTTGCTAAATGAAATTTTGAAAATTCCCTGAAAATTACTTATTGAATAAAATACGCGTTAAGATTTTTTTGGATGTAGGGAAACATTCAGATTTGCCCAAAAGCAACTTTTTATGAAATCACGGAAATGTTGACTGTCCAACATTTCTGATGATTTGAAGTAATTTTGGAAGTGAATTACATAGTATTCATAACATGAATCTTTCATTTTAAGTTCATATTTTATATAAACTAATTAAATAAGCATTTCTTAATTTTATTTTTAAATAACTCATCACATTATCGTCTTTTGCCATAAAATATGGAAAGCATAACAAATTAATAACAAATGCTGAAAGTTTAACAAACGGAATTTTATTTAATGAAATGTTATGTAGAGTTCTTCTATCCAAAATGATTCCGTCTTTGTATTTTGTTTCACTCGCATAATTTTAAAGATGATTTTCTATTTTTTCAAATCAAAAACAAAATAAGGAAAAAACGCGCTGATTTAGCGCCTTTTTCAAAAAAAGCGCTGAGAGGAAAAAATGCGACTTTTGCGTTATCAAAAAGCGCTAAATCTAGCGCGAAAAGCGCTAAATTGGCAACGCTGAACAGGTGTTTGTTTATTTATTTATTTTGTTTGTTTTTTCTCTTACTCTCTTTCTCACACAAAAACTTGTTTGTTAACTGCACGCATGTGCATCAAGGCGAATTTATACAAGGTGGTGGCAGTTCTACAAAAACAACAATTGGTCTTAACAAATGTCAAAAAACAAAAATGAAAAATTAAACAAATATGTATTAAAACTAAATATAGTGTTGATAATTGAATAGTGAGGGCTTTACTTATTTATGTAAAAAATAAGTATTTTGTTAATAAGCTTAGAATATGTAGATATTTAAATATAAACACAAGCTTTGACAACTGTTAGAACCAAAAAGCGAAAAAAAAAATTATCAGCTGATTGACTGACTCCACCTTGTATAAATTCGCCTTGCATGTGCATCTTCTTTTTGCTGCTAGATGTATCTTGTTTTGAACGATTTCTATCTGAGATTTTTAACTATTAATTTTAGGTTGTTTCTTTTGTTTCATTATGCATAATTAATAATGTAATATGTTTTAAGATAAATTAACATATTTTCTTATAAGAAGAGGGGGAGATTTCTTTGGAATTTAGGTTAAACAAGATATAAATCATTAATTAATAAAATAATGGGCATGTTTGTGGAAACTGTGACAAAATTTGAAGTTAGTTTAATAAAACAAATTACATTCAATAATCAAAATATAAAATATTATAATATTTCATACTGTTAGATACAAATTTTTCTTCAAAAAAAATACTGTTGGAAACAAAATTTTCTTAAGAAAAACACTGCACAGTGGAGCAAAATCAACACACAGGAGCAGTTTTCATGGCAAACATTCGTGAATTTTGCCCTGTGTAACTATTTCTTGTTGCAAACCTGAAGAAATATCTCGGATGAAAGAGATTTGACTCCAACGTTGAAATCATCTCACAAATAAAATAAAACTATTTTGATTGACCTCGACAAATCTTATTTTTATTTCCTTCACCATGAGTGACATATAAGTTTGTCATTCCGTTTGTAATTTCTACATTTTTCATATACATATACAAGGTGGCGCAAAAGTAATCCTCCTATCAGAAAATGCTATAAATTTTGCGATTGGCCCCTAATGTCAGTTCTGTTTTGACATTTGTGTAGTAAACACATGAGAAATACACGTTAATAAACAATGTTACGCTACACTGCTCCAGAACGCGGAATATAAGCACAATAATCGGTCGGTGACTTTGGCACAACGTGAATTTCGTCGCAGATTTCCTGGCCTACTGGTGAAACACTGCGACGTTTAGCCGCTCGCATCTAAGAGACTGGCACAACACGAGATGCTGCCAGGCGTGGCAGACCCCGGAGTAGCCGTTCTGCAGAGAATATTGCTGCTGTAGCCGAGGATGTCATGGAAGCGCCGTCGACATCGACTAGACGACGTGCCACGCAAATGGGTATCAGTCGACGGTCTTTACAGCGAATTTTGGTACGAGATTTGAAGATGTTTCCGTACAAAGTGCATCAGCTGTTAGCTGCTGACCGCCAATCGCGTTTAACATACGCTCAAGCCATCCTTAATCACAAGATGATTTTTATCAAAAATAATCATGAGTGATGAGGCCCATTTCCATCTTAGCGGGTACGTAAATAAGCAAAATTTACGCTTCTGGGGCACTGAAAATCCGCGTGTAACCCACGAAGAGCCATTACACCCGCTCAAAGTCACTGTATGGTGTGCTGTTTTCGCTGGAGGAGTCATCGGACCTTTTTTCTTCGAAGACGTCGCGGGCCAAACGGTTACTGTGAATGGTGAGCGCTACAGAGCAATGATCAACGAGTTCTTTTTGCCGCAACTTGATGAATTGGGATTGGAAAACATGTGGTTCCAACAGGACGGTGCAACGGCACACACTGCACGTGCCACAACCGATATGCTGAAGGATGCATTTCTCGGGCGCCTAATCTCCAGACTTCTTTTTGTGGGGCTTTTGAAGTCGCGGGTTTATGTCAACAAGCCTCAGACTCTTGCAGCTCTTAAAGACAATATCCGTCAAGAATGTGAGGACCTATCGCCGGAAGTTTTGGCCAAAGTGATGGAAAATGCCATAAAAAGGGCTCAAATGACAATCAACTGTGGCGGCCATTTACATGACATCATATTCTCGAATTGATGTAAAAAAAACTAAAAGACGAAATAAAAATAATCCACAAGAAGAATCAAAGTTTTTCATTTTTTTACAGCCAAAAAACATCGGAAGTTTACTTTTGCGCCACCTTGTATATTCTGGATCGTTATGTATAGCGAAGTCGATGTAGTCATGTCCGTCTGTATGTAGCCCCCAAACAACTTACAAACATAATTGATACATCAATATATCGGGAATTCTTTCGGCTCAGTCGCTATTTAAAATCGAGAAAATCGACCCACAAATGGCTGAGATATAAGGAAAAAACCGGGACAACCTCGATTTTCTGCCCATTTTTGATCTATATTTGGATTACTAGTCATTAACTAGTCATTAGTATAGACAATATGGATACCTAATGATAGATATTTCAAAGTCCATTTCAACCATTTATATAAGGCAACAATGGGTCAAAATCGGTAAAATTATTTTTTAACCAGAATACTTTTTTACCACAAACAATTTTTTTTATTAATTTTTTCCACTAATAAATTTAAAAAAATTTTGAAAAAAATTGAAAACAATTTCGAAAAAAAAAAATTTTTTTAAATTTTGAAAAACAATTTGAAAAAAAAAATTTTTATATTTTGAAAAACAATTTTGAAAAAACAATTTTAAGCTTGTTTTCCTAAAAATATTTATTTTAAAGTATAATTTGGTGAAGGGTATATAGGATTCAAAATCGGGATAATTATTTTTAACAAAAATATTTTTTTACCACAAAAAATTTTTTTTATTTTTTTTCACTAATAAATTTTGAAAAAATTTAAAAAAAAAAAATTGGAATAAATTAAAAAGAAAACAATTTCGAAAAAAAAAAAATTTTTTTAAATTTTAAAAAACAATTTTGAAAAAAAAAATTTAATTTTGTTTTCCTAAAAATATTTAAAATTTTTATTTAAAAGTATAATTTGGTGAAGGGTATATAGGATTCGGCATAGCCGAATATAGCTCTCTTACTTGTTTAGAATAATATTGATGTTGAACAAAGTGTGTACAGCTCAAAAGAGACAGTGTTTCATTTAAAAAGTCTCAAACTTTTTGACCCGCCCGTGTAACTTACCCACTTGCCAGTGCGCATTGTAAGACACAACATTTTCTATAGGAAACACTGTAAGTCACAACATTTTATACAAAAATTTTCTATAGAAATTTCTGTTATACAGAAAATGTTCTCTTATACACAAAGTTTTCTATAGATAAAACTGTTATACACTAATTTTTGTATTGAAAAATCAGTTATATACAAGATTTCCATAGAAAAAACTGTCATACACAAGATTTTCTATAGAAAAATACTGTCATACCCATGATTTTTCTTTAGAAAATATTGAAAAATTATTTTTTGGTCTTTTCTTATAACCTTTCTTAATTTTTTATTTAAATTTCTTATTTCTTAAGGTTTTATTTAACATATTTTTAAATCCCACTCTCTCTTAAAATTTCGTATTACTTTTTTTTTGGAATGGTTGTCATAAAAAATGTATGTATATTGCTTTTGCGTGTTGTATCATTTCACGTTTCAATAATTTCATTTCATTCATATTTTTTTTTTTTGTATATTACTGTTTCGCCTTCAATAGTGTTGGCATCTTTTATTTATACATAAACGATATTTGTTATTTTATCTACAAGTGTCATTTTGACAGTTATATTGTCATATGGATGTTGCGTGTCAGAAATTTTTATGCTCTCAGTTTATTAAAAAAAAAGCACTGAATATAACACAAAAATCACATGAATACTCATGCATAAAAATATTAAAAAAAAAAAAAAATGGAGCGCAAAATAAATATTAACTATAAAAGCGACAAAGCGAAAACTGTAAAGTTAAATAAAATTTATTACTTTTTTAGCAATAAATACCATAACATTTGCTCAGCTCAATTTAAACGTCTGTCGCTTTTATTGTGTTTATTTATGGCCTCCAACAAATTGTCATGTTAACCCCCAATTCACCCTCAACAACTCTACACTTAACCTCAGGTGTTAATAAATATAATTCTTATTGATTTAAAATTTTATTACTCAATTTTGTCTTTAAATTCTTATGCTAGCTATTAAATTTATTTGTTCACTATTATTTTGTAATAAATGTTTATTTATCTCTTAGTGAACTTTAAACTATTTTTAATAGGAAAAGCAAATGTCTGGAAAAAACACATAAAAATAAAATTATATTAAAGTATTTATTTGAATGCATTTAAGAGAAATGGCAACAAAATCTGGAATGGAGAAGGAAACTTTTTATAAATAATTCAACATTCTGGGGAAACTTTTTTTCTGGAGAATAACAGTTTTTCCATACAAAAATTTTTTTCTAACAGTTTTTTTCTACAAACAAATTAATGTAAAACTGTTTTTCGTTAGAAAAATGTATGTATAACAGTTTTTTCTATAAAAAATTGTGTATAACAATTTTTTTTATATAGAAAAACAGTTTTTACTATTGTTACGAATGTGCAATAGCGATTTGAATTCAACGGTCTGTAACGACTACCTGCAGCATTCATCATGTTTATAAACACGTCCATCAGTAGAAGCTTCTACTTATCAACAATGTTGATAGCATGCGGTTATTAGCATTGTTTATAAGTATGGCAACACTAAATGTCTAAGCTGCTAACATTGATATCGAAAGCTCTAGAATTCAAACATACTAGTTTGTCCGTTATGAGCATTGTAGAAGATTCCCTAAAGATGGCGTGTGTATAAATAGTGACAGAGATTGCAGTCGTCAGTGAGTTGATCATAGGCGCTGTTAGAGTTTACATCAACTGCCTCGTATATTTTAGTTTGTACATTATAAAATGTGTGTGCATTTCTGCGAATTGATAAACCTGTATGAAGACATTGAGTGACTATTTGAACTGTTGTTGTTGTAGATTTTAAATAAATAAAGAGTTGTTACAATTTTAAACTACTAAACGGATTTTAATTGCAATCAAAAGTATCCGGTTTATTTATAGGAAATAAACCAATGTTTTAAAAAGGTTAAAACGTAACACTATAAAAATTTGTTTTTATAACAGAATTTTCTATAGCAAAAACTGTATATAACAGTTTTTTTAAATACTTGCGTATGTCAGTTGTGCCTAAATCAAGAAATGCCGCTGAAGCTCACCGATTGCTCACCAAAGCTTATGGTAAATGTGTTCTATCGATTTTAACGTGCGATAGATGCTTTGTTCAGAGGTGTGGATTTCGACACGAAAGACAAGGATCATGGACAAGGCTGTCATGGAAGCCAAACTAGTTTGAAGACCAAGAATTGGAGGCACTACTCCATGAAGATTATTGTCAAACTCAATAAGAGCTTGCAAAATCATTTGGAGCTACTCAAGCAGCAATTTAAAAACGTTTGAGAGCAGCAGGATTCATCCAAGCAGGGAAATTGGGTACTACTTATAAGAATTGAAGCAAGAGAGGCCTTGAAATACGATTTTGCATGTCCAAAATGATATTTGAACGCTATACAAGAAAATCATATTTGCACTAAATCATTATTTGCGGTGAATACTGGATCCATTACGATAACCCGAAACGTAAGACATCATATGAGAAGCACGGGCAACCAGCCGAATCGTAACCAAAGCCAAATATCCATGCTCTGTATATGTTGGGACCAAAATGAAATCTAGCCAGACCATCACAGAGAACCTGTACCAAATGCAACTGATGCGATTGAAGTGAGCATTTGCCGAAAAACGTCCAGCATATGCGGCCAGACATGAAACAGTAATATTCCATCATGACAACACTCGGACACATGTTGCAATACCTGTTAAAAACTATTTTGAATGAAGTGGTTGGGAAGTTTTGCCTCACCTGCTTTATAGCTCAGACCTTGCCCCGTCCGAAGAAGGCTCTCTCAGGGATACGCTTCATTTTGGAACCGAGTATCCCATATTGGCCTGATACGATCTTGGCCTCAAAAGATGAGCAGTACTTTTGGCTCGGAATCAATATGTTGCCAGAAAGATGGGAAAAATAGCTAACAATGGCTAATACATTGAATAAATTTATTTATTTTTAACTCATACACCCAATATAACATGTTTTATTTATAAATAACTTTCTATATAAAAGTTTTTATCTTGTGTAAAACAGTTTCTTTTATAGAAAATTTTATGTATAACAGAGTTTTCTTTGCGAAAAATTGCGTATAATAGTGTCTTTCTAAATAAAACTTGTGTATATCAGTTGTGTCTAACTCAAGGATAACAGCATTTGGATAATGGTGTGTATAACTGAATTTTTTATATAAAATATTATGTTTAACAAAAAAATATTAAGTGTAACAGTTTTTGTGTATAACAGTTTTACTGTTGCAAAATTTGTGTATAAAAGTTTTATCTATATAGAAAACTTTGTATAAAAGAGTTTTAATTTTTCTTTTATTATTTTTCTATTGAACTCTTTCTGTATAGCAGATTTTTTCTAACAAAAAAATTGCGTATAATTATTTTTTCTATAGAAAACTCTTTGTATAACAGCTTTTGCTAGAGAAAAATTTGTGTATAACAGTTTTCATATAGAACTATTTTTGTATAACAGAATTTTGTATACAGCACTTTTGTATAACATATTTTTCTATAGAAAAAATTGTGTATAATAGTTTTTTCTATGGAAAACTTTTTGTATAACAACTTTTCTAAAGAAAAATGTGTGTATAACAGTTTTTTCTATAGACAAATTTGTTTATAACAGTTTTTACTGTTGCAAAATTTGTATATAACAGTTTTATTTATAGAAAACGTTGAATATAAGAGTTCTCATATTGCTTATTAGCTTTTTTCTATAGAAAAAATAGCGTATAACAGTTTTTTTTTATAGAAAAATTTGTGTATAATAGTCGTTTCTATAACAGAAAAGTTTGTATTGTATATTGTATATAGAAAACTTTTTGTATAACTGCTTTTACTACAGAAAAATTAGTGTATAACAGTTTTTCTACAGAAAAATTTGTGTATAACAGTTTTCATATAGAACTATTTTTGTATAACAGAATTTTCTATACAGCTCTTTTTGTATAACATATTTTTCTATAGGAAAAATTATGTATAATAGTTTTTTCTATAGAAATCTTTTTGCATAACAACTTTTCTAAAGAAAAATGTGTGTATAACAGTTTTTTCTATAGACAAATTTGTTTATAACAGTTTTTACTGTTGCAAAATTTGTATATAACAGTTTTATTTATAGAAAACGTTGAATATAAGAGTTCTCATATTGCTTATTAGCTTTTTTCTATAGAAAAAATAGCGTATAACAGTTTTTTTTTTATAGAAAAATTTGTGTATAATAGTCGTTTCTATAACAAAAAAGTGTGTATTATAGTTTTTTCTATAGAAAACTTTTTGTATAACTGCTTTTACTACAGAAAAATTTGTGTATAACAGTTTTTCTACAGAAAAATTTGGGTATAACAGTTTTTTCTATAGAAACATTTTTGTATAACTGTTTTTTCTATAGAAAAATTTGGGTAAAACTGTTTTTTCTATAGAACACTTTTTGTATAACAGATTTTTACTATAGGAAAAATTGCGTTTTTTTCAACAAAACAAATAATAAGATTTTCTGTAGAAAATTTTGTCTCTAACTCAAGATTTTTCATTGAAAATTTTGTGTCAAACATAATTTGTTTTCTAAAAACTTGTGTGCCTCATATGATTTCTATAGAAAATTTGTAATGTATAACAATTTTGTGACTTCCCCGTGCCAATTGCCTCCTATTTTTGTGTTCCTTCGGGAACATAAAAATCAAAAAGCCATTTTCTGTTCCAGCCATCAATGCGTAAATTTTACAAACTTATTGTCTTCTTGTAAATAAACGAACCAAGTATAAAGACAACTACTATAAACTTATAAATTACAATATTGTAAAGTTTTCTTTTTAATACATGTTGTCTTCTTGCTGGCTGTTGCTGTACAGAGCAACAATAGCTTGCAACAAGAATAAAAGCTGGCAACTGAGAAGAAGAAAAAAAATAGTAACAACGTAAATCTGCATGTAAACAACAAGGCTTTAACACTTAAAACTACATTTAAGTCGTGGATGTAATAGCAGTTATAATGAAAAAAAAAAAAAAAATACAAAACATTTAAATGTACAATGTTTCCAAAAAGAATTCCCAAAACGTTAAGAAACAGATCAGAGAATCAAAAAGCGATTTATAACAAATTCTGCCATATATTGCAGTAAACAATATGTTTAGGCCATAGATAAATACACATAGATTGGAAACTCTCCTGTCAAAAACCTAACTCACTTGTCAAAAACCTTAGTGGTGAGAATGTTTTAGCAAAAAAATGTATGTGAAAACAAAAACAACACTTGTATATGTAACAATTTTGATTAATTTCGTTGTTTGAGTGTTTTTTGTCTAGTTTCCGTTCTATATCTATTTCTCTATGGTTTAAAATTAGAAGAAAGACTCGAAAAGTGCTGATGAAGATGTTAAGTTAGATATGGCTTTTTCAAGCTATTCTTTGAACTTATTTTTATCAATCAATTGTGCCTGAATTAAATAGTTTAACAAGATATTTTTTGTGTTCTTAGATTTGAGTTTTTCCAAATTTAAAATAATTTCTTTAGAAACAGTGCAGTTACTTAACTTAACATTCTAACTGCACGTTATTTTTAAAATCATTTTTATATTTTTTTCCTGTTGTTGTCTTTCTATATTTTAATTCTTTTCTTGTGCAATTCCCTCTTCATTTTAGGTGCAGTGAGCTGTGGGCAGTGAGCAGATTAAAAATATAAACAATTTCTAAACTACTGGTCTCGTATGGACTAAACTACTGGTCTCGTAAGTTTTGTTACGGGATGAGTAGTTTAGTGTTAAAGATAAGCATTAGATTAATTCATTTAATAGAGTTCAAGCAATATGCAGCAAACTTAACACATATTCCATTATTAGTCTAAATTTTAAACAAATCCTCATAATATTTTAAAATTCTTTTAATTTTCTATTAAACCGACCTACAGTGCTGCGCTTCTTTACAATTTCCTTCATTCATTTTTATTATTTCTTAAGCTTAAGTGGTGCTACTGTCTGTTAAAGTCTACTGTGATTTGCTGTCTGCTTTAGTTTAGTGTTTTAAATCTCTCTCTCTCTGTCTATGTATCTTACTAGTTTTATTTTATTATAATTCAATCTTCGAACTGTAAAAAAGTAACAAAGTTTCCGAGACCCTTTAAGAGTCTGCTGCCAACAAACATTGCTAGCAGTCAGTCTTTCCAACAGCCTGCCTCTTCAACCATCGTCAGCCAGTCATTCGACTGGTCTTTTTAGACATTCCAGTTTACTGGATAATGCAGTAAATACTACAACATTTCAGAGTGTTTGTCTGCTGGCAGTTGCACAGGATGAGGTTGTTGCATTTAAGTTTCTTGTATGACAATCTCTGTTATTATTTTATACTTTATGTAAATGCAAGTAGATGTTGCATTTGCTTTTCTTTTATTATTATTTTAATGTCTTCTTACGAATTTGATTTTTATTTTATAGTTACTAGTTACTTGTTCGCTTTTGATCATTATTCAATATTATAATATTTATTCTTGTCTTTTATTTTCTATACATTTTTTTTTGCTTTAGTGTTTTGCCAACTTAGTATTCCTTTTAACAGTTTAAGCATGTTGCATGTAGCAAGTAGTTAGTTGTTGATTTTTATAAATTGTTTGTGGAAATTGTATTTATAACATCAATTTTGATTTTCTGCTGCTCGTACTATTCGCAGCAGTAAGTAAGAAAGAAGTAAGAGAAAAAAAAGAAACAACGTCAAAGAAAATAATGATTGGTTGACTAGGAAATAGGAGGAGATTTAAATAAAAGGAAATTTGTATACATATTTAAGTTAAGATTTTATTTATGCCAACACAGTATTGAATTAGAATTTTAAAGGAAGTGGGTAAACATATTTGAATAGAATGTTGGAAATGTTTTTTTAAAAAATGTATTAAATCAAATATTTTAGTAAAAAATTTTGGTTTTGTTTTAACCGTTATAAAATATGTAGATTTTTTATTAAATTTACAACTTTTTAAGCACTTCCCCGGCAAAAATCAATTTCCCCAGACAGGTGATTTTTTTCATTTAATTTGGGAATTAAAAAACATGAGTAAAATTTTTCAAATATCGAACTTTCTATTATATTTAAAAGTTTTTATACACTTCCCCGGCAAAAATCAACTTCCCCAGACAGGGGATTTTTTAATTAAATTTGGGCATTCCAAAAGTTGAGTCAAATTTTTCAAATATACAACATTTTATTATATTTAGATTTCTTTAGATACTTCTCCAGGCAGAAATCAACTTCCCCAGACAGGTGATTTTTTAATTAAATTTGGGAATTAAAAAAGTTGACTGAAATTTTTAAAATATAGAACTTTCTATTATATCTAGAACTTTTTGGACACTTTCCCCGGCAAAAATCTACTTCCCCAGACAGGGAATTTTTTAATTAAATATGGGATTTAAGAAAGTTAAGTCAAATTTTTAAAACATAGTTCTTTCTATTATACTGAGAACTTTTTTATACACTTCCCCCTAAAAAATCAATTTCCCCAGACAGGTGATTTTTAATAAAATTTGGGAATTGAAAAAGTTAGGTGAGATTTTTAAAATATAAAACTTTCTATTATATTTAGAACTATCTAGCAACTTCTCCAGGCAAAAAACCACTTCCCCAGACTGGTGATTTTTTAATAAAATTTGGGAATTCCAAAAGTTGAGCCAATTTTTCAAATATAGAATATTCTATTGTGTTAAGATCTATTTAGCTACTTCTCCAGGCAAAAATCAACTTCCCCAGACAGGAGATTTTTTAATAAAATCTGGAAATTACAAAAATTGAGTCAAATTTTTAACACATATAACTTTTTATTGTATTATAAACTTTTAAACACTTCCCCCGACAGAAATAAACTTCCCCAGACAGGAGATTTTTTAATTAAATATGGGATTTAAGAAAGTTGAGTTAAATTTTTAAAACATAGTACTTTCTATTATATTAAAATTTTTTTATACACTTCCCCCGACAAAAATCGATTTCCCCAGACAGGTGATTTTTAATAAAATTTGGGAATTAAAAAAGTTAGGTGAAATTTTTAAAATATAGAACTTTTTATTATATTTAGTACTATCTAGCAACTTCTCCAGGCAAAAAGCCACTTCCCCAGACTGGTGATTTTTTAATAAAATTTGGGAATTCCAAAAGTTGAGCCAATTTTTCAAATATAGAACATTCTGTTGTGTTAAGATCTATTTAGCTACTTCCCCCGGCAAAAATCAACTTCCCCAGACAGGAGATTTTTTAATTAAATTTGGAAATTACAAAAGTTGAGTGAAATTTTAAAAATATAGAACTTTCTAATATAAAGTTACACATAGAACTTTTTATTGTATTATAAACTTCTTAAACACTTCCTCCGACAAAAATCAACTTCCCCAGACAGGTGAATTTTTAATTAAATATGGGATTTAAGAAATTTTAGTAAAATTTTTAAAACATAGTACTTTCTATTATATACAAAAGTTTTTATACACTTCCCCCGACAAAAATCAATTTCCCCAGACATGTGATTTTTTAATAAAATCTGGGAAATAACTTTTTAGCGACAAATCAACTTCCCTAGATATGAGATTTTTTAATAAAATTTGTGAGTTAAATTAGTTGGGTTAACTTGATAAAATACAAGGATTTCTATTAAATTTACAACTATTTATATAATTTCCCAGCCAAAAATCAACTTCCCCGGCCAGGAGATTTTTTTAATAAAATTTGGGAATTAAAAGGTTTAGTCATATTTTAAAAACGTAGAACTTTATTATATCTACAACTTGTTTTCCACTTCTCCAGCCAAAAATCATTATCCCCAGACAGGTGATTTTTTAATTAAATTTGGGAATTAAAAAAATCGAGTACAGTTTTTAAAAACATAGAACTTTCTATTATATTGAGAACTTTTTGGGCACTTCCCAGGCAAAAATCAACTTCCCCAGATAGGTGATTTTTTAATAAAATTTGGGAATTCCAAAAGGTGAGAAATTTTTCAAAATATAGAACTTTCTATTATATTAAGAACTTTCTAGCAACTTCTCCTGACAAAAATCCCAAGACAGGTGATTTTTTAATTAAATTTGGGAATTAAAAAATTTTACTCAAAATTTTAAAACATACTACTATCTATTATATTTCAAACTTTTTATACACTTTCCCCGACTAAAATCAATTTCCCCCGACAGGTGACTTCTCCAGGCAAAAGCCAACTTCTCCAAACAGGTGATTTTTAATTAAATTTGGGAATTAAAAAAGTTGAGTGAAATTTTATAATATACACAACTTTCTATTCTATTTAGAACTTTTTGGCCACTTCTCCAGGCAAAAATCAACTTCCCCGGACAGATGATTTTTTTATTAAATTTGGGAATTAAAAAAATTGAATCCAATTTTTAAAATATATAACTTTCTATTACATTTAAAAACTTTTTTTACATTTCCCAGCAAAAATCAACTTCCCCAGCCAGGTGATTTTTTAATTAAATTTGGGTATATAAATGGTTAGTTAGATTTATCAAATATGCATATCTCAATTAAATTTAGAAGTTTTAAAATATTTACCTACCAAGCACTTCCAGAAACTAAAATAACTTTCCCCAGGTATGTAATTTTTTAATGACTTTGCAAATAATATTAGTTAACTTTTAAGGCGTTTCCACTTCCTCAGACAGGAGTGTTATTCATTGAATTTGGGAATTATATGAGTTGTGTTATTGCTCGTTCACACACGTCATGTTTACTTGAGCAAGGCTTGAGCTTATAACATAGAAGAGAGAAGAAGAAAGAGAGGAAAATATTTACAAACTCCTCTCTTCTCTCTGCTATAAACTCAAGACTTGCTCAAGTAAACTTGGCGTGTGTGAACCAGCACTTAAATATATTTATAAAATATAAAGAGTTCTATTTTTGTTAAATTAAACATATAAATAAACTTAAATATTAATTACAACACTTCCCCGCTTAGGATATTTTTGAAAATTAAATTGGTTATTTTAAAATTGCTTAAGATACCTTTTTTTTTGTATTAAATATAACATGCACATATTTACATAAGCTTAAATATTACTTACAACACTTCCGCAAGTAGACGTTTTCTGAAAATAAATTTGGGAATTTAAAAATTGTCTAAATAAATATGGGGAATTTTTTAAAATAAATTTGGGAATTTTAAAATTGATTTAGAAACAAACTAATTTTGATAAATTTTATATATAAGTATCTAAATAAAAGAAAATCTTAATTAATAAACTTCCGCGTAAAGGAGATTTTGGAAAACAAATTTGGGAATTTAAAAATAATTTAACATTATTTTTTGTTATGTTTTACATATAAGAAACTAAATAAACTTAAATATTAAATACACACAATAATTGGCCATATACATATTTATATAATTTGAAAATTGTTTGAAAAATATTTGTTTTTTTTCTAAATTCAACTAAATATGTGTAAACAAAATCATATGAAATGTTTTAGTTACTGTTATACACTTCCACTTGTAGGGATTTCTGCAAAATAAGTATAGAAGCTTTTGCTATCATATCCTTACAAATGTTTAAGGAATTCGTTACATGTTGCAAAAAGCAACTTTTGAAAAGATATTTTTCTTTGAAAGGCTCTTAATTTACAAAAAGTGAAACAACAACAAGTAAGAGTGCAATATTCGTATGTGAGGAATATTGTTGACCCTTCACCAAAGTACATATATTTGAAAATAAATATTAAAAACTTTTTTGAAAAAAAAAAAATTTGGTAAAAAAAAGTTTAGATCAACATTTTTTGATTGAAAAAATATTTTAGTGGAAAATCGATATTAAAAATGGGAATGGGAAAAAATTATTTTTGGTGAAAAAAAATGGGAAAAAAAACTAGTAAGAGAGCTATAGAGCTATGTGCCGAATCCTATATAGCCTTACCCAAATTATACCTTAAAATAAACATTTAAATATTTTTAGGTAAACAAAATTAAAATTATTTTTTTCAAAATTGTTTTTCAAAATTAAAAAAAAAAATTTTTTTTTCAAAATTTAAAAAAAAATTTAAATTTTTTTTTTGAAATTGTTTATTTCTAATTTTTCAAAATTTCGAATTTTTTTCAAAATTTAAAATTTTTTTCCAAATTTTTTTATATCTAATTATTTATCAAATATTTTTTTTTCAAAATTTTTTATTTAAAAAAAAAAAAAAAATTATTTATTTTTAAATCGGGATAAAAAATATTTTTCCCGATGTTCAAATTAATATGGCCTTATATACATCGTTACAATGAACTATGGATATCTATCATTAGATATCCATATTGTTTATATTAATGACTTAGTAATCCAGATGTAGATAAAAAATAGGCCAAAAATCGAGGTTGTCCCGGTTTTTTCCTAATATCTCAACCGATTTTCTCTATTTTAAATAGCGACCGAGCCGGAAGAATTCCCGATATATTGATGTATCAATTATGCTTGTAATTTATTTGGAGGCAACGGAAAGTTGAGTTCAATATACAGACGGCCAGACATACATGGCTATATCGACTTCGCTATCTATAACGATCCAGAGTATATATACTTTGTGGGATCGTAAATACAAAATGTGGAAATTGCAAACGGAATGACAAACATATTTATAACCTTACTCATGGTGAAGGGTATAAAAACAATCTGTTTGTCATAAAATACATACAAGTTGTACTAAAAAAACAAATCTAAATTACTTTAAACAAAGACAAGTACCTATTGAAAACAGTACATTTAAAGAGAAATGTAAAACTATAAAGTACTTTTTTAAGCACTGCAAATATACTGTTGTAGGTATTTCTATAAACAAGAAAGGAAAATGCACACATGCTTTCATATACAATATCTCCTTGATGAGTAAGTGTAAGTGTTTTTTACATTAGTAGAGGTAGTATATCAAGTTTACATGTATTTTTGCAAACAAAAAAATAAAAACAATCATGTATTTTAAGAAGAACTATAATATGTTGAGTTGAAATGTAGAGAAGAAGCTAGAAAAGCAAACTTAAGTTTAAGACTACTTCAGAAATAAACAAAATACAGCAAGAACATTATAAGTTAAAGGAAAGAATATCTAGATTACAAACATAAGTTGAATTTCTGTTAAACAACAAACAAAGGGAAAAGGATACACAATCAACAGAGATGGAAAATGCGGGACAATGGCATTATTTTTGTAACAAATGATCTACCAAATATAAAAAGCTTATAAGATACTATATTAAGCTTTTGCTACAATTTTCAACACCACATTTTTTCCATTGCATTTAACGCTTCATAATTATTATTTTACATCCCCAACATCAACTCTTATAATGTTACACATACCCAGCATCATTAGATATATACATTTTAGACAAGTGTTTTGTTTTGTTTTCTATTTTTTATTTATTTATTTATTTTTTTTTTTTTTTTTGACTGCAAAAGTTTTTAATAATACTTTGTTTCTTTTCGAGTTTGTTGCAGTGTTTGTATAAAATTGTTATTTTATTGCAATTTTATAATTTTATTTCGTTTGTTTTAAATTCCCGATGAGTTGCAGTTTTTTTTTTTTTATTTTTCTTTAACTTCAAAACTTAGACAGTTGAACTGAAGTTCAACTACATAATTTTTTTCTACGTTTTGTTAAAAAAAGTAGAAGTTTTGCTGGAGAGTGTAAAGTTTATAACTTTGACATTGAGCAATGAATATTGTTGCCATAATGTTTTATTAAAGGGAGTTATAAAGAAATATAATTAAATAAATTAAGAATTGTAAGAATCAGAATAGAGACTGAATTTAAACACAGATGTAGAGTAGAGGACATTACAATAATGTACAAATAGACTAAATTAATAAAATATGTTGTCTAAACTTTAGACTCTTTCAAATTAACTTCCCCCGTTAAGCGATTTTAGAATTAAATTTGGGAATTAAAAAAATTTTTAAAATATTATGATTTCTATCCCAGATATTTAATTAAGTTTGGGACTTAAATGAAACATCCCCAGGTAGGTGATTTTTGAAATAAATTTGGGAATTAAATCCATTTTGTTAAATTTATCAAATATAATGATTTATATTTAATTTAGTATTATTAAAACATTTCCCCGGTTTTAAATTAATTTCCCCAGAGAGGAGATTTTTTACTAAATTTTGGGAATTAAATGAGATGAGCTAATTATTTAAATAAGCAAATTTGTTTAAATTTTTCACTTTTTAAACACTTCCCGGGCAAACATAAACTTCCCGAGACAGGTGATTTTTGCATAAACTTTGGGATTCTGATAAGTTATGTTAAATTTATTAAACATAAATTTACTATATACAGAGTTTATCAAATATGATGATTTAGAATTAAAAAAACATTTTCCCTTGTTCAAATTAACTTCCCCAGACAGGAGATTTTTTACTAAATTTTGGGAATTAAATGCGTTGAGCTAATTGTTTAAAATAAGCACATTTGTTTAATTTTTAGACTTTTTAAATACTTCCCGGACAAAAATAAACTTCCCGAGACAGGTAATTTTTGAATAAAATTTGGGAATTTGAAAAGTTAGTCAAACTTGTAAACAAAGCATATTTCTTTTAAATATGGAAGTTTTAAAACACTTTCCCAAACAAAAATAAACTTCCCCAGTAAGGTGATTTTTGCATAAAATTTGGGAATCTGATGAGTTAAGTTAAATTTATTAAACATAAATTTACTATATATAGAATTTATGAAATATAAGGATTTATATGTAATTTAGTATTATTAAAACACTTCCCCAGTTTTAAATCAACTTCCCCAGACAGATTTTTAATTAATTTTGGGAATTAAATAAGTTGAGTTAAATTTGTAAAATAAGAAAAATTTGTTTACATTTTAAACTTTTTAGACACTTCCTGAGACAGGTGATTTTTTATTTACTTTTGGGAATTTGATAAATTAGTAAAATTTAGAATAAGCAGATCTTTCTTCAATTTAGATGTTTTCAAACACTTCACCAAACAAAAATTAACTTCCCCAGTTAGGTGATTTGTGCTTAAAATTTGGGAATCTGATGAGTTAAGTTAAATTTATTAAATATAAAGATTTCTATTAAATTTAGTTTTTTTAAATAGTTCCTCAGGCAAAAATCAACATATGATGAATCACTGGTGATTTTCTATTTAAATTTGGGAATTTAATTTTTTAATAAGTTGAGTTAAGTTAATAAACTTTTAATTAAATTTGATTATTAATAAATGAGACTTAAAAATTTTCAAATATTTAGCTTTTATTTTGAAACATTTCTACAATATAAATTTATTCAAAGTATTGGCCATTGTCAGCTATGACAATTTCCCACCTTTCTGCCAACATATGGATTGCAAGCCAAAACAACTGCTCATGTCCTAAGCCCAACAACGAATCAAGCTAATTTCGGAAACTCTGTTCTGAAGTGAAGAGTATCCCAGAGAGATCGCATTGATCGAAACAAATAGTAGTAGGACGGCAAGCTCGGAACTATAAGGTGGGTGAAGCAATACTTCCCAACCATTTCTATCTAAATAGTTTTTAACAGTTATTGCAACATATGATGGAATATTACGGTTTCATGTCTGGCCGCATATTCATCAAACGAATCAGTTGCATTCGGTACAGGCTCCCTGTGATAGTTTGGCCAGATTTCAGCAGCTCATAATTGATAGGACCCTTTTGGTACCACCAAATACAGAGCAATACCTTAGCGCCATAGATATTTGAAATTGGTGTCGATTCGGCTATTTGGCCGATCTTCACATATGATCTCTTAAGCTTCGAGTTATCGTAATGGATCCATTTTTCATCGCAAGTAATGATTACTTTATTTTATAGCGTTCAAGCGTTTGAGTAGCTCCCAATGATTTTACAAGTTCTTGTTGAGTTTAACAACAATATTCATGGAGTAATGCCTCCACGTCTGGTTCTTCAAAATTTTGTAACAATTTCCACAATTTGTTAACCTTTTCATAGAACGTACAGTATATTTATATAGAAAAACAACTATCAAAATTGTTTTCATAAGCAAATGAGCTTAAAATTCATGTGTTTATATAAGTTTATAATATTATTTTCATTTTTGTTTATAAGCACTTGTATGTCTTTATACATATGTTTGTATACATAAGTATACAAAAACTTTTATATGTAATAGTTTTACTACAAGTACAATTATTTAGTTTTTTTCTTCTTTAACAAAATGTTTCTCTAGAAAAACAGCAAGCAACTGTAAAAAAAGAAAATTGTGTAAAGAAAAATATTTAACGTTAATGAAAAAGTTCAAGTTTACTAAGGGAATATGCAAAAAAAAAAAAGAAAGAAAACAACGAAACAAGAAAAACTGCTTAAAATACACAACAGCGTACATACATACAAACATACATATTCATAATATCAAACACACCCACGCTTTTGAAATTCTCTATTTTTGTAGCATAATTTAAGGAGGTTAGAAGGAGGAGGAGTAATAGGAAACAACTGAAATGTCGTTTATTTTGGTATGTTTGTGTTGTTGTTGATTTTCTCGTTAAAAATAGAGGAACAACAAATGCATGCATAATTTTATCATTACATGTGCTTGTTTACGAGTTCCCTATTTGTTTGTTTGTTTATTGTTGTTGTTGTAGTTTTATTGTGGGGTTTGGTATCTCTTTTGTAATGGTTTCTCTAGATTCCTTTATTGTGTATCTGTGTGTGTTGATCTTTGCTACAATCTCCTTGTTGCTATATATTGCTACTGTCACCACTCACTACCTTCCTCCCACTTACTGATATACTTGAACAAATGTTAATTTCTTTTTTTTTTATTTTGGGGAAAATATCCATATGTACGAGCACAGATGTTGCTGTTGCATGTATAAGTGTGGCAAGCTATATATACATACGTTCACATAGGAATGTAATTTGAAGTTTGTTCTTTGTGTGTGACTGTTTGGTTGGTTGCCTTTTGTTGTTATTTTTGCTGTTGCATATTGCAACGGAAATCCTAACATGTCAATTGCGTAAAACGGAAAAAGGGATTTGTTTTTTTTCTGCTTTGCTTTTTCTTGTTGAGCTTTTTATGTGAATTTGGTTGGTGTGTATTTAAATTCTTGTCTCTGTTTCAGGTTCTACCCTCTAAACAAATGTTGTATTTGGAATGAATGTCAAGCAAAAACAAAAAACAAAAAAAAACGTAATAAATGGTTGACTGTTGAGCTTAAATTGTTTGTTAAAAAATTAGCTTTTAAAAATATGTTTCCAAAAAAAAAGGGAAACTAAAAAGAGACATTAAAATTAAACAGCAAGGAAGTTTAAAATGAATACATTAAAGGGGTTTAAAAAAAAAAATAAAAAGAATTTAAAAAAAATTAAAATTTTCAACGAAAATAACAAAAATTTAAATTTAAATCAAAATCAAGTAAGTAGACGAATAAGACTAACCTTATTTAACTTGTAAAAAAATCGCAAAAATTTGAGGAATTTAAGGAACATTTTTAATTTTATTGTTAAAACTTTTAAAATTCCTTGAAAATAGGAAATGTTTAAAGATAAGGGAAATTTCTAAGCTTTTGTTAGAATTATCTTTAATGTATCTACTTCTTTCTGATAATATGAAAAATGATGAAAAAATTATTGTATTTAAAAGCAAAATTTTCCTACTGAGAACATTTTTTATAAACAAGGGACCTGTTAAAATGTTAAAAATTTTAAAAATACGAAACAAATTTTAAAAATTAATCAATTTATTTATTAACTTTGGTTAAAAATGTATTGATGGTATTAATTTTATTGTAAAACAAATTTTTTAATAATATCCTTAAAAATAAAATTTCCTTTGAAGGGAAATTTTTTAAAACATTTTTAGTTTTGCTAATTTAATATAAATATTAGGAAATTCCCTAGAGGAAAAGCAATTTAATAGGAATAACCAAAATTATCATAAGCATATTAATTTTATCATAAAACTGTTAAACATTTTTAAATAATCCTTAAAACTGAAATTTCCTCTAAAGGTACATTTTTATAATCAAGGGAAATTTATCTTAACTGTATTATCTTATTCAAATAATGTTAACAAATTTAAGAAATTCCTTAAAACTAAAATTTCCCAATAAGGGAAATTTTTAAAGAAAAGCAGAAAATTGTAAATTTTGCCGGACTTAGCTTAGTTATTTTGATCTTGTGCCAAAAATACTAAAAAAAAAATGTAAAACTTGAATTTCCTTTACTTTTAAGAATTTCCCTTAAAAAAATTCCCGAAAAAGGAAATTTTTTTTAAGATAAAATTTATTAATTATTTAATTTAATTACATTTACATCAATCTTAAAAAGATTAAGACAAGTTTTAAAAATAACGGAAATTTAAAAAAAAATTCTTAATAAGACTTTTATTAAAAAAAAAAATTCTATTTTCAGAAATTTTTCGAAGGGACATTTTTAAAAGTAAGGGAAATTTAAATTGGTTTATCTAATCCATCCTAAGCATATCTAGTTTATTGTTAAGCTATTAAAAATGTTGATAAATCTCCTATGAATAAAATTTCACTTAAAGGAATATTTAAAAAAATAGGATCCATTTACAAAATTTGATGAAACATTTTCTTAATCTTATTTAAATTAATGTAGATAATGGAACAAAATAAGAAATTTCCATTAAGATAAAATTTACCTTGAAGGAAAATTTCACAATTGTATGCATAATTGTGTAACTGTATTCATATTATTCTAAAAATGCAAAGAATTTTAAAAATAAATCCTTTAAACTAAAATTTCCCTAAAAGGGACATTTTTTAAGTATGGGAAATTGAAGGGAAATTTTAATAAAATAGGGAAATTTAAAAATTGTATGCATAATTTAAAAATTGTTTGCATTTATAGAATAAAATGAACACAGTTAATTTTATTCTATAAATGCAAACAATTTTAAAAAATTACTTTAAACTAAAATTTCCCTAAAAGTGAAATTTTTTAAATATGGGAAATTTCAAAATTGTATGCATAATTTTCGTAACTGTATTCATTATTGTCTAAAACTGCAAACAATTTTAAAAAATTCTAATAAGTGAAATTTCTAAAAAAAAAAAATCCCTAAAAGGGAAATATTTCTAAATTTTTACTTAAATTTGCTTAATTGTATTGAAGGGAAATTATTATAAAATAGGGAAATTTCGAAATTGTATGCATAATTTCTGTAATTGTATTTATTTTATTCTAAAAATGCAAAGAACTTTGAAAATATCCTTTAAAATAAAATTTCCTTAAAAGGGAAATTTCTTTAAATAAAGAAAATTTCAAAATTGTATGCATAATTTGAGTAACTGTATTCATTATATTCTAAAAATGCAAACGATTTTAAAAAAATGCCTATAAAATAAAGAGGAAAATTTATAAATTTTTGCTTAAATTTGCTTAATTGTATTAAGGGAAATTTTAATATAGTAGGGAAATTTCAAAATTGTATACATAATTTGTGTAACTGTATTTATTATATTCTAAAAATGCAAAGAATTTTAAAAAATTCGTTTAAACTAAAATTTCCCTTAAAGGAAATTTTTTTAAGTACAGTACAGGTGTATTTATTATATTCTAAAAATGCTATTAAATTTAAAAAATTCCTTTAAACTAAAATTTCCCTTAAAGGAAATTTTTTTTAAATAAGGGAAATTTCAAAATTTTTGCTTAAATTTGTTTAGTTGTATTTATTTTATGCCAAAAAGGCTAAAATTTGTCAAAAAAAATTATGAACGAAAAATATCCTTTCAAGGGAAATTTTTATAAGTAAGGGAAATTTTTAAAATTTTGTCAGAATTTTCTTAAAAATATTCAGGTTATTCTAAAACTAATAACGGTTTTCATAAATCTCTTAAAACTGAAATATCCCTTAAAGGGAAATTTTTAAATTTAAGCAAACTTCCTAAAATTTTGCAAGCAAAATCTTAATGTTAATAACATTAAAGCAAATATAGTAAAAACCTAAGGAATTCCTAATAGATACATTTTTACAAAAAAGAGAAATTTTAAAAATTGTATCAAAATTACCTAAAAATGATTTTAGTTTATTGTATAGCAAACAGTAATTTCGAGAAATTCTTTAAAACATTTTTAAAAATTAAGGACATTTCTAAAATTTTAACCAAATCGTACAAATCTTAAGGTACAAAATGGTCGCAAATGGCAGATATTTACTCAAAGTAGCGTAAGCACTTTTTTGGCACAAATTTGTTTGACGTTACCAGTGTTTTGTAAGATGAAACAGCATCAAATAAAATAAAACTAAAAATTAGAATTGTCCTAAGAGTTTTTGAAAGATATAAAAGAATTAAAATATATTTTATTTAGCTGTTACGTCGTTTTCGTCAAATATTAGGACACATTCTCCTATACCTTTAGTAAAAGCCAAAGAAATTTCCTTCCTGGACTTTTTTGTGAAAAAGGGGCATTTTTAAATTCCAGGCGGATTTGTTTTAGTTGTATTTATTTTGTATTGAATAAACTAACCATTTTACAACTTTCCTTATAAATAAAGTTTTCCTTGAAGTGAATTTTTTAATTCATAGGTAATTTTTAAAAATTTGCCTTAAATCCTAAAATTAAAAAAAAAAAAAAAAAATTATTAAAATTTCGCTTATAAGGAAATTTTAAAATTTTATCGATATTATGTTATTTGTATTGATCTTGTGATGAAAATACTAAAATTTGTAGAAAAAATTTTTAAAAATTAATTTTCTTTGAAGGGAAATTTTTATAACTAGAGCAAATTTAAAAATGTTTATCAAAATAGTTTTAAACTTATTTATACATTGAAAAACTTTTAACAATTTTGATTAAACTCTTATAATAAAAATTAGGGAAATTTATAAAATATTGCAATATTTTTCATAACTCAAGTAAAATTGATGTAGATGTGATGAAAAATAAGGAAAATTATTTTTAGATAAAATATCCATTGAAGGGAAATTTAAAAAAACAAGGAAATTTCAAAAATTATTTAAAAATCACATTAGGCGTATTTTTTGTATTCATAATCTGTTAACAATTGTGAAATATCCATTAAAATTAAAATTTCCCTTAAAGGGAATTTTTGAAATAAAATTTTAGACAAATCGTGTAAATCTTATCAAAATTGATGAGGTTACTATATCTACATCAATTTTAACATTATTGCTAAATTTAAAATGTTAGTACTGAATTGAAAAAAATTAGTTGAACATAAAAACTATTTTGCAAAAGAATTGCTGAGAATCTCTCATAGCTTTAATATAATTTTACTGAAGATATTCATTATTATTGAGTTATTGCTTTATGCTTCTCTGTGCTAAGCAACAATGTCGCTGCAACTTTAATGTTCCTAAATTAAAGTAACATACTTTTTTTTACTTCAAAACTTCTAACTGCGCAACGTATCTGTCTTCATATCTAATGCGACTTTAGTGCAGTTATTCAACACCTTTGAGCTGTTGCTGCCTGACTTACTTTATAACATATATTTTCTAGGCACATTTTCACTTAATAATTCAGTAAATTTTCGAGTACATTTGAAGACTGTCCCTAAGGGGCTTAATGTTATTTTTCTTTCTCCGAAAATAACCAGCCAAAATGTAAAACTCATTTTGCAACCACACATTATCACGTGATAATGTGATTGCATTGAACCTGACCTCTTGCTGGTACATAGTTTTGGTTTGGATCACTTTGGAGTGGTAATGTATTTTTGGGGAGACAATAACAATAAAACAACTAGAGACAGGGATGCAAAAGAAAGAAAACATAACAGGTTTTTATTATTGTTATATTAATTGCAATGAAAGTGCTTAAGCCTGAAAGTAGACTTTAAAATGTAGGGAATTTAACGCCTTAATACAGTCAATCTTAAATCAAGCTTTTACAGCTTAATTTATACAAAACCTTGAAATCCAAGTTATATCTAGCTTAAATTTTATATTATTTATTTTTTTGTAATTCATTCTTTTCCATACTGCTTTAGGGTCTTTATTTCGTGTGCTGTGTTCTACTTTATTTTCTAGTTTTTGTGTGTGATTCTTTTTGGCTTTTCATAAAACACGTTTAAATAGTTTATCCAGCACGTTTTCAGTTTAATATTTTTAGAGTGACATTTGGGGTCATGCTAGGTGTCAAGTTTGATTGAATTTTCTCGTGTTGCAGTACTTTGTTTTTGGCGTTTCACCTCCCCAAACACTCTCCAGTTTGACAACAAACATATAAATATTTGAGTAAGTATAAATTGGTAAAGATTCCGACAAACAAACCAATATTATAATGGCTTAATGCATATGAAAATGTTTACATGCAAATGCTGCAATAAGAAAGACTGAAGGACTGATTTTCTTTTAACTTCTAAAGCAACATTAAAATTGTTCTAAAAATATTTATCATTTGTTGATTTCGTTGCTTGTTTGTAATTTTCTACAAAAAAAAAAAAAAAAAATCTAAAAAAAATTCTTTCCATTTTCGTCTTGTTGTCACATCTTATCTTGAATTGAAGATTCAAAAAGCTGCATGTTTATTTTTCTGAATATTTTTTTTTTTTCCTATCTTTATGTCATTTTGTAGTCAACAAAACGGAATGCATTGCTAAACCCCACATCCTTGCAATTATACTCCAGTTTTGTACTAGATACAAAGTCTGATTTCTTTTTCCATTTTGTTATTTGTCGTTCGTATGTTTTTTTTTTTTTTTTTTGCCATAAAAAGCAAACATAATCTGGCATTTCCGCAGTACAGAACACTCAAATACCAGCATAAATAAACAAACAAACACATATGAAGGGAAAAAGTGGCAGCATAGGAAAGAAAATAAATAATATTTTATTATGTAAAGCATGTGATAAATGTGTGGTGACTTTAAGATGAGAGTTGAGCGGGTTTTTTTTTTCAGCAAGAAAATAAATTTAAATTGAAGTAACTGGGAATAAAAATTTAAATTACTTCACAAATATTTAAAAAGTAATACGAATTTAACTTAAATAAGCCAACACTGCTGCTAGAACTGTTTAAGGGAACAATATAGTTAAGCAACAAAGTTTGTCAAACTTTAAGTAAAATTTGTCAAATTCTTAAATTTAAACTCCCAAAAGAATTTCTCTAGAAAATTTATAGAGTAGAACAATTTTACTAGACGAGAGACTAGATTAAGGACTACACTAGAGACTATACTAGAACTAGACTAGAACTAGACTAGAACTAGACTAGAACTAGACTAGAACTAGACTAGAACTAGACTAGAACTAGACTAGAACTAGACTAGAACTAGACTAGAACTAGACTAGAACTAGACTAGAACTAGACTAGAACTAGACTAGAACTAGACTAGAACTAGACTAGAACTAGACTAGAACTAGACTAGAACTAGACTAGAACTAGACTAGAACTAGACTAGAACTAGACTAGAACTAGACTAGAACTAGACTAGAACTAGACTAGAACTAGACTAGAACTAGACTAGAACTAGACTAGAACTAGACTAGAACTATACTAGAACTAGACCAGAACTAGACTAGCACTAGACTAGAACTAGACTAGCGCTAGACTAAAACTAGACTAGAACTAGACTAGCGCTAGACTAGAACTAGACTAGAACTAGAACTAGACTAGAACTAGACTAGAACTAGACTAGAACTAGACTAGAACTAGACTAGAACTAGACTAGAACTAGACTAGAACTAGACTAGAACTAGACTAGAACTAGACTAGAACTAGACTAGAACTAGACTAGAACTAGACTAGAACTAGACTAGAACTAGACTAGAACTAGACTAGAACTAGACTAGAACTAGACTAGAACTAGACTAGAACTAGACTAGAACTAGACTAGAACTAGACTAGAACTAGACTAGAACTAGACTAGAACTAGACTAGAACTAGACTAGCACTAGACTAGAATAGAACTAGACTCGAACTAGACTAGAACTATACTAGCACTAGACTAGACTAGAACTAGACTCGAACTAGGCTAGAACTAGACTAGAACTAGACTAGAACTAGACTAGAACTAGACTAGAACTAGACTAGAACTAGACTAGAACTAGACTAGAACTAGACTAGAACTAGACTAGAACTAGACTAGAACTAGACTAGAACTAGACTAGAACTAAACTGGAACCAGACTAGAACTAGATTAGAATTAGGGAAGGGAAAATAATCCCTTCCTTTCAAAATTTATGAACAACTTCTGATATCTAAAATATTGTTATGTTTTATTTTGTAAAATTATGTTACTTTCAAGAATGACTTAAAAATATGAAAAAATTTTACTTTTTTTTATAAATTATGATCAAAAATATTAACCTATTAGTTAATAACACTCATACGCCATCATATATATACTGCCTTTCCTAATTACTGTTTATTAATATAACTGTTAACTTTGCTTATTTATAATATTTGTTACATTTTTCTATAGTTTAGTTTTTCTTATCTTTACTTTACTGCTTTATTTAAATTTTCCAACTTTTAACATTTTAATCCTCCAGGTTTTTTTTATATGTTTTCTTCACTTCTTCCCACATTTCATTAAACTTTGTGTCACAACAAAAGTCTCCAAAGTCAGCTTAAGCAAAGAAAAAAAAGGAAAGAAACTAAAACATGATTTTTAAAATCACAGTATCATAGGAAATCCTTAATAATTTCTAGAAAAGAAACATATAAAAAACCAACTTCAACTCTCTAAAGATGCAATTGGAATGAACGGTTTTATATCTTTATTTTTTGTTGTTTCTTTCTTACTTCATCTATTGCTTTATGTCTCTATATCGCCTGTACATTGTACATTTTGCCAGTTGTGTTTTGTTGTGTGGCATCATCCTTTTGCTATCATGTATGTAAATTACTGTTAGTCTACTCGTTATTGTTGTGGTTTATTTGGTGAATATTTACTAAAGCTATTATTGCTGATGTTGCTGTTGTTGTTGCTATTGCTATGGCTGGCTGTTGATTGTTGTTGGTTGCATGTTATTGTTTGCAAAGTACTTAAGCAACTGTTAGCAAATTCACTTTTCAGTAGCAACAGCAAAACGTTCTTGTTTTCTTGTACTTGTTTAAACCTTTTGAGGACCTGTTTTTTTTTATTTTTTTTATGCTTTATTCTTCTATACATTTAAGCAGGACAGACGGATGTTGGTGGAAAAAAATTATATGACTGTATGTAGTGATTTTTCTGTGCTTTTTATTTTTGTATTTAAAATTGATTTCTTGGTGGAATTTCTAGGAAAAAAATTAAGAATTCATAGAAGAAAAAAAAAACTTGAAAAGGAAATATTAATGGGACCAACTAAAAAGTAAATAAAAGAAATTCTGTTGTTGAAATGTAGCAAACAAATTTATGAAAAAAGTTAACTTTTAATGATGGCTAGAAAATCACAACTGAAAATCTGTATAATTCTTAAATTTTTAATAACACTTACGACTTTATAAAGACTTTTCCTTAATTTCCTTTAAAATTATCAATTTTAAGATGGATTTTTTCAGTATTTCTATTGAAAAACTTTTCAATTAAATTTTTTTATTTTTTTTTTTTTTTTTTAAATCGTTTTTGTAAAAAAAATTTAAGTTCAATTAAAAAAAAAATAGATTTTTAATGTTTTAAAAAAATTTGTTATTATTTCTTTTTCAGTATTCTGTTATCTTCAATAATTATTTTAAAATTTGCAAATATTCCTCTCCTTTCGAAAGTTATAAACAAAAGCGTTGACCAAACTCTTAATTAATAACACTCATACGCCACCATGCACTGTTTACTATAATTTCCATTTATTGAAAGATCTAAAGATATTTCCACAATTTATTTTTAAGTTTTTTTCAAAACTGTTTTCGTTTAAAGGAATTGCAATTCAAATATGTTAAATGTAACGTTTTTTACATGGAAAAATCTTTGGTGAAAAAAATATTTAAAAAAAAAAAAATTAGTTTTTAAAAAAACTTTCTTTAGTGAAACTTTTGTTGATAGCAAAATGAAGTTAATAAGAAAATATGTATATTAAAAATGAATTCAGAAATTTCTGTAAAATTTTTTTAAATTTTCAAATTTTTTTAAATTTTGTATGATAATTTTTATACGATAAATAATAAAAACTTAAAAGTTTTTTCAGTAAAACATTATATTTAATTGATCTCCTTTTTCCAAACACAATAAACAAAATTTAGAAAAATATTAAAAATATTTTTTAAACTTTAGTGGTCAAATTTTACCCTCTGTAGCTTAGCCTGTATTCAAACAGTCTCTTTACAAATATAATATTCGGAAAGCTCAATTCCTTCTAAACAATTTTGATATACATTATTTTTCAATTGGACTAGAAGTTTAAAAGATATATATGTAAAACGATTTTTAGCGTTTGCCGGCAATAGGTGGCGTATGAGTATTATTAATTAAAATGTTGTTTGACATTTTCATTTATAACTTTTGCTAGGGTTGTGCTATTTTAAAACAAAGACATGTTTTTTAAAGCTTAGAAAAAGGGCTATAAAAAGTGGTTTAAAAATGCATACTAAAATTACTAAAAATTTCATAAACCTTAACCAAGTTTTTTTTAAGTTTTTATAAAAAAATAAAATTTTTCGTTGGTCCCATTTTATTAACCACAACCACTTTTTTTTCTATAAATAACATGTTGCACTAAATGACTTGTGGAGGCAAGCTACAAAAGCAACAACAGCAGTTGCAAAAAAAAAAACTGTTGTATACTAGAGATGTGTAGGGAAAAAAATCTACAACAATAATAAAGCTAACGAGCCATTGAAAATTTGCGTGCATTGTTGTTTGAATATTTTGTGTGGAAGCACAACAAAAAAAAAAAATCTAAATAAAATAATACCAACATGCACAGAACATATTCAAGGGAAATTTTCAGTTTCAGTTCATTATTATATTGCACTGCAATGTTTTAACATGTTGTGTGAAGCAGAAGTATGAAAAGGAAATTTATGCTTTTAACTTCAAAAATTTCTTCGTATTTTTTTTTTTTCCATTTTAAGAAATTTTCACTTCTTCCGGTTTTTCTCACTAGCTAAAGGAATTTTACATGTAGAATTATTTTTTTTTGCTTATAATATTTAGATTATTATAGCTTGTTGTTGTTGGTGTTTGCAGCTAGCTGTTCATGTCTTAAGGGTCTTGTTATTAGCTGTAAGTGTTGTACGACTTGTTGTTTGTTGCCAGCTATAACAACAACAAAAAGACTTATTGCACTCAAAAGTACTACTTCAATTTTTTTTTTGCAGTTTGTTAATAAGTACTTTTACTCCAACACTTACAAATAAAAAAAAGCAGCAAATAAAAAAACTAAAATACTGAAGAACTCATTAACACAATCATACCACTCATCATCAGTGGCATTATCCTGTACAACTTTTTTGTTTGTATCATTATAATGATTAGATAAGCAGAGAAAGCAACAAAGTGTCTGTGCTACACACAAATTTCAACTAAAGTAACTACGTGCCAATAAACAACATCCAGCTTTAGCCTTTTATTTTCTCTCTGAATCTCCCCACCATTGCTAAAAAAAAACTGCATTAGAAAAACGTAGAGCAGTAAATGTGTCTGAAATGTTATTCAAGCAAGAATGACTGAATGCAACACCTTTAGTTTAAATATTAAACTACTTTTGGGTCCCAAACCTAAAAAACAAACAGCAAAATAATGGCTAAAAAAAATGCAGCCAAAAGGTTTTTTTTTTCTAGTATTAGAAACAGGAAAAAATTCAGCAAATTGCAAAAGACTTTATAATGCAAAAAGGTGGTGAAGCATGCAGATTAAAAGGGTAGGGCAACAATGGTTTAAAAGTGAGCTATACATAAAGTTGTGCCTTTAACATAGAAATACTAAACTAGCTTAAATTTTAATTTCAAAATTAGTCGAAATTTTTTTATTTTTTTTATATCATAAATTTCAAATTTTAACACTCAATAGCTCACTTTGAATTGAATTAGTTGACCTACAAATATGATTTAAGAAAAGTCCAAGTCTTTCTCAATAATTTTGTTGAACATTATTTTTTAATTGGTTCAATAGTTTTAAAGTTAGATATGTAAAATCAATTTTAGAGATTGGAATAACTACATGGCGTATGAGTATTATTAATTAAGAGGTTGTTTAACATTTTTACATATAACTTTGGCTGGGATAGAGCTATTTTAAAATAAATGAATGCTTTTTAAAGCTTAGGCACTTAGCTATAAGAAAAAATAAAAATAATTATGAAATTGATCTTAGAAAAACTAAATTTTTTATGAAAACTGATAATCAAATATTGAAAATGTATTCAAAATTTAAATTAATTTAGTAAACAGCTAAAGAGTAAACAGCATAAAGAAACAGCATAGAGAAACATAGAGCGGAAACTAGAAAAAAACTCAAACAAAAAAATTATTCAAAATAATCACACATACGAGTGTTTTTTTGTTTTCACATCGTTTTTTCTACTAATACATTCTCACCACTTAGGTTTTTGACAACTTAGTTAGGTCTTTGACAGGAGAGTTTCCGCTTTATGTATATTCTCTATGGCTAAAACCACACAAATTATTACAAACAAAAATAAAAATATTAAAAATTTTAAAATTTGTTAGACATTAGGTGGTCATACTTGACACTCTCTAGCCCAGCCAGTAATTCAACAGCGAAGTTACAGCTATTATTTTCTTAAAGCTTAAGTTCTTGTCTATAATATATTTCTATATTATTTTTTAATAATACTAACAGTTTAAAAGATAAATATGTAAAATTTTGAGCGATTACTATGTGGCGTATGAGTATTATTAATCAAGAGGTTGCTTAACATTTTTCCTAAAAACTTTTGCCAAGCTACAGCTATTTTAATACAAGAAACTGATTTTAAAAGCATAGCAATTTGTCTCAGAGACATACTCAAAATAGTTATAAAATAGATACAAAAATTAGTAAAAATTAAAAAAAAAAAAAATTAAATTTGTTTTTAATTTTATCAAAAGTTTAAGAAATTTTGTTTACACATAAAATTGAATGTCAGTAATTATAAGTTTTTTCATCAAAAATCATTAGCAAATACATTTACAGAAAATAAAATTTTTAAAAAAATCTAAAATTCAAAAATTTCTTAGCTTTTTGGTGATCAAACTTGACACTCTATAGCTTCATCCGAATTAAAACAGTAGAATTTTCAGAGAGCTTAAGTTCTTCTCTACAATTTGAATATACATTATTTTTCAATTGGTCAAATATTTTAATAGATATATATATAAAAGCATTTTTAGTAATTATTAGAACCACGTGGCGTATGAGTATTATTAATTAAGGTTAATTAACGTTTTTGCTAATAACTTTTGACCGGATTACAATATTTTAAAATAAATAACTGAATTGTAAAGCTTACAGATTGGACTATAAGACAAATTAAAAATGATTATAAGATTGTTACTACAATAACAAAAAATTTCACCAAAATTTACCAAAATTTTTTTTTAATTTTTGCAAAACTTTAAAAAATTTCGCTTATCCATAAAATTGAAACTAATTATATAAATAATTGCATTAAATAGCATTAAAAAACAAAATTCACTAAATACAAATTTCAAAATAATAAAAAATTTAAAAAAAAAACTGGACTTTTGCTAGTCAAGTTTGACATTCTCTAGCTTAGACGGTGTTTGAACTGTGAATTTTAAAATATTATTTTCTTAAAGCCTAAGTCCTTGTCAGCAATCTTGTTGAATACTATTTTTCAATTCGATTAATAGTTTGAAAGGGTTATTTAGTTTTTAAATTTTGCGATTGGCAGCACTATGTGGCGTATGAGTATTATTAATTAAAAGGTTGTTTAACATTTTTAATTATAACTATTGTTACATTTGTGTTATACTCAAACAAATTAATATTTGTTAAAGCTTAGTAATAAGGCTATAAGAAACAACTAAAATTATAAAAAATATATACTAAAGAGCATTAAAAAACACAATTCAATAAACAAAATTTTGAAAAAAAAAAAAAAAATAATAAAATTGTTTTTGATAGTAAAATTTTACATTCTCTAACTCAGCCGATGTTATAAATTATTGCATTAAAGAGCATTCAAAAATACAATTCAATAAAGAGAATTTTGAAACTTTTCAAAAATTAAAAAAAAATTGGACTTTTGCAGGTCTTTGACATTCTCTAGCTCAGCCGCTGTTAAAAAAGTGAAGTAAAAACTATAATTTATTTAAAGCATAAGTCCTTGTGTACAATTTTGTAAGATACTATTTTTCAATACGACCATTAGATTGAAAGATTTTTTAAGTTTTAAATTTTGCGTTTGGCAGCACTATGTGGCGTATGAGTATTATTAATTAAAAGGTTGTTCAACATTTTTAGTTAAAATTTTGGTTGTGATTGTGTCATATTAAAACGAACAAATATTTATTAAAGTTAAGTAATAAGGCTATAAGAAACAACTAAATTATAAAAAAAATTATACTTGAAATACTGAAAAAATTGCAAACTTTTAACAAAATTTTTTTTTTAATTTTTTCAAAATATAAAAAAATCACTTTCATATAAAATAGTTACTAATTATATTAATTATTTCCCTAAAAACCATTAAAAATACATAAAAATAAACAAAAATCAAAATAAATTAATTAAAAAAGACAAATCTAGCTAATGAAAATATGTATTACTTTATAGTAACATCAAAGTCCTGTGTCTGAATATATCCTTGTCTCTCTAATATGATTCTCAAGATATTTTCACATCGTACAATTTCCCTGGAACATCCTCTCTGGTTCCTTAATGTAAATAAAAGCAAAAACTGCTTGACTCTATAGGTACTAAATTCAAAATGTAACAAATTTAAGAACTATTTTAGGTACCCAACAAAACTTACCCATATTCTAAATACAAACATAGTTTGTTTGGCTTCTAAAAGTGTAAAAGAAAAAAACTTGTCTCTTTTAAAAGAAAAACAAAAACTTGCATGCATATTTTTGCAATTTGTTAGAAAACTTTGGAAAAACCTCAAAAATGTATATATACTGTCTAGAGAATTTCTTTATTTCTTTAGTTTTGTAAACTTTTTTTTTTAAATATTCTTATGCAATAAAGAAAAAATTACTTACAGCGTTAAAAATAAATATACCTTTTTCTACTTCTTCTTTTATAAAAAAGATTTTTTTATGAAAATAAATAAAAAAAGGTCCCAGTCTTTTTGTATTTTGAATTTCATTGAAAAGATAGACATGTAATAAGAACTCACTGATAAAATACGAGCAAAAAAAAAAAAAAAAAACCTTGATATGAATGAAAAGACTTAGAAAGTCTCGCTTTTTTATACTCTACTCTAAAGTAATATAGTAGTCTCTTTCTTTGTGTAGATTTGAATATATATATTTTGACGTTATGCAGCTTATCCTTCTTAAGAAAAGAAGAGCTTTTATTGTAGGACATATTGAGAGAAATAATACTATAAAATATGGTAGAAAAAAAAGGTTACTTTTAACTAAAATTAACCTTTAAAGTGTAAGAAGATGCAAATGATTTTATAAATGATACAAATGAGTGGTAAATAGGCAATATTAAGGAATATTTAAAAGCTCCCTAAAGTAGGCAAAGGTTTTTGGAGTATAAATTGTTAAATAATAAAAAAAGGTTAGAGTGAATGATAGCAATGGAAGCTCAGGAGAGAGTCATTGGAAATAGTAAAAAAATTAACTTCCTTCCTTCTGCTACCCCCATTTAGTTTTTAATAAAATTTAAATAAAGTTTATAGAGAAACTTTCAAACTGAATGTTGTGCTTTAAACTTACATCCCTTTTGAAATATTGCATCGTTTAAGTGTTAATAACTTTTCATTTATTGCTCTTATCAAATACATCTTTGCCTCCTTACCTTTTGTATTCGTATTCTATTGAAATGAAAAAACGAGAATATGCTTTAATATTCAACCAAAAAAAAATGAAGCAAGAAACGTAATAAATGATTTACATAGTTTACCTTTTTTTTCATATACTCACACTCAGTTTTAGCCACTAAATCCTAACCAATGACACAAAAGCCTTCAACGGAAAGTGATGGAAATTTAATATAAATACAGTATAAAGGCACACAAAAGATTGTCTAAATTTACTTTTATCTGTAGATTCTCTTTATATTTGGTCAGTGTTGTTTTAAGGGCCAGAGGAAAAGAAAGGTGACAAACAAAGAACTATTGAAGTGGAATGTTAAAAGATTTCACAAAATAAAAAAATAAGAAAAAAAACTTTATTTAAAATATGCTTAAGAAAAGACCAGGAAATAAAGCAACCCAAAGTTTACATAACAAAGTAAATCGCCTGTTTTTAGTGGAGGAAATTGTTTAATAATTTCCAGGCAATTCTGTGGAAATAAACTTTAGTAACAGGAAACTTAAAAGCAATTTTGTTAATTCTGGGAAATTTAAAAATTGTAACTATTTTAAAACAATTTCCTGTTCAGAAAATTTAAATTTATAGCTAAACCCAACAAAAGCTTTTAAATTTATATTTTATCAAGAATTTTATTTAAAAGTAAAGTAAATTTAAATGACAAAAATTGTAAAATATTTTGACAATTAATAGCAACGTAATAATAAAAATTTTCAATAATCGCACATGAAGGCGTATGAGTATTATCAATTTACTTAAAGCTAAGCTATTTTGATTATAAATCTTATTACAGCAGCATTATTCTTATAGAACTTAATAAGTAGTTCTGTCCGATAACTAAATTTTCTATGTACCCATGGCTAAATAAATAAGGCCAAATAAGTTTGCTTTAAAAAAACATATGTTGGTCTTCCCAACAATAAAATAAATAATTTTCAATTTTAGAAATTTTTTACAAAAATTTTTATATATTTTGTTTACACAAATTTCGAACAGTTTCTCAAAAACAATTAAGCAAAAAATTCTCAAAAAATATTTAAATTTAAGCCGAAAAATTAAAAAAAAAAATTAAGGTGGCGTATGAGTGTTATTAATTAAGAGGTTGTTAAACATTTTAAAGCATAACTTTTCCTAATTAAGGAATATTTTCAAGTGACAAATATATTTGTAAAGCTAAGACTTCAACGTTTATTTATAATAATAAACTAATGTTAAAAATCCCTTGGATATAGAGAAAAATTACCAGGAACCAAAATTTAAAAAATTTTAATTTCAAGAATTTTTCAAATTTGTTAAAGCACTGAACAGTAACAGGAATTATCTATTTAAAAATTGTAATTCTAACTATGAAGTATTTGGTTTACGTCATAAAACTCCATACAATGTTTTTGTAGGATCTTTTAATACTAAAACTTGATTTTCTAAGACTTATTTTTCAATTACCTTACAGCCGCCCAAGCAGTTTTTTATGTAAAATTAATGAACTCGTTTGTAAAACGTAAGAAATTACATAATCGCCAGCTTATACTTCCTGGAGTACATTATTGTAAAACTTTAAACAAATAGCAAAACTTGTCAAACCATCAGTAATCAATGGAATTAAACAAGTTGCTTGGAAATAGGGGGTTTTAAAAGGAGATGTTAAATTTAACACAATTGTTAAACGGGTTTTTTGTTACACAGAGTGTTTTAGTACAAAAGTGATTTATTTTCCTACTGAAATGACTCCCGAATTTTTCTATAACTCCATTTTAAATACAAAACTGTTCAACTGACTCTTGGTTCTGTCTCTAAATGAAAGTTTACAAAATTTCAAAAGCTTTTCCTTTGGACTCGTGGTTCTTTCTATAAACAATTTTCCTTTGGACTCAAGGCTCTTTTTATACAAAATTCTCCTTTGGACTCGTGGCTCTTTCAATACGAAATTTTCTTTTAGACTCAAGGCTCTTTCTATACAAAATTTTCCACTGGACTCGTGGCTCTTTCTATAAAAAAATTTTCTTTAGACTCGTGGCTCTTTCTACACAAAATTTTTCTTTGGACTCAAGGCTCTTTCTATACAAAAGTTTGCTTTGAACTCAAGGCTCTTTTTATACAAAATTTTCCCTTGGACTCGTGTCTTTTCTATACACTTTTAATACAAAATTTTGCTTTGGACTCGTGGCTATTTTTATACAAAATGTTCATTTGGACTCGTGGTACTTTCTATACAAAATTTTCCTTTGGACTCGTGGCTCTTTCTATACAAAATTTTCCTTTGGACACGTGTCACATTCAATACAAAATTTTCCTTTGGACTCGTGGCTCTTTCAATACAAAATTTTCCTTTGGACTCGTGGCTCTTTCTATGCAAAATGTTCCTTTGGACTCGTTGCTCTTTCTAAAAAAAATTTTCGTTAGACTCGTGGCTCTTTCTATACAAAATTTTCCATTGGACTCGTGGGTCTTTCTATACAAAATTTTCTTTTGAACTCGAAGCTCATTTTATAACAAATTTTACTTTGGATTCGTGGCTCTTTTAATAAAATATTTTCCTATGGACTCGAAGCTCTTTTTGTACTAAATTTTCTTTTGTACTCATGACTCATTCTATACAAAATTTTCCTTTAGACTTGTGGCTCTTTCTATACAAAATATTCCTTTGGAGTCGTTGCTATTTCCATACAAAATTCTCCTATTAACTCGCGGCTTTTTCTTTGCAAAATTTTCATATTTAACACCTCCATTTGCTTAACCCTCTATGAAACTTTTTTTTTCTAATACAAAACACTAACAATTTAGTGTAAGGTAATTGCTTTAACATAATAATTTTTAAATTACATTACAATACCTGAATACTAATAGCAGAGAAAAACAAAACCGTAGAAAAAAAAACCTGCTATTTTATTTACAAATAATAAACCTATTGACTAAAAGCAAGAAATCAGATAGAAAAGCTACTACGACTACAAGCATGTCCCGCTAACTTGCGTGAAACACACGCATTTGTTTAGCAAATAAGCACCAACAAAACACAGCCAATTCAGTCTCCCCTCTTATTAAGGACTCCAGGAAAAAAAAAAAAAGGAAATACTTATACTTATCGCCAGCATCATCAGCAGCACCTAAAAAAAAACCAACCTCATCTTCTAGTTCATACTCATGGCCATTTTCATGATTATTATTTTGCCCGTACAAAAAGTCAACTCTCAATGAATCTTAAAGATTTTGTTTGGCTTGACTTTATGTTTCTTAAACTGTGTGACTTTTTTCTCCATTTTTTTTTGTCGTTTTCATTGAAAAAAGTGCGTTTTGTTATAAAAGTCTTTATGCATTATATAGACAACAACAACGACAAGAAGAAAAAATAAATAAAGTAGACGATAAGCCTTAAGTACACCAATAATGCCAGCCATCCAACCATTCCATACCATTACATTACAGTTCCCAGTATAAATACAAATGAATAGAAAATACTTGTAGGAACAAAAAAAAAACACGACGAAGGAAAAAATTATCATCATCATCCTCTAGAACATCTGTTCATAAGTTTAGTCTACATAATCTCTATGATTGCTTGCTTTTATTAACACTCTAGTATTAAATAAATAAAAAATAATGTGTCTTCCCAGAAAAGGTATAGAGATGCTGTCTAAAGCCAAGACCCCCTCAAAAGATAGCAAGAGGGACAGCTGGATGTACGTTTGGCTGGATAGACACCCGACTAAAGTTGTTATTATTTCTTATTCATTTCATTACAAGTTTCATTATTTTTTTTCTTGTTGTCGAATCCTACAACTACTTTTGCAACTTTTGGTTGGCTGAAGATGAGCTCTGTGATGCCGCTGCTGTAGATTATAAGCATGGTACGTGTGTATCGTGTTATAAATGATTATTGATACATTTTTGATTTACTTTAAAAGATCAAAGTCTACTTGTACAAATTGCTATAGTCGTTTGCCTTACAAGTAAGTGGATGTAATAGAAGACAGAAAAAATCCAGATAATTGATTCAATTTTTTTGTTTTAGCCATATAAAGAAGGGTGGTACGACTACAAAGTTGACTTGCTGTACAACTGCAATACTTCTTATGATTACAAATAATTATATGCATGGCTTCTTAATCTAACTACTAATAAAAAGAGTTAACAGAACTAGAACAGAACTAGAACAGAACTAGAACAGAACTAGAACAGAACTAGAACAGAACTAGAACAGAACTAGAACAGAACTAGAACAGAACTAGAACAGAACTAGAACAGAACTAGAACAGAACTAGAACAGAACTAGAACAGAACTAGAACAGAACTAGAACAGAACTAGAACAGAACTAGAACAGAACTAGAACAGAACTAGAACAGAACTAGAACAGAACTAGAACAGAACTAGAACAGAACTAGAACAGAACTAGAACAGAACTAGAACAGAACTAGAACAGAACTAGAACAGAACTAGAACAGAACAGAACTAGAACAGAACTAGAACAGAACTAGAACAGAACTAGAACAGAACTAGAAGAGAACTAGAACAGAACTAGAACAGAACTAGAACAGAACTAGAACAGAACTAGAACAGAACTAGAACAGAACTAGAACAGAACTAGAACAGAACTAGAACAGAACTAGAACAGAACTAGAACAGAACTAGAACAGAACTAGAACAGAACTAGAACAGAACTAGAACAGAACTAGAACAGAACTAGAACAGAACTAGAACAGAACTAGAACAGAACTAGAACAGAACTAGAACAGAACTAGAACAGAACTAGAACAGAACAGAACTAGAACAGAACTAGAACAGAACTAGAACAGAACTAGAACAGAACTAGAACAGAACTAGAACAGAACTAGAACAGAACTAGAACAGAACTAGAACAGAACTAGAACAGAACTAGAACAGAACTAGAACAGAACTAGAACAGAACTAGAACAGAACTAGAACAGAACTAGAACAGAACTAGAACAGAACTAGAACAGAACTAGAACAGAACTAGAACAGAACTAGAACAGAACTAGAACAGAACTAGAACAGAACTAGAACAGAACTAGAACAGAACTAGAACAGAACTAGAACAGAACTAGAACAGAACTAGAACAGAACTAGAACAGAACTAGAACAGAACTAGAACAGAACTAGAACAGAACTAGAACAGAACTAGAACAGAACTAGAACAGAACTAGAACAGAACTAGAACAGAACTAGAACAGAACTAGAACAGAACTAGAACAGAACTAGAACAGAACTAGAACAGAACTAGAACAGAACTAGAACAGAACTAGAACAGAACTAGAACAGAACTAGAACAGAACTAGAACTAGAACAGAACTAGAACAGAACTAGAACAGAACTAGAACAGAACCAGAACTAGCACTAACACTAGATTACATAAAGAAGATTAGTTAAAGAAGATTAGTTAATCACTTAATAATAATTTTTAGTAATAGATTCCTCGTTTCATAAATTTGTATTGATGCCATTGTTATTCATACAATTTTCATTATATTTATTCCCTGACAAATTCATAACTAATATTTAAATATAATTTTTATTTTGAACGCTTTTTTTGTCAATATTTTATTATACAAAAGTTAATATTTTTTCCATCCACTTAATTTAATTTGAATAATAAACTATTAAAACCATAAATTTTATAATACGTTCATGTGTCTAGAGCTGTGGATATTTTTAATGAAATTAAAATAAATTTATACAGAAAAAAAAATTTTTTTCGGTCATAAAAAAATACAAAAGTTAAACGTATTATATGTCACAATATTGCTGAAAGGCTGAAAGTTTTGCTCATATAAAAACCATTAATTTAAAAAATAAAAACTATTTTTTTTTTTTTTAAATAAAGTTCATAAACTTACCACGGCTCGACAAGCTGGACTTCGATAAATATCACTGGCACCTGATAAACTTTGAAAATATTTTTTTGTACCATAAACTGTATCCATTTTGATTTAGTTAATTGTGTTTTAGCTTTTTTCAAATATAAAAAAGTATTGTTTGTTTAAAAGTTTTTAACGCCTTTTTCCGTTTTGTAATAGCAGGAGGGAAGTTTTTCGGGAAAATGTCACTTTATTATAAAACTCAAAGTTGCTTTTTGTGTGACGTTTATTTCTCGTTTAGCTGGAAAAGTGTTGCTTAAAAAAATCTTTCTGATTTTAAACAAAAATAATAATGAAGAGTAACATTTACACTGACAAGAAGTGTAGTTTTTTTGCTGTTGCTGCTGTCTTTACTGCCATCCACACCGAAAAAAACGATCAATTTTCCACAGTTATTCCCATATTTAAAATATGTTCTCTGTTTTTATATTCCTTTCAGTCTATTTTTATTATAAACCAACCAAAAAAAAAGCTTTTTCTTTTTTTCACACTTTAATATGATGTTGGCAACTTTTGTTGCATGTTTATTGGGTGGCTGTGTGTTGGAGAATGTGGCGGCAATGTGTTTTTGTTTGTAAACGTATTAGTAATGTTACCACAACAAAAAACCAAAAACAATGTTCAATTAACTAATGAAGCTGCTGCTGCCACTACTGTGTTGCATTCTGTGTCGTCGTCGTTACTGCTGTTTCCTCCGGTTTTATTTTTCAGTTTTTTTTTTTCCTGTTTTTTAGTTGTCTGTTATTCTGTAGCGCCACAATATGAAAAGTGTGCTTGTATGTGTATTGTGTGGAAATGATGAAGAACGATGAGTTTTTGTTTTAGATGTTTTGCTTCATGTACGTTTTTTTTTTTTTCTATCTGTTCAAAACTTTTATCAACATTGATCACTATTTAATAAATTGCCACATACACTGACATCGTAATTTATTGAAAAACCTAAAAAAGAGAAAAAAAGAACAATAAATTAAAGAACGTAATATTAATACTTAGATAATTAAAGCAAAATTGATAATTTTTATTTGACAACTAAAAATTTTCGCAATCCTAAACAAATCTTAACAAGAACCTGAACTAGAACCTGAACTAGAACCGGAACTGGAACCGGAACTCGAACCAGAACTAGAACCTGATTTAGAGCCTGACCTTGAACCTGAACTTGAACCTGAAATAGAACCTGAACTAGAATCAAAATTAGAACCTGAACTAGAACTGAACTAGAACCTGAACTACAACCAGAACTAGAACCCGAACTAGAACCTGAACTAGAACCTGAACTACAACCTGAACTAGAACCTGAACAAGACCCTGAACTAGAACCTGAACTAGAACCTAAACTAAAACCTGAACTAGAACATAAAATCAGTATCGAACTAGAACTGAACTAGAACCTGAACAAGACCCTGAACTAGAATCAGAACTAGAATCTGAACTAGAACCTGAACTAGAATCTGAACTAGAACTAGAAGCTGAACTAGAACCTGAACTAGAACCTGAACTAGAACCTGAACTAGAACCTGAACTAGAACCTGAACTAGAACCTGAACAAGACCCTGAACTAGAACCTGAACTAGAACCTAAACTAAAACCTGAACTAGAACATAAAATCAGTATCGAACTAGAACTGAACTAGAATCTGAACTAGAACCTGAACTAGAATCTGAACTAGAACCTGAACTAGAACCTGAACTAGAACCTGAACTAGAACCTGAACTAGAACCTGAACTAGAACCTGAACTAGAACCTGAACTAGAACCTGAACTAGAAAATGAACTAGAACCTGAACTAGAACCTGAACTAGAACCTGAACTAGAACCTGAACTAGAACCTGAACTAGAACCTGAACTAGAACCTGAACCAGAACCTGAACTAGAACCTGAACTAGAACCTGAACTAGAACCTGAACTAGAACCTGAACTAGAACCTGAACTAGAACCTGAACTAGAACCTGAACTAGAACCTGAACTAGAACCTGAACTAGAACCTGAACTAGAACCTGAACTAGAACCTGAACTAGAACCTGAACTAGAACCTGAACTAGAACCTGAACTAGAACCTGAACTAGAACCTGAACTAGAACCTGAACTAGAACCTGAACTAGAACCTGAACTAGAACCTGAACTAGAACTGAACTAGAACTGAACTAGAACTGAACTAGAACCTGAACTAGAACCTGAACTAGAACCTGAACTAGAACCTGAACTAGAACCTGAACTAGAACCTGAACTAGAACCTGAACTAGAACCTGAACTAGAACCTGAACTAGAACCTGAACTAGAACCTGAACTAGAACCTGAACTAGAACCTGAACTAGAACCTGAACTAGAACCTGAACTAGAACCTGAACTAGAACCTGAACTAGAACCTGAACTAGAACCTGAACTAGAACCTGAACTAGAACCTGAACTAGAACCTGAACTAGAATCTGAACTAGAACTGAACTAGAACTGAACTAGAACTGAACTAGAACCTGAACTAGAACCTGAACTAGAACCTGAACTAGAACCTGAACTAGAACCTGAACTAGAACCTGAACTAGAACTGAACTAGAACTGAACTAGAACTGAACTAGAACTGAACTAGAACTGAACTAGAACTGAACTAGAACTGAACTAGAACTGAACTAGAATTGAACTAGAACTGAACTAGAACTGAACTAGAACTGAACTAGAATTGAACAAGAACTTAACTAGAACTGAACTAGAACCTGAACAAGAACCTGAACTAGAACCTGAACTAGAACCTGAACTAGAACCTGAACTAGAACCTGAACATGAACCTGAACTAGAACCTGAACTAGAACCTGAACTAGAACCTGAACTAGAACCTGAACTAGAACCTGAACTAGAACCTGAACTAGAACCTGAACTAGAACCTGAACTAGAACCTGAACTAGAACCTGAACTAGAACCTGAACTAGAACCTGAACTAGAACCTGAACTAGAACTGAACTAGAACTGAACTAGGACTGAACCAGAACAAAAACAGATTTTGAATTGAACTATTACTAAAGAAAAACTCTCACAGTCAAAAATTAATTTTGAATTCTAGCGACCTTTTCCAATGTAGAGTATCACAAATTCATTGCAGTCTATCTTCTTTTATGTCTATTGCAGTCTATTTAGAAGTATTTAAATATTTACTGTTTGCAAGGCTTTAGGAAAATTCTCACTTTTTAAATAAAACCAAACAAATGTATGAAAAACTGGTCATTGCTTTGCCAAACATCTTCCACATTTAACTCTTCTTCTAAAAACACTAGACAGTAAATAATCTATGTTTCAATTTTTACTGTATGCAGCTAGTTTTTTTGTTTGAAATCACTGGGCTAACTAGTTTTTCATTTGGAAATCAAATCTAAAAGAAAATACTTTTTTTGCATTTTGTGTAGAAGTATCTTTCTGGTTAAATGTTTAAATGGTAAATTAAAGAGAGAGAATCTTAAGAAATGGAAATTAAAATTAAATAAAAATAAAATAACTGGTATTTTCTGTAGAGACTTTTTTTTTGAGAGAAAACAAACAAGATTAGAAGCAGGAAGATAAAAGTAAAATAAAGAAATAATGATTTGATTTTTATGTGAGGTGACAATGTGAGTAGATATTAAAGACAAGAAAATATAGGAAATTTTGATTGAAAGAAAATATAAAGATTTAGGAATCAAAAATTTGTTGAGGAAAGCAATTGCTTCAAATCTTTTTGATTTGAAATTTGTAAGCAAAGTAGTTTTAAAGTTCTGACTTAAATAGCTCCAACATTTTATATTTAAAATATATAAAAGGAACTTTAAGTTTTATTGTTTTTTGGTTGGGTCATAAAGTTCAATGACATCATGAAGTTTAAATTTTAAAGTTTTTATTTTTGTCATAACATATTTTACTTAATTTAATTATCATGAACTTTTTCTCTCCCACAATATCATTTTCATAGCCTTATTTTATTACAACTTTCATTCTCATTTAAATTCTGAAAAGTAATTAAAATCAACGAAAACTTTAAACCGAAAAACATCACACTTTACGCTTTGCTGTACACCACAAGTGTTACACAGTGGAGCAAAATGAAAACAAGCAACAAGAAGAAAAAATGCATAAAATCATTTACTTCAATGTGGATGCTTAATGGTCAAAAGTAAAAGTTTTTCTGGTTTCTTTACAACCAAAAAAAGAGCAGAAACAAATATTTAAAACATTTTTTTTTTTTTTTTTTTTGTTTTAAATATGCCATAAAAATGAAAACAACACAAAAATCATAAAGAACTTTAACACTGAAAACGAAAACAACAAATAAACACAAACAAATATTTAATAAATATTACAAAAAAAAAAAAAGTAAATAAGAGATGAACAGCCAGAAACAACTGCGAACCAAACAACAACAAAAAAAAACAAGAAAAGAATTTCACTGTCATTATAACATGGTCAGTTAAAGTTGGAGGCGGTTTTTTTTCCTCATCTTTTATAAATAGTATCTGTGTGTTGTTTTGTTTCATTTACAGATACAACATGCTGAAGTTGTTGCTGTTGTTTTAGTTTATTTTTTTACTTCTTTACATTACTTTCAACTGCTTTAAAACAAGACAACAGAAAACATACCAAAAGATGGTGATGACCTGATTTGCATACCCTGGTTTATGTTAAATTATAAGTGTGTGTTTTACTTATATATGTATATAAACATACACTTACATATTGTCTACATAAATAAAAATAAATATTTACATACCTATTTACTTAGTCAGAGTCATGTGACAACAGTCGGACATTTGGTTTGTCAGACTAAGTTTTTTTTTTTTGTTACAATTAAATGTGTAAAAGAAGTCAGGTATTTTATGGTATTTTTGTAATGACTTACAACCAACCTGAAAGAGTGATTGCTACAGTCGTTTTCTATGAATGTTAAACTCTTCAATACCCTACAGTAAAACTAAAATAATTTAAACAATTAATTTTGTCATTCCACGTTAGATTCTAAAATGATCTAGCTATGGGGTGTATGACTTAAAAATGCGGGACTTTTTCAAATTCTTGGCTTTTATTTTGAAACACTTGTACAATATAAATTTATTCACAGTATTGGCCATTGTTAGCGATGACCTTTTCCCATCTTCCTGGCAATATATTGATTCCAAGCCAAGAGAACTGCTCAGCTTTTGAGGCCAAGAACGAATCAAGCCAATGTCGGATACTCTGTTACAAAGTGAAACGTATCCCAGAGAGAGCGTTCTGCACCGATCGAAACAAATGGTATTCGGACGGGGCAAGGTCTGAACTATAAAGCGGGTGAGACATAACTTCCCAACCACTTCATTATAAACAGTTTTTAAGAGGTTTCATGTCTGGCCTCATATTGTGGTCGATTTTCAGCAAATGCTCGCTTCAAACGAATCAGTTGCGTTCGTTATAGATTCCCTGAGATGGTCTGGCCAGATTTCAGCAGCTCATAATAGATAGAACCCTTTTGTTCCAACCAAATACAGAGCACTTCCTAAGACCCATGGATATTCGGGTTTCGTAATCGCTCCATTTTTCATCGCAAGTTATGATTCAGTGCAAGAATTATATCCTTTTATAGCGATCAAGCATAATTTCGGAGATGCAAAATCGTTTTTCAGGGTCTCTTGCCTTCAATTCGTATGCTAACCAATTTCCCTGCATTTTAATGAGTCCTGCTGCTCACAAATGTCTTAAAATTGGTGCTTGAGTAGCTCCCAATAATTTTTCAAGCTCTTGTTGAGTTTGACAACAATCTTCATGGAGTATGTAATGGCACCATTTCCTGGTCTTCAAACTTTTTTGGTTGGCCTGGACGATCTTTGTCAAAATCACTTTTGAGCCGAACAAACCATCACACGCATCTTGAAACCGATGAAACACATTCACCATAAGCTTGTCAATTCAAAGAAGTAAAGCAAAACTTCCCGCATATGACGCTTTGTTGGTACAAAATTCGGCATTTTCAAAGCTAAATAAAACTTTGCTAGTGTAAACAGTAAATGTTCAGTGAGAATAAATGACAGATACGTAGCCTTTAAAAGACCAGGGTTTTCCAAAAAGAGGTGTCATTTTGAAGCTTTTATTCTTTGACATTTCACAAGTTGAAACTACGCCATTACTAAACATGGAATGCTACACGCTGCAACAACTCAATGAGTTTAATTATTAAAATTCACTACAAAAATGGTGAAAATCTCACAGTCACAGTTCGCAAAACTAAAGCAATTTTGGGTCGTCGTGAAGCACCTTGTCGGACCGCAATACAGAAATTGATGAAAAAATTCGAGCTTTTGGGACAAGTTAGTGATGTGAGGAATGAAACCCGTGCATGTCGCTCAAGAACAACTGAGAATATTGCTGCTGTAGCCCAAAGTGTTGAAGAAAACCCAGGTTTGTCAATTCCTCGTCGTTTTTTGGAATTGGGCATTCCACAAACGTCATTACACCGTATTTTGGATTATATTGATCTGGACAACGTTTACTATCAACAAGATGGCGCTACGTGCCACACATGCAACGAAACCATTGCTCTTTTACGGGAAAGCTTCCGGAACGTGTTATCTCTCGAAGAGGTGATCACAATTGACCACTGAGATCTTGTGATTTAACACCTTGCGACTTCTACCTTTGAGGCCACGTGAAAGATAATGTATACGCCAACAGACCAGCGTCGATTCAAGACCTCAAAAATATAATTCGTGAGGCTATCGAGGACATAGGGCAGCCACTTTGGGATTTGGTTATGGAAAATTTCATAAAAAGGATATGGTCCTGTAAGCGTGGTCGTTGTGGCGATTTGTCTGATGTTGTTTTTCATTATTAACGGCATACCTTCCTCTTTATTATGAAATAAACATCCGAACATTTATCTCAAAAAATGCCATTTTTCTTTGAATACCAAAATAACACCTCTTGTCGGAAAACCCTGCATACCCCTGCATTAAAAACGGCGTTCAAAAGATACACCATTCGTATTGTAAATCCCTCATTTTTAAGTCACACACCCAATAATGATTCAAATCAAATTCTGCAAAGTACGGATCATAACTGATTCAAATCCTCATGGAAGGACAAAACTACATATTGATGGTGGGCATACAAAATGCGGCACAGCGAACACAACACTCTACCGTTTGACTAAATCAAATTGAAACAAAGTTTGGTTTTTAAACAAATACAACACAAATAACAGCAAAACTCTCAACGAAGCTGGCTCGGAAATTTCTCTTTTGGAGTGACTTTCCTCTAAGGTTCTCTTAAATATGGTCAAATATCAGCGCGAGAAAATCAACAAAAAGCGCTGTAATATCACAGTGTGAAATATCTGATGGTTTATAGTTCTTTGGAAAATATCTGAAAAACAGAGTATTAATAACGATATCGGTTATTCATAACAATATAATACTCTACACTGAGTATATGAGCAAAATATTCTTCCTTTCAAATTTCAATAATTTTTATCCTGAGTATTCTAGGTACCGCAATACCGGTCGTCATGAAATTTGGTCGCGTGATTTCTTTATTTTTAATTGTGAAACTTAATTGAGATTTATGCTCGTTAAAGTGATTTTCGAATATTATATGGTCAATTATAATTTGATCCCCCCAAAAAAAAAAAAATTTAATTTCAAAGAAAGATATTCTGAGTCGATGGGTATACCTTAAGTTGGGTGTTGGACTAATAATTTTTGGATTTACAAACATCAGCACAAACGCATCTGTATATTTTAAAAAACTGGTTCGAATGGAAAATTATTTACAAACTAAACGTAGAGGATGATATGACCTATCAGAAAATCACCACCCAGTTAGAATACATGGCAAAATTCATTGAAATCTGTCCGTATTTGTTCGAGTTACGAGCTCTACAAAGTTTTTCACACTAAATGTGGTCGAAGCTGACAACCTGTATCTGTATCTACATTTTGATTAACACAATGATCAATAATTTAATTTTCTGAAAGCTTATGTCCCCCTCTAGGATTGAAGCTAAAATTTGAGCATAGAAAGACTTACAATTGAAGCTTAAGTTGGAATACACAATGACCTAAGAATGAAACTCAAATTAGAGTATATACTTATACCTACGATTGAATCTGAAATTAGAATATTGAAAGATCTACTATTGACTCTCAATTTAGTCGGTGATCCAACCTTCAATGTTAATACATTAGGTGGCCGGCTGGTTCCAATGAATGCAAAAATTTAGTAGGATAATCGACAGCTTGTTCTTCGTTCATTACTTTGTCAATCGATTTGTATTTTATTGTTTCGCCAGGCAGTTTCAATTGTATTTGCTTATTGAGCTTGTTAACATCATAATTTGTTGGTGCCAAAATTGCATATTCCCACAACCAATCCGAATTTGTGTAGTTGGTTGTAAGACTTGGGAATACCTTGTCGACAACGGTTTGAATATTCATTTGCATTTGTCAGAAGTTCGGGAACGAAATCTAATTTGTGGCGGGATCAAGGTTATGTGACGGGATCAAGATTTCGGCAGAAGAGTATTGCAGCAAATGCAGACACATGTTCGTTCATAGCGTTCGGCTTCTGTAGCTTCATTTCAAGTGAAATAAATTTGAAGGATCTTCGCATCATCATTGGGAAGAGGGAACAATGATCCAATTCTGTGGTACATTTGGCCTTGAACTTTAAAGGTGGGCATGAATCCGACGTCATTTGAAATTCATTAGTGGTATAGTATAAAAATTTGCCAGGCTTTTCTGAAGATTCCGTGAAAATTTTATCAAAATCGGTCAAGCTGTCTTTGATTCCATACGGAACATATATACACACATCTGCGGTATAATGTACACATCCGTCCGCCCACAGACCGAATATCAAAAATCTGACTTTACAATGTTTCCCGCTGGGCTATTCTAAAGATTCCCTTGAAAATTTCAGTAAAATCGGTCCAGCCGTTTTTTATATATATATAGGAATTAGTGGTATAATGTAAACATTTTATTTTGCAACGCCCCTCCGCGCACAGACCGAAAATCAAAAATCTGACTTTACGGTGTTACTGTAACCATTTGAAAATTTCTACTAGTTTTTCAACTATATTACGGTCACTGCAATTATTTATATAATTGCCGTAACCATAATATGGTAAAGTTACGATTATCGCAGTGATATATATGATTATAGTAAATAATTGTATTCTTATGGCAATCATTTTCACTATGAATCATTGTATCATAATATGTTGTTCTCAGATTTTGATAATCATAAGCCAAAAGCAACATAATGTGGTAAATCTTTCATCATAAAAATGGTAGTCAAAAACATATACTTATTTACTACAATCAGGTAAATGACTACTACAATCATGTGAATAGTAACTTCAACATGACTACGGCAATCATATAAATAATAACAGTGACCATAATATTGTTTAAAAACTTGTAAAAATATGGAAATGGTTAGAGTAAACATTTGAAACTATATTTTGTATCTAAGTGTATACTGATTGAAGCTCAAATTGGAGTATAGAAATCATTCAAATGATGATAATTCAAATAAACTAACGTGAAGGGTACATAAGATTCGGCACAGCAGAATACAGAAATCTTACTTAATCCTATGTCGGATATAGAGTTTAACAGAGACTTATACAACTTTCTGCACCGAAAACTAATCGGGATTATTTCAATTAATACGTTTTCTATCATATTTTGGATAGTGTAAAAAGAAAACCACAATATTATTCAATGTGTCTTAATTAACACATAAGGATTCGTTTAGAAACTTATTTAAAGAATTTATAAGTTTTCTATTGTCTCTGTCATTCACGTTTGTAGCTTAATATTATGCAAACCTCAGCTCTAATAAGACACATGACTGTAGGGCATTTGCTAGTAACTAAAAGAGTTTACTCTAACTTTGCTTAATTGCGTATTTTTTTTCTTCTGTTTTTAACAAAAAAAAGCAAACCATCCAGAAATTTTTAAATAATTTTTATATTTACATTTGCATTTGAATGAGCTCTACTTTGCATAAATACTTATGTGTGTGGGAAATATTTGTCGACATTTTCTAACAGAGAAAAGAGAGTCTGTAAACAAGAATGTTCCAAAAAAAAATAAAAAAAAATAGGAAGTTAAAGTACATCATCATCAACATATATTCAATTATTTAAATACATATAAACTCAATTACATTCACACTAAAACATACATAAAGGTTGTTTTTTAAGCCTGATAGAACTTGAAATTCTAAAAAAATTCAAGGCGGTTATTGAAAAGCGAATTCTTGATGTCCAATTTTTAACCACTTTTCAAGTATTGCTGACCGTGTGTCACGAATAACAAGAACAATGTTGGCATCTATGGCGTCAATTGTTGCCGGTTTATCAGCATAATCCAGTCACTTCACGTGGTTCCACAGGAAATAATCTAAAATCAAACTGCAAGTTTGGAGACCAATTGACACGCCCATTTCTCGAAATAAAAATATCGTTTGAGGTCGATGTATGGCACGTAGCGCCATCCTGTTGAAACCACATCTCGCCCGGATCAATGTCATCCATATTTTAAAACAAAACATCATTTATCATTGTGCATTAACGATCTTTATTGACCGTAACGCGAGCTCCAGCTTTATTTTTGACACGCGCATTTCTCGAAATAAAATTATCGGCTGCGGTCGCCGTATGGTACGTAGCGCCATCCTGTTGAAACCACATCTCGCTCGGATCAATGTCAACCATATTTTCCAAAAAAACATCATTGATCATTGTGTGTTAACGATCTCCATTGACCGTAACGTGGGCTCAGGCTTCATTTTTGAAGAGATGATGCTACCAACGTGTAAACCGCATCCAAGGGAACATTCTTCTGGATGTAATGGATTCTGTAGGATCTGTTGTGGATTGGTCTTACTCTATATGCGGCAATTTTGTTTATTAGCAAACCTTTTAGCCAAAAATTAGCCTCATCGTTGAACATTTCGCGATAAAACTGATGACAGATTTTAAGAGTAAATTTGAATAATTTGATAGCCTTGTCCAAGCGTCAATCTATTCCTGATGATCTGTCAGAGTAAACTGATCATATATGTTAAAAATTGGAAGCAGTATGACGGTTCTATCGATGTGAAAAAACACCCTTTACCATCATGTTTTATACATAAAGACCACTTAGAACAGGAAGTGCAATTGAAAGTGTGAAATGAGTGGTTCTCATTTTCAACAAAATGTTTGCACACACACACACACAGACATTGAAAAACAAAAAGCGGAAATTGAAATCTTATTAGAAAAACCCACACTAAAGAACAACAGCAACATAAAATAACATTACAATCACACACTCTCTTATCAGTTACATTATATTATATAACACAACATCAGCAACATCTCTATCATTGATGTCGACATCAAACAATTTGAAAACTCATAAAAAATTAATTGAATTTTATGTTTTTCTTACAGTTTGTGTGTGTTTTTCTTTTTTTTCCAACACTTCACTTACAAAAAGCTTTAGCAAAAAAATTTGTTGTACAACTTTTTATATTAGTTGCCAAACCAGGAAAACTAAATGAATGAATGAATAAATGACTGACTGCCTCCAAGCAGGAGCAGCAGCCATCTTTACCAAAGTAAAATGTAAAACTTGTTAGTAAAGAAAATTATCAAAACTTTAAAGTCTGACAAATTGCAAAAATTTAAAATTTTGATAAGTCCATTAATTTTCTTCCCACAGCGCACTACACAGCTTCTCTCGTGCAGCCACAAAAAAAAAAAACAAGCAAGTTTTTGAAGAAAAAACTTCAACATTATATAAGAAGTATTGAGCTGTTATTTGTTATATGGCATGTCATCTTTCTAATACAACTTTATCTGGATTTTTTTCACCTTTCTTTATCTTGTGCTTTTTTTTTTGTCATTATTAACGTAAATTTTTCCATGGTTTAGTTATGTTTATAATATTGTTGTTGTCACTGTAGCTGCCACTTTTACCTCTTCATTGAAAGTTGTGAGAAAATTTTTATGTTTAACTTTAAATGATGATCAATAATAAAGTTATATGACCCCTATCGATAAATTTTAGGTTATTATTGATTCTTTTAAGCGAAGGTTTCATGAACTTCTTTAAATAGTAGAGATTTTTTTGAGAAACTTTGAAAGATAACACAGGTCAACAAATAAAGAAATACAAGTAAGAGTGTTTTATTCAGCTGTGCCGAATCTTGTATACCCACCATCAATATGTGACAATAAAATAATTTTCTGATATACAGGTTACGAAAAGATTAATTATGGAGCGATCCTCCCAAAATTTGATAGAAAGATTTAGGTTAATATAAAATATGTTTATGTGCAATTTCATCACGATATTGATTATTACATTTAAGACAATTATGAATGTGATTATGAATATGATTTAAAAAAATTTCAAAATAATAATATTTTGAAGTAATTTGTGCAGCATTTATCTTGAACTTTGTTAGCAGTAATTTCGGTAAATATATCTCTACATCTATTTAAATTAAACACAATTTTAAAAAATTGTACTCCTCAGCGTATGATTGATATTAATTAATGACTTTTTGCACAATTTTAGCTATAACTAAGCAATATATTAAACCAGCTACAACAAATATACAACAAATAAAAGCTTAGACCTTAGGCTAACATAAATTATACAACTTATAAAGTTTTAAGAAAATTTCTTTAAAGAAAATTTTAAAGGAAAATATTTTTTTACAATTAAAAAAAAATTTTAGTTTTTGAATTCGTTTAACAATATTCAAAAGTAATTTAAGCAAACTTTTAAATATCTCTGCTACTGTTGCTACTGTAAAATTTAAAATATCTCTGCAACTGTTTAATGTGAATCACATTTTAGAAAATTGTGCTCTTTAGCGTATGATTTATATTATTTCCTGGCTTTTTTCACAATTTTAGCTATTTTTTGGTGTTGCCCATTTTCAACACCAAACCATATCAACAGAGAGTATTTGTGGAAAATTTCATACAGCTAGCTGCTTTTCTTTGATCCTAACAGACAGACGAACAGACATAGCTAGATCGCTCTAGAATTTCATTTTTTGTCATTCTAAACGGAATGACAAAATCAAAATCTTTTTTGATGGTTTTGTATTAGGTGTGCTTTCGAAACACCAATAATGTTTTTAAATTTTGTTTCCTACTTGTAGCCTTTCAATATTTTTCAATATTGGTTGTCATAAGAAAATTCGTGTGCCACTTTCAATATTTCTATAAACAAATCGATATTGTTACGTTTTAACCTTTTAAAAACGGCGGTTTATTTCCTTTAAATAAACCGGATACTTTTGATTGCAAATAAAAGCAGTTTTAGTAGTTTTAAATTGTAACAACTCTTTATTTATTCAAATGCACAACAACAACAGTCTAAATAGTCAATATGTGCTTTTAATATACACACACACGTTTATAATGCACAAACTTAAATGTACAATACAGTTGATGTTAACTCTAACAGCGCCTCCGATAAACTCAACTCACGACTGCAACCTCTGCCACTATTTATACATGCGCCATCTTTCGTGAATCTTCTACAATGCTCTTAACGGACAAACTAGTATCTTCAAATTCTAGAGCTTTCAATGTCAATGTTAGCAGCTTAAACATTTAGTGTTGCCATACTTATAAACAATGCTAATAACCGCATGCTATCAATATTGTTGATAAGTAGAAGCTTCTACTGATGGACGTGTTTATAAACATGATGAATGCTCCAGCCAGCTGTTACAGACTGCTAAATTCAAACCGCTATTGCAAATTCGTAACAATATTAACCTTAAGTCCTCATCGGAAAAAAGTTGTCGCAATGACAGAAATGTGTTTTGTTGTGAATACTAAGTAAAAAAGTTTAGAAAACCTATTACAGACTTAGTGAGAAATACATATCTTAATTAGTTTAAGATGGAGATTAAAGCCCTGAATAAGCGGTAAAAGTACTCATTTGAAGTTTGATTTACATATGATTTGAAGAGAACCGAACAACCACATTGATTTCTAATTTTGTGTAGGTAAAATACATGGTATGTATAAGAGGAAAATGACACATTCTGATTTACCGGCTGCTTATAGGCCTATACTCTAGTCATACCACGTAACATCTCCAATGAATCAACATCTATCAGATTTGGGGGACACAGAGATGTCGGAAGTTTATTCGGATCAACATGACAGCGATTTTGAAGTGTTAAACACGCCTTCACTTTATCACAAGATGGCTTAAGTGACTTAATAAGAGACCTTGACCTTTCCAAAGCGAGATCTTAGCTGCTATCATCTAGCCTCAAAGAAAGAAATCTTTTAATTCAAGGTTCGAAAGTCTCATTTTATCGCTGCCGGTAGAAAGAAACTCTTCCACTTTTCAGCTCAGAAAATAATGAAGTCTTTTGTATGGTTTTGTGGGGATTTTAATGAAAAGGGGACTTCAAGCTACAAAGCTGATGAATGGAGATTGTTTATAGAAATCTCAAAGCGAAGTTTAAAATGTGTTTAACTAGATATTGGAAATAATCATGCAGCTTTATCTTGTCTTGCTATGACCATTGCACATTCTACAAGAGGAGTCTCAAAACGTAGATCTTGTTTTAAACCACCAATGACTTGTTAGGTCAACAATTTTGGTACACTAGATTTCCATGTTTCATCTGTTTATGAGACAGCAGAGCAAAACATGACCATTGGATCAAGAAATTTTGGCCTCTGTGAGAAAACATGACGGTTGGTAAACAAATTATTATAAACCCGCTTTTGGTTTCCAGAGATAAGATCATTTTGCCGCCATTACACATCAAATTGAGACTTGTGGACAAGTATGTGAAGGCTTTAGATAAAACAGATAACAAAAAACTGATAAAACTTTTGCTTTCTTTCAAGACTTTTAATGAAAGATAACGATTTCGTAAATTCAACACCCAGACAAAAAATGTAGTTGTACATGTTTACTAAGTATAACATTTTCAACATTTTTAAAAGTTTATTAAAAATATGATGATCACTGTAATTATTTATATAATTGCGGCAACCTTAATATGTTTAAGTTGACATTCACATGATTGTAACAAACATATATATGATTGTAGTTAATAAACATATGTATATGGAAATCGTTCATTATGAATCATTCAATATGTTCTCAGAATATGGTATAATATTTTATCATAAAAATGGTTGCCACGTACATATACTTAATTACTACAATCACATATATGTTTGCTACAATCATGTGAAAAATTTTGCAACCGTTGTGAAAAATTTCTTAGGAAATCAACAAGCTGGAAATTAAATTAAAGTTAAACACCTTTAAATTCGATTTAAAAATCTTCGATGTAATATGAGCACAAAAGTACACTATTTGCACAGACATTTAGTCAAGATTCCTGAAAATCTTGAATCGTATAGCGTTAACAAAGAGAGCGTTTCAAGATTTAAAAGTGATGGAAGATAGATACCAATGCCACTGGTATGAACATATGATGGCAGATTACTGTTGGAGTATCACACGGGAGTGTGTTAAGGACTTACATCGTAGAAAATCTAAAAAACCTGTAAAATAGTTTAATAAAAAGCTGCAAAATCGAATTAAAAAAAAAAAAAAAATTATTTTTCACAAAAAAAAATTTTACATAAAAATGTTAAATATTTTTAGGTAAACAAAATTAAAATTTTTTTTTCAAAATTTAAAATAAATAAAATTTTTCAAAATATTTTTTTTTAATTTTTTCCAATTTTTTTTTTTCCAAATTTTAAAAATTTTTTTTTTTTTTTTGATTTATTAGAGGAAAGAAATTTATGCCAAAAAACTTTTTTGGTAAAATAAAAATTCGGGTTTAAAAATGTTTTTCCCGATTTTGACCCATTGTAGGTCCAAATTACTATAGCCTTATATACATCGTTGCAATGGACATTGAAATATCTATTATTAGATATCCATATTGTCTATATTAATGACTTAATCCGGATATAGATAAAAAAATGGGCCAAAAATCGAGGTTGTCCCGGTTTTTTCCTTACATCTCAGCTATTTGTTTGACGATTTTCTCGAAATTTAGAAGAATTCCTGATATATTGATGTATGAATCACGTATGTAAGTTATTTGATTTCAACATACAGACGGACAAGGCTATATCGACTTCGCTCTCTATAGAGATCCAAAATATATATACTTTGTGGGGTCGGATATGAAAAATGTAGAAAATGACACTCATGGTGATGGGTATAATTAGGTGATATGACTTCTGTACATATGAAACTTATAAAGTTTTTTTTTGGTCTTCAGATATTCTTCTTATATTTTTATTAGCACTAAGTAGCGTACCTTAATCTAACTCTTATGCCATCTAGCTAAACTTTTCCTGCGTTTAAATCATTATTCTTTTCCCATCAACCTTTTATTCATTCCACATTTAATTTTTCATCGCTCTGTTGATAAGAAAGCACCAAAAGACAAACTTTCAATAAGACATTTTGTTCATTTTGTCCTTCCCCCCCCCCAGGAGCTCAATAAAAAAATTATCTAACGAATAACTCTCTATATCATTGTCAATTTTCGATATATCTACCATAATCATATACATACATACAACATACGATTTTGTACACATCAGAATGTAAGTTTCTCTAACGAGTAGGAAATTTTCAAACTTCCATACATAGTGTGTAAGTGAGTTAGTGTGTGCGTGCATGAGAGAGTGTTTGAGTGAGTGCTACAAACATATATTAAAGTCATGTACGTTCTTTTACCCATCTTTTGCCAAAGTTGCTATGCGAAGTAAGTGTGTAGTTTTGTGTTAGTTGAATTTTTTTTTTTTTTTTTGCGGGTGTGTTTAACAGGAAAATTGATGAAATTGATGTCGTGTCATGTCTAATGTCAAATGAGCTGCTGCCGGTTACAGTAAATGCAACTTCAATGCTAAAAGTAAAATAAACTAAAGGAAAATGTTGAGGAAAAAAAAATAGAAAAAAGTATATGCAGTGTAAATTACAAGTTGTATACATTAACACAGCTACGTATGAATACATATTAGGGTGGCCAATTATTTGGCATTTTGCGATTGACCATGATTCCATGGTTCCACGGCATCTGACAACCAAATGGGGAAAATTTGAGCAAAATCGATTAATCGATTAGGGTTTCTTGTGTGGCCGCATATTCTGGGCGTTTTTTGGTCAAAGCTCACTTCAAAATTGCGGTTGGTACAGGTTCCCTGTGATGGTCTGATCAGATTTCAGTAGCTCATAATAGATAGGATCGTTTTGCTCCCAGCAAACACAGAGCATTACCTTAGCGCCATGGATATTTGCTATTGGTATCGTTTCGGCTTGTTGGCCGGGCTTCACATACGATCTCTTACGTTTCGGTTTTTTGTAACGGATCGAGTTTTCATCGCAAGTAATGATTCGGTGCTAAAATTATCATCTTTTATAGCGTTCAAGGAGCATTTCAACATCAATTTCAAAGTGTCTCAGCTTCAATTCGTATGGTACTCAATTACCTTGCTTTTGGAGGAATCGTGCTGCTGGCAAACGTTTTAAAATTGCTGATTGAGTAGCTCCCAATGATTTGGCAAAATGTGAAAGGTATAACCTCTTAACGTTATTTTGCATTTGGTTTTAAGATGATGGAGAACAACTTACAAAATGTACAAAATACAGGACACCCTAATACTCATGCACTTCAATACAACACTTACTTAGCAAACAAACTAATCATAAGAAATGTGCGTTACATACAGACACACACAAATTGTAGGAGGCTAAACTGAAAAATGATTTCAAGTTGTAATATTTTGAAATTCCACTTAATTTATTTACAGCAGTGGTCGGCACTCATAGCCTGCTGGAGCCGAACACAACACGAATGTAAGAGAAACTTGTTACAATTTTCAATAGGGAAACAAATTAGAGATTGTGCATCAAAATCACAAAACTGAAAATTCGTTTAATGAAAACACTTTTAACTAAACACTTTTATTAATGAGGCATGGTCTGTTTGTGCCGACCACTGATTTGGAGATAGAGAAATAAGGCCACTCTAATGAATCATTTCAAATCAGAAAAAGTTCCTTCCTATGAACTCATATATTTAATGAAAGCCTTTTTGCTAATAAAAGGATAAATGAAATCTGCCAACAAATATTGGATTTTTTCTGGCACAACCCTGCAGATCTTGGAGACTGTCCTGATCTAGGGATTTTACCTATCATTTAGGGTGACAACTAGTTGCATAACTAGCAGGGGTTCAATTGACAATTTTGGATTACAATGAGACTGCCCGATAGCTAGTACATAATGTCAGTTACCTAACTGGTTACTTGATCAGATACATAACTAGTTATTTTAGCATATACAGGTGATAATTGGTCTCAACTACTCTGCTAAAAAGACATCTCATAGACAGTCCAATAACCGATTGCTTGAAAACAAACCTTCCTCCCATAACTCTCCAATGGATTACTTCTGTTGGGTAAAATAACTACTTTCTAAAGGGCAGTACCAAATAAACTTTTAAAGTGACTACACTCTAGATTACTTAGAGACACTTAAGTGACAATTGACTTCATGCTAGATTACATAGGATGTCAGTATATTTAAGCAGAAAGAAAATGAACTGTATGAGAACTATATCAACACAATTTGTATAAAACTAGTTTGTACGAATTACTCGAAATAAAAGTTTAAAGTGATTACACTCTAGATTACTTAGAGACACATAAGTGACAATTGTCTTCACCCTAGATTACATGGTAAGTATAAAGTAACCAATTGACTTCTCTCTGCACTATAAAGAGCACATACGTATCAAATGATCCAAAATATATAAATTGGAGTGATCAGACATTAGCGACTATTACTGTCCATAAGGAAATACCTTGACTTCTTGCTTAACTGCTGGGTAACTTTTCAGTCTGCCCTTGTCTAGTTGTATGCATTTAAACATCATGAGGGTATCTTACTGTATACATGTTCTATATGTATTTATGTGTTAAACATTGCACATTTTTCAATATAACATAATGACGTTGTTGTCAATTTCCCTATACCACACTCCTCTCCTCTCCACACCAACCACCACCATCATCATCCTCTACTATATATTCTACACTTCATCTACAACAATTCTCCTGCGAGCGTTATAAAGCAAAATCATCATTTTATATGTCAAATTTATTGATTCGTTGTGATCGATTGCCTTCAGTGTCAAACTGTGTAAGAATGTACCATGAATGTGTGTGTGTATCTGTGTGTGTGAGAACATTGTTAAAAATTTATAAGAGTTTATGTGTAATTTTCTACTCCCAGGTATGTTTAGCTTTGATATACAACCAATCTTTTTTTTTTTTTCTTTATTTTACAAATATTTTCGAGAGCTAAAAAAAAAAAACCCAAGAATAATGAATACTTGGGTTAAAGTGTTCAGCTTTAAATCATTTAGATATTGAATATTTATTACATAGAGTTAACAAAATACCAAGCCAAATGAAGATGGTTGTAGCCTTTTTTTCTGAAAATTTTCTGGGAAAAAAAAGTAAAAGTAAATTGATTTTTCACTGTCAGTTAGAGATTATTGGGAGAGAATTTATGATGATTTTGTATAGATTAGTGTGAGAAAAGTGAAGCATAGTTTAACATTTTCAAACTAATTACGGGAAAAGAAATCAGAGTCTGATGAAGAGAGAAAAGAGATGCAACATATGACGGCAATAGAAAAAAACTTAAATTTTTTTTAATCTTTATTTTTTATTGAATCCGCCCTTTATAGGCCTAACAATAAGTAATTAAATCTTATAACTAAAATTAAAACTATTTGTTCTCCAACAAGAGAGCCTTAATAATTTACACTTGTCACTTTGAGTAACTCTCACTCAGAGACTGATCTCCACAACTGAATGTATTCTGCCCGTTCCTACTTGTATATAGTGACGTCAGTAGCTTATCCAGACTGTATGCAACATATCCTATCGGTTGTTCAATTGGGAACAGCTGTTTAACACTACAACTTCGGGCGACTGTTCAATACAGACTTTTCGTTCGACTGTTCAAGATAGCGGTTACGGAGGAGGACTATTAAATACAATGGTTGAGTTGAATTCTCCACTGCAGCGAAATGGTCGCAAGTATAATGCAGAAAGAAAATTCAAGTTGTCTAAATAGGGGATTGGAATGAATGTTAAATACAGCGACTTCAGTCAATTGTACGAAATTTCAATATGAGAGACTTTTCGACTGCTTGATAAAATAACATCGCTCAACAGTTCTATACAGGAGATTATCTGTTCAGTCGCTTGAACGAAACAGCAATCAGATATTTCGACTGTTTATAAACGGGGAATTGAACGAATGTTTCAAACAGTGACTTCGGTGGTCAATACAGCAGCTCCGGTCAACTGTTGAATAAAGTCAATTCATCGACTATTCAATGCAAATTTTTATCAAATAAATTGGTCTACTGTTCAAAACAGTATGTTTATTAATTACATCAAATTTGATAGATTTTTCAATACAGTGATTTCGACCTACAGTTCCATACATCAACTTCATCATTTGAACAATACAGCAACATCATAGATTGTTCAGTACTTGGTGTAATGGAGATCATCTGTTCAATTCATGGTTTTGACTCACCGATTTTAAATGACTATTAAATACCGGGACTGCAGTCAACTGTTAAGTACTAATGTGGTACTTTGGTCAATTGTAAAATACATCGATTTGAATAGGCCCACTGTTCATGCGTAGTTGCCGCATTAAACAATCAATCAAAGTGCTGGTTCACACACGTCATGTTTACTTGCGCAAGTCATGAGTTTGTACATAAGAGAGGTGAGAAGAATGGAAAAATGTTCTTCTTTTTCTTCATCTCTCTTATATAAACTCAAGACTTGCTGAAGAAAACTTGACGTGAGTGAACTAGGACAAAGTCTCGGTATTAAATATTCACTTAAAGTTATATATCAAACAGTCGACGAAGACTGCCGGCCAAAGTATTGAACAGCAAACTGATCAGATTGGCTTTACTATACACTCGACTGAGGGATTCTTTTCCAACAGTCAAGCGAAGCCACTTAATTGAATAACTGAAGTCCCGGTTTTGAAAAGTAGAGCAGAGTCGCTGTATTTATATATTAAAAAATCGACAATCAAAAACAGTCTCTGAATTGAACAAGAGTTGTACCGGACAATCCATGATCCAATCCATAAACAGTAGGCCGACTAAACAGTCAATCAAAGTCGTTATATTAAATAATCGATCGAAGTCTCTGTATGGAATAGTCTTCTGAAGTCTACGTTTGAACAGTCGACCGAACTGCAAACTGATCAGATTGACTTTACTAAACACTTGATTGAAGAATTTCGAAGTCACCGAAGTCACTTTATTGAATAACTGAAGTTCCGGTTTTGAAAAGTCTAGCAGGGTCGCTGCATTGATATATTAAACAATCGACCATCAAAAACAGTCTTTGAATTGATCAAGAGTTATACTGGACAATCCATGATCCAATCCATAAACAGTGGGCTAACTAAGCAGTCAATCGAAGTAGGTAAATTAAATAACACAGTGCAACACGAAAAAAAATAACCAAATACGGACACCACTACGAGATAAAAGACCAAAAAAGGTCCCGTATCTCACAGTTTTGCGCAAAATGGAAAAAAACTTTAAAAAAAATCGATTTTTTACCTTTTTTCCCCTGTTTAGGTTCATATGTAGCAAACCGTTCAAAATTCAAGGAAACAATTAACTACAAAAATGTACCTAAGATCTCAGTAAAGAACTTTCTAAAACATATTAACTTCCTAGAAATGATTCTTAACACCATTTTGGACCATAAACTACTAAATTATTATAAACTATAGCATACTTTTAGGCAGCTTAAAAAAATGTATTTCTAATTTTTCTAAGTTATATGCGATTTTGATTTTAAAGATGAAGTTTTTTTGATTTTACATGTTCACAATTGTTGTTCCTTCTGAAGAGAGCTACAACTTTGGCTCAGAGAGTAAATCAAAATTCCAAACTATTTGCAAGATATGAGCCTGAGAAAATTACCACTTTTTTGCAAAAATGACACCGAGGCCCCAAATCTTTGGGGGCCCATAAAAATAAAGTGCATGACTTTGGGAGAAATTGGGAGACACGGGTCTTTTTTTTTTTTTTTGGTCTTTTATCATGTAGTGGTGTTCGTATATGGTTAATTTTCCATGACTCAAAAAATTACACACAGTGTAATCGATCGAAGTCTCTGTATGAAATAGTCGGCTGAAGATACTCTATTGAGGTCTACGTACTGAACAGTCAACCGAAGTCACCGTATAAAACAGTTGGTCAAATAATCTTTATTGAAAACTGATTATTAAGTAGCGGGACATCGGTCAATTGTTCATTATTACAGTGACTTTTATCGATTGTTAAATACATACAATCATTTGGATCGGCCTACTGTTCAATAATTAAACTTCATTTAACTTTGTTGAATACAAGGACTTGAAAAGAGTGTTTAGTACCGCAACTTCTGCTGACAGCTAACTACAACGATTTTTAATCGTTCAATGAAATAAGCTGTTTTGTTTCAATTGTTTTATAAAACTAGAGAAATTAATAAACACTCCTAATTTTATATTATATTGGTCAATTTTTTAATGATTCTAAGTTTAGCAATGAGTGTTACAAACATCATCACAAGTTCACAATTAACTAGATTTTGCTAATATTAAGCAGAATCCTAATCTTTAAATAAGCTTGACCCACTTTTTCACAACAAATAACTATTAATGAAATCTAGCTAAACTAACATTATATTACCTATAGTTTTGTGCAAAAATAAATCTGCTATCCAAAACCAATCAAAAAATTTCACTTTCTTGCTTTTTTTTCTTTCTCCAGGCCACCACTTTTAATTAAATTATTATTTTGTTAATCCCCTCTATCTAGCCATCTCTCTTGTTTTAATTCCTCATTAATTCATGTGTGTTTTTTTGGACACACCAGCAGCTTAAGAAAATAAAAACAATACCATCAAGCACTTGTCATCATTCATCATTTATGGTCGAGCGTTTTTAAGTCAAGATGTTTTCACCAAAAAAAAAAAAACTAGAAACCAATTTCATATGTTCTTCATTGGTTTTAGAATATCAGTAGTTTCTTTTATTAGTAATTTTTGTGGTTTAGATTTTATACCCTTCATCATGAGTGGCAAGGTTATATAAGTTCGACATTCCGTTTGTAATTTCTACATTTTTCATTTGCGACCCCATAAAGTATACTATATTCTAGATCGTTATATATATATCCGTCTGTCCATCTGTATGTTGAAATCAACTTTATGCAGCCTTAAAATAACGTACATACATGATTCATATATTAATATATCCGCTATAGTCCCGGTTCGGTTGCTATTTAAAATTGAGAAAATCGGCCCACAAAGGGCTGAGATATGAGCAAAAACCCACGACTACCTTGATTTATGAACTATTTTTGATCTATAGACAATATAGATATCTAATGATAGATATTTCAAAGACCTTTCCAACGGCGTTTATAAAGCCATATTGATTTGAACCTACAAAGGGTCAAAATCTGGAAAATCACAAAAAAAAAAAAATATCAAAAAATTTGATAAAAAAAAATTTTTTCACTGATAAAATTTTTTCAGCAAAAAATTAAAAAAAAATAATTATCAAAAATTTGTTTTCATTTATATAATTTTTTCAGCAAAAAATTGATAAAAAAAAATTAATTTTTAAAAAATTTGTTTACCAAAAAATACTTTGGTGAAGGGTATATAAGATTCGTCATAGCCGAACATAGCTCTCTTACTTGTTTTTTTGTTTAGTGTTTTGCAATTTTCTATTTGTTCTATTGATTTGTTTTGTTTAACCACATTGGCTTGAGCTATAACCAAAATCTGTAAGGAAAAAAACCGAACCCCATGAAATTTATTGTGAAATGTAAACTCCACAAATTATTTATAATCAGCTTTGGCAAATTATATGGTTTTAACAAACAGCAAAATTGTTTGCGCATGCGTAAACTGGGTCATGATGCTCTTCACTAAATTATTTTTATTATTATTATTTTTTTTTTTTTTTTTGTTAAAGTAAAAGTTAGAAGTTTATTTTTTTTTTTTTCAAGTCATGTTCATGTTTTATTAGCAAAACTTTTAACAATAAGAGCAATTGTTTTTTAACTGCTAGAAATTCTTAAATTCTTGTTGCTATTTGTCTATAAATTTGCTAGACACTTGAAAATTCTTGGTTTCTTGACCACTTAATTTGGTTTTTAAAAAACGTTAATGATGTTTAAATATTTTGTGCTTAAAACAATAGATTCTTATTGTGTTTTGTTGTTGAAAACACTTTAAAATTTCTTTTAGAAATCAATTTGTTTTCTATGAAATTAATTAGTTTATTTTGATTATTTTTAAAGAATTTAACACAAAAAGAAACAAGAATCTTTAAATTTTAAAGATTAATTAAGGCCACGGTATAGGCATTATTTCAAACTAATTAATGAGCCAATTATAAACGTTAAATTTTTTCGAGTTTAATAAGAAAAGGGTGTGTTTTGGATTTTTGTAACAGTAAAGTTTTTTTTAAATTGTTAGAAAAGAATTCAATACAGTTCAAAGACAACTGATCAAAACGGTTTATACATTTAGTTAATGCATTTCTAATAGTTTGATTAATAATAAAAGTAGTTTGTGTTTAGATTAATAATAAAAGTAGTTTGTGGGTTAAATATTCAGCATATAGGAGTTTAAAATAAACAACTGAGATATGTATTTAAAAGCAGATATCAGGTACTTTTTATAGGGTAACTAACCTTTACCTATACAAAGATAATGTTTGGAACAATCGACTAAAATTGCTGTAATGAACCGAAGAACAACTTCGCTCCTAATTCCGATCAAAGTTATTTTATTGAACAATGAAAGTTACCGTAGAGAATACTAAATCAAAATCGGTGAACACAAACCATCGCTCAATGTCGCTGTATTGAATAGTATCCCGAGGTTGATATATTTAATAATCGAACAGCACTTTATTTCACAATTGACCAAATACCACATATTTAACAGTTTTATATTACAAATTGGTAGACTGAGTATTACCGATTGTTGAAAATCTATCTATATAAATATATAAATGTCTTTGTAAGTTTGTTTGTTTATTTGTTTGTTTGTTTGTTTGTTTGAGCATCACGTCTAAACGGCTGAACCGATTTTATTGAAATTTGGAACGTAGATAGATCCTTACTTGGAAGCGTCAATAGGCTATAAATTGTTTCAATACTTGGACCAGAAAGGGATAAAAAGGGGGAAAAACGGGTAAAATTGGTACCTTTAGTTTTTAAACAATAATTACTAAACTGCTGAACCGATTTTTACATCGACAAGGGTAGCGAAGCGCACCGGGTCAATCTAGTATCTATATAAATATATAAATGTCTTTGTAAGTTTCTTTGTTTATTTGTTTGTTTGTTTGTTTGAGCATCACGCCTAAACGGCTGAACCGATTTTATTGAAATTTGGAACGTAGATAGATCCTTACATTTTTTCAATATTTGGACCAGAAAGGGATAAAAAGGGGGGAAAACGGGTAAAATTGGTACCTTTAGTTTTTAAACAATAATTACTAAACGGCTGAACCGATTTTTACATCGACAGGGGTAGCGAAGCGCACCGAGTCAATCTAGTAAATAATAAAAAAACAATGTATGGAACTGTATACCAAAGTCACTGTTTTGTACAGCCGAAGTTGCCGCATTAAACAATCAATTAAAGTGCTGGTTCACACACGTCAAGCTTACTTGAGCAAGTCTTGTGTTGGTAAATGAGAGAGGAGAGGAAAGGGGACAAATTGTCCTCTTTTTCTTCCACTCTCTTCTATAAAGTCAAGACTAGCTAAAGTAATCTTGAAATCACTATATTGAATAGCCGAAATTGCCGCATTAAACAATCAATCAAAGTGCTGGTTCACACACGTCAAATTCACTTGAGCAAGTCTTGAGTTAGTAAATGAGAGAAGAGAGTAAATTGGACAAACTGTCCTCTTTTTCTTCCTCTCTCTTCTATAAACTCAAGACTAGCTCAAGTAATCCTGAAATCACTGTATTGAATAGCCGAAATTGCCGCATTAAACAATCAATAAAAGTGCTGTTTCATACACGTTAAGTTTACTTTAGCTAGTCATGAGTTTGTAAATGAGAGAGGAGAGATGGCAAATTCTCCTATTTTTCTTCCTCTCTATTCAATAAACACAAGACTAGTTCAATAAAACTTGACGTATGTGAACCAGCTCAAAGTCTCTGTATAAAATATTCAACCACAGTTACTATATCGAACAGTTTACGAAGTCGCTTAATTGAACAATCAGCTGAAAGCACTGTATTGAATTGAAAACTTATAAGATTGGCATTACAAAACACTCGACTGAAGGATTATTTTGGCAACAGTCAAACGAGAGAGTCTCCGTAATGATATATTAAACATTCGACAATCAAAAAAAGGCTCTGAATTGAACATGAGTTGCACTGGACAATCGTTGATATATTAGACAATCAATAAAGTAAATAGTAGGCCAATTAAACAGTCAATCAAAGTCGGTATATTAAAAAATCTAACGAATTCTCTTTTTGGAACAGTCGGCTAAAGTTACACTATTGAAGTATATGCGTTGAACAGTCGATCGAGTTAACCGTATTAAACAGTTGGTCAAATAAACTTTATTGAAAAATCAACCGAAGTTGGTATAATGAGCAATTCATCGCAGATACCACAGCCGATAAGATTCACAGAATTTAATGACATAAGAATTGTTTGAAGTCTCATCATTGCACAGCCGACCGAAATCGTTGTAGTGAACCATCAACCAACCGAAGTAAACACATAATTGACTTCAATTGCAAAATTAGTCCATTCCCATGACAATTGCATATGCCTTCCGAAAAAACCTGACAGCCCAAAGAGTGTCAATTCTGCGAGGTCACTGCATTGATGATTCCATCAAAGGCACGGTATTAACCAGAAGATAAGAGACACTGTATTTACCAACTCTACAATCGAGTGCAGTCTTTCCATTGAACATTCAACCGAATTCGATATAATGAACCTTCAACCAACCGTAGTCACTTCAGCAAACACTGTCGACAGCAGTTGAGCTGTTTCAATGACAGAATAGCTTACCAAAGCCTATCGACCTCTCAATACTGAACAGCCGGTCGAGATTGCAGTCTTGAATTGTCGACGGAAATTGCAGTATGGAACAGTCAATAAAAGAAGATGTTGTAAGGAATTGATATTTGCCTCCAAATTGGACAAGAGTCGCTAAAATGAATCCACCAAAGTTATTCTATTAAGGCAATCGAATAATCAGCCAAATACCCTGTATTGTACAATCAAGCGGAGCCGATGCACTGAACAGTCGACCAAAGTCGCAGTTTTGAACATTCAACCAAAGATTTTGTATTAAAATCGGTAAATTTTCCTGGATATATCAATCATATGAAGTGTATTAAACATTTTATCGAAGACACTGTATTAAACAATAGATAGGAGTGTCTACGTTTAACAGACTACTTAAAACGAAATACCCTTAATTCAACAGTCGACCATATTCAATAATCGAATCGAATTCAGAAGTCAATGTTTAATAAACCGTCATCAGAAGTCATTATATTACACAGTTGACCGATGTTGGATTTGGCAATCAAAGACTCGGTATGGAACAGACCACAAAAGTCGCAATAATGAATGGTCAACTGAAGTTACTGTAGACCCAAGCCACCGTATTGAATTTTCAGTTATACAGTCAACTGTATCCGATTGAACCGTCCATTGAAGTTAATGCAATGATTATTCCATCGAAAGCACTGTAATGAACAGTAGATAGAATCAAAGTCTAGGAATGAAACAAACGTCAAAAGTAGCAATAAAGAATGGTCAACCGAAGTTTCTGTATACCCAAGCCACCGTATTGAATATTCAGTTATGCAGTCAACCGATTTAACCGTCCATCAAAGTTAATGCAATGATCATTCCATCAAAAGCATAGTAATGAACAGTAGATAGAAGTTATTGACTTAAACGATGGATTAAATTTTACTTGCTTAACCAAACACTCGACCGACGTCTAAGTGTCAAAATGACTCAGTAATGATGCGTCGATTCATGTTAAGCAATTGCGATTCGTCAATGATTTTACAACTCAAGGTTAAAAAATCTTGTTCGAAAATGCATTCGAGAATGCAAGGTGTGTAAGATCAATAAGCATAAAGTCCAGCACCAAATCATGGCTGCACTCCCCCCAGAACGTGTGCACTTTCCCTGCCATTCACATATACCGGAGTCGATTTAGCAGTACATGTCCAGCAACTAGTCCTTCACCTTCGAAGAATTCAATACGCTTCTAGTTCGTATCGAAGTTGTTTTAAATTCGCGACCTCTTTCGCCTCTAATCGAAAATCCGAATAAGATTTTACCTCTGATCCCAGGACATTTAGTTTGAGGAGCACCGATTACAGCACTACCAGAAGAACCTGCAGAGCCTCCATTCAAAGATGTTCTCTTCCCAAAACGCTGGGAAAGATTGAAAGCGCTGCAACATATTTTTGATGAAGTGGGAAGTCTGAATATATAACCGAGCTCGAACGACGTCTTAAATGGCAGAAGGAATGCGACAACCTGAAACAAAGGACATTGTGATAGTCAAAGAAGACTTTCTACTACCTAACGAGATGCTGTTTGGTCGCGTTACCAGCGTAATCTATGGACGAGACAGCAAAATAAGAGTACTCACAAAGAATGGTACAATTTTACGTCCAGTTAAAAAAAATAATGTTTGCTACCGACTAACAGGACTGTGGGAAAACTACCACCACAATCTAGCAAATAATTTACCAAATTCCCCAACAAAAATAGAAAATTAGAAACTCAATGGCACTAAGTATTTTTAAACACTGTATATATTTCTTTTACTACGAATATACTTAGATGGAGCAGCGACCACGCTGTCTCATTTGCCACGTCCTCTGCAGTACTGCAAACCTTTTAGAGATCATAGTGTTTGATTACGATGGAAGACGATACGAGCTAAGGGATTTTGACTAAATTGCCTCGCTTACATTCGAAACAAGTGTACTTCGACAAAACGATGTGCTGTAACGGTTAACGGGCAGCCTTACAATGCTTTCCACCACACTCTGTTACATCGAGAAGATATAAAAGGAGACGTCCTCGCTGAACCAATTCGCGATGAACCTGTGGTCGATCACGCTGCTGTAGTCACTACGCCAACAGAACCCGTGGCAGATCAAGATTCGAAAGCCACCTCACTAACAAAACCAGTGGCAACCCGACAAGCCACGATCCCTCACTAGAGGACACCCAATTGGTAGCCATGGCCGATGAACTTCATCTTGAAGAAACCCCCAAGCATCACAAAAGATAATCGTCACTTCGGCAATCGAGACTCCGACTCATCCAAAAACGACTCTAGTCAGCCATACTACTTAAACTCCACCTCGAGCCAGCCGTCGTGCTCAGAAAGCGCTGACAACCCCAGCTCAACAAACGGTGTCAATACAAACGTCGATTACCACATCTTGGCCGGTTGAGCTTATCGTGATAGCGAATCTAAATTTTGAAGTTCACAAGAGGTTCACCGCGTTGCTTTTGAACAGAATAGCTAGAAATTCATATATCTTGTCAAAAGAACAGACGGAAAGGTCTTCGTTTTATATTGGAGTCATGTTTTCCCCATAATTTTTATTATTTTTAATGGTTTTCCTCAGTGTAGAGAGAATACACTATAATCATAGAGAAATATACATAGAGTGGAAACTCTCCTGTCAAAAGACCTAACTCAGTTGTCAAAAACTTAAGTGCTGAGAATATATTAGTAAAAAAAACAATGTGAAAACAAAAACAACACTTACGAGTGTGATCATTTTGAGTAAAATTGTTGTTTGAGCTTTTTTCTTGTTTCCGCTCTTGTTGTTTCTCTATGACAATAATTTTCTATATATATTACACCAAGAACAATGTAGATCCTAATTTGAGTCAGTTTTTTTTTATTATTAATATTTGAGTATTAATTGATCTTGAGTTTTGTTTGCTAATTATGAACCTACTGGTCATAGAGACTAGACATAGAGCGGAAACTCTCCTGTCAAAGACCTAACTCAGTTGTCAGAAACCTAAGTATTGATAATGTATTAGTAGGAAAAGTTATGTGAAAAGAAAAACACCACTCGTATGTGTCATTATTTTGGGTAATTTTTTCGTTTGAGTTTTTTTCTAGTTTCGGCTCATGTTTCTCTATGCTTTTGGTTATTCAGTTTTTAATTTTAAATTTGAATTCCAAAGAAGCAAGATGCTTCAATAAAGCGAACAATATTTTATGTGAAAATAAAAAAAAAACAAAACCTTTTGTATTGTTACTAAAATCATAGAGAAAATATACATAGAGCGGAAACTCTCCTGTCAAAAACCTAACTCAGTTATCAAAAACCTAAGTGTGTAACATTTTTGAGTAATTTTTTTGTTTGAGTTTTTTTCTTAGTTTCCGCTCTATGTATATTTTCTCTATGACTAAAATACATAGGCTATGAAGAAAATCTAGCCTATAAACATTTTAAAATAATTTTGTTATAATTTACTTACCTTTTTTTGGTACAAAAATTTAAAATTTATTTCTGAAAAAAAGGAAAGAAAGAAAATATATTAGTTATATAGTTTTGGGATTCGAAAAAGAAGATTTTAAGCTAATTTAACATAAGATAACAATATTTAGTTGTAATTTTGGGTTCTACTACATTTTATTTAAATTTGTTTGTAGCTTTTTCTTCAGATATTTCTCTAACTTGTAAAATAACTTGAGTTCTTTAACAAATAACCCAACATTAAGTCACATACTACTGCATTTAAAAGGCACTCGATTTTAATCGTGTTACCTAAATAATTTCCCTTGACTGCTTTTTTCTTTTTTTTTTGTGGTCACGTTTTCATGTTATGTTTCTATTTTTTTTATTCCACAATTTTTCTTTTCTATTTTTCATTTTGTACATTTATTTCATTTTAATGTTTATAATTTTCTATGCCAAATTACCATTCTCATGCTCAACTCCAAAAAGGCCCTACATTTTGGAAAGACAATTTGTGTGCATGAATGTCTAACTAACTCTATAGCTATAAAACGCAGTCTGTTAAACCGCATGTTGTCATGAAAAAAAAAAAACTAAACTAAACTTAAACTTTAGAGAAATAAAAAAAAAATATAAAAAAACACAAGCCTGATGACAATTTAAATTGTATTTATGACTAAAAGCAAGTAGTTGGCAAACTCTGTTACTATTTATATTAATGCTAACATTTTACTATTTTAATATACAAAATGTGAATATACAAAAAAAACATCAAAAAAAAAAATGTATAATAAACAATTGATTGCTTTAAAAATGAGAAAGAAAAAAAAACAACTGGAGCAATAAATATGTGTCATTAGGCTGCAGAAAATTATTAAAAATGTTTGCATATTTTTATAGGGAAAATAATATGAAAAGAAAAATGTTAATGTAAAATTAATCTGGTTATAGTTATTTACTTTTATGCAGCTGAATTACAAACTGTATTAAACAAATAACTTTTCATTATTATTTAATATTTTATATTAATAACATATTATATTTTGTTATTGAGCCATATTTAAGTGGCCATTTTAATAAAAAAAATGTTCATGAAAACGTAATTCCTTTATTTTTAATGCAATAATCAATTGCTGATTTATAGATTACAAAGGACAGTAGGAAAAATATGTCTACAAAATTCCATAAAAAGTTTTCTTGTTTCAGAATTTTCCTTTAAGTTTGATATTTAGCTAATTATAGATTTAGTGTTCCGTTTAAGTAAACTGTCATAAAACCAAACCATTTCCACTAGGGAGTATTTCAAATATCTCTCCATCAAGTTACTCTTAGTCATCTATACTGTGTATTAAAAAAAAATATTTATTTATTCTTCTACGAGGCCATATTAAGCTGTTTGTTCGTAAACACTTAAATTTTATTTATTTTATAAAAAAAATCCAAGTAAGAGAGCTATAGTCGGCAAAGTATACTTTAAGATAAATATTGAAAAAAAAAATTTTTCAGAAAAAAAATCGGTTTAAAATATATTTTTCCCGATTTTGACCCATTGCTGGACCGAATTACTATAACGTTATATACATCATTGGAAAGATCTTTCAAATGTCTATCATCACATATCCATATTGTCTATATTAAGGACTTAATAATCCAGATATAGAACAATATATCAAAATTGAGGTAGTCGTAGTTTTTGGCCTATAGCTCAGCCATTTGTGGACCGATTTTCTCAAATTTAAATAGCAACCGAACCGGGACTATAGCGAATATATTGATGTATGAACCAAGTATCTAAGTTATTTCTAGGCTTTGGAAAGATGATTTCAACAGACAAACAGGCGGACATGGCTTTATCGACTCCGCTATCTATAACGATTCAGAATATGTATACCATAAAACGGCTTATAAGGTAGGAAATGTTAAATAAAGTAGATTACAAACGGAATGACAAACTTATGCTTACCACTTATGGTGAAGTATATAAATATATAAATAAAATTTATTCTCATATTTATGATCTATACATATTTACCCATAAGACCATATAAAGTAAAAAAAGCAGCAAAATTTGCAATTTATAGATACTTATTTTCCAGGCGAGCATAAATGCTCTTAATACAATTTCATATAAAAACTTATGACTATGATAAAAATTAAGGAGTGCAAAAAAAACAGTACAAGTGAAGCACTTGAGATTATTGAAATGGAAGTTATTGTAATGAAATGTAAAGTCTGAACACAGGAAATCATAGCAAAATATTAAGACTGAGCTATTAGTACAAATGCAAAAGCTCATAAGACTACTACAGGTCATAGCTATAGATACCCCTGTTTGTGCACACCAACTTGCATAGAATGGCTAAAGGTTTATACTCCCGATACTAAGTAACCGCTCTATTCTGTAAAACGCATCTCTCATATCTGAAAGAATAGTTAGGAAGTAATGAAGGCAACCCAACTTATTTTCAACAATATATAGTACATTATAATCCGTATTAACAAGGTGAGTTCATAAGATCAGCTGTTTCTTAATTAATTAAAACTATGTATTGTAGGTAATATACTTTCAAATTTTTACAAAAATTTCAAATTTTCACAACTACATTAACTTTGAAAACGAAATAGCCCCACTCTACATTTATCATTTACATTTCAAACACAATTACAAATAAAAGTAATTTTTATGTTAAATATATAAGCTATTAGTTGCTATTAATTGCAGATTTTATACTTGGAAATTCTTTACCACTTTTCCATAAAATAATTGTCATAATTAGTCAAACAATTAAATACACAAAATAAACGTAACGTTAATAATGCTATTAAATGTCATACTCGAACATGCAACTATAAACTCTTCAATATGCAGCATGATATTACAGTTGGTAAATAAAAGTTTACATTTACACTTAATACAATTTCAACAACCAAAAAGAGAAATATAATTTAAAAAGTATGAACTGGAGTACAAATGAAACGGGACCCGTTTCATATAGAAAAGCAAGAAACGGGACCCGTTTCATATAGAATAGCATGAAACGGAACCCGTTTCATATAGAATAGCATGAAACGGGACTCGTTTCATATAAAATAGCATGAAATGGGACCCGTTTCATTTAGAATAGCATGAAACGGGACCCGTTTCATATACAATAGCATGAAACGGAACCCGTTTCATATAGAATAGCATGAAACGGGACCCGTTTCATATAGAATAGCATGAAACGGGACCCATTTGATATAGAATAGCATGAAACGGGACTCGTTTCATATAAAATAGCATGAAATGGGACCAGTTTCATATAGAATAGCATGAAACGGGACCCGTTTCATATAGAATGGCATGAAACGGGACCCGTTTCATATAGAATAGCATGAAACGGAACCCGTTTCATATAGAATAGCATGAAACGGAACCCGTTTTATATAGAATAGCATGAAACGGTACCCGTTTCATATACAATAGCATGAAACGGAACCCGTTTCATATAGAATAGCATGAAACGGGACCAGTTTCCTATAATATAGCATGAAACGGGACCCGTTTCATATAGAATAGCATGAAACAAGACCCGTTTCATATAGAATAGCATGAAACGGGACCCGTTTCATATAGAATAGCATGAAACGGGACCCGTTTCATATAGAATAGCATGAAGCGGGACCCGTTTCATATAGAATAGCATGAAGCGGGACCCGTTTCATATAGAATAGCATTAAACGGGACCCGTTTCATATAGAATAGCATGAAACGGAACCAGTTTCATAAAGAATAGCATGAAACGGGACCCGTTTCATATAGAAAAGCATGAAACGGGACCCGTTTCATATAGAAAAGCATGAAACGGGACCCGTTTCATATAGAAAAGCATGAAACGGGAACCGTTTCATATAGAAAAGCATGAAACGGGACCCGTTTCATATAGAAAAGTATGAAACGGGACCCGTTTCATATAGAATAGCATGAAACGGGAGCCGTTTCATATAGAATAGCATAAAACCGGATGCGTGTCTTAGAGAATAGCATGAAAAGGATCCCATTTTTTATAGAACAGCAAGAAGCGGGAACCGTTTCATATAGAATAGCATGAAAGGGGATCCGTTTCATATAGAATTTCACGAAACGGGAACCATTAGATATAGAATAGCATAGAACTATTTCATGTAGAACAGAAAATACCGTAATTAAAGTCTCAAGTCTATTTCATAAACATTTGCATGACTTCCTTAATTTTCCACTATCATTTTATTTCTACTTCACATAAATAATTTTTTATTTTTTTTTTTTTTTTTGTTTAAGAAAAACTTTTTTATAGTTTACTATATTTTTTTTTTTTTTTTTTCTACAATCATCAGCAACTTGTTTCAATAACGCTTGAAATAAGTAAAAATTGTGTCTCATAAATGTAGTTATATATTCGTTCGTTCAATCAATATCAGCATCATGGTAAATATGGTTTTCTGCAGAAAATATCTTGCTACAATAAACTGAATGAACAAAATGCAGCAGCAATGAGTTAAAAGTAAAACAAAAATATTTATCTTTTACACAGAAAAAAAAAATAAATAAAACAAAAATAAAACTATACGCTGAAATAATAAACGTTGCCATCCATATCATCAACATCGTCATCTTGCTCGTCATAGTCATCATCGACATAGTCTTCCACCAATTGCAACAGCCAGCGCAACTCTACTATAGTACATCGTCAGTTTGTTTAATAGAACAGAACAAAATTGTTTTAAAATGTTGGAAGAAGAAACAAACAAACTAACATAAAACCTCCATGGAAAATTTAAGAACGTAAGAGGGAAATAAAAGTACAGATAGATGGAGCAAAAAACTGAAGAAAATTATAACTAATGTGGAAAATTGTGTTTTCTGCAATAATCATGCATGTTGCAAGTTTATGCACAAACAGGCAAAAACTATTTCTTCTTTTTTCTCTGTCATTCGTTCATTCATTCATGCATCTATTTGTTCGTTCTTTCGCTTATTTTAAGCATATAAATTTTGTTATAGAATTATTTCCTTTTTTTCCAGCAGAATAAAGAAAAAATAATATACGAGTAAAAATAACGAAAAGAATTACATTTAAAGTTAATGTCATTAACAAAGTTTTAGTGAATTTCAAATATAATGATTTATGTCTTTCGTTTGCTATGAATGAAAAAAAAACTATTTGCAGGGATGGCAAATGAAATTTATAAATTTTAGCAACTAACTTTAAAGGGAACCGTTTCATATCAAACAGCATGTAATTGGAACCATTTCATATGAAATAGCTTGAAATAAGAACATTTTTATATGCAATAACTAGCATGAAATTAAAACAGTTTCATAGGAAAAGCATGAAATGGAAAACATTTCATATGAAATAATATGAAATGGAAACCGGTTCCAAATGTGAAACGTTTCTGATAGAATGACATGCAACTGGAACTGTTGCGGAAATAGCATTAAATGGCATACGTTTCTGATAGAATGGCATGAAATCACGGACCCGATTACTGACAAAATAGCAGGAAATTAGATCCATTTCTGGTAGAATGTTAGGAAACCACCTGATTATGAGATAGATTAGTATGAAACTGGATTCGTTTCAGATAGAATATCTGGAAATCGGACCTCTTTCTGATAGAAAAGCTTGAAATCCAATCCTTTACAGATAGATTAGCTAGAAATCGAAACCGTTTGCATGAATAGCATGAAACGGGACCCGTTTCATATAGAATAGCATGAAACGGTACCCGTTTCATATAGAATTTCATGAAATGGGACCCGTTTCATATAGAATAGCATCACACGGAACCCGTTTCATATAGAATATTATAAAACGAGACCGGTTTTATTGAGAATATAGTGAAACGGGACCCGTTTAATAGAGAGTAGAATGAAACCGGATCCGTTACATACAGAATAGCATGAAACGGGACTCATTTCTCAAAGAATACGTTGAAATGGTGGGAACTATGTCTGATAGATGAGCATGTTACAAGGTGGCGCAAAAGTAATGCTCCTATCAAAAACTGCTATAAATTTTGCGATTGGCCCCTAATGTTAGTTCTGTTTTGACATTTGTATAGTAAACACATGCGAAATACACGTTAATAAACAATGTTACGGTACACTGCTCCAGACCGCGGAATATTGCTGACTATTTATTTGACAAATAATCGGTCGGTGTCTTTGGCACAACGTGAATTTCGTCGCAGATTTCCTGGCCGTCCAACGACTACTGGTGAAACACTGCGACGTTTAGCCGCTCGCCTCGAAGAGACTGGCACAACACGAGATGCTGCCAGGCGTGGCAGACCCCGGAGTAGCCGTTCTGCAGAGAATATTACTGCTGTAGCCGAGGATGTCATGGTTGCGCCGTCGACATCGACCAGACGACGTGCCACGCAAATGGGTATCAGTCGACGGTCTTTACAGCGAATTTTGGTACAAGATTTGAAGATGTTTCCGTACAAAGTCCAGACGGTACATCAGCTGTTAGCTGCTGACCGCCAATCGCGTCTAACATACGCTCAAGCTATCCTTAATCACCACCAAGAGGAAGATGATTTTTCATCATATATAATCATGAGTGATGAGGACTATTTCCATCTTAGCGGGTACGTAAATAAGCAAAATTTACGCTTCTGGCGCACTGAAAATCCGCGTGTAACCCACAAAGAGCCATTACACCCGCTCAAAGTCACTGTATGGTGTGCTGTTTTCGCTGGAGGAGTCATCGGACCTTTTTTCTTCGAAGACGTCGCGGGCCAAACGGTTACTGTGAATGGTGAGCGCTACAAAGCAATGATCATCGAGTTCTTTTTGCCGCAACTTGATGAATTGGGATTGGAAAACATGTGGTTCCAACAAGACGGTGCAACGGCACACACTACACGTGCCACCACCGATATGCTGAAAGATGCATTTTCTTAAAGACAATATCCGTCAATAATGTGAGGACCTATCGCCGGAAGTTTTGGCCAAAGTGATGTGGCGGCGGCCATTTACATGACATCATATTCTCGACTTGATGTAAAAAAAGTTAAAAGACCAAATAAAAATAATCCACAAGAAGAATCAAAGTTTCTCATTCCTTTTTTTTAACTACAGCCAAAAAACATCGGAAGTTTACTTTTGCGCCACCTTGTATTTTTGCCATCCCTGGTATATGTTTAACATAATTTGAGGGATTTAATGTTTTAATTTGTTTGCAAGAAAGTTTTTGATTTAATGCAAATGGTATTGTTGTCAATAATAACACCCACTCAAGGTCACTGTATGGTGTGCTGTTTTCGCTGGAGGAGTCATCGGACCTTTTTTCTTCGAAGACGTCGCGGGCCAAACGGTTACTGTGAATGATGAGTTCTACAGAGCAATGATCAACGAGTTCTTTTTGCCGCAACTTAATGAATTGGGATTTGAAAACATGTGGTTCCAACAGGACGGTGCAACGGCACACACTACACGTGCCACCACCGATATGCTGAAGGATGCATTTTCTTAAAGACAATATCCGTCAAGAATGTGAGGACCTATCGCCGGAAGTTTTGGCCAAAGTGATGGAAAATGCCATAAAAAGGGCTCAAATGACAATCAACTGTGGCGGCGGCCATTTACATGACATCATATTCTCGACTTGATGTGAAAAAAGTTAAAAGACCAAATAGAAATAATCCACAAGAAGAATCAAAGTTTTTCCTTTTTTTTTTTAATTACAGCCAAAAAACATCGAAGTTTACTTTTGCGCCACCTTGTATTTTGGCCATCCCTGGTATATGTTTAACATAATTTGAGGGATTTAATGTTTTAATTTGTTTGCAAGAAAGCTTTTGATTTTATGCAAATGGTATTGTTGTCAATAATAAATGTAATAGAGTTTGTGAAATACTTTTACGAAATGATGAAAACTTAAAGTTTAAAGTGAGAAGAGGTAGCAAAGGAAAGCAGTTATAAAGCCATTATTTAGTTAGCAACTCTTGCTAGATGTAATTATATCGGTCAGTAACTCTAGATGTCCTAGAAAAACCTCAATGCACAATATAACAATACCCAGAGAAAACAGGTTTGTGATAGCAACCGAATTTGTTGCCAATCGAATGATTCGGTGCACACATAGAATTTTTCGGTTCTATCAACAGAGTGTCAGTTGACAAAGAAGAATTTCTGTCAAAGCAACCAAACTTTTGTAACCAGAACTGTAAAATTCTGTATCTAAGGTAGAATCATTCGATTGACAACAAATTCGGTTGCTATCAGGAATCTGATTTCTCTGTTTATATGACAAAAGTGTTTAAGTAATTTTATGTTAGTAATAACTATTACGTTTTAATATTTATGCTCCTAAACCAAAAACAAAAACTAATTGATTCTTTAAACGTTTTTATGTTTTATGTAAAAACCCCTCCATCATTGGAAAAATTCACATAAAATCAGTACCCACATTAAAACAACTAAAAAATATGCATTAAAATTCTCCACAATTTGTCATGACAGTATGTAGCACCTTGTCACGTTGCACCAACAAGTATGCCCATAAAAAAGGGTTACTTACAAAAAAAAAGAACATATAATTTATTATATGGCTAATTATTCTTTTGTTGTGCTGTTTTTCTTTCTTTTTTTTCATAATACTCGTAATAAATAAAAATAATAAACTCGTAATATATTTGTTTGTTAAATTACTGTTAACAGATTGCTGGGTAAAGTCGTTTTTTTTTATTTTGTTGTATTTGTAATTCATAGCGGTATATGTTACCTCAACCTAGCGGTATATTTTAGTATTTTTTTTACCTTCATAGCCAAAAGCAGCACCCAAGAATGAACAACAGCAAAAAAAAACAAACAAAAAAAAACACACTCAAACACCCAACGAAATACACTTCAAAATATTATCATGTTCTAAAGACAGTTTCAACGTCTCCAAACGTCTAACTGCTCTCCTCACCCATCAATTCCCCAAAACTGTAGGGACGGACGGCGTAAGAAAACAGAATAAACTACAACAGCTTAGATGGTAGAAACTACAACAACAAAAGCACACACTCAAAACATAAAACTGTCATGCATGAAGCAGACCTAAAATGTTGTCAACAAAAAAGAAACAACAACAGCAACACAATAAATGTCTTCTTTTTTTTTTTTTTTGTTTTGGCTTAAACATTAAAAAACAACAATGAACTTTAAGAAAAACATAACAAAAGAAAACAAAAATAAAAATTAACAGCAAAAGAGTTTTTGGAATAACAGAACATACAAATAAACAAAAAGAAAAAAATCATGAATTTGAGATATTTGGTCAGGTTGAAAACTGTTAAAATCCAACAGTTCAAAAATAAAGTTTAATGAACACAATTTACTAATTACCAGGGGTATAGCTTGTTTTGTGAGAAAAATGACATGTAAAAATGTTTGTTATTGAAAATAAAGGATTTTCCAACAAGAGGTGTTATTTTGAATCACCCGGTATTTCGGTAGCTGTTACTTTTGAAGCTTTTATTTTCTGACATTTGTCAAGTAGAAACTAAGCCATTACTAAAAATGGAACGATATACGCATTGAAATTATTAAAACACCTCTTTAACCTTTTATCACATTTTATCAAAATTATACCCTAATTATTCTTACTAATAGGTAATCGTATATTACTGCTAAAATAACTCATATGACTATTATTACAATTATTAGTTAGTAATACAACTACATTAACAACTAATAACATATGCGTAGTTCAAACCTCTCTAGAATGAAGGGAACTGGCACAGAAATTCTTGTACTAACATTATATATGAGAAGGACCTATCTCATCAATATAAATTGTTTTGTGGAGTTTAAAATGACACCTTTTGGACACTCTATAACTCTAAAGGGAAGGAAAAACTTTTATTTGTAACTATTTTCAGATAGGGCAATCGTATGGCAGCTAGGAGAAATAATGGACCGATTCGAGCCAAATTCAATAAAATTTGTTTACATGGGCGGACAGACGGACGGACGGACTTAATTCACTCAGAAAGTGATCCAGAACAGATTGGTATACTTTAAGGTGAATGTTGTTTCAATATTTTTGCACGTTACAAACATCAGCACTAATCCAATATACCACTATGGTGGTGTAGGGTTTAAAAAGGTTTTCCAAGTACTCAGGCCGGCTTTCAAATAACATTAAGTCACTTAACAAATTTGTAAAGTTAGTAATATGGTGTTAAGTTCTGGCATAAAGCTAAATTAACAAAGTTTGCTGGCTGTTTAAAATAAATATTTATTTTAATTAGATATTACTGTATTAAATTTTCAATAGCTTCTGTTAAGGCCTATTAGAAAAACTAAAAACCTTTTGCTATTTCATTTTACATATAAATATTAATTATAATTGAAAATTCTAAAAAAAAAAAAAAAATTCATAAAACATTTGTTTTATTTCCTCTCATTTAAGCACATTTGCATAATAAAACTTAAATCTAGCAAAAATTTTACAACTCAATTCATATTTTTTTATTTTTAACACAAAAAAATATAAACAATAAATGTGTTATTGTAGAATATGCTTTATTATAAAAATTTTAATTAATTTTCATTTAAACAATTTATTTCTTTATTCATATGCCAAGTTTTTTTTTTTCATTTTAGCAAAAACATAATTTTAATAAACATGAATATTAGATATTTCAACGAAAAAAAAAATATATATATAACAGCTTTTATTGAATAAAAAAAGCGAAAGTGAGGCATGCTTGTGTTTAAGTTTTGTTTATCATTCTAGTTGAAATAATACAATCAAAAAAGAAACTGTAACTATAAAATGAAGCTATTAAAAGTTTTTTTTTTTTTTTTTTTGTTATTGAAAACAACAAAATAAGTTTTCATTATTATTCAATTTAATCACATATTGAGAAGAAAAAAGTTTCAATATTAAAAAAAAAAATAAAACAATTTGCAAACAAAATGTAGCGGTAAAAACTAAATAGTGTGTGTGTGTGTTAAAAAGAAGACAAATGAAATGTTTGTTTGAAAAGTTAATAACAAATTGAAATTGAAAATTTATTTGAAAAAAAAACAAAAAAAACTTTTTAAAACTAATATTTTTAACAAAAATATGTTGGTAAACAAACAGTAAGTTATGTAAAGTAATTGTATTTCATATTAATTGAACAAAATAATTGCAGAGTTAATTAAATGAAAATATTTATTTAAAAACAAAAAGGTGATACAATGAAGTTATTAATAAAAAACAAGTAAGAGAGCTATATTTGGCTGTGCAGAATCTTATACACCCTTCAGCCAATTATACTTAAAAATAAAAATTTTAAATATTTTTAGGTAAACAAAATTTAAATTTTTTTTCAAAATTGTTTTTCAAAATTTAAAAAAAAAAAAAATTTTCAAATTGTTTTTCAAAATTTTAAAAAATTTGTATTTTCTCAAATTGTTTTAAATTTTTTTTTTTTTTTTTTTTCGAAATTGTTATTTTATTTTTTTTCCAAATTTTTTATTAAATTTAAAAATTTTTTTTTTTTAATTTATTAGTGAAAAAAAAATTATAAATAAAAAGTTTTTGTTGTAAAAAAAAAAAATATATTCGGGTTAAAAAAATAATTTTCCCGATTTTGACCCATTGTAGGTCCAAATTACTATAGCCTTATATAAATCGATGCAATGAACTTTGAAATATCTATCTTTAGATATCCACATTGTCTACATTAATGACTTAGTAATCCAGTTATTGATCAAAAATATGCCAAAAATCGAGGTTTTCCCGGTTTTTTCCTTATATCTCAGCGACCGAGCCGGAAGAATTCCCGATATATTGATGTATCAATTATGTTTGTAAGTTATTTTGGGGTTGCGGAAAGTTGATTTCAACATAAAGACGGATAGACGGACATGGCTATATCGACTTCGCTATATACAAGGTGGCGCAAAAGTAAACTTCCGATGTTTTTTGGCTGTAATTAAAAAAAAAAAAATGAAAAACTTTGATTCTTCTTGTGGATTACTTTTATTTGGTCTTTTAATTTTTTTTACATCAAGTTGAGAATATGATGTCTTGTAAATGACCGCCGCCACAGTTGATTGTCATTTGAGCCCTTTTTATGGCATTTTCCATCACTTTGGCCAAAACTTCCGGCGGTAGGTCCTCACATTCTTGACGGATATTGTCTTTAAGAGCTGCAAGAGTCTGAGGCTTATTGACATAAACCCGCGACTTCAAAAAGCCCCTCAAAAAGAAGTCAGGCGATCTTGCTGGCCAGTGCAAATCGCCAAAACGGGAGATTAGGCGCCCGGGAAATGCATCCTTCAGCATATCGGTTGTGGCACGTGCAGTGTGTGCCGTTGCACCGTCCTGTTGGAACCACATGTTTTCCAATCCTAATTCATCAAGTTGCGGCAAAAATAACTCGTTGATCATTGCTCTGTAGCGCTCACCATCCACAGTAACCGTTTGGCCCGCGACGACTTCGAAGAAAAAAAGTCCGATGACCCCTCCAGCGATAACAGCACACCATACAGTGACTTTGAGCGGGTGTAATGGATCTTCGTGGGTTACACGCGGATTTTCAGTGCCCCAGAAGCGTAAATTTTGCTTATTTACGTACCCGCTAAGATGGAAATGGGCCTCATCACTCATGATTATTTTTGATGAAAAATCATCTTCCTCTTGGTGGTGATTAAGGATGGCTTGAGCGTATGTTAGGCGCGATTGGCGGTCAGCAGCTAACACCTGATGTACCGTCTGGACTTTGTACGGAAACATCTTCAAATTATGTACCAAAATTCGCTGTAAAGACCGTCGACTGATACCCATTTGCGTGGCACGTAAATGGGTATCAGTCGACATCCTCGACATCCTCGGCTACAGCAGCAATATTCTCTGCAGAACGGTCTGCCACGCCTGGCAGCATCTCGTGTTGTGCAAGTCTCTTCGAGGCGAGCGGCTAAACGTCGCAGTGTTTCACCAGTAGACGTTGGACGGCCAGGAAATCTGCGACGAAATTCACGTTGTGCCAAATTCACCGACCGATTATTGGTCAAATAAATAGTAACATTGTTTATTAACGTGTATTTCGCATGTGTTTACTACACAAATGTCAAAACAGAACTGACATTAGGGGCCAATCGCAAAATTTATAGCATTTTCTGATAGGAGGATTACTTTTCCGCCAACTTGTATAACGATCCAGAATATATATACTTTGTGTAGAACTACAAACGGAATGACAAACTTATATATATCCTTGCCACTTATGGTGAAGGATATAATAAATTGGAAAGCCGTGCTGAATGTTTAAAGTGACTACACTCTAGATTACTTAGAGACACTAAACGAACAATTGACTTCTGCACTACAAAGAGCACATACTTGTCAAATGACCCAAAATTTATAAATTGGAGACAGCCAAGTGATCAGACATTAGTGACAATTACAGTTTATAAGGGATTTATTGACTAGTTGCTTAACTACTGGGTTGTTATAGTCATAATATTGTAAATTTTTCTTAAAAATACAACAATAATCAAAACTACAACAATATTTTTATTTAAACACATTAATGTGCTACGTACACACATTACAACAACAAGTCCAGCAGCAAAATCTGTGTTAAACATTATTTTCTTTAAATTTTTGCGAGCTTGTCTTACATTTTGGCTTATAAATTTTTTACTACTGAAAGGATTTGGCTGATTTTCAATACCAAACTACTTAGGACACTAACAAACATGTTTTAAGAATCTTATTAACTTTGGTTTTATATTATGAACGTGAGTATGATTTACACACACATTAAAATAAACATTCATTTTATTCCTTTCATTTTGATCATTTTGAATTGTCCACCTCCACCACTCAATCACTCATTAAAAAAATTTCCATTTTTATCTGGCCATAAAATCAATACACCAACATTATTTGCACTTCTTTTTACAATTGCAAACTTTTGTAGGAGTGAGTAATAATGTTTGCAAAAAAAAAACTTTCCTTACTCAAACATTAAATTCAAATATTAAAAGTGACAGCTCGTGAAAACCAACAACATGATATAGGCTGCATTAAAATTCAACTCACACCATGTCATAAATAGAAATATGTATAAAAAAAAAGATCTTAAGAAAAAACCAAAGTTTTTATACTACTTATTCTATGCGTGAGTGGTTGAGGAAACGCATTAACTTAAATGAATTTATGTATGTTTTTAAGCCATTATTTTTCTTGACAGTTTGTCTTACATTTTGTTTTTTTTTAACCAAATGACAATGTAAGTAAATAAGCTAAAAAAAGCAACATTACTTATTTTAATATGAAAGACAATGTTTAATGTTATTATTAATGTTGTTAATATTTGTATTTAGCTGACTTCTGGTATTTAGATTTTTTTTTTTATAAGCATTCCAATTTTTATTTTTTATTTGTCTTCTTTTTCTAGTAATTAAACACTTTCGCTCGTTAAGATTAAGAGCTTTAGATTAAATTCCAAATAGCTTTAGTTGTTTTATAATGTTACAAGTATTTTCTTTAGTTTTTTTTATTTATAAATCAGTTTGTCGGTTTGTCTGCTTATTTAAACAAAACAGAAAAAAGAGACATCTGTCAGTGTCTTCTAAAAGTGAAAACCTGTTAATATTAATTTACAGATTTATTATCACAACTTTATTAACACATTTAGACATACATTATAATGTTATAAAAGCTGCTTGGAAATAATCTCATTAATTTAGTTACATATTTATAAATTTATGTTTTAATTGTTTAATTTGTCTTAAGAAATTTTTGTTAAATTGTTTAATCAGGTGTTGATATAAACTGTTATAAGTTGTAAAAGAATTTGTTTAAAACAGTGATTATAATTGTTTTAACTGGCATTACAAATTAATGAATTAATGGCATTCTTTGATATATATTAGCAGTTTTGATAGTTTGTTTTAACATAATTGCTCAAAGTTCTATAAGAAGACAATTATATCCTAAATGTTGGCCCTTTTGAACCAGATATTTCTAAGCTCAAAATAATAGTTATGACTTATCAAGCCTGACAATAGTGAGGGACTCAAAACAGTTGTATTTAGTGTAGCTGAATATGGGCTCAAATAGATTATGGGGCGTGGCACCTTCCCTACAAAGTAAATAGTTATAATTTAATATCTACAGAACTTTTATAGTTCAAAAGCTAACACTTGGCATATATAAAAGGTCTTCCAATGGGGACCTCCAAAATTAAACAGTTGACAACGGAAATATTGTTGAAGCTACATCTGTCGAGTTGACTGTCATTTATTGAGATTGTTTTGCCAAATCACCTTGGACGAATGTAAAGTTCAACACTCATGCAAATGATAAAATTGTTTTATCAAAAATTGGTGTGCTGTTCGAGCAACAATCCGCGAGCTTCGCCCATTGTACGGTCGCCAAAATCGTTCTATAGAAAGGACTATTCGCAGTGTGGTGGATAAACTTGAAACCAAGGGTGCAGTAAACAATGAACCAACAGCCGACGAACCAAATGCCAATAAGTTAACCGCTGTTCGTGAGAGTGTTTAGGTGAATTCGGGGCAGTCGATTTAGTCGATTACAAGAACTCTGCCTTTCGCAGACCACAACTGAGCAAATTTTGCATCGTAACTTAGGCTTGCAGCCCTACAAAATAGAACTGAGACAGAAGCTCAAAGTAAACGGCTGTAGACCAAGACGTGTGTTCGTTAAATGAGCCCAGGACCTGTTGGAAACTGGTTGTTGTTCGAGCAACAAGTGCTTCGCAATTTTACGGTCGCCAAAATCGTTATATAGAAAGGACTATTCGTGGTGTGGTTGATAAATTTGAGTCCACAGGTTGAGTAAACAATGAACCAATAGCCGACGAACCAAATGCCAATAACTTAACTGCTGTCCGTGAGCGTGTTTAGGTGAATTCGGAGCAGTCGATGTAGTCGATCACAAGAACTCGGCCTTTCGCAGACCACAACTGGGCAAATTTTGCATCGTAACTTAGGCCTGTAGCCCTACAATATTCAACTGACCCAGGAGCTCAAAGTCAATAGCTGTAGACAAAGACGTGTGTTCGTTTAATGCTTCATGGACCAGTTAGAAACTGGTCAATAATTTTCAGCAATTAGGCCCATTTCTAGATGAATAGGTACGTCAACAAACCAAATTGTTTAACTTGAGACTATAACGATCCACATAAGTCCCAAGAGCGTCCATTGCATCTCGAAAAAGTCAAAAGTTTCCTTGAGAAGGACGTTGGCCAGGACATCACCGTCAACGTCGAGCGCTATGATGATGATTACCTTTGGCCTGAATTGGATGAATTGAACACTGTCGACAAGTGGTTTCAACAGGACGGTGCACAGTGGTTCAGCTTCATACGATTGGTGGCATTAAATATAAGGAAACATCGTAGAGCCTTGAATTTTGGTACAGATAAGTATTTGGTTGTGATAAAAAAATACTGCAAATATGAAAAAAATCCGAGCACAACCACGCCTACTTCCCATATAACACAAAAATTAAAAATCATTGTAGAGTCACAATTTTTTGCTCATTGCAATTTTATGATAATATTAACCAATGGTGAAAAAATTAGCAAAATCTGTTAATAAATACGCCTACTTTTCATACAAAATGACCACATAAAATGCAATATTTTCTTTGTTAACAAAGCTAGATCGCTTAAAAAAGCTACACAGGTTTAAATTTGCGTGTTTTTTATTTGATTAAAATATAAATAAAATTCAGTAACAGTCACGCCCATATTCAATGAAAATATCTGTAAATAAATAAAAGAAAATATTAAAAAAAAATTTAAAAACAAAGTTATTTGTGTACCTTTATTAACATAAAAAATTTTTTACTTCATCAGAAAATTCCAATATATCCTTCTTGAAATGTTTACGGTATGAATTTATATATGGATCTGAAGACGCTAGTAACATATGAATGACATCTTCATTTGTTGATATGCGATCAGTTTTTCTGGAGTGGCTTAGGCGATAACTTCTGTAATCTTTATTACGAGCTTCCTGAGCTTCCTCCGACAACATGCCAAGTGGCAATATTGCTGCTGACACAATTTTACTCCCATGAATTAGAACTTTGTGTACAGTAATAGGCATATAGTACCAACTGTACAGTTGTATATACAGTTGTATGTACAGTTGAATATAGTATTACTGTGTGAAAACAATTATTTGACGCACAATAAAAGAACTAAGCAGTGGTATAGTGAGTACAACAATTGACTAGCAATCGGATAGTTGTTGGTTCGAATCGTGGCTGCGACTTTTTTTTTTTTTTTTTTGTCTGTAAATACATAATTCTATAAATTCTATTTGTTGTAAAGTTTTTGCTGGGTAGCAAGCAAGCAAAAAAATAATAAAATCTGTTATTGCATACGCAATAACATGCTTGTGAAGGAAATTTGTCCTAATTTTTTTTAGTTTTTTTATACCGGAATTGCTTAGGGGCAAAAATGGGCAGCTGAATTTTTAAGAAATCGTTAGCTGAGACTTCAAGCTCTAATTTGATGTGAGTCTCGGGCTAGAGGTCGTTGGAGATCAATAGATACAAGCCATAGAAGTTGGAGAAAATAAATATTTTTGGACAATTTATAGTAGTATAAAAATTTTTTTTTTTTCATTTTCAAATTTTTTTTATTTGCATATATATCATTTATAACATCCAATTGTATAAAAAAAAATCATTATAGTGTCATTACAAGAGTATTTTAAAAGCTTGAAGCGATAGAAGGTAGCATATATAATACGGTCATTTCAAACGCATTCACTTAGGTCAACTTTGAATGTCTCTGAACAAAAAAGTAATAAAGCTATAAGCCTAATATTTTCGGTACATGATAACTAGATTGTTTTTTACAAACTGTGAAAAAATCAGGTATATCAGAAGACATGAAAAAAATTAATTAATGCCGCTCTTGAACCAGTGTGCGGTGCTACGTGCAGCTCATTCCACATTGAACATTCCGCACGCGTGATTTTAGGGCATGGTCATCTCATATTTCTTTGAGAAGGACGTTGGGAAGGCCATCACCGTCAACGGCGAGCGTTATAGGATGATGATTACCAACATCTTTTGGCCTGAATTGGATGATATGGACACCGACGACAAGTGATTTCAACAGAACAGCACTACGTGCCACACAGCTCAATCTAGATTGGACATTCTGCATGAACGATTTGAGGGCATAGTCATCTCATATTTCTTTGAGAAGGTCAATGAGAAGGCCGTCACCTTTAATGACGAGCGCTATAGGACGATGATTACCAACTTGTTTAGGCCTAAATTGGATGATTTGGACACCTAAGATAAGGACGGGGCTTTGTGCCACATATCTCATGCAGCATTGAACATTATGCAAGAGAATATGGTCAATTTAAATGGAGGTGATGTGAAATCGTGCATTTTGACCCCGTTACACTTTTTTCTTCTAAGGTTTCTTTAAGTCGCATAGACCTGTGAATAAGAATAAGCCACAAACCACAGAGGCCTTCAAAAACAAAATAGCTATGCTTTAGGTCAAATTTATGCGAGCCAGAGATGCCTCGGCGGATATTTTGACGATGTTATATTCTATACATAATGGCATCGATAGATCTTTCACACCAATAAAAAAATATCAATGATATCTCACACTCACTTTGTTTTATTTGAATTCAAAGATATAAAGCGCTTAATGAAAGACCCTTTACATCTATGCTCTAAAAATGGGTTGGATTGGTAAAATGGGCGTGGCTCCTCCTGGAGCCAGAATTGTAAAAGTGAGGTTCTCAAAACTGAGTAAATAACTCAGTTTCCATTGTGAGTAGTTAGGATATAAATGTGTGAGATCAGAATAGTGGGCATGGCATTTCCCATACAAAGCGTATAGATATTAACGAATATCTGGAAAACAGTAAACGTTCTCAACTTTTGTAAAAATTACTTTCAATCATAAGAAAGTAAACTATAAATTGGGTAAATATTAAATCGCTAAAGGAAGATAAACTAACTGAATAATAATCATATTGATTTTGGTAAATTTTCAATTATTGAAAACTTTTCATAAGATATTTAAGGTCACCAAATAGAGTCTTTAGCAAAATTTAAGTCGTATTCTAAAATTATCTTTCTAATTTGCTTGATCTACATTTTAAAACTTTAAACATACATATTTGTTAAGGCAAATATTCAAATTATTGAAAATTAACATACTTTACATTTCAAAATCTTAAAAATTGTCTATAATTATGTACCCGTATATATTTACTATAACATTTCCTCTTAAACAATTATCTTGCATACTTTCCTACATTATCACATCAATACAATTTACCCACGTTAGAACGAACAAACTTATAACTTTCATTTAATGAGGAATTTGGTTTTGTTTTAACACTTTCACTTGCAGCTACAAAAAATAAAAAAAAAAAAACAGCTCACACAAGAAGTTAGCAAGTGAATTGAGGTTTTACTTTTTCTTAAACTAGAAAAAAAATATTTATAAAACTCTGAAATCTAAATATGGTTTGGTTTTATCTTAACTGTTTCAAATGGTTTAAAACTATAATAATAGCAGTATTGCTATAGCAGACAATCAAAATTGCTAGACAAAAGAAATTTGATTAGTTTGGATTTTATTTTTTAAGTTCAATCTTTAACCCGCAGTGTAACAAAATGGATAATTTTTTAAGAGTTGAAATATTTGAATAATGATGTTATTAAATCCATAGTTCGTTTCAAGTGTGGAACATTTTTGGTTGATTAAGAATAGAATTTTGTTAATTGTTTAAATGTTGGTTTTTAAGCTATAGCTGTCAATTTTTAAGCGGTTCATCGTTTTGAGAAATCATTAAAATGTCAGTTTGAAAAATTAAAAAATTAAAAAAATAAGTATTTATAACATTTCTTTTTATTAAAAGACACAACAGGTTACAATTTTTTAAATAGTTGGCTTAAACATGTAATGAAAGAGAACTTTCTGTAAAATGTATTGGTAGAATCATAACTTTGTTCACAATAATTATTTAGTTATGAAGAAAATAATAATTTTTTCTTAAATTCGGTTACAAAACCTATTTTATTGTGAAAGCTTTTTATAAAAAGTTTGACATGGATAAGCTTATTGTGTAAAAAAATTTCTTTAGAAAAGCTCTTTTTTTTGTAAAAATTATTTTATGAAACAATATCTATTCGTGAAGAAGCAGAATTGCCACATTTATAGTTTTTTTAAGAAAATAAAAATTGTCTTGTATATTTAATAGAAAAAACATATTTGGTCAATTCACAAGGTCCTAATATTTCACAATGCTTTTTTCTGAAATAGCTATTCATGAAAAATCTATTTTTTGGATAAGGAAAAAAGAAACATGGTAACAGCTTTTATAAAAATGCATATTTTACAATATAATAACAGCTCTTGTAAGAAAAAACGTTTTGTTTAAACATCTTTAATATACAAACTTTTTATGGAAGCAGCTTTTGTATGAAAAAAGCTTTTTATGGAATAAACTTTTATGAAAAGCTGTTTTTGGAAATAATGGTTTTAATTGCTTTTCAAGCAAAAAATGTCCTAAATTAATACTACTTTCTATGCCATGTTTATTGTTTATTGTAACCAACCAGCAGAGACCAACGCCGAATGCCTAAAAGTCGGTTAAGCCGAGTCGTGATTTATTAGGACATTATGACAATATGACTGATAAGAGACCTTGTGAATTGACCAATTATTTTGTTTGTATTATTTTTTTATCATGAAAATCGAAAGGTTTTTTGTGCAACAAGTTTCTCTGGAAGAACTGGAACTTTTTTGTAGAAAATATTCTTTTTCTTGCAAATGTGGTTAAAAAAACACTTTTTCGTTAAAAGATTTTCATGTGCAAAAGGATTTTTGTGTAAAAGCTTTATGTGGAAAAGATTTTTGTGAAACAAGTTTTCATCTAACTTATAACATCTATGAATAAAGCATTATAATGAAAAGCTTCTTTTGAATAAACAAATATAATGAAAAGCCATTATGTAAAATAGATTTTCGTGAAGAATTTGAAGTAAAACATTACTTTTTGGAGGAATTGGGTAAAAACACAATTTATTGTGAAAAGCTTTTAATGAAAAGGATTTATGGAGCAAAGACTTAAGTTGGGAGAGCTTTTTGTGAAATAAAGCTTTGTAAACAAAATTAAAATTAAAAGCTTTCAAAGTATATAACATTTGTGAAAAAAGCTTTATAATGAACATTTTTTTTAAAGCTTTTCGTGAAGAACGTTAAAATTCAAATTTTTTTGGTAAAAAGCTTTTTATGAAAAATGCTTTTTGTAAAAAGCTTTTCATGAAGAATCACAATTGAAAGAATTATAATAAAAATATAATCGCAAATACAGATAAAAACGCATATTTTTCTGTGAAAAGCTTTGCAAGAAAAATGCTTTTTGAGGCAAAATATTTATATTAAAAAGCTTTTTGTAAAACATGTTTTCTGTGGAAAATATCCTTAAAAAAATTTTATTAAAAGCTTGTCATAAAAAGCTTTCTATGCTTATAGCTTTTGTGAAAAAACCATAATAAAAAGCTCTTTGTTGAAAGGCTTTGTGTGAATTATATTTGCTGTAAGAGATCAATTTTTAACAAGATTTTGTAAATAAAGTTCTTCTTCAAAAGCTTTCTAATAACATTTCGGATAAAAAAATTCTAATGAAAAGGTTTTCGTGAAGAATCAGAAGTGGTACAACTATAACTGTTGGAAAGATAAATTTGTTTAAACTATAAACTTTTTACCGAAAAGCTTTTCACGCAAATGCTTTATATGGAAAAGCTTTTCATGAAAATCTGTATAAGAAACAAGTTTTTCGAAAAGTAAGCTTTTAGGAAAATGCAAATCCTTTATATGGAGAAGCTTTTCATGAAAATTTGTATAAGAAACAGGCTTTTCGTAAAATAAGCTTTTAAGAAAATGCATTAATTTAAAAAAGGTTTTAAAAGAGCTTTCATTAAAAATGCTTTTTCTCAAGAAAGCTATTCATGAAAAACCCCTTTTTGGATAAAGCTTTTTGCTAAATAAGAAACATGGATATTGCCTTATAAAAAGGCGTTTGTAAAACATATTTTACAATATAATAACAGCTTTAATAAGAAAAAACATTTTGTTTAAACGGCTTTTAAAAAAAACTTTTTATGAAATCAGCTTTTGTAAGAAAATGGTTTTAATGGAATAAACTTTTATGGAAAAGAGATTTTGGAAACTAATTTTATAAAAAACTGGATTTCACTAAAAAGCTTTATATGAAAAAAGCATTTTCTGGAAAAACAAAAACCTTTCATAACAAAAACTTTTTTGGATAAAGCTTTTTGCAAAAAAAGATTGCAAGTAAAAAAAGAAACCTTTTGAAAACAAATACTTTAAAGCTATTTCTTTCAGGTCTGCGACATTATTTTTTTATTTTTACAACATATTTAATAAAATGTTTTCAAAATTTAACCATTTTGGATCACTATATTGTAGTTAAATACATATATACCCCAAATAGATCATGGTTTAATTACACTTAAACACAATCTAACCAATCGCTTTTATTTGAACATTTTTAAATGTTTAACCAGCGAATGAATAGTTTAATGAGATGGTTAAATGCTTAAATATGTATATAAACAATTTATTGAATGTTATTTAATGATTAGTGTTAACATAATAATTATTACTAAACTGTTACAGTGTGTTCATTTTCAAACTCAACCAAGCGCAGACAAACGGACGGCCAGCTTGCCGTCCAGCAGTCCAAGTTAGACAGTCAGACATCCATCACCTTCACCACACACACGCGCACGCACCACACATCTAAACCAAATGAATTTGTTTTTATGTAGCACGCCAAACTGTCAATTGGCCGCATTTCAGGTGAGCAAAAAAAAAAAATAAAAACAAAAACCAATGTATGGATGGAACAGTATGGCCAGTGTCTTGCTGGTGATGATGATGACTAATTACTGAAAGCTTAATGTACGTTTAATACTTTTAGCGTTGGTTTTTTTCTTTTATTTTTGCTTAAGGTTTTGTTGTACTTATTCCTTAAACATTTACTATTAATGCTTTAACATTATTTATTTTCTAGGGAAAATGATTGACATATTGGTGTTTTTAGCCATAAATAAAAATGTGTGACAAAAAGAAAACTAAACAGTATAAGTTCTTAAATGACTTTTAAGCTAAAGCTAAATTTTAGGTAAAACAGAAAAAAATATATATTTTCTAACTGCAATTAGCTTGAATTAGTTTTAGTGTTTTGTTGGTTTTTCTTATTTTTTGTAACCTTTTCTATAATTTTTTTTTCAAAACTTTCCCATGCTATACATTTCCTGGTCATATGATGTTCTTTTTACTTGTAAGTATAAATGTCATTTAAATATAATGTCTTTTTTCGTAATATAATTTTCACCTTTTCTTTGGGTTGTTTTATTTTTTTTTTTAGTACATAGATACTTTGTTTAAATTACAGAATATACCTACAACATGGTCATTTAGTTTTAGTTTATGACCATGTCTGCATTAACGCACTTGTATTTCTTGGTCGCTTGTAATTTAAAGTGTTCATTCATTATTGCTGGCTTCTTTTAAATAAACTTGTTTAATTACTTTATTTTCTTTTAATGTTGTGAGTTTTTCATAAAAGAAATTGTAATAATTTTTGTTGTAAGCCATATTTGACAAAATGATTAACTACACTTTTTAGGTTGTTTAGATTTTAATGATAAGGTAATTGTTTGACATATTATTAATTGTATTGAGAATGAGCTTTGTTAAAAAGATTACAAAATTTTGGTTTGTCTGTATTATAACTTATGAGGAGATAATACATTTGGCAAATGTGCTTCAAATTTGCTGAATGAATTATCATTTAAAAATATATTTTCAAATTTAAAGCAAATTAGGCGGAGTTGTAAACGTATTTTGTTTTGTCTGTATTCTCTAATATATTTTGGCAAAAGTGCCTAACTACACTTTCTCAGTTTTTCGGATTTTAAATTCAGTACACTTGAAAGACAAATTGCTATTTGTATTCCAAAGAAATTTTCTTTAAAACATGTATGTAAAACTCCCTTTAAGGGAGTTCATGATTGCATCACACCGACTACGCTAGAGTCAAATAACATCCATTTAGTATAAGACGTGGTCTTTAGTATAAGACATAGTCTTTAGTATAAGACATAGTCTTTAGTATAAGACATAGTCTTTAGTATAAGACATAGTCTTTAGTATAAGACGTAGTCTTTAGTATAAGACGTAGTCTTTAGTATAAGACGTAGTCTTTAGTATAAGACGTAGTCTTTAGTATAAGACGGTAGTCTTTAGTATAAGACATAGTCTTTAGTATAAGACGTAGTCTTTAGTATAAGACATAGTCTTTAGTATAAGACATAGCCTTAAGTATAAGACATAGTCTTTAGTATAAGACATAGTCTTTAGTATAAGACATAGTCTTTAGTATAAGACGTAGTCTTTAGTATAAGACGGTAGTCTTTAGTATAAGACATAGTCTTTAGTATAAGACGTAGTCTTTAGTATAAGACATAGTCTTTAGTATAAGACATAGTCTTTAGTATAAGACATAGTCTTTAGTATAAGACATAGTCTTTAGTATAAGACATAGTCTTTAGTATAAGACGTAGTCTTTAGTATAAGACGGTAGTCTTTAGTATAAGACGTAGTCTTTAGTATAAGACATAGTCTTTCGTATAAGACATAGTCTTTAGTATAAGACGTAGTCTTTAGTATAAGACGTAGTCTTTAGTATAAGACGGTAGTCTTTAGTATAAGACGTAGTCTTTAGTATAAGACATAGTCTTTAGTATAAGACATAGCCTTAAGTATAAGACATAGTCTTTAGTATAAGACATAGTCTTTAGTATAAGACATAGTCTTTAGTATAAGACGTAGTCTTTAGTATAAGACGTAGTCTTTAGTATAAGATGGTAGTCTATAGTATAAGACGTAGTCTTTAGTATAAGACATAGTCTTTCGTATAAGACATAGTCTTTAGTATAAGACGTAGTCTTTAGTATAAGACGTAGTCTTTAGTATAAGACGGTAGTCTTTAGTATAAGACGTAGTCTTTAGTATAAGACATAGTCTTTAGTATAAGACATAGCCTTAAGTATAAGACATAGTCTTAAGTATAAGACATAGTCTTTAGTATAAGGCATAGTCTTTAGTATAAGACATAGTCTTTAGTATAAAACGAAGTATTTATTATAAGATGGTAGTATTTAGTATAAGACGTAGTCTTTAGTATAAGACGGTAGTCTTTAGTATAAGACGTAGTCTTTAGTATAAGACATAGTCTTTAGTATAAGACATAGTCTTTAGTATAAGACATAGTCTTTAGTATAAGACGTAGTCTTTAGTATAAGACGGTAGTCTTTAGTATAAGACATAGTCTTATACATAAGACATAGTCTTTAGTATAAGACATAGTCTTTAGTATAAGACGTAGTCTTTAGTATAAGACGTAGTCTTTAGTATAAGATGGTAGTCTTTAGTATGAGACGTAGTCTTTAGTATAAGACTTAGTCTTTAGTATAAGACGTAGTCTTTAGTATAAGACAAAGTCTTTAGTATAAGACGTAGTCTTTAGTATAAGACGTAGTCTTTAATATAAGATGGTAGTCTTTAGTATAAGACGGTAGTCTTTAGTAGAAGACGTAGTCTTTAGTACAAGACGTAGTCTTTAGTACACGTCGTAGTCTTTAGTACAAGACGTAGTCTTTAGTACAAGACTTAGTCTTAAGTATAAGACGTAGACTTTAGTATAAGACGTAGTCTTTAGTAATAGACGTAGTCTTTAGTATAACACGTATTTTTTTTAGGTTTAAAACTCAAAGTATTTTATTGTGTCCCCTTTAAGAGAGTTCATGATTGCTTTAATTTTCAAGCACTTACGATATTATGACTTATAACCTAAATCTGTGCATCCTCAGTCCCAAAACACCAAATGAAAAATAACTACCATTGTTCTAAATAGTTCAGTATTAACAAGTAAAAGAGATATATTCGGCTGGGCCGAATCTTATATACCCTTCACCAAACTATACTTCAAAATAAAAATTTTAAATATTTTTAGGTAAACAAAATTAATTTTTTTTCCAATTGTTTTTTTTTAATTTTTTGAAAAAAAAATTTTTTTCTACTTTTTTTTTATTTTTTTTAAATTTCAAAAACTTTTTTTTTTTTAAATTTAAAATTTTTTTTTTAATGTTTAGCCAAAAAAACTTTTGGTGAAAAAAAATTCGGGTTCAAAATTTTTTCCCGATTTTGACCCATTGTAGGTCCAACTTACTATGGTCTTATATACGTCGTTGCAAAGGTCTTTGAAATATCTATCATTAGATATCCATATTGTCTATATTAATGACTTAGTAATCCAGATATAGGTAAAAAAATAGGTAAAAAATCGAGGTTGTCCTGGTTTTTTCCTTATATCTCAGACATTTGTGGACCGATTTTGCTGATTTTAAATAGCAAACTTCTCGAAAGCATGTATGACAGAATTATTCAAGATTTGGATTCCGAAGATATCTGGGGTCTTCAGAAAATTGATTTCAACAGACAGACAGACGGACGGACAGACAGACAGACAGACAGACAGACAGACAGACAGACAGACAGACAGACAGACGGACATGGCTAAATCTACTCCGCTATCTATAAGGATCCAGAATATATATACTTTATAGGGTCGGAAAATTATATTGTGGAAATTACAAACGGAATGACAAATTTATATATACCCTTCTCACGAAGGTGAAGGGTATAAAAATCAACAAAATAAGTTTAGTAGAAGAAACGATAATGTCGCTGTTATGTACTCTTTTTAATATGTATATGAGTTTAATAAGTTTAATTTTTGCAAATATATTCCTGGTACTCGAGAAATTCTAATCTATTTCCTCCAGATTGTGTGTATAAAACACGCTCACACCCAAAATATAAATCAGAAACTAATGAAATTCTTCCAAAATATTTATTTGCATCCTATGCTAATCGGTATTGAAAATCATCAGAATCTGTTAAATACGAATAAAGTTATGAACTGAAATGTGAGACAGCCTAAAACAGAAAATATTACTATTAATGATATTGATTTTAAAAGTTGTTTTAAAAGGTATATATCAGTTTAAGGTATTTTATTGACACATAACACTGGTATTTATAAAATTCTAAAATATGTCCTCTAAACTGTGTGTGTAAATCACGGTCACTTCCAAAATAAAAAGCAAACATTTATGAAATTCTCCCACGATGTTTATTTATGTCCTATACAGCTTGGTTTTGAAAATCATCAAAAGCGGTTCAATATAAATAAAGTTATGAACTGAAATGTGAGACATCATAAAACAAAACAATTTTTTTAATGAAAATACATTTTTCACATTGATGAATGTACTATATAGTATATAACTCTGATGCTTACGAAATTCTAACCTATATCCATCTGACTGTGTGTTTAAAACATGCTTACATCCATAATTAAAATCTTAAATAAATAAGACTCACCTAAAATATGTACTGTTGTCCTAGGGAGTTTACTATTAAATCTCAGCTTAATTGATTCTGTAGCATTAAAGTTATGCAGCAAAATGTGAGACAACCTTAAATATGTTTGAAATTTTTAACGAAAACCATTTTCAAGTTGATATTGTTGCTTAGCTTGTTGTTGTAATATATGTAACCAAACATATTATTGTAGTTATATAGCTGTATTCTTCGTGGATTTTTTTTAATTTTAACCTATATCCTTCTGACTGTGTGTGTAAAACACGCTCATACTCAAAATATAAAGCAAAACTTAATGAGACTCAAACATGATGTTTATTTGTGTTCTACGTAGTTTGTTATTGAAAATCATTGAAATCTGTTCAATATAAAACAAGTCTTTAACTCTAATAAGAGACAACAGCAAACAAATTTAATATTTTTGAAATGTTCAAAAATATTAAACAACATTTTACTGCAACATTGGCAATTTTATTACAGTAGTAATGAAGACATTTCAAAATATGCTTTAGACAATCCTCTGAAACATGCTGCCACAACATGTTCCTAATATTTCACATTTTATTGCAGGAATAATAAAGGCAAAGTTTTAAAATAACTAAAAAAGAATCTTAATTTTGAAAGCTTTTTTAACCTGAAACCTGAATATTGAGTATTGCGAAAATTATGTTGCTGAAACATGTTGCTGGCAGGCACAAAATATTCAGAATTTTATTGAATTGAAGATGATTAAGAAGCTTAGAAATATCATGGTAGAGAAACTTGAAAACACTGTTTTTTATAAATAATGTATCTGAAACATGTTGCAGCAAAATCTTCGAAACATTAACAATTTCATTGCTATAATAATGAATTTAAAAATTCTTAGTAACATCACAAAAATGTTTTTAAAACTCTATTAGCAAATACAATGTTTCTAAAACATTCTGTTGAAACAATATCTACAAATCTTGAAAAAAGTGTATTTTGGAATTTTGTTTCTGAAACATGTTTCTGCAGCATTCACAATTAATCTTAAAAAAGCTGTATTTTGAAATTTTGTTTCTGAAAATTGTTTGTTTAATAGAAGATGATTAAGATGCTTGGAAATATCATAGTAGAGAAACGTTTATCAATGTTTTTTTTATAAATAATATTTCTGAAACATGTTGCTGCAACATGTTCGAAACATTAGTAATTATTATTCAATAATAATGAATTTAAAGATTCTTTTGCATCATGGGAAAAAATTATGTTGCTGCAACGTGCACGAAATATAAACAACTTTATTGAATGGAAGATGATTTAGAAGAGTGGAAATATCATGGTAGAGAAAAGTTTAACAATGTTTTTTTTTAAATAAATAATGTTTCTGAAACATGTTGCTGCAACATGTTCGAAACATTAGCATTTATTATTCAATAATAATGAATTTAAAGATTCTTTTGTATCATGAGAAAAAATCATTTAAAACTCGAATTGCAAATACAATGTTTATGAAACATGCTGCTGCAACATGTCTCTGCAATATTTACAATTTGTTTAATAGACATAATCGAAAGAAAATCACATTTAAAGAAATCTTGAAAAAACTGTATTTTGGAATTTTATTTCGGCAACATGTTTCGGCAACATTTAGAATTTGTTTAATAGAAATAATCGAAAGAAAATCACATTTAAAGAAATCTTGAAAAAACAGTATTTTGAAATTTTGTTTCGGAAACATGCTGCTGCAACATTCACAACTTTCTTATTGTAATAGAAATAATCGATAAAAAACATATTCAAAGATATTTTCAAAACACTGTGCTTTGAAATTTATTTTCTGAAACATGTTGCTGCAACATGTCATTGCAACATTCACAATTTTCTTATTGTAATAGAAATAATCGAAGAAATCACATTTAAAGAAACACTGTATTTTGAAATTTCGGTTTTCACACATGTTGCTGCAACATGTAACTGCAACATTCACAACTTTATTACAGAAATATTGCATTTAAAGAAATTTTGAAAAAATTTTATTATAAAAATTGTTCTTCCTAAATATGACAAAACGTAAATAATAACTAATTTAAAAAGTGTCCAAAATAGCTTAAATAGATTGTAATGTAAAAATGTTGCCTTTTAAACATATTGCTGCAACATATTTAAAGCATTAATGCAATTCTGTGTGTTTAATAGTCTGTTGTTTGCAACTTGTAATCATAGGCATCATTTTTAAAGATTTTGTAATTCATTAAAAAAATTCCTAATCAATTTATTTTAAATTGAATATTATATTCCCAGCCTTTCTTCTAAATCTCTCAAACTTTAGTGTTTTTACTAATTGTCTAAGCATTTATTATTTCCTGAAGCGTTAAATTGTTATTTATTTATTAATATTCACACTCCTCATAATATTTGGCTGTTTTTTTTTGTTTATTTTTAAAGTAGAGGCAATTGACCCACCTTAGAAATTATAAACAAGAAAAATGGAAATTTTAACAATTTCAATTTACCAAAAAAACAAAAAAAAAAAAAATCTAAATTTTTTTTATACTTCTTAAACATAATGGTCAAGCACTGAAATTTAAAACAAGTCTGTTGATGTTTCTTTTTTTTATATATTTTTTTATTTTTTTCTTTGTATTTTTTTGAGCAACATTTTTATGTGAAAGTGGTATTACAACTATTAACAGAAAAAAACATACATATACTACATCTTTTGATCTTCACATTGCTATTAAATGGAATTCCTTATATACCAAATGAAATAAAATGAAGTAGAAAAAACAAACCTCAACTGAAATGTACATAAAAAGTCAATACAAGTATGACAGTCTGAATGAATGAACGAACGAGTGACTCAAATGGTTTAAAAATATTGCCGCAGACAGACCTATAAAAATACATACCAAACGTCAACAACATCATACATATGTGGAAACATATTGAAATATATTTTATTTTGAAAAAAAAAAAATAAATAAAAAATTGTATTGAATGTGTTATAAAAGGTAAATGGAGAATTATAATCCAGTGCATGTTAATGATGATGTTTAATATTTTTCAAAGAAATAGTTACACACTTTTTTTGTTTGTAAGTTTTCGGAAATTTATTGATTTATTATGAAGTTTTTTTTGTTTAATAAAAATTTCATTTCAATTTGTTTCTTTTGCAAAGAAAGCATGAGTCAGTTTTGTGTTGCAGAAAGTGTGGCGTATTATTAACACTTGTTGTTTTTTTTTCAACAACCTGCTCAATGAAAGTGTTTTATATGGCGAAAATATTTGTTATGGGAAGTAAATTTGTTTAAGCTGTTCAATTCCTTTTTTAATAACACAACTTATTTATTCTTATAAGTAACATAGTGTTCACTTTGAGACTCCATAAAGTATTTGTAGGAAATTCTAGGTTATAAAGCACTTTTAAGTTCTTTTCTTCTATATGTCTGTGTAAAACATGCTCGCTTCCAAAATACAACTCTGAAATTAATGAGTTTAACCTACAATATTAATCATTATCCTATGCAATTTGTTATTGAATATTAACAAAATATATTTAGAAGAACCAAAGTTATGAATGAAAATGTGAAACAATCTTAACCACTGTAGAAGTTTTTAATGAAAACTATTTTCTTAATTAATCTTGTTGCTATAATGTTTATAATCAATTAATTTATGGTAGATGTATTGCTATATATTCCTGTTACTTATAAAATTCTAACCATTATCCTCCTGACTGTGTGTGTAAAACACGCTCACAACTAATATACTACACAAAAATTATTGAGATTCATTTAGAATATTTATTATTGTCCTAGGCAATTTGGTATTAAATATCAAGAAAATTGATTCAGTAAAACCAATGTTAGGAAGCAAAGTGTGAGACAACCTCAAACTTGTTTGAAAATTTTAATAAAAACTGTTTTCTACTTGATTTTGTTACTTTATATTTCTATATTTCTGATACTCTTGAAATTCCCAGCAGTTCTAGGAGACTGTCCCGAACTGTGATTTCACCTATCATTTAGGGTCACAATTAGTTACATAACTAGCTACGTGACTAATTATCTTTGTATTACCATGAGACTGTCTGAAGCTGGTCCAAAGTAGTTAATGCATTGGATTCACATACCGGTTACATAGTGTCAGTTACCTTACTAACTACCAAACTGGTTACTTGATCAGCTACACAACTAGTTATTTTAACATGTACGGATGCTACTTAACCTTAAATAGTCAGTTAAAAAGACAACTCCTAGACAGTTCAATCTCCAATAGATTACTTCTGGTGGCTAAAATAACTTATAACTAAAGTGCAGTACAAAATAAACGTTTAAAGTGACTACACTATACGTTCCTTAGAGATACTTAAGTGATAGTATAATTAAGCAAAAAGAAAATAAACTGTACTCACAATAAAGTGCAATTTCAAATAAACGTTTAAAGTGACTACACTCTAGATTACTTAGAGACACTTAAGTGACAATTGTCTTTACACTAGATTACCTGGGATGTATAAAGTAATCAATTGACTTATATCTGCACTACAAAGAGCACTACATTCTAGGTTACTTAGAGACACTAAAGTGATAGTATAATTAAGCAAAAATAAAATAAACTGTACTCACAAGAAAGTGCAGTTAAAAAGACAACTCATAGACAGTCCAATCTTCAATAGATTACTTCTGGTGGGTAAAATAACTTATTTTCAAAGTGCAGTACAAATTAAACGTTCAAAGTGACTACACTCTAGATTACTTGGAGACACTTAAGTGACAATTGTCTTTACACTAGATTACCTGGGATGTATAAAGTAACAAATTGACTTATATCTGCAATACAAAGAGCACATACATACGTGTCAAATAACCCAATATATATGATTTGGAGTCAGCCAAGTGATTAGACATTAGTGACAATTAATGTCTATAAGGGATACTTTGATTATTTGCTTAATTGCTGGGTTCCAATCTATCTCCTGCTGACTGTGTGTGTAAAACACTCTCACTTCCAAAATAAAAATCTAATACTTAAAAGATTCTACAGGAATCTTTATTATTGTCGTAGGCAGTTTGGTATTGAACCTTAATAAAATTGATTCAACAAAACCAAAGTTAGAAATCAAAATGTGAGTCATCCTCAAAAATGTTTGATGTTTATAACGAATCAATTTTAATTAAGATACTGTTGCTAAACCTATTGTTCCAATAAATGTTATATGGCTATATATTTCTCGATCTTATGAAATTCTTACCTATAGCTTGCTGACTATGTGTGTAAAACACGCTTGCCTCCAAAATATAAATCAACAAACAAATGTGTTCCACCTGAAATGTTAATCATTGTCCTAGATAATTTCCTATTAAATCTCAGCAAAATTGATTGAGTAGAATAGAGTTCATGAAGCCAAATGACAGATAATCTCAAACAAGTTTAAACATTTTAACGAAAACAATTTCAAACTTGATATGTTTGCTTAGCTTGTTATTTTAATGTATGTAACTAAGCATATTATTGTTGTTTATAGCTCTATATCCCTGGTACTTATGATGTTCTAATCGTTGTCCTGCTGACTGTGTGTGTAAAACACGCTCACTCGCAAAATACTTATCAAAAATGTATAAGATTCATGTAAAATATTTATTATTGTCCTAGGCAGTGTGGTATTAAAAATCATCAAAATCTGCTCAATATAAAAAAAGTTATGAACTGAAATAAGAAGGCCTACTTAAGAGGACATTTTAGAAGGTCTTCCATTGATTGTTTGTAAGTATACCTTCCACGTAATGACTCACAGAATGCCTACAAAAGAGCTTAATTGAAAGTCTGCTGAAGCAAGCCCTTAAAGATGGTTATTAGGGAAAATATTCTTAATGTATTCAGCATAAAACCTAAAGAATGGACGTGTTTAGCTTTATATATAAACAAGTAAGAGTGCTATATTCGGCTATGACGAATCTTTTGTACCCTTCACCTTTAATGTGGATGCATTAATTGCCCACTTTCAGTGTATAGCATCCTAAATAGATCAAGAAAACTTTTAAAAATTTTACATTTAATTGCTGACGAACAGATTATATTGTAGAAGTTACAAAGGAAATGACAATATATACCCTTCTCACGAGGGTGAAGAAACACAAAAAAAAAAAAAAATACGCAAAGCAATGAAACCAACACACATTCAAACATACGTTTTGTTGCTTTTTTGTGAAAGCATGCAATAAGTTGTCTTTTTTTGATGAAATTTTCAGAGGTTGTCTCGGATTTTTGCTCATATCTCCGTTATTTATGGACGGATTTTGCTGATTTTAAATAGAAAACTTCTCGAAAGCATGTCTGACAGAATTATTGAAGATTTGGATCCCGAAGATATCAGGGGTCTTCAGAAAATTGATTTCAATAGACAGGCAGACGGACATGGCTAAATTGTCTCCGCTATCTTTAAGGGTCCAGAATATATATACTTTATAGGGTCGGAAAATTATATTGTGGAAATTATAAACGGAATGACAAACTTATATATACCCTACTCACGAAGGTGAAGGGTATAAAAACTACTTTATGAGAACTTCAGAACATCAAATGTTATAAAAGACAACATTTTTTAGAAGACTTTGTTCCTTCTTCTGGTTTCATGTAATGGCTTATAATAAAGAAAGCAAAATAAATTTTATTATAGAGAGACAACATGTATGAATAATTGCAAAAGCAAGCATGTTTGAATTTTAAATAAATGTTTGCTAGACCTGAATTTCCAATGTAATTTTGTAGATGTATGAAGGTTTTTAGAAGGAGAAGCAAATCTCTTCTAGAACCTCTTCTGAGAGAAGGCAGAGTGAAATCGGATCTTAGGGAATATGTAAACATATCTTTTAGACGACCTGCAAAGTGAAGCCGTAGCAATTTTTCCTTCTGGGAACAGTCCTGGGTAAGTTAATATTAAAACCCAGTTAAATTAATTCTTTTAGACCAAAGTTATAAACCAAAATGTGTAACTATCCCGTAAAATAATATTATTTTGAATGAAACCTGTAACTTATTGTTTTAATGTGTCCATGATTATTTTATTTATGTATAATCATATAATGTTTTTTAACAATAAATCTTAATGTGGTTGGTTTGTAATATTCCTGGTTCTTAAAAAATTATAATTTTTTTTCGTCTGCTGGTTTGTGTAAATCACGCTTAAGTTCAAAATCCATAACCAATATTAATGAAATTCACCTAAAATATTCACCAGTATTCTAGAAAGTACAGTATTGAAAATTAGCAAGATCCATTTAGTAGTTTCCAGAATATGAAACAAAACGTAAGACAATCTCAAAAAAAAATTTTTTGTTTTTAAGAAAATAATTATCAATGTTGTTACTGTTGTTGTAAAGCATCAAATCAATGATGTTATTGTAATCTAAATTTTTGTTGTATTTTTTGTTGTATTTTAAGATGAAAATAACAACAACATCACTCAATATTTTAGTTTTAGTTGAAGACTTGGAACAATCAAATTTAGCATTTTCACTTGTTCTTTATCATTTTGAAAACAATTTTGATACAAATATAATAGTTTACTTATATCACTGTTGCTCTCTATCTATTTTTCAGTATGTTTTTCCATAAATCTTACTAGTTTTCGCTGTCCGTCCGTCCGTCTGTCTGTCTATAATTCAGTTTTATTTCTTGGATTTTATCCAAATTCCCTCAAACATTTCAATAATTTTACAATTTCTTTAGCAAATGGTGTTTTTAATGATCTATTTACAATAACTGAAATAACACTAACTACACAATAAAACTCATTTATAAAATGTCTAAATATAAAAATTGTAATAAATACTCGTTATATGTACGTTATAAAAGTACGTTACAAATACAAGTTGATTTAACCAACTATAAGAGTCCATAATTCAAATAGAACACAACACAAATCTAATAGAAAATTGATGAAACAAGACAAACACACACTAGAATATATAAATGCAACAACCAATGGATTCGAAACAAATACAAAAAAAAAAAAAAAATTACCAAGATTGCTAGACACACAACTGGCATAGAAAAGAACAGTCAGTTGTACAAGTAGCGGCAGACAAACTGACACATTTCCATCAGTTAGCTAAAGAGCTGTGTATGGAATTGGAAAAATAAAAACTTATTTATTTGTTTAATAAAACATATAACATTTTTTCATAGTTCTAACATTTATATGATTTGTATTGGTTACTGTGGCCACAACTAAAACCGAAATATCTTAAGAATATTATGGCAAAATGCTGCTTTGATATGTTTATATTTTTGTATTGTAATATACATATTTAAAATTCAATTTAGAAAACTGGGCGCTAAAAGACTTAACATACATATGGAGAGGTGTTATGACCGCTGAAAGTAGAAGAAAGAGGGAAAGCAGAAAATGAAAAAGAAAAAAAAGATACAAAAAAGACCGTTAAGAGGCTAAAGCATAAAGTTGATGAAATTAATGCAAAAAGAAGCAAGACACTCGGACAAGCAGACAGTGACAAAATTTTAATTAAAATTTTTATAAAAGAAAAGAAATTATTTACATATATGAATTTTTAATTTGATTAGTCAGATTAACAACTATATAAAAAAAAATCAATAATCTAAGGGGATTATAAAGAATTTTTATGATATAATAGCCACTTAAAATACACCTATGTATTGGAAATTCTTTATAAAATGTAGAATTAAGTCAAAACTCTTTGAAAAATAACATAATTAAAAATTTGTATCAACATATTTATAGAAATATTTAATTCCAAGAAGAATTATTTTTCAGCAACATGTTGCTGCATCAGGTTATGAAAACACTTAACAATTTTCTTAATAACTTATAAATAAAACACTTGAAAATAAGTTTAAAAATATATTAGAAACATTCAGAATTAAGTTTCAGCAACATGTTGCTGCAACATGTTATAAAAACGCTAAGCTATTTTCTTAACAACTTACATATGAAACACTTGAAAATAAGTTTAAAAATATATTAGAAACATTCAGAATTAAGTTTCAGCAACATGTTGCTGCAACATTTTATAAAAACTCTAAACAATTTTCTTAATAACTTGTAAATAAAACACTTCAAAATAAGCTTAAAAAGATATTAGAAACATCGTTATGGTAAAAGTCTGCAACATGTTGCTGCAACATTTTTGACACATTCACACTTTTCATACAGTAATGATAAAATACAAAGTAGCACACTATAAAAGAAATCTTGAAAAAATCATATCTAGAAAATTTGGTGTCTGAAACATGTTGCTGCAACATTTACAGTTTTATTGCAGTAATAATGAAGATGTTATTAAATAACATAAAAAAAAACCTTTTAAAATAGCACATAGAGACAATTTTGTTTCAGAAATATGTTTCTGCAACATTTTCCAAACGTTCTATATTTTATTGCAATTATAATCAATACAAAGTTGTGAACTAACATTTAAAAAAAATAATGTTATGAAAATTTTGTGTCTGAAACATGTTGCTCCTATATATTTTTTTAATTTTATATACTAAAATAACCTTAAAGAATCAAGACAAAATTGTATTATATTTTGTATCTTTAATATGTTGCTGCAACATTTTCCAAAGACCGGACATTTTATTACAGTATTAATAAGTACAATGTTCTAAAATAATATTAAATTAATCTTGAAATATCTTATTGTGAAAATTATGTTTCTGAAACATGTTGCTGCAACATTTTCTAAATATTTTATTAATTTAAACACTAAAAATAAATATAAAGTTCTAAAGAAATTATCCTGAAAATCATGTTTCTGAAACATGTTGCTGCAATATTTTTCAAACATTACAAATTTTATTAAAGTAATAGAAATACATTAAAAGAATTATGAAAAAATAACATTCTAAAAATTTTGTTTTTGAAACATGTTGCTGCAACATTATCCAAACAATTCATCATTTAAATCAGTAATAATCAATATAATGTTCAAAAATAATAATCAAAATGATGTTTCTGAAACATGTTGCTGCAACATATTCTAAACATCCACCATTTGTTAGAATGTTCCAAAACAACATTAAATAATCTTGATATAGTATGTTTTCTGAAAATTATTTTTCTAAGACATATTACTGCAACACAAATAAAAATTAATTTTTAAACAATAATAATGATTAATAACATTCATAATAACAATTTATAATACGCTAAATTATGTTTCTACAACATTTTCACATCACTTACAATTTCAGAAAATCCCGTTTTACAAATATAATATTTCTGAAACATGTTGCTGCAACATGTCCCTTCAAAACTCAAAAAAAAAATTATGAAAAATTTCCAACATCACATTAAGAAATTCTTGATAAATATTTCTGAAACATGTTGCTGCAACATGTTACTTCAGAACTCAAAAAAAATCATGAAAAATTTCCAACATCACATTAAAAAAATCTTGATAAAATCCAATTGTGTAGATCTTGTTTCTGAAATATGTTGTGCGATATGTCTCAGCTACATTCAAAATATTTAACAAACTATAAAATACTGTTAATAGAAAAAAAATATCGAGAAAATTTGTTAACAGAAATATGTTGCTGAAATATGTTAATGTAACATTTCCACTTAATGCTATATATAAAATATAGAGAAAATTTTTTAAATTAAATATGTTGCTGAAACATGTTAATGCAACATTTATTTAATGAAATTTTGAAAAAAAAAATATTTTGTAAACTAAATTTCTGCAACATGTTGCTGCAACATATTGACGAAACTTTAAATATTCCTCTATGAAACTCATGTAAAAAGCTTAAAAAGCATTTTTCAAACATCGTATTCTGAAAATTATGTTTTTAAAACATGTTGCGTCAACATATTCTAAAACCAATTAAGATATAATACCTAAAAAAAACCTTTACTAATGTTCTTTTATTATTATTTTCCAATTACCAAACAAAATCCTAGCATCAACATGTTGCTCTTATTTTCCTTTCATTACAGACATTTGCACTTCAAGCACATGAAATTTAATAAATCTCTTTCTTTATTACCCTCTCCTCTCCTCAAAAAATTTCTACACATTTCAAACATAGTTTTCCACATGCACGTTCGTGTTTTTATTAGAAACTAACAACAACAGCAACAACAAATAAACTACATACAAAAAGAAACTGAACTTTTGTTCATTCCTCAAATACTGACTGCTTTTATTTCAAGTGCACGACGTCATGCAGAGTCTTACTGCGCAAAACAACAATAAAAAACAAAAACTACCAAGAATTCGCATAGATTTTTTTTGTTAGTTTTCTTTACTTTATGCCGATTCTTAAGAAATAAAAGGAAGGAAAGCTAAGGGAAGTAAGTAAAACCATAGAGATCTTGTCGGCATTGTTGCATTCTACTGCTGCCATAGAGCACAGCGTATAAAAGGCAATGTAAAGCAAGTAAACTTTTAAGTACATAAATTCCACTAACAAACAACCTAAAGGAAGACAACAAGAAAAACAATAAAATCTGAAAAATTCAAAAAACAAAAAACAAAAAAAAAAAAAAAAACAAAAGCTTAAAGTAGAGATGCTAGCAACAAAATAAGAACAACAAAATATCATGGTAGATATTGGAGTTTAGAAAGAAAAAAAGAACAACTGAAGATGAAAAAGAAACAGATAAATAAAACTATACAACATTTTAAACAAGATAAAAAGGGGAGAGTAAAAGCGGCTAAAAGGAATGCTACCATAAGAACAATAAAAAAAAAATATAATTTTCACTTAATTTATTTGAGTAAAGCTGCATTTTTATTGTTAGCAACATGTTGCGAAACATTTTGCCAAGTTTTTTGGAATTAAATCTTAAGACTTTTTTGGTATTTAGTACATTGAAAATAGATTTTATAAACACGTTTTCAAATGTTGATTAAGATATATTACTAGCAACATGTTGCTATATATATATGTTGCTAAATATTTTTAAAATAATTTTGAATTATATTTTTATGTTTGTAAATTAAGCAAATTAAAGTCTTGGTTAATAAAGAATTTATAAAATGTTTCTTAGTATATGTTGCTAGCAACATGTTTAGAAGGACTTCCAAAAGTATTTTCTAAGCCATGTTTATATTTGTTAAGAACTTAATAAATTTAAACTTAGTATTCATAAAGATATTACGAAATATTGCTTAGAATACATAAGTGCTTGGGTTAAAAGTTTTTATGAAAAACGTGTGTTAAGAATTTTTCAATCTCAGTCCTTATCAAAGTCTTTTTTGTTATTGTTAAAGTTCTTTAAGTTTTAATCAATAGCAAGCTAGTTTTTATAAAGACATTTAAGTTCGTAGCAACATGTTTTGAAGTATTAAAAGGATTAACACTTAGCTTTCATAATGATATTAAGAAATGTTGCTAGCAACATGTTGATAAGCATTTACTTGAGAATTTGGTATATATAATGTAACTACATTCTTGCATAATTCAATAACTTAACACAATATAAATTTAAATATATATTTCCAGCAACATGTTGCTGAAACATTAATCAAATTCCTGTTGTTCTAACATATGGAAATGTCAGACAATGGAGTTATACTCATAAACTATAATTGTTCAAATAAAATTGCTAGCAACATGTTGATATATTTATATCAGCATGTCATTCTATTACAAAATTTAATTTTTTCATATAATCCAACATTACGTATAGAACAGTTTTGTTAGCAACATGTTGCAAAAACCAAATGTGCAAGTACTAAAAAAAATTGTCATATAAAGTTTCTTGATCCATATTATAATAATGTTGCTAAGTCTATGTTGCTAGCAATAAATTTTTTAAAACTTTTGGAGTAAATTTTTTTTTATTTTTGTTATAAATCAAATTAATTTTCTTTTAAATACAAAAAATATGCTGCCAACAATATATTGCTGAAAGAAAATTGAACAAAAAAATGTCGCTCTATAAAAGAAATTTATCTATATTAGTTTAATGTTGCGACCGTTAGTTGCTAGCAACATGTTGCCATACATTTTCCAAAGCCTTAGTTAATTCGAAATCTATTTTTTTGTTATGCTTAAATTAACAAATTTGCATTCAAATCCAAAAACCTACTTTTAGAAGACTTAATACCTTAACAAAATATTTAAAAGTATCATAGTCTTTAATGATTTTTCCCTCTTAATACCTAAGAATTATCTTCATGTTGCCAGCAATATGTTGCCAAATATTTATCTAATAATTTTTGTTAAATGATTAAATTTTTGTGTATTCATATCATATTAATACTTATTTAAATACAAAAAATGTTGCCAGCAACATGTTGCTTGAGCACACTAGTCAAAATCATAATTCTTAAACAAAATTCTAGAAAAATATATGTCTGCCATGAGTTTTTCAACATAAATGTTGACAGCATGTTGCTAAACATTTACCAATGTTTTCTTTAATTAAAAATTAAGTATTTGTTTATCTATAGATCAATCTTAAATCATTATTTTCAACATCAAATTACTGTTAGTATTGTAATTTGATGGTATTCAAAATCACATTGCCCGAACAAAATTCTAGAAAAAGTTAAAATGATGATTTTTTTCTCATAAAATTACGAAAATTATCTTAATTCTGCTGTGTTCTCTGTTCAATGGCTTTTCAATCAAAATTTACATTTTCGAGTAGCTATTAATTTATCATTAATCTATCATTTTATTATAAAATTTATGTTATTAGCAACATGTTGCTGCAACACTTTATGCAAAATCTCAATGCCCGAAGAAAATTCCACTTAAATAATGAAAATTATATTATTGTTGCTTGTCTATGTCAATAGCAACATGTTGCTAAACATTTTTCAATGGTTTTTTAATCCAAATTTAGATTTTTATCATTAATTTAATTTATCATTAATTTAAATAAATTAATTCTGGCAACATGTTGCTGCAACACGTTATATCATAATTACTATATCAAAATTGATACCAACATGTTTCTACCCAAAATTTCCAATAGCTTTTTAATACAAATGTTGATTTATGTTTAGCTTTTAATTTACCATTCATTTTAATATCGAAACCAAAATTCAGGCAACATGTTGCTGCAACATTTTATGCAAACTCTCAAAACCTGAACTAAGTTATAGAAAAATGTTTGTCTGCTATGATTTTTCCACATTAAAGTATAAAATTATATTAATGTTGCTGGTCCAAGTTAATAGCAACATGTTTTCATGGCTTTTTAATTAAAACTTAATTTTTAGCTAATAATTTATCATTCATTTAATTATAAAATTAGAAAGTCTGGCAACATGTTGCTGCAACACGTTATACCATAATTACTCTATCAAAATTGTTAGCAACATGTTGCTAAAGAAGTTTTCAATGGAATTTTAATACAAATCTACATTTATGTTAAGCTATTTACCTTTAATATCAATTCCCAAATGCTGGCAACATGTTGCTGCAACATTTTATGCACAATCTTAATGCCGTAACAGAATTTCTTTGTCTACCCTGATTTTATTTTTCCCACATAAAACATGAAATTTATCTCCATCATTTTGTTACCTATGCTCCACTGAACCTTTAACTCTTGATGCCACACCACATCTTGTGTCTTGTGTTTGGAAAACCATGCAACTAACCAGTGTAATACTCCTTGTTACTCTACTTCTTTACCACTCGCATGGTGGTTTTAACTTTAGTCTTTCTTTATTTTTCTTTTTTTCTTCTTTCTTACTTCTCTAAGAGCTTCAGTATCACTTACACTTTACCTTATTTTTTTTCAAAATTTTTCCTGCGCTTAAAACACTCGTAAGTGTTTTAAGCTAGAAGATATAACTATGTATATATTTTGTTCATATATGTACTTCTTATGTTGTTCTTGTTTTTATTTTCAACTTTGGAGTTTTTTTTCTTTTCTTTTATTTGCTGAATGTCTTGTATGTGTGAAAAATTTTATAAAAAAAAATGAAAACTCTTTTTATTTGAGAAAAAAAAAAACTTAGTTTTCTTGAGTAGTTTTTTTGCATTTTTTAAGTGGAAGTTTTTTTATTTTTTTTTTTTTTTTTTGTAGTGGAAAAGTAGTATGTGTATAAGCTGTTTCCTTTCCTACCGCCAACAACATTTACGCATTTTCCGCTTTAATACACCGGCAATTTTTTTTCCGAATTTTGTGTATTTTTAAAAAAAATATATATTTTTATTAGGGTAGACCATTATATGATCAGTATTCACAGATTTTATTAGAAACAAAAACCTAGTAAATTTTAAGCTTAAACCTCCTTAAAGTTTAAAATTATACTAAAGCTTCATTGTTGTTTTAATAAAAATTTTTTTTATACCTTTTTTTCTTGATCTGTGTTACTCCCTAATATTTGTTATATTTTCCCATGTTAACTATCAAAGTATTGCCTTTTTTCCTCCTCCCTCCTCAGTTTCAGTTGCTACAAGTATGATGATGTTTTCTATCTTCTAGTTTTGCTGCTTAAGTTTGTTTACAGCTTCTCAACTACTTTGTTTTCTTTTTTCCAAACTATTTTTTTATATTTTTGTTATTTATTTTCCTTGTAGTGCCTTCTAATGATAACAAGATTTGCTGCGCCAAAAGTCTGCCAAGTTTTTTCCCATACAGCACGAGTATGATTTAAGTTTGGTTCTTTTCATCTAAGTACTTTGTAAAACTCACATAATCTAAATTACTTGAAGTTGTAATTCAATTTTTACAACAAAACTTTAAATAAATTTTGATTGAAATTATTAAAAGTGAGATAAACAAAATAGGAGGTAACAATAAATATATGGTTAAATTTCGAAAGGTTAAACAGAATTTAAAATAAGTTATGGGATTATGAAAGAAAAATTGCTAAGAATTTCTTATAAACAGATATTTTATTGGGTGTATGACTTAAAAATGCGGGATTTACTTGGCTTTTGTTTTTTTTTCTCACTTAGTTATAGAACATAATAGTATAAACAACAAGGCTACTTGTATGCTTAAAAAATATCGAATTTTGTGCCAACAAAGCGTCATATTCGGGAAGTTTTGCTTTAATTTGAAAAAAAGTGCTCTGAAGCACACCAATTGCTCACCGAAGCTTATGGTGAATGTGTTTCATCGGTTGCAACATGCTAGTGATGGTTCAGAAGTGGTGAATTTGAAACAGAAGACAAAGATCTTCCCAAAACAGACTAAAAAGTTTGAAGACCAAGAATTGGAGGCATTACTCAATGAAGAGCTAACAAAATCATTGGGAACTCAAGCAGAAATTACAAAACTATTGCGTGCAGTAGGAATCATCCAAAAGCAGGGAAACCTGGTACCATATGAATTAAATCCGAGAGACCTTGAAAGACAATTTTGAATCATTGAAATCATTTTTGTACGGAATCATTACTTGCGATAAAAAATGGATCCATTACGTTAGAAGTCGTATGTGTCGCCGAAGCCAAGTATCCATGGCGCTAAGTTAATTATCTGTATTTGGTGGAGGCAAAAGGGACCTATCTATTATGAGCTGCTGAAATCTGACCAAACCATTACAAGGAACCTGTACCGAATGCAACTGATTCATTTGAAGCGAGCATTGGCCGAAAAACTCCCAGAATATGCGACCAGTCATGAAACCGTAATATTCCATCATGACAAAGCTCGGCCACAGGTTGCAATACCTGTTAAAAAGTATTTAGAATGAAGTGGCTGGGAAGTTTTGCCTCACCCGCTTTATAGTCCAGACCTTACCCTGTTCGACTACTAGTTGTTTCGATCGATTTAGAACGCTCTCTCTGGGATTCACTTGACTTTGGAACATATTATCCGAAAATGGCTTTATACGTTATTGGCCTCAAAAGATGAGCATTTCTTTTGGCCCGGAATGCATATGTTGCCAGAAAGATGGGAAAAATTCATTGCTAACAATGGCCAATATATTATATATATTCTGTGCTGTGATTTCTATTGGGAATAAAGGGGCACAACGAATCTATTCCATTCGATTCGATTTGATGATATTTGTTTTACTTCTCTCCAGCTTAGAACACTACGACTGACTTCGATGTTCTGTTGCCGACGCTATGTGTGTAACGATCGGCCTACTCTTCGTGTCCTACCCTGTAGGTTCCAGTCAATGGCATTTTTAGCTGTGTCATTTGAAGGCCTGCGCAGCGTGTGATGAATATGGACTGGCCGCTGATTTGTTTGTCTCCAAGGTTCCGTACTACATATAGTGTTAGGCCAGAAAACTTTTAATATTCTTCGTAGACATCGATTAACAAACACTTGTAGGGAGTCGTGTTCTGTCGTATTTCACGTCTCGCATGCATAGAGGAGCACAGACTTGACACAAGAGTTAAAGAGACCGATCTTGGTGTTTTTGGATATGGCAGAAGATTTCCATACTGACCGAAGGGTACCGAATTCTTGGTTGGCTTTTGAGATTCGGTTGGCTTTTGAGATTGCTGGAGCCACCTGTGTGTGTAAATATGCTGCCTAGGTAGCAAAATGACGAGAATTCTTCAAGTTCATTGTTCCCTACACGAAACTTATTCGCGTTTACTGTATTGCAGCGCATTACCTTACTCTTGCTTACGTTTATTTTTAGACCAGCTTTTATGGCCTCTGTTTCGATGCATTTAAGTTTAGACGCCATATCTTTATTGCAGTGAGAAAGGAGGCGTACATTATACGCATACTCGATGCTCTCGAGTTGTTGGTTAAGACCCCAGTTTATGCCTCTATTAGCTTGAGTAGCATTATGAACTATAACGATATTAAAAAGCAAAGGAGACGCAGCCCTGGCGGACACCAGCTACAAGATCAAAGCCTTATTGTGGATAACACGACATTTAACATCACGATACAGAGTTTGAGTAAGGCTCATGATCTCGGGTGGGACCCCTTTGCAAGCAAGAGCGCTCCATATTGAGTTTTTATTCCGCGTATCAAATGCTTTTTCAAACTCGATAAACAGAAAATAAAGCGTAGAGCGTAGTTCCGTAGAGTGCTCTATAATAATTCGTAGACTATTAATGTGGTCTACACAGGATTTTTGGGGCCGGAAGCCAGCTTGTTCGGGCCTTAGATCCCTTAGTACAGTGTCGGATATTCTCCGGTTAATGATTTGCGCTATGATCTTATTCACTGCACTAAGGATGGTAATGGCCAATAAGGCTTATGATCTTGGGTGGGACCCCTTTGCAAGCAAGAGCGCTCCATATTGAGTTTTGATTCAGCGTATCAAATGCTTTTTCAAAGTCGATAAACAGAAGATAAAGCGGAGAGCGTAGTTCTGTAGATTGCTCTATAATTATTCGTAGACTATTGATATGGTCTACACAGGATTTTTGGGGCCGGAAGCCAGCTTGTTCGGTTAATGATTTGCGCTATGATCTTATTCACTACACTAAGGATGGTAATGGCCAATACTTTGAATAAATTTATGTTACACAAATGTTTCAAAATAAAAACTAAAAATTTCAAAAAATGACGCATTTTTAAGTGTATATTTTTATACCAGTCACCATGAGTGGCAAGGGTTTATATAAGTTTGTTATTTCATGTCTAATTAATTTCCCACCCCATAAAGTATCGTTATATATATAGAGGAGTCAATAAAGCCATATTATCTGTCCGTATGAATGTTGAAATCAACTTTCCTTAGCCTCAAAATAAATTATATACTTGATTTAAACATGAATATATCCGCTATATTCCCGGTTGGGCTGCTATTTGAATTTGGGGAAATCGGACCACAAATGGCTGAGTTATAAACAAAAAACCATCACAACTTCGATTTTTTACCTATTTTTGATCTACATATATCTTGATTACTAAGTCATTAATATAGACAATATGGATATCTAAAGATATTTATTTCAAATACCTATCCAAAGATATAGTAATTCGGACCTACAATAGGTCAAAATCGGGAAAAATATTTTTTAACCCGAATTTTTTTCAACCAAAAAAAAAAATATTTTTTTACCGTACATTTTTTTTTTTTTTTTTTCTCAATCGTATTTGTTTCCACTAATAAAATTTTTTTTTTCAGGAAGAAAATAAAATTTTTTAAAAAATAAAATTTTTTTCACCAAAAAATATTTTCAATATTTATCTTAAAGTATACTTAGGTGAAGGGTATATAAGATTCGGCATAGCCTAATATAGCTATTTTACTTATTTATTCACAAATATTTGTCCCATGTTGTGACTTTGTTTGATATCAAAATATTTCCCTCAAATTAAACAAAAGCATGCTAGGGTTTTCAAGAAAATCTTGTATTAAAATAATTTATGCTTAACAACTAGTAAGTATAGAGAAATTGCCGGGGAAAAATTCTTCAAAATGTTCCCAAACTTCCAAAAAAAGAATTTAATTAATAAATTAAAAACTAATGAAATACAAAATCTTGGAAAAAAAACTTACCTTTAACCAACTGCAAAAGATGAAATATTCCACACAGCAAAAGAAATGCTTAAAATCCATTAAGAACTAAACAATATAAGTATATTAAATATTTAAATTTTTATTGCAACAAATTAATATTTTTAAATGTAATTTCTTTTTTTTTTTTTTGTATACCAGAAAATATAATAATTCTCTATAATTTAAAATTGGCTTCCTTTATTCTCTTTTCATTATAATTCTTTTGACACTAAGAAAACGTTAATTTCCACCACTTTTAACCGTTTTTACCCGTTTAACGTTGTTAACGCGTTCGTATTCGAAAGAGTACTAAGCGCCTGCGTGCGTGTTTGAAAACCAGATTGTTCTTTTTTCTTTCTTTGACAATGCACTATGGCTAAAATGGCCACAAGAAAACAAGTTCAAGTTGAAGGTTTCTACCAACTATGTATAGTGTGGTTAAATCGACAAAGAAGTAGGGAGAAAATACAATAAGAAACAACATAAAATTACCACAAATCAAAGTAACATTAAAAGAGAGTTACAGTAAAATACTCACGCGATCTTTCTTTCACTCTCTCTCTTACTTAAATAAAACCTGTTCTGGTAAAAACTGTTTACCTTTCTTAAAAGCAAAGTAAAGAAGAAAATATGATAGTAGGAAAATAAAAACAGTTCTTTCAATTTACAAAAGACAATACAGAGAGAGAGAGAGAAGGAGAAAAGTTGGGACATTTAAAAGATAAAGAGAGGCTTAGTAAATTCAAACAATATTTTGTTTACAAGAAATTGAGTAAATTTTGTTTAATAGAAAATTTCTTTACATCTAACAAACAAATTTTTAATTCTTGTAAGAAATTTCTATATTTTGAGCGTTATAACTGCCAAATTTACATAGAAAGAGCTATCATTAAAAGAGAAAGTGCTGCAATGATTACAGCTAAGTAGAAAATATATAAGTATGTTATTATGTGGTTAAAAAACTGAGGCAACTAAATTTCCAATTATAACAAATACTTGCTTATTCTAGCATTAAATTTGATACATAACCATTAAGAGAATTTAATGGCTTATAAAATATTACCCTGATAAAGAGACACTTTAAATATGTGCAGCGAAGGCAGTTTAAAAAGGAATTGAAAGAAAATCTTTGAAAAAAATTTAAAGGTATTTTTATTTAAAGATTTTTCAAATCTGTAAACAAAAAAGTCTAACCGAAATCAATGATCTTGTAAAAACACCATGCTCTTACATTCAGTACGTTATTTAACAGTTCAAAAAAATCGGAACAATGGTAAATAAACCAAGAACTGACCAGCCAAGAAAAATAGACCACCACTTAGAGAGAAGAATTGATCGACTTGTAGAAGGTGATCCAAAAATTAGCAAATTTGTAATTGCGGGAAACTTGAAACCTAGTGATGAATTGACGGTAAACCCCCAAACTATAAGAAACGCTCTTAAACTAAATGGATACAATGGTCAGCTAAGCCATAAGAAGCCCCTTGTTCGAAAAGTTAATAGATCAACTCAACTCACGACTGCAACCTCTGCCACTATTTATACACACGCCATCCTTCGTGAATCTTCTACAATGCTCTTAACGGACAAACTAGTATGTTCGAATTCTAGAGCTTTCGATGTAGATGTTAGCAGTTTAAACATTTAGTGTTGCCATACTTACAAATAGTGCTAATAACCGTACGCTACCAACATTGTTGATAAGTGGAAGCTTCTACTGATGGACGTGTTTATAAAAATGATGAATGCTATTGCAAATTCTTAACAATATTATGAGTATGTCTGTACGGAGACTTAATTGATTCAGTGTATGTATATTAGAGTGACAATCCTTTGTATAGAAAAAAACTTTTGTTCGAATTTTGACTGTGTTTTTCGTGATTTTAAAAGTTGAGGTTTATTTTGACCCAAAGTGCTCTTAAGGGTTAATTTCTAATTTTGCACTGTCATTGTGAATGTTAGACCATAAGCTATATTTTTCTCAAGTTAATTTATAAACGGCCCAAAAACGTATAATATTTCACTATCTTTCATTTATAAATACCAAATATTGCAAAATTTTACATTTGACCTTCACGACTTAAGGGTTAACGTTGTCCGTTTTTAGCAAAACTTTCAGAGTATATATAAAATTATCTAACCTATACAGGTTTCACTTAAAATTCGTAACAGTTCTCTCATTCGCCAAAATTTGGCCAAAAAATTAGTTTTTCTCGAAAATCGCAAAATTTAAATCGCAGGTACGGAAAAACTGTAGGAGGTATTGACATAATTTTTCATTTTTTTATTCACTATTATAATCTCAATAAATGCTAATGTAATCATTAAAAAATTCTTTAATTTGTTTAACAAAATATTAAAAAATTTGATAATGGAGATTTGAAACTGCCGTTAAAAAAATTAAATTTTGTTGGCCATACCTGGGAATAGGTTAACGGTATCCTACAATGACAAAAACTCATGCACAAGTAAATACGGATATATTTTAAGTAAAAATTAGCATTTATTGTAATAAAAAATCCGTTTTCTCTTAAAATTTCAATAATTTACTTTTCGTGATTGATATTCGGAAGTCGGTCCTATATGATATATTTTTTAACCCGAATTTTTTGTCAATTTTTTCACTAATAATTAAAAAACTAAAAAAAAAAAAAATTAAATTTTAAATAAAAATTTTGAAAACACTTTTTAAAAAAAAAAAATAAAAGAATATTTTGAAAAAAAAAAATTAAATAATTTTGAAAAACAATTTTGAACATTTTTTTATAATTTTGTTTACCTAAAAATATGTAAAAATGTTATTTTAGAGTAGAATTTGGGGAAGTGTATATCAGATTTGGCACAGCCGAATATAGCTATCTGACTTTTTTTTCAATATTCTCTCAATATAGTTTTATGTTTTAAAGTCCATAAAGCATATGCTATTTTTTGCCTACAACTTTCTGTTAAATTCAAAAACCTTCAACTTTTTTTTAATACTCTTCAGAAAAGTCCTCACGCTATTACTAAAAGTTACTATTTTCTCAAAGATTAAAAGTCTTAAGTATAAGGTAAATTATTTTATAGAAAATTTTGTCTTTACATAAATTTCGTTAGAAAATTTTGTCTTAACACAGATTTTTATAGAAAGTTGACTTGACATAACTTTCTATAGAAAATTTTGTCTTGACATAAAATTTCTAAAGAACATTTTATCTTGACACAAAATTCTGTAGAATATTTTGTCTCGAAATAAAATTTCTATAGAAAATTTTGATTTGACACAAATTTCTAAAAGAAAAAATTTCAATAGAAAATTTTGTTCTGATACAAAATTTCTATAGAAAATTTTGTTTTGACATAAATCTCTTTAGAAAATTTTGTCTTGTCACAAATCTTTAAAGACATTTAAGTCTTGACACACATTTCTATAGAAGATTTTGTCTTGACATAAAATTTCTATAGAAAATTTTGTCTTGACACAAAATTCTGTAGAAAATTTTGACTTGACATAAATTTCTATAGAAAATTTTGTCTTGACATAAATTTCTATAGAAAATTTTGTCTTGACATAACTTTCTATAGAAAATTTTGTCTTGACATAACTTTCTATAGAAAATTTTGTCTTGACACAGATTTCTATAGAAAATTTGCCACAAATATCTATAGAAAATTTGCCACAAATTTTGTCTTGAAATAAAATTTCTATAGAAAATTTTGTCTTGACATAAAATTCTGTAGAAAATTTTGACTTGACAGAAATTTCTATAGAAAATTTTGTATTGAAAGAAATTTCTATAGAAAATTTTTCTTGGCATAAAATTTCTATAGAAAATTTTGTCTTGACATAAAATTTCTTAGAAAATTTTGTCTTGACATCGAATTTAAAATTTCTGTAAAAAATTTTATTTTGACACAGATTTCTATAAAAAATTTGCACACATTTCTATACACTTTGTCTGGACACAAAATTCTATAGAAAATTTTGTCTTAACATAAATTTCTATAGAAAATTTTGTCTTGACATAAAATTTCTGCAGAAAGTTTTGTCTTGATATAAAATTTCTGTAGAAAATTTTGTCTTAAGTATTAAGGTAAATTAGTTTACAGAAAATTTTGTCTTGACACAGATTTCTATATAAAGTTTTATCTGGACACAAATTACTATAGAAAATCTTGCATGGAAACAAATTTCTATAGAAAATTTTATCTTGACATCAAAATTAAAATTTCTTAGAATTTTTTTTTAATTTCTTCAGAAAATTTTTGTCTTCGCATAAAATTCTATAAAAAAAAATTTGTCTAGAAAATATAAAAATTTTTATAGAAAATATTTCTATTTTGATTGTTTTGTCTATGTAAAAAAATTTCACACATGAATATTCATAACAAAATTTCATTATTTTCTAATTATCTCTTTCCAACTACATTACTCTCTAACTCTTCCACTATCTCTCTCTCTTCGTATGCTCTATGTATTTAAGAGCATACATTTCATTTAAAGAGCATACGTACTTATCATCAAACATGTTTGGGTATCTAATTATCTTCAGGTATTTCTGTAATTTTAGGCCTACCAAACCAACAAGTGCATTAAATTTCCATACAAATTAATTAAAATTCTTGGTTGGAAATTCATGTGAGAGCGTGTGTTTGGGCAGAGTGTGCGTCTGCGTGTTTTTTTTTATGTTTCTATGTGCAATTAAAACTAACATGTGTATAATTTTCAGAAAACCTGTACTTAATGTTAAATAATAAAAAATTATTTATGTGAAAAATAATTGTTTAGAAAATCTTAAAAACATAGTTTGTTTTTATTAAGTTTTTCTTTTTTTAACAAGATAATAGACATTTGCTAAAAGTCATAAATTGTTATGGAAATTAAAACATTAATGTAGGAAAAAAGTTGAGCTATAAACAACAGTGGTGCGATAAAATCAAATCAAAAATTTTATTTATTTTACCTACATACATACTTCTTAATAAATTTTTATTTAAAGTTTTTAATATCGATACAAAATTTATTCTGAATATCCTGGCAAATCTCTTAATCAATTTTATTTTTCATTTAAAAGTGTTGATTCACTTCAAAGCAATTGACTTATCTTAACGCTTGACTTCTTATTTAATCATTTTCATTCACTTCTTTTAATAACAACTTAATATATTTTCTTTCACATAAAAATCCCTTTAATAATATTGACTTTTTCTTCCTCTTTGTTTATTTTGACATATTCACCAAAGAACGAAATTTACAAAAATAATAAATTTCATCAATAAATACCCAACAACAACCTCCACGTCATGCAAAACAACATCAAACATTCCCTTATAAAGATAGAATGAAACCTTTAAGAAACAAAGAAATAAAAAATTGAAAATACCTAGTCATTCATATCATTCGCACTATATTGTTATAAACAAACAAAATAAAACCAATATAAAGAACACACATCCCCGTTCTTATATTTGAAGTCCTTATTTTAGAGTTTTGAGTGACTGAGTGTTTGTATTAAAAACGACGGCAACATCAATATCAGCAATACAGAAAAATAAGTGTGATAAGCCAAATGTTGAATGATGCTACACGTTCTTATAAGAACCTCAGAGTAAAAAGGAGTGTGCAAACAATGTGCAAGCGATATAGGAACAGAAAGAGAGAGAGCTAGTAAGTTGCACAAATTCTTAACGAGCTGAGTTCTCAAACATACATCAAACACAAATACAAGACAACATGTGAAGTAGAGGAAATAAAAACCGGATATTGAAAATTTGGCAGTAAAAGCCAACTCCATAAATACACTATAGAAATTTGTGTCCAGACAAAAATTTTCTATAGAAATGTTCGTCAATAAATTTCTATAAAGATTTGTGTCAAGACAAAATTTTCTATAGAAATTTGTGTCAAGACATAATTTTCAATAGAAATTTGTGTCAAGACATAATTTTCAATAGAAATTTGTGTCAAGACATAATTTTCAATAGAAATTTGTGTCAAGACATAATTTTCAATATAAATTTGTGTCAAGACAAAATTTTTTATAGAAATTTGTGTCAAGACAAAATTTTCTTTAGAAATTTGTGTCATGAAAAAATTTTCTATAGAAATTTGTGTCAAGACAAAATATTTCTAAAGAGATTTATGTCAAGACAAAATTTTCTATAGGAATTTTATGTCAAGACAACATTTTCTATAGAAATTTTATGTCAAATCAAAATTTTTTGTCAAGGCAAAATCTTTTTCTATAGAAATTTGCGTCAAGATAAAATTTTCTATAGAAATTTCTATCAACACAAAATTTTCTGTAAAAATTTGTGTCAAGACAAAATCTTTTATAATGATTTCTGTCAAGACAAGTTTTTCTAAAGAGATTGATATCAAGACAAAATTTTCTATAAAAAGTTTTTGTGAATACAAAATTTTCTATAGAAATTTGTGTCAAGACATAAATTTATATAAAAATTTGTGTCAAGACAAAATTTTCTATAGAAATTTGTGTCAAGAAATAAATTTATATAAAAATTTGTGTCAAGACAAAATTTTTGTCAAGACATAAATTTATATAAAAATTTGTGTCAAGACAAAATTTTCTATAGAAATTTTAGTCAACAAAAATTGTCTATAAAAATTTGTATCAATACAAAATTCACTATAGGAATTTGTGTCAAGACATACATTTATATAAAGATTTATGTCAAGACAAAATTTTCTATAAAAAATGTTTGTCAAGAAAAAAATTTTCTATAAATATTTTTTGTCAAGACAAAATTTTCTATAGAAATTTGTGTCAAATAAAAATTTGTGTCAATACAAAATTTTCTATAGAAATTTTATGTCAAGACAAAATTTTCTGTAGAAATGGAGATATCCAGACAAATTTCTAAAAGTAAGTGTTCTCTAGAAAATTCTCTCTAATAATGTAGAATTTCTATAGTACATATTGTCTCCCCAGAGGCATACAAATTTGTATTTTAGTTGCTGTCCTAGTATATAAAACACTATCAGTTTCGGCATGAAAAAACCAAGCAGCACTATAAATATTTATCAATTTGACATATGTTACATATACAAAAATTCTTTCTTCCAAAAAAAATTATTCTAAAGATACAGAAAAATACAGAGATAAATAATGTCAAAAATAAATTGAATTCAATATGTAGCAAAATAAAAGAATATAATAAAAATTTTATTATAAATAAAATATAAAAACGAATGACATGAAAAATATAAACAGGAAACACGTACATGTGATATGTGTATTTGGCTCACACTTACAATAGGTGCGACAGGCTGCAGGCCACAAGGAAAATTAGTTAATGAGGAAGCAGTGGGAGACTGTGAGGTGAATTATTTTTGTCTTCAGACAATTCTGTAGAAAATTTTAGCTGAGAAGTCTTTATAATAAACTGAGTTTAAAAAAAAACAGATTTTTGTTTAACTGAAAATTTGCTTTTTTAGGAAACCGGTTTTTTGGTTAACCGAAAATTTTGTCTTGACAGAAATTTCTATAAACAATTTTGCCTTGACATAAATTACAAAAAAAAATTTTTCTTGACGGCAATTTCTATAAAAATTTTGTCTTGACAGTAATTTCTATAGAAAATTTTGGCTTTACAGAAATTTTCATAGAAAATTTTGTCTTGAATGAAATTTCTATTAAAAATTTTGCCTTGACATAAATTACCAAACAAAATTTTGTCTTGACGGCAATTTCTATAAAAAAAATTTTGTCTTGACAAAAATTTTTATAAACAAACTTTGTCTTCACAGAAATTTCTATAAAAAATTTTATCTTGACAGAAATTTCCATACAAAATTTTGTCTTGAGACAATTTTCTATAGAAAATTTTTTTGAGAGAAATTTTTATAGAAAATTTTGTCTTGACAGAAATTTCTATAAAAAATTAGTTTTGACTGAAATTTCTATAGAAAATTTTGTATTGATAGAAAATTTTGTCTTGATAGAAATTTTTATAGAAAATTTTGTGTTGTCATAAAATTTCTACAAAAAATTTTGTCTTGTCAGAAATTTCTATAGAAAATTTTGTCTTGACCGAAATTTCTATAAAAATTTTTTTCTTGCCAGAAATTTCTATAAAAGATTTTGTCTTAACATAAATTTCTACAAAAACTTTTGTCTTGGCAGGAATTTTTATAGAAAAATTTAGCCTTGACAGAAATTTTTATAGAAAAATTGTCTAAAAACTAAATTTTCTATAGAAAATTTCTGTAAAAAAATGTTGTCTTGAATAAAAAATTTTTGACAAACATTTCTATAGAAAATTTCTGTATAAAATTTTGTCTTGACATAAATATCTATAAAAAATTTTGTCTTGACATAAAATTCTGTCTGAACACAAATTTGTATAAAAAATGTCTTGACAGAAATTTCTGTAAAAAATTTTGTCTTGACAGAAATTTCTATAGAAAATTTGGTCTTGACAGAAATTTCTATAGAAAATTTTGTCTTGTCAGAAATTTCTATAGAAAATTTTGTCTTGTCAGAAATTTCTGTAAAAAATTTTGTCTTGACAGAAATTTCTATAGAAAATTTTGTCTTGACAGAAATTTCTATAAAAAATGTTGTCTTGACAGAAATTTCTGTAAAAAATTTTGTCGACAGAAACTTCTATACAAATTTTGTCTTTCTGTAAAAATTTTGTCTTGACAGAAATTTCTATAGAAAATTTTGTCTTGTCAGAAATTTCTGTAAAAAATTTTGTCTTGACAGAAATTTCTATAGAAAATTTTGTCTTGACAGAAATTTCTATAGAAAATTTTGTGTTGACAGAAATATCTTTAAAAAAATTTTTTTATAGTAAATTTTCTCTTGACAGAAATTTCTATAGAAAGATTTGTCTTGACAGAAATTTCTATAAAAAATTTTGTTTTGAGGCTGAATAGTCAGTTACTAGGTGACCTGTGACCATTACCAATATTTATTTTTTAATTTTGAAAACTTGTGAAAAGTAATTAAAATAGCTGGGAATAAATTTACCGTTTTTTATGACTTTATTTATTTGAAAAACGTTAAAGTTAGTAACTAATAATTAACATAATTTGTGTTTCTTAAGCTGCAAAAACATTTTTTAGCAAAAAATTTCTAGACCACATCGGTGGCTGTAGTAAATGAATGGATGAATGGTTCAAAAAAAAAATAAGATATAAATGAATGAGTGATGAATATATATAGACTAGAAAACATATACAATGTTAGAATAATCAGAAATGACATAACAAATAATATTGTACGAGTATTTACACACTCTACTCAGAATTCATTAAGAACAATAGTAATAAAAATAATAAAAAATATAAAAAATCATCATAATACGGTGATATAACACAATTTACTTAATGTTTTATTTGTTATTCTTTATACTACATAGTAGTAGTGTAATAAAATTTTTTTATTTTATTAAACATCAAAAATAAAATAAAGAACAAATTTATGGAAAAACTTAAATAGATTACTGGCACGTCATTAGCTAAAACAACAGCAACAAAGAAATACATTTAGAACGAATTTAAAGAAGAAAAAAAAAACAAGCGTAACAAAAGATGTGCGTATGCGTAACCAACAAAGAATTGTAAAATAGAAAAAAAGTGGGAAAAATGGAAAACTTATTGCAGTTTATTAAAATTGTTCACATAATTACTAGCTGGCTTGTTCTAAATCGGAATATAAAAGAGTTTAATTTGAATTTGATTTAATCGAATTAAAGAAGATGAGAAAAACTAAAAAACAGCATGAACACAAATTAACTAATATTAAAAAATTAATGGCATGTTTTAACTTTATTATAAGAAATTAATGCAATAGTAAATAATTAAAACGCATTATTGAAAAGAAAAGAAGCTGTAAAACGAAAACATTTCTGTTTATGGGTCAAAATGAAATGATAGATGGTTTTTATGAAGCAAATAATTATCTTAATTAATATAAAGATCTAAAGAAAATTAAGTTTATTTCGTTTTAAAAACAGTTTAATTTGATTTATATGTTGTAACAAATTAATATTAAGAGTTAATTTTTATAAGTTTTACAGTACCCACTGTATGATGTTACTTTATCATACAGTGGGTACTGTAAAACTTGGCTCGAATAAATTGATGTTTCAATCCGGCAATAGCCTTTTATCCGATTATATATTATATTTCAATCGGCCCAGTAGTTTCAGAGTTATAATAACAAATTGAAGCAAAAAGTTAATTTTTTACGTGAAAATAGCAAATTTTTTTGTTTTAAAAAAATCTTGAAAAATCGAAAATGGCAAAAATTTTTCAAATTTATAACTTTATCGCAAAGCCACATGTAATAGCAACAAAATAAGATATCGATCATAAATAACGATTGATGCTTTTCGAATTTATTCACAATTAAGTGAATTCGCTCATTTTTAAAAAGTTTTAGTTTTTTGTTTGATATACATAAAACTGAGTAGTTAATGTTGTTCTTTCAACTGATTGAATTTTGAAAGCAATTTCCCCGTGCTATATACAAATTTTCTTTTATACGTTGCATTTCAATCGGCCCAGTACTTTCGGAGTTATAATAACAAATTAAAGCAAAAAATATATTTTTTACGTGAAAATAGCAAATTTTTTGTTTTTAAAAAAATCATGAAAAATCGAAAGTGGCAGAAATTTATCAGATTTATTACTTTATCTTAAATCCACATGTAATAGCAATAAAATAAGATATCGATCATAGATAACAATTGCTTCTTTTCGAATTTATTCACAATTAAGTGAATTCGCTCATTTTCACAAAATTTTAGTTTTTTGTTTGATATACATAAAATTGAGTAGTTAATATTGTTCTTTCGATTAATTGAATTTTGAAAGCATTTTCCCCGTTCTATGTACTAACTTTCATTTACATATTGCGTTTCAATCGGCCCAGTAGTTTCGGAGTTATAATAACAAATTGAAGCAAAGAGTATATTTTTTACGTGAAAATAGCAAATTTTTTGTTTTAAAAAAAATCATGAAAAATCGAAAACGGCAAAAAGTGTTCAGAGTTATTGCTTTATCGCAAAGCCACATGTGATAACAATAAAATAAGATATCGATCATAAATATCTATGGATTCTTTTCGAATTTATTAACAATTAAGTGAATTCGCTCATTTTCACAAAATTTTTGTTTTTTATTTGATATACATAAAATTGAGTAGTTAATGTTGTTCTTTCGATTGATTGAATTTTGAAAACATGTTCCCCGTACTATGTACAAATTTTTATACATATAATCCGTTTCAATCGGCTTAGTAGTTTCGGAGTTATAATAACAAATTGAAGCAAAAAGTATTTTTCAACGTGAAAATAGCAAGTTTTTATTTGTTTAAAAAAAAATCTTGAAAAATCCTTGTTGTAACAAAAACAAAATACATGTAAAATTTTCAATCAAAGTACTCGCTTGTATTATAAAAACATCACATTCATTTTTAATGAATTCGTTTGTAGACGAATCGTTTGTTTAGATATTTGTTAATTTTATAAAAACAACCTGTCAATCAATATTACAGTTTGATAGCCACTGTAAACTGTAATTATATTTTACAGCCTAAAAGTAGGCAATTATTTCTGACATGCAAATCATATAATTATCTACAATTTCAACGAATAAAAAAAAGTCTTGTTACTTAATAATAAAAAATGAAAATAAATCACAACTTCTTAGTAACTAATCTAATGACAAAATTGTAGAACAAGACCTAAGCTTTTAATAAATTTTACTTAGAAGTATAATGTGTATATTAAACATGAGCTACAGAGTGTCAAATTCGATTGTTGAAAAGTATTTAAAGCTCTTATTTTTTTGCTCAGGATTTCTTAGAAATTTTAATTTATTTAAAAGAATAAGATGTTTTCTAAAACAAAGCTGACTTTTGTTAATTTAATAATGTTTAAGTTTTGATTTTTAAAATGATAATTTTTAAGCATTTTTAGTTATATTTTTAAAAATACGAGCATTAGCAATTTCCAATACCTTAAAAATACCATTGTAAATATTTTAATTCTCAATTACAGTGTAAGCTCTATTTTCGCGACTAATTAAAAACCAGACTTGTGGCGAAAACTGAATTTTCAATAAGAGAACCCGAAATTTTATTGAAAAATTGTATGTAATTTTTAAAATTAGAAATTGGAGATTTTTAGCTGCTTTTTTGGTAAATAATTTTTTAAAATAGCAGCTGAATCATGTAGTTCATATAGTGATGTTGTCGGCTTATCATTTTCCAAAGCCCATTCTATGCCTATGTTTATCGATGTTATAAAATCGTCCACTTTAATTTTGTTTTCTTCAAGACTACTAACGTATAAATCCTCCGATTTCGTATCTGATAAATCCATTTCTATCTCATTATCTTCCACATGAAATTCTTTTTGAATCCGGTTGTTTATGTCAGCATTGAGCTTCAAGTGTACCAATAGTTGAAAGATCGTCGTTTTCTTCCTGACTTATATTTTGTAAAATATTTAATCTAAGGGCCTCTCCTCTTCACTCCATTCAGTACCGAATTCGAGTAAGGCGTTCCAGGATTTTCAGATATTGGACACTGATATATTATCCCAGGACGTAGCTAGAATCTGAACTGCATTTTTGAGATTGAAGTTTTTTAGTTTGAGCTCCAAATTTGTTCCCTCTCACCAAGCAAGTGGGTGAGCAGTTGTTTTTTATAATTTAATTTTACCAAGTTGATAACGTTTTGATCTAACGGTTCTATAAGAGCAGTGCAATTGAGTGGTAGATTCATTGCTATAATTAAACCGTCAACACTTTTTAGTTCCTCAACTGGGTGACAGGTCGCGTTATCTAAAAGCAAACATCCAGGCGTTATTACTGGAGTTGTATATTACAGGATTATTGAAAAAGTATTTAAAGGCTCGTGGGTTTTTCGATTTTTCAACAACCAACAATTTCAGTTTGTCTGCGCCATTCGCTTTTGAACAAGGCAAAGAAGTTATTCTCATTACATGTGACAAGAGTCTGATTTGAAAGCATCCTATAATATAAACTGGATTCGTTGGCATTGTAGATTTGGTGAAAAGTCAATCCATGCTCATCAACGTAATCCTTAAACTCTTTCACAAATGCACCAATAAGATGAGGTTTCGAAGACAATTTCTCACCCGTTATTTTTTTAAAATCTTATTCCTAGTCGACGCTTAAATTTTTTCAACCATCCTTCACTGGCATTGAAACCTGAATTGGTTTGATACAATTTGGAATACAAATGACTGGCTTCTGGCTTTGTTTTACAAACCACTTATAAATCATTTTTTTCCATTCTTGGGTACTCAGCTTTCTTTAAGGTGCAACATTTGCCAGGGCCAATTTCTGTTGTACCTACGAACTTTTTTAATGAGTCTTCATGCTTTATAATGCGTTAAACCGAAAAAATTGAAGATCAAAAGCATCCAAAAATGTTAATATACCAAAAGACGGAGATTTCCCTTTTTTGGTTATAGACATTGTAATAAAATTTAAAAAAAAACTGATAAAAGTCGCGAAAATAGAACCCGTTTTTCGTAAACTGTCGTGATTATAGAACCTGCAATTTTAAAAATTAAGCAGTCGCGAATACTGAGCTGGCACTGTATCTTAATTCAATACTTCATGCAGGTATAAATTTAAAAAAAAAAATTATGACATGAAGAAACCCCTTTTTAAAAAACAATTATGTTACTAAAACTATATAACTTTTAGCACATTTAAAAGATAAGACATCATTCAATAATGCTTTAAAGTGGAACTTAAAGTAGATTTTGGTAGACAGCATTTGTTGGCATTGGTAAACTGTTGAACAACATTTTATGTTTTGTATTGTATTGTATACAAAATTCCCTCCTATTTTTAAAATGTTTTGTTATATACCGGTAAGTTTAGAATAATATGACATAAAACTGCTTTCGATCCATCAAAAATCCAGGACAGAAATGCAAATTTAATAAAATTTTTTTAAGTATTAATACTTAGACACTAGGAAAACAATAAGAATATTAGATTTTCTTTTAAATAATTTATAAAAATGTTAAAGTATTTCTTTAATATTTCATTTAAAGCCCTACATTTCATTGTCCCACATGCATTTTCAAATCTATCAAAAAAAAAAACATTTTCCTGCGAAATTATTTCCATTTTACAGCTGCAGCATAATACACACTTACAAATACCTTTTTCCCAAAGTATCAAAAAATATTATTTTTAATCGTATTTAAGAAACATTAAACCGCACCAACAACCACGCAAACACCGAGCCAACCATCCAACCAGCCAACCAACCAACCATCGAACCACCGTCAACAGCAACACAAAATGTTTTCCCCTAACAATATGCATTAATAAGCACGACAGTGATACAATATGCAACAACGAGTACAACAACAATAATAACAACAACAAAAACATCATATACATATAAACAATAAATGACAAAAAAAAGAGTAAAAAAATGTGGAAAGAAAAGAAATTCCTACTGCCATAATCATGCCATTAAACATAATTTGATGCTGTTTGCAAATGAATTTGTCTGCATAAGTAGCCCAGCAGTTAAGCAAGTAGTCAATGTATCCCTTATACACACTAATGTCTGATCACTTAGCTAACTTCAATTGATATATTTGGGGTCACTTGTCATATATGTGCTGTTTGTAGTGCAGAGAAAATTGGTTACTTTATATATCCCAGATTACCTAGTATGTACAAAGTAAATTCAATTGTCACTTAAGTGTCTCTAAGTAACCTAGAGTGTAGTCAGTTTAAACGTTTATTCCATACTAAACTTTAGAAAGTTGCTATTTTACCCACCAGAAATAATCAATTGGAGAGTTGTTGGCGAAAGGCTTATTTACAAGTAATAGGTTATTGGACAGTCTACAACAGGGTTGGCAATTGACGTTTTAAAATTGTACCAATCAGCCTTTATAATTGTACTTTTTTGATCATAATTGTACCAAAACAAATTTTTTATTGTTTTTGTATCAATTTATACTTAATTCAATAAACTTTCAAACATTAAAAATAATTTTTAAAATTAGATTCAAATTTTAAAGAAAAACTACATAAGGAGTGAGATCGTTAAATTCTTAACACACGTTTTTTATTAAAACTTTTAACCCAATTTTTGTTTGATCAAGTTACCTTTGTAAAGCATGTCAGTTATTATGTTTAATGTCAATTATGTTCATTTGCTGTTAATCTGATTAAAATGAGTGACCAGAAAAAAGTGCGTACTAAAATTATTAAATATTTTAAACAAAATCCAACTTGGTCTTACAAAAAGTTAGTCAAGCATTCGAAGGTGTGACTTCAAACTGTTTCCAATAATACTAAACAGTATCGGGAGAACTTGTCCGTTGATGGAAAACCTGGTCCACATGATGTTTCTAAAGCCAAAAAAAAAATAGAAAGCATTTTCAAAAGAGTTTCCAATACATCCGGTAGGAAAGCAGCCAGGTTAGCTCAGTGCTCGAACTATTTGGTACGAAAAGTTAAAGCTAATGAAGTTTTAAAAACATACAAGGCTCAAAAAGTTCCCGACGGGAACGCTGTTAAAAATTTACAGGCCAAAAACAGAGCACGGAAATTGAAGTCAAGTTTTATAAAAAAATATTCTTGTTGCTTAATGGATAACGCAATGTCTGTTCTGGCAGATTTTTCGCAACTTCTTGGTCAAAAATTTTATGTTGTTGATGCTCTAGGGAATGTTAAAGAAAAGTTTAAGACCCAAAAGCAGACAAAATTTCCCAAAAAGTTCTTGGTATGGCAAGCAATATGCAGTTACGGAAAAAAAAATCAAATCATTTGTTACAACGGGCTCTATAAATACCGAAATTTACAACAAGGAATGTTTACAAAAAAGGCTGCTTCCATTCATAAGACTTCATAATATGTGCACTTATTTTTGGCCGGAATTGGTATCCCATCACTTTGATAAACAAGCCCTTGAGTGGTACAAGAACAATAATGTGGTATTTGTATCAAGAGAGGCAAATCCTCCAAACTGCCCGGAGCTAAGGCCAGTGGAGAGATATTGTGCTCTTGTTAAAAGAGAATTGAAGAGCACAAAAAAGGTGTCCAAAAGTGTGGTAGATTTTAAACGGTGATGGACTACCTGTTCGAGCAAAGTGACAGAAATCACTATAAAAACCATAATGGAAGGTTTCCGAAAAAGGTTCAAAATTTCATCACTAGTGATTAAAACTATAAAAATATATATATTTTTCGTTTTTATTAACATATATGTATGTTAAGAATTTTTCGATCTCACTCCTTAATACAAGGTGGCGCAAAAGTAATCCTCCTATCAGAAAATGCTATAAATTTTGCGATTGGCCCCTAATGTCAGTTCTGTTTTGACATTTGTGTAGTAAACACATGAGAAATACGCGTTAATAAACAATGTTACGCTACACTGCTCCAGAACGCGGAATATTGCAGAACTGACATTTTTTTTCGTTTTTATTAACATATATGTATGTTAAAAATTTTTCGATCTCACTCCTTATTACAAGGTGGCGCAAAAGTAATCCTTCTATCAGAAAATGCTATAAATTTTGCGATTGGTCCCTAATGTCAGTTCTGTTTTGACATTTTTGTAGTAAACACATGAGGAATACACGTTAATAAACAATGTTACGCTACACTGCTCCAGAACGCGGAATATTGCAGAACTGACATTAGGGCCAATCGCAAAATTTATAGCATTTTCTGATAGGAGGATTACTTTTGCGGCACCTTGTATATAAATACCTAAGAAATTCATCAGTCAAAAAAATAGCACCCACATAGAAATCGAATAAAATAAACAAAAACTAACCAGGACAAAATTGAATTTAGTAACAATTGTTATGGTTTGTAACGTTCTTAACACGTTATTTTTAAAATTAAAATATTGTTGTTTTTATTTTTTGTTATAATAAAGATTCTAAAATTTTGCGATTCTTGTATCGAACTTGTATGCCAAATACATTTTTTCATTCCCCAAAATACATTCTTAAATGTTTTTGGATTCCTTTTACCCTTTTTATGACTCTTGGCCATCTATTTTTAATAAAATTCTGATTAGGGATGTCACATCATCTGCCACGACATTGACCATTTAGCTTGAAACTCAAATTTATATAAATTTATCATTCCATAGATCATTCCTAAGGTCATAATTTCTTTGATTTATATCTGAGTATGATTTTATCAAGCATTTGATCAAATAATATTGAATTATTTATTCCACATATTCAATATATTTTGCGAATGTTATAGTAGGAAAACCACGACCAAACTATAATTTTAAAATCTGTGTGTTTTATTCATCTTATCTTACATTTTTTTACTTAAAAATCGTTTATTTAGATTTTAGTTTTTTGGAAATCATGACTAGCTATTTAAAAAACTTATTGTGCGAAAAATTAAAAAAAAAAAATAATCAAAATAAAATAAATATTGAAATAAGGGTCGTGCTTTTTACACCGTTTTCTTACACATTGTTACAAAACGTATTATAAAGCTCTTAAAAACATTAACTAATACTTAGTACAACAAAATAATCACTCACCTACTCAATCAACATATGTATGTATGTATGTTTCCTTTTCGCTTACATTTTAACTGGTACAAACAAAACGAAACACTTTTATTTACTCTTTAATTTATTTAAAAACGTTTTGTTATTTTCTCATTTATTTAGCTTTTAGCTTTCAAAGATCTGTACTTCATTTCGTACAATAAACTTAAAAGCTTATTAGACCTTTATTTTCTTTGTCTTAATATACTCCAAACACACACACACTCCATAACCCTAGGTCTCCACGTAGCAATTTTTATTGCTAAGTATAAGCAAAAACGTCGGCAGAACAACAGCAGAACGATTGCTGATTGCTTTAGGTGGAGAAAACGTTCGTCACAAATACAAAATTTTCAATGCGAGAAGTTGTATGAAAAACTGATGGGTATTTTGCTTAAATTTAGTGTTGAAGGATATTTTCCACTAATTACTTTGTTTTTTACTTTTTGTACTTAAATAAATTAAATGTGTATACATTAATCACAATGAATCATAGAAAGAAGAAATTTTACATTAATGACAACTGAACTGACAGCTTATTGCTTAGCAATAATTGCTCAAGCAATCTGTATAGCAATCATTGCGCAATGGATTGCTACATATGGCAATTCGCCGTCTACACTCGCAAATTTCATTGACGCAATCAAATTTGACAATTGCAGCAATAAATATTGCTACGTGGAGACCTAGGGTTAACAGTTTTTCTCAACGAACGGCCAAACCAAAGCAACACACCGACCGGCACAAAATTGCATTCATACAATAATTTTTTTCTTACAATTTTATTATGCTTTTATCACAAATTTACTTGCTATTATAACAATATTTTTACACATATTTATTAAGAAATATTTAAATTTTATATTTATGTAAAAATATTTGCAATTTTTTAACTTTTAACACGATTTATTAATTAATTAAACGACCTCTAATCACCGAACAACCGAACACTTGTTAAATTTCTAGAAAACTAAAAGAAGAATACAAGTAACGCTACTGTTGTTGTTGTTGTCATTGGTGTGTAGTAAATTGTAAAAATGCATATGAGAGTGTTTGTTGTTATTTATTGTAATGATGATTTGCGTGGGAAATATTGATGTTAGTAAAGAGATTAAGAGATTAAGAGTGAAGGTCAGTCAATGTTTTTGTGGTGCATTTGCAAGGAGAAAATTTTGGATGGCAAATATTGATGTTGGTTAAGAGATTAAAGATGTCAAGACAGATTTGTCAGTGATGCAAAGTGGTTTAGAATCGTTTTTTGGAAATAATTATGTATCTCGGGAACTATTTGAGATATTGTTACGAAATTTCACATGGTTAGAGCTGAGGTCTTTTCGAGTTGATTTGCAGTTGTTCAGCTTCCTAGCGTTAATGGGGGCCCCTCAAAGTTAGTCACCTCGGGTCTAAAATTTTTTAAAAAAATCGCTAAAAATCCATTTAAAATCCGAATGAGCTGTTATTTAAAATATAAATAGTCCTTGAGAAGATCTACAAAACTGCGCTTACATGTGTAAGTTGTCTCCATTAGTTGAACAGATATTTAGGTTCATTGATTTATTTGTTTTAATTTTGCTCGATATTTGTATGGTTTTTTAAATATGGCGGGCCTACGGAGGATCCCAATTTATTTTTAAAATATCAGCTATGTTGGCGATAAAATTCTAAATAAAATAAAAACAACTTGCTAACAGTTATCTCGTCCCTATAAAAAGCTACACGCATCCAAAGCTGGAACATGTTAAAAAGGGACGTATTTTTTAAGTTTTTCCCCAAAAAAGCCCATATATTTTTTTCTTTTTCATTTTCTAATGGAAGATGATTTTCGATCATATTTAAGTAAAAATAAGTAAAATTATATTTTTTAATGTACATTAGTGTTTTCAAAATTGTACAAATTAGTTATTGGTGTACCATTGTACTTATCAAGTTCGAATTGTACCAAAAATAAAGTACAAATGTACCAACTTTGCCATCCCTGGTCTATAACATGACTTTTTAACTGACCAGTTGAGATCAGCTATGTAGCTAGTTATCACCCTAAATGATAGGTAAAATCTCTTGTTCGGGACTGTCTCCTAAAACTGCTGGAATGTGTTTGAATATATATCTGACTGTGTAGAGCATTTACATTATGTATACATCATGCTCGTGCATGCAAATGATAACCCAGCAAAATTTTGTAGTAGTAACAAAAACACATTTAAATTTTCCTTAAAAACACTTGTTAAAATCGTTTCACATTTTACAATTTAAAGTTTTTGCTTAAAATATTACTGGGTTCCACTTACACATGTATTTTGCTACAAAACACACATGTACAGCATAAATAAATATGTATATGCATGTGACTACAATAAAATTCACATATTTTTGCATATTTTAGCCTGTATTAAAAATATGTTTATATAATTTTATTGTCATTTTGCTTGCAACGAGACCACAATGCAATTGTAAAAATAGTTTGTGTTTTTCAGCTACTTCTCCTTCATTTATAATTTTACTCCACCATTCACAGAAAGAATGATATAGAGCGCAAAAAAAAAAAACAACAAAATAATACATACAACTTACAACATCCAGTACCAAGCATATATTTTATATATAAAATTGACAATAGTGCCACAATCTATACCACATCAACATGTAAAATACTCGCGTACTGCAACAATGAATGTGGCAACAGCCAAACAGGAAAGTTTGCCAAGGCACCAGGACTTTACATGTGTATGTGAGTGTTGGCAGTTAACAGCGTGTAAGAGTGTGTTTGCTAGCGTCTGTTGCTTTTAAGTGAGGACAGAGTTGTTTGTAGTTTCCTTCAATTTATACGTTCGTATATTTTTCTACAATTTCGCTTTTTTTGTTGCTTTACAAAACGTTAAGCCGCTTTTAAAAACGTAAAGTGATCACATTAAAATAACAAATTTACATACTTATGTAACCAACTTTTCACGTATTCATATGTCGAGTAGGAAAAACATAGGAGATCAACATAAATGGAACCTGAACTAGAACTGAACTAGAACTAAACTAGAACTGAACTAGAACTGAACTAGAACCTGAACTAGAACCTGAACCTAAACTAGAACCTGAACTAGAACCTGAACTAGAAGCTGAACTAGAACCAGAACTAGAACCTGAACTAGAACCTGAACTAGAACCTGAACTAGAACCTGAACCTGAACTAGAACCTGAACCTGAACCTGAACTAGAACCTGAACCTGAACTAGAACCTGAACCTGAACTAGAACCTGAACTAGAACCTGAACTAGAACCTGAACTAGAACCTGAACTAGAACCTGAACTAGAACCTGAACCAGAACTAGAACCTGAACTAGAACCTGAACTAGAACCTGAACCTAAACTAGAACCTGAACTAGAACCTGAACTAGAAGCTGAACTAGAACCAGAACTAGAACCTGAACTAGAACCTGAACCTGAACTAGAACCTGAACCTGAACTAGAACCTGAACCTGAACTAGAACCTGAACCTGAACTAGAACCTGAACCTGAACTAGAACCTGAACCTGAACTAGAACCTGAACCTGAACTAGAACCTGAACCTGAACTAGAACCTGAACTAGAACCTGAACCTGAACTAGAACCTGAACCAGAACTAGAACCTGAACTAGAACCTGAACTAGAACCTGAACTAGAACCTGAACTAGAACCTGAACCAGAACTAGAACCTGAACTAGAACCTGAACTAGAACCTGAACCAGAACTAGAACCTGAACTAGAACCTGAACTAGAACCTGAACTAGAACTTGAACTAGAACCTGAACTAGAACCTGAACTAGAACCTGAAATAGAACTGAACTAGAACTGAACTAGAACTGAACTAAAACTGAACTAAAACTGAACTAGAACTGAACTAAAACTGAACTAGAACTGAACTAGAACTGAACTACAACTGAACTACAACTGAACTACAACTGAACTACAACTGAACTAGAACTGAACTAGAACTGAACTAGAACTGAACTAGAACTGAACTAGAACTGAACTAGAACTGAACTAGAACTGAACTAGAACTGAACTAGAACTGAACTAGAACTGAACTAGAACTGAACTAGAACTGAACTAGAACTGAACTAGAACTGAACTAGAACTGAACTAGAACTGAACTAGAACTGAACTAGAACTGAACTAGAACTGAACTAGAACTGAACTAGAACTGAACTAGAACTGAACTAGAACTGAACTAGAACTGAACTAGAACTGAAATAGAACTGAACTAGAACTGAACTAGAACTGAACTAGTACCTGAACTAGACCCTGAAGTAGAACCTGAACCAGAACCTGAACTAGAACCTGAAATAGAACTGAACTTGAACTGAACTAGGACTGAACTAGAACCTGAACTAGAACCTAAACTTGAACCTGAACTAGTACCTGAACTAGACCCTGAAGTAGAACCTGATCTAGAACCTGAACTAGACCCTGAAGTAGAACCTGAACCAGAACCTGAACCAGAACCTGAACTAGAACTAGAATCTGAACGAGAACCTGATCTATAACCTGAACTAGAACCTGAACTAGAACTGAACAAGAAATTGAAATGGAACCTGAACTAGAACCTGAACTAGAACCTGAAATAGAACCTGAACTAGAACTGAACTAAAACTGAACTAAAACTGAACTGAATTGAACTAGAACTGAACTGAACTAAAACTGAAATAGATCTGAACTTCAACTGAACTAGGACTGAACTAGAACCTGAACTAGCACGTGAATTAGAACAGGAACTAGGACCTGAACTAGAACCTGAACTAGAACCTGAACTAGAACCTGAACTAGAACCTGAACGAGAACCTGATTTATAACATGAACTAGAACCTGAACTAGAACCTGAACTAGAACCTGAACTAGAACCTGAAATAGAACCTGAACTAGAACCTGAACTAGGACCAGAACTAGAACCTGAACTAGAACCTGAACTAGAACTGAACTAAAACTGAACTGAATTGAACTAGAACTGAACTAAAACTGAAATAGAACTGAACTTGAACTGAACTGAACTAGGACTGAACTAGAACCTGAACTAGCACGTGAATTAGAACAGGAACTAGGACCTGAACTAGAACCTGAACTAGAACCTGAACTAGAACCTGAACGAGAACCTGATTTATAACATGAACTAGAACCTGAACTAGAACCTGAACTAGAACCTGAACTAGAACCTGAACTAGAACCTGAACTAGAACCTGAAATAGAACCTGAACTAGAACCTGAACTAGGACCAGAACTAGAACCTGAACTAGAACTGAACTAAAACTGAACTGAATTGAACTAGAACTGAACTGAACTAAAACTGAAATAGAACTGAACTTGAACTGAACTAGGACTGAACTAGAACCTGAACTAGCACGTGAATTAGAACAGGAACTAGGACCTGAACTAGAACCTGAACTAGAACCTGAACCTGAACTAGAACCTGAACGAGAACCTGATTTATAACATGAACTAGAACCTGAACTAGAACCTGAACTAGAACCTTAACCTGAACTAGAACCTGAACGAGAACCTGATTTATAACATGAACTAGAACCTGAACTAGAACCTGAACTAGAACCTGAACTAGAACCTGAACCAGGACTAGGACCTGAACTAGAACCTAAACTAGAACCTGAACTAGAACTGAACTAAAACTGAACTAGAACCTGAAATAGAACTGAACTAAAACTGAACTTAATTGAACTAGAACTGAACTAGAACTGAAATAGAACTGAACTAAAACCTGAACTAGAACTGAACTAAAACTGAACTAGAACTGAACTAAAACCTGAACTAGAACCTGAACTAGAACCTGAACTAGAACCTGAACTAGAACCTGAACTAGAACCTGAACTAGAACCTGAACTAGAACCTAAACTAGAACCTGAACTAGAACCTGAACTAGAACCTGAACTAGAACCTGAACTAGAACCTGAACTAGAACCTGAACTAGTACCTGAACTAGACCCTGAACCTGAACTAGAAGCTGAACTAGAACCTGAACGAGAACCTGATCTATAACCTGAGCTAGATCCTGAAGTAGAACCTGAACTAATATCTTTTGAATCCAGTATCCTTCAAATACAGTTGGTCACTTCAAGTACACTTTAAATCTATACAACTACTCCAGTCTATAGATGAAAATGTGTCAGTAAGAATACACAGCCAGGTATAGGTAACTTTTAAATGCTTAATACATTTTTTGTGGGAACATAAAAAACACTTATTCTCACAAACATATGTGATGTGTTTATCCTTACGTTTGTGCCATTTTTATCCTTTTCCTGTCCACCTTAAAAACATACAATAACGAGAACAACAACAACAACAAGAGCAACAACGGCTTGTTGCTGTGTTGTTTTTTATTTTATTTATGAGTTTATTCTTTCAGTGTTCATGGCATTTTAAGAGGACTACACATGTTTTAAGAACATGTAGTTAAAAGTGTTTTCATCATAAGTACGGGAGTAGCGATACATTTTTGTGTTTTTTGTATGTATATTTTTATCAACATCATCATCATCGTCATCAGCATTGTCATTTTCATCTGCTCTAGCTTTTAGCGTTTGTTCATACCTTCATTTACTTTACATTTCTTTTTTTTTGTTTATTTTATTTTAATTTTCAATTTAATGTTAAAAGCATATTGCTTTTAAATTCATATACATGTGTATATGAATGTGCTTGTTTGTGAGTATGTGTGTTTAGTAATACCAGCATAAATATGACAGCAATCTAAAATGTCTCTACTAAAATTGGATGCTGAAATCTACGTTAAGATTTTATAGACTGTTTTAAAAGTAGTTTATTTTTTTCAAAATACTGTTTCGTATTTGTCCGCCTTTTCGGTCGACCCTCGTTATGGCACTAGCTTATTCAGAAATATGACAATATGAGAGTGTATGTGTGTGCCTGCCAAGAGAAAAAAGCATAATTTTTATTTGCTCATACTGCCATGACAATTTATGGTCGGTATCGGTGTTGATAGTGGCAGTAGAGGTATAAATGTTGTTGTTTATGCTGCTTGTGTCATTTTTGTTGTTGGCAATGACGATGATGATGGGGGTAGTGATGATGATGATGATGGTGGCAACGAGAATGCTGATGTAGATGAAGCAGATAAAGATGATATCCTCAATATCATCTTTTGTTATATCCGTTTATCGTTATTAATACAGCAAGAAGATGTACATCATAATCATCACACATTCTCGTAGCTACTCTTACACATACATACTCGTATATACACTTTGCTTGTATGATAACGTTTGTGCATGAATATGCCTGCATACATATGTGTTTATGCTTTTAAATGTATTTTGCATATTATTTGTATATATTTATTATTATTTATGTATTGATGTGTTTTTATGTATTTATTTTACTCCTTGTTTATTTCTGCTGCATGTGTGTGCGAGCGTTAATGAAGCCGCATAATTTTATGTTTTTATATTCACTTTTATGTTTTTTTTAGCATTTTGTTTTGAGTTTCCTTTAAAATTATGAACAATTTTAATAGTTAAAGTTGTGTGAGTTTAAAGAAAATGTAACTTTTAGTTAAAGAAAATAATAAGATTTCAAGCAACGAAAAATAGAGGAACAAATTAGACGTTCGTTTACTGAATTGAATACCGAACATAGTTAACATGAAATGCTTCCCATACCAACGAAGCGGGAAGTTTGGCTTTACTTCCTTAATTTGAAAAAAAAGACGCTGAACTACGCCGATTGCTCACCGAAGCTTATGGTGAATGTGTTCCATCGGTTTCAACGTGCGAGAGATGGTTTGTGCGGTTCAGAAGTGGTGTTTTTAAGGCGGTAGACAAAGCTCACTCAGGCCAAAGTTTTAAGACTAAGAATTGGAGGCATTACTCCATGAAGATTGTTGTTAAACTCAACAAGAGCTTGCAAAAATCATTAGGACAATGTCAGGGAAATTGGGTACCATACGAATTGAAGACGAGTTTGCATGTCCAAAATGATGTTTGAAGGCTATAAAAAACAATCAATTTTGCAACCGAATAATTACTTGCGATTAAAAATGGATCCATTACGATAACCCGGCCAACCAGCAGAATCGACAACAAAGCCAAATATCCATGGCGCTAAGGTAATTCTCTGTGCTATCTATTATGAGCTGCTAAAATCTGACCAAACCATGCCAGGAAACCTGCATTGTACGCAACTGATTCGCTTGAAGCGAGCATTGAAGGAAAACCGCCCAGAATATGCGGCCAGACATAAAAACGTAATATTCCATCACGACAACTCGCAATAATAGATAAAAAGGATTTAGAATGAAGTGGTTGGGAAGTTTAGCCTAACCTGCCATATCCTTAGTCAAGACCTTGCCCCTTCCGACTACTATTTGTTTCGATCGATTCAGAACGCACTCCCTGAGATACGCTTTACTTTGAAACAGAGTATCCGAAATTGGCTTAGTTTGTTCTTAGCCTCAAAAGATGAGTAGATCTTTTGGCTCGGAATCAATATGTTTTCAGAAAGATGGGGAAAGGTGATAGCTCAAAATGGTCACTACTATGAATTAATTTATATTGTACAAAAGTTTCAAAATAAAAGCTAAAAATTTTAAAAAATTCCGCAGTTCTAAGTTATACACCAATATATTCCAACTTCTTCTTAAGTCCTGGCACTTCCTGTACTCTAACTTCTACATAATTATGGGCTCTTTCTACAATTCTAGCATAACCCCAATTGTTTAACTTTCTATAATTCAAATTTTAGCTCAATCGTAGCTCTTTCTATACTCCAAATTTTACCTCAATCTTGGTTCTTTCTATACCTCAAATTGTACCTCAATCGTGACTCTTTCTATAATTCAAATTTTACCTCAATCGTGGCTCTTTCTATAATTCAAATTTTACTTCAATCGTGGCTCTTTCTATACTCCGAATGTTAACTCAATCGTAGCTCTTTCTATACTTCAAAATTCTACCTCAATCGTGGCTCTTTCTATAATTCAAACTTTACATCAATCGTTGATCTTTCTATACTTCAAATTTTACCTCAATCGTGGTTCATTCTATAATTCAAATTTTACTTCAATTGTGACTCTTTCTATACTCCGAATGTTACCTCAATCGTGGCTCTTTCTATAATTCAAACTTTACCTCAATCGTGGCTCTTTCTATTCTTCAAATTTTACCTCAATCGTGGCTCTTTCTATACTTCAAATTTTACCTCAATCGTGGCTCTTTCTATACTTCAAATTTTACATCAATCGTGGCTCTTTCTATAATTCAAACTTTACATCAATCGTTGATCTTACTATAATTCAAATTTTACTTCAATCGTGGCTCTTTCTATACTTAAAATTTTACCTCAATCGTGGCTCTTTCTATACTTCAAATTTTACCTCAATCGTTGCTGTTTCTATTCTTCAAATTTTACCTCAATCGTTGATCTTTCTATACTTAAAATTTTACCTCAATCGTGGCTCTTTCTTTACTTCAAATTTTAACTCAATCGTGGCCTCTACTATAATTCATATTTTACCTCAATCGTTGCTCTTTCTATAATTCAAACTTTACATCAATCGTTGATCTTTCTATACTTCAAATTTTACCTCAATCGTGGTTCATTCTATAATTCAAATTTTACTTCAATTGTGACTCTTTCTATACTCCAAATGTTACCTCAATCGTGGCTCTTTCTATAATTCAAACTTTACCTCAATCGTGGCTCTTTCTATTCTTCAAATTTTACCTCAATCGTGGCTCTTTCTATACTTCAAATTTTACCTCAATCGTGGCTCTTTCTATACTTCAAATTTTACATCAATCGTGGCTCTTTCTATAATTCAAATTTTACCTCAATCGTGGCTCTTTCTATAATTCAAACTTTACATCAATCGTGACTCTTTCTATACTTCAAATTCTACCTCAATCATGGCTCTTTCTATAATTCAAATTTTACTTCAATCGTGGCTCCTTCTATACTTTAAATTTTACTTCAATCGTGGCTCTTTCTATACTTAAAATTTTACATCAATCATGGCTCTTTTTACACCTCAAATTTTACCTCAATCGTGGCTCTTTCTTTACTTCAAATTTTAACTCAATCGTGGCCTCTACTATACTTCATATTTTACCTCAATCGTTGCTCTTTCTGTAGTTCAAATTTTACTTCAATCGTGGCACTTTCTATACTTCACGTTTTAACTCAATCGTGGGTCTTTCTATTCTTAAAATTTTACCTCAATCGTTGCTCTTTCTATACTCCAAATTTTACATCAATCGTGGTTTTTTTTATAGTTCAAATTTTACTTCAATCGTGGCTTGTTTTATACTTCAAATTTTACCTCAATCGTGGCTCTTTCTATAATTCAATTTTAACCTGAATCGAACGTTTTACTAACCTTCAAATTTTACCTCAATCGTGACTCTTTTTATACTTCAAGTTTTATCTCAATCGTGGAGCTTTCTATGCTTTAAATTTTAACTCAATCGTGGCCTCTACTATACTTCATATTTTACCTCAATCGTTGCTCTTTCTGTACTTCAAATTTTACTTCAATCGTGGCACTTTCTATACTTCACGTTTTAACTCAATCGTGGGTCTTTCTATTCTTAAAATTTTACCTCAATCGTTGCTCTTTCTATACTCCAAATTTTACATCAATCGTGGTTTTTTTTATAGTTCAAATTTTACTTCAATCGTGGCTTGTTTTATACTTCAAATTTTACCTCAATCGTGGTTCTTTCTATAATTCAATTTTAACCTGAATCGAACGTTTTACTAACCTTCAAATTTTACCTCAATCGTGACTCTTTTTATACTTCAAGTTTTATCTCAATCGTGGAGCTTTCTATGCTTTAAATTTTACCTCAATCGTGGCTCCTTCTTTACTTCAAATTTTACCTCAATCTTGGCTGTTTCTATTCTTAAAATTTTACCTCAATCGTGCCTCTTCCTGTTCTTAAAATTTTACCTCAATTATGGGTCTTTCTATACTTCAAATTTTACCTTAATCGTGGAGCTTTCTATGCTTTAAATTTTACCTCAATCGTGGCTCCTTCTTTACTTCAAATTTTACCTCAATCTTGGCTGTTTCTATTCTTAAAATTTTACCTCAATCGTGCCTCTTCCTATTCTTAAAATTTTACCTCAGTTATGGGTCTTTCTATACTTAAAATTTTACCTTAATCGTGGAGCTTTCTATGCTTTAAATTTTACCTCAATCGTAGCTGTTTCTATTTTTAAAATTTTACCTCAATCTTGGCTCTTTCTAACTTCAAATTTTACCCCAATCGTATTATCTATTTTAATTTCTATTAAAGTATGAACAAAAACCACTTGAAATTTGAGTAAATTTTAATTAATGCCATCATTTTAAGTAAATGAAAAAAAAATCGTTTTCAGATTTTAATTTCACACTAAGTAACCGTGTTCCTGTACCTTGTTTCATTTGTTATTTTTTTTTCTTTTTTTGTATATTTTTGATTCCTTTGATTTCTTACAAAACCATTAAGTTTGTTTTTGTCGGTTCCATTTAATACCCTTTGTACTGTTGTGTCCAGCACTACACCTGTTAAAACGTATAAAGTTTCACCAGTATTTTTATTTAAAACTTCTTTTTTTTACACATTTTTTTGGGTAGAGCTTTTTAGTGTATATACATTTGTATAAATAAAAAAAAAGAAAAAACATTGTACATTTTAATTAAAATTCTTTTTGTTAAATATATGAAGGATACTGAGAAATAAAAATATGTATACAATATATAAAATAAAATAATACACAGACAGACTCATATAGAAGTAGTATCTTGAATAAAGAAATTCTTTAGAGTAGAGTAGGTTATAAATAAAATTTTACATACATACATACAAATTTTGTATATAAAATTGTATGTTTTTGTATAAACAAAGAAGTGAACAGCGTGAAATAAAATGAAAATATTGAGATTTTTGTTTTTTTATATAAAAAAAAAAATAAAATAAAATATCATTGATTACAGTAGACCAAACTATAAAGAGCAGTTAAACTAAAAGGGAATACTTGAATATCAAATACAAAAACTAGAGTGATAAGGGAGGGAAGGATTTAAAAAAACCAACTTTTATTTAAGACAGGATCACAGTCATAATAAAACACCTCAGTTTTAATAATGAAACTGAGTTTTAAATATTTGTTATAAAATTCAAAATATTATTAAAAATTACTTTGAATATTTGTGTTCTCACTGTCTTTTACCCCCTTTGTTCCCGTTTCTTTTTTCCCTTATACGTTCCTGGCTACCACATATGAATTACAAGTATTCCTTCTTGTTTTTCCCAATTAACTTAAACTTTTATTGAAAATATTTCAAGTGGCATGTTTTTCTTTTATTTCTATAAAAAATCATTTCATTTAAAGCACTTGCTGTAGTAGTTATTTATGTTATTTTAATTTTCTCTGTGTTGTTGAAACGTGTAAAAATTTTAAGGAAAAAAACTCTTAGCAAAGGGTGGTACGAATTGAAGGTTTTTTTTAATTTTGGCTAGAATTTCAAATTTTAATTCAGTCATGGCTCTTTCTAAACTTTAAATTTTAGTTCAATTGCAGCTTTTTCTATACTTCAGTTTTACTTGGATTTTATACTAAAAAATTTAGTTCAATTGTGGGTCTTTTCATACTTCAGCATTTAGTCTAATCATGACTCTTTCTATATTTTAACTTTCAGCTAAAGCATGACATCTTTCTATATCTCAAAGTGTAGTTTAATCGTCACTCTTTCTATACTTTATATTTTAGTTCAGTCGTGGCACTTTCTATATTTAAAATTTTAATACAATCGTGCATCATTCTATACTTTATATTTTAGTTCAATCGTGACTCTTTCTATATTTCAAATTTTAATTCAATCTTGACACTTTCTATATCTCAGATTGGTGCCTATTCGTGGCTTTATATATCTTAGTATTGTGCTCAACAGTTGCTCTTTCAATATATCAAATTTGAGCTCAATCGAGGATAATTTTATATCTCAAAGTTGTGAACAACAGTTGATCTTTCCATATCTCAAATTTCATGTCAATCGTGGCTTATTCTATATCTTATAGTTATGCTTAACTGTTGCTCTTTCTATATCTCAGATTGGTGCTCATTCGTGGCTCATTATATATCACAATGTTGTGCTCAACAGTTGCTCTTTCTATATCTAAAATTGGTGCTCAATCGTTGCTCATTCTATATCTCATAGTTATGCTCAACAGTTGCTCTTTATATATCTCAAACTTGTGTTCAATACTGGCTCATTCTATATCTCAACAGTTGTTCTATCTTTATTTCACACTTGTGCTCAGCCATTTCTCTTTATATATCATAAATTTTTACTCAACCGTTGCTCTTTCTGTATCTCAAGTTTTAGTTAAATCATGGCTCATTCTATATCTCATATATATCATAATGTTGTGCTCAACAGTTGCTCTTTCAATATATCAAATTTGAGCTCAATTGTAATCCATTCTATATCTCAATGTTGTGCTCAAGAGTTGCTCTTTCTATATCTAAAATTTGTGCTCAATCGTGGCTCATTCTATATCTCATAATTGTGCTCAACAATTACTCTTTATATATCTCATAATTGTGCTCAACAATTGCTCTTTATATATCTCAAACTTGTGCTCAATTGTGACTCATTATTAATATCTTGTGTTCGTTGCTCTTCTTATACCCTTCACCATGAGTGGCAAGGGTATATATAAGTTTGTCATTTCGTTTGTAATTTCTATATTTATCATTTGCGACCCCACAAAGTATATATATTCTGGATCTTTATAGACAGCGATGTCGAAATAGCCATGTCTGTCTGTCTGTTGAAATCAACTTTCCGAAGCTCCCAAATAACTTACAAACATAATGTATACATCAATATATCGGGAATTATTCCGGCTCGGTCGCTATTTAAAATCGAAAAAATCGACCCACAAATGGCTGAGATATAAGGAAAAAACCGGGACAACCTCTATTTTTGATCTATATCTGGATTACTAATTCATTAATATAGACAATATGGATATCTAATGATAGATATTTCAAAGTCCATTGTAATGATGTATATAAAGCTATAGTCATTTGGACCTACATTGGGTCAAAATCGGGAAAAATATTTTTTAACCCGAATTTTTTTTTATCAAAAAAATTTTTTTGTCATTAATTTGATTTCACTAATAAATTAAAAAAAAATAAAAAATAAAAATAAAAGAAATCCAAAAAAAATTTGAAAAAAAATTAAGAATAAAAATTTGGAAAAAATTTAAAATTTTTTTTTTTAATTTTGAAAAAAAAAATTTATTTTTTTACCTAAAAATTTTTCAAATTAGTATTTTAAAGTAAAATTTGATGAAGGGTATATAAGCTTCGGCACAGCCGAATATAACTCTCTCACTTGTTATATCTCAAAGTTATCTTAAAATTATGCTCAGTCGCTCTTATTATATCTCAAACTTGTTCTCAGGCGTAGCTCTTTATATATCTCAAATTTTTGCTCAAACGTGGCTCATTCTATACCTAGAAAACGTGCCCCGTAGTGGTAAGGGGCAAGGTCTAGACTATAAAGCGGGTGAGGTAAAACTTCCCAACCACTTCCTTCTAAATACATTTTAACAGGTATTGCAACATGTGGTTGAGCGATGTCACGATAGAACATTTCATGTCTGGTTGCATATTCTGGGTGTTTTTCGGCCAATGTTCACTTCAAATGAATCAGTTGCATTCGGTACAGGTTCCTTGTGATGGTATGGTCAGATTTCAACAGCTCATAGTAGATACAACCCTTTTGCTCCCACCAAATACAAAGCATTACCTTCGCTCCATGGATAATTGGCTTTGGTTTCGATTCGGCAGGTTGGCCGGACTTCACATACGATCTCTTACGCTTCGCGTTATCAAAATGGATTAATTTTTTATCGCAAGTAATAATTCGGTACAAAGATGTTTTTATTTTATGGCGTTCAAGCAGTAGCTGAGACATTCAAGGTCTCTCAGCTTCAATTCGTATGATACTCAATTTCCTTGCTTTTGGATGAATCCTGCAGCTCGCGAACGTTTTGATTGATTGCTGCTTGAGTCGCTTCCAATGATTTTGCAAGCTCTTGTTGAGTTTTACAACAATCTTCATGGAATGACACCTCAAACTTTTGATCTTCAAACTTTTTTGGCTGGCATGTGCAGTCTTTGTCTACCGTATCCAAATCAGCACCTCTGAATTTCAAAAAACCATCTCCCGCACGTTGAAACCGATGATCTTTCTATACCTAAAATTTTACTTCAATCATGGTTCATTCTATATCTAAAATCTGTGCTCAATCATTTAAAATTTCTCTGTCTGTACTTCACTTTTAGCTCAATTGTGGCTTTTTCTATAACTAAACTTTAGTTCAGTCTTGGCAATTTCTATATTTGAAATTAGAGTTAATTTTTATTGAAGTTCATAGAACTCATTCCGCAAAGTTGCACCCTGTATTATAATTACATTTAATATGTTGTTTAAAAGCAACACAAAAACACCTTATTTACGCTTTTTTAATTAAAAAACATATAAAAAAAAATCTCATGTTAAATTTACCATAAATATCTTTTTTATTTTGAGTTTTATTTTGAGCCGGCAAAAGCAGAGCAAAAAGAGTTTAAATTACACTTGAGCTGAACATTTTATGGTGGATTTTACAAGCAAGAGGCTGTTTAAAGTTAAACGGTAGTCTTTAACAAGAGATTAACAAATAAAAATTAACAAGTAATAAACAGGTAAAGAAAAGAAAAAACAGATAAATTAAAAACTTTTTTATAAAATAAAATGTATACCTACTTACTTTTTAATAAAAGTTAAACAAAATTATGTTTTTGTTAAGCCAACCTGTAAAGGCTTTTTTGAGTTGTTTTACAGAAATTATACCCATTAAAACTCATTTCTTTTGGTTTTGTCCTTAATTTTGTTTAATATCTTTTATTTATAACCTAAATAATTAAATGTATACTTAATCATAACATCTACATGGCTGTATTATCCTGTTTTGTTTCATTTGAATTTTCTGATTCTTGTAAATTTTCCGATTCATTTGAAGATTCTAAATCATCTGTATATTCAATTCCATCAGAATTGTCCTTAACTTCAGTACTTTCCTGTGCGTATGCTTCACCATTACTTTCAGCTTGAGTGTTATGATCCGTGGGCAGTTTGTCTATGGCATCTAATATGAATTTCAGTGAATGACCAGAACGTGGCAAATATTCCAGCCAGCTTTTTGGTTGTGCTTTTTGCGATACACCGCTGTCATCATCGACGAAGTCTAGATCGCCCCCAGATAGAGATCGTGCACCACCCAAATAATCTGTGTAATCGTAATCACTTACTAGAGGATTTACCTTGGAGTAGTAGATGGCAGCAAATGTAGAGTAAATAATCAATATAGCAGTGCCGACCTGGAAAGAAAGTTAAATTTAGTTTTTACATCTTAAGAAAATACAACAATTTATAGTCCTTGTATGGCCAGGTGGCCGGCTATTCAACAATTTTATAAATTCATCCTACATTGTCTCCATTTGCTTCTCTTTATCATATTTCATTGCATAAATCAAAAATTTTACTAAAACACACAGACAAATTTCATAAATCTCTTCCCTTTCATTCATTTTGTCTTTCATTCAGCATGAAGAGTTAAAAAGCAACGGGTTAACAAAACAAACAAAAAATAAAGAGAAAAAACACCACCATGCTCTTTTTAACAACCCACATACTTATCATGGTGTTGTAGTTGTTGCTGTCGTTAATGTTGTTGTTGGCATTGTTTGTTTGTTTACTAGCAGGAACTGCACTCAGGGAAAAATCAAAGTTATACATGATCACCGCAATAAATTTACCATGAAAAAACAAATGTCTAACAATATTATGCGGCCTTTTTACACTTCAAATTATACTTCACATTTTAGTTCAATTGTGGGTCGTTCTTTAGTTCAACTATTAAGGACTGAGATCAAAAAATTCGTAACATACATATACAGTGGTGGCCATGAGGTTAGCACACTTCATACTTGCTGTTTTCTAAAGTAAATTATTTCATTTCATTGCAATTATAAACTAAAGTTTTTGGTAATTAGTGTTGTTTATGGTGTGATCAATAAGTCCCGTTACTTTTTTTTGCATTCTATCGCTATTCTCTTTCAAATTTGCATTTTAGTGCAGTAATATGTAAAATAAGCTGGACACAATTTTAGCACATATAAGTATAATTAAATTTTTTAAAAGTTTTTTGAGGGTATAAATATTATTTGGTAAGTTTAGGTATTATTTAATCAATGAGGAAGACAAACTGACTTAATAAACATTATTTAGATATGGCTAAAAAAAGTGGTGTACAGAGGAACAACGAAAGATTATTCAACAAATGAACTCGAGAGGAACAAGTATAAGTGAGATTGCTTATACTTTGGAATGCTCCAGGAAGATGGTTTATAATGCATTAAGACATATTCAGAAATATAAAACATCTAAAAATGTTACACAGGCTCCTCGGCCCAGAAAAACTTCACGTAAAGAGGACTCTTTAATATACAGAGCCTCTGTCGAAGATCCTTTTAAGAGCTCCACCGTAATCCAGAGAGAAATTTCAGGAAAATATGGTATCAACGTGTCCAGCAGAACGATAAGAAGAAGACTTAATGAAAAAAATTTACGTGGATGCATTTCTCAGCATAAGCCACATGTTTCAAAAAAGAACATACAAGCACGGTTGTCCTTTGCTCGTGAGCATTTGGAAAAGCCGTTAATTTTTTGGAAAAATGTCCTTTGGAGTGATGAATCTAAATTTTGTAGATTCGGATCGGATGGTAAGAGGTATGTATGGCGTCCTCCGAACATGCAACATAATCCAAAGTACACCAGTAAAACAATAAAACACGGTGGGGGTAATGTGATGGTGTGGGCAGCATTTTCTGGGTATGGTGTTGGTCCTATAAAAAAGATTGATACTCGTATGGACCAGTATGTATACCAGAATATACTTCTAAATACAATGATACCTTATGCAGAGGACAACATGCCACTTAGGTGGCGATTTATGCAAGATAATGATCCAAAACACACCTCACGCTTAGTGAGGTGTTGCTTGGAATCGAACAATATCGACGTGTTAAAATGGCCAGCCCAATCTCCGGATCTCAATCCTATTGAGAACCTTTGGAATGATGTGGAGCAGCATGTAATAAGAAAAAAGCCTAAAAATTTGGCCGATTTATGGAAAGAAGTAGAAAAAGCTTGGAATGATATTTCAGTGGATCGCTGTATGGCCCTTGTAGAAAGTATGCCAAGGAGACTAGCAGCTGTGATCAAAAATAAAGGGTATCCAACTAAGTACTAAGTTTTTAGTGAAATAAGTTTTTTTTGTTTTGCTACTTTTTTAATATGAATAAACTTTTTTATTTTGTGCTAAAATACTGTCCAGTGTTTTTTTGAGGTTATTCTATTCTGGATAGAAAAACGCAAAATATATATAAAGGAATAATGCTGGACATGATGGGACGTGATCTTAGAAGGACAAGTAACATGCATGCAAAATATATCATAAAAAAATTAAGAAATATAGGAAATATTTGCGTTTAAAAATAGCAAGTAGCTAGTGTGCTAACCTCATGGCCACCACTGTATGTTAATGAAAATGAAACAACTACACTTACAGTCTTGATTTTTTTATTTGATTGAAATTATTATTACAATTTACAAAAAACTTTATTTTTAGAGTTCTAATCAATAGTGATATATTTATGAACCTTTTCTGGAAACCCTTCCATTAAAGTTTTTATTGAGCTTTCTGTCACTTTTTCGAACAGGTAATCCATCTCCGTTTAAAATCTACCACACTTTTGCTCTTCAATTCTCTTTTAACAAGATCCCTATATCTCTACACTGGCCTTAGCTGCAGGCTGTTTGGAGGATTTGCCTCTATTGGTACAAATACCACATTATTGTTCTTTTACTACTCAAGACCTTTCTTATCTAATGTCATGGTGATCGGTCCATAATTGGTTATAGCTCCCATATAAGGCCTTCTTCCGAAAATCACTCTCGAATATAAATTATTTAAATTTAAAAAAAAAGTTTTTCAGCATTTCCTTAGTGTAGGGTATTATATGGTCGAGCTTGACCGACCCTACTTTCTTAATTGTTTTTTTTTTTATGTTGGACCAGCACTGTGGTGATGACCTCTACTCATGCAAAGCATTGTGTTGGAACTAGGAAAAACGGTTATGGTAGGGAGGAAAGAGGGAGTAGCGTTTGTGGACATTTGATATGAACTTTCCTACATTGAAATGACAGGAAAGACTTTAGTAAATTTGTTCCACGGACAGTACGGTTAAAAAAAGAATTTTCCCTGTAGTTTGTTGTGCGGTCCAATGGCCAATCGACCACAAAGGGATGTGTTCTTGATGAAAAACATGTATTAGGTAAAAATCTGCGGGTATCATGAACAAGTTCTCTAATTTCATCAGAACTCATTCCATTGTAGTACCCATAGAACAGTGAAACGCAGCCCACAACGATGCTCCAGCAAATCAATAGAGTTGGATACCCTACTGTCAACAATAATCATCTTCATCCTCTTCTGTACGCGGTCGAGAAGCTGTAAAATATTGTTGTATTCCATTTCCGGTCGGATATAGGTGGTGTAACTAGTGAGGAGATCAGAAGAAGTGAAGTAATTTCTTCACCGTTACAGAAAACCGAGACACTTGAATGCTTCTTTCGAAACTTGAAAAATGTGTTTAGACCAGCGGACATCATATTGTATTCTAAAGCCTAGAACATCAAGAGCATCTGATTCCACATTTTTCCCATCGAAAGATGGGAAAAATGTCATAGATAACAATGCACAGTGGGGCAGAATCAAAATTTTTTGGATATAAATCTGGCATTTCTAAACAGCTGGTCCGATCAGAATAAAATTTGACAAGGGCGTACCCAAGGAGTATTCGGAGTTTAAGTTCTTAAAATGGATCCTACAATTGATCCAGGGGCGGTGCTATTGCGGCTCAAATTAGGGTACCTTCGACATGTTAAATTTTTAAACACGTGCCATTTTTTTTCCATCCGATTTCAAAGATTTGTATATTTTTGGAAAGCACTTGGCTAGGTCTTGAAAAAACATGGTTGCGTTAGCTATTTATCTCTTATAATTTCCGAGTTATATGCATTTCAAAATTGAACTTTTAAAATTTTTCCATACACATTTCTTAAACTTAAAATTTTAGTTCAATCAATTTTCTTTCTCCCAATCACATAAATAATTTCAGTGACCATAATATTACTAAAGAGCTTACAATCATGTTGAAATGATGGCGGTGATTATGTGAAACTACATTTCTTCTCTGAGTGTGGTCCATGTTGATATGCATGTATATGTGATCAACTATAAGTGTGTTTACGTGAATGTAACTCTGAATGAGTGTGAAGTATGGTCAACACTGATTTGTGACTTTTGTTAAGCAAAACAATAAAAAAACAACAACAATTTAAAAAAAAAAGAAAAAAATTACAAAAAAAAAACAAAATAAAACGTAAAGAAGAATGTCAGGTGCCAAGTATGAACATTTGTTAAACAAAAAAATATATAGAACAGCAACAAAATGGAAATAACAAAAAACATAGCAGGAAAATGAAGAGGAGATGTACTTAACCACCTGATGGTAGAGACGGTAGATAGAGTGACATATGTATATATAAAACAAAAAACACCAACACGTTGGTGCATGTTTGTGCATGCTCATGTCCTTTTTTTTATAAATGAACATAACACAGTGCAATATGTGAGTTGTAGAGCGTAATAGAGTTGTTGCTGTTAAGCAAGACGAAGAAAAATATTTATACCACCACATCATCCACAAATGTGTGTTTGTGTTTTTTTTTGTTTTTTTGTTTTGCATTGTATTTTTTATAGTTATAATTATTTTCGTGGTTGTTGTCAGTTATGTTGCCACTTAAAATTGTATATGTTGGTATAACATATAACATTTTACATATATTTTTGCTGCAGTTGTGTTGTTTCCTCTTTATTTATGGTAAAAGGAAACTTATTTTGACAAACAACTGTCAGCGAAGATATACAAATAGTAAAACCACAAATAATTGCCACACAATACAAAATGAGTTAAAAAAAAAATCCAATTTATTAACAACTATTTTAATATTACAACTCTATAGTTTCTAAAATTGTATTTATATTAAATGCTTATAATATTATCTTTTCAAGAAAGTATACATTGTTAAACAAATTATTTTCCTAAACTGAAATATTTTAAGACAAACCAAAAATTCTTTTAATTAATATTAATCATACGCCTTGTATATTTTATATTAAAATTTTATAAAAACTGAAAATATTTTTAAAATTTTTAACAAAAGTGATACATTTTCTTTTATTAAATTTATATTAAATTTAACTACACTGTTCAACAAATTGAAACTTTTTGATTGGAACAGAATAGCGACCCTATAATTCTAAAAGGGCATGTTGAGTAGATTATAATTTGTAGAATAAAGTTTTTTTTACAGTAAAGTCTTAATTTTTTGATCGAGGAGAGCATTATACTAAATGAAAAAGATGTTGTAAGTTAATCTCTGAGAGAAATCTTATTATCAGAGTTATATTGTGCAATTTTATGGGGATCATTTTTATGGAAGATATTAACCCTCTAGCTCCTCTATTTAGGGTTCAATTTGACCTTTTTCGATTTATAAGGTTGCTATTTATTATCTACTTTGTAAGCGAAATTCTTTGTCACTCTATTTATTCACATAAATATTAACCATTTTTTCCTACATCTGGTCAAAACATATTTTATATGAAACGTATGACAAATTAATTTTCTGTGAATGTTTTAAATTAATGAATGGTTGAAGGAAGGAAGAAATGAATGAACTATAAATAAAATTCATGTTGTCAGTTGGCATTTTTTTTTTTTTTTGAGAAGTTGCAAATAGTGTGCAGAGTTATGAGGAGAATACATAAAGAAAATATATAAAATATATACAAAACATTTTCCATAAACAAAATCAATTAGAACTCTCAGGTATTTAAATCACTGGATTTTATATCATTCATCATAAGTGGTAATTGTATATATAAGTTTTTCATTTTGTTGATAATTTCTACATTTTTTTATTTGCGATCTCATAAATAATATATATTCAGGATCGCTGTAGATAGCCGAATCAATATCTGTTCGTCTATTGGAATCAACTTTCTTAAATTATATACATAAAGCATTAATACATCATTCATATCCGCTATAGCTCTGTTTCGGTTTCTATTTAAATTAGGAAAAAATTATCAATATTTCTGATCAATTGCCATAGACAATATGAATACATAATGTTAGACCTTTTTAACTTTCTAACGAACTTTTTATACATCGCCACAAAAATGACAATGATGACCTGACAATGGGACAAAATTGACACACATATTTTTAACCCGATTTTTTTTCACCAAACATTTTGTTCACTAGTTCTAGTTCAGGTTCTAGATAAAGTTCTAGTTCACATTTAAGGCTCAATCGTGACTCTTTCCGTACTTCAAATTTCAGTTCAAACGTGACTTCTTCTATACTTCAAAATTTAGATCAATCGTGGCTCTTTCTATACTTCAAATTCTACATGAATCGTGGTTCTCTCTATGCTTCAAATTTAACCTCAATCTTGGCTCTTTCTATGCTTCAAATTTTACCTCAACGTGGCTCTCTCTATACTTCAAATTTTACCTCAACGTGGCTCTCTCCTCTCTATGCTTCCAATTTAACCTCAATCGAGGCTCTTTCTATACCTCAAATTTTACATTAGTCATGGTTCTTTCTATACTTCAAATTTTATCTTAGTCGTGGCGCTTTCTATACTTAAAATTTTATCTCAATTGTGGCTCTGTCTTTACTTCAAAGTTTACCTCAATCATGGCTCTTTCTATACTTCAAATTTTACCTCAATCATGACTATTTCTATACTTAAAATTTTATCTCAATTGTGGCTCTATCTTTACTTCAAAGTTTACCCCAATCGTGGATCTTTCTATACTTCAAACTTTATATCAATCGTGGCCCTTTCAAAGTTTAGATCAATCGTGAATCTTGAAACTCTAGATCAATCTTGACTCTTTCTACACTTCAAACTCTAGATCAATCATGGCTCTTTCTACTCTTCAAATTCTACATCAATCGTTACTTTTTCTATACATCAATTGCGACTCTTTCTATACTTCAAATTCTACATCAAACGTGACTCTTTCTATATCTCAAACTTTAGATCAATCATGGCTCTTTCTACATTTCAAATTCGTGACTTTTTCTATATTTCTATATTGGAACAATCGTGGCCCTTTCTATACTTCAAAATCAAGTAACAATTGCTAGAAATCTACTAATCATTTATTAAGGACTGGGATCGAAAAACTCCTAACACGCGTTTTTCATTAAAACTTTTAATCCAAGTATTATTTGATTTTTTTTATCAAGTTACCTTTGTAAAACATGTCAGTTATTATGTTTAATGTCAATTATATTCATATGTTGTTAATCTGATTGAAATGAGTGACCACAAAATAGTGCGTACTAAAATTATTAAATATTTTCAACAAAACCCAACTTGGTCCTACAAAATGTTGGCCAAGCATTCAAAGGTCTACCGTCAAACTCTTTTCAATGTTATTAAATGGTCCCGGGAGAACTTGTCCGTTGATAGAAAACCTAGTTCAGGTAGAAGAAATTATCAACATGATGTTTCTAAAGTCAATAAATAGAAAACATTTTCAAAAGAGCTCCCAACACATCCAGTACGAAAGCAGCCCGGTTAGGTCAGTGCTCGGACTATTTGGTACGAAAAGTTAAAGCCAATGCAGGTTCAATAACATACAAGGCTCAAAAAGTTCCTGACAGGAACGCTGCTAAAAATTTAGAGGTTAAAGACAGAGCACGGAAATTGAAGTCAAGTTTTATAAAAAAATATAAACGTATATTCTGGCAGATTTTTCGCAACTTCCTGGTCAAAAATTTTATATTGCTGATGCTCGAGGGAATGTTGTAGAAAAGTTTAGGACCCAAAAGCAGACAAAATTGCCCAAAAAGTTCTTGGTATGGCAAGCAATATGCAGTTGCGTCAAAAAAGACAAACATTTGTTACAACGGCCTCTATAAATACCGAAATTTACATCAAGGAACGTTTACAAAAAAGGATGCTTCCATTCATAAGTCTTCTTAGTGTATCCATTTATTTTTGGCCTAATTTGGCACCCTGTGACTATGGTAAGAAAGGTCTTGAGTGGTAAAATAACAATAATGTGGTATTTGTACCAAAAGAGGCAAATCCTCCAAACTGCCCGGAGCTAAGGCCAGTGGAGAGATATTGGGCTCTTGTTAAAAGAGAATTGAAGAGCACAAAAAAGGTGTCTAAAAGTGTGGTAGATTTTAAATGGAGATGGACAACCTATTTGAAAAAAGTGACAGAAATCACTTTAAAATCCATAATGGAAGGGTTTCCAAAAAAGTTTCAAAATTTCGTCACTAGTGAATTGTAATAATAATTTCAATCAAATAAAAAAAATCAAAACTGTAAGTTTAGTGGTTTCATTTTTATTAACATATATGCATTTTAAGAATTTTTCGATCTCAGTCCTTATGTTCAAACATACAATATAATTTAAGACAAAAAATTTGATTGTTTTATTTTCTGGAAATTAAATTTGAACTTTTGTAAATGTTTATGATAAAAAACAATTATGTAGGAATTATTTGGATAGAACAATGACATATTTTGTTAATAAAAACATTTTTTATACCAAACTAATTTTGGGAAAAAAAAATATTTTCCAAATTTTTATTTAAGTTCGTTTAAATTGAAAATTATGTTTCGTTTGATATAGTTGTTATATAGAATTTTAAAGCCTAAAGTCTTAGCTTTTCAAAAATGTATATATTGTTGAACAAATTGTTTCTCTAAACTTTAATATTTAGCTCTTAATCAGTCTAGTCCCTAATTAATATTAATCATACGCATTGTATATAATTTTTATTATATTGAAATTTTTTCCATTTAAGCAAATTTTTTACATTAAACATATAAGTGTTAAATTGCTTAAACAATTACGAAGTGTATTTAAATACAATTTCTCAATTTTCAAAAATTTTATAAAAAAAAAAAATTTTTAAAATTCTAAAAATAAATTAACAGCCTGGCCCACTATGTCGAACGTTGTCGTTTCAAACGACAAACAGCTGTTATAATAAACTATATTTTGCTGAACGAATTATTAGTGAATACATTTATATTTAGCATTAATATTGTAATTGATACTTATATTAATCATACGGCTGGCAGCTTAATTTTTTAATTGAAATTTATACAAATTGAGCTTATTTTTCCATAGTTCAATCGTGGCTCATTCTGTATTTAAATTCTTGTTCAATCATGTATCAATTTATAGTTCAATCATTATTTCTGCTTCAGATAATTATTCTATCGTGGCTCTTTCTTTAAAACTTTTATCAGTTCATGTCTAAGTTCTTGTAACAGTTTTTATATAAGTTCTTGTATCAGTTCTTTTTCCTAATTTTATTTATCTCACCTGAAATGCTGCCCAAAACTTATAAGAACCTTCTGTGATGACAAAATCATAGTAGCCCTTCAAAGGATCTCCCTTAATATAACGTCCCTCAGCCACATCCGTTGATGCGTTCACACCATCTGCCTGTCTTTTATCTCTCAAACTCTCCACCTCCTTGTTATTCCCCTTATCAGCCTTCGAACCCTTTCTGGGCTCAACTTTAGCCAAAGGTTGCTTTTTCACTGGTGTTGCTACTTCCTCTGATGATGTATACACTTCTAAGCTATTAAGCGCTGGCTGCACTGTAGTAGTAGTGGTTGTGGTTTGTTTTCTAGGATTTTTCGTTGTTTGTGTGTTATTCTTTTTGTTATTAAATTTTGGTGGTTTCTTGGAATTTATTCTGATTTGCTGCATTTGTTTGTATTTCTGTTGGGCTATTGCCTCTTCGCGATTACGTTTTTCGGCTATGGTATTCCAGGAGGAGGTAAATGATTGATAGATATCCCACATGGTTTTCAAAGATTTAAACATGGTTAAATAGTCCATTTGTTGGCCGGTTTCTTGTTTTTGTTCAGCGGGTGAAGGAGTGCTGGGTGTACGATATTGTGGTAGTTGTGGTGGGCCTGGTCGTTTTGCGTAGGGGTGTTGTGGGGGTAGAGGTGAATGAGATTGGGGTGGCATGTAATCGTAGTCATCCATATAGGCGGGATAGGGTTCACTGTAATAGAGAAAGGAGAAAGTTTATTTTATTTTATTTCAATATTTTAATAAGATTTTCATTCCCAAGAAAATTTTTTTTTTTATTTTGATTTTAGCTTAAAAGAAGCATTTTGTAGTAATTCACTTAGGATCTCTTTGTGATATTAAAGCTTGTTCTCTTAGCTTTCCAAAAATGTATATATTGCTTAACAAATTATTGCTCAGTATGATAATATTTTGTTTTTAACAAATATAGTCCCTAATTAATATTAATCATACGCCTTGTAACAAAATTATTTTGTTTTCAATTTAAGCCTAAATTTAACATATTTTCAAAACTTTTTTTATGGCATTATATTTATTAATAATTTAGTAATATTACAATAATAAAATTTAAGTTCCCTACCAAGAAATTATTACAATTATTAAACTTCTTAAACAAATTTTGCACATTTGTTAAATTGTATTTAAACTTTGAAAGTTTTACAAAACTTTGTTGGTAAATTTTCGTGTATCTGGGTCTCTGTGTGTGTATGAGAATATTTGCGAACATATTTTATTGTCTGTCATGGTTGTCAAACGTTTCCTGAACTTTATGTGTGTTGGCGCGTCTATATAAGTATGTATAAGTGTATGTGTGTTTTTGTTATATCTATAACTGTCTGTATGTTAGTTTCTATTTCATCTCTTTGGTTTTTGCCTGCTGCTTGTCGTTAGTTGGGTTTTTACTTTGTGTTTGTTTGTCTCCGTTTCTTTTTTCTTTTTTTGGGGGTAAAGCCACAGTTTTTACGCCTCGTTGCCTAACACCAGAAAAGACCCTCATAAAATAGCATTGAAAAGGAAATGATAACGTTGCAAAACTTCTACTATATTGCACATGAATATGCAACTACTTACATATAAACACACACATACTCTGATATGATATTCAGGCATCTATAACCAACCAAAAAACGCCATGCATTTCCTTACTTTTGACTAATTTACCATCAAACACTCATACATTTACAAATTCTATAGAATTTTCAAAACTCTATCTATGTATGTATGTCTGTACGTTCACAACACTTTGTCTCAATTTCTACCCTCACATCCGCGTTGGGTTTTTTTCGTGTGTATTTTTGTGGCAAAAACGGAAGGAGGAATATTGTTCACATGCCTGACTTTAATAATGTTCATATGTAAGCAAATGTTTAGTTCAATGTTCTATGTGTATTTTATAGTTTATTGATAATTTTATGCTTTTCAGTTTTGCAATATACTGCTTATGTGCATTTATATCTATGTCTATGTGTATGTAGTTTGTTCATGTATTCTGCCAGTTGACAGGCTTCAAAATGTCTATTTGCAAATTACAAATTTACTTAAACAGACAGTTATATATACATACTCAAGTATCAATTGCTGGAAATCTATTGAACATTTATTAAGTTCAAACATACAATAAAATTAGAAACAATAAAGTAAATAGTTGTATTTGCTGGAAATTAAATTTGAACTTTTGGAAATGTTTAACATAAAATACAATTGTTTTAAATTAAACAAAAGTAACCATGTCTTGTTTGTTAATAAAAACTTATTTAATTTTGTATCAAAATAATTTTTGGAAAACAATTATTTTGAAAATTTTTATTTATGTTCGTTTATGATTAAAATTATGTTTCGTTTGTTATAGTTTTGATATAGCATTTTAAAGCTTAAGGTCTTAGCTTTCCAAAAATGTATATATTGTTGAACAAATTGTTTCTCTTAACTTTAATATTTAGCTGTTAATTCAGTCTAGTCCCTAATTAATATTAATCATACGCTGTGTATAATCATTTTATTATATTGAAATTTTTCTCCAATTAAGCTAATTTTTTACATTAAACATATAAGTATTAATTTGTTTAAAAGATGATGAAGTATATTTGTATACAATTTGTGAATTTACAACCTGTCGATATAAAATTTTCTTGAAAAATTAAAAAAAAAAATATGAATTATGTTAAAATTTAAGATTTTTATTCCATTGTTAGAATCATACTATATAAGTACTATTGTATACTATTTCGAAACTTGAATGGTTAGCTTTTCAATAATGTAAATATTGCTGAACGAATTATTACTCAAAACTTTAATATTTATAGCATTACAATAATAATTTATATTAATCATACGCCTGGCAGTTAAATTTTTTAATTGAAATTTAATAAAATTGTGCTTATTTTTTGTTTTTTTCATACAGATACAAAGTTATTTAAGCACTTTGGTTGAATATCTCAACATTTCGGTAAATATAAAATATTATTAACAAATTAACAAGAAAAAATATTTTTAAAATTTTTTTTTATTGTGTGTAAATAATTTTTTTTCTTCTGTTGTTATAACTTATTGTACACCATTTTAAAGGGGAAATTTTAAGCTTTTCAAAAATGTATATATTGTTGAACAAATTGTTTCTCTAAACTATAATATTTAGCACTTATTCAGTCTAGTCTCTAATTAATATTAATCATACGCTTTTTACCAACATTTCTTTATTTTGAAAATTTCCTCCAATTAAGCTTATGTTTTGCATTCAACACATAAATATTGATTCGCTTACAATATTATAAAGTGTATTTACACACAATTTGTCAATTTTCTGTCACTTGATATAAAATATTCTTGGGAAATTATCAACAAAAAAAATTTTATTTTTTTTTTTTTTTGATCACGTTTAAATACTAGGTTTTTCTTTAAATTTTATAATTTGTTTTATAGAGTTTTAGAGTTTGAAGTCTTAGCTTTTCAAAAATGTATACACTGTTTAACAAATTGTAACTCAAAATAAAAATATTTAGCATTCAAATATTATTGACAGTAATTAATATTAATCATACGCCTTTCATACATTTTTTTTTAATTAAAATTTATACAAATTGAGGCTATTTTCTTAGTTTTTCATATAAATATAGAGTTTTCTAGCATTAATATAATATATTTTCATACTTTCTGTTATTATAAAACATTATTAAATATTATTAATATTTAAAAAGAAAAAAATAATTTTATTTTTATTTAATTGTTTTTAAATTAATTTTTTCCTCTGTTCCTATAACTTATTATGCATTATTTAAAAGCCTGCAATATAAGCTTCTTAGATATATGTGTATTACTGAACAAATTGTTACTCGCATCGCAAAACCTTTCTTCGATAGACATTTCTATATTATGATACCAAATAGGGATTTATGGCAGCGATGACACTTCCCCCCTTCTCCTATTAGAGCCACTGTGAGAAATAGAGTCGGTGGAGGTTTCTATATTGAAAACTTTGGGATAAAATCCTACTTTCGGCTGCCTAACTTCTGTATTGCTCTTCATGCGGAAATTACTGCCATTAGACGTGCATCCAACTGACTGAGGTATTATCGATATCTGGGAATATATGTATATTTACTGATAGCAAGGCTGCCGTTAATAGAATAGCGGGTGTCTTGACGAAATCTAGGTTAACCAAGGAATGCCGTTTATCCCTAAATGAGATAGCGGTACATTCTAGGATAACACTTATATGGGTCCCTGGACACGATGGAAATCAGGTAATTGTATAGCAGATGATTTAACCAAAAGGGGTGCGATGATGAATGAGAAGGCGATCGAGCCTTTTTCTGGTATTTCCCTTGTTAAATGCAAGATGGCTGTTCAGCAGAAACTGCACACAACAGGTAGACTAATGAACCTTCCCATGCTACAACGAGGTCGACCAGTATATGATGCCAGCAGGACGAATCTACTTATAGATTACTGTCGTGAGCAAATAAGGCTAATTGTCTCCTTTATTGCAGGACACTGTTTAATTGAGACACATGCTAGAAGAATGGGCCTACAGTACAATGATTACTGTAGAAGCTGCCATAATGAAGAAGAGGAAGAGACTTTCCTCTCAATGCCCGGCTCTGACAAAGCTAAGGGAACGCATCCTCGAATTTCCATTCCTATCATGCGTGGATGAGCTATTAAGGATGAATCTTAGACGAATCTACTCCTTCATCAGGCTGGTTTTACTTGTAGACAACGGAAGTATTGCAAATACCCTGCTGTCTATCCCTTGGTATCACAATAAGATCAGATTTGAATGGATCCAAATGAGCTGCTTGAGGAACGGCTGCCCATGGAACCTAACCTAATGAAATGAAACATAGTCCCTAATTCATATTAATCATACGTATTGAAAATTTTTATTTTGTAACTCCATTTTTTGTACTGAAATTTCTCAAAAATTAAGTAAATTTTATACATTTTATTTCAAGTAACCTTATTTTCAAGAGTATTTATATTCTTTCTGTTTAAATAAAATAATCTTGAAAACTTAATTTAATAAAAAAAAATTTTTTTCAATTCACTTCAAATTTAAAATTTTGCTTTATTGTTATAACTTATTATATACAATATTAAAGCTTGAAGTCTTAGCTTTTCAACAATATATATATTGTTGAACAAATTGTTACCCAAAATATAAATATTTAGCCTTAAAACATTATTACCTCTATTCAATATTAATCATACGCCTTTTAACACACATTTCTTTTTAATAAAAAATTTACCAAAATTCAGCTTATTTCTTATATTTTAAATACAAATATAGAATTACAGATATATATTTAATGAATAAAACAATTTCTTCTGGAAGTTTTCCCTTAAAAAAATAAATAAACAGAAGAAAATAAAAAATATCAGGAACTAGTAATTTTTCCAAATAACAACTGTATATTTCCAAAAAATTAAGCTTGAACCTTTTATATTATTCTTACTAACAGTTTAATTCGTATTCATTTTAAAATTACAAACAGTTTTCCAAATTATTTTTCAAAATTAAACCTTTTCATTATATTCTGTTTAAACTACCATCTAATTAATATAAATCATACGCCTAGTTAAACAAAATTATATAATCATATATTTATTTATGTTTTAAGCCTTTTTCTATCTCCCCAACCCCTCTCCCAAACACAAATCATCATAGCGTTTTTATTTATATTTTGTAAATCCCTGTTAATAAACACTTAATAAAGTTTTTGCTTTTTTAAGTATTACTTATATGACTCCTGTGTGAGAGAGTGAGGATATAAAAGATTTACTTACTTTTATTTTTAATTCTTTAGGCAAAATTATTATATATACTTTAGTATGTTGGTAAATAATTTTTCCTTTTCTAAACGTATTAAACAAAGTTTTGCTGTATGAGGAAATTTTTTTATTTTCACATAAATACATACATGTTTATACAGTGAATTTATAATCTGGGTATTTAAGAGAGTGTGAGTGTGAAAAAGAGAAAAAGTGTGAAAAGTTTGTAGCCTAGGATATTATAGAGTGTCGAAGATAAAAGGGCAGTCCGAACAGTTCTTTTAATAAAACTAAATTTGAATACTAAATTTGTTTTAAAAAAAATTGATTTTTGTCAAAATTCCAATTTTTATACATGCGTATGATTAATATTAATTAGGATCCTTTTCTGATTTTCTTGGAACTTAACTAAGTAAATGGCATTTTTTGTAAAATTTTTTGGCATCTGCAAGAACTTAAGACTGCAAGCCTTATAAAATTTATCACACAATTTCAATTAATCATTCAAATATTATAAAAATGAAACTTAGTATGAATTTAAAAAAAAAAAAAATAATTTTTTATTGAATTTCCATTTGTCATTTTGATAAATCACTTACTGTTCCCTAATGAAATCTAAACTATAATTTTCATTATTGATTCAAGTTCTTCATTTGTTCTTTTTAAATTTCTTCAATATTTGAATTATTAAGAATTGGTACTACTCAGCGTATGATTAATATTAAATATCATGTTTGTTTGGTTTTTAATGGAATATTGTTCAATACATGTAAATGTTGGTGCACATTTTATGCAAATATATAAAGCCTAGAGTTCAGGCTTTTAATACAATTTGAAAAAGGTTTTCTTAAGCCTAAGAAAATGTGGTAAAATTACAATTAAATAACAAAAAAAAAATTATATATTTTTTTTTTTTTGTAATTTTCATAAATCAGTTATTGACTCCATAAAAGTTCTTCCCTAATAAAATATGTATTTTTATATACATTAATGATAAAGTCTTTTATTTGATATTCTGCAATTTTTAAAAAAAATCGAATTATTAGAAAATGGTTGTACCCTGCGTATGATTAATATTTAATATCAACTTTTTTTGGTTTTTATAGAATTTTGTTAAATAAATTTCATGTTTGTTCAAAATTTTAAGTTGTTTTAGAATGTTTAGACTTATAGCTCCTAACATAATATGACAAACATTTTCTTAAACCCTAGAAAATTGGATAAAATTGCAATTAAAAATATTAAAAAAAAATTTTTTTTTCAGTATTTGTTTCTCATTCTGATAAATCAATTATTTACTTCAAAAGCTTCCTATCACCATTTAGGTTATAACATTAATCTATTATTCAAGTTTTTTATTTGCTCTTCCGATATTCATTTAAAAATTCGAATTACTTTGAACTGGTTGTACTCTGCGTATGATTAATATTTAATTTCAACTCTTTTGGGTTTTCATGGAATTTTGTTAAATGAATTTCACGTTTGTTCAAAATTTTAAGTAGTTTTAGAGTGTTAAGACTTTAAACTTTCCATATAATATGACAAACATTTTCTTAAACCCTGGAAAATTTAATAAAATTGGAATTAAATATATTAAAAAAAAAAAATTTTTCAGTATTTGTTTCTGATTCTGATAAATCAATTATTCACTTTAGAAGCTTCCTATTACCATTTAAGTTATAACTTTAATCTATTATTCAAGTTTTTCATTTGCTCTTCCGATATTTATTAAAAAATCCGAATTAGTTTGAACTGGTTGTACTCTGCGTATGATTAATATTTAATATCAACTTTTTAGGATTTTTATGAAATTTTATTAAATAAACTTCATATTTGGTCAACTGCTTAACTATAGAATGCTTATACTTCTAGCTCTTATTATAATATGACAAACGTTTTCGAAAGCCCTGGCAAATTGGATAAAATTACGATTGGATAAAATTACTATTTCACTATTACTATTCAAATCTAAATTATAATACGATTTAAGTTTTTCATTTCTTCTTCAGAAATTCGTTAAAAATTGTTATTATTAGGAATTGGTTGTACACTGCGTATGATTAACATTTAACTATTTGGTTATTTATGCAATTTTGTTAAATAAATTACACTGGTCAACAAAAGAACACTTTAAGCATGTAACAAGAAAACATTTGTAAAGTTATGCTTGGAACAAGGATAAGGATAACAAAAATATAATTAGAATGTTTTAAATAGGAATAGCTCTTTCGTAATTTGATTTTATTCTATATTAGAAAATCTCAGTGCACGTTATTTTGTTATATTGTAATATAAACGTGAACGTATCTTTATAATTTTTCTTCTGTATTTTGTATTTAAGGAATGTCTTTTGTAATATCCGACAGTGGTCCCAAACTATTTTTCTTACTCAAATAACGTATGGTGAATAAAATACGAACAAGTAAAACACTCTATTTAAAAATGACACATGACATTAACAAAAAAATTACATACGGTAAATTCAAGAGTACTGACTTTTTATTTATCAAACATAAAATTGTTCGGATCAATTTAATATTTGTTTCGAAAATGTCACTAAACGAACTGAACCGTCGAAAATTAATTGTTAAATTTTGTGAAGAAAACCCAAATAAAACCAAAAATGAAATTTTTTTGCATTTAAGGACATGGGATTCAAAAAACCTTTATCTACAAGACAGTAAACTTATATGAGAACAATATGCCAATTGAAAGAAAAAGTGGATCTGGTCGAAAATGCAGTTTACAAGACTCCAAACTACGCTTCAAATTAAAAAATGAAGTATTAGGTGCCAGTGCAAAATCGTATCGTCAATTGGGTAGGAAATATAATTGTGACAAAAACACAATTAATAAATATTTAAAATCCATGGGAGTACAGAAGAGGAAGAAAAGAACAGCACCATTTACCACCGAAGCTCAACAAAAAGTAATTAAACATAGACTACGGGAGCTTTCCAGAAATTACTTTTCTTGCTCATCAGAGTACAAATGTGTAATGAACGACGAGACATATTTTACCGTTGAAGGAAATGAATGGCAACCAAAACATTATTTTGAGTCTTCTAGTCACGCCGCCACCGAAAAAGTTAAATTTATTCGTAAGACAAAGTTCCCAGGAAAAGTTTTGTTATGGTTAGCCATAAGTGAAAGTGGTATCAGTGAACCTGTTTTTTTTTTAAAGCTGGATTAGCTGTGAATGCCCAAGTTTACAATGAAAAATGTGTGCCAGTACTTACAAATTTTATCGAAAAATATCATCAAAAACAAAAAATTATTTTTTGGCCAGATTTGGCGTCCTCTCACTATGCGAAATCCACAATAGAAAACTTTAAAAATCAAAAAATTGAATTTGTTCCAAAGGAAATGAACCCTCCAAATGTTCCGCAATTGCGATCTATTGAAACTTTTTGGGCTAATTTGAAACGAAAAGTTTATGAAAGAGGATACAGAGCCAAAAATGTTGATTCCCTAATTCTGAAAATAAAAAAGGAGCTGAAAAGTATAAATACAGAAGGAATTCAGGCTTCAATGAGTAATCTTCCCAAAAAAATAAGAAAAGCAAATCGCGAAGGAGCTAATTTTTTTTTTTTTTGTAAATATAATTTAGTATGTGATCTTAAATATTAATTACAATTTGAATTTTAATAAATTTTATTTCAACTGTTTTCGTTAATTTTATACTTGTTCGTATTTCTTTCACCATACGTTAAGTAAAAAATTTACTTTATACTTCTAAAACATCAAACTTAAAAACCCAGCTTGATTTTTTGAGAGCTAACTGCTGAAACAAAATTATGGTCTATATTTTCTTAAACAATTTTCTGATTTCGAAGGCTTGTAACTTTAAATTGAGGGGATCTTAGACCGCTTCAAGTATTACAAATGAATTTTACAAGTCTTTGTTAGTAATAACTGATAAAAGTTTAAACATTTTCCAGCTGGTTTTGAAATCATGAAGAGTTTTGCTGGAAAACCTAATAATATATATTAATCATACGCCCGAGTATTTGTATGTTTAAAATATTTTTAAAAACTTTGGTGTGTTGTAACAATAAATCATATTTCATGTTTTTAAATATCGTTTTAAAGCTAATAAAGTCAAGTTTCTTGTGACAGAATAGTGAACCTAAATTTATTTTAGTTTTTGTGGAATAGCTCTAGTAATAGTAGAATGATATTTTTCTTAAAAATATTTGCTAGTTTGATTAGAAACATTTTGCTATTTAATTTTTATCGTTCAACTGGTTCTAAATTCATAAAATTCTAAAGGCTGATATCAATTTTTGTAGTTGAGCTTATAAATTTCATTTAATTTTAATATGATTCATTGGAAATTTTGCATGTTTATGAATGTATACTAATGTGCGTATGATTAATATTAATTAAGATATATTTAAGATTTATACATTGATTCGTTAAGTAAATTTCATAGTTTAGGTAATTTGTATGCAGTAATGATAAGACAAGAATTCAGGCTTTCATGAAATTACCAGAAAGTTTTAAAGAAATCCTTAAAATTTAATACAAATTCAGGTTTAAAAATTAAAAATTTTCTAAATATTAATTTATTTTCTTTTTGTTTAATTGTTGTAAAAGTTATTGACAGAATTAAAGTTCGTGAAATAATAACAGTTATAAATTTTATTTTGCTTTTACTATAGTAATTTACTGAAAATTTAACAAATTTCTAAGCTGCGTATGATTAATATTAATTATAATCCGTTTTAGGTTTTTTAAGGAATTTGTTAAATAAGTGGTAAATTTTACATAAATTTTAGTCGGTTGTGAAATTAAAAGACTTAAGGCTTCTATACAAATTTAAATATGGCTAAAAAAATCAAAAAAATTTTCATACAATTTTAATTAATTCAACATTTTGAAATTATTTTTTTAAAGTTTTTTTTTAATTTATTCTTATTAAAAAAATAACTTTTCCTTGGTAAAGCTTAAGTCTATTTTAATATTTTCAATACAAATTTAAGGTACTCTTTGATAATTTAGTAAGAATTAATCAATTTAGTTATGATTACTAATGTGCGTATGATAAATATTTATTAAGTTTAGTTTTAGCTTCCTTAAGGATTTTTATTAAACAAATGTTGAATTTTACATTAGTAAAAATTCAACATTTGTTTAATATAATTTTTTCTCGGAAAATTATCAAACTTTAAAAAAATTCAATAATTTAATTAAAACTGTTTAATTAGTTTTTTATAAAACTTTTCATTTTTAACTTTTAAAGGTTCCTGGTTAAATTTGTTATCTATTTTAGTATTTGTATTTCAAATTTTGAATTTACTTTCAGTTAATTCTGTAAGATTTTGTCCATTTAGTTATGAGTACTTATGTGCGTATGATTAATATTAATTAAGATCCGTTTTTGCTTTTTAAGGATTTTTATTAAACAAATGTTTAATTTTTCATTATTTTTTTTTAGTTATGAAATTAAAAGTCTTTAAACTTCTATAAGAACAAAGAAATTTCTCAGAAAATCTTAAAAAATTTTATAAAATTCTAAAATAATTAAAATTTTTTTATAATTTTTTTTATTTTTTAAAATTTTTTTCCCCATTAATCTTCCTGGTTAAATTTTAAAACTATTTTCGAATATATGTTTCAAATTTAACACTTACACTTTTGTAATTTATCAAAAAATCACTTTTTTATTATAAGTACTACTATGCGTATGATTAATATTAATTAAGCTACATTTTTAAAATTCACAGAATTTCTTTAAACAGATTTTAGATTTTCAACAAAGTTTATACATTTAAGGAAAGCTACTTCTTTAAGCTTTTAAATGAAATATAAATTAAACTTTACTTGATTTGATTTTACAGCTCAAAACCTACTTTTTAAACTGCCTCCGCAAAAAATTTTCCATATTTAAAGAAATAGTTTTTTTTAGTTTGTGTGTTTATTTAGTTAAATTGCCTATAAATACTTTTGATAATACTATATAAACAACTATAAATATATTTACACATGTGTACTTATTTATCATACATAGAACTTATACTAAATTTTATTTTATATGTCTTTGAAAACTCAAAAGTTAGACATCTAATATTTAAAAGTTAAATAAACACTTTATAAAACAAAGAGAAATCTATTTTTCAGGCCTTGTTTAACAGATAATTTAAAAGCAAACCTTATGCTTGACTATTATTTATCTTTAAAAGCAAACACAAACATATACAAAGTAAGTATTTTTGTTTGTTTTTAAATTAAATAAATATTTAGCTAAAAAAAATATTTATTAATAACTTTTAGAAATTTTGTAAATTTAATCTCTAAACTCCTTAAAGCTGGCTTACATTTTGTATTTGAACAATGTTCTATGTTCTATTATACAATATTTTTATTTAATAAAGCTAGTCTATGATACTTTAGATTTGAAATTTATTTTATTGTAAACAAGACCATATAAAAAAACAGCCAAACAAACAACCAAACAACCAACCAACCATTCATTGGCCAACATTAAAACATCATACCATAAAAGACCATTATTTAGTATAGAAAAAAAGGTACTTGTCTATTTCGGAAGCCAACACATAACTTCCTACTCTCTCTCAAAAAAAAAAAAAAACAACAAAAAGTTTAATAACTTTTTCATGTCAAATAAATAAAAGCCAACAACAATAACGAAATTTGTTTTTGAAAAGTTTCTGTTTGTAATTTATGTTTAAATAAATGACATCACGTGCCACAAATTTTCCTCTCAAAAAAAAAAAAAGAATAATAATAATAAAAGATCTATTAAATATATTTTTAACATAAAATGTTAAATTGTTTTTTAACCCAAAATTGTATGGCCACATAAAATTAAAGGTTTAAGTGCAGAAATAAGAATAATTTTAAAAGGATATATTAAAATAACTGAAAGAGTATTAAGATAAAAATACAAAAATTAAAACAAATTTTTATAGAATTTGATAACAAAAATTTGAATTAATAGCAAATATGTTGCTAACAAAATATAATTTAAGCCTAATTAAGAAATACTGAATTTCAGCTTTTCTTTAATGTATAAACTTTATTGAAAACTTTAAATGTGTTTAAAGAAAATTCAAAAAATATAAAAATTAAAGTTAATTAATATTAATCATACGCATATGAGTACTGCAGAATAAAAACCAGAATTCTTAAGTAATTTATGCCGAATATTTACAAAATTCTTAACACACATTCTTAAATATATTTCAACTTTTACTAATAATTATTTGATGCTTCAATGTTTAACCTACAAAGTGAAAAAAAAAACAAAATAAAAAAATGTATGGAGTAAAAAATTTTAAATGAATTAAAATTTTATAAAAATTTTTATGATTTTCTGAGAAACATTTATATTCTAATAGAAACCTTAAGTAATTTATTCTCATAACTGACTTAATATTATGTAAACTTTAACATTTATTTAAAATACGAGGGCGGGTCAATAAGTCCCTGACTTTTTGAATGAAACACTGGTTTTTGGATAAAAATTTTATTTTTCAACATAATCTTCTTCGAACTCTATACACCTTGTCCAAAGTTTCTCCAATTTTTGTTTTATTTTAAAAATATAAGATTTATCGAGATCTCCAAAATAAGCATTTGATGAAACCCACTGTTTTGGTTGCTGTTTGGTATCCGGTTCTTGTGGTGAATCCACGTTTCGTTCGACTAAGAAACGATGCTAAAACTAGTCCATATTTCGGTTGAACAACGCCAAAGCTTTCTCATACCCAAGTGATCATTCAAAATTTAAACCACACCCAGAGAAAAAAATATAGTTGTACAAGGTGGCGCAAAAGTAAACTTCCGATGTTTTTTAGCTGTAATTAAAAAACAAAAAATTAAAAACTTTGATTCTTCCTGTGGATTATTTTTATTTTTTAATTTTTTTTACATCAAGTCTAGAATATGATGTCATGTAAATGGCCGCCGCCACAGTTGATTGTCATTTGAGCCCTTTTTATGGCATTTTCCATCACTTTGGCCAAAACTTCCGGTGATAGGTCCTCACATTCTTGACGGATATTGTCTTTAAGAGCTGCAAGAGTCTGAGGCTTGTTGACATAAACCCGCGACTTCAAAAAGCCCCACAAAAAAAGTCTGGAGCGGTCAAATCAGGCGATCTTGCTGGCCAGTGCAAATTGCCAAAACGGGAGATTAGTCGCCCGGGAAATGCATCCTGCAGCATATCGCTTGTGGAACATGCAGTGTGTGCCGTTGCACCGTCCTGTTGGAACCACATGTTTTCCAATCCCAATTCATCAAGTTGCGGCAAAGAGAACTCGTTGATCATTGCTCTGTAGCGCTCACCATTCACAGTAACCGTTTGGCCCACGACGTCTTCGAAGAAAAAAGGTCCGATGACTCCTCTAGCGAAAACAGCACACCATACAGTGACTTTGAGCGGGTGTAATGGCTCTTCGTGGGTTACACGCGGATTTTCAGTGCCCCCGAAGCGTAAATTTAGCATATTTACGTACCCGTTAAGATGGAAATGGGCCTCATCACTCATGATTATTTTTGATGAAAAATCATCTTCCTCTTGGTGGTGATTAAGGATGGCTTGAGCGTATGTTAGACGCGATTGGCGGTCAGCAGCTAACAGCTGATGCACCGTCTGGACTTTGTACGGAAACATCTTCAAATCTTGTACCAAAATTCGCTGTAAAGACCGTCGACTGATACCCATTTGCGTGGCACGTCGTCTGGTCGATGTCGACGGCGCTTCCATGACATCCTCGGCTACAGTAGCAATATTCTCTGCAGAACGGCTACTCCGGGGTCTGCCACGCCTGGCAGCATATCGTGTTGTGCCAGTCTCTTCAAGGCGAGCTGCTAAACGTCGCAGTGTTTCACCAGAAGGTGTTGGTCGGCCAGGAAATCTGCGACGAAATTCACGTTGTGCCAAAGTCACCGACCGATTATTGGTCAAATAAATATTCCGCGTTCTGGAGCAGTGTAGCGTAACATTATTTATTAACGTAAATTTCTCATGTGTTTACTACACAAATGTCAAAACAGAACTGACATTAGGGGCCAATCGCAAAATTTATAGCATTTTCTGATAGGAGGATTACTTTTGCGCCACCTTGTACATGTTTACCATAACCATTTCAAAATTTTTACAAATGTTTTAACAATATTATGGCCACTGTAATTATGTGTATGATTGCGGTAACCATAATATGTTTAAGTTACTATTCACATCATTGTAGCAATCATATATATATTATTGTAGTAAATAAATATATGTTTATGGCAATCATGTTCATGATGAATCATTATATCATAATATGTTGTACGATAACCATAAACAATACAGTACGATAAGCATAAACTTACTTAGAACAACACAATATGGTGAACTGTTACATAATACACATGGTTGTTACAATGGTGTGAATGGTAACTTATACATATTATCATTACCGCAATAATATATACAATTTTAGAGTGACAATAGTATGGTTAAAAAAAATTTATATTTTTTCAGTGCATGCACTGAGCCATGTAAGATTCCTATGGCTTCTATAATCTCTAGCACTTTCAATCTCTGATCGCCCAACACCATATTGTGAATCTTTTCTTTTGTTTCCGGTGTAGAGACTTCATATTATGAAACTTTTCTTTTGTTTCGGGTGTAGAAACTTCAACTAGGCATCCAGAAGGTTCGGCATCTTCCATGATTATACGGCCACAACGAAATTCAGTAAAACACTTTTTTACCATTGAAATTGATGGTCAATTTATCAGGCTTAGCCTTAGTTTAAGTAATGGTTTTTCCGCAAAAAATAATGCATAATGAGCACACGAAATTCACTTTTTTCCATTTTCACCTCAATCACGCGGTAGTCTGCTATCAATGGCTGTCAAAAACAAACTATATAAAGCAGCATGTTCAAATTTAGACGGGAGTCAACTGACAGATGCATGTTTACAGTAGCAGTATTGCTCTTTCAGTTAAGAGGCGGGAAATTTTAAAAACCACGGACTATTGACCCAACCTCGTAATTAATATTACTCATACGCTGATTAGTATTTTGTCGAATTATCAATAAAGTGCAACAGCAAATGAAAAACAAACGTTATAATTGATTTCATAATAATTTAATATGAATACACACAATTCTAAGCTATTGATAGTCCAACTGTTTGCTGTCTTTTCTTTCTTTTAACATTCCTAGATCTTAAAAAATGTTTTTAATAAATAAAAATTTCTTAAAAAAAAACAATATTTGCTGATTTATCATAATATCTTTATAATTTTTGTTTTGTAATTAATGAAACTAGTTACTAATGCTCTTTTATAATCGACTCTAAACAAAACTTATTCCTTGTTACATCTGTACATTTTAAACTAGCAACTATTTTTCTAGCTGAATAACATTTGGTGTTTCTTTATAAAAATAATTTTTTGTATTTAAGCTATTAATTATTCAAATGTTTACTGTATTTTCTTTCTGTTAAAAAAAACTTTTTAAATAAATAAAAATTTCTTCAAAAATTTTAAAATTTTCTCCTAATCAATATTAATCATACGCCTTGCTTGAAATATTGTATATTTCCTTATTTATCATAATATCTTTATAATTATTGTTTTGAAATGAAAGGAAATGGTTACTAAAGCTCTTGTATAATTGAGTCCACACTAAATTTGTTCCTTGTTAAATCGGTACATTTTAAACTAGCAATTTTTTCTTTATAAAAATACATTTTTGTATTTAAGCTATTAACTATGCAAATATTTACTATCTTTTCTTCCTTTTAACATCTCAATTTCTTAAAAAAACTCTTTAAAAAAAATAAAAATTTCTTCAAGAAACGAAATTTGCTCTCAATAAATATTAATCATACGCCTTGTATGATATATTGTGTATTTGCAGATTTATCATAATATCTTTATAATTTTTGTCTTGAAATTAAGGAAAATTGTTACTAATGCTGACTATAAACTAAACTAAACTAAACTACAGTCTTAAAAACTCTTTAAATATCGTAATTTGCTCCTATTCAATATTAATCATACGCTTTATATGAAATATTTTGTATTTTCGGATTTATCATAATATCTTTATAATTTTGGTTTTAAAATTATGGGAAATTGTTACTAATACTTTTTTATAATTGAATACAAACTAAACTAATTCTTTGTTAAATCTGTACATTTTAAACTAGCAATTACTTTTCTTTATAAAAATAATTTTTTGTGTTTAAGCTATTAACTATGCAAATATTTACTGTCTTTCCTTCCTTTCAGCATACCCATTTCTTAAAAAACTCTTTAAAAAAATAAAAATTTCTTTAAACAACGAAATTTGCTCCTAATCAATATTAATCATACGCCTTGTTTGAAATATTTTATATTTCCTTATTTATCATAACATCTTTATAAATATTGTTTTGAAATGAGAGGAAATTCTTATTAAAGCTCTTGTATAATTGACTCCACAATAAATTTATTCCTTGTTAAATCGGTACATTTTAAACTAGCAATTACTTATCTTTACTTTTTTTGCTGAATTACATTTGGTGTTTCTTTATAAAAATACATTTTTGTATTTAAGCTATTAACTATGCAAATATTTACTATCTTTTCTTCCTTTTAACATCACAATTTCTTAAAAAACTCTTTAAAAAAATAAAAAATTATTCATGAAACGAAATTTGCTCTCAATCAATATTAATCATACGCCTTGTATGAAATATTGTGTATTTGCGGATTTTTAATAATATCTTTATCATTTTTGTTTGAAATTAAGGGAAATTGTTACTAATGCTGACTATAAACTAAACTGCAGTCTTAAAAACTCTTTAAATATCCAAATTCGATCCTAATCAATATTAATCATACGCCTTGTATGAAATATTTTATATTTACGGATTTTTAATAATATCTTTATCATTTTTGTTTGAAATTAAAGGAAATTGTTACTAACGCTCTTTTATAACTCACTATTAACTAATGTAAGGACTGAGATCGAAAAATTCTTAACACACATTTTTCATTAAAACATTAAACCCAAGTATTATTTGATTTTTTTATTATTATAATTTATTTTTTTTTTTTTTTTTTGATCAAGTTACCTTTGTAAAGCTATGTTACTATGTTCATTTGTTCTTAATCTGATTAAACTGGGTGATGAGAAAAAAGTGCGTACTAAAATTATTAAATATTTTCAACAAAACCCAACTTGGTCCTATAAAAAGTTGGCCAAACAATCAAAGGTTTGCGTTCAAACTGATTCCAATGTCATTAAACAGTATAGGAAGATCTTGTCTGTTGATAGAAAACCTGTTTCATGTAGAAGAAATGGTCCACATGATGTTTCTAAAGCCCATAAATAGAAAGCATTTTCAAAAGATCTCCAATCACATTCGGTAGGAAAGTAGCCCGGTTAGCTCAGTACTCGGATTATTTGGTTCAAAAAGTTAAAGCCAATGCAGGTTTAAAAACATACAAGGCTCAAAAAGTTCCTGACAGGAAATCTGTTAAAAATTTAGAGGTCAAAGACAAAGCACGGAAATTGAAGACAAATTTTATGAAAAAATATTCTTGCTGCATAATGAATGACGAAACTTATGTTCTGGCCAATTTTTCGCAGCTTCCTGGTCAATATTTTTCTGTAGATGATGCACGAGGGAATGTTGTAGAAAACTTTAGGACCCAAAAGCAGACAAAATTTTCCCAAAAAGTTCTTGGTATGGCAAGCAATATGCAGTTGCGGCAAAAGAAGCCAAACATTTGCTACAAAGGGCTCTATAAATACCGAAATTTACATCAAGGAATGTTTACAAAAAAGGATGCTTCCATTCATAAGACTTATAATGAGTCACTTATTTTTAACCTGATTTGGCACCCTGTCACTATGGTAAGAAAGGTCTTAAGTGGTAAAATAACAATAATGTGGTATTTGTAGCAGGAGAGGCCAATCCTTTAAACTGCCTGGATCTAAGGCCAGTGGAGAGATATAGGGCTCTTGTTAAGAGAATTGAAGAGCACAAAAAAGGTGTCCAAAAGTGTTGCAGATTTTAAACGGAGATTGACTGACTACCTGTTCGAACAAAGTGACAGAAAGCACTATAAAAATCTTAATGAAAGTGTTTCCGGAAAAGGTTCGAAAATTTATCACTGGCGATTAGAACTATAAAAATAATTTTTGTTTGTAAATTGTAATAATAATTTCAATCAAATAAAAGAAAAACAAAACTTTAAGTTTAGTGGTTTAATTTTTATTAACATTTATGTATGCTTAGAATTTTTCGATATCAGTCCTTATTCCTTAATAAATCTTTATATTTGAAACTATTTTTTATTGTATCTTACTTTTCTAGCTGAATGACGTTTAGTGTTTCTTTTTTTTCTACATAATAATAAGTTTTTATATTCAATTCTATAACTGTATACAAATTAACTTGTATAATTTCCTTTTTCTATAGATTTCTTTATTTAGCATTTTATTAGAATACCTGCTGCTTATTTAAATAACTTCTGAACTTTTTTGTAGTCTAAATGTAAGTAAAATAGTTAAAGTTCTTTTTTTTCATTTATTGTATATTTATTTTTATATTTGTTACGTTTTTATTTTTATGCTGCTATTTAACATAGTGAATTTGCAACCTGCTGCGTTTGCCAGAGAAATGCTGCACAGTGTATAGTTACAAATGCATTTGTAGTTACTACCTGGTATTTACTATGTGTCACTTGGAAGAATTTTATTTACAAATAAGAAATACCTTTCTCTTTCTCTCTGTGCTAACTTTATTGCTTATTTATAAGCAAGTTTAACAATGTATTTGCAACAACTGTTATAAATGCTAATAAAAAAGAAATCAATGCTTACTTATTGAGCCAAAAGTAACAAATGCAAATCATCAACAGAATAAACTGAATAAATACATATTAAAAATCAAACAGGAATTCTTCTAGCAAAAAAAAAAAACCTAACAAAATAAAAAATCTAAAATTTAAAAAAAAAATAACCTTTTATTTTTTACCTTTTTTAACCAATTTCCAACTTACTTTTTTTTGTAATGTTTTAATGTTATTTAATGTCTATAATCTCTTGACTACTTATAATTACTTTTCATTTTAATCCAGTTTTATTTAACCGTTGAAAAGTTTACATATCTGTTGTATAGCTATTTATTTAATTAATTAATATCACTCATACGTCAGCGTATATTATTTTCAATGCCTGCAAACAAAGTGTTTTTGTTTTACGGTTATTTATGAGAAATGTAAGTAAATTTAAGCTGATTTACCAGCTAATAATATAAATGTTATTTAATATTAAGCCAATTTTGCCTGTTTTGCTTTTGATGATTAAGCAAAACTTATTTAAAGGCAAGATTAAAGAGAGAGGGTGGTAAAATATATGTGACAAAAGATTTCTGGGAAATGTTTTAAGGGAAAATAATAAAGTGAGATTTCAAATGGCATACAGTATAATTATTGCAACATTGTAAACTCCCCTAAGACTTTATAAATTCTAAATATTAAACATTTTAGAAATTTCATTTAATTAATGTACAATTATACATTAATTCTGTGGAACTTTTTATGGTTGTATATGCCCACATAAACTCAGAGGCTTATTGAACATTAAAGTATAAACAACGACGTTTCTTTTTCTTTCGAAAAAGTCGAATTTGTGCCAGCAAAGCGTCATATGGGGGAAGTTTAGCTTAACTTCTTTAATTTTATAAAAAAAAGTGCCACTGAGTACTGATTGATTGCTCACCAAAAGCTTGCGGTGAATGTGCTCTATTGGTTCCAACTTGCGAGAGATAGTTTGTTTGGTTCAGAAGTAGTAATTTTGACACGGCCAGCCGAAACAGTTTGAAGATTAAGATTTGGAGGCATTACTCCATGAAGATTGTTGTAAATTTCAGCAAGAGCTTGCAGAATCATTAGGAGCTACTCAATCAGTAATTTATAAATGTTTTGCGATTAGCATAATTCATCCAAAAGCAGGGAAATTGGATACCAAATAAGACCACACCATCACAGGGAACCTGTGCCGAACACAACTGATTCGTTTGAAGCGATCATTAGCCGAAAAATTACCAGAATATGCGGCCAGAAATGAAACTGTAATATACCATCATGACAACACTCAGACACATATTGCAATACCTGTTGGAAAATATTTAGAATGAAGTGGTTGAGAAGTTTTGCATCCCCTGCATTATGGGTCAGACCACACCCCATCTGACTACTATTTGTTTCGATCGAAGCAGATTGCTCTCTCTGGCATACGCTTCACTTTGCAACAGAGTATACGATATTGGCTTGATTCGTTCTTGGCCTCAAAAGATGAGCAGTTCTTTTGGCTCGGAATCCATATGTTGCCAGAAACATGTGAAAAGGTCATAGCTGTATAAATGTTTCAAAATAAAATCTAAGCATTTTAAAAAATTACGCATTTTTAAGTCAAACACCCAAAAATTGTTTTAGTTGGTTTTTCTTCAAAGTACCATTTATATGTGTTTTAAAAGCCTGATGTCTTAGCTTTTCAAAAACATATAAATTTCATAAAAAATATGAAATTTGTTTAAAAAAATTTCATAAAATACATACAAAAATAAAAATTTATTAATATTACTCATACGCTCTGTGCTACACCAACCTTCGGACTATATCACTGTGTGTAATTTATACCGTTTATGTAGGCCAATATAAGTTAGTAAGAAAAAACTAAAGGAATTAAGTGTTTTGGGCCATAAACTATTAAATTATTATAAACTAAAGCATACTATTAGGCAGCTTTAAAAAAATATATTTTTAAATTTATTTCGAATTTTTTTGCGATTTTGATCTTGAAGATGAAGTTTTTTGATTTTATATGTTCACAATTTTTGTTCTTTATGACAAGGGCTACAACTTTGCCTCAGAGAGTAAATCAGAATTCCGAACTGTTTGCAAGATATGAGCCTGAGAAAATGATCACTTTTTTGCAAAAATTACACCGAGGCCTCCAAATCTTTGGGGGCCAATAAAAAAAGAGCTTGACATTGGGCAAAACTTGGAAGCAAGAGTCTTTTCTTTTTGGTTTTTTATCACGTAGTGGTGTCCCTATATGGTTTTTTTTTTCATGTTGCACTGTATATTACTCCACATAAAGATTTGATAGAGTATTCAAGGTCTTAATTCCCTCCAGCAGTGTTTATACAGACGGTTATAAAATGAGCTGTGGTGTTGGTTCTGGTGTTTTCTACATTGATCCATCTCCGCATGAATGTAGAGTTTTTCAGGCTAAAGTCTTTGCAATTATGATATCTCTGCAATATTGTTATTTTTGTCGAAAGTCAGGCGGCACTCACTCACTGAATGCCTATACAACCACATCTTCATTAGCCAGGCAATGTAAGAATGCTCTGTCAAGTCTAGGACGTCTATCTGACATTTACTTTAGTTTGAGTACCTGCACACAGCGACTACTATGGCAATAATGAACATGCAGACGAACTAGCCAGATAAGGATCTACTTTGAATATCGCCAATGAAGTATTATCTTCAGACACTTTCATATAAAGGCTTTGAATAGATTGTGCAGTCCGTAATAGAAGGGACTTATCATGGTTGCTTTCAGTATTAATGGGGCACTAGACGCTAGGCAGGCATGCAAATCGCCTTGAACTTCCTTTTAACTACCATTTTCGTAGCTGTAGGTAGGATCAAAGGGGTTTCAGTACCTGTGCCACTGGGGACTATTGAAAGAATTATCTTCACACATTTTCTTATAAAGGCTGACAATAGATGGCGCGACTTAGGTACATGTATTGTGGTCAAGTTAATGTGGCTCACTTTTAATGAAAAACGAACTATGCAACTGATAACCCGTAATAGAAGGGATTTACCAAGTTTGCTGGCAGTATTAATGGGGCACTAGATGCTAGGTAAGCATGCTAATCGCCTTGGACTTCCCTTTAACGATCATTGTCATATAGGGAAAAAGAGGAAACGATTTTCCACCTTCCTGGGCAACTACATATTTACCAACCTTGGTGAGGTAGCTTGGTCTTAATGACCTACTGAGATATCTCACAGGTACAGTAGGGTCTAATAACTTTGACATTTTCATATACATTACGATATAAATGACCCTACATCTGACGAATGGTTTGGTCTTGTCAAAACGGTATACTTACGACTCAACTTTACTGTTCGCGCGCAGTAAACTACCACGTAAACCAACCAAACAACTCATAAGCAGGTTAGTACTATCTTCCAGTACTAACCTGCTTATGAGTTGGTTAAATTCTTTGAACTCCTTCCAAATTACAACATAATTAAAAGAAAATTTAAAACATAAATACCAAAATAGATTAAGGCCTTTACCAAGAAGTATTTAATGAGTAAATAATTAATCCAAAATATTATTAAAATAAAAGCAGAAAAATTTTAATTGAATTACAATTTCTAAGAAATATTTAAGTATATTCTAATAGAAAATGTTAATATTTACTTATTTAACAAATTCTTTAAAAACAAAAATATTAATCATAAGCAGATTAAATTTTCAATATATGATAAAGTAAATGGAAAACAAAAAGTTATAATTGATTTTGTTTAAGGAACTCTAATTCTGTCATTAATATAACAATGAATAAAAAATAATAAAAATTAAATGTAAAAAAACAAAAAAATATTTTGAATAATTTAAAAATTTTGTTAAATTCTAAGCATGTATTAACGAGTTTTTACTAATTTTATGAAAGCATGAAGTGTTAGCTTATTACTAAAACAGAAAAAATACACAAAATGCCATATTTATTTAACAAAATACTATAAAAACCCAATGTAGTTCCTAATTAATATTAATCATACGCCCAATAGTACTGCTACATAGAAATTTGAATTACTACTAAATTACCACTGAATAAATAAAAAATTTCCAGCAAAAATACTAAAATAGATTTAAGCTTTTACTAGGAAGTATTAAATGAGGGAATAATTCAACAAAAATATGATTAAAAATAAAATAAAAAAATGTATAGAAAAAAAATGTAACTGAATTACGATTTTATTTATATTTAAGTGATTTTCTGAGAAATATTCATATATGTAAAGCAAAATTAAGACTTTAATTTGCATAACTGATTAAAAATTATAAAAAATACAACATTTACATAATAAATTCTTAAAAAAATAAAAAACTGATTTTAATTAATATTAATCATACGCATAAAAGAAATTTCTTGTAAATTTTATTATTTTCCAAAAACTACCACAGTAAAATGGAAAATTTAAAGCATTTATAAATAAAATATAATTCTTTTTATAACAGGAAACTTTCATAGTTATATTAATAACAATAAAACCACAAAAAAAAATCAATGCAAATTTAAAAAAAAAAATTGGAAAAATTTTAAACATTTCTTCACAAGTTTTACTAATTTTATGAAAGCTTAAAGCCTTATGTTTCTATAACTATCTATAAATTACATAAAATATAATATTAACTTAATATAATACCACTAAACAGCTAAACTAGATCATAATTAATATTAATCATACGCAGTTTAAGACTCTTAAATAAAAATTTAATTTTTCTAAGAATCATTAAACAAAAATTTCATTTTAACTATAAAACTAGATTTAAAATCTACAAGAAATTTTCATTTCCTTTAATCAAAAGTTTCAATATTTACCAGTGTAAATAATCTAGCACAGGCCTATATTTTATATTTCACAGAAAAGTTGTAACAACTAAAAATCTCAAAAACAAAACGTGCAAATTACAATTTATTCCATCTACAACTTTTCTATCCTCAAAAATTACTTATCATTAACACTTTTCTTTTAATTTATTTTCTTATTCCCAAAAACTCCTTTAATTCCTTTTCCTAGAAAAAACTTTCGCTTTCTACTGCGTTTTGCCTCCCTTTCCCCCACATCTTATCCACATAATCCTTTTTGCTTATATTGAAAGTGTATTAAATAACAAAGAAAAAAATTAAGTACTAATTTTATTTCTTTTCTTTTTTTTTTCGTTCAAAAGCTCACAAGTATGTTTGCAATACTTCAAGTATAATTAACTATATGTAATAAATATTACATGATGTTTTGGGAAACAAAAAAGTGTTCCCATTCCATTGATGTGAGCAAAACGAAAAAAAGGATTTTGATAGACTTATTCATATATAGATATGTTTGCAAACTGTTTCAGTTACATTTGAAGCTGTATGTGTTAAACATATTTGTTACAGCTCTCACCCTTAATTTAACATCCATTTAACCTTTTTTTTGTACAGAAAAAAGTAGGACATACATATGTGTGCTTATTATAATCAACCATTTATGTATGTAGGAGTAATTTATGCATGAGAGGGTTGTGTCAGACATATACTTAAATATATGAGTCAAAAGCAAAAAAATTAACGTTAATCAAGATCAAGGTTCATACCAATACTGGTTGTTTAACAATCCTCCGTCGTCATATTCCTATATCTCATATTAATCGTGGTGCATATCAATCATGCTTGTTTGGTTGTTTAAAGATCATAATCGAGGTTCATATCAATCCTGGTTGTTTAAAGATCGAGGTTCATATCAATAGTGGTTGCTTAGAGATCCTAATCGTGGTTGTTTAAAGATCCTAATCGTGGTTCATATTAATCGTAGTTGCTTAAAGATCCTAATCGTGGTTCATATCAATCGTGGTTGTTTAAAGATCCTAATCGTGGTTCATATCAATCCTGGTTGTTTAAAGATCCTAATAGTGGTTCATATCAATCGTGGTTGCTTAAAGATCCTAATCGTGGTTCATATCAATCGTGGTTGTTTAAAGATCCTAATCAATTGTGGTTGTTTGAAGATCCTAATCGATTCCAAGATTCTAAGCAATCGTGGTTGTTTAAAGATCCTAATCATGGTTCATATCAATAGTGGTTGCTTAATGATCCTAATCGTGGTTCATACCTATCGTAGTTGTTTGAAGATGCTATATCTTCAAACTTCCAAGCAATCGTGGTAGTTTATAGATGCTATATCTTCAAACTTCCAAGCAATCATGTTTGTTTTAACATGCTATATCTTCAAACTTCCAAGCAATCATGGTCGTTTAAAGATCCTAATCGTGGCCCATATCAATCGTGGTTGCTTAAAGATGCTATATCTTCAAACTTCCAAGCAATCGTAGTTGTTTAAAGCTGCTATATCTTCAAACTTCTAAGCAATCATGGTTGTTTAAAGATCCTAATCGATTCCAAGATTCCAAACAATCGTGGTTGTTTAAAGATCCTAATTGATTCCAAGATTCCAAACAATCGTGGTTGTTTTTGAAGATCCTAATTGATTCCAAGATTCCAAGCAATCGTGGTTGTTTAAAGATGCTCTATCTTCAAACTTCCAAGCAATAGTGGTTCCTTAAAGATGCTATACCTTCAAACTTCCAAGTAATCGTGGTTGTTTATAGATGCTATATCTTTAACCTTCCAAGAAATCATTGTTGTTTAAAGATTCTATATCTTCAAAACTCCAAGCAATCGTGGTTGTTTAAAGCTGCTATATCTTGAAACATCTAAGCAATCGTGGTTGCTTAAAGATCCAAATCGATTCCAAGGTTCCAAACAATCGTGGTTGTTTAAAGATCCTAATCCAATCCAAGATTCCAAGCAATCGTGGTTATTTAAAGATGCTATATCTTCAAACTTTCAAGCAATCATGGTTGTTTAAAGATGCTATATCTTTAAACTTCTAAGCAATCGTGGTTGTTTAAAGATGCTATATCTTCAAACATCCAAGCAATCGTGGTTATTTAAAGATCATAATCGATTCCAAGATTCCAAGCAATCGTGGTTGTTTAAAGCTGCTATATCTTCAAACTTCCAAACAATCGTGGTTGTTTGAAGATCCTATATCTTCAAACTTCCAAGCAATCATGCTTGTTTAAAGATGCTATATCTTCAAACTTCCAAGCAAACGTGTTTGTTTAAATAAGCTATATCTTCAAACTTGGTTCTTTAGAGATGCTATATCTTCAAACTTCCAAGCAATCGTGGTTGTATAAACATGATATATCTACAAACTTCCAAGCAATCGTGGTTCTTTAGAGATGCTATATCTTCAAACTTCCAAGCAATCGTGGTTATTTAAAGATGCTATATCTTCAAACTTCCAAGCAATCGTGGTTGTTTAAATATCCTAATCGTGGTTCATATCAATCGTGGTTGTTCAAAGATCCTGATCGATTCCAAGCAATCCTGGTTGTTTAAAGATGCTATATCTTCAAACCTCCAAGCAAACGTGGTTGTTTTAATATCCTAATCGTGGTTCATATCAATCGTGATTGTTTAAAGCTGCTACATCTTCAAACTTCCAAGCAATCTTGGTTGTTTAAAGATCCTAATCGATTCCAAGATTCCAAGCAATCGTGGTTGTTTGAAGATCCTATATCTTCAAACTTCCAAGCAATCATGGTTGTTTAAAGATGCTATATCTTCAAACTTCCAAGCAATCTTGGTTGCTTAGAGATCCTAATCGTGGTTCATATCAATGGTGGTTGTTTAAAGATCCTAATCGTGGTTCATATCAGTCGTGGTTGCTTAAAGATTCTAATCGTGGTTCATATCAATCGTGGTTTTTTACAGATCCTATCTCTTCCAACTTCAAAAACAATCGAGATTCATAATAATCCAATTCCAGCACCCTCAAACCGATCGTAATTGATATAAATCAAGATCCAGCATCCTCAAAACAATCGTGGTTAATATCAATCTAGATACAGCATCCTCAAATTTGATTGATATCAATCAAGATCCAGCATCCTCAAAAAATCATGGTACAGATACAGCATCCTCAAAACAATCTTGATTGATATCAATCCAGCATCCTCAAAACAATAGTGGTTGATATCAATACAGCATCTTCTAAACAATCAAGGTTCTTTAGAGATCCTAAAGAACGTTATAGTAAAATTGTCAGGGATGTACATTTAAATTTTTTTTGGGATGTGCTGATATTTACCGAATAAAGTTAAAGTACAAAAATTTGTATGTATATTTATACCAAATACATCATATACATACATATACTACACATATGTATGTATATATATACAATATAATATGGCTTATTATAAATTACAATAACAATTCATTATCAAGCATAATAATAGCGAAAATGTTACAAACAAGAACTGCAATAATATAACAACAAACAAGTAATAAATAAGCCTCATCAGCATCATAAAGCAGCAGCAGCAGCAATAACAACGACAATAAGAACACAACTACAATAATAAAGTATAATAAAAAAAATATATATAACCCATACAGTAAAGCTTACACATATAGTTACATACAAACAAAAACACTTGTACCAGCAAGATAAACTCATACTATGACATTAAATATTATAACCGTTTTATAGAGAAATGGTGTTGTTTTATTATGGGGAAAAGTTTTTTTTGCTTTACTCATACTCATACAGCCCAGTTTAACACAAAAAACAATCACTTCCATACACACTTTAATACTAAAGTAAGAGAAGAATAAATAAATAAAAAAAAAAACACCAACACATACACGCAGAAAAAAAATATAGTTGAACATTGTTACTGTAACCATTTCAAATTTGTGCATGGTTACTGTAACAATATCAAAATTTTTAACAATATTATAGTCACAGTAACAATATATATGATTGTGGTAACAATAATATGGTTAATTTACGATCCACATGAATATTTCAACCATATATATGGTTACAGTAACCATGTATATGTTTGTGACAACCATTTATATGATGAATAATTTTATCATAATATGTTGTTCTCAGATTATGATATGAGAGCATCATAATATGGTAAGTCATTCATCATATAAATGGTTGTCACAAACATATACATGGTTACTGTAACCATATATATGGTTGAAATATTCATGTGAATCGTAAATTAACCATATTATTGTTACCACAATCATATATATTGTTACAGTGACTATAATATTGTTAAAAATTTTGATATTGTTACAGTAACCATGCACAAATTTGAAATGGTTACAGTAACAATGTTCAACTATATTTTTTTTCTGCGTGTACGCTGTTAAAAGATGATGGCTACACTTGTTTCCTGGTTGTTGTATTTCCTCTCTATAACAGTATAAGGGTAAGTGTTTAAATATGTATATGTGTGTGTGTGTCATTATTGTGGGTGAAAGTTGAACAGAATGAGTAAAAGTTTCTTGGTGGAAACAAGTAAACTTATCAGTATGTATTTGTGTGAATGTGGCACAGTGTTTGTTTGCCAGTAAATATCATATAGTATGTACTCGTATGTATTATGTATAATTTTATATTTTTTAACATCCATCGTTTGTTAAGTTGTTAATAAAATGTGTCATGAAGCATAACTTACGCTTAATTTACGAGTTGATTGTGCGTAATATATTTGTAAACAAAATTGAAAAAAAATCTCAAAAAAATAGTATATTACAATACGTAATATTGCATGTATTTGTTAGAACATAGAAAATATGAATATTAAACACTAAGCTCAGTAATAAAATGTATAATGTTTATTCTATGGTAAAATTCAAATACTTTCTCCAATAAAACAAAAGGTTATATGAAGAGTTTTTAAAGGAAAGTAATTAAGCAAGTTGTTTAAGTAAGAGAGTACTCAAAATTGCCAATGAAATGATTAGTATTGCAAACAAATTTCTAAACGATTTTTTAACTATGCGTTAGACTATTCAACATCTTTATGTCAATCGAGATGGCTCATAGATCCTTCATCATCAAATCAATCGTGATTCATACTTATAACCATGTTGTTAAAAGATCTATCAAATTAATCTTGATTCATATGAGTAATTCTTGGTTGTTTAAAGATCCAGAATTTTTAAATCAATCGTAGTTGTTTAAGGATCCTAGGTCTTCCTAAATCGTGGTTGATATCAATCCACATTCTTGTTATCAATTCTATCTTTAAAATAGTCTAGGTTGATATCAATCTTGATCCAGCATTTTCAAAATAGTCGAGGTTGATATCAATCCAGATCCAGCATCTTCCAAACAATTGTAGTTGATATCATCAGCATAGCATCCTAAAGACATTCGTCGTCGATATCAATCTAGATCCAGCATCGCCTAAACAATCGTGGTTGATATTAATCTAGAACTAGCAGCTTCAAAACCCTATTGTTGATATGAATACAGTTCCAGCATCTTTCAAACAATCCTAGTTGGTAATAATCTACCTTCAAAACAGTCGTGGTTGATGTCAATCCAGATTTAGTATCCTCAAAACAATCGTGGTTGATATCAATATAGATCAAGCATTCTCAATGAAATTGTGATTGATATCTATCCAGCATTTTCCAATCAATCAATGTTGGTATAAATCTAGTTCCTCCATCCTAAAACCAATCGTACTTGATACCAATCTTAACCCAGCATCTTCCAAATAATCGTTGTTCATATCAAGCCAGATCCATCATCTTCAAAACAATCCTGGTTGGTATTAATCTATATCTAGCACCTTCAAAACATTCGTGATTGATATCAATACAGATTTAGCATTCTCAAAATATTCGTGATTGATATCAATCCAGACCAAGCTTCCTCAAAGCAATTGTGGTCGATATCAATTCAGATCAAGCATCCTCAAAGCAATTGTGGTTGATATCAATCCAGCATCTTCCAAACAATCAAGGTTGCTATAAATCAATTTCCTCCATCCTAAATACAATCATAGTTTAAATAAATCTTAACCCAGCATAATCCAAACAATCGTGGACAATCGCTGTTGATATCAATCAAGCTCCAAAATCTTCAGAATAGTCGATATAGATCCATCATCTTCAAAATAGTTGTGGTTGATATCAATCCAGATTTAGCATCTTCCAACCAATCGTCAATGATATCAATATAGATCCAGCGTCTTCCAAACAATCGTGGTTGATATCAATATAAATTCAGCATCCTAAAAACAATTGTGGCAGATATCAATCCAGCTAGTTTAATTTACTTTCTTCATACTAAAAATAATCATGGTTGATATCAATCTTAACCCAACATCTTCAAATAATTGTGATTGATATCAAACCAGCATCTACCAAACACTCAAGGTTGTTATAAATCTAGTTTCTCCAGCCTAAAAACAAGAGTAGTTGATATAAATCTTAACCGTGCATCAGCAAAACAGTGTGGTTGATATTATTGTAGATCCAGGAGCTTCAAAACTGTAGTGGTTGATATCATTCCTGCATCTATAATAATGATGATAGATATCAATACAAATCCAGCTTCTGCCCGTCAACCGCACTTCGTAATCATATATCTTCAAAAATCCTTAATCTTCAAATTAATAGTGGTTTACATCAATCACAGAAGTTTATTGATTAATTCACGCAGAGAAGAAATATAGTTGTGTTTACAGTAACCATTACCACATTTTTAAAATTTGTTTAAAAATATTATAGTCACAGTGACTATTTACATGATTATGGTAACCATAATCTGGATAACTTAGGAGTCACACGATTGTGTCAATCTGATATATGGTTACAGTAAACAAGTATATGTTTGTGACGACCATTGTTATGATGAATCTTTATATCATAATATGTTGTTCTAAGATTATGATATAAATTCGCCGAGAGAAACATAATATGGTAAAACCTTAATCATAAAAATGGTTGTCACAAACATATGCTTGGTTACTGTAACCATATATATGATTGACACAATCATGTTACTCCTAAGTTAACCATACTATGGTTATCACAATCATGTAAATAGTTACTGTGACTATAATATTTTTAAAAATGTGGTAATGGTTACTGTAAACATACACAACTATATTTTTCTCTGTGTGTTCTTTAAGTCAATCGCAAATCAATCTTGTTTTAATCGCTGTTCCACAAATCTTGTTTGTTTCATATGAAAATATATCAAAATATTGGCTGCCTAAAGATCCTAATTGTTCAAGCCAATCGCAGTTCATAGCAAATCTGGTTGTTTAAGGATACCAAATCTTCAAATCTATAGCAATTCATATCAATCATGGTTTCTTAAATATCTTAAATCTTTATAGTAGTCAAGTTTCATATTAAGATTGGTTATTTAAGGATCCTAAATCTTGTTACTAATCGCAGTTTAAACCAAATATGGTTGTTTAAAAATCCTAAATCACAGTTCATACAAATCGTGCTTGTTTAAAGATCCTTAATATTCAAATCAATTGCAGTTCATACGAATCGTGGTTGTTTAAGGATCCTAAATAGTCAAATAAATCATGCTTCAAATAAATCGTGATTCATATCAATTTGAATTGTTTAAAGATCTTAATTCTTCAAATCAATCCATCTTGGATTTCTAAAGACTCTTAATCTTAAACTCAGCTAATCGCGTTGGTCTAAAGTTCCAATTCATTTAAGTTAATTTTTACGGTATTAAAAATTTCTAAAGCAGGATTTACGAATTAAAAATTTATTTAGGAATATTTACGATATTAACAAATGTCTAGGGAAATATTTACGATATTAAAGATTTTTACCGAAATATTGACGAATTAAAAAAATGTTAATAGAAATATTTACGATATTAAAAAATCTCTACAGAAATGTTTACGATATTAAAGATTTCTACAGATATATTTACGATATTTAAGACTTCTATAGAAATGTTTACGATATTACAAATGTCTATAAAAATATTTACGATATTAAAAAATGTCTACAGAAATATTTACGATATTAAGAAATTTATATGAAAATATTTACAATTTTAAAAATTTCTATTAAAACATTTACGATATTAAAAATTTCTGTAGAAATATTTACAATATTAAAAATTTCTATTAAAACATTTACGATATTAAAAATTTCTATTATAATATTTACGATATTAAAAATTTCTATAGATATATTTACGATATTAAAGGCATCTATAGAAATATTTACGATATTAAAAATTTATAAAGCGGTATTACGATATTAAAAATTTCTATAGAAATATTTACGATATTAAAGCAAATTTACTTGGAAATATTTACGATACTAAAGATTTCTATTAAAATATTTACGATATTGAAAAATTTCTATGGAATTATTTACGATGTTAACAAATGTCTAGGGAAATATTTACGATATTAAAGATTTATATAGATATATTTACGATATTAAAGGTATCTATAGAAATATTTACGATATTAAAAAATGTCTATAGAAATATTTACGATATTAAAAAATTTCAATATGAAAAATAAATACGATATTAAAAATATGTATATGAACATTATCGATATTATTAATCTCTTTAGTAACGTTTACGATATTAAAGATTTCTATAGAAATGTTTACGATATTAAAAATTTCTATGGAAGTTTTTCAATATTAAAGGTTTCTATAGAAATATTTACGATATTAAAGATTTCTGCACAAATATTTACGATATTAACAAATTTCTATTGAAATATTTACGACATTAAAGATTTCCATTGAAATATTTACGATATTAACAAATTTCTGTAGAAAGCTTTACGATATTAATAAATTTATATAGAAATATTTACGATATTAAAGATTTCTGTAGAAATATTTACGATATTAAAAAATGTCTATAGAAATATTTACGATATTAACAAAGTTATAAAGAAATATTTACGATATTAACAAATTTCCATAAAAATATTTACGATATTAACAAATTTCTATAGAAATATTTACGATATTTACAAATATATATAGAAATATTTCCGATATTAAAGATTTCTATAGATATGTTTACGATATTAAAGTCTTCTGTAGAAATATTTACGATATTAAAAAAATTATTTAGAAATATTTACGATATTTACAAATTTCTATAGAAAGCTTTACGATATTTCTAAATTTCTATAGAAATATTTACGATATTAATAAATTTCTATAGAAATACTTACGATATTAACAAATTTCGATATCACGATATTAACATATTTCTATGGAAATATTTACGATATTAAAGATTTCTGTAGAAGTATTTACGACATTAAATATCTATAGAAATTTACAATATTTAAATATTGGTATAAAAATATTTACGATATTAAAAAATTTCTATAGAAATATTTACGATATTACAGGTTTCTATAGAAATATTCAATTATTCCATTATTTACGACCCCCAACAAAAATGCTGAAAGCCATTTTTTTTTTTATTTTGTTTCATGGAAGAGTGTTTCAGTATTGAAATTCTGTTTAAACTTTTGCTCATTTCCCTAAACAGTCAAAGTTTGTTTTTCCTTTATTATTGTTTATCAAGATTTCATACAACAAATTGTTTATTGTTCTAAAGGGAAAAGAAATGGTAAGTGATTTTTTTTTATCTAGAACTGAAATCAATTTGTAAAAATGAAAGCATAATATAATTGATTTAAGACAAGAAATGTAAAAGTTTTGGAAAGTTGTTGAAAAATAATTGTTGAATAAAGAAAAATACAAAACTTTAAGAAAATTTGTTTTAAATATTAAGCAAGAAAATTTAATAATTTGTAGAAATTTAATTGCCACTTGATGTATGCTACTAATATACAATTATGTTTTCATAATTGCAACACAATTGCTGCTCAGTTGTATATGGAAAATTTATATAGTCGTTCTAAGGCTCCTAAAGCCAAACGCATCTAAGTATACAGACTGGCCGGACAGTTAGAAGGAAGCAGACATACTGTTGTATATGAGGAGACACTTTGCACATATATAAAACTAACATTTATTTCAAACAATTCTCACAGACAATAATAATAAACATTAAAGGCATAAATATCATAATATTAAATATTATTATTTCATTTATTTATACATTTAGTTAACAGTTTGTTAGTTATATGGTCTGCACTATGCACTAAACATTTATAGAACATGGAGACCGGCAAAAGGAAGTCAGAGTTAGAGAGGATTCTGTATGAAGCCATTTCGACTGCATAAGGACTTACGTATGTGTGATTAGTATTATATAGATTAAAGTATATATAAAAAAGCAACATCATAGTACATATCAGGAAAATATTTATTTATTTTTATTTTTTAAGTTTTATTCATAAACATATGGGTTCTAGGTATTATTGTTTAAATTGCACTTTAATATAGAGTATGCACATATACAACCAACCCATGCCTTGTGTATAGCTAAAAGGATCAGGATGTTTAGTTGTCTGTGTATGTATGTACATATATGTGAATGTGTGTCTGAGATAATATATTCAAGTATGTGTAAATTTTACCCAAAGCTATCGTTTGTTCATATTGTCAGCATATTTACAGTCTGTTTTTTTTTTTCTCTCTCTCTTTTTCATGTTGTCCCATTGTGTTTATGGGAACATAGAAAAAATTAAAAAAAGATATATGTATGTGTAAATAGTAAATAAAACTGAAACATATAAATTTGATGCAAAAATTCCTTAAGGGACTTATTTGAGGAATTTGTTTTAGGTTTAAATTGTTTAGAATTTATAAATTGAAAATTGTTGGTTAGATTGAATGTATGAATGACATTAATTGAAAAAAAAATTGTATTAAGCCGGCTTTTGTAAATGATATTACATAAAATAATTATTGTTTAAGAATAAAATTTGAAATAAAAAAGATTTATAAAAGAAAAAATATTAAAAAAAAAATAAAAATTCTGATTTTAGTTAAAAATTAATTATATTTTTTATTAAACGACATATACTTTAATAGTCAGTTTTTAAAAGCTTAAGATCTTAGCTTTTCAAAAATATTTGAATTGTGTAATAATAATGTAAATTAATACTTAAATTTGTATATCACACAAAAAATGAGAATAATTAATATTAATCATACGCTCTCATGATTTTTTTGTTAAATTTAGTAATTTTCTTAAAACCTTAAAATATAAAAGTTTGTTTTTAATAAAATATAATTTCTTTAACTATTTTTCATCAGTCTAAGTTATATTTCTTAACAAAAGTACATTATATCAACATTTGTTAACAAAAAAATAAAATAAAAGAAAATAAAATAAAAAAAACTTTAAAAAATTTTATTCAAAACTCTTAGTTGTTTTTTTTTAAATTAAATAAGATACTATTTTACAATAATAAGGATAATATAAAGAAAAGTAAAAAAAACTCAAATCTAATTTTAAAATAAAAAATAAAATCTTACTTTAAGAAAGATTTATTTATGTTCATATTTCTGGGCCGATTTGCTCTCATGCCACTATGGCAAAAAGGCCCTTCAGTGGTATTTAAGCAATAATGTAAATTGGTTTTGCTTAAATACCAGGCAAATCCACTCAACTGTCCAGATCTTCGGCTTGTGGACCATCTCGTCCAAAAAGGTAACGGAAGCAACTATAAAATCTTAAATGGGAGGATTTTCGGATAAAGTGGATAAATTCATACGGTCTAATTCATAATAAAACCTTATTGTAGATTTAAAACACAAATTTGTTAACAAACACTTTAGCTTTATAAACCTTTAATAAAGGTATTGCATTCATAAACGTTTGTTAAAGCCACAATAAGTAATGTACTGTTTTTGTCTAATCTGGCAATGTTTCTCAGTTATTTCCCCTTTTTCGTTGTTAGTGTTGTTTGCAATTAGGATAAAATATTCGTCAATTCTCTTTTTTTAATTGTTTGCTTCTAGTATTAATAAATTTTTGAAGATAAAAACAAATTTTTAGATAAAAAATGTATATCTGATTCTAGTAAATTTATATTAAGCTAAAATGTATTAATACACAAACGTTTTTATATATTTTATTTCAATTATTATTAAAAGTATTCGAATGACGAATATTCTGTGATAAAATAAACATCACTGTTTTATGATTTGTTTTATTAATTTATTTTTATTGTCATTTTGTTAATTTTTAACAAAATTTAATGAATTTGTATAAAGAAACACATAATTTTAATTCCGGAATGGGTATATTAGATTGTATGGACCTCCTTTCACAATGTTATCACATTTTATTACTACATTTCGTTACAGGTTAAAAGAAAATGACAAAAATGGCAATCAAACTCACTAATTTTTCAAAAAATTATTTTTCTTTTTTGTCGAGTTTTAAGTTTTTTTCCAGAAATTAAGAGCAATGATGTTCATATGAACTAAATTTCTATTATTTCTTAAAATTCTGAAAGTTTCCCAAATTGTTTATATAAATAAACTGCAATTTTTTTTTTGCATGTGAAGTATAATTAAATTTTTTTATGTATTTGTTTAATAAGTTATATATTTTTATGCTACACCATGAAGCTTAGGGTCTTAACTTTTCAAAAATATATAATTTGTTAAACAAAAGTTTTCTTTAAAAATAAATATTTTGCATTTAACAAAAAACGAGCCTAATTAATATTAATCACTTTTATTTTATTTTAAAATCTTACAGTTTTTTGTTAAACTAACAGGTTTTAAACAAGTTTTTATATACAATTAAAATAATATATAATGATTTAGTTTATTGAATGAAATTTAATTATTATTTTTGCCAAAAAAATGTTAAATATTTAAATTTATTAAAAAAAATTTCAACCAGTCTTGGTAAATAGTTGTTGTTTAAAACTATTTAGCATTATTATTTACAATATTTAAACGAGTTTATTTAAATTTCTTACAAAAATTTTATCAATTGTTAATAAATACTTGTTAGTTTAAACAAATTGCATAGTTTTACTTGATTTGCAAACTTTAAAATAATTATTAAGGTCTATTTTTATATAACAAAAATCTACAAAAAGCATAATAATATTACATTTTTATTACTGTCAACTCATCAATGTCAAACAATTTTTAATGCACATTTTATTTTTGAAAGAAAAAAATATCTATACAGACACAAAAATTCCACAAACATATCAAAATAGAAATAAAAAAAAGTAGAATATAACAAAAAATAATAAAATAATTTGTTTGATTTTCTTTGTTTGATATAAAATTTCAATGAAATGAAATAAAATGAATGAATGAATGTTTTAGAAATGTGGATGTATTCAAATTGTTTACACATACATGAGCAGAAACACATACACAAACATACAGTCTAAGTATTTATGTATGTCATGGAGTGTTTATGACAATACAAACATTTGTATACAAAGAGGATGTACAGCTCAACAAAACTGACATTTTAATGAGTTTGACTTGGTTTTCTAGGAAAAAGAAATAAAAAAAAAACATCATTTACAGATTTTTGCAAAAATCAATAGAACAACAATAAATACAACACATATAACAGCTGTAACAATATGAATTGACAAAGTAAAATTTTTCGAAAATTGATTTGTAATTAAACCATACAATTTTTGTGCAATAAAATCTTATGAAAAATATAGATTTATTTGTTACAGCAATTATTAAAGTGACAATTAAATGGAAAACTTTAATTATAAATGTGTCAATTTTTTACTTATTTAAATAAATTAAGAATAAAGATAAAAATAAAATGTTATATTTAAACAAATATTTATTGATATTTAAATATAATTATAATAACATTGAAAAATATATAAAAAAACTAAGAAAAATATATGGTACGTTACTTATAAATCAATATATGAAGGCAGTTCAATGTTAAATTTTCTTATAAGAACCCTTTTTTAGATTTCTTAATAAAAAAGTTTTACTTTAGTTAAAAATTCTCTTGTAATAATAATTTCAAGCCATATATTGTTATTTCTAGCAACTTTTTTAAAACTTATCACAAATTTGTAAAATTTTTAAACTTGATTTTTTTTTAAAAATTTTTTAAATTTTTGTTAGAAAGCACATATCTTTCTTTATACTATATGAAAGCTTAAAGTCTTAGCTTTTCAAAAATATATAATTTGTTTAATTTATCTGAACAATAAGTATTATATAGACTCAATAAACCAAATATATGAGTAATTAATATTAATCATACGCTCTCAGTTTTAATTTTTTATTATTTTAATTTTATCTATAAGCATTGAGTTTTATAATAATTTTTTCAACGATATATAAATAAAAGAATATTTAAAGCATTATTGCATTTAAAACTTAAAATCAGCCTTTCTCTTAAACTTTTTTTTTACTTCAAAGTTGTTCAATAAATTTTTTTTAAAAATTTCTTTTCGACGACCTATACCTTCAATGTTATTATTCGAAAGCTTTAAGTCTTAGCTTTCCAAAAAAATATAATTTGTTCAACAATTCTAAGAGTTAAGTTACCAATTTGAACAAAATTCAAAATATTAAGGCAATTAATATTAATCATACGCTCTCAGTTGTAATTTTTTATTATTTGAATTTTGTCTAGAAAAAGTGAGTATAAAAATAATTTTTTCAACAATATATAAATAAAAGAACTTTTAAAGCATAACTGCATTCAATACATAACATCAGCTTTTCTCTTCAAATTTTTTTTTAATATTTTTACTTCAGAGTTCAATAATTTTTTTTTTAAATTTTTGTTCGAGGACCTATAAATTCAATCTTATTATTCCAAAGCTTTAAGACTTAGCTTTCCAAAAGAAATATAATTTGTTCACTAATTCGAAGAGTTATGTTAATAATTTAAACATAATTCAAAATATTAAGGCAATTAATATTAATCATACGCTCTCATTTGTAATTTTTTATTAATTGAATTTTTTCTATAAACTCTGAGTTTTATAATAATTTTTTTTAACAAAATTTTAAAAATATAATATTTAAAGCATTATTACATTTAAAACTTAAAATCAGCCTTTCTCTTAAATTTTTTTTTTTTACTTCAAAGTTGTTCAATAAATTTTTTAAAAAAATTTGGTTAGAAGACCTATACAATGTTATTATTCGAAAGCTTTAAGTCTTAACTTTCCAAAAAAATATAATTTGTTCAACAATTCTAAGAGTTAAGTTACCAATTTGAAGATAATTTAAACTATATAGGCAATTAATATTACTCATACGCTCTCATTTGTAATTTTTCATTATTTGAATTTTTTCTATAAACAGTGAGTTTTATAATAATTTTTTCAACAAAATGTAAATAAAAGAATATTTAAAGCATTATTACATATAAAACTTAAAATCAGCCTTTCTCTTAAAAAAAATTTTTTTTTCTTCAGTGTTCTACAAATTTTTTTTTAAATTTTTGTTCGAAGACTTTTACCTTCAATGTTATTATACGAAAGCTTTAAGTCTTAGCTTTCCTAAAAAATATAACTTGTTCAATAATTCTTAGATTTATGTTACTAATTTAAACACAAAACAAAATATTAAGGCAATTAATATTAATCATACGCTCTCATTAGCAATTTTTTCAGAGTGCTATAAATTTGTTTAAAAAATTTTTGTTCGAAAACCTTTCATGTTATTATTATATAAATATACATATATATACAATATAAACCAAGTTTCCAAGAAAAATAAAAAAAATCTCAGTTTTTCTGTACACCTAAAATCTATTTTTGTTTATATTTTATTTACAAACATTTAGATTTTTGTTTATAAATTTGTCATTTTCCGAAAACTTTATTTTAACAATTCAAAATAATTACAATATTGTGGTTTCCATTAACAATGAAATCTAATTAAAAGCTTTTAATGCTTAAAACGAAATTATAAAAAAATACAAACAATCATGCACATGTATTCGGTAAAATTTAAATAAGTTCTCACACATAAGTATATTTGCCAAAAAATATGTGTAGTTTATAATCAAATACATCTAGTTTTTGGTGAAAACCACAAAAACACACTAAAACAAACTACTATTATATTACATACATTAGCAAACATTCAAAGGAGGGCAAGCTGAAAAGTTTTGTTCGGAATTATATAATCAAAACTTAAAATTGTTAACCCTATTTCTAAACTCTTATTTTAGCCCTCGTTTATAACATGTGTTTGCATTTAAATACATAAATAAATAAATTATACATTAAACTATACACTATAATCGATTACCACTACTACTTACATGTTTTCCATGAAATTTTAGACATTTGCTAGTTTTTTTTCTCACCTCAAACTAATATACAGATACATGCACAGACATGCCCACTCACACTTACACTCAACTCGATATAACACAAAAATAAACATGTCACTAAAATGTGCATGCAAATGTGGCTGATGATAGTGGCAGCATCAACAGCAGTTGCAGTAGTGACATAAATTTTCTACTCATACTTCACATACTTAAAAATAGATTAAAATATGTTGTAAATATTTAATAAATTACCCAGATGTAGTGTAGTGTGTGTGTACATCATGTTTATATTTTTTTGGGGAAATGTAATAGAATCACTAAAAGTGTACAACCAGATAATTTACATATAAATTATGAAAGAGTTTTTGAAATACGAAAAACACACACAGACTCCCACAAAAGCATACAGCTGAACATACACATACCATATGTAATGCAAAATGTAAAGTAAATCATGTAAAATATTATATAGAGTATTTTTGGGAGGAGTTTGTAATATTTGGTAGTGTAATCAATTTGTCATGAATATTACATATGAGGTAAAAATACATGTTTGGTTTACTAAAAATATACTTCAATTTATAAAATTATAACAAATTGTAAACAATTTTAAAGAAGGCGTATGAGCAATATTTAAAATATGGTATAATTAATATTACTCATACGCCTGCTTTAAAATTGTTTACACTAAATTCTATATCATTTAAACTAGTTCAGTTCTAGTTCAGTTCTAGTTCAGTTCTAGTTCAGTTCTAGTTCAGTTCTAGTTCAGTTCTAGTTCAGTTCTAGTTCAGTTCTAGTTCAGTTCTAGTTCAGTTCTAGTTCAGTTCTAGTTCAGTTCTAGTTCAGTTCTAGTTCAGTTCTAGTTCAGTTCTAGTTCAGTTCTAGTTCAGTTCTAGTTCAGTTCTAGTTCAGTTCTAGTTCAGTTCTAGTTCAGTTCTAGTTCAGTTCTAGTTCAGTTCTAGTTCAGTTCTAGTTCAGTTCTAGTTCAGTTCTAGTTCAGTTCTAGTTCAGTTCTAGTTCAGTTCTAGTTCAGTTCTAGTTCAGTTCTAGTTCAGTTCTAGTTCAGTTCTAGTTCAGTTCTAGTTCAGTTCTAGTTCAGTTCTAGTTCAGTTCTAGTTCAGTTCTCGTTCAGGTTCTAGTTCAGGTTCTAGTTCAGTTCTAGTTCAGTTCTAGTTCAGTTCTAGTTCAGTTCTAGTTCAGGTTGTAGTTCAGGTTGTAGTTCAGTTCTAGTTTAGTACTAGTTCAGTTCTAGTTCAGTTCTAGTTCAGTTCTCGTTCAGGTTCTAGTTCAGTTCTAGTTCAGTTCTAGTTCAGTTATAGTTCAGTTCTAGTTCAGTTCTAGTTCAGTTCTAGTTCAGTTCTAGTTCAGTTCTAGTTCAGGTTCTAGTTCAGGTTCTAGTTCAGTTCTAGTTCAGTTCTAGTTCAGTTCTAGTTCAGTTCTAGTTCAGTTCTAGTCCAGTTCTAGTTCAGGTTCTAGTTCAGGTTGTAGTTCAGGTTGTAGTTCAGGTTGTAGTTCAGGTTCTAGTTCAGTTCTAGTTTAGTACTAGTTCAGTTCTAGTTCAGTTCTAGTTCAGTTCTAGTTCAGTTCTAGTTCAGTTCTAGTTCAGTTCTAGTTCAGTTCTAGTTCAGTTCTAGTTCTAGTTCAGTTCTAGTTCAGTTCTAGTTCAGTTCTAGTTCAGTTCTAGTTCAGTTCTAGTTCAGTTCTAGTTCAGTTCTAGTTCAGTTCTAGTTCAGTTCTAGTTCAGTTCTAGTTCAGTTCTAGTTCAGTTCTAGTTCAGTTCTAGTTCAGTTCTAGTTCAGTTCTAGTTCAGTTCTAGTTCAGTTCTAGTTCAGTTCTAGTTCAGTTCTAGTTCAGTTCTAGTTCAGTTCTAGTTCAGTTCTAGTTCAGTTCTAGTTCAGTTCTAGTTCAGTTCTAGTTCAGTTCTAGTTCAGTTCTAGTTCAGTTCTAGTTCAGTTCTAGTTCAGTTCTAGTTCAGTTCTAGTTCAGTTCTAGTTCAGTTCTAGTTCAGTTCTAGTTCAGTTCTAGTTCAGTTCTAGTTCAGTTCTAGTTCAGTTCTAGTTCAGTTCTAGTTCAGTTCTAGTTCAGTTCTAGTTCAGTTCTAGTTCAGTTCTAGTTCAGTTCTAGTTCAGTTCTAGTTCAGTTCTAGTTCAGTTCTAGTTCAGTTCTAGTTCAGTTCTAGTTCAGTTCTAGTTCAGTTCTAGTTCAGTTCTAGTTCAGTTCTAGTTCAGTTCTAGTTCAGTTCTAGTTCAGTTCTAGTTCAGTTCTAGTTCAGTTCTAGTTCAGTTCTAGTTCAGTTCTAGTTCAGTTCTAGTTCAGTTCTAGTTCAGTTCTAGTTCAGTTCTAGTTCAGTTCTAGTTCAGTTCTAGTTCAGTTCTAGTTCAGTTCTAGTTCAGTTCTAGTTCAGTTCTAGTTCAGTTCTAGTTCAGTTCTAGTTCAGTTCTAGTTCAGTTCTAGTTCAGTTCTAGTTCAGTTCTAGTTCAGTTCTAGTTCAGTTCTAGTTCAGTTCTAGTTCAGTTCTAGTTCAGTTCTAGTTCAGTTCTAGTTCAGTTCTAGTTCAGTTCTAGTTCAGTTCTAGTTCAGTTCTAGTTCAGTTCTAGTTCAGTTCTAGTTCAGTTCTAGTTCAGTTCTAGTTCAGTTCTAGTTCAGTTCTAGTTCAGTTCTAGTTCAGTTCTAGTTCAGTTCTAGTTCAGTTCTAGTTCAGTTCTAGTTCAGTTCTAGTTCAGTTCTAGTTCAGTTCTAGTTCAGTTCTAGTTCAGTTCTAGTTCAGTTCTAGTTCAGTTCTAGTTCAGTTCTAGTTCAGTTCTAGTTCAGTTTGAAAAAACTAAACAAATTTAAAATTGACATCCCTAGTTATAGAAAACTTATTTGATTTTTCCATTATAGAAAAAACACTTTATTATCTTACTGCCACTATAAACCCTTTAAAAGACAATATATTTTTCAAAAAATAAAAACCTCTGTGAAAAAAACTCACACATAAATTGTAATAGAAAATTTTTGTTTGTAAAAAATATCTTCCATTTCCACATTTATTCTATCGCTTTTGTGTTCAGTGTCTCTTTAATATTTTTTGAATGCGTTTATAGTTTGTTTGCTACTAAAACAGGATATTTATTGTACATTTTTTTTATTGTACAACAACAGCACTAACAAAAGCCTTTAGCATTGTGTATGCAACACACAGTATGAGGCATGCAACACTTTAGAAATAAGTATGTATGAGAGTACAACGTCTATTCCTGCTTACACGTTAGTTAGTTTAATACATTACATGTAAGTAGTTGTGTATATGTAAGAGTATGAAATGCATTTCATTGTTGTATTTTGTATATAAATTGCTATATTTTCCACAAATTTATTTGTTGGCTGTGTAGGTGTAAGTGTGTGAGCAACACTCCATATGTGTGTGTGTGAGTGAATGAGTGTTAGTTACGTGCAAGTGTATAAGTGTAATAATGCATTTAATAAGCTTTTATAATGGCACATTTGTTGTTGACATTGTTAGTTCTGCCGGGTCTTTTTATTTTTATTTATATTTATTATTATTTTTTTATACTGCCACTATTATATATTTTTTTATTGTTGTTGCTGCCATTGTTGTTGGCTGTATATTGTTAGCAAGTTTTGTATTCACATGCATACTTATAAACAAAGTAGGTATGTTTGTATTTATGTGATGTATGTGTATGTTACACACCTTTGCTAACTCACTCATACAGAAATACAGCCATGACTCTTTCTCAAACACCTTTCGGTCTGTGCCACCATAAACATGGTTTGACATAAACCCGGCAGTTAAACAGAGAAACAACAACAACAACAATAAGTTGTTGCATTATGGCAGGTTACGTGGCAATGTATTTAATTTCCTGAGTAGAAAAGTTTCTTTGAAATGGAAAATATGATTAATGTTTTCTTTTCCTACTAAATACACTTAGTTTTGCCATTGTTTCTTTATAGAGAAATAATAGAAGCGATTTTGTAAACATTTTATTTAGATGCTGGTGAAACTGTTTAAGTGCCTTAAACCTTTTGGTAAAGGTTAAGGTATACTTCCGTCAAGGGAAAATTATGTAATTAGCAATCGTATGGTGAAACTTATAGTCATTTAAATTAAAATTTTTAATTTTTTAATGATGTATGCTTAAATATGCTTTATGTATTCGGTTGTACGGATTTATAAATAGTTTTTTTCATTTTTAATAAAACACACACCAAAATACTTGTCACATACCAACATTATTATATATATAAGATTCTAAGATGATCTAGCTATGTCCGTTCATCTGTCTGTCTGTCTGTCTGTCTGCTTGTTGACAACACGATAGGCCCAAACGAAAGGAGCTAGCTATCAGAAATGTTCCACAAATACTTCCCGTTTATAGGGTTTGTCTGGTATAGATAATGGGCAATATCGGTCCATGATTTCACCTAGCCCCCATACAAATGTCCCCCGGGATACTGCAATCCTGATAAAATTTTGAACAAATTTGTTTTACAAAGTTTCTGTAGAAATTTATTAATATCGTAAATTTTCAATTTCTATGCCAAATTTGTAATATCGTAAATATTTCTATAGGAATTATTTAATATCGTAAATATTTCTGTAAAAATTCTTAAGATCGTAAATATTTCTAAATAAATTTGTTAAAATCGTAAATTTTTCAAAAGAAATTAGTAGTATAGTAATTTTTTTTACTGAATTTTGTAATATAGGAGATATTTCTGTTAAAATTTTTTAATATCGTAAATATTTCTTTATAAATTTTTTAATATCGTAAATTTGTCAAAAGAAATTATTAATATCGTAATTTTTTGTACAGAATTTTTTATTATTGGACATGTTTTTGTTAAAATTTTTTAATATCGTAAATATTTCTTTATAAATTTTTTAATATCGTAAATTTGTCAAAATAAATTCGTAATATCGTAATTTTTTTTACAGAATTTTTTAATATTGGAAATATTTCTGTAAAAATTCTTAATATCGTAAATATTTCTAAATAAATTTGTTAAAATCGTAAATTTGTCAAAATATATTCGTAATATCGTAATTTTTTTACAGAATTTTTTAATATTTTAAATTTTTCTGTTCAAATTTTTTTAATATCGCAAATATTTCTTTACAAATTTATCAATATCGTAAATTTGTCAGAAGAAATTATTAATATTGTAATTTTTTCTACATAATTTTATAATATTGGAAATATTTCTGTTCAAATTTTTTAATATCGTAAAAATTTCTGTTTAAATTTGTTTATATCATAAATATTTCAATAGAAATTCATAGTATCATAAATATTTCTGTGGATACTTGTTAATATCGTTTAGATATCTGTAACAATTTTGTCAGAATCTTTATATAGAAACTCTTAATATCGTATATATTTTGATAGAAAATTTGTTAATATCGTAAATATTTCTATACAAAATTTGTTATATTGAGTGTATGACTTAAAAGTTTGGGTTTTACTTTATATGGCGTATCATTTGAAAGTGGTATTTCTTTTTAATAACTAATACGTTATTTTGAAGAGTACATATCTGTCAATTATTCTCACTAAGTTATTGAACATTATAGTGTAAGCAACAAAGTTTTTTTTTTTGCTTCGAAAATGTGAAATTTTGTACCAACAAAGCGTCATATGCGGGAAGTTTTGCTTTACTTCTTTAATTTGAACAAAAGTGCCGCTGAATCACACAGATTGCTAACCGAAGATTATTGTGAATGTGTTTCATCGGTTTCAACATACGAGTGATGGTTTGTGAGGTTCAGAAATGGTGATTTTGACACGGAAGACATAGATCACTCAGGCCAGTCAAAAAAGTTTGAGAATCAAGAATTGTAGGCATTACTCCATGAAAATTGTTGTAAAACTCAACCACAGCTTGCAAAATCATTGGAAGCAACACAAGCAGTAATTTCAAAATGTTTGCGAGAAGCAGGATTCTTCCAAAAGCAGGGAAATTGCTTACCATACGAATTGAAGCCGAAAGACCTTGAAAGACGATTTTGCATCTCCAAAATGATGCTTGAAGGCTATAAAAGTAAATCATGTTTGCATCTGAATAATTACTTGTAATGAAAAATCCATCCATTACGACAACCCGAAGCGTAAAAGATCCTACGTGAAGCCCGGCCAAATAGCCGAGTCGACATCAAAGCCAAATATTCATGGGGCTAAGGTAATGCTCTATTATGAGCTGCTGAAATCTGAACAGGGAACCTGTACCGAACACAACAGATTCGTTTGAACCGAGCATTGGCCATAAAACGCCCAGAATATGAGACCAGACATGAATATTCCATCATGACATCTCTCGACATCTCCTTTTTGAGATAAATGATCGGTTGTTTATTTCATAATAAAGAGGAAAGTATGTCGTTAATAATGAAAAACAACATCAGCCAAATGGCCACCACGACCACGCTTACAGGACCATATCCTTTTCATGAAATTTTCCATAACCCAATCGCAAAGTGGCTGCCCTATCTCCTCGATAGCTTCACGAATTCTATCTTTGAGGTCTTCAATCGACGCTGGGCTGTTGGCGTAGACCTTATCTTTTACGTGGCCCCAAAGGAAGAAGTCGCAAGGTGTTAAATCTCAAGATCTCGGTGGCCAATTGTGATCACCTCTTCGAGAAATAACACGGTCCGGAAACTTTCCCCGTAAAAGAGCAATATTTCAACAACACTTTAACACATTCAACACTTTGCACTACAGCAGCAATATTCTCAGTTGTTCTTGAGCGACGTGCACGGGTTTTACTCTTCACATCACTAACTTGTCCCAACAGCTCGAATTTTCTACCAATTTCTGTACTGCAGTCCGATAAGGTGCTTTACGACGACCCAAAAATGCTTTAGTTTTGCGAACTGTGACTACAAGATTTTCACCATTTTTGTAGTGAATTTTAATAATTTCAATGCGTTGTTGAAGCTTGTATCGTTCCATTTTTAGTAATGGCGTAGTTTCTACCTGTCAAATGTCAAAGAATAATAGCTTCAAAAGACAGCTACCGAAATACCGGGTGATTCAAAATAACACATCTTGTTGGAAAACCCTTTACAAATGTTTAAAAATTAAAGCTAAACATTTTTAAAAAAATTCCGCATGTTTAAGTTATAATATCGTAAAAATGTCTGTTGAAATTAGTTAATATCGTAAATATTTCAATAGAAATTAATAATATCATAAATATTTTAGTGGAAATTTAATATTGTTTTGATTTTTGTGGAAGGTTTGTAAAAATCTTTATATAAAAACTTTTAATATCGTAAATATTTCTTTAGAACATGTTTTATATCGTATATATTTTGATAGAAAATTTGGGAATATCGTAAATATTTCTATACAAATTTTTTACACAGAAAATTTTCTGTAGAAAATACTACGTTATACGAACAATTTTGTATGGCAAATACTGTGTGATACTGTAATAAACACGAAGTTATATAGAAAATGTTCTATAGACTGGCGAAATTAAAAGAAACTTAAAGAAAAGAAGACATGAACAGACATGCAAAAATTGAAGCGCAAATTCATTCTGAGTATACGGGAAGGTGGTAATTCGTCAATTTACATAAGTTACTCATAATTGTTTTAAATATCAAATGAGTCTCGGGAGTACTATGGTACTTTTCAATATCAAATAGAGAAACGATCTTATAAATCCTTTACCAAATTATACTTTAAGATAAATATTACAAACTATTTTTGATGAAACAAATATTTGATAGAAAAACATTTTTTTGTGAGCATAAAATACCAACAAATTTAAAAGAGAGTCAGATTGATTTTTTTGTATAAAACATTTTTTTATGAAAAAAAATTTTGTTGGAAAAAAATTATTTTTTCCGATTTTGGCCCATTTTCTGTATAAACTTTTATCGCGTTGTATAAGTTTTTCGAAAGGTATTTTAAATGTCTATCATTAGATATCCACACTGTCTATGTTAATGACTTAGTAATCCAGATATGGATAAAAATAGGACAAAAATCAAGGTACTCATGATTTTTTGCTTATATCTCAACCATTTGTGGGCCGATTTTCCCGAATTTAAAAACAGCTTAAGCGGGACTGTATTGATTTCAACAGTCAGATGGTCTGATGGTCATGGCTATATCGACTTCACTCTTTATAGCGATCCAGAATTTATATTTTATGAGGTCTCACATTTAAAATGTAGACTTTACAAAAGCAATGGCAAACTTCTATATAATCGTATCTTATCACTCATGGTGAAGGTTATAGAAGCTACGATCGTAATCTTTTAGGTTTTTTTTATATAATTAAACACATTTTTATTGTACTTACCGATTTTGTTGTTGTACTTTCGCTGATGTTGCCATGGGCATCTTACGATTTTCCTTACTATTTGCCGGCAATCTTTTAGCAGTGTCCGTTCCAGCTGCTAGCAGGGGAGCTGGTGTGGCATATGGATGTTGTCTATAATAATTAGCATATTCTTGATATGGTGAAGATCTAGCCTCTTCGGAAGTCTGTTGTTCATTATCGGGTCCCCGGAAATTCTCACTCGAATCGTCATAATATGGATTATTAGCAGCAGTTTGATAATAGGGAGTTTGAGCTGGTTGTTGTCTGTAATAAGGTTGTGGAGCTTGCTGTTGCCTATAGTAAGGTGGCGGAGATTGTTGCAGTTGTCTGTAATAGGGCTGCTGTTGTGGTGGTGGCTGTTGTCGGTAATATGATTGTTGGTCTGGTTGTGATCTTTGTGCGGTTTGTCCAAAATAATCATTGTCATTACCGGTTTCATAATCCTCCTCCTCTAGGGCCTTACTATAGGGATCCTCTTCATCTTTATCTTGTTTGGGTGGTACTTCTGCCAATTGCCTTAAGGCTATAGAGGGATCGCTATCGGTTTTTGAATACACCACTACAGGTCTTTGTTCTTCGTAATATGTATTAGATTTTAGTTGAGTAGAATTTGTATTTTCATTATTAGCAGCTCTAGCTTGTCTTTCACTATTCTCTTCTCTGGTTTCCTGCTCTTCCAAATTCATCAATACAAATTTATGGTTTGTTGTATTAAAAGATTCTTCTGCCTTAGAGCTTTTAAAGCTATTTAGAAGTATTTTTACTGCGGCAGGTTCATCGTAGTAGAAATTTTTTACCTCCATTAGGGCAAATGTTGTAATTGTAAGGAAAACTATGGTTAATAGGCCTAAAACAGCATATTTCGTTATGGTTTTGGGTTTGCTGGTATAATAATAATCGTATTTTTTCATGGTTTTTTCTGTTTTTTTTTTTTTTTTTACTTTATGAAAATTCTTTATTAAAGCTTTTTTAAAAAGCTTTTTAAAGTTTTTGTTTTAATTTTTTTCTTAAATTCTTTTACTTAAATAAAATTACACTTGGTTTTTTAACAGCGGCGCGTGCCGTTTTGTTTCGTTACAAATCGCGTACTATTTGAAAATTTTGTTCTGGTTAGTGGTAAAATTCTGGCTTTACTCTCTGTAGATTTTCTTTTTGTTTCTTTTTACTGTATCATTCATTGGTTTTAGCTGACCCAAAAGGTGTGACTTTAAGAATTTTAAGGTAAATCCAAAAAGTTATGAATAAATAAGCCTCACTCATACTTATGAAGAGAAATCTTTGTATGTAGAAGTAAACCCTAGAATTTAAAGACACGATTACTAATACTCATGTTTAAACAATTAGTAAAACCTAAAAAAGAAGTAAGTAGTAGTGAGCTTATTGAAAAGTGTTAATAAATTTTTAAAAAGAAAATAAAGAAATGTGACTTGTTAAGGTTCTGTGCTGTGCCATTGCTCTAGTTTTGAATTTAAATTGAATTGAGGTTTTCTGCACTGACTTCCTCTGCTGTAAAATTAACACCTTTTTTTTGTGTTTGAAATCCAGTTATTTGTTTACGTGTTTTACTGCTATATACATATGTATTTATAAATTCTAAATATTTATTTATTAAAAATCCGTTATTGATGTTATTAGTGGAAAAAAGCGAGAATTATTATTTGGCGATTTTTGAGGTGAAAGTTTTTTTTTTACTTTCTTAGAGGAAGTAATGAAGTTTATGATTTTGTTATACGTTTCAAGTATTTATAATTATATTTACTAATATAGTGATCATATTGACAATTTTTAGTACAAATATTGGTTAGTCTAAATACATAATATTAAAAATCATTTACGATGTAATATGCCCTGCACGAAACAGTTAAACCAAATAGTCCAATAAATATATTTCTTGAAGTGGTCGGCATAAACAGAACAGAACATATTCGAATTTTTATATACCCTTCACTATATATAAGTTTGTCATTCCGCGGAGTCGATTTAGTCATGTCCGTCTGTCTGCCCGTCTGTCTGTCTGTCTATCTGTCTGTTGAAATCAATTTTCTGAAGACCCCAGATATCTTCGGGATCCAAATCATCAATAATTCTGTCAGACATGCTTTCAAGAAGTTTCCTATTTAAAATTAGCAAAATCCGTCCATAAATAACGGAGATAAGAGCAAAAATCCGAGACAACCTCTATTTTTGGCTTATTTTTGATCTATATCGCGATTACTAAGTCATAAATATAGACAATATGGATATCTAATGATTGATATTTCAAAGTCCATTGCAACGATGTATATAAGGCTGTCCAAATGGGTCAAATTTTTTTAAAAATATTTTTTAACCCGAATTTTTTTCACAAAAACAATTTTTTGTCATAAACTTTTTTCACTAATAAATTAAAAAAATATATATTTTTAAATTAAAAAAAAAAAATTAAAAAAAAAAATTGGAAAAAACTAAAAAAAATTTTAATTTAATTTTTAAAAATTAAAAAAAAAAATAATTTAATTTTAAAGTATAATTTGGTAAAGGGTATATAAGATTCGGCACGGCCGAATATAGCTCCTTTACTTGTTTTTCTCTTAAAATCTGAACAGCTATTGAATGAACTTCGTTGATAATCGGGTTTACTTATGGATAAAAAGCCGATCATGTTCGGCATTTGGTGGCTATGAGAGCCGATCATTATTTAAAAGTCCAAAAACCAAGCAACTAATCATGGAACCTGTCCTGTATCGGTTCCTTTCTCTGTATAATCTGAGTTTAAAACTGTTATTCTGTTATAATTAAAGCTGTATATTTTGAACCTAAAATTTGTTTTCCACAATTTTATCAAGTTTTGTTTCCAATATATTTTAAATTCTAATAAAAATGAAAAAAAATTAAAAAAACAAAAAAAATTAATGCCCCGAGTGAGGCTCGAACTCACGACCTTAAGATTATGAGACTTACGCGCTGCCTACTGCGCCATCGAGGCTATGAGCTGCCACGTAACCAATAACACACACAAACCAACACCTTAAAACGATACCTACTACTCTGATAAGAACTTTTCGCTAAAAAAAGAAACAAATATAATTAGATTTGAAAGCAACAACAGCAAAAAGTCACACATAATTATTTACACATGTTAGAGAATAGCACAAAAACAACAAAAAAACTAAACAAATAAAGATAATAATTTAAAAAAACAACAACAACAATTTGTATTTAGAACTAATAGTTTAAAATAAATTAATCAATTTATGTTTTGACAATAGAATTTTAATTAAAAACACATTTTGAATAAAAAAATTTACAAAAATAAACAAATTATAAGGTGTGAAATATTTAACAAATGTATAATAATGAAGTACAAATATGTAGGTTATTAAAAAGTAATTTTCTAAAAGAATCAATCTAATTATAGATTAGATTGATATTTCCACCAAAACTTGATTTTTATAAAGAAAATCGCAAAATAACTAAAATTGCTTATCTATATATAAAAGAGTAACGTTACTGACTGACTGATTCATCATCGCACAGCCCAAACGACAGAAGCTAGAATCATGAAATTTCAACTATGGGTTCCTCCCCCCCCGAAACGATCCGGTAAGAAGGGATTTTTGGTAATTCGAACGTTTAGGGGGTAAATTCGGTAACCTATATCTTCAAAACTAATAAAGATACAAAAAAACTTAAAATTGCATGTTACTCCATTTAAAAAATTAGCTGACAGGTGTTTCGTACTTTTTCGAAATTCGAACCTTTTAGGGGAGAAAACGGGTAAAAACTCTATGTTGGCACTTTTTTGGCACCCTATGTATCTTTTAAACTAATAAACATAGAAACAAATTTTAAATCGTATTCTTTACTTATCAAAAAATAAAAAATATAAGTTTGGTAATTTTTGGAAATTCGAACCCTTAAGGGATAAAAATTGTGTTCATAAAATATGTTTTTTTTTTTTATAATTTGACATAGAGATACGAATATTTTATTATGATTTCCCACCACGATACAGAAATTTATTTGAATATAATTTTACCACCGTAATGGGGATAAAAAAGGTACCAAAAACGGGATAAAATCTGGAAAATACATTTTATTTGAAATTATTAAGCCAATTTTGATAATTTTTTTTTAACATTGGATCCTGGATTCATACAAAAATTATCTAACAGGTTGTTATTTGGAACTCAAGTACCAAGGTTTATATTGGACCAAATCCGGGTAAACAGCTTGGTACTTTTATTAAAACATATTTTTTCTTGGGCACATTAACACAGATTTTAATCGTTTGAGACATGTCGTTAAGCATTAACAATTTTGGCAAAATGGAATATTTTTAAATTTCAAACTTGAGGGGTGTTCAAGAAGGAAAAGGGAAATTGGTACTTTTCTTCTAATGGTACTTTTTTAATATTTTACACTATTTCACTTATTGACATTAAAGTTAGCTGGTATGTATCTGAGTGAAGTTAGTGTTAGGAATAGGGGATAATATTTAGGTACCAAAATTTGAGAAATGAATTATAGGTACTTTTTTGTTCTTCTAGTGGTACTTTTTGAATTTTCTTTAATAATGGACTTAGAAACATGAAATTAAGCATATATGGTCCTAAGTGAGTTTGAATTCTAGGGGGAAACTTTTTGGTACTTTTTCTTTATTCGAATGGTACTTTTTGTAATTTCTTCACCAATGAACCTAGAAACATGAAATAAAGCTTTTACAAGGGCCAAGTGGGTGGGAATTCACAATTGGCTGCTTTTTGGTACTTTTTCTATATGGTACTTTTTGAATTGGTACTTTTTGAATTTTCTATAATAATGTACCTAGAAATATTAAATTAAGCGTATATGGTCCTAAGTGAGTGAAAATTCAAGCGGATACTTCATGGTACTTTTTCTTTATTCTAATGGTACTTTTATTAATTTCTTCACCAATGAACCTAGAAACATGAAATAAAGCTTACATGGGCCCGAGTGGGTGGGAATCCACAAGTGGCTGCTTTTTGGTACTTTTTTATTCTTCTAATAATACTTTTTGAATTTTCTATAACAATGGACTTAGAAACATGAAATTAAGCATATATGGTCCTAAGTGAGTTTGAATTCTAGGGGGAGACTTTTTGGTACTTTTTCTTTATTGGAATGGTACTTTTTGTAATTTCTTCACCAATGAGCCTAGAAACATGAAATAAATAAACCCGAGTGAGTGGGAATCCACAAATGGGGGACTTATGGTACTTTTTCTTTATTCTAATGTTACATGAAATTAAGCATATATGGTCCTAAGTGAGTGAGAATTCTAGGGGAAGACTTTTTGGTACTTTTTCTTTATTCGAATGGTACTTTTTGTAATGAATTAATAAACATGAAACTAGAGACATGTTATCCTGAATAGTACTATTTATTTCATCCAATTGGGGTGGCGAAGAGCACCGGGTCAGCTAGTAATTCATAAACTAAAGGGCCTAGAACGAAAATAATGGAAATCTGTGATATTTCCCATCAAAATTTGATTTTTATGAAGAAAATTCCAAAATATCTAATATCAATTGGGGTGGCGAAGAGCACCGGGTCAGCTAGTAATTCATAAACTAAAGGGCTTAGAACGAATATAATGGAAATCAGTGATCACTCGTATTTCCCACCAAAAATTAATTTTTATAACGAAAATTCCAAAATATCTAAAATTGCTTATAACTCGTAAAATAAAGGACCTAGAGCTAAAATAATGGAAATCTGTGATCACAAATATTTCCCACCAAAAATTGATTTTCATGAAGAAAATTCCAAAATATCTAAAATTGCTTATAATTCTTAAGCTAAAGGCCCTAGAGCGAAAAAATTGATTTTCATTAAAAAAAATTCCAAAATATCTAAAATTGCTTACAATTCGTAAACTAAAGGGCCTAGAGCGAAAATAATGAAATTCTGTGATTACTCATATTTCCCACCAAAAATTGATTTTCATGAAGAAAATTCGAAAATATCTAAAATTGCGAAAACTAAAGGCCCTAGAGCGAAAATAATGGAAATCTGTGATCACTCATATCTCAAACCAAAAAGTGATATTTATAAGGAAAATTTCAAAATATCTAAAATTGCTTATAAAACGTAAACTAAAGGAGCTAGAGCGAAAATAATGAAAATCTGTAATCACTCATATTTCCCACCAAAAAGTGATTTTTATAAAGAAAACTCCATAATATCTAAAATTGCTTATAATTCCTAGAGTTTGAAGTATAAGTAGTTCTACAGATATTTGAAGTTAATTTTTACTTTGTATGAAAATCTAAACTAGAACCTAAACAAGTAAGAGAGCTATATTCGACTGTGCCGAATCTTATATATCCTTCACCAAATTATACTTTAAATTAAATATTTTTAGGTAAACAAAAATAATTTTTTTTTTTCAAAATTGTTTTCAATATTTAAAAAAATTTTTTTTTCAAAATTTAAAAAAAATTTTTTTTTAAAAAATTTTTTTTTTAATAGTTTTTTTTTAAGTTACATTTTTTTTAAAAATAAATTATGACAAAAAAATTCGGGTTAAAAAATATTTTTCTCGATTTCGACCCATTGTTGGTCCAAATTACTAAAGCCTTATATAGATCATTGCAATGGACTTTGAAATATCTATCCTTAGATATCCATATTATCTATATTAATGACTTAGTAATCCAGATATATATCATAAGTAGGCAAAAAATCGAGGTTGTCCCGGTTTCTTCCTTATATCTCAGCCATTAGTGGTCCGATTTTCTCGATTTTAAATAGCAACCGAGTCGGAAGAATTCCCGTTATATTGATGTATAAATCAAGTTTGTAAGTTATTTTGGGTCTTTAGATTTCAACAGACAGATAGACAGACAGACAAGTCGGAAAATTTTTGGAAATTACAAACGGAATGACAAACTTATATGTGTATACCCTTCTCACGAAGGTGAAGGGTATAACTAGAATCTAAACTTGAACACTAGAACATAATTTAGAATCTGAAGCAATTTTAAAATTTTTGTATGAAAATCACTCACTTTTTAAACAATTTTTAAGTATTTTTCATACAAACATTTTAAAATTGTTTTCCTTTCGTGTTTCTGAATCAATTCCTTTATTCAACTATGAATGAGTTCTATTCAAATAAGAATAAAGCTAAACATTTTTCTGTTGAATGGTTTTACGAGATGAATTGCTGACGTCTTTTGATTCTAAATTAAGATTTAGAGAGCTAAGCCTAAATTAAATTAATTATTTCGATGCTTTGATTTATTTCTTAATTTTAGACTTATTAAGCATTCCAACCTTGCATCTGCAGTACAAATTGTATCAGTTTTAAAGCCTACTTTTAGGCTTCTTCATACTCAAAATATGTTGCATATTTATAGGCTTTGAGACAAAATATCAAAAATTAAATCAAATTTTATTTACAAAACAATATCTTAAGCATATTTCCCGCATAATTACAATATCTTTTCATTGTTTACTTTATACAGCCAACGTTATTTACAAAAAACTTAAAGTGTTATAATCTGCTAAATGTAAGAAATTTATTTACTAAATACATTAGATTAAAAAGTAATTTCTTTCCGACTCACTTTAAGTTTTCCGTTCGTTTTACTGTACTGGCAGTACTACTCTATAAACTTTTATTATTCTAATGTTGCTTAAAGGTAAATTCTATAAATCCTCTATACTTTTTTTTTCTCGTTTAATGTTTTTATTTCTTTTTTTCTTAATGACTGTTGGTTGTGCTGTATTAGTTTTCTTGCAGCAGCAGTCATGATTTCTTATACTATTTTAGAGACACTTTAATACCTTTTATTTGTGGTGGAGAGAATGATAGAGGGAAGCCAGGAAAGTAAATTGTTGCTATTTACTGGGAATTTTGTATTTGTTGCTGCTGCTGTTTGGTTTTTGATGTTGATTTGCTGTGTGGTTGATTTTATAAACCTGCTGGTAATGATACATTTTTTTTTACAACATTTACTGACTCTGATTCTGTCTATAGCTTTCTTGCCGTAATCCCTGCGCCTTTTTTCTCTGTGTGTGAGAGTTAAGGCAAGAAAGGTACAGTGATACATATTTTTGCCTGAAGTAGTTTGTAAACAATTTGTATATCCGTTTTTTTTTTTTTTTTTTTTCTATATTTTTTTGTTTTCTACAACATTGTTTTCTTGTATTTTTTTTTCTTCTTTTTATTTCATTTCTTGCAGTTTCTTAGCAAGTATGTTTGGCAAAAGTTTTGGAAATTTTATTTTAGAATTTTTGTTTGAGTTGTAGTATTAAAAACTTAAGTAATTACATCAAAATCTAGGCTATGTTTAAGGGAGATTTATTTTGTGTAATTTTTTTCCTGCATTTTATTTTTGCATAAATAAAATAGCAATTTTTTTTTTTTGGAAAAAACCTAGGAATAAGTTTGATATTATAAATGCAATAATGTTAATTTTCAAGTTATGATTAGAATTGCAAATTTGTTGTTAAAGTAAGAGTATACTTTTGGCTAACTAAGACATTTTCATAAACTAAGGCATATATTTAGGCTGTTTTTTTGGAAGGAAGTTGTGGTTTTAATTAAAAATTATAAACTTGAAATTTTAATTGCATATAAAATAGAGAAAATAAATGTTTGGTGATAAGAAATTTTTGAGTTTTTTATGCCAAAATCTCATCTGTTTCTCTTTACAAAATATGATTTTCTGCAGGTAGGGGAAAAGAGTATCTAATAGAAGATTTAAGTATACTACAAATACTTTAAAAATATTTGAAGTTTTCACAGCGTATTTCCCATTAAATGGAAAAACAATAGTACAGAATATTTGTACTTTGCTTTGGGTGAAGAAGGACGAGATCGGATTAGTTTATATTGTCCAATTTTAGATTCAATCGTATCATTTTAGCTTGAAACTGTGGTCTTTATTTTGTCCATTATAAACGTCAATTATAATGGACAAAATGTCCAATTTTAGCTCTAATTCTAGGTCTTTGTGTTGTTCAAATTTAACTATAATTGCCGGTCTTTATGTTGTCAAATTTTACATTTAATCGTAAGTCTTTCTTTTGTTAAATTTTAGCTCCAATCGTCAGTCTTGATGTTGTCCAAATTAAGCTTCAATTATAGGTCGTTATGTTGTGCAATTTTAGCGTCAATCGTAGGTCTTTATGTTGTCCAATTTTAGCTTCAATCGTAGGACTTTATGTTGTCCAATTTTAGCTTCAATCATAGGTCTTTATGTTGTCCAATTTAAGCTTCAATCGTAGGTCTTTATGTTGTCCAATTTTAGCTTCAATCATAAGTCTTTGTGTTGTCCAATTTTAGTTTCAATCATAGGTCTTTATGTTGTCCAATTTTAGCTTCAATCATAGGTCTTTATGTTGTCCAATTTTAGCGTCAATCGTAGGTATTTATGTTGTCCAATTTTAGCTTCAATCGTAGGTCTTTATGTTGTCCAATTTAAGCTTCAATCATATGTCTATATGTTGTCCAATTTTATCGTCAATCGTAGGTATTTACGTTGTCCAAATTTAGCTTCAATTATAGGTCTTTATGTTGTCCAATTTTAGCTTCAATCATAGGCCTTTATGTTGTCCAATTTTAGCTTCAATCATAGGTCTTTATGTTGAACAATTTTAGCTTCAATCATAGGTCCTTATGTTGTCCAATTTTAGCGTCAATGGTAGGTCTTTATGTTGTCCAATTTTAGCTTCAATCATAGTTCTTTATATTGTCCAATTTTAGCTTCAATCATAGGTCTTTATATTGTCCCATTTTAGCTTCAATCATAGGTCTTTATGTTGTCCAATTTTAGCTTCAATCATAGGTCTTTATGTTGTCAAATTTTAGCGTCAATGGTAGGTCTTTATGTTGTCAAATTTTAGCTTCAGCCGTAGGTCTTTATGTTGCCCAATTTTAGCTTCAATCATAGGTCTTTATGTTGTCAAATTTTAGCGTCAATGGTAGGTCTTTATGTTGTCAAATTTTAGCTTCAGCCGTAGGTCTTTATGTTGCCCAATTTTGGCTTCAATCGTAGGTCTTTATGTTGCCCAATTTTAGCTTTCATCATATGGTTTATGTTGTCTAAATTAAGCTTTAATTATAGGTCTTTATATTGTCCAATTTTAGTGTCAATCATAAGTCTTTATGTTGTCCAATTTTAGAGTCAATGGTAGGTCTTTATGTTGTCCAATTTTAGCTTCAATCATAAGTCTTTATGTTGTCCAATTTTAGCGGCAATCGTAGGTCTTTATGTTGTCCAATTTTAGCTTCAATCATAGGTCTTTATGTTGTCCAATTTTAGCGGCAATCGTAGGTCTTTATGTTGTCTAAATTAAGCTTTAATTATAGGTCTTTATATTGTCCAATTTTAGCATCAATCATAGGTCTTTTTGTTGTCCAATTTTAGCTTCAATCATAGGTCTCCATCTTGTCCAATTTTAGCGGCAATCGTAGGACTTTATGTTGAACAATTTTAGTTTCAATCATAGGTCTTTATGTTGTCCAATTTTAGAGTCAATCGTAGGTCTTTCTTTTGTCCAATTTCAACATCAATCATAAGTATTTAACTTGTCCAATTTTAGCATCAATCATAGGTCTTTATGTTGTCAAATTTTAGCTTCAATCATAGGTCTTTATGTTGTCAAATTTTAGCTTCAGCCGTAGGTCTTTATGTTGCCCAATTTTGGCTTCAATCGTAGGTCTTTATGTTGCCCAATTTTAGCTTTCATCATATGGTTTATGTTGTCTAAATTAAGCTTTAATTATAGGTCTTTATATTGTCCAATTTTAGTGTCAATCATAAGTCTTTATGTTGTCCAATTTTAGAGTCAATGGTAGGTCTTTATGTTGTCCAATTTTAGCTTCAATCATAGGTCTTTATGTTGTCCAATTTTAGCGGCAATCGTAGGTCTTTATGTTGAACAATTTTAGCATCAATCGTAGGTCTTTATGTTGTCTAAATTAAGCTTTAATTATAGGTCTTTATATTGTCCAATTTTAGCATCAATCATAGGTCTTTTTGTTGTCCAATTTTAGCTTCAATCATAGGTCTCCATCTTGTCCAATTTTAGCGGCAATCGTAGGACTTTATGTTGAACAATTTTAGTTTCAATCATAGGTCTTTATGTTGTCCAATTTTAGAGTCAATCGTAGGTCTTTCTTTTGTCCAATTTCAACATCAATCATAAGTATTTAACTTGTCCAATTTTAGCATCAATCATAGCTCTTTATGTTGTCAAATTTTAGCTTCAATCATAGGTCTTTATGTTGTCAAATTTTAGCTTCAGCCGTAGGTCTTTATGTTGCCCAATTTTGGCTTCAATCGTAGGTCTTTATGTTGCCCAATTTTAGCTTTCATCATATGGTTTATGTTGTCTAAATTAAGCTTTAATTATAGGTCTTTATATTGTCCAATTTTAGTGTCAATCATAAGTCTTTATGTTGTCCAATTTTAGAGTCAATGGTAGGTCTTTATGTTGTCCAATTTTAGCTTCAATCATAAGTCTTTATGTTGTCCAATTTTAGCGGCAATCGTAGGTCTTTATGTTGAACAATTTTAGCATCAATCGTAGGTCTTTATGTTGTCTAAATTAAGCTTTAATTATAGGTCTTTATATTGTCCAATTTTAGCATCAATCATAGGTCTTTTTGTTGTCCAATTTTAGCTTCAATCATAGGTCTCCATCTTGTCCAATTTTAGCTTCAATTATAGGTCTTTATGTTGAACAATTTTAGCTTCAATCATAGGCCTTTATGTTGTCCAATTTTAGCTTCAATCATAGGTCTTTATGTTGAACAATTTTAGCTTCAATCATAGGTCCTTATGTTGTCCAATTTTAGCGTCAATGGTAGGTCTTTATGTTGTCCAATTTTAGCTTCAATCATAGGTCTTTATGTTGTCCAATTTTAGCTTCAATCATAGGTCTCCATCTTGTCCAATTTTAGCTTCAATCATAGGTCTTTATATTGTCCCATTTTAGCTTCAATCATAGGTCTTTATGTTGTCCAATTTTAGCTTCAATCATAGGTCTTTATGTTGTCAAATTTTAGCGTCAATGGTAGGTCTTTATGTTGTCAAATTTTAGCTTCAGCCGTAGGTCTTTATGTTGCCCAATTTTGGCTTCAATCGTAGGTCTTTATGTTGCCCAATTTTAGCTTTCATCATATGGTTTATGTTGTCTAAATTAAGCTTTAATTATAGGTCTTTATATTGTCCAATTTTAGTGTCAATCATAAGTCTTTATGTTGTCCAATTTTAGAGTCAATGGTAGGTCTTTATGTTGTCCAATTTTAGCTTCAATCATAAGTCTTTATGTTGTCCAATTTTAGCGGCAATCGTAGGTCTTTATGTTGTCCAATTTTAGCTTCAATCATAGGTCTTTATGTTGTCCAATTTTAGCGGCAATCGTAGGTCTTTATGTTGAACAATTTTAGCATCAATCGTAGGTCTTTATGTTGTCTAAATTAAGCTTTAATTATAGGTCTTTATATTGTCCAATTTTAGCATCAATCATAGGTCTTTTTGTTGTCCAATTTTAGCTTCAATCATAGGTCTCCATCTTGTCCAATTTTAGCGGCAATCGTAGGACTTTATGTTGAACAATTTTAGTTTCAATCATAGGTCTTTATGTTGTCCAATTTTAGAGTCAATCGTAGGTCTTTCTTTTGTCCAATTTCAACATCAATCATAAGTATTTAACTTGTCCAATTTTAGCATCAATCATAGGTCTTTATGTTGTCCAATTTTAGCATCAATCGTAGGTCTTTATGTTGTCCAATTTTAGCTTCAGTCATATGTCTTTATGCTGACCAATTTAAGCTTCAATTATAGGTCTCTATGTTGTCCAATTTTAGCTTCAATCATAAGTCTTTATGTTATCCAATTTTAGCTTCAATCATAGGTCTTAATGTTGTTCAATTTTAGCGTCGATCGTAGGTCTTTATGTTGTCCAATTTTAGCGGCAATCGTAGGTCTTTATGTTGTCCAATTTTAGCTTCAATCATAGGTCTTTATGTTGTCCAATTTTAGCGGCAATCGTAGGTCTTTATGTTGAACAATTTTAGCATCAATCGTAGGTCTTTATGTTGTCTAAATTAAGCTTTAATTATAGGTCTTTATATTGTCCAATTTTAGCATCAATCATAGGTCTTTTTGTTGTCCAATTTTAGCTTCAATCATAGGTCTCCATCTTGTCCAATTTTAGCGGCAATCGTAGGACTTTATGTTGAACAATTTTAGTTTCAATCATAGGTCTTTATGTTGTCCAATTTTAGAGTCAATCGTAGGTCTTTCTTTTGTCCAATTTCAACATCAATCATAAGTATTTAACTTGTCCAATTTTAGCATCAATCATAGGTCTTTATGTTGTCCAATTTTAGCTTCAATCATAGGTTTTGTTGTCCAATTTTAGCTTCAGTCATATGTCTTTATGGTGACCAATTTAAGCTTCAATTATAGGTCTCTATGTTGTCCAATTTTAGCTTCAATCATAAGTCTTTATGTTATCCAATTTTAGCTTCAATCATAGGTCTTAATGTTGTCCAATTTTAGCGTCGATCGTAGGTCTTTATGTTGTCCAATTTTAGCGGCAATCGTATGTCTTTATGTTGTTAAATTTTAGCTTCAATCATAGGTCTTAATGTTGTCCAATTTTAGCGTCAATGGTAGGTCTTCATGTTGTCCAATTTTAGCTTCAATGATAGGTCTTTATGATGTTATGATTCAATCGTAGGTCTTATGAGCTCCAATCGTCGAATCAGTTATCCAGTTTTAGCTTCTATATGAGGGTTTATGATACCCAATTTTGGCTTCATTTATAGGTCTTCATGTTGCCCAATTTATCTTCAGTCATAGCTCTCTATGTTGCACAATTTTAGCTTCAATCGCATCTCCTTATGTTGTCCAATTTTTGCGTCAATCCTAGGTATATATAAACAAACACAAGAGCTTTTTTCATAGGTTTTTTTTTTGTGTAAATTAGCTTCAGTCATAGGTCTTTATATAGCCTCCTACTACCTTTATTCGTTATCAACTGTTGATCTTTATGTAGTTTAAATTGAACTTAATTCTTAGGTCTTTATGTAGAACAAATTGAGCTAAGATACAACTCTTGATGTAGTCTCACATCAGCTTCAATCTTCGGGTTTCTTATAGTTCTACATATGCTTCAATCGAAGTTCTTTAAATTTGGCTGAAAATGGTCATGTTCACTGCCATACAAACTGAATAGTTGTTTTCTATTATATGGAGAACTTTAATCACGAGAATCTTCAAACTTTCTGTAATTTATTTTGATGCCAGTGTCCTCTCTTAAGATAAAATTTAAGTGACATTAGCACCTCCTATATAAAATAAGTATATAGTTATGTTTGAATATCTGAAGAGCAATAATAATGAGCTTCTCAAAACCTATGTTTTTTTGTTACCATTGTACGAAATTGAGGTGTAAATCAGAACAGTGGGCGTGGCATTTAAAAAATATTATTTTCGAATATCTGGAGAACGGTTATAGAGAAAGTTTTAAAACTTTGTATACATTATTTTCCTATTAAAGCAATTATAGACATAGTTTGATTGAAAATGGGCCCATCCCAAATGAATAAAAAAATAATTATTGAATATGCACGTAGTTTGGGATCAAAAAAGCGGACGTAACATCTCCTATATATTTTGAATAGATACTTTCGAATATATTGAGAACTGTTGTAAAGAGAGTCTTCATACTTTGTATGAACTATTTTGCATGTATCTAAAAGTGGGCGGGATCGGTACAATGGGCATGGTTACCGACCTCATACTTTGAATAAATGACTATCTTATAATTATATGTAGTTTATCTGACAATGGGTGGGATCAGATTTGTAGACATGGCTCCTCCTTATTATTGAATATCTAAGAAACTATAATAGAGAGATTCGCCATAAGTTATGTTGTTAACATTGCGAGTATATAGTTGGAAAAAAATGGAAAATTCACATCACGAGTATTTGGTGAGTGTTTTAAGACTTTAGATTTCCTTGTTCCCATTGTAGAGAAAATTAAGCTGATCGAAACATGTTTAAAAAATCATTTGAAATATAATAAGTTTTTGTAGCAATAGCTTATATTTAACTTATCAACTAATAGATTTTCTTATAACACACAAAAATCAAGTAATTTATTAAAATTTAAATATTATCTGCAGCATACCTTAAGGCTATGAACTTTATTTAAAGTTACTGCATACTCTTAACAAGCACCATAAGTAATAAAGACAATATTTAAGCGACAAACACAAACAAAACTATATTTGATATCCGTTTAAGAAAATTTAACATATTTAACTTTTTAGCCAGCATCTTAACATTATCGATTCTGCAACGCAGTTAACAAATAAATAGCAGACGCTATTTAACCTCCAACTAATCCTAACACCTAAAAAATATAAAATCTCTAAATGTAGCTAAACAACAGTTAGGAATACATGTTTTAGTGGCACAATTTAGAGCATAAACAATGAAGTAATTGTAAACATAACGTTATTCACTTAAACCTATATACTAACAGTTTGTTAACGTTTTGTAGAGATTTTTAGATTTTCAAATATGCCACATACACCACAGTTAAAAGCGAGTTATTTTGAATATTCCTCTTTAATGTACAAATGTTGCTTGATTTTAGGCATTAAGTTACGAGAGCTTTGTGTAGCCTAAAGTTTAGGCATGTTAGAGTTCTCGATAGAAGGGGAAAAAAATTGCACTCAACATGTGTTTGAAAACAATCTACACGCTACAATGTTTGGAAAAACAAGAAAAACATTTTTGGTTTTTGGCGGAAATTTCATTTAACGATAACAAGAACAACACAAAAAAAAAATGTGAAATATTTTTTCGCTCAAAAACGTGCACGTTTTAACACAGATACCATTAAACAAAGGCATAGCTTAAGGCTTAAGTGTTATAGATAACGGAGTTTTGTTTAAGCAATTTTAATACAAACAACAAAAATCTTAACATTTTCAAGGAACAATAGAAGTAAACTTGATTTAGCTAAAGGCTAAAAATAAAAGGAAATTTTCAGTTTCGCTGAAGTTAACCAACAATATTTACTATTTAATAAGAGAAACCTTAAAGTATGCTTTAATTTTATTAAATTTACAAAACTTGGTTATGCAATGCGTGTGTGGGTGGGGGGAGTGTTGGAACAATAAAGGGTTTTATTATGCCACAGTGTGTGTGTGTGTGTGCTGTGTTATTGTTTTTGTTATTTTGTGGTTACTGTGTGTTAGTGGTTGCAGTTATTTTGAGGGCGGCGGCATTGTTGTTGTTTTTGCTTTGCTGGTAAAACTAATTGGTTTTTAGTTACTTTTGTTGTATGTATGTAGTTGCTTAAAGCGTTACACGCTTTTCCCTTGTTTCGTGTTGTTGTTGTTGTTTTCTTGTTTTGCTGCTGCAAATATTTCTAAAGCATACTTTTAGGTTGTTTGTGTGTTGTAAATATACATCAACATTTTGTTTAACATTTAACGTTTATTATTTAGGTGTTGCGTTGTTTTTCATTGTAAGAAATACATGTTTTTTTTTTTTAGTTTTTCGCTCTGCGGTTTAGTTTCTGTGTTTTGTTTGGTGTTACTTTAACGGCCAGAATTGACGCATAATATAATTAACTGAGGCTTATACAAAAAAACTACTATATAAGAATTAAAGTTTTGTTAGAGATTTAATATTCTTAGAGAAAATTTGTTATATTAATTGAAGTGTGTGTTTATTTCATTATTAATTAGTATTCAATTTGAAAGAAGGCTTAAGTGTTAGATTTAATTATGAAGAAGTCCTGTGATTTACCGCAGTAGGTATTCATTAGTAAGAACAGTTTGTTATTTTAAGTAAAAGCTTTCTATTTTCAATTATATGAAATAATAGCTTAAACATTGCATTTTTCAGTTCCAATTATACAAAAAATTTGAAGGAATTTTTAAAAAATTAAATAAATTTAATTAAAACCCAAAATTTTTGTTAATTTTATAGGCATTATCATGACATAGTAGGCTTTTGACATCGATGGCGTAGAAATATTCTATAATTTTAAAAAATCTTGATATTGTGACTTCTAAACGCTACAGTGAGTAAAATAGTAGTCTATGTCAGTTGAATCGATTATTTCAAAAACCAGTCAAGCAACAAATTATTGATTTTGAGTGAACACTTTATATCCAACCAAGTATAGATTAATGTCTAGTATTACGTAGCATAAAATAAATCACTTAACTTCTTTTAGCACTAAACACGGATTTCTGAGCTTTGCTTCTCCTTAATAGGGGGGCAGTATTTAGTTTTTTTGCATTAAACGATGCATTTACCTTTACAAAACAGTAATCTCCCAAACTCAATTTTGGATTTTTTGTTACTTGACAGGTTTTTGAAATAAACATTTCAATTATGCACCGATCATCATAAAATTAGGGGTCATGACTTCTAGTATTACGTAGTATAAAATTAATCACTTAACTTCTTTCCGAACTAACCACGGATTTCTCAGCTTTGCTTCACCATCATAAGAGGGCGGTATTTAATTTTTTTGCTTTAAACGATTAATTTATCTTTATAAAACAGTAATCACCCAATAACTCAATTTTGGATTTTTTGTTGCTTGACTGGTTTTTGAAATAAACATTTCAATTATGCACCGATCATCATAAAATTAGGTGACATGACTTCTAGTATTACGTAATATAAAATAAATCGCTTAACTTCTTTCTGCACTAAACACGGATTTCTCTGCTTTGCTTCACCATAAAAGGGGCAGTATTTAATTTTTTTTGCATTAAACGATGCATTTACCTTTATAAAACAGTAATCACTCAATAACTCAATTTAGGATTTTTTGTAGCTTGACTGATTTTTGAAATAAACATTTCAATTATGCACCGATCATCATAAAATTAGGTGACATGATTTCTAGTATTACGTAGTATAAAATTAAACACTTAACTTCTTTTAGCATTAACCACGGATTTCTCAGCTTTGCTTCTCCATAATAGGAGGTATTTCATTTTTCTTTTTTCATTAAACGATGCATTTACCTTTATAAAACAATAATCACCCAGTAACTAAATTTTGGATTTTTTGTTTCTTGACTGGTTTTTGAAATAAACATTTCAATTATGCACCGATCATCATAAAATTAGGTGACATGACTTCTAGTATTACGTAGTATAAAATAAAACACTTAACTGCTTTCTGCACTAACCACGGATTTCTCAACTTTTCTTCACCATAATAGGAGGGCAGTATTTAATTTTTTTGCATTAAACGTTGCATTTACGTTTATGAAACAGTAATCACCCAATAACTCAATTTTTAATTGTTTGTTGCTTGACTGGTTTTTGAAATAAACGATCTAATTATGGACCGATCATCATATAATTAGGTGACATGGCTTCCAGTATTACGTAGTATAAAATAAAACAAACTTAACTTCTTTCTGCAGTAACCACGGATTTCTCAGCTTTGCTTCTCCTTAATATGGGGGCGGTATTTAATTGTTTTTGCTTTAAACGATTAATTTACCTGTATAAAACAGTAATCACCCAATAACTCAATTTTTAATTTTTTGTTGCTTGGCTGGTTTTTGAAATAAACGATCTAATTATGGACCGATCATCATAAAATTAGGTGAAATGATTTCGGTTTATTTGTGTAGATACCTATATAAATTAAACATTTATGATCTATAAAGTCTTATTTGGGGAGGACATTTGTATGGGGTCTAGGTGATATAATGGACCGATTTCAGCCAGTTTCAATAAGTTTTGTTCTTGGATCGCAAAAGAATGCATGTGCCAAATTAGATCGAAATATCTTAAAAATTGATTTACATAGACAGCCAGACAGACGGACGGACGGACATCGTTTAATCTACTAAGATAGTGATTCTGAGTCGATGGGTATAATTTAATGAACTAATATTTTTGGGCGTTGCAAACATCAGCACAAATGCATTATACCCTCATGCACTCATTGCAAAAATGCAAATATAACTGAATTTTCATATCAAAAACTGTAACATTTGCTAAAAAAAAAACGTACTTAAATATTTTAAAAAGCGTTCAAAGTGTTTTATTGGCATTTTTGTGAAGAGTGCCTGGAGGCATGCTTAAGCATTAGAGGGTTAAATATCACTGTATTGATGTACGATTCAAGCTAACATGTCTGCAATTGAAGCTAAAATATGCATTTTAAAGGAATCTTTTTCAAGCTAAATTATGGCTTTAACAAGCCCTACGATATAAGCAAAAATATGGCTAATTAAATTGCAACAATTGAATATCTAACACCTTACTTTTATACCGTCTTTATAGAGCTCTACTTAACTTATAATTGTAGATCTTTCCGGGATCTCTCAAATTTTACTTACAATCCAAGATATTTCCTTCCCAAGAAAGGAGTTTCTAAAACTCAGGCATACTTATTCTAAACAGGACTCTTCTAATTCCAATATCTTTTACACATGCAGCACGAATAACACATCCAGCTATAATGTTTACGATCCCACAGGAATAATCACTTGCAGTTGGCAAAACTTCTCTCATATATGGAAATGGAACTATTGCTGGAAAAACAAATACTGAGGCAACTACAAATAGATACAACTTGTGTGTCACATTACTAATTCCAGGCTAAAGCAAACTACTAAACACAATCTTACTCCTGTGGGTAAAATACTTGTGTGTGAGCCAGACTGCCTTTATCTTTGCATTAGTAAGCAAGCATGTCTATGCATGTTTGTGTTTGTGTTTTCAACTCTCATTGCAATCATAATCACAACAATAATAATAATAATAATCTCAAGCAAAATATTGACTAAAAAGTATGCATTGTTGAGCAGCTCATAAAATGAAGACATGCTAAACGTCAAAAAGTTTATGCAAAATTTTGCTCCACACACATAAGTATGTATTTAGTTATGAATGTTTGCATGTATGTGTATTGCAGTTTGAGCAACAACAACTATATTCTTAACCCATGTAAAAGTGTCTAAATATTACACACTCCTACAATATTTTCCAATACTTAAGTATGAACATGAACAGTGTCTAACAAAACAAATGAAAAATTTTGAAAATCAAAATTATTTTAAATACTAAAACTTAAGGATATTTAGCTACATTTATATTTGTAAAATGTTGCTATTTTTCTACCCCCAACTGTTGTTGCCACTTCTGACTAAGAACTTCTTTAGTTATCTTCTTCTTCTTAGTTTTCTTATAATATAAGAGAGCTGAGAGTATTGATGCAGGCATCTTAACTATGGCAAAGGGTGTTGTGGGTTGTGTAAAAGGAAACTATGTTTAACATAAAATATGTTTGTACATGTTGTAAAAAACTTGTTAAGTCTAATCATAAGTGTTATCTGCAACAAGACTTTCTTTACTTTACTTTAATATATAAGAGTAAAGGAAAATATTATACAAGAAAAACTATATACGTAATCTATAGAAACGAGGCACAATTTGGAAAAAAATACCATAGAATGATTAGGGCAATCATTCAACAAGGATCTCAAATAAATAGCTCCTTCTTTAGTATAAAAAACCTTACTTATCTCTGTCAATTTGTAACCTATATTTCCACTTTCATCCCTGATTTATTCATTACTAGATTGACCCGGTGCGCTTCGCTACCCCTGTCGATGTAAAAATCGGTTCAGCCGTTTAGTAATTATTGTTTAAAAACTAAAGGTACCAATTTTACCCGTTTTTCCCCCTTTTTATCCCTTTCTGGTCCAAGTATTGAAAAAATTTATAGCCTATTGACGCTTCCAAGTAAGGATCTATCTACGTTCCAAATTTCAATAAAATCGGTTCAGCCGTTTAGGCGTGATGCTCAAACAAACAAACAAACAAACAAACAAACAAACAAACAAACAAACAAACAAACAAACAAACAAACAAACAAACAAACAAACAAACAAACAAACAAACAAACAAACAAACAAACAAACAAACAAACAAACAAACAAACAAACAAACAAACAAACAAACAAACAAATAAACAAACAAACTTACAAAGACATTTATATATTTATATAGATTAAATATTTCATATAAATACAAGCAAAAGTTTTCATAATTTCAAAATGGCAAGCAAAAAATTGATTCCAACACAATCGCATCAAAAGAAATGAACAAAATTTTAAATGAATTTTAAGTTTGGTGAATTTTTTTTTCTATTAAAACTAAGGTTATTAATATAATAACATATCAATATCCCCTCGTATATCTGTTATTCTAAGACAAATCCCAGCATATTTACACATGTATGCATTTCTTCCCTCTTTATGAGTGCGTATTGAGCAAATTGGAGTGTGTTTGCATTTGAAGTTTAGAGAAAAAGATATCCAAATATTATTTGCAAAAATTATGCAAATCTTTAAAGGGCTATAAATGTTACGACAAGTTACTAAATTTTGCAAAATTATAACAGGGGAAAATATGCTGAGAAAATAAATGATTATTTGAAGTGCATAAGTAGTTAGAAGGAAGGATAAGTTGCCTTGCTAATTATAACATAGAGTAAGTTTAAGGAAGACATAAGTAAATTAAGAGTATATTTATATTTCCAACTTAGTTCTAGTTCAGTTCTAGTTCTAGTTCAGTTCTAGTTCAGGTTCTAGTTCAGGTTCTAGTTCAGGTTCTAGTTCAGTTCTAGTTCAGTTCTAGTTCAGGTTCTAGTTCAGGTTCTAGTTCAGGTTCTAGTTCAGGTTCTAGTTCAGGTTCTAGTTCAGGTTCTAGTTCAGGTTCTAGTTCAGGTTCTAGTTCAGGTTCTAGTTCAGGTTCTAGTTCAGGTTCTAGTTCAGGTTCTAGTTCAGGTTCTAGTTCAGGTTCTAGTTCAGGTTCTAGTTCAGGTTCTAGTTCAGGTTCTAGTTCAGGTTCTAGTTCAGGTTCTAGTTCAGGTTCTAGTTCAGTTCTAGTTCAGGTTCTAGTTCAGGTTCTAGTTCAGGTTCTAGTTCAGGTCCTAGTTCAGGTTCTAGTTCAGGTTCTAGTTCAGGTTCTAGTTCAGGTTCTAGTTCAGGTTCTAGTTCAGGTTCTAGTTCAGGTTCTAGTTCAGGTTCTAGTTCAGGTTCTAGTTCAGGTTCTAGTTCAGGTTCTAGTTCAGGTTCTAGTTCAGGTTCTAGTTCAGGTTCTAGTTCAGGTTCTAGTTCAGGTTCTAGTTCAGGTTCTAGTTCAGGTTCTAGTTCAGGTTCTAGTTCAGGTTCTAGTTCAGGTTCTAGTTCAGGTTCTAGTTCAGGTTCTAGTTCAGGTTCTAGTTCAGGTTCTAGTTCAGGTTCCAGTTCAGGTTCTAGTTCAGGTTCTAGTTCAGGTTCTAGTTCAGGTTCTAGTTCAGGTTCTAGTTCAGGTTCTAGTTCAGGTTCTAGTTCAGGTTCCAGTTCAGGTTCTAGTTCAGGTTCTAGTTCAGGTTCTAGTTCAGGTTCTAGTTCAGGTTCTAGTTCAGGTTCTAGTTCAGGTTCTAGTTCAGGTTCTAGTTCAGGTTCTAGTTCAGGTTCTAGTTCAGGTTCTAGTTCAGGTTCTAGTTCAGGTTCTAGTTCAGGTTCTAGTTCAGGTTCTAGTTCAGGTTCTAGTTCAGGTTCTAGTTCAGGTTCTAGTTCAGGTTCTAGTTCAGGTTCTAGTTCAGGTTCTAGTTCAGGTTCTAGTTCAGGTTCTAGTTCAGGTTCTAGTTCAGGTTCTAGTTCAGGTTCTAGTTCAGGTTCTAGTTCAGGTTCTAGTTCAGGTTCTAGTTCAGGTTCTAGTTCAGGTTCTAGTTCAGGTTCTAGTTCAGGTTCTAGTTCAGGTTCTAGTTCAGGTTCTAGTTCAGGTTCTAGTTCAGGTTCTAGTTCAGGTTCTAGTTCAGGTTCTAGTTCAGGTTCTAGTTCAGGTTCTAGTTCAGGTTCTAGTTCAGGTTCTAGTTCAGGTTCTAGTTCAGGTTCTAGTTCAGGTTCTAGTTCAGGTTCTAGTTCAGGTTCTAGTTCAGTTCTAGTTCAGTTCTAGTTCAGTTCTAGTTCAGTTCTAGTTCAGTTCTAGTTCAGTTCTAGTTCAGTTCTAGTTCAGTTCTAGTTCTAGTTCAGTTCTAGTTCAGTTCTAGTTCAGTTCTAGTTCAGTTCTAGTTCAGTTCTAGTTCAGTTCTAGTTCAGTTCTAGTTCAGTTCTAGTTCAGTTCTAGTTCAGTTCTAGTTCAGTTCTAGTTCAGTTCTAGTTCAGTTCTAGTTCAGTTCTAGTTCAGTTCTAGTTCAGTTCTAGTTCAGTTCTAGTTCAGTTCTAGTTCTGTTCTAGTTCTGTTCTAGTTCAGTTCTAGTTCAGTTCTAGTTCAGTTCTAGTTCAGTTCTAGTTCAGTTCTAGTTCAGATCTAGTTCACTTCTAGTTCTGTTCTAAAATGTTTCCTTATTTAGCTCTTTAATATATTACAATTTTTGATTTCCCCTAATATTAAATCAATAAATAAATATTTCAATTAATTAAAATGTTAAGGATGCTTTTTTTACTTTTATTAAAAATCACACCAGGTATTAGTGTTTTTTGCATATTGTTTAACAAAAAAAAACAGTGGACAAAAAACGTGAGTGATTTTTCAAATCACTTTTATATATACAATATATTTTTTTATGGTTTCTATTAAAAATCATGGCGCACACACATACAATAAAAACACACACACTCACAAGAAAAAATCCTGAACTCAATAAACACCTGTCCATATTGCAGTACGTTTTACACTGGCATATGTGCATATGTATTTGTAATTGTGTTTGTGTGAATATAACTATAAAACTCATACATTTTTTGCCATTTATATTTATTGTCAGTATATATAGATTATAATACATATACATAGCATGTTTATTCATGTACGTGTATGTAACAAGCTGTTTTACGTATCCGCTTCCGGTTTAACAGAACAACTACATTCACACAAGAGACGATGAGTAGGAAGGAGAAAGAGCAACAAAATACCAGGTTATATTTGTATGACCATCATTGAAAAGCTTAACTTGCATATGCGACATATGCAAATTACATTTTAAAAAGTAAATCCGACAGTTGCTGCAGCATCACACAAACACAGATACTCTCACACACACACACACAAATACACACATAGTTATGTCTACCTTGAACAACAGCAGCAGCAGCAATATGAAATTAAATCAAATATATAGAAAAAATAAATAAATGTGGACAAAAGCGGGTTATAAAGAGACCAAAAAAAGGTTGAGGAGTGGGAAAAAGAGCTTGAGGATTTAAGTAGGAATACTAAAGAGGATAAGTTGTGTAAATGTATAAGCGTGTGTGTGTGTGTGTGAAAGTATGTGTTTGTGTGTTAAAATGTTACTTGTGGCAAATTTTAAACGTTTTGAAAATTGTTAAAACACACACACTCATGTTCAAATATGTATGCAAATATTTAAATAATGCTACAAATGAGACCATCTAATACCAGAACTAGAACTGAAATCGTACTGAACTCGAACCTGAACTAGGACCTGAACTAAAACCTGAACTAGAACCTGAACAAAGACCTGAACTAGAATCTGAACCAGGACTTGAACTAAGACCTGAACTGGAACCTGAACTAGAACTAGAATCTCAACTGGAACATGAACTAGAACCAGACCTAGAACTTGAACTAGAACCTGACCAACATTTCTCCATTGGTCACATTACACCTTTCAAAAACTCTTACCTACTAAAGCATGTAGAAAAAAATCCCTTGATAAAATCATAGAGTAGCTACACAGCGACAGCCCTACCAAAAGAGAAAGAAACGAAGCAAACATCGGTTGCCAGGATATTGTAACAAGTAGATGAAAACAGAAAAGTCATATGATTTAAATACAACAACAAAACAAAAAAGATTACGTCCATATACATTTTACTCATGCTGTTCTTCATCATCATTCTTCTTTAGTTAAAGCTGATGATGTCTATATCACTTTACTTTAGATATACTCATACTCGGGCACTTCCAGAGTCCTTTCTCTATATAGTACACATATCAATAAATGAATGCAAGTGTGTAAGAGTAAGCTCATCTACAACAAAACTGAATGGTCGGTGGAGAGGAGTGAGTGGTGTCGGTGGAGAGGAGTGAGTGGTTTATGCAGTTTGCTTTGCTGCCCTTGGTGTCATATGAAAATTAAAATATAACAAAAAAAAAGAAATATATATATTGAAGATGAAAAAAGAAAATATTGTAACTGTGTGTGCTTCAAGCATGAGCTGAGATTATCCGGAAAGTTCAATTAAAATTCAATCTGTGTAAGCTTATGCACACATACAGACAACCATGTAAACAGATGTACACGTACACATATATAAATTTACTCACTAGAAGTGCCAACAACAATGCAACACAGACACACACACACACGGAGTGTAGCACAGTTGGCATGCATCGAGTATTTAGTAGAAAATATCAGAATATAGTGTGTCACTATATAATCGTAAAGTATACATTGTTGTATTGCAGTGAGAGTGGAGAAGGGTCAATCATTACATTTCCAAGCCAGTGAAAAGGGCAAAAATCAAAATATGAAAGAGTGAAAACATGTTTTAGACACTTCTAAAATGTTTAGTTTTTATGTTTAAAGGCACAAATCAATGAAAAGTATTAAAAACATTACAATAAATTACAATTTTCTTAAATAAAAAAGCTAATTTTTAATTCAACATTTCATTGAAGAAAAACAAATTTTCAAAAAAGCTTTACTTAAAAAATATTTCATATTTTTTACAAAAAAAAAAAAAAAAAAAAAAACTTTTCACTGAAAAAGCTTTTTTATTTTTTTTTAATAAAACATTTTTCTTGTTACTAAACAAGGGAAATATGTTTTTTTTTTTCAAAACAGCTTTTCTAGAAATATTGTATATGCACGAAAAGCTTTTTTATAAAAAATATGATTTTTACAAAAAGTTTATTTGTAAATTTTTTCACAAAAAAAAAAAAAAATTAAAAGCTTTTTTATAAAAAAATAAAATATTTTCACAAAAAACATTTTTATAAAAAATTCATAGTTGTTTTCAGCATAAAAGCTTATTTTATAAAAAAGCTTTTCTTAAATTTGTTCAACTAAAAAAGCTTTATTAACAAGTAAGAAAGTATAGTGGTCATGACTATATGATAATCTACACCGAGTACATCATTATAAACACTTTTAAAATGTATATGTATGATATGATATGACTTTTTTATACAAGTATCGATTTTCGGAAGTGGCCCTTACATGGGAGCTATGACTTATTATGGACCGATCGTCACAAAATTTGGTGGCATGATTTGAGTATAGATGAAAGTTATTTGTGTTGAATTTTATTTGGATGCTAACATATATTTCAGAGAACCGATCGGTACTAAATATGGTAGTGAGAGTTCAGCTTATATAAAAATTATTTGTGTTGAATTTGGTTTAGATATCTATATAATTAAGATATTTATGAGAGCTTAACTATTTTCAGTATGGAGCTATGAAAAATAATGGACCGATTCTAACCAAATAGACTTTGTCCTTGGAACAATAGAATAGTTTCTGCCAACTTTTGTCGAATTGTCTTTGAAATTGCGATCTGTACATTGGATGCACGGACGGTCAGACGGACATCGCTTAATCGACTCAGAAAGTGATCCTAAGCAGAGACAATATTTTTGCACGTTACAAACATCTGCACTAACCCAATATACAAATTGTCTTCATTACGTAATGGATTTTCACTGAAAAAGCTTTTTCAATAAATTTATCATTTTGAAAGCTTTTTCAACAAACAAGTTTTTTTTGCTAAAATGTTTCATTAATCTCATTAAAGAGCTTTTCTCATTTCGAAAGCTTTTTCAACAAACAAGTTATTTTTGCTAAAAAAGCTTTTTCATAAAAGAGTTACTTCAATTTTAATAAAAACAAAAAATTTCGAAAACCATTTAATAAAAATTTATAAAAAACTATTTTTACAAAAACGTTGTTACTAAATCTCTTTCAATAAATATTTTAATAAAAAAAAAACTTCTGAAAAAAATTGTTGTTGAAAAAATATTTCGCTATATCTTGTTTGCTGGAAAAGCTTTCTTAATAATGAAAGCATTTAATTGAAAAAATAAGTTTAATAAAAAAGCTTTCACAGATAAAATGGTTTTTATTTTTTAAATAACAAATCGTTATACCTGTAAAAGCTTTTTTATTCAAATTATTTTTTCAATTAAATGCTTTTTTATCAAGAAAGCTTTTTCAAAAAACAAACTTTTTTCCAAAAAAAAAGCGAAATATTTTTTCAACAAAAATTTATTTTCACAGAAAATATTTTTATATAAAAAACATTAAAAAAAAAGATGAAAAAAAAGATGAAAAAAAAAGTGAAATATTTTTTCAACAAAAAATTTTTTTCAGAAGCTTAAACAAATTTTTTTTATTAAAATGTTGATTGAAAGAGATTTAGTAACAGCGTTTTTTATATAAAAAACATAAAAAACGATTGTACAAGCTGTAAAGAATAATGCTTTTGTCAAAAATCTTTCACTAATATTATAGTATTATATTTTTTTCATTATTATAAATATTTTTGAAGGCTTCATTTGTAGATCAAGAAATATAAGTATTAAAAAAAATTCGTCCTTAAAGTAAAACTAAAATAACACAATCAGAAAAGCTTTAAATACAAAAGCTTTTTCAAAACAGATTTAAACAATTATCAGTTAAGAACTTACTTGATTTCTTAAATTAATTATGCTATAATTTGTATAAAAAAATCAGTTATTAAAGTAAAATCTTAATTAACAAAAAACATGAAAACTTTAGGTACAAAAGCTTTTTTAATGCCATTCACAATTAAGATTGTAGTAAGCAATTGAAATAATCATAATAAAAACAGCTTTTCAATAAAAGCTTTTGCAAAATTTCCTGCTAATAACTAAAATAAATCTTTAATAAATCTTTAATATAAATAATCACTAAAAAAATAGGCAAGCTTTTAAAATTCTTATTTATTTTCTTAGAAACTGATTCAATTCCTTCTTAGCTCTGCTGTCCTGTTACAATTTATTGTTAAATGCACTAGTATAGTTTTTTTTTTTATTTTTTATAAATTAAATTCTCTAGAGTCTGATCAAAAAGTAGAGACGAGTCAGTTGCACAGACTATTTTATTTTATTATTTTATTTTGGAAATGCATTTAAAAGATATTTATATACATACAGACAAATAACCAAAAAAAAAATTAAGCTCTCTATACGTTTATGCAAAACGTCATGTATGCAGACACGAAACCCTCAGATAAAACCAGGATATTGAACACTACAGAACAGTAAAAGCTTTAAGGAAAGGAATGAAATTTGTAAAACATATCCGAGCTTTTTTAGGTTATTTGTTATTAATGCTACTGTTTTTCTTTTGTATAAATTTCGATGGTGTTTTGTTTGATTTCTGTGAAGTTTTTATAGAGTATTTACATTTGGTCGTTGAGTGTAATATACGGATATCCTCAGTGTTTTTTTTTTTTTTTTTTTGTAGAAGTTGTAGAGTGTGGCTTATTTATATTGAAAAGTCATTACAATTCAACTTCTCTACAAAGGTATTTTAATGTATTTCTTTCCACTGCTCTCCATATGTATTTATTTTGTTTTTATTTAAATATATTCTTTGGTTTGAGCAAAGAAAACTATTTTAATTAAAAAAAAAAAATCTTTGAAAATTAAATTTTCTTTTTCTGATTTAAATTAAAATAAATTCTTAAGTGAGAATTATAACAGTAGTGTTAAAGTATACAGCCTCGATGGCGCAGTAGGCAGCGCGTAAGTCTCATAATCTTAAGGTCGTGAGTTCGAGCCTCACTCGGGGCAGTGATTTTTTTGTTTAAATTTTCTTTAAATTATTTATTAAATATTAGAACTAAATTTAATATAAAAAAAAATGTAATAATTCCCTTTTTAATATTTGTTAAGCATTTTCGTTGTTTTCTACCTTTGTTGACATAATCAGCTTAAAATCATCTTTTTAACAAACGACTGCAAAAGGGCCAGCCATATTTAAACAATATTGTATTGGGAAAAAAGGCCAAAGTATTTAAATTCTGTTTTGTTTTTTTTTTTTTTTTTTGTATTTCTTTCATTCATCTTCTTTTATTAAAATCAAAACCTTTTGTTGTTTTTTTTTTTGTTATGAGGCCCACATGAAAGGCCTACAGATTTAGAATAAAAGAAGTGGTAGAGGAGGTAAAAAAAAAAATCAATTAAATTAAAATCTACTTTACCTTTCAAATACGTAGGTAGCTGCTATACTATAACCTTAATAATAACAATAAAAGCCACAAAAACAAAAACAACAACAAGAATTTTGCACAGATATACTAAATTTAGATAATAAAGTTTTTTGTTGTGTAAATTGTGTAAAAACTAAAGAAAAATTATTGGTTAGAAGAAAAAAGGGGCTTTTGGGGAGCTTGCATGAAGTTAGAGAAAACTCTTTATGGGGATGATAATAAATACTTTTGTGTATGTAATTTTAAAGCTATCTCTGCAATACTTCAAAAGAAATATTGCCTCTTTTGTAGCAAAAATATACTTTTACAAGGCCTCAAATAAATTATAGAACTAATATAGAAGTTTATGCTAAGCAGATCCCTCAGGCATAAATTCTTGATTGTAGCCTTTGAAAGTCAGACATGTTGGTTCAAAAATTGTTGAGATATAAGCCAAAGACTGCTACTGTTCCAAGAAATGACTTATTTTATAAAAGTCGCTGGCTTTAAAGAATCACTACATCAACAATAAAGCTCTATTTCGACAGACAAATTATTAATTTCTTAAAGAAATCATTCATTAAAAAAATAAAGAATAATGCTACATCTTCAATTTCTACTCTTTTAAGGGATGGCCAATCATTCACTGACCCGATTGATAAAGCCAACCTGAATTATTTGCAAATAATTCGAACCTACCGGAAAGCAATCAACTACAAGCCGAGCTCGAGGGAGTATCAGTAACTATGCCGAATATATTCTTTCCTGTTCACGCAGTTAAAAAGGTTTTAGCGGCTCCAACATAAACAAGTGGTTTAAAATGGTTTAAAAATAGGTGAAGAAATCGATGTACTTAGTTGCAATTCTTGGCTTGATTTTCCATCTTACTTCTCGCACTCTTATCGAATTTAATCTTTGAAAGCATAAAATTACAATTAAAACAAAAATGACTTAATATCAAACAACAAAAAGGACAACATCGACAATTCTAACAATCCTTTTTGGCAAAAAAAAAAAACAAATCTTGATACCAAAATGAGTTTTAATTCAGGCATAAAGAAAAATCAAATGAGAAGAAAAGGTGTTGAAAACAACATTTAATAATAGTAACAATAATAGTAGTGTAAAATGGCAAACAACAACAAATAAAACGAAAACGAACAAAAAAAAAAACTATGGTTGAAAATTATCAAAACCATTTGCTAGTCTCAGCCCCTATTATTATGCAAATTGTTTTGACACCTAAGCTGCCTGAAAGTATACTTCAAAACATTTGCACAAAAACAAAAGCACTACTATACAATATGTATTAAACAAACAGTTACCAGGTTTTTTCCACACACACACACACAAAAAGATCAAATCCTAAACATTTAAACAAAAAAAAAAAGGCTTAGGAAAAAACCCTTTCTACTCTCTGACTGACTGACTGGCTGGCACTTTAAATAGTATTCATTTGCACTCTTTTTGTGGAAATTAAACAATTTTAATCCTTAATGGTTTTTGTTTTTGTTTGTGTGAACAACAAAATCGAAGACAAAATGTTTATGGTGTACAGTACTGTAGTGTTAGCAAGTGGTGTAGGAGTTGAAGGGGTGGTTTAGTTTAGGGGCTTTAATGTTTAAAGGGCTATTGTTGTAAATAATAATTAACTGTTTTTGTAGTCGTTGTTGTGGTCATGATAACGTATTAGACATGTGGTTGGGAGAACAGTTATAATTACATTTACTATATTTTGTTAAGGGTATTTTGTTAAAAGGAGTTATTTGAAATAAAAGAATAAAAAATCTTTGTCATATTTAGTACCTTTTTATTGAAATGTTTATTCAAGGACAAATTTGTTATTCTGGCATCTTTTTAAAATCCCCTTTTCATTAAAATTCAATATATTTCATTTATCCATTTTTGGTAACAAAAGAGCTGTATGTGTTCAATTGTTTGTAGCTCAACAAAAATAACTGTAATGTTTGAAAAAAAATTTAGATTTTTCTAAACAAAGGAGTCTTTAACAAAATTTTGAAAAGTATTTACAAAATAAGTCACAAAAACTTTTAATGATTTGTTTAGGGCGAAATCTAAATATTTTCTCATGACTCATTAATACACTGAGAACACCCTACTTGAATAATGTAAAATTTAAGCTTATATATTCACAAAATACTCAAAATCTCTTTTAAATGTTGCTAAAAAATAACTTGTTTTTGTATATTTTTTTATAGTATTCAGACAAATAACATTTTCTACAAACTTTTTTAAAAGCAGTTTGTAGTACTTTACTACAATACACCAAAATTCGAATTATTTTCATGATTTTCTATAAAGTTTTAAAAAAGTACTTTTTTTAAACATTTAAAAAAAGTAGTAGTAGAACTATTTTGTATAATTTGAACAATTTTGTATAATTTTCACAAAAATACTTAAATAATTCAATATTTTTTATTATTTTATGAATCTGAAAACATTCAAAAAAAGGTCGTTTTTCTACTACCTTTTTCTAAATTCCGGTTTTAGTACTTTTTTACAATACAATATATAATTTTTTTAGCAAAACTCTAAAATAAGTGATTTTTTTATAATTTCACTCAAATTTTAAAAAAGTACTTTTTCTACTACTATTTTAAATGCTTGGATTTCAATAGTTTTTAGCAAAATTCAAACATAAATAAGTGTTTTCTAAATGAATTCCCAAAATCTATTGAAAAAGTTCTTGTACTTCATTTTAAGTATTTATCAAAAAGTTTAAATAAGCATTTTTTTAATAATTTAACAAATATTTTGGAATAGTACTTTTTCTACTACCAAATTTAGTACTTTTTTAAAAAGTACTTTTCAAACATTTAAAAAAAAAAGTAGTAGTAGTAGAACTATTTTGTATAATTTTCACAAAAATCTTAAATAATTCATTATTTTTTATAATTTTATGAATCTGAAAACATTCAGCAAAAGTAGTTTTTCTACTAACTTTTTCTAAATGCCGGTTTTTGTACTTTTTTACAAAATAATACATAATTTGTTACATGTTTTCATGATACGGACTATTTTCAGGATTCTATAAAATTAGCGAAAATTTATAAAAAAAAAAAAACGTATGTACTCATATACCACTTTTTTAAAATTAAGATTTTATCTTATTTTAAAATTTTTTTTTTTAGTATGTATCAAAAAGTTATAGAAAATGTACTTATATTTCGCAAAATTTCAATAAGAATTTAACAAATATTTTAAAAAAGTACTTTTTCCACTACTATTTTAAAAGTCCGGATTCTAGCAAAATTCCTATATATTTAATGCTTTTCTTAATTAATTCTTAATAACAATTGTAATATCTTAAATTTCGAAGCATTTTGAAAATAGTACTTTTACTACATTTTAAGTATTTATCAAAAAGTTATAGAAAAAGTACTTATATTTCGCAAAATTTAAAAATAAAATATTTTTTTTAGAATTTAACAAAAAAATTTTAAAAAGTATTTTTTCTACTACTAAGCTAAGTTCAAACATATTTGATGCTTCTCATAATTAAATCTTAATAACAATTGTAATACTATAAATTTGGAAGCATTTTGAAAATAGTACTTTTACTACATTTTAAGTATTTATCAAAAACTTATAGAAAAAGTAGTTATATTTCACAAAATTTAAATATAAGCATTTTTTTTATAATTTATCAAATAATTTTAAAAAGTACTTTTTCTACTACTATTTTAAAAGTCCAGATTTTAGTACTTTTTAGATAAATTCAAACATACCTGATACTTCTGTTAATTAAATCAATTGTAATGTCCTAAATTTGGGAGCATTTTGAAAATAGTGCTTTTACTACATTTTAAGTATTTATCAAAAAGTTATAAACAAGTACTTATATTTCGCAAAATTTAAAATAATTTATTTTTGTTTTTAGAATTTCACAAAAATTTAAAAAGTACTTTTTCTACTACTATTTTAAAAGTCCAGATTTTAGTAAGTTTTAGCAAAATACCAACCTATTTTATGATTTTCTTAATTTATTCTTAATAACAATTGTAATATCTTAAATTTGGGGACATTTTGAAAATAGTACTTTTACTACAGTTTTAGTATTTATCAAAAAGTTATAGAAAATTTTCGCAAAATTTAAAAATAAAATATTTTTTTAGAATTTAATAGAAAATTTAAAAGAGTACTTTTTCTACTACTATTTTAAAAGTCCCGATTTCAGTACTTTTTAGCTAAATTCAAACATATTTGATGCTTCTCTTAGTTAAATCTTAATAACAATTGTAATATCTTCAATTTGGGAGCCATTTGGAAAATAGTACTTTTATTACATTTTTAGTATTTATCAAAAACTAACAGAAAAAGTATTTATTTTTCGCAAAATTTAAAAATAAAATGTTTTTTGTAGAGTTTAACAAAAATGTAAAAAAGTACTTTTTCTGCTACTATTTTAAAAGTCCAGATTTTAGTACTTTTCAGTAAAATTTAAACATATTTTATGATTTTCATAATTAATTCTTTATAACAATTGTAATATCTTCAATGAAAATAGTACTTTTTCTACATTTTAAGTATTTATCAAAAAGTTATAGAAAAAGTGCTTATTTTTCGCAATATTTAGAATTTAAAAAAAAAATTAAAAAGTACTTTTTCTACTACTATTTTAAAAGTCCAGATTTTAGTACTTTTTAGCAAAATTCCTACCTATTTTAAGATTTTCTTAATTTATTCTTAATAACAATTGTAATATCTTCAATTTGGGAGCATTTTGAATATAGTACTTTTACTACATTTTAAGTATTTATCAAAAAGTTATAGAAAAAGTTCATATATTTCGCAAATTTTAAAAATAAAATATTTTTTTTAGAATTTAACCGAAAATTTAAAAAAGTACTTTTTCTACTACTATTTCAAAAGTCCAAATTTCAGTACTTTTTAGCTAAATTCCAACATATTTTATGCATTTCTTAATTTATTCATATTAACAATTGTAATATCTTAAATTTGGGAGCCATTTGAAAGTAGTACTTTTACTACATTTTAAGTATTTATCAAAAAGTTAAAGAAAAAGTGCTTCTATTTCGCAAAATTTAAAATAATTTAATTTTTTTTTTAGAATTTAACAAAAATTTCAAAAAGTACTTTTTCTACTACTATTTTAAAAGTCCAGATTTTAGTACTTTTTAGCTAAATTCAAACATATTTGATGCTTCTCTTAGTTAAATCTTAATAACAATTGTAATATCTTAAATTTCGGAGCATTTTGAAAATAGTACCTTTACTATATTTTAAGTATATATCAAAAAGTTATAGAAAAAGTATTTATTTTTCGCAAAATTTTAAAATAAATTTTTTTATGGAATTGAACAAACATTTTAAAAAAGTACTTTTTCTAATACTAATTTAAAAGTCCAGATTTTATTACTTTTTAGCTAAATTAAAATATATTTCATGTTCTCTTAATTAAATCTTGATACAAATTGTAATATCTTAAATTGAGGAATATTTTGAATATAGTACTTTTACTTCATTTTAAGTATTTATCAAAAAATTGTAGAAAAAGTACTTATATTTCTCAAAATTTAAAAATAAAATTTTTTTTTTAGAATTTAACAAACATTTTAAAAAAAGGACTTTTTCTACTACTATTTTAAAAGTCCAGATTTTAGTACTTTTTAGCAAAATTCTAACAAAATCTAACTTATTTTTCGTAAAATTTTAAAATAAAAGATGTTTTTTTTTTAGAATTTAACAAATATTTTAAAAAGTACTTTTTCTACTACTATTTTAAAAGTCCAGATTTCAGTACTTTTTAGCAAAATTCAAAAACTGTTATGTTTTTCTTAATTAATTCTTAATAATAATTGTAATATCTTTAATTTTGGAGCATTTGGAAAATAGTACTTTTACTACATTTTTATTATTTATCAAAAAGTTATAGAAAAAGTAATTATATTTCGCAAAATTTAAAAATAAAATGTTTTTTTTAGAATTTAACCAAATATTTTAAAAAAGTACTTTTTTTACTACTATTTTAAAAGTCTAGATTTTAGTACTTTTTAGTTAAATTCAAACATATTTGATGCTTTTATTAATTAAATCTTAATAACAATTGTAATATCTTCAATTTGGAGCATTTGGAAAATAGTACTTTTACTACATTTTAAGTATTTATCACAACGTTATAGAAAAAGTGCTTATTTAAAAATAAAATATTTTTTTAGAATTTAACAGAAAATTAAAAAAAGTACTTTTTCAACTACTATTGTAAAAGTCCAAAGTTTAGTATTTTTTAGCCAAATCCCAACATAGTTTATGCTTTTCTTAATTAATTCTTACTAACAATTGTAATATCTTTAATTTTGGAGCATTTGGAAAATAGTACTTTTACTACATTTTTATTATTTATCAAAAAGTTATAGAAAAAGTAATTATATTTCGCAAAATTTAAAAATAAAATGTTTTTTTTAGAATTTAACCAAATATTTTAAAAAAGTACTTTTTTTACTACTATTTTAAAAGTCCAGATTTCAATACTTTTTAGCTAAATTCAAACATTTTTGATGCTTTCTTAATTAAATCTTAATAACAATTGTAATATCTTAAATTTAACAAAAATTTAAAAAAGCATTTTGAAAATAGTACTTTTACTACACTTTTAGTATTTATCAAAAAGTTATAGAAAAAGTACTTATTTTTCGCAAAATTGAAAAATAAAATATTTTTTTTAGAATTTAACAAAAATTTTAAAAAGTACTTTTTCTACTACTATTTTAAAAGTCCAGATTTCAGTACGTTTTAGCTAAATTCAAATATATTTGATGCTTTTCTGAATTAAATCTAAGAATCTATTGTAGTGTACCTTAAGATTTGTGGACATATATGTTCCTCATTCTGCTGCTAACTCATTGGGCACATTAAACTTGTTATTTCATTTAAACTTTATTATAATCAATAATTATTAAAAAAATAAATTTTGACCAAAAAAAAATTCCTTTATCTCCCCGACGGGGAATTGAACCCCGGTCTCCCGCGTGACAGGCGGGGATACTGACCACTATACTATCGAGGATGGTTATTTTAAAGCCAAACAAAAACCGTTGTTGAAGTACTTACAGGTATTACAAAATTTTACATATTTTTAATTAAATATAGAATTTGTTTTATTACAAAACCATTTATGTAGTTCTTTTTTGATAAATTTAAAGGTTCAAATTGTTTTTGGTTTTAATTAACTTAAAAAAAATAAAAATTTTTGGCATTTTATTCATAACAGTTTCGCAAGGAAAGTGTAAAAAAATCCCCTATAAAATCATCAAAAGCAACAAGAGCCAAACTGTTGAGGTAAAAAACAAATTGTTACAAATTTTGTTGAAGAAAAAATTTATAAATTTTCATGTAAATTCATGTATTGATTACCCATAAGCTCGTTTTTATGGTTTTTTGTTGCCTAGTACATATACATATGTTTTTAATAAAACAATTTAACAAACGGATAAATATAGTTATAACAAGATTGTTTGGTTTATATTGCAAATTTTATATATAATTTTTTGAATATATGGGTTTAATATGGGTTAATATGTATGCTATTGGCTCGTTTTTACACAGTGGGTGTTTTTCTTTTATTTTATTTTCATTTAATGCCATGTGTTATTGTGAGTATCCAAAGACTTTTTAAATGCAGAAAATATGTCAATTTAAGGGGTCTGCAAACGCATTAAAACAATATTAAAAACAATTTTATTTTAATATGTTAATTAACAGAAAAGTATATATGTGTAATGGTCTACAACCATATCCAAGCATATACGAATATTGTATTAAAAAGTATTGAAATTAAATGAAATGTCCTTAGCAGTTTTTTGGATTTAAAGGCGTTAGTTGTAAGTAATCGAACAAACACAGCAAATTAACATACCTACAGCTTTTATTTTAATTTCAGTGTATTAATTAAGAAACATAAGTATTTGTTACAGATATTTCAATTAAAAAATTGTTTTATTTTAAAGGAAAAGAAAAACATAAGTCCTTGAATTTAACAATAAGTTGATTTAATATTTTTAATTCCATAAACTTTCCAGCCAGTTTGGATTTTTGTCCCCTATTTAAACTTTAATTCCGAGATTTCTTTGTTTCCTTCATGACTTAACTTTTACATAAAACTTTAAGCATCAACTAGTTTCGTTCAAAGCTTTATTTTTAATTGATTGGTTTATTTCCATAAAACTTTAAGCTTTCATTCATTTTTCAAAAAAACAACTTTATTTCCCATCACACATTTAAGCTTTGTTTTATAAACCTTTGATAAAATTGAAAATTGTTAGCTTTCTGTTTCCTTTAAGATTTTTTATTTCCATAAAACTTTAAGCTCTCCTTATAAGCTCACAAAGCTTTATATCCAATCACTTCCTTAAGCTTACATTTAAGCTTTAATTCTTAGCTTATTTTGCTTTCCTTTACATTTCAATATTGATTTTCAACTTCATTTCAAATCTGTTTGAAATTTATACTTAAGAACAGAAATCAATTCGTTTTTCTTTAGATTATTTTTCACTTGAGAGCATTTCATTCCCTTTCATTATTTTTCTCTCTTAAACATCGACCGACAATATTGAAATAAAATAGTAATAGAACAACTAACGTAAAGTATAGAAACCCGTTAAAAATAACAATGAAATAAAAATAGAACGAAAACAAATAACAAACGAGTGGCAAAAACAAATCTAATTGAAAACCAAACGGAAAAACTTTTTCAATTAAAATGCAAACACAAGTGTGAAAATGCCGCAATAGACCATCATGGAAAATAGAAAACAAAACAAAAAAAAAACAACGCAAGGAAAACAGTAGCAGGCAGCAAGGAGTACAAGTGCTGTGCTAGTGGTTAAAATATAAAAAAAAAAAATAGAAAAGTATTTATAGGAAATCCTTTATATACAGGAAGTAAGAGAAAGATAATTCAAAACATAGAGACACCTCAAATACACACGCAGTCTCATGCACTGGTTCAGTTAAAAACACCAATAAATGAATAAATAAAGCAACCCGCTAGTACTACTTGTGGCAAGGTACCACTTTATGCCAACAGACTGGTGTGTCACTGTTCCAAATATTATAATATCCCCATAGTACACAAATAGAGATAGTAGTATATATATAACGTTGAATTCATTGACCAATTAGGATTAGTGAAATTCGTGAATTCGTTGACCAATTAGGACGAATACAATTCAACGATATGTAAAGATCGTTGCAAATATTCACTACTTACAACTGGTGAAATGACTGACCCTTTGTAATCTAAGTGAGGAGGTCAAATACCAAATCCTAGGATAGCAATATGCTATTATTGTAACAGTTCTACTAACTACTTGTCGAGAGTTCTTACCTGAGAAATACAATTTCGGTTAATCAGCTGTCGCTTAGTTGAAAATCTTAGGCCGAGTGAGACTCGGGTTGTGGGACCTACTAAAGTAATCAGTCTCCCCAGATCCGCCGGGTTTAGTTTCCATTTTTATTAGTATATGTAATTGTATGTATAAATGATTGTGTTTCTGTAGTTGCTTTGAATTTAAATGTAGGTTAGAAATTGTGATGAAGTTGTATAAAATGTTTAACCATCATCCGGTCAGTGGTAAAAAGGGAAATAAATTGTTGTTTTAAGAAAATAAAAACAACTTAAATCGAATTAAAATAGTACAGAGCAAAAGCTGCATACAGCAAAATTATAACATATTTTAGAAAACAGGAAATATAAATGTAAGAAATGATAAGTTTTATTATAAGCAACAGCAACTAATACATATATGTTTTACTAAAACCTTGAATCCATAAATTGTCAATAATGATAATCTGAGTTTTGTATGTACTGGATGGTACACATAGCTTTAATATATGTTTTTTATATTTTTCAATAAAATGCAGCAAAATATGTCCGGCAACTTAATTCCCAATCAGTCAAAAACATAAATAATAATCTAAGTTTTATAAAAGTTTCTAGTTCAGGTTCTGTTCCAGGCTCTAGTTCTAGTTCAGATTCCAGTTCAGGTTCTAGTTCAGGTTCTAGTTCAAGTTCTAGTTCAGGTTCCAGATTAGGTTCTAGTTCAGGTTCCAGATTAGGTTCTAGTTCAGGTTCTAGTTCATGTTCTAGTTCAGGTTCACGTTTTAGTTCAGGTTCTAGTTCAGGTTCTAGTTCAGGTCCTTGTTCAGGTTCTAGTTTTGGTTCTAGTTCAGGTTCTAGTTCAGGTTCTAGTTCAATTCTAGTTCAGGTCTAGTTTATGTTCTAGTTCAGGTTCTAGTTCAGTTCTAGTTCAGTTCTAGTTCAGTTCTAGTTCAGTTCTAGTTCAGTTCTAGTTCAGTTCTAGTTCAGTTCTAGTTCAGTTCTAGTTCAGTTCTAGTTCAGTTCTAGTTCAGTTCTAGTTCAGTTCTAGTTCAGTTCTAGTTCAGTTCTAGTTCAGTTCTAGTTCAGGTTCTAGTTCATGTTCTAGTCCAGGTTCTAGTTCAGGTTCTAGTTCAGGTTCTAGTTCAGGTTCTCATTCAGGTTCTAGTTCAGGTTCTAGTTCAGGTTCTAGTTCAGGTTCTAGTTCAGGTTCTAGTTCAGGTTCTAGTTCAGGTTCTAGTTCAGGTTCTCATTCAGGTTCTCAATCAGGTTTTAGTTCAGGTTCTAGTTCAGGTTCTAGTTCAGGTTCTAGTTCAGGTTTTAGTTCAGTTCTAGTTCAGTTCTAGTTCAGTTCTAGTTCAGTTCTAGTTCAGTTCTAGTTCAGTTCTAGTTCAGTTCTAGTTCAGTTCTAGTTCAGTTCTAGTTCAATTCTAGTTCAGTTCTAGTTCAGTTCTAGTTCAGTTCTAGTTCAGTTCTAGTTCAGTTCTAGTTCAGTTCTAGTTCAGTTCTAGTTCAGTTCTAGTTCAGTTCTAGTTCAGTTCTAGTTCAGTTCTAGTTCAGTTCTAGTTCAGTTCTAGTTCAGTTCTAGTTCAGTTCTAGTTCAGTTCTAGTTCAGTTCTAGTTCAGTTCTAGTTCAGTTCTAGTTCAGTTCTAGTTCAGTTCTAGTTCAGTTCTAGTTCAGTTCTAGTTCAGTTCTAGTTCAGTTCTAGTTCAGTTCTAGTTCAGTTCTAGTTCAGTTCTAGTTCAGTTCTAGTTCAGTTCTAGTTCAGTTCTAGTTCAGTTCTAGTTCAGTTCTAGTTCAGTTCTAGTTCAGTTCTAGTTCAGTTCTAGTTCAGTTCTAGTTCAGTTCTAGTTCAGTTCTAGTTCAGTTCTAGTTCAGTTCTAGTTCAGTTCTAGTTCAGTTCTAGTTCAGTTCTAGTTCAGTTCTAGTTCAGTTCTAGTTCAGTTCTAGTTCAGTTCTAGTTCAGTTCTAGTTCAGTTCTAGTTCTAGTTCAGTTCTAGTTCAGTTCTAGTTCAGTTCTAGTTCAGTTCTAGTTCAGTTCTAGTTCAGTTCTAGTTCAGTTCTAGTTCAGTTCTAGTTCAGTTCTAGTTCAGTTCTAGTTCAGTTCTAGTTCAGTTCTAGTTCAGTTCTAGTTCAGTTCTAGTTCAGTTCTAGTTCAGTTCTAGTTCAGTTCTAGTTCAGTTCTAGTTCAGTTCTAGTTCAGTTCTAGTTCAGTTCTAGTTCAGTTCTAGTTCAGTTCTAGTTCAGTTCTAGTTCAGTTCTAGTTCAGTTCTAGTTCAGTTCTAGTTCAGTTCTAGTTCAGTTCTAGTTCAGTTCTAGTTCAGTTCTAGTTCAGTTCTAGTTCAGTTCTAGTTCAGTTCTAGTTCAGTTCTAGTTCAGTTCTAGTTCAGTTCTAGTTCAGTTCTAGTTCAGTTCTAGTTCAGTTCTAGTTCAGTTCTAGTTCAGTTCTAGTTCAGTTCTAGTTCAGTTCTAGTTCAGTTCTAGTTCAGTTCTAGTTCAGTTCTAGTTCAGTTCTAGTTCAGTTCTAGTTCAGTTCTAGTTCAGTTCTAGTTCAGTTCTAGTTCAGTTCTAGTTCAGTTCTAGTTCAGTTCTAGTTCAGTTCTAGTTCAGTTCTAGTTCAGTTCTAGTTCAGTTCTAGTTCAGTTCTAGTTCAGTTCTAGTTCAGTTCTAGTTCAGTTCTAGTTCAGTTCTAGTTCAGTTCTAGTTCAGTTCTAGTTCAGTTCTAGTTCAGTTCTAGTTCAGTTCTAGTTCAGTTCTAGTTCAGTTCTAGTTCAGTTCTAGTTCAGTTCTAGTTCAGTTCTAGTTCAGTTCTAGTTCAGTTCTAGTTCAGGTTCTAGTTCATGTTCTAGTCCAGGTTCTAGTTCAGGTTCTAGTTCAGGTTCTAGTTCAGGTTCTCATTCAGGTTCTAGTTCAGGTTCTAGTTCAGGTTCTAGTTCAGGTTCTAGTTCAGGTTCTAGTTCAGGTTCTAGTTCAGGTTCTAGTTCAGGTTCTAGTTCAGGTTCTCATTCAGGTTCTCAATCAGGTTTTAGTTCAGGTTCTAGTTCAGGTTCTAGTTCAGGTTCTAGTTCAGGTTTTAGTTCAGGTTCTAGTTCAGGTTCTCATTCAGGTTCTCATTCAGGTTCTAGTTCAGGTTCTAGTTCAGGTTCTAGTTCAGATTCTAGTTCAGGTTCTCATTCAGGTTCTCATTCAGGTTTTAGTTCAGGTTCTAGTTCAGGTTCTAGTTCAGGTTCTAGTTCAGGTTCTCATTCAGGTTCTCATTCAGGTTCTAGTTCAGGTTCTAGTTCAAGTTCTAGTTCAGGTTCAGCTTCTCATTCAGGTTCTAGTTTAGCTTACATTTTATTTCTAGTTCAGTTCTGAATCAAATTTATTTTGAATCTATGAAAACAATGCTACATTCAAATGAACATTAACTCTAGTTCTCTAAAACAAAGTATTTATTTTATAGCCATATTTAATCCCTTTAAAGATATATGCATGTATATAAATAGTAGTAAACTACTACTATTTAAGTATAGAACATATCCGTTTTAAGTATCCGACAACAAACGAACAGCTACATATACAACAATTGAAACACAACACTAATACCTCTACCGCTTATGAAAGTTTAAAGTAACTGGTACTTGAAAATGTTGTAAGTACAAAGTGGTTGTAAACTTTGCTTACATTTTGTGCCACACAACAGCAGCAACAACAGCAACTGAGCAGATAAAAATCTAAATTACTTTTGTTGTTCAACAATAATTCTATATTTGTAGGCAAATGAATGCAAAACTTAAACAAACACACGCATAAAAATCTACACTATTCGAATCTATGTAAACGTTGAATTAAACAAATGTTCAGAACAAAAACCAGCAATATAAAATACTAGTCATAAACACTCAACGAAAAATTTAGGTTATACTAAATGTATTAATTGGTTTGTTAGATTTTATGAAAATCCAACTAAAAATACGAAATATTTTGAAATATCTTATTATGCGAATATTTTACCTTTGACCTTTCTCAGTGGTTTTTAGCATATTTTCTTATTAGTTAATGATTTTAAAATCCGCGAAATTCTAGAAAAATCTGAGTTATTTTGAATAAAACCTTAATGGGAAACCCTTAAATTCTGAAAATTTGTTTAAGCAATATTTCCTTTGAACTACTACTGTTTTTCTCTCAGTGTCTTTTAAAATAAATTGTATTTCAAAACGCCTCTTTTTTTTGTAAAAAGCTACACCCTACAATTTGAAATTGTTACTACTATTGTTCATTATTTTTTTTTAGTTAGTTAGTTTCCCTTTAGTCTAATAGGTTTGTGTATATATTTAAAAATCATTTAGTATAGACTTTCATTTCAATTACTTCCTCTATTAGTTTTTCCCTTTTATATTTTGGTTTAATACTCTATAGTTCACTGCTTGCATGTGTATTTGTTTAAATTAAATCTATATATTTTTTATTTTTGTTTTAAATAACGACCACCACCATTTTGTTTTTGCTTGTTTTATAATGTTCCAATGTTAAAAAGTATTGTTGTATTGTGGTTTTTAATTTACTTTCTGTGTTCTTACATATTTTTTGCATTTGATTAGGTTTATGTAAAAAAGATTTCAACTGAAGTTAAGATTTTAATTAATTTTCTTAAGTTTTATTCAGTGAGTTTTTTTGTACTCGGTCAGAAAGTTTATTTTATAAATTAAAACTACGCGAATTGTAAATGTATGAAGGCTGGCAAAACATAAACAAGATTAAAATTCAAATTGGTTTTAGATGTTGCTTGGAATTGGAATTTATAATGACAACAAATTTTGACATGGAATTGTAATGAGAAAGAATATATTTTTGAAATTAGAAGCAGAAGAAATTAGGATGAAGGGGAGGAAATATAATTAAAACATAAAATATATTCATTAAAAGGGAATTATAGAATGCTAACCTTAATAAAAAATGATGTGGTAAAAGAGAATGAACTAAAACCTGAACTAGAACCTGAACTAGATACTGAACTAGAACCTGATCTAGAACCTGAAATAGAACCTGAACTAGAAACTGAACTAGAATCTGAACTAGAATCTGAACTAGAACCTGAACTAGAACCTGAACTAGAAACTGAACTAGAATCTGAACTAGAATCTGAACTAGAATCTGAACTAGAAACTGAACTAGAACCTGAAGTAGAACCTGAACTACAACCTGAACCTGAACTAGAACCTGAACTAGAATCTGAACTAGAACTGAACTAGAACTGAACTTGAACTGAACTAGAACTAGAACTGAACTAGAACTGAACTAGAACTGAACTAGAACTGAACTAGAACTGAACTAGAACTGAACTAGAACTGAACTAGAACTGAACTAGAACTGAACTAGAACTGAACTAGAACTGAACTAGAACTGAACTAGAACTGAACTAGAACTGAACTAGAACTGAACTAGAACTGAACTAGAACTGAACTAGAACTGAACTAGAACTGAACTAGAACTGAACTAGAACTGAACTAGAACTGAACTAGAACTGAACTAGAACTGAACTAGAACTGAACTAGAACTGAACTAGAACTGAACTAGAACTGAACTAGAACTGAACTAGAACTGAACTAGAACTGAACTAGAACTGAACTAGAACTGAACTAGAACTGAACTAGAACTGAACTAGAACTGAACTAGAACTGAACTAGAACTGAACTAGAACTGAACTAGAACTGAACTAGAACTGAACTAGAACTGAACTAGAACTGAACTAGAACTGAACTAGAACTGAACTAGAACTGAACTAGAACTGAACTAGAACTGAACTAGAACTGAACTAGAACTGAACTAGAACTGAACTAGAACTGAACTAGAACTGAACTAGAACTGAACTAGAACTGAACTAGAACTGAACTAGAACTGAACTAGAACTGAACTAGAACTGAACTAGAACTGAACTAGAACTGAACTAGAACTGAACTAGAACTGAACTAGAACTGAACTAGAACTGAACTAGAACTGAACTAGAACTGAACTAGAACTGAACTAGAACTGAACTAGAACTGAACTAGAACTGAACTAGAACTGAACTAGAACTGAACTAGAACTGAACTAGAACTGAACTAGAACTGAACTAGAACTGAACTAGAACTGAACTAGAACTGAACTAGAACTGAACTAGAACTGAACTAGAACTGAACTAGAACTGAACTAGAACTGAACTAGAACTGAACTAGAACTGAACTAGAACTGAACTAGAACTGAACTAGAACTGAACTAGAACTGAACTAGAACTGAACTGAACTGAACTAGAACTGAACTAGAACTGAACTAGAACTGAACTAGAACTGATCTAGAACCTGAACTAGAACCTGAACTAGAACCTGAACTAGAACATGAACTAGAACTGAACTAGAACTGTTTATCATCCTGAAGGTATTTGGAAATGTTATTTTTTTTTTAATTGCAATAATTGAAAGCTAGGTTATATTTAAAAATTTTGAAATAAAAAACTGTTTTTATGCATCCTCGATAGTATAGTGGTGAGTATCCCCGCCTGTCACGCGGGAGACCGGGGTTCAATTCCCCGTCGGGGAGATGTAGACTTTTTTTATATAGATTCTTTAAAATTCATGTAACTTCAACATATTTTTACTGAGAAAATAATTGCTGTCATTTACTTTAAATAAATATTGAAATAAAAATCCATATAAGTATTTAAATTAAATCTGTAATTACGTTATTTTTTTAAATTAAATTATTTGTCAGACTTATTGACTTAAGAGCATAAAAAACGTGCTTTAAAAAAATTGTTATTTTATAACTATTGTTTAAGTAAATCACAATTTTTACAAACAAATGATAAAACATACACAAATATAAAACAAATATAAATTATTCTATTGAAATTGAAAATTGCAACAATGCTCATATAAATACACTGGGAATTGAAACAGCTGTTTTTGTGGACCATGCACCCCTCCACAACATGATCCTTACACATCCGTTTTAATATGATTATAGAAAAATTAAATCTGTTAAATAAATTAAAACAAAATGCCTGTATTCTCTTATGTGTATAATAATGAAATGTATATTTAAAATTAAACAAAAAAACAACAATACATATATGTATTTTAATCGGTTTAATGCAGTTTTTTATTTTAAATTGTTTAATTAGCAACATTGGATTTTTTTTTAAATTAAATTATTTACAAAAATATCAGGCAATATGTTTATGAGACAATAACCATCAATAAATAGCGAGTGATAATTATTAAAATAATTATGAATTAATAACAAATTAAAATATGTATATAAACATTATTTAAAAAGTTGTAAAATAGTTGAGGAGGTTTTAATTTTGAAGCAATTAGAGGGAAATTTAAATTAACATATTTTTATGGAGGATTTTAACAATCCTCGATAGTATAGTGGTGAGTATCCCCGCCTGTCACGCGGGAGACCGGGGTTCAATTCCCCGTCGGGGAGATACGGAAGTATTTTTGTTCAAAATTTATTTTTTTATAATTATTGATTATAATAAAAAAGTTTTACTGAAATAAATTCCTTTAAAACTCCTTGGAATGTGCCGAAATGAGTTACTTACGAGCAAAACGTGTAAAAAACATTTTCAAAATGTTCACAAATTTAAGGTACACTACAATAGATTCTCAGATTTAATTCAGAAGAGAATCACATAGGTTAGAATTTAACTAAAACATACAAAAATCTGAACTTTTAAAATAGTAGTAGAAAAAGTACTTTTTAAAATTTTTGTTAAATTCTTGAAAAATTATTTTATTTTTCAATTTTGCGAAAAAAAGTACTTTTTCTTTAACTTTTTGATAAATACTAAAAATGTAGTAAAAGTGCTATTTTCAAAATGCTCCCAAATTTAAGATATTACAATTGTTATTAAGTATAAATTAAGAAAAGAAATAGGTTGGAATTTTGCTAAAAAGTACTAAAATCTGGAATTTTAAAATAGTAGTAGAAAAAGTACTTTTTTAAAATTATTATTAAATTCTAAAAAAAAATATATATATTTTTCAATTTTGGAAAAAATAACTACTTTTTCTATAACTTTTTGATAAATACTAAAAATGTAGTAAAAGTACTATTTTCAAAATGCTCCAAAATTTAAGATATTACAATTGTTAATAAGAATTAATTAATCATATAATATGTTTGAATTTTGCTAAAAAGTACTAAAATCTGGACTTTTAAAATAGTAGTAGAAAAAGTACTTTTTTAAATTTTTGTTAGATTCGAAAAAAATGTTTTATTTACGATTGTTAATAAGTACTAATTGAGAAAATCATAACATATGTTTAAATTTTGCTAAAAAGTACTAAAATCTGGGCTTTTAAAATAGTAGTAGAAAAAATACTTTTATTAAATTTTTGTTAAATTCTACAAAAAACATTTAAATTTTGCGAGAAAAAAGTACTTTTTCTATAACTTTTTGGTAAATACTAAAAATGTAGTAAAAGTACTATTTTCAAAATGCTCCCAAATTTAAAATATTACAATTGTTATTAAGTATTAATTAAGAAAAACATAAAATATGTTTGAATTTTGCTAAAAAGTACTAAAATCTGAACTTTTAAAATAGTAGTAGAAAAAGTACTTTTTAAAATTTTTGTTAAATTCTAAAAAAAAATTATTTTATTTTTAAATTTTGCGAAAAATAATCACTTTTTCTATAACTTTTTGATAAATACTTAAAAATGTAGTAAAAGTACTATTTTCAAAATGCTCCCAAATTTAAGATATTACAATTGTTATTAAGTATAAATTAAGAAAAGGCTTTGGGCTTTTCAAATAGTAGTAGAAAAAGTACTTTTTCAAATTTTTTTTAAAATTATTAAAAATTTTCTTATATTTAAATTTTGCAAAAAGGAAAATACTTAAAATGTAATAAAATAACTTTTTTTTAAAATGCCTACAAATTTAAGATACTGCAATAGATTCTGCGATTTAATTTAGAAAAGCTTTACATATGATTAAATTTGACTAAAAAGTACTAACATTTGGTGTTTGAAAATAGTAGCAGAAATGCGGCTGAGTGTCCTACGTTTTAGGAAGGAACTTTTGAACTAGTAGTAGGTGAAGTATTTTAGAACCAAATATGTAATTAATTACATGATGGTACTATATTTAGAATAAAAGTACCAAAATATGTTCGTTCATTATAGTTGTTTGTTGTCTACTGTATGCGACTTATAATACTACAAATTTTCATTCAGTTCTGTACATCCTCGATAGTATAGTGGTCAGTATCCCCGCCTGTCACGCGGGAGACCGGGGTTCAATTCCCCGTCGGGGAGAATAAAAATTTTTTTGTTTTTATTATTTTAAGTTTTTAGCAATTTAAAAAAATATTTCTTTAAAATCTTTAAAAAATGTAATTCTAGTATATAGATTATAAATAGAAACAAATTTTCTAATTTATAATAATAAAAATACATCAGACTTTTTATGCATCCTCGATAGTATAGTGGTGAGTATCCCCGCCTGTCACGCGGGAGACCGGGGTTCAATTCCCCGTCGGGGAGATGTGAATTTTTTTTACGCATATCTAATATTTTCGCAAACATTTTTTCACCAACATTTTTGTAAAATCTAAATGTTTTTAAAAATGTTTAATTTTTCTCAGAAAAATTTTTTTTTCTTATTTGATGAATACCTTTCAGATCGACTATTATTACCCGAAAAATATCATTACCGTTACCTTACATTTAATCCAAATTAGTGTTACTTGAAATGTTAATGATATTTTCGCATTGTATAAATATTTATTATTACTAATCTGCAACTAGTTTCCTACACATCCTCGATAGTATAGTGGTGAGTATCCCCGCCTGTCACGCGGGAGACCGGGGTTCAATTCCCCGTCGGGGAGACAATTAAATTTTTTTTAATAATTTTTAATTTAGCTTTTTGAACGATTATAACTTCTATTTTTTTATTTAATTAGAACCATTACAATTGGAAAGGAGAAAGAAGGAGCTTTCAGGGAACATATTTTCAGAAAATTGCAAATGATATCAATCGCCCCTGTTCTGTAAATCGTGTGGTTTTTAAAACAAGTGATTTTTAATATGTGCGTTCGTTTTTTTCGGATTCGGTTTGAATGTGTAATTGCATATACGCTCTAAGAACGGAAACTTAGTGTCAAATTATGGATTTTGAACGTGCTCTATTTTGTTAGCCTTAGTTAGACACGCGTCTATTATAATTTCCACTTTAATGGGATATCAATTATGTTTATTCTTATAATTTAAATATTTATTAAATGACAAATTTGGTATATCTCTTTATACAATTTTTTTCTAGCTGTTAATTCTAACACTTTGTTTAGCCCACTTTCTTTGAAATGAAATCTCTAAACAATTCGATATTTATCAATTAGATTCTAGTATCTTAGAGCTGTGAAGCATGAAAACGTCACCAAAGCGCAATAAAACGCTGGAGAACTAGGGGTATTAGGAATAAATTAACTAAATTTTAAACCTACAGAAAAACTGTTAATTGAAAGATAATCAGAAAGTAAATATTTTAATAAAAATATAGGAAAAATAATAGAATTAAAGAAAAAAGGCATAAGTAAAAGAAATAAAGAAAGAAAGTAAATTTAAAATAATATACTAAAACCCCTATCTGGATTATGTCTGGATTGAAAAGACACATTCAAATATAAGTATTTTATATTATTATAACTTCCCGCAATATATATATTCGTTTTATCAATGACTAATTTGTTTACCACTTACTTGCTAGAGAATATATAGAACTTCTATGTACTTCTTTTAACAAATATTTACAAACGGCATATGTAGTAGTTTGACTCGTGTCTAAATAAATTTCTCATTTCTCTCTCAGTTCTATTGTACGATCACAGATCATTGATCACTGCACGTAGTAGTAGTAGTAGTCGTCTGTGGTATTTTGTTTATTGATTTAAACAATTAGCATAAAACGATTATGAACGTTAGTTACTGGACCAATAATTTAGATCAAAATATAGGTCATGGAAAAGAACTTTCTTTTTTAGCATAGCTAGTATGTACTTGTTTTCATGATCATTATAATCTGATTAAGAATTTAATAACATACCAACAAAATCTGTTAATTTCAGAAGCACTTTTACTTATTAATTGGAAAAGAGAAAAAATAATTTTGTTTTTAACAAAAGTGACATTTTAAAGCAAAGCTATGATGATGTGGAATAATCACATCAAAAGTTTTCGTTAATCCAAACAAAATATCAATATTAAAGAAATTTTTATTTACCTGGTTCAGGTTTTAGTATTGGTTCTAGTTCGGGACTAATTAAGTTCTAGTTTAGGTTCAAGATCAGGTTCTAGGTCAGGTTCTAGTTCAGGTTCTAGTTCAGATTCTAGTTAAGGTTTTAGTTCAGGTTCCAGTTCAAGTTCCAGTTCAGGTTCTAGGTTAGTTTCTAGTTCTGGTTCAGGTTCAAGCTCTGGTTTTACTTCAGATTCTAGTTATGGTTCAAGCTCTGGTTTTACTTCAGATTCTAGTTATGGTTCTAGTTCATTTCTAGGTCCGTTCCAGTTCAGGCTCTAGTACAAGTTCAGGCTCTAGTACAAGTTCAGGTTCCAGTTCAGGTTCTAGTTCTAGGTCAGTTCCACTTCAGGCTCTAGTTCAGGTTCTAGTTCAGGTTCTAGTTTAGTTCTAGGTCAGATCTAGTTCAGTTTCTAGTTCAGGTTCTAGTTCAGGATCTAGTTCAGGTTCTAGTTTAGGTTCTAGTTCAAGTTCCAGTTCAGGCTCTAGCTCAGGTTTTAGTTCAGGTTCTAGTTCAGGTTTTATTTCAGGCTCTAGTTTAGGTTCTAGTTCATGTCTTAATTCAGGTTCTAGTTCAGGCTCTAGTTATAGTTAACGTTCAGGTTCTAGTTCAGGTTCTAATTCAGGTTCTAGTTCTAGTTCAGGTTCTAGCTCAGCTTCCAGTTCAGGTTCTAGTTCAGGTTCCAGTTCAGGTTCTAGTTCTGGTTCAGGTTCAAGCTCTGGTTTTACTTCAGTTCTAATTAAGTTTAGTTTAGGTTCTAGTTCAGGTTTTACTTCTGGTTCTAGGTCAGTTCCAGTTCAGGCTCTAGTTCAAGTTCAGGTTCTAGTTCAGGTTCTAGTTCAGGTTCTAGTTCAGGTTCTAGTTTATGTTCTAGTTCAGGTTCTAGTTCATGTCCTAATTCAGGTTCTAGTTCAGGTTCCAGTTCAGGCTCTAGTTCTAGTTAACGTTCAGATTCTAGTTCATGTTCTAATTCAGGTTCTAGTTCAAGTTCTAGTTCAGTTCTAGTTCAGGTTCTAGCTCAGGTTCTAGTTCAGGTTCTAGTTTAGGTTCTAGTTCAGGTTATAGTTCAGGTTCTAGTTCAGGTTCTAGTTGAGGTTCTAGTTCAGGTTCTAGTTGAGGTTCTAGTTCAGTTCAAGTTCAGTTCTAGTTCAGGTTCTAGATAAGGTTCTAGTTCTGGTTCAGGTTCAAGCTCTGGTTTTACTTCAGTTATAATTAAGTTATAGTTTAGGTTCTAGTTCTGGTTTTACTTCAGGTTCTACTTCAGGTTCTAGGTCAGTTCCAGTTAAGGCTTTAGTTCAAGTTCAGGTTTTAGTTCAGGTTCTAGTTCAGGTTCCAGTTCAGGCTCTAGTTCTAGTTAACGTTCAGGTTCTAGTTCGGGTTCTAATTCAGGTTCTAGTTCAGGTTCTAGTTCAGTTGTAGTTCAGCTCTAGTTCAGCTCTAGTTCAGTTTTAGTTCAGTTCTTGTTCAGTCCTAGTTCAGTTCTTGTTCAGTTCTAGTTCAGTTTCCAGCTCAGGTTCTATTTCAGGTTCTAGTTCAGGTTCTATTTCAGGTTCTAGTCAGTTTCTAGTTCACGTTGGCTTTTATTATAAGCTCTAGTTTAGGTTCTGGTTCATGTTCTAAGGAGTGAGATCGAAAGATTCCTTACTTCAATTTCCGTGCTCTGTTTTTGGCCTCTAAGTTTTTAACAGCATTCCTGTCACGAACTTTTTGAGCCTTGTATGTTTTTAAACCTGCATTAGCTTTAACTTTTTGTACCAAATAGTCCGAGCACTGAGCTAACCGGGCTGCTTTCGTACCGGATGTATTGGGAGCTCTTTTGAAAATGTTTTCTATTTTTTTGGCTTTAGAAACATCATGTGGATCATTCCTTCTACATGAACCAGGTTTTCTATCAACGGACAAGTTCTCCCGGTACTGTTTAAAAACATTGGAAACAGTTTGACGGCAGACCTTTGAATTCTTGGCCAACTTTTTTAGGACCAAGTTGGGTTTTGTTGAAAATATTTAATAATTTTAATACGTACTTTTTTCTGGTCACTCATTTTAATTAGATTAACAACCAATTAATATGATTGACATTAAACCTAATAACTGACAAGTTTTACAAAGGTAACTTGATCAAAAGTTTTAATGAAAAACGTGTGTTAAGAATTTTACGATCTCACTCCTTAGTTCAGGTTCCAGTTCAGGTTTTATTTCCGGCTCTAGTTTAGGTTCTAGTTCAGGTTCTATATCGGGTTCTAGTTCTAGTTCAAGTTTTAGTTCAGGTTCTAGTTCAGGTTCTTGTTCAGGTTCTAGTTCACGTTGTATTATAGGCTCTAGTTTAGATTCTAGTTCATGTTCTAGTTAATGTCAGGTTCTGGTTTTATTTTAGGTTCTAGTTCAGGTTCAATTTAGTTCATGTTCTAGTTCCGATTTCCTTTAAAGCAAGTAAAATTCCATTTTTTCTTGCCATTTTATTTTCATTGCTGTTATTTTTGCTGTGAACCTCGCACAATTTAAACAGGAAATATTTAGTGTAAAAATTCATTTCAGGTTTTTTTTTTTAATTTTAGAAATAAATATTTCCGTGTATATTGCATTCTGGCGTAAATATTCATTACATTTTTACGTTTGTACAAATATTTTTTAAAATTTTCATGTATGTATTTTAGTGAATTACTACAGTGAGTGGCAAAATAATTAATGCTATTCGCGAAAAGTTGCTCATAGAGTTTTCAATGTCCAGAATTGAAGGAAAAGTTTTAGACACGCGTCTTCTCCATCAAAGAAATAGTTCAGTCACATTTATGGGTATATACTTGAAAAAGTTTTAATAATTAACTTATTTTGTGATTATACTTTTAATCCTGTTTTTAACATATTTCTAAAAATAAACTTTCTTTGTTTTAGCACTCACTGTAAAAAAATTTTATTTGTATAATTTTTTTGTTAATTTAATGTTTTTCAAAGGTGTCATATGTTGTATTTATTTTAATTGTAATACAATGATATACAGGCATTTTGAAAAAAAAAATGGTGGGGAAAATAAGAGATGGCAGGAAACTAGGATTAAGTAGGAGGAGAAAAAATTAAACAGTATAATATTCGGTGGTGACGAATATTAAATGCCCATAATTTGTTGTAAACATTTACAACGAATTTGAGGAATTTCTTGTAACTATCTATCTAACTACCCAGCAAAAGCATTCATTACCATATAATGAGTTAGAAAGCTAATATTATGACACTAGTGACGATACTATAACGGACTTATGAACTTTTAGTTAATAAGCAGTTATATATCAGATAATAAAGAAGTCATTATTAGACAATTTGAAAGTAATGCAAACTTGTAATCACTGAAAAGTAAGTTATTCAGTAATAGACATTTTTAGTGGGTATTTATTTCAACACATACTTTTAGGCTTTACTTTAGTACAACATTATTTTAGTATTTCCCTGATGTTGCCTAAGACCAGACCAGACAATACATTCCCCCTCCTTAAAAATAATATACTGTAATATTACATTAATTATACATCTAAGCAATGTTTCATTATAATTATTTGAAATGCAAAAATTTTATATTTATATTAAAACACCAACTAATAACCTTAAATACCTGATTGTTTGTGTGCTGTGATATAATATTTATTAAATATTTATTTATTGTGGCTTTTCTATTATTATTTCTATGTGGTTTCACTTACAATTTAATTGTTTTTTTTTTTAATTGTTTTTTGCAGGTTTTCAGTTGTTATTGAGCGGTGTGCAGTTAGTTGCGGTAGAATAGTGAAGTGTTTAAAAATGTTGTAATATAATTTTAGGCGTTTAATATATAAACAAACAAACAAAAAAACTATTGCATACACACACACTCTAGACAAATATGTCATTTGGCAAATAAAATAATTTACACACAAAAAACATTATTAAAAATTAAATTAAACTAATTTCTGTTGTGTAAAAATGCAAAATAAAGTTATAAACAGAAAAAAGTAAAATTAATATTAAATGTGGTAGAGTTTCAGGGTTATGTTATTAAAACATTTATTTGAATTTAGAGTTTGAATACAAATAAAAACAAATATTATTAATTAATTTTAAAGTGTACATTTTGGGGTTAGATTTATTTTTGTAAAAACGAAATTTAACACTTGTAATGGCTTTGTTGGCAATATTATAGCATAAAGTGTTTTTTAAGGGCAATTTAGTTTTAGAAAACAATCAACCACTAGTTTTAATATAAAATCATTTAATAAAATGCAAAAGAAACCTAAATTAATAATATAATCAAAATTATATACCATAAATAACAAGAATGTTTCATTTTTTTATTATTAAATCATTTTGCTTTGTCCAATAATAATTAAAATTTTAGTTAATTTATTTTTAGTCTACACTCAAGGTTCTACAAAACAAACACAACATGTTTAGCATACTCTAGGGCTTTTTCTTTTTTTCCCTTATATACTGCCTACTTATTTGCTCAGCTTGTTTGAATTTAGAAAATAATTAAGCAAATTTTAAGTCTATATTTAGTTTATTTCACTTTTCCCCACAAAAAAAGCAAAAAAAAAAACAATATTAAAATAAACCAAATATAAAATAAACCTTCATTTGTTCTAGGAAAACCTTTTTATCATAGCATACTACTCCGTACATTTAAGTTAAGTATACTTTTAGGCTTATATTTCAATAAATATGCCTTTTTTATTTATAAGCTTTATTTAATAAGCTTTTTAATGGATAAAACAATATCATACCCATTTAAAATAATATTTTCCTGTTCCTCTTTTACATATATTGTTTGTATTCTAAACATGCCTTACTCATTTTTTATCCATTTTCTAGTTGGTGTTGCAACAAAAAAGGCCTCAAGATTAATACCTCCTTTTTAATTTCTTTGTAAGTAGGTACTAGCCATGTTGTTTCTGTTCTAGTATAAATTTATAAAGGATTTCTGTTTAGTATTTTTGTTGCTTACATGTTTGTATGTCAACTCCTGCTAACTACCATATTTTTATTTATTTGTCTCAATGCTGGGGAAAAGAAAAATAAATATATTTATATGAGCAACAAATATTTCAATTCAGTTTTATTTATTTCAAGCAAACATGATTGACTTTTATGGAATAACACTGTGAGGCAAAAGTATATAGGAACTTGTTGGAATCTAATGTACAGAAAATCTCAGGGAAACCAAAGCACTAAACTGATATTGATTTTCCACTAAGTCTGGTTAGATCCTGCAAATAGTCAACTTTAGCCCATATATCAGATATATATCCAAATTAAATTGGTTTATTCAATCCAAAACGGAACCAAGCTGGAATTTCCAAAAGGCTTCCATTTCTTTTGGAAATTCCGGACCCATGTACCAAAATTTACGAAAGATCTGATTTAAATATAAAACAAGTAAGAGAGCTATATTCGGCTGTGCCGAATCTTATATACCCTTCACCAAATTATACTTTAAAATAAAATTAAAAGTTTTTTTTTTAATTTTTAAAATTCTTTTTTTGAAATTGTTTTTTAAAAGTTTTTTCCAATTTTAAAAAAAAAAAAAAAATTTTTTGAGAAAAGAATGTTTTTTGTGAAAAAAAATTCGGGTTAAAAAATATTTTTCCCTATTTTGACCCATTGTTGGACTACTTATTTTAACACGTGCATCCTAAGTGACCCCTCTAAAATCTCTAGATGAGCGACAATGTCTTAAATGGTTTCCTCTTTTAAACTCTATAGACTACAAGATAAGCGGCATATTCTTGAAAATTGGACGACATTGTCAACCATTAATATCGTCCGGAAATTTCCCAACAATTCAAGGAGACAATCCCGAACTAGTGATTTTACCCATCATTTAGGGTGGAAACTAGTTACTTCAATAGCTACGTAACTAGTTATTTTAACACGTACATTTCCTAATCAGGGGGTAAATTTAGCATTTTTGACTACAATGAGACGGTCTAATAGCTGGTCCAAAGTAGTCAAATCATTGTATTCACATACTGGTTAAATAACGTCAGTTACCTTACTAGCTACCTAACTGGTGACTTTTTCAGCTATATAACTAGTTATTTTAACATGTACATATGAGAATTGACCTCAAATCGTCAGCTAAAAGACATATCATAGGCAGTCCAATAAACGATAGCTTGTAAACAAATCTTTCTTCGACAACTCTCCATTGGATTGCTTCTGGTGGGTAAAATAACTACTTTCTAAAATGCAGTACAAAATAAACGTTTAAAGTGACTTCACTATAGGTTACTAAGAGACACTAAAGTGACTTTTGACTTCATGCTATGTTACATGGGATATCAGTATACTTAAGCAAAAATAAAAATTAACTGTATGAGAATTATATCAACACAATTTGTATAAAACCAGTTTGAACGAATTACTCACAAAACGTTTAAAGTAACTACACTCCAGATTACTTAGAGACACTTATGTGACAATTGTCTTCACGCTAGATTACCTGAGATGTATAAAGTAACCAATTGTCTTCTCTCTGCCAAATGACCAAAATATATTAATTGGAGTCAGCCAAGTGGTAAGACATTTGTGACGATTACTGTCGATTACAGCTCACCTCCTTGACCTCCAATATCTTAGTCTGAGTGGAGCTGTCTTAATCTGGAAGACTTTTTGAGAACCTTAAACCGAATTCGTCACAGAAGACAGCTTCAAAAAGATTTGCATAAGCCGATGATATTGTATTGCCTGCTATGATGAAATGTGTACTGACATTAACAAGTGATATTCACAAACTCTCCCAGTATTTCTGGAAATATTGTTTATGCCTCAGCTAAACCAAGACAGAAGTATCATGCTAAAGTCATGTTTTAATGCACCTAGGCATAACATTAGACAGGATATTATCTTTTAAAATTTTTAGCTTAAAAAGCAATAAAAACCATTGTAAAATATTAGGACTTTATGACAATATAACATGATAAAAGACCTTGTGAATTTACCAAATATCTAAAATTAAAAAACTTGAAACATCAAAATCAAAAACCTGACATCAACTAAATAGGAACTATAGATATCCAAAAAACCATCAAAATTCCTTTCGGCATCTTAGTAGAAAAAATCCTAACCCAAATCTACCGATTCACGAATTCTGAAGAAAACTCAGTCGTTTTTTAAAATACTGAGTTTCTTATAAAACGTTAGAGGATCATAATCAAATCAACCGGTCATTTTGTTCTTATGTGGCGCTCCGTCAATTCAACTTCATCACAATCAGGAGGATTCTCAGAAGATCCCCATGTATCAGAGTTTTCGAATGCGATATCTGCTTCAATGAATGCACGAGTCTCTGAACTATATTTTGAGATTTAAGTCGCCTGCAAATATAGTCCCGGATATAGCTCTGAAACCCGCTCATTCATTGAAGCAGACAAGTATAAAAAGAACAGCATCTCATCTATTTCAATTCCTGGACCTATCGACAATATTGCTAAGATCAGATCTTTCGAGACTTAAGAAAAACAATAACACTCTTTTTGGAATGTAATGAAATAGAAGAAGATTGTACTCCTCTAACATTTAACAAAATTTATGAGAAACTCAGACTACTTTTAGTTACCCAATATTAAAGCTACCATGTAATTTATAAGTTTTCTTACAGAGTCCTTAAAGACATCAACATGTTTATTTAAACTTAACCAATCAAATTGTCTCCCTATTCATCTTTTTCCCAGTGTACAAACTTTATCTAGCCTTGACATTATCTACCGGCAATTCTTTATAAATAAAAAACGAACATATTTTCATTTGAGGGGGTTGGGGGAGGGCTTTAGCCAGATAATTAAACCACTTAAACATGGTTGAACTCTAGCAAATGCTAGAGTACACACTTGAGCGCCAGGAAACACTGTCCAGTAATTGGTAGCGGCTGCGAGTGTGTGAATATGGTGTTTGGGTTTAGTTGTCGGTTTTAAGCATTAAATAATAAATTCAATGGGCGTACTAAATTACAAATATTATTTTATTTATTTTGCCACACTTTCATTCATTCGTCTTTCCTATATATTTAGCTTGAAAGCAGAGGAAAACCTAACGGAAAACATAAGCGAGAAGAAATAAATTAGTTACATTATGGACTTAAGCGGCTTAGAGAAAGCATAAAAAGGGAATTGAAATGGGGAAAAAATAAAGATTTAAATAGTTTATTTCGACATGAAATGAAATGAAATATGTATGGCAACAATTTTGAGGAGTTTAAGATATAAAATCAAAAGAAATTAGAAATTGAATCAGGAAACACAAAGATTTTGAAATATAACATTTTAGGCCCACAATTCCATAAGACATCACAAACAAATTGTCTTTGGTTCTTTCGAATTTGATTATAATTCATACGAAATTGGACTCTTTTTTATTTCGAAAAACTCGCGATTTTATTCGCGTGAAAAAAATGTTTGTGAAACAAAATGTTGGTGAAGAAATCAATGTATTCATGGTTGTCACTGCCATCTATAGGACGATTTTCTCGATTTTAAATAGCAACCTAAGTTGGACTATAGCTGATATAATACGAAAAGCTTATTTCAACAGACTGACGGACATGGCTATATCGACTTCACCATCTGTAACGATCCAGAATATAAATTCTTAATGGGGTTGCAAATGAAAAATGTAGAAATTCCCAACGGAATGATAAACCACTCATGGTGAAGGGTATAATAATGGGTGTATGACTTAAAAATGAGGGATTTACAATAGATTGCGTTTCTTTTGAAAGCGGCTTTTGTTTTTAATAACTTATGTGTCATTTTCAAGGGTACATATCTGTCGTTTATTATCACTTAGTTATTGAACATTATAGTGTAAATAAACCTTTTGTTTATGTTAAATGTCGTGTTGTCCACAATAATGCTTTGAGCAGTAGTTTTGATGTTGTAGCTGGTGTCCGCCAGGACTGCGTGCTGTCTCCTTTGTTTTTTAACATCGTGCTAGATGTTATAGTTCATAATGCTACTCAAGCTAATAGAGGCATAAACTAGGGTATTAACCAACAATTCGAGAGTCTCGAGTATGCAGATGATATATGCCTCCTATCACACAGCTATAAAGATATGGCATCTATACTTAAATGAATCGAAACAGTGACCATTAAAGCTGGTCTAAGATATATAAGGTAATGCAAGAGTTAGGTAATGCGCTGCAATACAGTAAACACCAACAAGTTTCGTATAGGGAACAATGAACTAGAAGAAGTCTCATTATTTTTCTACCTAGGCAGCATCTTAACAAACACAGGTGGCTCCAGCAAAGATGTATCGTACCGAATCTCAAAAGCCAACCAAGCATTCGGTACCCTTCGGTCAGTACGGAAATCTTCTGCCATATCCAAGAACACCAAGATCGATCTCTTTAACTCTTGTGTCAAGTCTATGCTCCTCTATACATACGATACGTGGAATACGACAGAACACGACTTAAACTCTCTACAAGTGTTTGTTAATCGATGTCTCCGAAGAATATTAAAAGTTTTCTGGCTTAACACCATATGCATTACGGAAATCTGGAAATCTGTAGTCACACGCGGCGCAGGCCTTCAGATGACACAGCTAAAATTTCCATTGACTCTAAACCACAGGGTAGGACACGAAGAGTAGGCAGACCGTTGCCATGGCGTCGGCAACTGAACATCGAAGTCAGCCGTAGTAATCTATGTTTAATATACTTATCTATCTATATATATAAAAATGGATGTTTGTATGTATGTATGTATGTATGTTCCGTATGAAATCAAAAACGTCTTGACCGATTTTAATAAAATTTTCTCAGAATCTTCAGAAAAGCCTAGCGAGTAACACTGTAAAGTCACTAATGAAATTCAAATGACGTAGGATTCAAGTTCAAGGCCAAATGTACCACAGAATTGAATCATTGCTCCCGCTTCCCAATGATGATGCGAAGTTCCTTTAAATTTATTTCACTGGAAATGAAGCTACAGAAGCCGAACGCTATGAACGAACATGTGTCTGCATTTGCTGCAATACCCTTCTGCCGAAACATTCTCAAAACAATTGTTGGATATCGGAAATGGAAAAATACCAATTGATCCCGCCACAAATTAGATTTCGTTCCCGAACTTCTGCCAAATGCAAATGAATATTCAGGCCGTTGGCCGACACTGTATATTAAATTGGGATCGAGATGCAATATAAAACAGATGTTTTCTATGGGCCAGCAACGCGGACCGGGTTCAGCTAGTATAGTGTAAACAAAAAAGTTTTTTCTTTGCTTCGAAATGGTTGAATTTTTTACCAACAAAGTGTCATATGCAGTAAGTTTTGCTTTACTTCTTTAATTTAAAAAAAGTGCAGCTAAATCACACCGATTGCTCACCAAAGATTATGGTGAATGTGTTCCATCGGTTTCAACGTGCGAGAAATGATTTGTTCGGTTGACAAATGGTGATTTTGACACGGAAGACAAAGATCGTCCAGGTCATCCAAAAAAGTTTGAAGACCAAGAATTGTAGGCTAATGCCAACAATGAAGATTGTTGACAAACTCAAGAACTTGCAAAATCTTTGGGAGCTACTCAAGCAGCAATTTCAAAATTTTAGCAAGCAACAGGATTCATGCAAAAGCAAGGAAATTAGACACCATACGAATTGAAGTCGAGAGACCTTGGAAGACGATTTTGCATGTCCGAAATGATGTTTGAACGCTATAAAAGAAAATCATTTTTGCACCGAATTATTACTTACGATGAAAAATGGATCCATTACGATAACGAGAAGTGTAAGAGATTGTTTGTGAAGCCCGGTCAACCATCCGAATCGACACTAAAGCCAAATAACGTAATGCTTTTTATTTGGTGGGACCAAAAGGGTCCTATCTATTATGAGCTGCTGAAAGTTGGACAGACCATCACAGGGAACCTGTACCGAACACAACTGATTCATTTGAAGCGGGCATTGCCCGAAAAATTACCAGAATATGAGGCCAGACATGAAACTGTAATATTTCATCATGACAACACTCGGCCACATGTTGCAATACCTAGAATGAAGTGGTTGGGAAGTTTTGCCTCCCCCGCTTTATAGTCCAGACCTTGCCCGGTCCGACTACTATTTGTTTTGATTAATGCAGAACGCTCTCTCTGGCATACACTTCACTTTGGAACTGAGTATCCGATATTGGCCTGTTTCGTTCTTGGCCTCAAAAGATGAGCAGTTCCTTTGGCTCAGAATCCATATGTTGACAGAAAGATGGGAAAAGGTTATAGCTAACAATGGCCAATATTTTGAATAAAGTTATATTTCACAAATGTTTCAAAATAAAAGCTAAAAATTATAAAAAAAATCCAGCATTTTTAAGTCATACCCCCATAAGTAAAAAATGTTGGGTCCACTTTCGGAAATCCAATATAAATATCGTTATCGATATTAAGTTAAACATAAATAATCCTTGTATTTATAAAAATGATCACACCAAATTTTATGACGATCGGCCCATAATAGGTCATACAAAATTCCTCACAAAGTTGAGAACAATGATCTCTTACTTATGTACTGAATTTGAATTTGATCTTGATTAAATGGATTGTTTGATAAGAATATAGGGCCTATTTATGAGCTTTGGTCAATTATAAATTAATCCTCAAAAAATTTAATAGTGCTTTTTATCTCAATACCAGTATTACTAACTGATTTATGAGCATTTTATTCTATATCGATCGACCCTAAATTGCAATTAATGTTTTAAATTATTTAAAATTAATACTTTAAATTATTTGCCAATAAATTTTTAATCATTCACATTTCTATATAGCTTTAATTTCCATTGCACCACATTTCTCTTATACCTTATTCCTTAAGGACTCCTTGTAAATATTTATCCTTTTTGTTTTCACTTTTTTTTTTTTTTTTTTTTTTTGTTTTTGTTCCCAACCATTTATCATTATTAATATTTCTCTGTATGTTTGTTATTTAATTTACCTGTTTATTAACATTTATTTTTTTTTTCTTATTTTGCATACCTTTTCCCTAAACATCCAATATACTAGTCTTTTCCTTTTCAAAATGAACTTTTTTTGTTGGGTATTTTAAATCATGTTTTTCCGAGTTTTCGTGCTGAGGTTACGAGGAGAAAAAAACGTACAGGTATATAAAAATTTTGACAAGTAGTAGAGAGTTACCTCGCCCTCTACTGCTACAAAACTTTACAGTTTAACACAAAAATTTGGAGAAAACAAAAAAAAAAAAACAAGTAAGAGTGTTATATTCGGCTGTGCCGAATCTTATATAGCCTTCACCAAGGATAAATATTAAACATTTTGGTGAAAAAAATGTCGGATAGAAAAAAATCGGTGAAAAAAATTTTTAAGTGGAAAAAAATGTTAAAACATCTATTGATTTTTGTTTATATCTCAGAAATTTGTGGACCGATTTTAAATAAGAACGTAAGTTAAAATATTGCGAATACATTGATGTATCAATCATGTATGAAAGTTATTTGGAGCCTTCGGAAAGTTGATTTCAAGCGATAGACATGAGAATATACTTTATGGGATCGCATATACCGAGGTTGCCTCGTTTTTTTGCTTATATCTCAGCCATTTGTGGGCCGATTTTCTCGATTTTAAACGTCAGCCTACGATGGACTATAGCGGATATACAGATGTATCAATCATGTATGTAAGTTATTTGGGGGCTTCAAAATCTTGATTTCAACAGACAGACGAACCTGGCTATATCCACTACGCTATCTATAATGATCCTGAATATATATATACTCTATAGGATTGCAAATGAAAAATATGGAATTTACAAATGGAATGACAAACTTATATTTACCCTTAACACTCATGGTAAAGGGTATAACAAGAACTGGATAAAAAGCAAGAATGTATATATTCAAACATACAACAGAGAAAAATTCCAAACCACAACATGTCTGTGCCACATACCACAAGCCACTTAATTAACAAGTATTGCTGTGTGGGCTAGTTGAGTTTGGATGGATGTCCCTTTAGTGGTGGCATAGTTTTTTTTTTGGTTCACTCTCTCTTTGTATAGCTGCAGAAGCAGCAGCATCAAACTTACATATTTAATGGACAACAACAAAAATAAAAAGAAAGGATTGCTGTAGGGGGCTTATGAGCAGCATTTGAGGGAAACCTTATTTACCCAAAGTCAAGAAACAATGTTAATTTTTTTTAGTTTTGTTGCTTTAATTGTGTTTGTTGGTCTTGGTTTTCATTTTGTTCTACACATACATACGTCTGAAGTTGGCCAGCTAATTTTAAAGTTATGAATAATAAATGAATTGTGGAAGTTTGCAAAAAAAAAAAATGTTTTTAAATCACTTTTTTTAATGTTAATATTATGGTTTATAGCTGAGAAATAGGTATACAACCTATTTCGCTCAATTGGAGATCCTCAATAGAAAATCCTGGACTATATATAAAAGACATCCAAATCAAATCAAACGAATGAGGCGTAAATTTTGCACGACTATAAGAGCGACTGACGCTTATCTTTTCGTTGACACAGTAACGCTTACAAGTTTTTTTATAAGTAACCCAGCAGTAAAGCAAGTAGTCAATGTATCCCTTATAGATAGTCATCGTCACAACTGACTTATCACTTGGCTGACTCCAATTTATATATTTTGGTAATTTGACACGTATGTGCTCTTTGTAGTGCGGAGAGAAGACTATTGGTTACTTTATACATCCCAGGTAATCTAGCGTGAAGACAATTGTCACTTAAGTGTCTGTAAGTAATCTGGAGTGTAGTCACTTTTAACGTTTTGTGAGTAATTCGTTCAAACTGGTTTTATACAAATTGTGTTGATATAATTCTCATACAGTTAATTTTTATTTTTGCTTAAGTATACTGATATCCCATGTAACATAGCATGAAGTCAATAGTCACTTTAGTGTCTCTTAGTAACCTATAGTGAAGTCACTTTAAACGTTTATTTTGTACTCCACTTTAGAAAGTAGTTATATTGATCACCAGAAGCAATCCATTGGACAGTTGTCGAAGAAAGGTTCGTTTACAAGCTTTTTAGCTGACTATTTGAGGTCAATTTGTATCCGTACATGTTAAAATAACTAGTAATGTAGCTGATCAAGTTACCAGATAGGTAGATAGTAAGGTAACTAACGCTATTTAACCAGTATGTGAATCCAATGCGTTGACTACTTTGGACCAGCTATTAGACAGTCTCATTGTAGTCAAAAAGGGTCAATTGACCCCCTGCTTAGGATATGGACGTGTTAAAATAACTAATCACGTAGCTATTGAAGTAACTAGTTCCCAGCCTAAATGATGGGTAAAATCACTAGTTCGGGACTGTCTCCTAGAACTGGTGGGAAATTTCCGGACGATATTAATTGCACATTTTATATGTTTGACAATGTCGTCCAATTTTCAAGAATATGCGCTTATCTTGTAGTCTATAGAGTTTAAAAGAGGAAACGATTTAAGACATTGTCGCTCTTCTAGAGATTTTAAAGATTTCCGGAAATAATATTTCTTCTAATATAACTCAACAGTTATTTACCATTTTCCCAAAACTGTCTTTCAAACGAAACTTAATTAAATGCTGCCTAAGACAACTATTCTTATATTAAAATTTCGCCAAATAGATTCTGGTTATCAATTTTCCCTATGGCTTATAACAACTCATGCTTAACCATAAATCTATTTATAATTTCCCAAGTAAATAATTAACATTCATTAGCTCATTGCATGGGCAACAATCGAGGCAGTAGGGTATTGAAAAACGCTACCATCCTATTAGCACGTGCTCCTAAGAACCCAAAGAACTAAATAAATAAAGTAAAGAAAGAAAGTATTTCAATTTTAAACTTTTCTCGAACAAACTCACACACACACATTAAAACTAACAACTACCAACAACCAAAAAAAGTTAAACTTCTTTTAGAAAAAGTTAGCTGTTGGGCTAAGAAAATGCGTACAAAAGTATAAGCAACGATAAATAACTGAATGGGTACTTTATTAGTGTAATTTAGTACATTATTGAGAAAAGTACAAGAATACTATATACCACAATATGTAGATTAAATAAAAAAAATCAGGGCAGTTAACTACTGCAGTTTCATTCAAACTCCCCACATCCCATCAGTACGCCACAGCTTCATTTAGTGATCATCACACTTATATTTTTATATTATTTTTTTTTTTACATGCGAGAATAAAAATAAAAACTTTTCAATACAATGATTTCAGTTTGAAGTTCATATTTCAGTTGTAAATAACCTCGAGCGTTGTGTGAACGTGTTTTTCAACAATTCGACCGAATAAAAAAATAATAAAACTAAAAAATAGACGAAAACTAAAAACCCACAAACAAATACACATTTTAAACAAAATGTTATTATAACGGAAATGTAGAACATACAAAAGGAAACGGAAGTGCATTTGAGAAATAGTTTTATAACGAAAATAAAATAGAGAGAACAAAAAAAAAATACCGTAACAAATAAAATAAAAACAAATAAACGAAGGAAAATTTTCGAAAAAACGTGTATATTTTAACATTTGTGTTAGAAAAACAAAAAAAAAAAAAAAGATTTTGGTGAATTTTTAAATTTATTTATTTTTTTAAAATGATTTATACGAAAGCAGTTTTTGCGCTGCTGATAAATGTAATTTTATTACAATGCTGCTTTTTGCATACTATGGCCTACACACAAATTTCCACTAGTGGTCGGAGTGCAGATGATGGTGTCAGTGATGGAGGAGGTCCTAAAATATACAAAGCAGTCAATTTTGATTTAATATTTCCAAAAAGGTAAATTATAAACGGGGAAAATTAAAAAAAAAAAAAATTAAAAAAAAAAAAATAAAAATAAAAGAAAAATGCTACCAATCAAAGATATTTATACAAAGCCAAAATATCGTCAACGAAATAATCCAAGTTACGGTTACCTAACCGTTTCAAATTTAAGCAGACATTTTAATTACGTTCGATTTGGTTAATCAGCCGATTTACCCATTTAAAGCCGGTAATTTTAACAAATAGATATCTATCAGTGCCTAGTTACTTATGGAGTAACAATTTTTACCCGACATAATTTGGACATAAATCTAACATTACGGAGCCCAAAGATTTAAAAGTAGGGTACATACCAGAGATCAGCAATGAATCACTTTATTGCTATTTATACGCACTTATGAAATTATAAGTATAAGTGAATAGTGGTCATTGAAATTAAACTACTCTAACATACTTATACTCCCCAGCAGTTAAGCAAGTAGTCGATGTATCTCTTAAAGGCAGTAATTGTCACAAATGTCTTATCACTTGACTGACTCCAATTTATATATTTTGGTAATTTGACACGTATGTGCCCTTTGTAGTGCAGAGAGAAGACAATTGGTTACTTTATACATCCCAAGTAATCTAGCGTGAAGACAATTGTCACTTAAGTGTCGTTAGGTAATCTGTTCACTTTAAACGTTTTGTGAGTAATTCGTTAAAACTGGTTTTATACAAATTGTGTTGATATAATTCTCATACAGTTAATTTTTATTTTTGCTTAAGTATACTGATATCCCACGTAACATAGCATGAAGTCAATAGTGACTTAAGTGTCTCTTAGTAACCTATAGTGAGTCACTTTAAACGTTAATTTTATACAGCGCTTTAGTAGTTATTTTACCCACCAAAAGCAATCCATTGGAGAGTTGTCGGAGGAAGTTTTGTTTACAAGCAATCGTTTACTGTCTATGATATGTCTTTTTAGCTGATTATTTGAGGTCAATTAGCACCTGTACATAAAAAATAACTAGTTATGTAGCTGATCAAGTTACCAATGTGTTGTCTTCTGTGGACCAGCTATTAGACAGTCTCATTGTAATCAAAAAGGGTCTGCTTAGAACATGCACGTGTTAAAATATCTAGTCACATAGCTACTGAAGTAACTAGTTCACATCCTAAATGATGGATAAAATCATGGTAGAACCAACCAGGTACAATTATTACGGAGAGTTATCAATATTTACCCCTACAACGTCAAATAACGCATTTACTCTCGTCATTTTTTATTTTGTTTTCTCAATGTTTTGCACGTTATATTAAAACCAACACATATTTATTTGTAAAAATTTTAATTTCTATTAAATATTTCACGAAAAAAAGCAAATACATATATATTTTCTAATAAAACCACAAATTAATTTTTTTGTCTTAGACATTTCGTTTTGTTTTTTTTTTTGGAATTTTCTTTTGTTTGACGTTATAGGGAATGTATAATTGAGAACATACTTTCTAGTAATTGTACCTTGTTGGTTCTGCCATGGGATAAAATCACTAGTTCGGGACTGTATTCTAGAACTGCTGTCACAATAACATTGATTTATAATTAAACATGAATCCGACGTCGACATCATACTCATACAAACTCAAATCTGTTTGATTCAGTCTGACTTATAGTTTTAGCAAAATACTTATGATATTATTGATTTAACTCATTCGACTCATGTATGTTTTTTTTTTGTTTGTATTCGAGTATTGCTTATTTTGCATCGTCTATACAAATTTAGTTAAGTAGAGTCAAAATCAACAACGTCATAAATATTGTTAAGTATGAGTATGATGATTACCTAAAACTTTACGAGTGGATATGAGTCTCGACATCATTCTAATAAATATGAATGCGTATAAGTACAAGAAATTTTGAGTCATGATTCAACTCTACTCATTTTTTCACTACTCATTGCTGATCTTTGATGCATACACAATATACATCTAAAGATTCTAATATATTTTTAAAGTCATTGATTAGGCCTATAGAAACATAGTACCGTGTGGTATATATCTCTTAGCCCCATATTCACATTCTCTTGTTATCATTTTTCGTAACGATATACAATAAATAAAATGTATGTAACAAGAGATTGAAAAAATTGGACTTATAGTTATGGAGTAATACGCATTTGAAGATTTCTCCATACCATAGCTTAGTTTTTTTATTATATCGGACACAATACATCGACCGATTTCTTTTAGTTAAACAATAAATAAGAAGATCATATGAATAAAGTTGCAATACAAAGCAATCCACTTCGAAATGGCAGATTTAATTCCAAAATATTCTAATTCTGATTTAATTTGATATAATAACATAAAATTTTAGCTTACCCGACATATTTTTGTATTCATAATAGGGTTCCTACATAATTTACCGGACTTTTTTGGATTCCTGGAAAATATTAAAACAAATTTTTTACGACAATTTTTTAATGTTTAATATTAAAATGTAAAAAATACAATTTTTGGGATTTTCAAAATATAGTATTTTCAAATTCAAAAATATGCCACTTTAAAAATCCGTCCTTCAAAAATATTGCACTTTTTTATATGTATTTTAATATAAAATGTCAGAACCATTGACTTGTTGTTACATAAAATATTAAGAAAATTTATACAAACTTTTTATTATGCAAAAGTGCAATCTTTTTGAACGACGAAGTTTTAAAGTTTAATTAAGATATTGACTTGAAATTTGTAAGACCAAAAATGAACTTATCTTAACAACAAGTAAGAGAGCTATATTCGGGTGTGCCGAATCTTATATACCCTTCACCAGATTATACTTCAAAATAAAAGTTTTAAAATTTTTAGGTAAACAAAATTTTTTGTTTTTTTCATTTTTGGAAAAAATTTGTTTATTAAATTTTTTTTGCAATTAGCGAAAATAACTTTTGGTAAAAAAAAATGTCGGGTTAAATAATATTTTTTCCGATTTTGACCCATTGTAGGTCCAACTTAGGGCTTCGGAAACTTGATTTCAACAGACAGACAAACGGACATGGCTTAATCGACCTACCTATAAGGATCCAGAATATATATAGTTTATAGGGTCGGAAAATTATATTGTGGAAATTACAAACGGAATGACAAACTTATATATACATACCCTTCTCACGAAGGTGAAGGGTATAAAAAAATTAGTTCGGAATAAATATTGTTCCTAATATTTGTAATCCTATTAAAATTTTGATACAAATTTTAGTTTCAAAAACTCTGTAAATATGTAATAAAATCTTGATTTATTGATAAAACTCAATGAAATTTTCAATGTTTTTTAAATTTATCATTCTAAATAACAAAGTATAACAAAAAACTTGTCAAAGGAAATCCCGCAATTCCTAAAAATTGGAGCGAAAATCCCAAAAATTATATTTTTTACAATTTTACCCATAGGCTGCACATTTCCTTCGGGGCTGCGAAAATACTTTGCGGATAAATAGGGAACACATCAAGGTTAGCAAAACTTCTTTCCGTTTTCTGATCCCAGCTTTGGGATTTTAGAACATTTGGACCAAAGTTTAAATTTTGGTAAAAAAAAAATAGCTCAAATTCCGAAGGGCATGTTAGGACATGTTTTTTATACCAAAATGTTCTCCGTAAAGATACCTTACAGAAAAACATAAAATTGTTATATGTTCTTAAATAAAGTTTTTTTTTAGAAAAAAAAGAGTTAAATCTACTATTTTTTGAATTTTCAAATTTAAAATCATTTATTTTTGAATCCATAATTGATATTCCTCTGAAATCTTTTGTATCTTATTTGTTTGGTAATTTAGTTGTGTAACTAACAAAAGAAATTCGAGACCATTCGGTCTATATTATTAAAAAAACCTTGGTCCTAAAAAAAATGTTTGATTCTGCCCCACTGTGCGATGTTAGACGGCCTTAATTAACAAATCCGTCTATATATCACATCATGAGCAAAAACCTTGTAAACTAGAAACGTTTCCGTATTGCTTAGGAGTATTGTCAACCAAGCACGTTTCCTCCCGAAAGATGTATCTTCCGCAATACTAATTGGATTATTGACTTGGGTCCAGAGATTAAAAATCTCTATTTTTTACAAATGGCAAAACATTTTATAACAAATTGTACTGAGATTTTGATGTTAAATCACTGAGATTGCTCAATCATCCGCCCTATTCTGCGGATTTAGCCCCAAATGACTATTTCTCGTTTCCAAACTTGAAGAAATGGCTCGGCGGAAAGAGATCAAATTAGAGACACTTTAAACAGATTAGAGAAACAAAAAAAAATATTTTTTCCCCAAAATCCTAGGTTTCAAAAAGTCACGGATGTATTGACCCGCCGTCGTAAGATACATACATTAACAAGTCGTAGCCTATTAAAATAAGTCACTCCAACGAAATGATCCCATCTACTCCAAAAATCACTTAAACCCTCTTAGCAGATCAGTCCATAATTAGTCCTAGGTTAGCTTACACACAAATGTTGATTCTCATTAGGGCATCACTATTATTCTCACCGTTTATTTCTCTAGCCGTTAATTTGTTAAATTTTCTTTCTGTTTTCCCAACATACAGACAGTACTTTAACCCGTTTATTTTCTAATCTCGTTTCTTTTATAGTTTTAACTCAAGTGAAAATGTAATCTCTACAACACCTGAAACTATTCCCTCGCCAACAAAGACAGCTACTGCAACATTTGTTGGTCAACCATATTATCCTTTGGCACAATCGAACGAACCAACGTACACAGCCACGGCAGATGAACAACGGGAGCCAACTCTATTTATTACACCAGCACCACCACGAACAGCAGCGGCACCAACAACGACAGCACCATCTAATGAGGCTGGCATTTACGACACACAACAAAACACGAATAGCAATAACTACAATGAACAAGTGGTGACACAAAATGCCATAAATATTCAGCAGCAACAACAGCAACAACTAAATGATAATAACAAAGCCGAAAAGGAGCAGGAGCAAGAGCAACAACAACAACAATATTTAGCTACTGGTCGTGCTGTCGATTATCATACTGGTTATCCCTTTGGTCAACTTATCACGCCATTAATCAAAAATGCACCACGTCCTGTGTATCGCAAACCCGTAACATCGTACTCAACATTCCCATCATCATCATCATCATCGGTGGCAGCAGCAGCTGCAAAGTTAGCCACAGCACCATCAAATGTTGGCAAAATTATCTATCCTCAGGCCATGTATCAACAAAAGCCACCAAGCCAAGCAGAAATTGATAAGTTACGCGGCAAAGGTAAGCAGCGGTAAATAAATGAAATATTTTCAGATATCGCCCTTGGGTGACAGCCATGATTGAGAATTTACACACACACACACAAACAACAATTCAAATTGGCAAGGGGTTTTTAAGACAAATGTAATGAATTCACAAGGATAATTTAGACTAACAGGATTTGCAGCACTTACAAATTGAGCAAGTATTTGTGTATTAGAGAGAAAACTTGTGTGAAATTTAAACTAATCTGTCAAAGTGAAGTACATAAATGTAGTAACCAAATAATTCGTTATTATTAGGACATCAATATCGTCGTTGTGCCTACAAAATGTGCCTACATATCATTAGCTTACTGAGCAAACGAGCTATTTATGAACATTTAGATTTTAATATAAAACATTAGAATCAAAGTATAACAAAAAACATTTACAATTATTTACATTTTTCTCTTTGTTATATTGTGATATGCAAAAGTGCAAAGATCATTTTGTGGTATGCAAACGACCTAAGTCCATTTTTATACCCTTCACCATGAGTGGAGCGGGTCATTCCGCTTGTTTCACATGTTTGTCCATAACTTTGGTTCTACTTGAACGATTTTGCACATTTTCAATATCAAATAAGTAAGAAAGTATGGTCGGGCTTGACCGACCATACTAAGTAAATGAAGTGTAGTGTAATACCCTACACTAAGTAAATGAACAAAAACATTTTTCTTTCAAAATTTCAATAATTTATACTCATGAGTGATTATCGGAAGTGGGCCTTATATGGGAGCTATGACAAATTACTGACCGATCACCATGAAATTTGGTCATGTGATTAATGTCTATATGAAAGTTATTTATGTTGCATTTTATGTGTATACCAACATTTTTAGGAGATTTATGCTAGTTAAAGTGAGTATCGGAAGTAGGCCTTATATGGGAGCTATGACTAATTATGGACCGATCATAATAAAATTTGGTGACATGAATTCAGTATATATAAAACTTATTTGGAGAAAAATTTGTGTAGATATCTATATAAATTAAACATTTATGACCGATAAAGTCCAATTTCGGGAGGACATTTGTATGGGGGCTAGGTGAAATAATGGACCGATTTCAGCCAGTTTCAATAGGCTTCGTCCTTGGGCAAAACAAATTATATGTACCAAATTTTATCGAAATATCTCCAAAATTGCGACCTGTACTCTGCGCACAAGGTTTACATGGACAGCCAGCCAGACGGACGGACGGACATCGTTTAATTGACTCAGAAAGTGATTCTAAGTCGATCGGTATACTTTAAGGTGGGTGTTAGACTAATATTTTTGGGCGTTACAAACATCTGCACAAATCCATTATACCCTCCCACTATGGTGGTGTAGGGTATACAAAATAATATATGGAGAAAATACATCCCCCTACGTCCTTCCCTCGAAGCCCTATCGTGCCAGAAGGACGGATATAACTATATAGATCGTCTTAGAATTTTATAAGAACCCAGAATATATATAATAATTTTTGGTTCTACAAAATCAATATATTGGGGGTATATTGATTTTGTGGTGGGTATTAAAATCATATTAATCATAGTCAAAAGTTATTTGTGTGCTTCGGAAAGTTGAATTCAACAGACATACAGACATGGTTACATCAACTCGAACTTGATATACCTATGTCCGTCTGAAAATCCGTCGAGAAAATCGGAGAATAAATGGCTGAGAAATAAGAATAAAGCCTCGACCACCTCGATTTATTAACCTATTTTTCACCAAATATTTGTTCACCTATTTTTCTACCCTACACCATGTGGTAAGGGTATATATAAGTTTGTCATTCCGTTTGTAATTTCTTTCATTTGCGACTTTATAAAGTATATTACAGATATGCAATAAATGACGGTTGCCAAAAAAAGTAATATCGAACCGTTATTTTGACGTTAAACAACCACTTTTAAGTGGTTGTGATTTCCAGAGCGAGAGAAAACATACAATATTCAATAGACCACGATTGTGATACATATTGTCACTCTTTCCAAACCACAACCATTTTGACATTTTCTTTTGTTTGTTTTCTATTGCCATATTACTGAAATCAGCTGATTCATATCTGTACAATTTGTGGTATATATACTCTACATCATTGTAGATATCGGAGTGGATGTCCGTCTCACAGTGGTTTAGAAAAATTTGTTTAATAATTCGGTATCTCGGAAAATTTCCCATTGTTGGAGCTGGTGTTTTTGAGATGATTTACAGTTGTTCAGCTTCAAAAATCCATTTTAGATTCGAATGGACTGAAATTTAAAATACCCAACATAAAAAGTGAGTAAGCACCAGGGAATTTTTGGATTTTTTTATGAAAATCATTAAAGTCCGCCTTAAATCTTTTTTTTTCAGAACCGAATCTATTATTCGGCTTAATCTCAAACAAACCCAATCTTTTAAATTTTAATCGATGGATAGATTTTAGAATTTTCATTATCTTAAAAATATCAAATAATTTGTGGAGTTTACTCATTTTTGAGGCTGTGTGTATAAATAGTCCTTCAGAAGATCTTCCAATATATGAAAAAAAACATTAACATTTTTGAAAGAGGGCACGGTTTGTGGAGCTTCTGAAGAGTAAATTTGGAATTTTAGAAAACCTTAGGACTTGAAGATTGATATTTTAGTAAAATTAAATCATTTTCGGACGTTAAAAACTAAACAAAATTATAATATGGTGATTTTCAATGAAGAAAAATATCAAATTTTAATTTTGTAAAAATTTAATTTAAGAATCCTTTTATAACAAGATATCATTTTATAACAAAATTTGGAACAAATGTAGATCCAATTAAATCAATGGCAGTATAATTTTTGACATTTTTATAAACTTCACCATGAGTGGCAAGTTTGTCATTTCGTTTGTAATTTGCGACCTACAAATATATATATATTCTGGATCGTTATAGACAGCGAAGTCGATATAGCCATGTGCGTCTGTATGTTGAAATCAACTTTCCGTAGCCCCCAAATAACTTACAAACATAATTGATAAATCGACTCAAAGTTGAAAATCCGTCGAGAAAAGGAAAAAACCGGGACAACCTCGATTTTTGGCCTATTTATGATCTATATCTATTGCTAAGGCATTAATATAGACAATATGGATATCTAATAATAGATATTTTAAAGCCCATTGCAAAGATGTATATAAGGCTATAGTAATTTGGACGTACAATGGGTCAAAATCGGGAAAAATATTTTTAACCCGAATTTTTTTTACCAACAAAATTTTTTTGTCGTAATTTTTTTTCACTAATAAATTTAAAATTTTTTTTTTTTAAAAATTAAAAAAAAAAATGGAAAAAATTTTTAAATTTTGAAAAAAAAAAAATTTTAAATTTTGAAAAATAAATTTATTTTGTTTACCTAAAAATATTTAAAATTTTTATTTTAAAGTATAATTTGGTGAAGGGTATAGAAGATTCAGCACAGCCGAATATTGCTATCTTACTTGTTTATTTTCAAATACCGAAATTCCTAAAATGGGGAAGTGCTTTGTGTGACGTTATTTACCGTGAGATAGTAAATAACATTGGAGAATGTTCTATGCTTTTGCATTAAGTTCTCTTTCAGGATCATATAAAAATTGTATATATTGTATACAATTTTTTTCTGCAAAAGAAAAAAATATAGGCACTTTTTTGGCCCGCCATATCTAAAGAAACAAAAGAAGATCGAGCAAAATTAAAAAAACCTATATATCTCTTTAACTAAAAAAGATAACCTACAAATGTAAACGTATTTTTTGTAGATCTTCTCATTCGGATCGTAAATAGAATTTTAGCGATTTTTTTTTTAATTGATAGCCGAGGTGACCAAATTTCAGGGGTCACACACTGGCCTCCATTACGCATAGGAAGCTGAACAACTGTAATGTTTACACATGCAAGCAATCCAGCAGTTAAGCAAGTAGTCAATGTATCCCTTATATACATTAATTGTCACTAATTGCTCATCATTTGGCTGACTCCAATTATAACAGGTGGCGCAAAAGTAATCCTCCTATCAGAAAATACTATAAATTTTTAATGTCAGTTCTGTTTTGACATTTGTGTAGTAAACACATGCGAAATACACGTTAATAAACAATGTTACGCTACACTGCTCCAGAACGCGGAATATTGCTGACTATTTATTTGACCAATAATCGGCAAAATTTATAGCATTTTCTGATAGGAGGATTACTTTTGTGCCAACTTGATATTTTAGGTCATTTGACACTTATGTATGTGATCTTTGTAGTGCAGAGAAAAGACAATTGGCTACTTTATACATCCCAGGTAATCTAGCGTGAGGACAATTGTCACTTAAGTGTCTCTAAGTAATATGTAGTGTAATCACTTTAAACATTTTGTCAGTAATTCGTTCAAACTGGTTTTATATAAATTGTGTTGATATAATTCTCATACAGTTAATAATTTATTTTAGCTTATACTGATATCCCATGTAACATAGCATGAAGTCAATAGTCACTTTAGGGTCTTTAAACGTATATTTTGTACTCCACTTTAGAAAGTAGTTGTTAATTTTTTTACCAGAAATATTTCAAATTTGTATTTTAAAGTAAATCTTTCTTACTTGTTTATCATAGTAAGTTGAAAATTCCGAATTAATTCAACACAATTGGAAAAAAATATCGAACAGTTGTATCCATTGATTCACAAAAAGTCTTTTTATGGATCAAAATCTTAAAGAAAAATGTTAATACAAATGTTCCTATAATTCCGACATATGTATTAGACAAAACTTTTGGAAAAAAATGTATATTTTAATATTGAGTAAATAATAGTACAAATCATTTTATAAAAAATTTTTTTTAAAAATATTAAATCAAATATCTTTTCATAGTACATATAGCTAAATTCACAAAGTTTTGTGAGAGAAACGTTGTAAATCCGTAAGTAATCTAAGGACTGCGAGAAGTGTATTTTATAAATTGCTAGACAAAATAAATTCGAACATTTTTTTATAAAAATTTTGCTTTTATTCTTACAGCTACCTTCAGAGATCGCTTTTCTCCCAGTGAAGGTGTAGCCTCACATACTTTTAAGTCGAATCATGATCACTCACACGACCACAATCATCACAATCATGCACCCTCCTATACACCGGTTGGAAAGACGCCCTCCGCTTCCAGTGTGGTAAATTCGTATGTGCCACCCAGCAATCTATATTCATTTCCTCCTAATAATGTCAATTATCCCTCGCAATCACAAGATACTAAAGATGCTTTGCCCTCAGGAAAGGTGAATTCATATTCTGCTCCAGCCTCGGGACCTTTGAAAAATTCTAACTATAATTTAGACACATCCAGTAGTAATAGTAGTCCATATCAATATAATGGACCAGTAAGCGCGGGTTATTTACCACCCTCAAATGGTGGTGATGGTGACAATGGAGGTGAAAAGGATGAGGGTAAAAATAATGATGGTGGGGGAGATGGCGACTTAGATAATGGCGGAGGTGATGATTCAGTGGGTGTTTTACCAGCCAGTGCTATGGATCAGGGTGGTGATGGTAATGGTGGTGATGGCAATGGTGATATGTCAGGCGATATGTCTGGTGATATGGGAGGAGATATGGCTGGTTCCATGGATACTCAAGATGGTTTGTTCATTTTATATAAATAATATAAAACAATATATAAAACTAATTAGTTTCTTAATTTGTTAAACAAAGCTCCCGATGACCATTCTTATGATACAGGAAAGGAATATCCTACACCACCACCCGGTTGGTTGAAAGAACATCCCGAATCGGCTCAAGATCATCCCCATCATGATCATCATCCGGAAAAACCTGACATAGAATTCGATCATAGTCATGATCATCATCATCAACCCGATATTATATTTGATCATGATCACTATCATTCCTATCCCTCATATCCATCCTATCCCTCATATCATCATCATTATCCTGAAATTATTTATGATGATCATCATCATGATCATCATGTTGAACCGCCACCGCACACCACAACGGAAGCCCCACTACCCGAACCACCACCAGAGCCACGTGTTAAGAAATACAGTTATTTCTATATTGGCCGTAAACTTTGGTATATTCCTTTGTATTTTACCATTTGGTTTAGTTTTTATGTGCTGTGGTTGATTTTGAAATCTATAGCCAGACATAAGGTGAGTTTTTGTTTTCGTTTCTTAAATATTTATTCTCTTTTAAATTTAAATTTTCGTTTCAGGTTAATTTACCCAATCATTATGTTTCCCGCAGAAGTGTGAATTACGATTTCTCCAAAAACAAACAGGAAACTCTAAATCAACTTACTGTGTCTGTTTTAGATCAAATTGATAAATTTAAGAGAAAATATATGAATTGATTATAAAAAAAAAACATTGTGGGTAAAACGAACAAAATATGTGTACAAAGTTAAAATATGAATAAATAATTAAGATTTTTCTAATAAAAATTAAATTTTCGTATTCTTTATTCCTAAAAGTTCTAAGCGAATGCTAAAGTTATTATAGTTTATATAAAGGGTTTTCCAAAAAGAGGTGTTATTTTGAATCACCCGGTATTTCGGTAGCTGTCACTTTTGAAGCTTTTATTTTTTGAGATTTGACAAGTAGAAACTACGCCATTACTAAAAATGGAACGATACACGCTTCAACAACGCATTGAAATTATTAAAATTCACTACACAAATGGTGAAAATCTTGGAGTCACAGTTTGCAAAACTAAAAAATTTTTGGGTCGTTGTGAAGCTCCTTGTCGGACCGCAATATAGAAATTGGTGGAAAAATTCGAACTGTTGGGACAAGTTAGTGATGTGAAGAATAAAACCCATGCACGTCGATCAAGAACAACTGAGAATATTGCTGCTGTAGCTCAAAGTGTTGAAGAAAACCCAGGTTTGTCCATTCCTCGTCGTTCTTTGGAATTGGGCATTCCACAAACTTCATTACACCGTATTTTGGATGTTATTGATCTAGACAACGTTTACTTTCAACAAGACGGCGCTACGTGCCACACAAGCAACGAAACCATTGCTCTTTTACGGGAAAAGTTTCCGGATCGTGTTATCTCTCGAAGAGGTGATCACAATTAGCCACCGATATCTTGTGATTTAACATCTTGCGACTTCTTCCTTTGGGGCCCCGTGAAAGATAAGGTCTACGCCAACAGCCCAGCGTCGATTCAAGACCTCAAAGATAGAATTCATGAAGAAGGTATGGTCCTGTTTTTCATTATTAACGGCATACCTTCCTCTTTATTATGAAATAAACGATAATTTATCCCAAAAAATTCCATTTTTCTTTAAATACCTATAAAACACCTCTTGTTGGAAAACCCTATAACCAGCACAACAAAGCTCAAAATTTGCAGCACCTGGAGCACAACACAATTTTTACGCCGGAAGCTACAAGTCTTTTATAATAAATGCTTAAAACAAATACTGCTAATTGTTTGACCTAACGGTTTAGCACATGAACAACTGCTCATGTTGGCGAACTGCAAACCAATTGAATCCGAAAACTGCAGACGGAAATGGATATGGATCGGTCATATTTTGAGAGAAGTCCTCCTGATGAAATTAGAAGGCAAGCACTGGAATAGGCCCCGGAATTATTGTATTCGAATGATGAAGAAGGAATGTTTATTTCGCAATCTGACTTGGTACCAAGCAAAGATCCTTGCTAATGATCGCACAAGGTGGAGAGAATTTGTACACGCCCTATATTATCTGTGAACGTTTTTAATTTACAATTTTTCTGTAACTTGTAAATTGTTTAAATATTTTTCCAGAGCAAGGTATGGGTCCAATTCATCTTATAAAAAATACTATAACTGGAATTGGATACAGTTCCACTTTTAACGATATTATGTATCCAAACGCTGAGGAAAATATGCCCCTAGTTTGGAGATTCCAGCACGACAATGACTCCAAATACACTTCTTGGGTTGTAAACGAATGGTTATAGTCGAATGAGGTACGTGTTTTGAAATGGCCTGCCCAATCGCCAGATATCAACAACATAGAAAACCTATGAAAAATTGTAGATCACAAAATAGGCACTCGAAACTATACCAAGAAGGATGCTTTATCAGATGCGGTTAAAAGGTAATGAGAAAATTATCTAAATACAGACGTTTGATTATTTAATTGGTTAAATTCTCCGTCACAGTTAAGCATTAATAAAAAAAACTAGGTTTAACCAACAAAATACAGTGTGACTAAAAGGACAAACAAAAACTAAAAAACATTTGTTATAGAAATGAAACCAAAGTCATATACTTTTAATTTTGAATGGTTTTCAATTTTGTTAATTCCCAAAAGATTTATTCATAATAAATTTTTAATTTTACAAAAGGTTTATAAAACAAAATTTCCATACAAAATTCGTTTTATAAACCTGTAATAAATTTAAAAATGTATTATGAATAAGGCCTTTAATAATTATGTTTTTTTGATGTTAATTTGGTAACATTTGTATATCAAAACTAAAGTAAAGATTTTGGTAAAGTAATTTATGAAAAATTAAAAAAAAAAAATCCGCCTTTTCCATCGGAATAAAATTCTGTGACAAGAGATTTGATACTTTGTATTAAATATCTTTATTATGAATACAATAAATGCTTTTGTCTCGATATTTTCTTTTCTTTGTACATGACTGGAAGCGGTTAATTCAAATTATATTTCTCTTTTCTCTTTTCTCGATATTTTCTTTTTATTTCATTTTACGTGGCTGGAAGCAGTGTATTTAAATTGTATTTCAAAATTCTGCTTAGTCTTTTGGGTCTTAACGAGTTAGTATGAAAAGACATACACTTTCCTTTTAATTACATTTCCACTTACTGGAGCAATTTACACTAAACACTGCACTAAATTCCAATTCATGTTTATATATATCTACATATATATTTTTTGTTTCACTCAAAAAAATATTAAATTGTTTTTTAAAACATACATTAAACTAAACGGAATATCTAAATTAAATGTTAGAAGCAATTAATAACTAAAAAATACATCTATGTTTATACATACGGATTCACATACAAAAAATAGTTAGTTACCCCAATATTTAAATTAGATTTCATCAATAATTTCGTATATAACAGTTTCTTCACATTCCTCACTAGGATTATCCAGCAAAGATTCGGTTTCGTCAATTTCCGATTTGGCAATTTCATAGTGAAAATCAGAATACGATTCATACTTTTCCGCAGCACCAACATCTACATAATCTTGAGAATTTTGTTGTTCCTTGCGTTTTTCAGTTTGCAATAGTTTAAGGTACTGATCGCGTAAACGACCCGCTCGCTTAACTTTACGCGGCTGCACTAAAACCCCTTTGCTAAAAGGTTTAAAATTAAATAAATTTGTATGTTTCACAATATAATGGAAAATCTAACTTACGCTGATTTTAGTTCCTCTAGTTTAGGTATGGGCACACGTTCTGCTACCTTGCCGGTGGCCTCCTCTTCGGCCAATTCTTGCGGATGTGAGCGTTTTTTGTGAGCCCTACAATTTGAACCGTTTGAAAATGCTCGATTACAGAAATTACATTTGTAGGGTCTCAGACCCGAATGCAAAATCAAATGATTTTTCAATGCTTTTGATCTCTTGAAGGAGGCATCACAAAATTCACACTTAAAACTTCTGACATCACTGTGCACCAGTCGATGTTGCAGTAATGTTCTTCTTGTATTCAACTCTAGATCACATTCGGGACATTTATAGACAGATTTGTTATGTGTATCCATATGCGATTTGAGTCTAGGTTTATTTTTAAATGTTTTATGACACACCTCACATTCAAAGGGACACTCGCTGGTGTGCACCAATTGATGTTCCGTAAGAGCTGCCATTGTTTTACAGGCTCGACCACATTGATCGCATATGAAAGGTTTCATCTGATGGTGTATGCCATTAACATGTTGTCTCATGGCACCCACTTGGGAAAATTTACGATCACAATAGGGACAGGGTACATTGAATTTTTCTTCATCGGGCAGGTGATGTCTCATGTGCGCTTTTAAGCTACTTTGGGTTAAAAATTCTTTATTGCAGACGTTGCAGCTGTTGGTTGTCTGTAGATCCTTTAATTCTATTATGGTGTCATGTAAAGTTACCATGTGTTTACGGAAGACAGTGGGATTTTTATAACTGCGTTTACAATCTTTACATTCGTAGAGATAGGAGGAACTTTCTTTGCCTAATTTCTTTGTGCCAAAAGGTCTTCCACGCTTTGCTTTTAATAACTCAAGTGCATTCACTTTTTTATAATTTTTACTATCGCTGGTATTAACATAATCCTCCTCATCCTCTTCTTCCAGCACTTCGACAGACTCTTCCATGTCTTCGTCTTCATGTTGCGGTAATGTTTGTGAGGTATCTTGATACTCTACTTCCACTTCTTCCTCTTGCGAAATAATTTTAAATCTTTTACATTTTTCTTCATCATCCTCGTCTTCCTCCTCATCATCCACTTTATATTTGAGTTCTTTGAAAAGGTCACTATCTTGAACATCTTCATCCATTTCATCCTCCCCCTCGGTTACCACCTGTTGGTTCTGTTGGACTTCTTCATTGTCTACACTACTGGATGGCACAATAAATTCCTCATTTACTACAAATTCTATGTCATTATCACAATGCATGACATACTCGTAGGCTTGTTCGGCTTCAGATTCTGCTTGACTTTCATATTCCTCATTCTTATCGCCTTTCCTTAATATATTTATAATTTCATCCGTTTCTTTGGAGGATGACGGATTTTTAATCTGATCTTTTTGCTTTTCGGGAGTAAAATTAAAATCTGTTTGCACCTGCTGATCAATAAACAATGGTTTTTGCGGTTCTTGAACTTTTGGAGGCTCCGGTTTTATTATATGTTGCCATGCCTCATCAACTAGGCCACATTGTGAACGAAATTTATCTGCTTCTGCAGAAGTCTCGGGTTTTATATTTTGCAATAAACAAAATAAAGTTTGAACCTTGTTAACACGTTCGGTAAATGTTACCAATTCCTCCACCAGCTCTTGGCAGTCCCAGCACAAACATTGGGAAATCTCATCATCCGGTTTTATCTGTCGTTAAAACAAAATACTGTTAAAAATCCTTTGAAATAAATATTTACACTCACATTAACCCAAAAATATTTTCCCACCGAGGTGGCCAAGTCAGAACCCTGCTTCCCAGTTTCATTTTTAGCAAATATTGATGAATTCTCCTGGTCACTTAATTCACGCTTTGCACACAGACGACACCAATGGAGCCAAGTTGGCTGGCTGTCCGTATCATCTTCCTTGCGGTTATTTGTCTTTGTTAAATGTTTACCATGCATTTTATCTTAGTTTTGCTTTTTAAAATCATTAATATTCAATTATTTTTGTAGAATTTTTAGTATTTTTGTTAAAATTTATTTTTTTTGATGCAGCAAGCTTGTAAGAAAAGAGGTTGCCACTGTGTTGGCAAATAATTTGAAAGATAATTGGGCCGTTGCTACACCAAACAATGTCAACAAAGAGCGATTATTTGACAAAGCTCAGCTATTATATTAAATACAATTATTATTACATTGACTTGCAATATCAATAGGCAACTATTTGACTGACTAAATATAGTGAGTGACAATACAAACATTATTGTAAAACTGTAGTCCGTAATTTCACTTTTCAAAAACATGACATAGTACAAAGGTAGACATTTCGGTGTATTTTTCGACATTTTCGATAATAATACGTGTACTCAACTTTCATCATTATACTTGCATCTGTAAATGCAGTGTAATTTTGGATCCAAGTCAGCTACGATTCGAGCGGCTGCCTGCGAAAACTACTTTACGCTGCAGCTACATGATCAAGTTTTTCTTGATAGTCTTTTACATATACTGTTTGTCAAAATTAACAAAAATTGAGAGCTGTGACGTAGGCTGCACGCAACTTCAAAACAATTTTAGTACAAATTGTTCACAAAAATGAAATCAGCTGTTTTCTTGTTTGTAAATTGAAACACTAACTTGAAAGAGAAATTGAATGAAAGTTCGTTTCAATTCTTAAAAGTGTGAGTGTATTAGTAAAAAAGTGTGAGTGTATTAAAACTTGAAAGGCAAAACTTGATCGTGTAACCCCCAAGTTATATTCACAAGATTTGTATCAAGATGTAACAGCATTTTATTTGGAGTGTATTGCAAACAATATGAAGTTTTCCTAATTTCCACTCTGGCAACTTTAGTACTACACAACAAAACACTCTCTTTCTCTCTCTCATTCATTCAAATGTCAATAAATACTATTGACAGAAAAAAATTGTTTTCCTGAAAAAAATTTGCAATAATTAATAAAAAAAACGAAGTATTTGTAAAGAAAATATGTAAATTTTAACAAAAACTACAAAATAAATATGTAGAAAATGTAAATAACAAAAATTCAATACTAGTAATAAATAAAATTCTTTGATAAACTGCTTAAAAGAACCAGCAAAATGCAATCAACATTTACTAATTCCGCTGTAGAGGATTCCTCACCTAACCAATGGATCAACTGGTGTCGTTTGTGTGCCAAGGAGGATAAACAGAATAACATAAACTTTCTATATCAAAATGAAGAACATTTAGAAAATGTCGATAAGAAATTAAGTATACAGGAAGCTTTAGCGAAATATTTTTGGGTACAGGTAAAATGAAAATAAACTATACACAGTACATAAATACTTTAATAAAAAAGTTATTTATATTTTAGACCTCCTTGCAGGATTCTTTGCCCAAAATGTTATGTGCAAATTGTTTGTCGTTGGTCTCTTCCATGATTAACTTTAATGAACGTGTGGAACGCGTGCAACTTATGTATATACACTTGGCCGAACAACAAGTCAACACAAATTGTTTGGATTTGAATACAATACGTTTGAAATTTGATGTTACTGAAACAGAAAGAGATCACTGGTTCTCAAAATACTCCTTAAATGATATAAATTATATGGATAAAAACTCCCATGAATTGACTATTAAAGATAATAGCCAGCCATCTGCCAGTGAGAGCCAATTTAAAGTACAAATTAAACAGGAAAATGGAGAGAAACTCATGGCAATGGATTATGATAAATACATGGAAGAAGATACCGACCAAGAAAAAGAGGAAATGGTATTTGAGAACAATGTCAATGATTCATTTCCGGAAGATGATGAAGATCCTTTTCAACATGATGATAAAGAACAAACTTTTATGGAAAATTCATCTTCGGCAGAAGACATAGAAGAAAAAGAACTGGAAACTTCCGCTATTAAAAGCGAAGCTGAAGTACAAAAACCCCAACTAGACAGAAGTAAAAAGAAAAAGAAAAGAAAAAAATTAAAACAATTTGCCAGCATAGAGTGCAAGAAAAAGAAAAACCCTAGCATTAAGGACTTCAAAATGGAGGCTACTTGTAAAGAGTGTGGTGAAAATTTCACCAAATACATATTATATCGAGAACATATGCAACTTCAACATGAACATAGTAGTAGTAATAAACACTGGCCATGCCCTGCATGTGATAAAGTTTTACTCAGTCTTTTTAATCTGGAGAGACATGTACGAATTCATATGCCACTGGAGTCAAGGAAAACTATAAAATGTCCCGAATGTGATAATCGTTATACATCGAATGCCCAGTTGGATACGCATATTAGATATAAGCATAAGAATGAGAAACCATTTATTTGTGAAGAATGTGGTCTGTGCTTGAGGACCAATTCGAATTTGAGACAGCACATGTTGATACACACCGATATAGCGCCGTACGAATGTGAAGTTTGCAAAAAGAAATTTAAAAATAAAACAAGATTAAAGGTAATTTATTTTTCATTTGATATAATTGTGCAAAAAAAATCATAGATATATTTAGATATTAGATATTGTTGACTATACACAAGACTATAGTACATAATGTAGACAAGAATATAAACTTGAATATAGTCCAGACTATAGGCAAGTCTACTGTCCAGACTATAACAAAACTACAGTCCATACAATACTGCTGTCCAAACTATAGACAAAGCAACATTCCAGACTATAGGCAAGACTACAGTCCAGACTATAGACAAGACTAAAGTCCAGACTGTAGAAAATTCTATATTCCAGACTATAGACAATACTATAATCATGAATATAGACAATACCATTGTACAAAATATAGTTCACACTATACACAAGACTATTCGTATAGAAAATTAAACGAATGTGTATTTTCAGACTCACATGGATATTCATAGTCCCAACAAACATGTTTGTAATATTTGTGGACTGCAGCTGAATTCTAGAGCCACATTGAATCGCCATTTCCTAGTGCATTCAGATGAAATGCAGCACAAGTGTGACTACTGTGGCAAGGCCTTCAAACGGGCCAAAGCTTTGAAAAATCATTTGCTATTACATACGGGTCTTAAGCCATACTCCTGCGATTTTTGTGATCGTACATTTGCCAATGGTTCGAATTGTCGTAGTCATATGAAAAAAATGCACCCAGAGGAGTTAGCAATACTAGAGGCATCGGGCAATAAGACACATACGAAAAATATTCCAAAATTGGAAACTTTAAAAGCAGTGTAAGTTTTTAATATGAATTTTCAAAAATATTTAATATTTTTTTGCATGAATTTGTAATTTGCAGCACTAAAGCAGCCGATAATCTAACACCAGTGGTAACCAAATTTAGTGGTTGCTTTGCTTTTGGTAAAAAACCCAAAAACTTGGCAACCAATGACACAAAACAGCCACAAAAGCCTCCACAAAAACTGAAAAATCCTGCAGTCCCACAACTTGATACTGAGAAATTGGCTTTAGCCTCACCATCCTCCACACCCTTAGATTTACAATATATACCGCTGGCCGGTAATATCACAACTTCCACTTCCTGCCTCCCAGATGCCAAGAATCTTGAAAATGATTTGTCAACAACACCCATACCAAATTTTGATAATATTTATCAACATTTAATGAAACAAAATCAAGCAGATCTACAAATCAAACGACCACTCACACAAATATCACCACAACCATCTCCCAGTAATGTTAGTACACCCCAACACAATCCATTTTATCAACACACCCACAACGATATTATGAATCACTCTATGAAGCCTTCACATCCTAGCAATGATTTGCTACACAGTCCTGACAGCCATCATAGTTCAATGACGCCTTTAGCACACGACGATCATTCTAATGCCTCATCCATACAGGCAACATTTTATGGACCAATAAGAACAACTTTACCACCTGGTAATTTTATGTAAATTTTTGTTGTACTTATTATTTATTTTTAAATAAAAAAAAACAGAATTTTTTTTTTAAATATTTGAGAAATTGTGAAAATTTGGGACATAGAAAATAAACATAGAAGGAGAAAGAAATATCAATGGAAAAAATTACTCTATTTTCACACATACGGGTGATACAATAACAAAAGACATGGCAATACATTCTCATTAATTAGGTTTTTGATAACAGACTTAGGTTTTTGGCTCTCAGTTACCTACCTAGATATCATCTATGATTTGGGATTTTATTTGAAAGTTTAAAGCCATGTTTTCTACAGAAAATTTCTCAGTTTCTGAGATACATTTTCTATAGAAAATTTCTCAGTTTCTGAGATACATTTTCTATAGAAAATTTCTCAGTTTCTGAGATACATTTTCTATAGAAAATTTCTCAGTTTCTGAGATACATTTTCTATAGAAAATTTCTCAGTTTCTGAGATACATTTTCTATAGAAAATTTCTCAGTTTCTGAGATACATTTTCTATAGAAAATTTCTCAGTTTCTGAGATACATTTTCTACAGAAAATTTCTCTGTTTCTGAGATACAATTTCTATAGAAAATTTCTCAGTTTCTGATATACATTTTCTATAGAAAATTTCTCAGTTTCTGAGATACATTTTCTATATAAAATTTCTAAGTTTCTGAGATACATTTTCTATAGAAAATTTCTCAATTTCTGAGATACATTCTCTATAGAATATTTCTCAGTTTCTGAGACACATTTTCTACAGAGAATCTCTCAGTTTCTGCGACACATTTTCTATAGAAAATTTCTCAGTTTCTGAGATACATTTTCTATAGAAAATTTCTCAGTTTCTGAGATACATTTTCTATACAGAATCGTTCAGTTTCTGCGACATGTTTTCTATATAGAATCGTTCAGTTTCTGCAACATGTTTTCTATAGAAAATTTCTGTTCCAAAGTCAAGTTTTCTATGGGAAATTTTTCACATTCTGGGCAAATTGTAAAACTTTGTGTGAACAATTGTTAACGATCTTACATCAATAAACAACTGAGAAAAAGACTTGTTTAAAAACACATGTTCCAATTTTCTAACAAATTAACATTTGTTAGAAAATAAAATCATTTTCTTATCGATCACGTTAACATTTGATCAGGTTGTTATTGCTTTTAGTAGCAAGTTTTTGGTAATTTGTTTATCTCACAAACAAATAAATGATTGTCTTATTGTTTGAAGAGGTGTTTTACAATTAGAAAACATTAATAAATCAAATAGTTACACAAATAGCTAAATGAGCTAAAAACACTTGTACAAATTTAACCCAAATAAATTACATTCATTAGAAAACAAATTAGAGTTAAAACACTTGTACAAATTTAACCGAAATAATTATAGTAAGTTCATTTCAAAAAAAAAAAACTAGAATTAAACCAACAAGCCAGCCAATGAATTATAGCATTCTTGTCGCTATCTTTTATGGCACTAGACATTGTTTTCATATGAATTTAAAATTGAAATTATAATAACTAGTTAAGGGACAAATGTTTTAAATGCTGCTAAAAATATGTATATTTTAACTAAAATCGAGATCATTTTTTTAAAAGTATAGTTTTCAAGCTAGTAAATAAAAATTAAAAAAGCTTATTGATATATCTGCCCTTAAAACTCCATAAAAACACGTTTAGATTTATATTTTTATTTCATTATATGCTTTATTTGTAAATTTCATTTGATGTCATTGCTTTTCCTTTTATTATTTTGAAGTTAAATTGTTAGAATTTTTCTTGTTTATTTATTATATTACTATAAAAATTGTCTCATTTTTTAAGCAGCTTAGGTTTATTATATTATTCATACATTATTTAACATTACATAGTTTTGTTTAAATGTTGTATCCACTATTAATTACTATTTTCTTTTGACGTTTCTTTTTGTAATTTTATGTTTTTTGTTTTTATTATTATTTAGATAAAATTGGGAACAATATTTTAAAAGCCTTTCTTTGTCAGTTTGCAAATGTCTTGATACTTTTTAAGTTAATTTGCAAGTTTCATTAATTAAATAACTAGATTATAGAAATAATAAGGAAAACCATAAATAAAATGTAAAATATGTAGGTAATGAATACTCCGTTTCCCAATTCAATAGTAAAAATGTTATTATTTCATTGAAATACTAAATACTTTGTATTTTTAAAGTGTTTACTTTCTTCTTAATGTAACAATCATTTTGGATATAATGTAGATAATGTTAAAAAACTTTAAATTTTAAACCATAGAGATATTGGAATATGTATTATAATTATTACAAACTTGTTAGTTTTATACTTTGTTAAATTGTATTGAAATTTATAAATTTATATAAGTAGGTTTTTTGAACTTATAACAAAATGAAAAAAATATTTTCTATTCTAAAATAAATCATTGGATCTATACAAACATAGAATTACATTTCTCTATAGGTTATGGGCCATTAATTTAGAAATGTATTCAAGAGAAGAAATTAAATCTACCGTCAGCAAGCTCAATGGAGCAAATTATTCAGTATGGAAGATTAAAATGGAATTAATTTTAATTAAGGAAGATCTGTGGGATATTGTATCAAAGCCAAAACCCACAGAGCCGGATGCCAACTGGATAAAGAGAGATGGGCAGGCAAAAGCATGTATTGGACTTATGGTGGAGGATGCACAATTAATTTATTTCAAAAATTCCGCAAATGCGTCTGATTATTGGAAAAATTTGCAAGATCATTATGAGAAACCATCTTTAAATACAAGGGTACATATAATGAAAACTATATGTAAGATGCAACTAGCAGATGATGAAAAAATGGAAGCTCATATTAATGAAATGATGTCATACGTTGATCAACTAGCTGTCATGGGTGATCCGTTAAGTGATTCATGGGCAGTAGCAATGTTATTAAGAAGTCTTCCTGATACGTATGATCCACTTATTGTCGCTTTAGAGGCTCGAAGTGATGAAGATCTAAATCTAAACTTTGTGAAAGGAAAGTTGATTGAAGAAGCAACACGTAAGGTATATAAAAGGTCATCATCAGATACAACAGTAATGAAAGTTCACAAAGGAAAACAGCAAAAAGACCAACATAACAGTTCTAAAAAATGTTACTATTGTGATAAAACTGGTCATTTTAAGAAGGACTGCAGATTTTATAAAGAATTCTTGGCAAAGAAGAATAAAGTCAATATGACAGGAAGTCCTGAGGTAAAAGAAAGCAATCAAGAGCATTGTTTTTGGCTTGGTAAATGTGGTAAAGGCGACTGGTTTTTAGACTCTGGGGCTACTTGCCATATATCTAATCAGAAAAATTTCTTTACAAATCTGGATGAAAACCACATTGAGTCGGTAAACGTAGCAAATGGTTACCAAATTAATTCTCAAGGTAAAGGTTCGGGATATATCGAAGTAATTAAAGAGGATAATTCAACCGAAAGAATTTTTATTAAGGAAGCTATTTATGTTCCATCAATTGAATGTAATCTTTTATCAGTAAAAATGTTGGCTGAAAAGGGTTACGGTGTATTTTTTGAAAATAAAATATGTAGAATTATAAAAAATAACGTTACTGTGGCGATTGGCGATTTAGTGGAAGATCTTTACAAATTAAGGGTGAAGTCCAATGAAGTAAACATGGTAAACAATGAAAAACACAATGGATGCATACACGATTGGCATCGAAAAATGGGTCATAGAGATATTAATGCTGTAAAAAATGTTTTAAAGGATGCAAATATTAAACCAAGTGATTGTGATTGTAATGAGGAGTGCGAAATATGTCTCAGTGTGCATTCAGATGTAGCAGTAATGAATGTATCTACTCCAAGTGGATATCGATATTTCGTTACTTTCATTGATGATTTCAGCCGATATTGCGTAATATACTTGCTGAAAAACAAGGGTGACGTAGTTATGAAACTCAAGGAATATTTTCATTATGTTAAGACCAAATTTAATAAGATTCCTAAAATATTGCGTTCAGATCGTGGCGGTGAATACCTTGGAGATAATGTTAAGGAATTCCTCAAGAGTATGGGTACACAACAACATTTGACCGCGCCATACACTCCGCAACAAAATGGAATTGCAGAGAGGAGAAATCGTTATTTGGTCGAGATGGTAAGATGTATGCTTGCAGATGCTAATCTATCAAATATATTTTGGGGAGAAGCAGTGATAACTGCGAATTTTATTCAAAATCGAATCAGTACAAGATCTAATAAAAGCATTCCTTTTGAAATATGGGAAAATAAGAAGGTTGACGTAAATCTATTTGAAGTTTTCGGTTCTGAAGCTCATGTACTTATACCAACACAAAAACGTAAAAAGTTAGATCAGAAAACTGAAGTATTGATATTTGTGGGATACTCAGAAGAGTCAAAAGCACTACGTTTTTTAAATTTGACGAATTTAAGAATAGTAATAAGTCGAGATTACAAAATACTTAAGTCTCCTTCAAGAAAAATCGAAATGGTACACTCTAAATCAGAAGAAGTTGAAGTGAATTTGAGCAGCAAAGATTCAGACACAGTCATTCATTGCAATGAAAGTCCAAACTATTATAATGAAGATTATTATTCAGCAGATGAAGAGTTTTTAGTGCAATCTGAAGATGAAGATACTATTAGTGCTTCCAGTGATTCCAATGATTTGAAGGTAATTTCAAATTCAAGTAAATCTAATGATTTAGAACAAATTTCAGAGCCACAAGTACCTTTGAGAAGATCAAATCGTTCAAATAAAGGTGTACTGCCAAAACGGTATGTAAATTTAGTAAAAAAGTTTGAACCCAGTACTTATAAACAAGCCATAGAATGCGACGAGAAGGAAGAATGGGTTAAAGCTATGAATGAAGAAATGAAATCGTTAGAAAACAACAAAACTTGGAAGGTGGTACCATTACCCGAGGGACGAAAAGCTATTGGATGCAGGTGGATTTATAAAATTAAACGATGTTCGAATGGCGAAATTTTGAAATACAAAGCTCGGCTGGTTGCACAGGGCTTTAGCCAAAAATATGGAGTTGATTACGACGAAGTTTTTGCACCAGTCGTAAGACAATCTACATTAAGAATGTTTCTAACAATTGCTGGTTCCAGGAATTACAAAGTCAAGCACTACGATATAAAAACAGCATTTTTAAACGGCGATCTTGTTGAAGATATATACATGCGACAACCAGTTGGATATGAAGTATGCAAAAATAACAAAGCAGTAATGGTTTGTAAACTACAAAAAAGTTTGTATGGCCTCAAACAAGCAGCGCGATGCTGGAACACAAAACTATTTGATACACTTAAACAGGAAGGGTTTGTTCAAGGAAATGCAGATCCTTGTTTACTGAAAAAGCAAATTGATAATGAATTTATTTTCATACTTGTCTATGTAGATGACATTTTGGTAACAACAAAAACCAACGAATATTTCCAAATAGTTGAAGATATTTTACAAGGCAATTTTGAATATACAATACTTGGAGACGTACATTTTTATCTCGGTGTCAAAATTGAGCGGGAGAACGATGGTTTTTATAATATTTGTCAAAGTCAATATATTGATTCAATCGTTTCAAGAGCTAATTTGCAGGAAAGTAAAGTCTCGAAAATACCAATGGATGTCGGATATATTGGCTTAGATCGAACAAATTTTAAAATTATGGATAATAACAAAAAGTATCAAGAGCTTATTGGATGTCTGATATACCTGTCCATAAATAGCCGTCCAGATATTTCAGCTGCAGTTTCTATATTAAGCCAACATGTTTCTCAAGCAGCTGAAGAAGATTGGATGGAGCTTAAAAGATTAATAAAATATCTTAAAGGAACCATGAATTTAAAATTAAAACTTGGAGGGAATAGATCTGAAAAACTTATTGGCTACGTAGATGCTGATTGGGCACAAAACCGCATAGACAGAAAATCATTCAGTGGATATGTTTTTAAATATCATGGTGGATGTGTAAGCTGGTCGTGTCATAAACAACAAAGTGTATCACTATCGTCAACAGAAGCCGAATACATAGCGCTAGCTGAAGCAGCACAAGAAACTGTATGGTTAAGAAAACTCATTGAAGATTTTGGTATAAAACTCCACGAACCTACAATAATTTTCGAAGATAAACAAAGCTGCATAAAGTTAGTTGGTTCAGACAAATTTAGCAAGCGAACAAAGCATGTGGACACTAAATATCATTTTATCGTATTGTCCTACCGAAGAGATGCAAGCCGATATATTGACAAAACCTTTGTCTCATATTAAATTTTCGAAATTTAGAAGTTTGTTTCAATTGTATTAATTAAGGAAGGGTATTGGAATATGTATTATAATTATTACAAACTTGTTAGTTTTATACTTTGTTAAATTGTATTGAAATTTATAAATTTATATAAGTAGGTTTTCTTGAACTTATAACAAAATGAAAAAAATATTTTCTATTCTAAAATAAATCATTGGATCTATACAAACATAGAATTACATTTCTCTATAAGAGAAATATACATAAAGTGGAAACTCTCCTGTCAAAAACCTAACTCTGTTGTCAGAATCCTTAGTGGTGTGAATGTATTAGTAAAAAAAAGCTATATGAAAACAAAAACAACACTTTATGTGTGGTAGTTTTGAGTATTTTTTTTTTTTCTAGTTTACGCTCTATGTGTAATTCTCTATGGTTATTAATTTTTAGTTTAAAAAATACGACCTAACAAAAATATTATATTTTAATTTTTACAGAAATTTATACAAATTTAGTTGCTGATTAAGTTTAGTTAGATGAAGTAAATAATATTTAAAGTGCTGATTTCAAAAATGTCTGTAGATATTTTGAGTCTCTTCTCAAAATCGATTGATATCAAAAACAAGCTATTTTCAAAATCGAAAAATTGATGTTCTGCAAATCGCACGATTTTGTTCGATTCGATTTACAGAACACCAAATCATGTGAATTAGTTTTAAAGTTCAAAACGTGAAATGGATTCGATTCACAGAACAGGAGGGTTAATGTAAATAATATTCGAATATATTAAATTTGTATATTTCCTATAATAATTAAGCAATTAAAATGGTTTGGAATTCGATAAAAGCAGATGTTTTGAGTGCGAAAATGTTATTAATTATTAGCATAGGGTAGAACTAGAGGCGCAACTGAGAGTAATAATAACAAGCATCATGGCTACTTAATACAAAAATTGTAAATTTTTTTAATTTTATGGATAGATTTTTTTAAATTTTTAAGTAAAATTATAAATTTTGTTAGACGTTTCTCCAAATAATTAATGATATCTCAAAAAGGGTCAGTCCGATGTTATTAAAATAAAATTAGAAAAGTTTTAGAAAAGGTTTTTAGTTTTTAATTTAATTGTTTTGTTGTCATAAATAATTTGTTATACTCTGTAATATTTACTATTAGTATTGATATGAATGTATTAGTATTAATATTATTGGCCGAATGTGGCTTTCAAATATTACAATAAATGAAAAATGAAATGAAAAAAAATTAAAGTTGAGATTAACATTTTGTGAAAATTTGCGAATTCACTTAATTGTGATAATATTCGAAAAAATCAATCGATTTTTATGATCGATATCTCATTTTGTTGCTATTATATGTGGCTTTGCGATAAAGCCATTAATCTGAACAACTTCTGCCGTTTTCGATTTTCACGTAAAAAATATATTTTTTGCTTCAATTTGTTATTATAACTCCGAAACTACTGAGCCGATTAAAACGCAATATATATGTGAAAATTTGTACATAGCACGGGAAAAATGTTTTCAAAATTCAATCAATCGAAAGAAGAACAGTAACTACTCAATTTTATGTATATCAAACAAAATTTAAAATTTGGTGAAAACGAGCGAATTCACTTAATTGTGAATAAATTCGAAAAGAATCAATCTATTTTTATGATCGATATTTTATTTTGTTGCTATTATATGTGGCTTTAAGATAAAGCAATAAACCTTAACAATTTCCGTCTTCGATTTGTCATGATTTTTTTAAAACAAAAAATTATCTATTTTCACGTAAAAAATATACTTTTTGCTTCAATTTGAAACTACGCAATATATAAATGGATTGAAGGTTATGTAAATTTAATTTTTTTAACAATATCGGACTAACCATTTTTGAGTTATCGTTAATTATGTGGTGAAACGTCTAAAAAATTTCACAATTTTTTAAACAAAACATTTTTTTAAACAAAACCTCTCCATAGAATTTAAAATTTGGACCATATTTGTTCTACTGGAACCACAATACATCAAAATTGTGTAGTGGTTTAAAAAGCCTCTAAAATTTTTTCGATTTTGTTGCCCTGTGTAATTACTCTCTCCCAAGTTTTATGGCTGACACAACAACAAAATACATTGATTTTCATGTACATATTTTGTTGTTGAAAACAGTCTAAGATCTTGTGGCTACCAGTAGCGATTCTATGTATATTTTATTCTATGGTTTTTAGTTTAAACAATAGGACTTAATAAAATCCCTAAAAAATCAAATTTAAATATATACAGAAATTTTAGAAAATGTTGATGGTGTAACTTAATTTGATGAACTTGAAGTTTAGTTTTATTAAAGTGCTGATTTCAAAAATGCCACTAGATTATTTGAGTCTCTTCTAGTTTCTGAGATATGATATAAATAAAGTTTGAAGACATTAAATTTGGAAATTTTCAATAAAATTGCAGAATACATTAATACATTAATAAATTCGATAACATCGGATTTTCTGAGTTCAAAAATGTTATTCGTTTTTTCAAGTTATTTCTAGTTCTAAAGATATTAACTAATAAAATTCCGAAAAAAATCAAGTTCAAAATTTAGATGATGTTTTAATTGAATTAAATAAACTTGATAATATGATGAATTGATCTCAAAAACGTTACAAGATTTATCCTGTCTGCTCTAGATATTTTTATACATAAGGTATTATCATAAATGATGGCCTTTTTATTTAACCTATTATTTTAAATACAGAATATATAATTGAATTCTTTTAGATAATTTTTATAATATCGAATGTTTTTATATCAGAAATATTTTTATGTATATCATTCGAATCAGCAATATATTTTTTAATACAGAATTGGGAAACAAAAATAAATTGGATACAAAAAAAAAAAAAAAAAAAAAAATTATATTTTTTTTTTCGATTTGATTTTTTTTTTTTTTTTTGAATACAGAATAATTGATAATTGCATTCTTTCTGATGATTTTTATAATATCGAAGATTTTGATCTCAAAAATGTTTTTATTTTGTTCGAGTCATCGCTTGTTTACTAGATAGGAACCAAAATAACTATTTTGAACCTGATTTAAGAAATATCTTTGGTGTTTTTTTTTTTTTTATATAAAGTAAATCAAGTTTAAAATCATAAGTTTCGTTTTATGTAATTAATCTAAGGGCCAACTTCTACTATTACGAACATAAAGGCAAGTTGTAATAATGGTCCTAAATATATTTTTGAATACAGAATTGTTAATTGAATTCTTCTTTCAGATGATTTTTATAATATTGAAAGTTCTGATTTCAAAAATGTTTTTATTTTGCTCGAGCCAACTCTAGTTTGAATTTTAAATAAAATGTGTTGGGTCAATTTGGTAACATGAACTCGATAATATCGGAAGAGCGGATTTCAAAAATATCTCTTAATTTTTCGAGTCTGTTTTGTATGTAAGTATGTTTTGTAAACAAAGTTTGCTTATTTAATCTAAATATATTTTTGTATATAGAATTAATAACTGGCGGAATACTCTCTATTGCGATGCGAAAGAAAAATTGAGAATAATTGAACAATTGGTACCCTTTAATGCGTTTTTGCATCGCACAAAAAATTTGTTTAAAATGTTTTTATTTACAAGTTTTGACATTTAATTTTATCATTCTTCGCTATTGTTTATTTTGCGGTACCTCTGTTGGTTCTTATCGCATTTACCTTTCTCATCGAACTTGCTTTCGCATCGCAATACTGAGTAACCCCCCTGAATTCTTTCAGACGTTTTTTGTAATATTGAATGTTTTGATTGAAAAACTGTTTTATATTGCTTGAGTAACTCTAGTTTGTTTGATATGAACCAATTAATGGAATTCTTTTATATTAATGCGGGATTTTTTCAAGTTTTTAGCTTTTATTTTTAAACATTTGTACAACATAAATTTATTCATAGTATTGGCCATTATTAGCTATGACCTTTTCCCATCATTCTAGCAAAATATGGTTTCCGAGCCAATAGAACTGCTCATCTTTTGAAATCAACAACTACTCTGTTCCAAAGTGAAGCGTATCCCAGAGAGAGCGTTCTGCATCGATCAAAACAAATAGTAGTCGGTAGTCAGGAGAGGCAAAACTTCCCAACCACTTCATTATAAATAGTTTTTAACAGGTATTGCAACATGTGGCCTAGCGTTGGTATGATGGATCATTAGCGTTTCATATATGGATGAATTTGCCAAGCTCTTGTTGAGTTTGACAACAATCTTCATGGAGTAATGCCTTCAATTTTTGTTCTTCAAACTTTTTTGACTGGTCTGGGCGATATTTGTCTTCCGTGTCAAAATCACAACTTCTGAACGATGAAAACGATGTAACACATTCATAAGCTTCGGTGTGCTTCAGCGGCACTTTTTTCACAAATTAAAGAAGTAAAACATAACTTCCCACACCTGACGCTTTGTTGGCATTAAATTCGGCGTTTTTGTTGTTTACACTATAATGTTCAATAACTAAGTGACAATAAATGACAGATATGTGGCCTTCAAAATGACATATAAGTTATTAAAAACATAAACCCCTTTCCAAAGATACGCCATGATTTTTAAGTCATACGCTCAATATAATATTTTTCAATTTAAAAAATGTTATTATTTTGTTCGTGCCAGCAATAGTTTACTAGTTTTGACACAACAATGAAACTTCGAAAATAAATTTTTGGAATAAATTTTTTAGAATTTAATTTTTTTACATAATTATGATAATATCAGTGGTGGCCATTTCGAAAATGGTACTTGATTCCTCGAGTCTAATTTGTTGTATGAGATATAAAGTTAAAAAATAAATAATAATAAAAAAATTTTTAATTTAATGAATAATTTTAGTTACCTGAATTCGAAAATCAAGGATGTTTTAAATTCAATACTGTCGTAGTGCAAATCAGCACTACCTTTCTAGATAAATCCTAAAGAAACCTTAAGTTATATTCGAAACTATTTTAAAATCATACAAATGTAATTAAGAAAACTAAAAAAAAATATAAAAATAATTGTTTTAATCTTGTAAATTTATTAATAATATTAAAAAAAAAAAACATAAACTAAACACAAAACAAATTCGTTTGATAACTTTATACCTAAAAGTAAACAATTACAAAGACTTTTATTGAAACAACTGTTAAGCAAATGAATGAAATCAACATTATCTACTGCCTAACACAGTCTAACAAACAGTCTGATAAAAGTCCTTTTCATTGCAATAATTTATTTTATATATTACCTAATTATTATTTAATCTAAAGTGTATGTATAAGCTTAAAATTTAAAAAGGTATTAAACTTAAAAACTAAATTTAATTGTTAATTTAATTATTACGATTTTATGCTGGTTTTAATTATAATATCATTATATCATTGCACATTTTATATATATATAGTATAATATTTTAACAAATCTTAAATTTATGTATACGTACATATTCTTTATTACATAAAAAATATTTTTTTAATTTTCATTTTTATTTTTGCTTTACCAAAAAAAAAAAAAAAATGCTATAAAATACTTGGAGCATTATCTAATTTATTATTTTAGCTTTGAATTTATTACGTTTTCCTTTCTAATGTTTATTAATTTGTGTTAAAAAATTTATTTTTACTAAATTCACTGTGTGTTTTAAGTGTATATAATAACATGAGATGCCTTAAGGGAGATTTCTTTTTGTTTAACAATAATTTCTTATTCTTTTTTTCATCATTTAATTTTAAAACTTACTATATCACAACTTAAAAAAAATGTGTTTCTTATTTTTTTTAGCAAAAAATTACTTAAAAATGTTTAACTAGAGCAATAATAGGATTAAAATGTTTTTTCTTTTTTCTTTTTATTAAAAAACTTATAGATCTAATAAAATATAAACGATTTTAAAATGATTAGGAGTGATACTCTAGAGTTGTTGATAATGTTATTGTTGCTGTTATTGATGATGCTTTAGCGGCTGTGGCTGCTGTTGCTGCTGGTGCTACTGTTGCAGTTTTGGCTGCTGGGTTTTTTCATAAGAGTCTCACGTAAAGGGAGGCGGCATAACAATAGGATCGAAATTACGGGCGTAATCGGTAAAATTATCGATTTTACGATAGCCCCATAATTCCATAGCTTTTGTGCAATGTTGTTGTATGTATTTAATCTGTAAAGAAAGAGAAAAACAAAAACAATTAATATTATTAATGATAAAGAACTTACATAGCCTCTACTATAGTCTGGGCGGTTACTGCGTAACTCAATCCGAAAACGAAAATGTTAGAAAATGTGTGCTAAATACATTGTAATTGAAAATGATTTCCTTTCGAATCGAATTAGAGAGTAATCCCCCTGAACTATACACTGAACTACAGTCAGAGTTATAGTCTGAACTATAGATAGAACTATAATCTGTACTGTAGTGTGAACAATAGTCTGGACTGTATTTTGAACTATAGTTTGGAATACAGTGTTGTCTATAGTCTGGACTATAGTGTTGTCTGTAGTCTGGACTATAGTCTGGGCTGTAGTCTGAACTATAGTCTGGGCTATAGTCTGAACAATAGTGTGGAATGTATTTTGAACTATAGTCTGGAATACAGTCTTGCTATAGTCTGGACTATAGTCTGAACTATAGTCTGAACTATAGTCTGAACTGTATTTTGAACTATAGTCTGGAATACAGTCTTGTCTATAGTCTGGACTATAGTCTTGTCTATAGTCTGTACTATATTCTTGTCTATAGTCTGGACTGTAGTCTTGTCTATAGTCTGGACTATAGTCTTGTCTATAGTCTGGACTATAGTCTTGTCTATAGTCTTGTCTATAGTCTTGTCTGTAGTCTGGACTAAAGTCTTGTCTATAGTCTTGTCTATAGTCTTGTCTGTAGTCTGGACTAAAGTCTTGTCTGTAGTCTGGACTATAGTCTTGTCTATAGTCTTGTCTGTAGTCTGGACTAAAGTCTTGTCTGTAGTCTGGACTAAAGTCTTGTCTATAGTCTGCATCATAGTCTTGCCCATAGTTTGGACTATAGTCTTGTCTATAGTCTGGACTATAGTCTTGTCTATAGTCTGGACTATAGTATTGTCTATAGTCTGGACTATAGTCTTGTCTGTAGTCTGGACTATAGTCTTGTCTGTAGTCTTGTCTGTAGTCTGGACTAAAGTCTTGTCTGTAGACTGGACTAAAGTCTTGTCTATAGTCTGCATCATAGTCTTGCCCATAGTTTGGACTATAGTCTTGTCTATAGTCTGGACTATAGTCTTGCCTATAGTCTGGACTATAGTCTTGTCTATAGTCTGGACTATAGTCTTGTCTATAGTCTGGACTATAGTCTTGTCTATAGTCTGGACTATAGTCTTGTCTATAGTCTGGACTATAGTCTTGCCTATAGTCTGGACTATAGTCTTGTCTATAGTCTGGACTATAGTCTTGTCTATAGTCTGGACTATAGTCTTGCCTATAGTCTGGACTATAGTCTTGTCTATAGTCTGGACTATAGTCTTGCCTATAGTCTGGACTATAGTCTTGTCTATAGTCTGGACTATAGTCTTGTCTATAGTCTTGTCTGTAGTCTGGACTAAAGTCTTGTCTATAGTCTGCATCATAGTCTTGCCCATAGTTTGGACTATAGTCTTGTCTATAGTCTGGACTATAGTCTTGTCTATAGTCTGGACTATAGTCTTGTCTATAGTCTGGACTATAGTCTTGCCTATAGTCTGGACTATAGTCTTGTCTATAGTCTGGACTATAGTCTTGTCTATAGTCTTGTCTATAGTCTTGTCTGTAGTCTGGACTAAAGTCTTGTCTATAGTCTGCATCATAGTCTTGCCCATAGTTTGGACTATAGTCTTGTCTATAGTCTGGACTATAGTCTTGCCTATAGTCTGGACTATAGTCTTGTCTATAGTCTGGAGTATAGTCTCGTCTGTAGTCTGGAGTATAGTCTCGTCTGTAGTCTGGACTATAGTCTTGTCTGTAGTCTGGTCTATAGTCTGGTCTATAGTCTTGTCTATAGTCTTGTGTATAGTCTGGACTATAATCTTGTCTGGACTATAGGTTTGTCTATAGCCTGGACTATAGTCTTGTCTATAGTCTGGACTATAGTCTTGTCTATAGTCTTGTTTATAGTCTTGTCTATAGTCTGGACTATAGTCTTGTTTATAGTCAAGACTTTAGTCCAAACCATATTCCATTTTATCGTCAGAATTTAAGTTTTGTTTTTAAGAAATTAGTTTTGCGGCTTTTCAACTTACATCTTCTGGTTTTAAATCCTGTTTCCAATGAAACGGTGCTGATTTCGAATCACGATATGTTGAACTAACACCACCAATATTCACTTTGGTATGAGTATCTAAAAATTCTTCGACCAAGGGATCGAAGGGTAAACCATAAAATTGTAATACCTCTTGGGCCATATCATAGGGATCCAAGGATAAGTCTTCGTATCTTAAAGTTCTAAAGAAAATTAAGGAAAAACAAGAACAAATAAATAATTATGTATAACATTTTGACAATAAAAACTAATCGCTTCTTAATGAGTTTCTGTATAGCTTTATGATTATTAAAAATTCTTATTTACCTAAATCTTGCGGGATATTTTTTTAATAACATCTCAGCGGTTTTATAATCTGCCTCTAGGTCCTCACATAACATTTGAGGATCTTCACAGTCTGGATTACCGCCACACCAGGTACGATGGCGACGTGATTGCATTGTACCGCGAGGATCACGTACCAATAATATGATGTGAACGTTTAAGCTGGAATTAAGAGAGAAAACAAAGGAAATTAATAAAAATGAAAAAAATCTTCTATAGAAAACTTTGCTATGTTTAATAATCACTTATATGTTTAATAAAAGTAGCATTGTATAAGAGCCTTTTTCTATAGAAAAAGTTGCTCTGTGTAAGAGCCCTTTTTCTATAGAAAAAGTTGCTCTGTGTAAGACCCCTTTTTCTATAGAAAAAGTTGCTCTGTGTAAGAGCCTTTTTCTATAGAAAAAGTTGCTCTGTGTAAGAGCCCTTTTTCTATAGAAAAAGGTGCTCTGTGTAAGACCCCTTTTTCTATAGAAAAAGTTGCTCTGTGTAAGAGCCCTTTTTCTATAGAAAAAATTGCTCTGTGTAAGAGCCTTTTTCTATAGAAAAAGTTGCTCTGTGTAAGAGCCTTTTTCTATAGAAAAAGTTGCTCTGTGTAAGAGCCTTTTTCTATAGAAAAAGTTGCTCTGTGTAAGAGCCTTTTTCTATAGAAAAAGTTGCTCTGTGTAAGAGCCTTTTTCTATAGAAAAAGTTGCTCTGTGTAAGAGCCTTTTTCTATAGAAAAAGTTGCTCTGTGTAAGAGCCTTTTTCTATAGAAAAAGTTGCTCTGTGTAAGAGCCTTTTTCTATAGAAAAAGTTGCTCTGTGTAAGAGCCTTTTTCTATAGAAAAAGTTGCTCTGTGTAAGAGCCCTTTTTCTATAGAAAAAGTTGCTCTGTGTAAGAGCCTTTTTCTATAGAGAAAGTTGCTCCGTCTATGAGTCTAATACTATAGAAAAAATTGTTCTGTGTATGAGCTTTAAAAATGAGAAGATTCTAATAGATTTTTAATACATTTAAATGATTAATTATTTTTCAGTTTTATTGCTTTTATGTTTAATTTATGACCATTTAAAATTTCAACTACAATTTTAATAACTTTGAAATGTGTATATTATTATAAACCAGTCTGTGTGTACTTTTGTGATATTCTCTTTTTGTTTTACTACCCTCAAAACATTCAAAAAATAAAATTTATTTCTTTTGTAATTTTATTACCTTTAAGACATGTTGTCTTAATGAAAACCGAAAGTTGTACAAAGAGATTTAAAAAGCAGCTAACAATTGGAAGTTCTTTTGTGTTCTAAGATTAATTAAATTAAGTTTGTTTTGTTCTTTTCGTTTTCTACTTTGAATGGAAATAAATTAGAGAAGGTAGAGGGGAAGAAATTGAATAAAATTTTTGGTTAAAGCTTATTGGAAATTTCGTGTCTATTATGGAAAAATCCTAAAGCAGCATCTGTCAAGTGCAAGGAGGATAAAGTTAAAACACTAACTTAAGTACTGAAATTCGAAATTAAATTGATTTAGCTCAGACATTTAAAAGGTATAAGAATTGGGAGAAGGGTTTAGATTAAAGAAACAGCTGGAAGGTAACATTTCCAACTTACTTATTTATACTTATTCATTCGAATTTACTACAGCCTGTTTTATTAAACAAAAAACTTTCATTAAAGAAAATTCTCCATTAAAAGAATTCAGTAACATACACGCTTTTATCATTATAGCAAAAATGATTAAAAATTCCTTTACTAGTCATTCTTGATAAAAATGAAAATCACATACATTTTGTTTGTAAATTTTTGCGCTTGAAACAACTCATTCATTCGTATGCATTTTGTTTTTGCGCGATATCAATTTCGAATTACATATTTTTTTCTTTTTTTCATGTGTGCATTTCCTCACACACAGTTTGCGATATCAATTTTCAAATACATTCATATGTAAAAAAAATTACAAATAAATATTTGAAATTTACTACAATCATGTAAACGTGACCACAAAATTGTAACTAAGGCAAAATTACTATAAATAAATTAATAAAAAATAAACATAGGTTGTGTAAAAGAACTATAATTGTCATAATATTAAAAAAATATATATATATAAATAAACTTAATTACTGGAACAAAAAATTAAAGAAAAAAACCCAACCATAAATCAGTTTTATATTGCCAGTAGGCAGTAGTAAGTAATTAATCAAGATTATATCAAATAAATATATAAAACGCCTTAGAATTTGTAATTTTAGTAACACCCTTCACCATATGAAACATTAAAATACAGTTTTTTGTTTCCATTTAAATGTGAAATGTGATGTCATTAATGATTAGATAAATTACGATATCCTTAGACATCGTTTACTACAAATGGTGGACAGGTCAAAGGTCTTTCTACACAAAACAAAAATTGAACTAAATCCGATAATGACATATAATTCTGACAAAAAAAAAATAGTACAAATAAAATACACATAATTGTTTAGCTGTAAACATTGTCATATCAGGGAGATTCACTTGATAAAGAAGAACATTTACCAGCAGCATTTGTTCAAAAACTTTTCTTAGTACTTTTATAAAAGTAAATACGAGAAAAAGTGTCTTTGAATAAGACAATTTGTCTATAGAAAAAGTGTCTTTGAATAAGAGACTTTTTCTATAGAAAAAGTGTCTTTGAATAAGAGACTTTTTCTATAGAAAAAGTGTCTTTGAATAAGAGACTTTTTCTATAGAAAAAGTGTCTTTGAATAAGAGACTTTTTCTATAGAAAAAGTGTCTTTGAATAAGAGACTTTTTCTATAGAAAAAGTGTCTTTGAATAAGAGACTTTTTCTATAGAAAAAGTGTCTTTGAATAAGAGACTTTTTCTATAGAAAAAGTGTCTTTGAATAAGAGACTTTTTCTATAGAAAAAGTGTCTTTGAATAAGAGACTTTTTCTATAGAAAAAGTGTCTTTGAATAAGAGACTTTTTCTATAGAAAAAGTGTCTTTGAATAAGAGACTTTTTCTATAGAAAAAGTGTCTTTGAATAAGAGACTTTTTCTATAGAAAAAGTGTCTTTGAATAAGAGACTTTTTCTATAGAAAAAGTGTCTTTGAATAAGAGACTTTTTCTATAGAAAAAGTGTCTTTGAATAAGAGACTTTTTCTATAGAAAAAGTGTCTTTGAATAAAAGACTTTTTCTATAGAAAAAGTGTCTTTGAATAAAAGACTTTTTCTATAGAAAAAGTGTCTTTGAATAAGAGACTTTTTCTATAGAAAAAGTGTCTTTGAATAAGAGACTTTTTCTATAGAAAAAGTGTCTTTGAATAAGAGACTTTTTCTATAGAAAAAGTGTCTTTGAATAAGAGACTTTTTCTATAGAAAAAGTGTCTTTGAATAAGATACTTTTTCTATAGAAAAAGTGTCTTTGAATAAGAGACTTTTTCTATAGAAAAAGTGTCTTTGAATAAGAGACTTTTTTTATAGAAAAAGTGTCTCTGAATAACAGACTTTTTCTATAGAAAAAGTGTCTTTGAATGAGAGACTTTTTCTATAGAAAAAGTGTCTCTGAATAAGAGACTTTTTCTATAGAAAAAGTGTCTCTGAATAAGAGACTTTTTCTATAGAAAAAGTGTCTTTGAATAAGAGACTTTTTCTATAGAAAAAGTGTCTTTGAATAAGAGACTTTTTCTATAGAAAAAGTGTCTTTGAATAAGAGACTTTTTCTATAGAAAAAGTGTCTTTGAATAAGAGACTTTTTCTATAGAAAAAGTGTCTTTGAATAAGAGACTTTTTCTATAGAAAAAGTGTCTTTGAATAAGAGACTTTTTCTATAGAAAAAGTGTCTTTGAATAAGATACTTTTTCTATAGAAAAAGTGTCTTTGAATAAGAGACTTTTTCTATAGAAAAAGTGTCTTTGAATAAGAGACTTTTTTTATAGAAAAAGTGTCTCTGAATAACAGACTTTTTCTATAGAAAAAGTGTCTTTGAATGAGAGACTTTTTCTATAGAAAAAGTGTCTCTGAATAAGAGACTTTTTCTATAGAAAAAGTGTCTCTGAATAAGAGACTTTTTCTATAGAAAAAGTGTCTTTGAATAAGAGACTTTTTCTATAGAAAAAGTGTCTTTGAATAAGAGACTTTTTCTATAGAAAAAGTGTCTTTGAATAAGAGACTTTTTCTATAGAAAAAGTGTCTTTGAATAAGAGACTTTTTCTATAGAAAAAGTGTCTTTGACTAAGAGACTTTTTCTATAGAAAAAGTGTCTTTGAATAAGACAATTTTTCTATAGAAAAAGTGTCTTTGAATAAGACAATTTTTCTATAGAAAAAGTGTCTTTGAATAAGACAATTTTTCTATAGAAAAAGTGTCTTTGAATAAGACAAATTTTCTATAGAAAAAGTGTCTTTGAATAAGACAATTTTTCTATAGAAAAAGTGTCTTTGAATAAGACAATTTTTCTATAGAAAAAGTGTCTTTGAATAAGACAATTTTTCTATAGAAAAAGTGTCTTTGAATAAGACAATTTTTCTATAGAAAAAGTGTCTTTGAATAAGACAATTTTTCTATAGAAAAAGTGTTTTTGAATAAGACAATTTTTCTATAGAAAAAGTGTCTTTGAATAAGACAATTTTTCTATAGAAAAAGTGTCTTTGAATAAGACAATTTTTCTATAGAAAAAGTGTCTTTGAATAAGACAATTTTTCTATAGAAAAAGTGTCTTTGAATAAGACAATTTTTCTATAGAAAAAGTGTCTCTGAATAAGAGACTTTTTCTATAGAAAAAGTGTCTCTGAATAAGAGACTTTTTCTTTGTCTCTGAATAAGAGACTTTTTCTATAGAAAAAGTGTATTTGAATAAGAAGATCCTTTGTTGAAGATCCCTTTTTCTAGGAAAAGCGGCTTTAGTCAAGAGTCTTTTTGTATGAGAAAAGTTGCTTTACTCAAAAGCCTTTTGTATAAGAAAAGTTGCTGTGTTTAAGAGCTTTTTCCTATAGAAAATTATGTTTTGATTAAGAGCGTATTATATAGAAGAAATTGCTTGGTTAATGAGCCTGCTATTTCTTGTATTTAGCCTACTTTTAGGCTTATTATGTCCCAATTTCTAACTCAAAAATCTCATATCATAACTTATGACATTTAAACTCTTAACTGTGATTACACTTACTGCATAAATATTACACAAAAATATATTTCTGTAATAATAATCGTAATTTGAGTTAAGAGCTAAACAACAGCAACAAAAATGCTATTTTACATTTGACAACAACAACAAAAACGACATATATATATATACTAAGTAATATAAAAAATAAAATACTACAAACTTTAACAATAACGTATGAATAGAAACAAATAAAGAATGAGCAAAAAAAAAAAAACGTTGGTAGCAAATAAATGAAAAAATATCAAATAAAAAAAAAAATCACATGCAAGCCATAGACTTATACAAGTAGTATGACAATATCTGAAATCAGTGACACAGTAAAGAATATAAATACACATACTAGGAGTTAATGGATAACCCAGCAAACAATAGTTTGTGATCAAAATCTTTTTACGCGAACTAGTTCAAAACACTTATTTGAAATTATTAAAAAACCATTCGTTTTTAAAAAGCTAATTAAATTAAGATACTTTTTACACATATTTTGGTACTAATTTATTGCTGAAGACTGAAAAGAACTACTGAATAAGACCAGTGGAACAATTTGAAAATGTTCCATATCATATCTCATTGTTTACTGCGTTATTTACACATATGAGTCTGAGTGTGTGTGTTTCCCCAGTATATGATGACACCGACAATGAGTTGTATGGAAGTCAACCCATCACCCATTAACAAAACATGCGACGACCATCAACTTGTGTGGCATAAATTACAAATTTATTAAAGAACGTTCTTGTATATTTCAAGTTGTATACGAAACAAAATTACAACAACAACTGAAAGCTTAAGTTATTAATAATTTTCCTTAATGGAGTCATTCGTACAACAAATGACAAGAAAATTTCATCAAAATCACATAAATTGCATAGAGAAAACTTTCATCAAATTGTATGTTAATTGAAAATTGTCTGCGACATGTGCTTGCAAATAAATTGTTGTCACTTAAAGAAGTGTTTCTAGGAACTGGATATAAAAACAATATATAAATATCTATGTATATGAAATATTCCATAGCTTTTGTTAAATGTTTTCCAAATCAGAACGTTTTAATAATAAGACCTCAAAAACCATTTTAGAACTACTTCTAAAGCAGTGGTCGGCATAAAGAGATCGAGGAATATTTCTATTGTAATCTGAATAGATATTTATTGTGATTTTTGTTGACACTCGTGTTGTTTACTGCTAAATATCCGATTTTATTCGTCCCCTTATATGTATGAGTGCAGACCACTGTTCTAAAGACATTATTTTAGGTTCTTTAATCTTTCAATTAAATTTTACATATACACGAAATGCCCCACATTGAAGCCTTGTGACCGCGCCCCTCGTTGGTCTATAAAATCTTAATTTAAACCTTAAACTCAGCACAAACTCTTTTATAGCCATGGGATGGTAAAGAGCAACTTTTCAACTTATTTTCATTATTTTCAATTCCCCCTCTGTGCGACTAACTCATATTTCAATTCTTCATTATTAGAGACATGATTAAGCATGACTTGTTCATTACTTTTACATCACTTTTTGTAGTCAAATTTCTGTTAGAACTGTTAAAAAAAAACTAATAAATATTTCTCTTTTCTTTAAAAGTTGCTAATTTGTTTTGACAAATATTTAATTAATAAACAACTTTATTTAACAAATTTATTGATATTCAAAAAATACAACAAAAAACACACAAAGTTAAACAATAGTTTTTTTAAATTACTTTGTTTTTCTTTATTACAAATTTATTTTATTTTCATGGTTGCTGAACAAGTGTTACGCATCAAGTTGTTTAGTAAAAAAAATTAATTCTAACTTTATAATGAACAGTAAAGGGTAAAAGTGTGACGGCTGTTACTACAGAAACTACACTAGTGTCAAAGAATTTAACTAAATTGTGATTAATCAATAACTTTCGGGTCAAATGAAGAACAGTAACAAACAAATTGTGAACTGTTTCTATAAAAAAAGTTGCTCTGTGTAAGAGCCCTTTTTCTATAGAAAAAGTTGGTCTGTGTAAGAGCCCTTTTTCTATAGAAAAAGTTGCTCTGTGTAAGAGCCTTTTTCTATAGAAAAAAGTTGCTCTGTGTAAGAGCCTTTTTCTATAGAAAAAGTTGCTCTGTGTAAGAGCCCTTTTTCTATAGAAAAAGTTACTCTGTGTAAGAGCCCTTTTTCTATAGAAGCAGTTGCTCTGTGTAAGAGCCCTTTTTCTATAGAAAAAGTTGCTCTGTGTAAGAGCCCTTTTTCTATAGAAAAAGTTGCTCTGTGTAAGAGCCCTTTTTCTATAGAAAAAGTTGCTCTGTGTAAGAGCCCTTTTTCTATAGAAAAAGTTGCTCTGTGTAAGAGCCCTTTTTCTATAGAAAAAGTTGCTCTGTGTAAGAGCCCTTTTTCTATAGAAAAAGTTGCTCTGTGTAAGAGCCCTTTTCCTATAGAAAAAGTTGCTCTGTGTAAGAGCCCTTTTTCTATAGAAAAAGTTGCTCTGTGTAAGAGCCCTTTTTCTATAGAAAAAGTTGCTCTGTGTAAGAGCCCTTTTTCTATAGAAAAAGTTACTCTGTGTAAGAGCCCTTTTTCTATAGAAGCAGTTGCTCTGTGTAAGAGCCCTTTTTCTATAGAAAAAGTTGCTCTGTGTAAGAGCCCTTTTTCTATAGAAAAAGTTGCTCTGTGTAAGAGCCCTTTTTCTATAGAAAAAGTTGCTCTGTGTAAGAGCCCTTTTCCTATAGAAAAAGTTGCTCTGTGTAAGAGCCCTTTTTCTATAGAAAAAGTTGCTCTGTGTAAGAGCCCTTTTTCTATAGAAAAAGTTGCTCTGTGTAAGAGCCTTTTTCTATAGAAAAAGTAGCTCTGTGTAAGAGCCTTTTTCTATAGAAAAAGTAGCTCTGTGTAAGAGCCTTTTTCTATAGAAAAAGTAGCTCTGTGTAAGAGCCTTTTTCTATAGAAAAAGTAGCTCTGTGTAAGAGCCTTTTTCTATAGAAAAAGTAGCTCTGTGTAAGAGCCTTTTTCTATAGAAAAAGTAGCTCTGTGTAAGAGCCTTTTTCTATAGAAAAAGTTGCTCTGTGTAAGAGCCTTTTTCTATAGAAAAAGTTGCTCTGTGTAAGAGCCTTTTTCTATAGAAAAAGTTGCTCTGTGTAAGAGCCTTTTTCTATAGAAAAAGTTGCTCTGTGTAAGAGCCTTTTTCTATAGAAAAAGTTGCTCTGTGTAAGAGCCTTTTTCTATAGAAAAAGTTGCTCTGTGTAAGAGCCTTTTTCTATAGAAAAAGTTGCTCTGTGTAAGAGCCTTTTTCTATAGAAAAAGTTGCTCTGTGTAAGAGCCTTTTTCTATAGAAAAAGTTGCTCTGTGTAAGAGCCCTTATTCTATAGAAAAAGTTGCTCTGTGTAAGAGCCCTTTTTCTATAGAAAAAGTTGCTCTGTGTAAGAGCCCTTTTTCTATAGAAAAAGTTGCTCTGTGTAAGAGCCCTTTTTCTATAGAAAAAGTTGCTCTGTGTAAGAGCCCTTTTTCTATAGAAAAAGTTGCTCTGTGTAAGAGCCCTTTTTCTATAGAAAAAGTTGCTCTGTGTAAGAGCCTTTTTCTATAGAAAAAGTTGCTGTGTGTAAGAGCCTTTTTCTTTTTTTTTAATTGTGTAAATTATCTTCTTAATAAAATTTCCAGATTCTTAATAGTAAATAATCATTCTAAAATCTAAAGAAATTAACAAATTTATAAATTTTGTTTCATCCGTTTGTGGTTTCAAGCATCACGAATGTTAACAAAGCCATAAATGCAAATAAAACTAATTTATTTTTTAATTAAAAAAAACATTTATGAATATTTAATGATTGATTGGAAACAAATTAACAAAAATACTATCATTAGATTTATAGAATGTACGAATTGTTTAAGAAAAATGTTTAAGTAACAATGAAGGAAGTAATAAAACAAAATAAGCGAGTTGTTAAAACTCCATAAATGGGAGGTGGTGACAATATAAAATAAAAAATTTAATAAACAAAAATGTCATACCTTCTATTAAATTAACATAAACACGAAAAATGGAGTCTTAAAAATAGTAAATATTTTGTTTATAAATACTTATAAAGAATATTTAACAAATAAATTATTCAAGCTCTAGGTCAGTTTTGTTTGTAATGTTCTTCCTTTTCCAATATTTTTATATTACTCGAATTTATTTATGGAATTTTTATATTAAATTTAAATACAATAGCTCTATCGTGTCTTCATATATAGTCATCTATTATTACACTCCTATATTGAATATTTATTGTATATAAAAACTGGTTTGTATTTTACAAAGAAACGAAATTTATATTATTTTAAATTCAAAATATGTTTCTCAACAAAATCTTAAAGCTGAGTTTTTTAAACTCCTGAAGATGTTACTATCACATTAACTCCAATTTACCCTTAATATTTCTTTAGTTTAAATAAAATATATCATTTTTATTTCGCTCATCTAACATTAATCATAATGTTTGTTTAACTAAAGATCCCATCTTGGGTTAATTTAAATAAATAATTGTTCTTAAAAAAATACTTAAAAACATGTGTTGGAGTGTATAAATAAATGAGCTCCCTCATGAGCAACGACAAAATAGTTTTTAAATATTAATGTCAAAACAAAAGACAAAGAAAGAATGATTTTATCATCAATTTGTTGTTCGTTATTATACTGAACATACAAATAATAATAATAATCGTATGCATGTTTAGTTAGTATGGATATTAAAATAATGACGTAAATATGGACCGCAAATCGTCATGGCTAGATTTTTAAGTTGTCACGCAGTGAGTTAAAAGCAAATAAAATACATTAATAGTTAAAATGTGATCACTGATTATCGTCTTTTGCCATGTAAAATCGATTTTAGGTTGATAAGATAAGTTATCACAGCTTGATAAGCTTTTTTCATTAGCCACTTATAGCTACGTTTATGTGTCAGTTCAGTTTTATATGAAAAATCGATTTTTCTAGAAAATAAATCATCACAGATTATAGTCCTATTGTCATTCGGACCACCATTTACCGACTAATAGCCACGTCTTAGTACAGTTCCTTTTCATCTGAAAAATTGATTATTTATTGAAAATATAAGTGATCACAGACGATCGTCCTATGACCTTTTGCCATCTTTCTGGTAACATATGGATTCCGATCCAAAAGAACTACTCATATTTTGAGGCCAAGAACGAATCAAGCCAATATCAGATACTATGTTCTAAAGTGAAGAATATCCCAGAGAGAGCGTTCTGTATCCATCAAAGCAAATAGTAGTCGGACGGGGCACTGTCTGGTGAGGCAAAACTTCCCAACCACTTTATTCTAAATACTTTTTAAAAGGTATTGCAACATGTGGCCGAGCGTTGTCATGATGTAATATTACGGTTTCATGTCTGGCCAATGCTCGCTTTAAACGAATATGTTGATGGTCTGGCCAGATTTCAGGAGCTCTTAATATATAGGGCCATGGATATTTGACTTTGATGTCGATTCGGCTGGTTGGCCGGCTTCCCATACGATCTCTTACGCTTCGGGTTATCGTAATAGATGCATTTTTCATCGCAAGTAATGATTCGGTGCAAAAATGATTTACCTTTTTAGCATTCAAGCATCATTTCAGACATATAATAACGTCTCTCAAGATCTCTCGACTTCAATTCGTACGTTAACCAATTTCCCTGCTTTTGGATGATGCTGCTTGCAAACGTTTTGAAATTGCTGCTTGAGTAGTTTCGAATGATTATAAGCTCTTGTTGAGTTTTACAACAATCTTCTTTGGCTGGTCTGGGCAATCTTTGTCTTCGGTGTCGAAATCACCACTTCTGAACCTCACTAACCATCTATCGCACGTTGAAACCGATGGAACACATTCACTATAAGCTTTGATGACCAATCGGTATGCTTCAGCGGCACTTTTGTTAAAATATATAGAAGTAAAGCAAAACTTCCCGCAAATTCGACATTTTCGAACCAAAAAAAAAAAAAACGTTGTTGTTTACACTATAACGTTCAATTAAGTGAGAATAAATGACACATATGTACCCTTCAAAATGACATATAAGTTATTAACAAGTAAGAAATCTATATTAGGCTGTACCGAATCTTATATACCCTTCACCAAATTATACTTTAAAATAATTTTTTTTTTTCAAAATTTTAAAAACAAATTTTTTTCGAAATTGTATTTTAATTTTTTTTTTAACCTTTTTCAATTTTTTTTTTTAATTTTTTAAAAAAAATTTTTCTTTAATTTAAATTTTTTTTGACCCAACTTATATACATCGTTGCAATGAACTTTGAAATATCTTTCATTAGATAACCATATTGTCTATATTTATGACTTAGAAATCAAGATATAGATAAAAAATAGATCAAAAATAGAGATTGTCCCGGTTATTTTAAGTTTTTTTAATTTTTTTTTTTTTCAAAATTTAAAAAATTTTTTTTTTTCGAAATTGTATTTTAATTTTTTTCCAATTTTTTTTTTTAATTTTTTAAAAAAATTTTTCTTCAATTTAATTTTTTTTTTTTTTTTTTTGACCCAACCTTATATACATCGTTGCAATGAGCTTTGAAATATCTATCATTAGATAACCATATTGTCTATATTTATGACTTAAAAATCGGGATATTGATAGGCCCGATTTTTTCCTTATATCTCAGCCATATGTTTGCCGATTTTCTCGATTTTAAATAGCAACCGAGCCGGAAGAATTCCCGATATATTAATGTATGAATCATGCATGTAAGTTATTTGGGGGCTACGGAAAGTTGATTTCAACATACATACGGACTTGACTATATCGACTTCACTATCTATAACGATCCAGAAAAATGTAGAAATTACAAACAGAATGACAAACTTATATATACCCTTGCCACTCATGGTGAAGAGTATAAAAACAAAAACCACGTTCAAAAGATACGCCATCTATTTGTAAATCCCACATTTTTAAGTCATACACCCAATATTTCTCATTTAAATATTTTCATGCATCTATTTTGACACAGATATATTTTGTTTAAAAAACAAAAGGTGGGGTGGGTGGTTGTTTTTTTGACATATTATTGTAATGAGAACTCATGTTTTCCGCCTCAAACAATTTGCAAAAAGGGCTTAAAAACTTTTGTAATGACATTTTGGGTTTAATTAACGCACCACCGACAAACGACGTCAAAATCAACATCCATCTAAACAAATGATTAGTTAAATAAACACGCTGGTATAATGTCTACACGTATGTGATGTAGGTGATGTACCATCATATTAAATTAAAAATATGTATTTGAAAACAGGGTATTGGAAAAAGTTCTGTATACAAATGTAAAGGCAGCATTTAAATTGTGAACAATTTAAAACTTCGTTTAGAGCTAAAAATGTCAGACAAACTTATCAAAATCCTGGTAATGTCATTGCTGATAAACATCCATTACTTAGAAGTAGTTAAGTAATGCCTGGCTTTCAATCTGATCAGAATATTTCAAGCGCAATAAGTTATTTGCGATTTTCACGTCGTTCCTTACTTTTCTATAGCTTTACCAAAGTACGAAGCCAATTCGTCACCTTTTCCGAAATAAATAAGCACTTCATTCTTCTTTTAAAGTAATGAAAATTTACTTTGGGTTGCTCTAAGGATAGATTTTGCTGCTCATACATATAATTTGTCTTCTGTTTGCCAATTTTTGAAATTCCCTGTATACCTGTGCATTCATATGCGTACATGGGCTCTAAACAGTATAATAATAATCAAAAATTCTAGTAGATGTATGTGTACCTACTGAATTTTAATAGTGGGTTTTGAATTTCATTCATTAAGCTTGACACACATTCCAGCAGTTCTGGGTGACGCTCATCAACTACAGATTTAAACAGTCAGTTAGAGCCACCACAGTTTACAGGACTAGCTGAATAGTTTTTTATTACTATACTTCGGATTACAAAAAGATACTTGGTGACAATAAAATCTCTAATAGATTACTTCTTGTGGTTAAAATAGCTTCATTCTAAAGTACAGTACACAAAAAGATATAAAGTGACTACACCATAGCTTACATAGGGACACTAAAGTGACAATTGACTTCACATTCGATTACCTGGGATGTATAAAGTATCCAATTGACTTTTATTTACATTAAAAATGATTCAAAATATATCAACTGGAATCAGCCAAGTATTAGAAACTAATGAAAATGGTTAATATAAAGTGACTACACCATAGCTTACTTAGAGACACTAAAGTGATAATTGACTTCACATTCGATTACCTGGGATGTATAAAGTATCCAATTGAATTCTACTTACATTACAAATGATCCAAAAATATATCAATTGGAGTCACCAAAGTATTACAAATTAGTGAAAATGGTTAATATGTTTGTGTCCTAGGCATAAGTACATTGACGTCACATAGGTTACGAAGACTAATATCCGAATTACAAAAGAACGCTTAATGACAATTGACACTCCAATATATAACTTCTGCAAGGAAATAACTACATTCTTAAGTGAAGTGCCAACAAATTTAAAGTAGCTACACCAAAGACAACTAACTCTAAGCTAGATTACCTAGGATGTATAAAGTACCCAATTGACTTCTATTTACATTACAAAGAGCACATATTTGTCAAATAACCCAAAAATATATCAATTAAGTTGATTCAGCCAAGTATTAGACATTAACGAAAATGGCTGAAAACTTTCAAAACTGTTGGGTAGTTTTTCATTTGTATATTAAATATGTGTTTATTAAATAACAGAAACACGATGATGATTATTATGATTTATTTTTTTTTTTTTTGCGCCTAAGACCACAACAACACTTATAATAACAACAACGTTAAAATATGGTTAATTACATCACACGGTTTTTACAAAATTTGAAGAACGACTAAGAACAACAGCAGCAGCAGCAGCCACAACTTTAAATAAAAGTATAAATTTACATTTTAAATGCGTTTGACTTAGTGCTGAAAGAAGTGGTGTGAAAATGGGCCAAAAACGTTGCTCAAAACCAAATGATAAGTGTGTGCAGTTGCTGTTGTAGTGGATCAGAGTTTAAAAAGGACGGAATCTTTAAACGCAATTGGAAATTTGAAGTGCTATCTTTATATTAGGTCGATTTTTCGATATTCTTCGATTTTCGAATAGTCGCCTGTTCGACTTTTGCAAATTTATTAAAAGTTGACTTTTCGAAATTTAGTATTCTACATTTTTCCACCTTTTTAAAATATGTTTGCGAGAAAAATAATTTTTTTTAAAAAAATCGACTTTATGACTTTTTTGCTTTAAAGAGTTCTATTGTTACACTTTTTCCGACCGATTTTTGAATAGTCGCCTGTTAGACATTTGCAAATTTATTAAAAGTAGATTTTTCAAAATTCTTTATTATAAAATTTTCCATGTTTTTAAAACATGTTGCCAAAAAAAAACAATTTAAAAAAAATCGACTTTATGACTTTTTTAAGTTGGTTGACTTTTCGACTTTTTAGGCTTAAAGAGTTCAATTGTTACACTTTTTCCGAACGATTTTTGAATAGTCGCCTATTATTAAAAGTTGACTTATTTTCAACTCGAATTGAAATTTCGAGTTATTTCAATTCGATTTTTATACTTTTTCCGAACTTTTTTTGAATAGCCGCCTGTTAGACATTTGCAAATTTATTAAAAGTTGACTTTTCGAAATTTTTTATTTTACAATTTTCCATCTTTTTAAAACTTGTTGACGAGAAAATCCCTTTTTTTTAAAAAAAATCTACTTTATGACTTTTTAAAGTTGGTTGACTTTTTGACTTTTTTAGTTTAAAGAGTTTACCCTTTTTTTGAACGATTTTTGCAAAGTCGCCTGTTAGACATTTGTAAATTTAATATAAGTTGACTTTTTGATTATTCTTAGTCTACAGCTTCACGCCTTTTTCAAATTTATTGGTGAGAAAAGCTCATTTTTTTATTTTTGTGACAAAGATATAAAAAAAATCAACTTAACGACTTTTTTCAGTTAGTCGACTCTTCGACTTTTGTGGGATAAAGAGTTCGATTTTTCCACTTTTTTTGCGATCGAAAAGATTTATAGAACCCTAAGAGAATGTAATGCAAGACCTTGACTTTCGTTCATGACCGCCTTTTTTAAATTAATTGGCGTGAAAAGCTAATTTTTTTAATTTTTGTAACAAAAATATAAAAAAATCGGCTTTACGACTTTTTTTAGTTAGTCCACTCTTAGACTTTTATGGGATAAAGAGTTCTATTGTTCCACTTTTTTTGCGATCGAAAAGACTTATAGAACCCTAAGAAGAGAATGTAATGCAAGATTTTGACTTTCATGCATTTTATTGAATTTTGAATAGATGAATTATGACAGACCTTGACTTTTTCATACAAATTTAACTTATTACATTCAAATATTCGATCATAAATAGATATATAGATTAAAATAAACAAACATTAAGGGGAAACGTAGATTTTTTGTTTTTGTTTCAAATTTCAAGTTTTAAAGTGTAAAATCCTTGAAATTACTCCTTTTATTTGTTATACAGTTGAATTATTAATAGGTATAGAACTATTTTCTAATTTAAAAGTCGACTTTTCGACTTTTTTAAACGACTATTTTTTACTATTTTTTAATCGACTATTTTCGATTTTATCCTGTTTTTACATGGTTGCTAGATTTATTGATGAAACAAGAAACGTTTTTTTTAATTTTAGCAATAATAATAAAAAATCGACTTTATGACTTTTTTCAGTTGGTCGACTGTTCGCCTCTGTCCTACCGAAAATACCCTTAAAAGACAATACAATATATTAACTTGAGTTTCTCATAAAAACTAAATAGTTTTTCTGGCTAAATAGTTTTATAAAATCTACCAACATTTAAGTGAAAAAAGATTACAACTTTATAATACACGACAAGCATTTATTATGATTTTTGTTATTTCAAATATGAAGTTTAAAAGTTTATCAAAAGATATAGACAGATAAAAGTCAGTTTTTTTTTCTATTTAATTGTAAAAAATACATAATTGCTAGATTTGTTGATGAAAAGAACACTTGAATTTTTGCAATAAAAATAAAAAAAAAAAAATCATCTTAACGACTTTTTTCACTTAGTCGACTCCTCGACTTTTTTTTGATATAGTATTGGAATGTTCGACTTTTTTCCTAACGCAAAGATTTATAGAACCCTTTTAAGAGAATATAATGCATGACCTTGACTTTCTTGCATTTTATTGAACTTTAAATAGCAGAAATACAGCAAATTGTGAAGAGTTTTTGGTAATATTGTCATCCTTTAGATTTAATTGAGAAAAACTAATTTTTTTAATTTTTGTAACAAAAATACAAAAAATCGCACTTATGACCTTTTTCAGTTAGTCGACTCTTCGACTTTTTTGGGATAAACTATTCGATTGTTCGAATTTTTCCGACTGACAAAATTCATAGAACCCTAATAAGGGAATATAATGCATGACTTTGACTTTTGAATAACAGAAAGTAAGCAAATTGTGAAAAGAATATTGTCATCCTTCAGATTTTGTCCTGCAGAAGAAATTAGAGTTAATGAATAAGAAAGTCTGGGGACAAGTCAACAAATTTTTAGGGATGTAAAATTTCAATTGATTTGTTGAATTGTTAATTGAACTCTGTTGTGTATTAAAGACAATTTTAAATAATTTGAAAATCTCAATATTTTCAAATAAGTAGATTTCACTGCTTCAAATATCTGTATAATTTATTTTTATACCATAACAGACAACACACATGTGTGTGAATTTAGATTTTGTTTTCTAAGAAATTTCCATCTCTTTTCGCAAAAAAAAAAAAAAGAAAAAAAAAACAAAAACTGAAAGTAAAAATCTCTTAAAGTGTTTACTTGACTTTGTTTACAATGACGTTGAGTTGATGGGTTTAGCTGTCATATCATTGTTGTTGTAGTTATTAAATTAATAAAGTGTTGAATTAATTGAACTACTTTTTTTTATACGCAAAAATATTATACGTTTTTAAACAAGGTTAAAACGTCATGTCTTCAAACAATCTTTAAAATCTCTAAAATATTTTAATATTTTTATCTTTTTGTTTTGCTTTACATAATATTTATTTATGTATCTTCAAAAAATTTATAATAATAAATTTTATATAAATCTTCAAGTACTTGTAGGAGAAAAAAAAAAACTAAAACAAAACAAAGCAAAGAAATACTGCTCGTGTATGCTTAAGGAACAATATTCGAGTATTTTTGCATAATTTAAAAAGTTTGAAAAAGAGTTTTTTTTTTCTACTACATTTTCAAGTGTCAAGAAAAAAATAATCTAAAATTCACAAAGTTTTTTAAGCAATCACAATTCATACTTTTGCAAATAACTGGAAATATATAATGAAGAGAAAAACTGCAACAGGGACATATAGATACAAGACAATAATACCAAGTATAAGGACATTGTAGAAAAGCAATATATGTCAGGATTTCAAAATAATATGAGGACAGTTTGTTATGAATATTTATAATATTGAATGTAAAAATAAAATCAATATTTATGAAAGTTCCCAGCAAATCTTTATAATCACAGCAAAAGCTTGCAATTACTGAACAACTAACTTTTAAATGACTACTTAATACCGTGTGGATTACTTAGAAGTAGTTTGGTAATGGCTGATTTACAATCCGATATATAGTACTTTTTTACCATAATCCTTCTTCAACTATTGAATAATTACATTTTTGTTAATTCAAATTGATGTAAAATACATTTTCTTGATTCAATTTCTCTTTAATATCCACCAACGAATAAAAATATTATGTGTTTTTGAAAGAATGTGTTAATATAGCAATTCTATTGCAATTTTCAAGAAAAAGTATTGAAGTTAACTCTCTCTCATAAGTGTGTTGAATTCACACAATACGTGTATGTGAGAAGAGAGCGAAGTTGTTGTAGAAAAAATTAGAGCCTTCCCTTCTTGTTATTCTTTAATCCCGCCACCATCAAAAAAGATGGGGGCGGGATTATATAGATTTCGTCATTCCGTTTGTAACACATCCGTCCGTCTGTTTATTGAAAACACGATTGGGCCCCACAAGGTCCCCCTACATCGGGTCCCAATACATCGGGAATTCGTCCGGCTAGGTTCCTTTTTAAAATCGACATAATAGGCTGACAACTGGAGTTGTAAGAAAAAACTAGGACAACCTCGATTTTTGATCTACATATATCTGGATTACTAAGACATTAATATACACAATATGAATATCCAATCATAGATATTTCAAAGACCATTGCAAAGTAAAGTCGGATCTACAATTGGTAAAAACAGGGAGAAATATTTTTTACAGAAAAGCATGACAATATTAGCAAAATCTTTTCACAATTTGCTGATTTTCTGCTATTCAAAAGTCAAAGTCATGCATTATATTCTGTTATTAGGGTTCTATAAATCATTTCGGTCGGAAAACAGTGTAACAATCGAACTCTTTATCCCTTAAAAGTCAAAGAGTCGACTAACTGAAAAAAGTTATAAATGCGACTTTTTGTATTTTTGTTACAAAAATTAAAAAATGGGTTTTTTCTCGCCAATAAAATCTGAAGGATGACAATAAATACAAAAACTTTTCACAATTTGCTGATTTTCTGTTATTCAATCTTCAATAAAATGCAAGAAAGTCAAGGTCTTGTATCATATTTTCTTGTAAGGGTCTAAAAAATCTTTTCGGTGTGAAAAAAGACGAACATTCTAATACTTTATCCCAAAAAAGTCGAAGAGTCGGTCGACTCAAAAAAGTCATAAAAACGATTTTTTTTATTTTTGTTGCAAAAATTTTAAATTGTTTTTTTCTCATCAATCATTAATTTTTTTACAATTAAATAGAAAAAAGCCTACGTTTATATGTCTATATCTTTTGATAATTCAACTTTTAAACTTCATATTTGAAAATAACAAAAATCATAATAAATGCTTGTCGTGTATTATAAAGTTGTCCTCTTTTTTTTCCACTGAAATGTTGGTAAATCTTGATAAAACTGTTTAGTCAGACTATTCGAATGTAATAATTTAAAATTTGTAATTTTTTATGAGAAAGCAAGGTAATACATTGTATTGTTTTATAAGGGTTCTATAATTATTTTCGGTCCGAAAATAGGCGAACAATCTGAAACTTTATCCCAAAAAAGTCGAATAGTCGACCCACTAAAAAAAGTCATAAAGTCGATTTTTAATTTTTATTGCTAAAATTAAAAAAAAAAAACGTTTATTTTTTCATCAATAAATCTAGCAACCATGTAATAATAGGATAAAATTTAAAATAGTCGATTAAAAACAGACGAAAATAGTCGATTAAAAAAAAGTCGAAAAGTCGATTTTTAAACTAGAACATTGCATGAAAGTCAAGGTCGTGCATTATCTTCTCTTCTTAGAGTTCTTTAAATATTTTTGATCGCAAAAAAAAAGAACAATCGGACTATTTATTCCATAAAAGTCGAAGAGTCGACTAATTGAGAAATGTCGTAAAGTCGATTTTTTATATTTTTGTTACAAAAATGAAAAAAATAAGTTTTTCTCGCTAATAAATTTGAAAAAGGGGGAAAATTGTAGTCTAAAACAAGTCCGAAAATCAAGTTGTAATCAATTTGCAAAGTATGTATATATATTATGGATCGTTATAGATAGCGACGTCGATATAGCCATGTCCGTCTGTCGGTCTGTATGTTAAAATCGATTTTCCAAATAACTTACATACATGATTCATACATCAATACGGGAATTCTTCCGGCTCGGTTACTATTTAAAATCGACATAATCTGTTGACAAATGGAGATATAAGGAAAAAACCAGGACAATCTCGATTTTTGACCTATTTTTGATCTATATCTGAATTACTAAGTCATTAATATAGACAATATGAATATTTGTAATATATTTTTAATCACTGCATTACCGCTGACGTCATTACCCAACATGCAAGAAAACAACAAGATGAAGCTGATTACTGCGAGTTGTGTATTTTTAAACAAATTTTCAATTTAAAAGGCATAAACAATAAAAAGAAAAAAATTTATGTCTGTTGATAATCGATGAAATGTTAAGTTTTATTAAAATCGGAAAAACCGTTAAGAAAATACAGATTTATTTCCAATTTTTTAAATCCTCCACTTTGAAATTTCAATTTCTTTTTACTTATTTAAAACTTACTTTGAATTGTTTTTAGATATAATGTATTATTTCGTTCCATTTAGAAAATAACTTGTTTAAAACTTTGGATTGTTTTTAGTTATTGAGTAGTAGTATCGTTTAATTTAGCAAAGAACGCGTTGTCTTCGTAACACTCACCTAAAATGAGAAAATTAAACAAAAAAAAATTGATTAAAAAGTTTTTCTTTGATAACATTTTAATTTATATTTGAAATAAATGCAAGGATAAAATGAAAGGTGTTTAAAAAGGAAAGAACAATATAATTTCAAAGATGTCTTTAATTAAATATTTTTAAACACCCTGTTAGAAATTTGCAGCTGTATCAATTATTAATTCTCTTAAAAAACGGGCAATGGTACACAGAGAAAACAGATTCGTAGTTGCAAACGAATTATGTTGCCAATCGAATGATTCCGTTGCACACATAGAATTTTTCGGTTCCATTTACAGAAAGTCAGTTTATAAAGAAGAATTTCGGTTGAACCAATCAAGCTTTTGTTACCCCTTCTAAAATTAGGTAGCCAGAACTGTAAAATTCGGTCACTAGGTTAGGTTATATTTCCAGGCAGCCGCGAAATTGAAGAGTAGAAGAACAGCTCACGTGGGTCCAAGCAATGGTCATTTGGGTTACCAGAAAGTAGAAAGTCAGAAAAAAGAGGGACAGATAGAAATGAAAAGAGAGAAGAGGAAGGTTGAAAAGTCAAAAAGAAGATGTTGGAAGAATGAGAGAAGGAGGAGGTTTTCAAAACTGCGTATCAATGAGTTAGCGATTATTAGGTTACTCTAGAGAGATTCCCATGTCTGGTCTTTTTTAACCAATTACTACTCCTTATAAAGGCATTAATGCCCTCAAGCCACATATTCGAAAGCTCAGAAAAGTTCCTGAAACCGTAAGCCTAGATCTCCTAATGCCGGACAGTGACAAAGAAGATGAAATATGATCTCATCCTCTTCCTCGTTTTGACAACATCTGCAGAAGTCGTTGTAGGACAAGCCAAGTCTCCACGCGTGTTTGCCAAAAGTGCAGTGTGCGGTAATGACCGCCACTACGCCACTCAATAGTGAGCGTGTCAAGCTAAGAAGATATGTTGTTCGCCCATGATTAAGTCGGGGCCATATCGTTCTGGTTATAGTACATGTGGGTTCACAACCCCATTTTGTCTGTGCGAGCTCATAGTAGAAGTTAATAATTTGTATCTTGTATTTGGATAACGGAAGCCCACATAGGAAATCTATGTTGCCGTCAGGTAACATGCCGCCTTTTTTCGCCAAATCATCAGCAACGGTCACTAAGGTAGAATCATTCGATTGACAACAAATTCGTTTGCTAGTCTGTTTTCTCTGTGTATGCAAATGCCTATAACTCGCTAACTGAAGGACGTTTTTGAACTTACGAAAGGTTTAACTGTCAAACGAACTGAGAAATTATCATGAATAGATTGACGATCGAACAACGCTACCAAATTATTCAAATTTACGCGCAACTTTTAGAAGACCTCTGAACCCGCGCCTGTCTTTACTGGACCATGATCGATTTATTAAAATCAAAGTTTAGCAATAATTTGATTTCGAGAAATGGACATATTTGCTGATGCGTGACATGCCAGCAATGCTCGTAAAAGTAGCCCAAAATTGGAAGTTCGCTTCGTCAAAAAATCCTCGGTGCCCTATTTTGAGATCACACCGCGCCGCTCGTAAGAGGTCTGTGGATTCCTACACCTACGTGAAATTTCATGTCAATCGGATTAGCCAGTTCGAAATGACACAAACATAACTAAATAGAAATTTTAGTTAAGTGCTGAAGAAGCCCCTACCTCTCTTGAATTTCTTAGGGCCGTTTTCTCATTAGGTGATTATCTTTTTTGCCAACGGAAAACTGCAGATTAAAGTAATTTGGTTTTCTCAATGTTTCATTCGCAACTCGAAGAACAAGAGTTCCAAGTGAATGTTGAACGAGTTTTTCATGCCAGGCCCAAAGATTCCGGCTGTCAATGGCAACATTTAACAGCTGATTTTTGTAAACATGTTGTCACTTGAAGGCAGGGTTTCCAACTTCCAGATCTATTTTGAGAGGTATCGCCAACTGAAAATAATGTTTTTTGTCGGTATATTGAGAAAACCAAAATTGTTAACGGACAGTTTATCGGCCTAATAAATATATGTCGAGATTTAGTAACAGGCAGTTTGTCGATACATTGAGAAAACGGGCCTTAGACTTATTGTCAAATATCACTTGTGTGTCGATTATGGATGGCAACCGAACTTCAGTTGTGTTGTCAGTTGCCTAAATGGTATTACAGATGGCAACTGGCAGCTATCATTTCTGTTGCCAAACTGGCAACCAGATATTTGTGGTTGCCCTCTGGCAACGCAACTAAAGTTCGGTTGCCATCCATAATCGACCCATTGGACAAATTCAGCATAATAAGAATAACCCTGATACAGCGATTACATTTTTCTGCTACCACATTTCTGTACCATTCGGTACAACCTGCTGAGATTAAACCAAATGTATGAGAAATTCCTGCTAAACAGTAAGAGGTGCATTTGTCTCAAATATTCATAAAAAATTTTGCTATTTCCCACCCAATCAAATCCAAATTTAAACTCTTTTAATTTAAATTTTCACTGTCACTTACTTTCACTTTCAATGCTGCTCTCATTTAAACCATTTTACGTACGTGTAAGTATTATATTCATTTAAACTGACAAAGTTGACAATAAATTAATTACAGATTATCCATACAAAATCCCACATGTAATAATCCAAAAACGTACATTGTGCACGTCGTTCATAAACTCTCAACAGAAGTATGTCGGTGCAATCAATAACAGAAGTAAAAGATTTATGACAATTTGATGTTACAAAAATGAAAAGGACTTTGAAAACTCACACAAGTAGAAATGTATTGGGAAAGAAGAAAAAAAATTGAAGAAAAAAAAAAAATATGTATATAATCAATTAAAGTCAATAAAATGAAATTTTACGTTTCTTGTGGGGGTTTTTTCGAATACATTTTGTTTGTTATTGTGTGACGTTGGGGATTTTGTCTTGTAAATAAGAGAAAGTTTCTTTTTCTGCAGGGATTAACAAACATCCAATGATGACGAAAACATTGTTGTTAAGGTTTTGCTTAAATAAAAAAAATAAAAAAACTGCAGAAAACACTTTATTACACAATACTTTATTTTGAAAAACACGCAAAATTTTAAATCCCCCCCTGCAAAAAAAAAAAAAAAAATTTTTCCAAAGTTATACAGAAAAGAAAAATGTAAAAATATTTTGCTGTTGCTAAATGTTTTTTCTTTTTAAATTTTGTTGAGGTTGGTTGTTTTTGCTACTGTCAATTTTACAATATTTTATACTTATTTTAACAGCTGTCATGTGCAATAATGCATGCACAACAACATGGTGTTTCTTGTTGTTGTTGTTGTTTTATAAAGGCACTTATAAAGCTCCCCTCTACATAAACTTATTGAAAACGAGGGTTACTTTCAATGTTTTGGTGAGTGGAGGGGGTGTGGTAAATATTACTTTCTACTACCCTAAAGTCTTAGCTTTCATTTGCATTTAAAACTGTTTCATTATCAATGAAAATGCTGTTATTTTAGCTAAAAATGTCAACATACTCCTTAATTAATAATAATCATTCGCCACCTTGTACAATTTTAAAGATTTTTAATAAAATGTTATGGAAAGTAAAGGAAATAAGACGGAAATCAACATAATTACACAAATTTGAGCTAACTCTTTATAAACTCATCAATAAAACCTAATTTTTAATAGACCAATTCAAAAATATTTATGTTTCATCGAACATTTTTAAAAAGTTTAAATCAATTGTAACACTAAAGCATGCTTGTTTAAATTTTGTACGGAATATGGTCTTAATTTCTATTACCCTGAAGTTTTATCTTTCATTTACATTCAAAACTGTTTCATTATCGTTTAAAATACTGTTGTTTTTGCTAAAAATGTCAACATACTCCTTAATTAATAATAATCATACGCCACCTTGTACAATTTTAAAGATTTTAATAAAATCTTATGAAAAGTCAAGGAAACAACGAAAATCAACATTATTGAAATAATTAGAGCTAAATTTTTATAAAATCATCAATAAAACCTAATTTTTAATACACCAATTCAAAAAACATGTTAATTTTGTAGAAAAAGGTGTTAATTTTGTAAGAAAATATTCTCAATTTCGATTACTATAAATTCTTATCTTTCATTTGGATATAAAACTGTTATATTGTCTATTTAATGCTGTTGTTTTAGCAAAAATATCATCTTTATTCTTAATTAACAATAATCATACGCCATCATGTACAAATTTAAAGATTTTGTAGGGTGTATGACTTAAAAAAGAGGGTTTTGTTTAAATTTTTAGCTTTTATTTTGAAACATTGGCCATTGTTAGCATATTTCTGGCAACATATGGATTTCGAGCCAAAAAAAAAAAACTGCTTATCTTTTGCGATCAAGAACGAATCAAGCCAATATCGGTTATTCAGTTCCAAAGTCAAGCGTATTCCAGAGGGAGCGTTCTGCATCGATCGAAACAAATAGTAGTCGGACGGGGCAAGGTCTTTACTATAAGGCGGGTGAGGCAGAACATGCCAACCACTTCATTCTAAATACTTTTTAGCAGGTATTGCAACATGTGGCCGAGCTTTGTCATGATGGAATATTAAGGTTTCATGTCTGGTCGAATACTCTGTAAGTTTTCGGCTCGCTTCAAACGAAGCAGTTGCGTTCGGTATAGGTTCCCTGTGATGGTCTGACCAGATTTCAGCAGCTCATAATAGATAGGACCCTTGTGGTCCTACCAAATATAGAGCATTAACTTAGCGCCTTGGATATTTGGCTTTGATGTCGATTCGGCTGGTTGGCCGAGCTTCACATACGATCTCTTACGTTTCGGGTTATCGTAATGGATCCATTTTTCATCACAAGTAATGATTCGGTGCAAAAATGATATTTTTTTGTAGCATTCAACTAACATTTCGGACATGCGAAATCGTCTTTCAAGTTATCTCAGCTTCAATGCGTATGTTACCCAAATTCCCTGCTTTTGGATGAATCCTGCTGCTTGCAAACGTTTTGAAATTGCTCCCAATGATTTTACAAGCTCTTGCTGAGTTTTACAACAATCTATATAGAGTAATGCCTTTTTTGCCTAGGCCAGGATCTTTGTCTTCCGTGTCAAAAACACCACTTCTGAACCGCATAAACCATCTCTCTGATGTTGAAATCGATGGAACACATTCACCATAAGCTTTGGTGAGCAATCGGTGTGCTTCAGCGGCACTTTTTTCAAATTAAAGAATTAAAGTTAAATTTCCCACATGTAATACAAAATTCAAAATTTTTGAAGCAAAAAAAAAACTGTTGCTTACACTATAATGTTCCATAACTAAGTGAGAATAAATGACAGATATTTACCATTAAAAATGACATATAAATTATTAACAACAAAAACCCCTTTCAAATGATACGCCATCTACTGTAAATCCCGTATTTTTAAGTCATACACTCTATTAACTCTTTGCAGTTTAGTGGTCACTTTACTAACCACCTTTTCTATAGTCTTTAAAACATAGTTTTCTATTGGCATTTTGCTAAACAATTATATGTTTTGAAGTCAACGAGCTCTGCTGGTTAGAAAAATATATTAATTTGAAATTTAGTCAAAATTATTAGATTTCAAAAAAATGTATAAGAACTGTATGGAGGTATAAAAACGTCCGTTTTTAAGGTTAACTCGTTCGAAGAGGAAAAAGTTCTTAAAAAATTAGTTGGCCTTTAACAAAACTACTATAACTCCACAAAACACCTTGGAATGGGGTGGTTTTTTATGTTTTGATTTATTTTTTCTTCCTTTCTATAATAAACTAACCTAAACTAAAAATTCAATTGTTTTGATTTTAAACTAATCTGATATATAAATAGATACACTTTTAGGTATGTTATTGTTCACCAATATTGATTAAACATATATGGTTTAAAAGGTTATTTTTTTGGGATATGCAAAATATAAAAAATTGTTTTAAAATTCTTTCCATAAAATTGGTAAAAACGTTTTAAAAGTGGTCGAAGTTCGGTCACCTGGCGATTCTAGTACACATAAAACCGTGGCCGAAAGATTTAACAGAATCAATTTTGTTAAAGACCAACTAATTTTCGAAGAACTTTTTCCTCATAGAACGAGTTAACCTTAAAAACGGGCATTTTTAACTTTATTTTTATAACCTTCACCATGAGTGGCAAGTTTGTATTCCGTTTGTAATTTCTACATTTTTCATTTGCGACCCCACAAAGTATATATATTCTGGATCGTTATATATAGCGAAGTCGACATTGCCATGTCCGTCTGTATGTTGAAATAAACTTTCCGTAGCCCCTAACTTACTTAAAAACATAATTGATACATATATATATCGGGAATTCTTCCGGCTACGTCGCTATTTAAAATCGAGACTGAGATATAAGGAAAAAACCGGGACAATCTCGATTTTTCGCCTATTTTTTATCTATATCTGGATTACTAATTCATTAATATAGACAATATGGATATCTAATGATAGATATTTCAAAGACCATTGCAACGATTTATATAAGGCTATAGTAATTTGAACCATTGTAGGTTCAAAAAATCAGGAAAATTATTTTTTAACCCGAAAATTTTTTAACACAAACAGTTTTTTTTTTACTAATAAATTTAAAAAAAAAAAAATTGGAAAAAATAAAAATTTCGAAAAAAAAAATTGAAAACAATTTTGAAAAAAAAAAAAATTTTAAATTTTGAAAAACTGTTTTGAAAAAAAAAATCTTAATTTTGTTTACCTAAAAATATTTTAAATTTTTATTTTAAAGTATTTGGTGAAGGGTATATAAGATTCGGCACAGGCAAATATAGCTCTCATACTTCTTTATTTTTCAAGAGGTTGAACAAATTTTAATATCCTCAAAATTTACTCAGTTTATTTACCACAGATAAATTTAATGTAGGTTTCCTTAACTCAAAACATAAGTAGTAACCCTCGTATACTAACAAAATATTCATACGCTATCAATATAAAAATGTAGAGGGAGTAAGAGAGAGAGAAAGAATAACTAAACGAATGAATGCATAAGTAAGTGAATGAGTGCATGAATGCACAAGTATTTGTGCATTAACACTACCCAAACGACCAAACATTTGAAAATTGTTACGCTCGTGTGAACTTACGCAAAAGTGAATAATTTTTGAAGAATTTAAAAAAATGTTCATAATACCCTATAATTCTCGATAACGCAGTGATATAAAAGTGAACGTGTAGCAATTCTGTGTTATTGGAGTCCATAGAGTACGGAAATACTTCTAGTTGTTCTCGATCACATAAAGCAAACAATTCCTTATTGAAATTGATATCGTTCTCGAAACTTCGAGCATGAAGTTGCTACAGCTACATTTTTCGAATCGTTCTCGAATTTTTGTAAGAAAAACGATCACATACAATTTTCCAATGTTCTGGTCAGTTGGGTATAGACAAGGATTCCTTTACATGTGGTCGGCTTAAATATTTTGTTCTCATGTTTTTTTTGGATTCTACACTCCTTTTTGAAAGTTTTCGAAAACATTTGCATTCAAAAGTGTGTGAGTAAAGGTAGTATGTATGTGTGGTATCCAGTATTAGTCTACAAAAATTAGGTTGCATGTTGTATTTGTAGTCTTTAGACTTTGTTTTTGTATTTGCATTGTTGTTTGAAAAAATGTCTAGTATGAGAACATGCCTGAAACAATTTGAAAATGCTATTAATTTAATTGGTTGTGTGCTTTAGATAAAAATGTAATGTTATGTGCATTTGCATTTGCAAAACAAAATGGAAAAAGCCAAATATTAAATGTGTAAAATGGGTAAAATGAAAAATTTCTATGGACAATTATGGCACAAACTTTTGTTTAAGACACCAGAAATAAATAGAAAATAAAAGTTGAATGCAATATATACCTATGATAAGAAACTGTTTTGACAATATTGAAATAGTATTTAGACTTTCTGTTGTTTGTGTCATGTTGACTTTTCTTTGACATGTTTGAGAAATTTAGGTTATGTCATCATACATTTGGTCAAAGGCCAGCTTAACTCGTTGCAGCTACAACATACTTGCTTAGACACATTACAACAGCAAACTAAGCAACCGAAACAATATACATTGGGTCAACCTTTGATGGTTACATTTTTTTATTGGGTGTATATGACTTTAAAATGCGGTTTTTGTTTTTCATAACTTCTAAGTCATTTTGAAGGGTACATAGCTGTCATTTATCATCACTTAAGGTAGGGTCACACATGGCAACCACATTTTTTTAGCACAAATTTGTTTGTCGTTGTTTACTCTTTCAAGTGTTTTGTAAAATCAAACAGCATCAAATAAAATAAAACTAAATATTTGTTTTGAATAAGTAAAAGGAGTTTTTGAAATAAATTAAAGAATTAAATTACATTTTATTTAGTGGTGACGTCATTTTCGTCAAATATTTGCCATGTGTGTTAGTTATTTTTAACATTATAGTGTAAACAGCAAAGTTCAATTTTCCTTTGATAATGTCGAATTTTGTGCTAACAAAGCGTCATATGCAGGAAGTTCTGCTGTATTCCTTTAATTTGAAAAAAGTGCCGCTAAAGCACACCAATTGCTCACCAAAGCATATGGTGAATGTGTTCCGTCGGTTTCATGGTGCTAGAGATGATTTGTGTGATTCAGAAGTGATGATTTTGGCACGGAAGACAAATATAGCCCAGGCCCGTCAAAAAAGTTTGAAGACCAAGAATTGGAGGCATTACTCCAGGAAAATAGTTGTAAGACTCAACAAGAGCTTGCAAACTCATTGGGAGCTACTGAAGCAGCAATTTCAAAATGTTTGCAAGCAGCAGAATTCATCCAAAAGCAGGGAAATTGGGTACCATACGAATTGAAGCTAAGAGATCTTGAAATACGATTTTGTTTGTCTGAAATGCTGCTTCAACACTGTAAAAGTAAATCTCTTTTGCACCGAAACGTTACTTGCAATGAAAAATTGATCCATTACGATTACCCGAAGCGTAATAGATGGTATGGTATGACCGGCCAACCAGCCGAATCGACACCAAAGCCAAATATCCATGGCGCTAAGCTAAAGCTCTGTATTTGGTGGCACCAAAAGGGTCTTATCGATTATGAGCAGCTGAAATCTGACCAGACCATCACACCAAGCGAGTATTGGCTGAAATACTTCCAGAATATGCGGTCCAACGCGTAAAAGATCCTATGTGAAGTCCGGCCAACCAGCCGAATCGACACCAAAACCACATATCCATGGCGTTAAGGCAACTCTCTGTATTTGGTGGCACCAAAAGTGTTATATATATTATGAGCTGCTGAAATCTGACCAGACCATCACAGGGAACCTGTACCAAATGCAACTGATTCGTTTGAAGCGAGCATTGGCCGAAAAACTCAATGCCAGACATGAATCGGTAATATTCCATCGTGACAACATTCGGCCACATGTTGCAATACCTGTTAAAAACGATTTACATTGAAGAGGTTGTAAAGTTTTGCCTCCCCCGCTTTATAGTCCAGACTACTATTTGTTTCGATATCTCTGAGATACGCTTCACTTTGGAACAGAGTATCTGATATTGGCCTGATTCATTCTCAAAAGATGAGCAGTTCTTTTGGCTGGGAATCCATATGTTGACAGAAAGATGGGAAAAGCTTATAGCTAACAATGGCTAATACTTTGAATAAATTTATATTGTACAAATGTTTCAAAATAAAAGCTAAAAAATTGAAAAAATCCCGCATTTTTAAGTCATATACCGAATATATGTTTTAAAAAGTAAGCTGTTTTTATACCTTTCACATTCGTGTGAAGGGTATATATAAGTTTGTCATTCCGTTTGTAATTTCCACAATATAATTTTCCGACCCTATAAAGTATTTATATTCTGGATCCTTATAGATAGCGGAGTCGATTTAGCAATGTCCGTCCGTCTGTCTGTCTGTTGAAATCAATTTTCTGAAGAGCCCAGATATATTCGGGATCCAAATCTTCAATAATTCTGTCAGATATGCTTTCGAAAAGTTTCCTATTTAAAATCAGCAAAATCAGTCCATAAATAAGGGAGATGTGAGCAAAAATCCGAGACAAACTCTATTTTTGGCTTATTTTTTATCTATATCTCGATTACTATGTCATAAATATAGACAATATGGATATTTAATGATAGATATTTCAAATTCCATAGCCTTATATACAAGGCTATAGTAAGTTGGACCTACAATGGGTCAAAATCGGGAAAAATATTTTTAAACCGTATTTTTTTTTCACAAAAAACAGTTTTTTGTCATAAAAAAAATAAATCTTTAAATTAAAAAATTTTTTTTTTTAAAAATTTGAAAAAAGTTTTAAAAAACAATTTCGAAAAAAAATTTTTTTTTTAATTTTATTTTAAAGAATAATTTGGTGAAGGGTATATAAGATTCGGCACAGCCGAATATAGCTCTCTTACTTGTTTTTCTTGAATTTCTTCGCTGTATTGTCAAGTTTTAATATATTTCTTATAGAGAAAATTCTCTTTTCTGAGAAACCAAATACTTATGCCAAAATCTTGATAGGTTTCGCCCCAACGTGCAATGTTTCAAATAGTTTTCATACTTGTTAGAGGTCATTTTACATTTTGTGTCACAACTTTTTTTCTACTGCAACGATTTTACTGATTTTTAATAACAAACTACTTAGGATAATGATAAACATATAGAAAGAATCTCAACAATATCGACATAGTATTTTATAAGAAAGCGTGATTTACACACACAAACTTAGCTAAATAAATTTAGAGTTTCATTTAGGGTTCCTTAAATAAATATTTCTTAGTGTTACACTTGTTTTTTGATATTTAAAACAAATAAACTTAAAATCTAATGTACATACTTAATTATAATTGCCTCAAATGAAAAATTGTTTCAAAATAATTTATTGATTTTTTTTTTTCTCTTTAAACTTTAAAGTTTAAACACAAAAACTAAAAAAGAAAAATATGTGAAACAAAAGTTAAAAACAAAATAGGTATAAGGTACCAGAGCACAGAGGCTGTATTGGCCATAAACCACAACCCCAATGTATAAGAGGCAAACTAATATTTTTGCCCAACTAACTAAAGGTGTTGGTTATAATACTACAACTACTACAACATCAACAACAACCATAATGAAAAATAAAATAAAAAAAATCATAAAAAATTTAACTACAACAAACACTTATATCCGATGAATAGTTGTGTAGAGGTATGTAGTTGTTGTGTTATGGTACATTATGAAAAGATAAACTTTTGCCTATAGATTCTATTTAAAAAGGTACTCAACTCGTGGCACTACTATGATGAAGAGTTGTAGAGAAGGAGACGTGGGCTATGGTTATAGAGGTAAAGTAATCTTTTGTACAGCGTTAGTCAGTGAGTGAGAGATATGAACTAATTTTCAATGATTTACATTATACCGCAGTCATTGGTGCATTGTTATGAAAAACACTCGAAGAGAAAATGTTAGTTAATATTAGATAAGGAAAGTTTGCATGTATGACACAAAGAATTTGCTAATGACTTGTAATTACCGTTTAACATACTTTGTAATGTTGATTACATACCGTGTGCATTACTCTGAATTTCATTAATAACCAGTTGTGTAAGTACTCGCCCTCAATTAGTTATTATAGTCTTAACAAGTAACTATATCAAAATAATGAAATGATTTTGTGCTAAATTACCGGGTTAACGTAATGTGTTAAAATGCCAATATAAAAGGAGTAACGATTTATTATGTTACCATTTAAAACAGTGTTCGGCACTCATAGCCACCAGAGGGCAAACATTATCGCTTATTTAGCTATAAACAGCACGAATGTCAATGAACTTCCTACAAATGATCTAATAAGAAACAAAAATCACAATCAATAGTTGCTGAGAGAAAGAAAATTGTATTATAATACATGTTCTCTTTATGTCGACCACTGATTTAAACCCATTCCATGGTATTGAACATTTTTGTTGTGATAAAGCACGGATTTGCAATATAAATTTTTATCTGAATTTTTGTTTAATTATTAAACTTAACTATTTCCTTTCGAGCGTAATGTCATTTGTATACCTAACGGAATGAGGCGGCACAGCAGTGGCGGCTGTAGCAAAAAAAAGTAAATACAACACAACATCTAAAAGTGAACATTATTCTATTAAAATATATTGTTGGAAAAAACCTTTCTTGTCAGCAAAAAAAAAAAAAAAAACTGATAATAATAAAAGGTAATATAATAAACAGTGTTAGTTTGGGAACTAACAGAGAAGTGTCTGCCAAGCTCCTCTTAATTCTGAATAATTCTATAAATGACACTTAATTATATAGTTTTCTATATAATTAAGCAATATTCTTCTATTGATCGTAATTCTAAACAATTTTATTGGCTGTATGACTTAAAAATGCAGGATTTTTTTTAAATTTCAGCTTTTATTTTGAAACATTTGTTAAATACAAGTTTATTCAAAGCCACTGTCAGCTATTGCCTTTTCCCATCTTCTTGGCCACATATGGATTCTGAGCAAAAAGAACTGCTTATCTTTTGAGGCCAAGAACGGATCAAGCCAATATCGGTTACTCTGTTCCAAAGTGAACCGTATACCAGATAGAGCGTTCTGCATAGATTGAAACAAACAGTAGTTGGACGGGACAAAGTCTGTACTATAAAGCATGTGAGGCAAAACTTCCCAACAACTTCATTTTAAATACTATTTAACAGGTATTCCAACATGTGGCCGAGCGTTGTTATAATGGGCGCATATTCTTGGCGTTTTTCGGCCAATGCTCGCTTCAAACGAATCAATTGCGTTCGGTACAGGTTCCCTGTGATGGTCGGTCAGATTTCAGGAGCTCATAAAAACCCTTTTGCTCCCACCAAATACAGAAAATTACCTTAGCGCCATGGATAAGGAGTGAGATCGAAAAATTCTTAACATACATATATGTTAATAAAAACGAAACCACTAAACTAAAGCGATGAAATTTTGCACCTTTTTCGGAAACCCTTCCATTAACGTTTTTATAGTGCTTTCTGTCACTTTGCTCGAACAGGTTGTTCATCTCCGTTTAAAATCTACCACACTTTTGGACACCTTTTTTGTGCTCTTCAATTCTCTTTTAATAAGAGCCCAATATCTCTCAACTGGCCTTAGCTCCGGGCAGTTTGGAGGATTAGCCTCTCTTGGTAAAAATACCACATTATTGTTCTTGTACCACTCAAGAGCTTGTTTACCATAGTGACAGGATGCCAAGTCAAGCCAAAAATAAGTGGACACATTATGAAGTCTTATGAATGGAAGCAGCCTTTTTTGTAAACATTCCTTGATGTAAATTTCGGTATTTATAAAGCCCGTTGTAACAAATGATTGGCTTCTTTTGCCGCAACTGCATATTGCTTGCCATACCAACAACTTTTTGGGAAATTTTATCTGCTTTTGGGTCCTAAACTTTTCTTCAACATTCCCTCGAGCATCAGCAACATAAAAGTTTTGACCAGGAAGTTGCGAAAAATCTGCCAGAACATACGTTTCGTCATCCATTATATATTTTTTTATAAAACTTGACTTCAATTTCCATGCTCTGTCTTTGGCCTCTAAATTTTTAGCAGCGTTCCTTTCAGGAACTTTTTGTATACTTGTATATTTTTACACCTGTATTAGCTTTAACTTTTCGTACCAAATAGTCCGAGCACTGAGCTAACCGGGCTGCTTTACTACCGGATGTGTTGGGAGCTCTTTTGAAAATGTTTTCTATTTGTTTGGCTTTAGAAACATCATGTGGACCATTCCTTCTACCTGAAACAGGTTTTCTATCAACGGAAAAGTTCTCTCGGTACTGTTTAATAACATTGGAAACAGTTTGACGGCATACCTTTGAATGGTTGGCCAACTTTTTGTAGGACCAAGTTGGGTTTTGTTGAAAATATTTAATAATATTAGTACGCACTTTTTTCTGGTCACTCATTTTAATCAGATTAACAACAAATGAACATAATTGACATTAAACATAACAACTGACTTGTTTTACAAAGGTAACTTGATCAAGAAAAAATCTAATAATACTTGGGTTAAAAGTTTTAATGAAAAACGTGTGTTAAGAATTTTACGATCTCACTCCTTAGTACGTTTTTCGTTAAAAGAGGGCCACATCAACTTGGCCATCCTACATGTGTCTAAATTACGCCATCTATTTTCAGTCTTTGTAAGAAAGTGCCTGAATATAATTAATACCTTTAATAGTCCCCAGCTAGTTCGTCTGCCTGCTCATTGAAAGATTCTTACATTGCCTGACTAGTGAAGATGAAGTTGTGTAGGCCTTCAGTGAGAGACGTTCCGCCTGACTGTCGACAAAAATACCTATATTACCGCGAAAATTATGATCATATAGTGTATTACAAGCTACCATGATTGCAAAAATTCTGCCTATGGAAAACACCACACTCATTCGGAAGACGGTATGAGATGCCTAACCCAAGTTCGTCACAGAAGAAGCCAGAACCAACACCACAGCTCATTTTAGAACCATCTGTATATATCCTGGTTTCATATTCGTACACGAGATTACACCTACTCCACTCACTCCTGGAGGGAATTAAGACATTAAACACTTTTTTTTCAAATTAAAGAAGTAAAGCAAAAGTTCCACCATATGACGCATTGTTGGTACAAAATTCGACATTATCGAATAAATGACAGATATGTATCCTGCTAATGACATATAATCCATCTATTGTAAATCCCTAATTTTTCAGTCATTCACCCAACAAAATAAAATCGATTTCATTAATTCTATACCAATCAATCGTTATCCTTGCATAATGACAGCTATAGGCTTGGTCAGTTCAAAATAACTGAATTTTATGGTGTAAAATCTTATAAATGGCGAAAAGCCTTTTTAGGCATTCTTCTCTATGAATTTTAGCATTTTTTGCACCAGTTTGTAAACAAGGATTTTGATAGGAAAAGTCTCTGGTCTTTAGTAAGTCTACTTTTACACAGGGCAAGTTTTCTTGTCGCAAGTCTGAGTTTATAGGAGAGAGAGACAAAAAGAAAGAAGAGGGTTACACACTTGCTTGTTCTGGCAAGTCTCTCATTTTCACTATGGCGTCTATTAGGTTTTGACATACAAAATTGAACACAGACTTGCTGTGTGTAAACAGACGAGCAAGTTTAAAATAGAATCGAAGGGACTTGCTTCAAGTAAACTTGCTGTGTGTAAAAGCAGACTAAGAGTGATAACCGGTAACTGCTCAATTGGAGTATTCATTGGTAAATGTGATATGGACTTCTATAGGATGTGCGAGGATATTGAGGAACTAGAGACAGTGGAGCATATTCTGAGTAACTGTCCTAGATTTCAAGGTCTCAGGCAAGTGGCTAGGGGAAAGATACCATGATGAACTGAGGAATAAAGCTAGATATGATCTAGATAATCTGTTAGGCTTTATCAGGGGAGTAGGCTGGATATTTTAGGTAACAGGAGTCTGAGTAACCCAGTCTATACTTATTTCCTGTCCTTTTTGGACTGGATTTTTAACTTCATTTCTCTTTATATCACCTGACTTCATTCTTTTCTTACCAATTTCATTTCTTCTCTTCACATCTAGTTCACAACTAGTTACATTTCTAAAGTTTATCACAATGGATCCTATGGGTCTCCTAGTGGAAGTGTACTTCTTATAGTAAACATCCCTTCAAATCTATACCTATATATCTACTTGACTAAACGTTATTACAAATATGTCGCGTGATAAATCATACTAAAGGTTGTAAAACTTAAACCAAAACAAACATTTTAATAAGACAATGCTCAGTTGATTATTATTTTAGTTTAAAACAAATTTCTTTAATAAATAATGTGCCAATTCGCTGACTTTTGCATTTTGTTGCGTTCGGAATACTGATAATATATTGGAAACAAGTAATCTACAAAAATCTTTTGCATAAAACATAGTGCTACAAATATGCTATCAAAAATTGTAAATAAGAAGATAAACATTTTTCAGATTTCTTTATTTTTTTTTTTTCACTTCAAAGGCTTAGGAATGTAGCGTTCGGGACCGTCAAAATGTCCATATAAATTTGGTAAAAGGACATGTTTTGGAAAACTGAAATTACGGAATATAGTTTTTAAAAAAAGCTTCCATTATATTGTGAGCTAAATGACCCAAAAATACTTGTATATTGTAATACTTCATAAAGTTAAAATTACTGCCTAATAGGCATGAATTGACTACTTGTAAAGCTGCTGGGACGAAAAGTACTTATTCTACAACTTTCTAAAATTTATGAAAGCTTTGCTATCTAACAAAATAACCCCTCCTTTCTCTTCACCCTCTAAATATGCAGAATTTAAATAACTCACATTGAAAGTCAGTCAGAGTAACGTTAAAAAAAGAGGTGAAAGATATAAAGACAAGACATATAGACTGACAAGACATAGAGATAGAAACGTTAAAGGTTTCTTTAATTTACAAAAACAGCAACAACATCCCAAATGCTGTACTCAACTACAGCAACCACTATGTAAAGATCATAGTGAGGCATTAGAAAAAAGCCTTTAACATCTTAAGAAAAAAACGTTAAGTTTTAAGACACACACAACACAAAAAAATTTATAATATCTGTATCAATTTTTAAGGCACGAGTTTCTTTTATTTTTATACACAATATATATTAAGATTTTTTTTTCTCTCCTTCCTTAAAACTTTTCTTTATAAATCCATAATACAATTACTGATTGTATAAAGTAGAAAAAAAATGGAAAAGTTTAAAAAAAAAATAGAAATAAAGAGTAACGAACATAAACCCGGTAAATATATTGTTGGATCTGTTGTCTATTTGTGATGGTTGGTTGGTTGCTATTTTCGATGCCTGATTGCCACAGCCGGGTTTTTTTTGAGTAGGAATGGAATGAATGAAGTCGCTTACATAGTGGAGTGGAGTGGCTTGGATTGGTTTTTCATATTGTTTGTAAGACAAAATGTCTTAAGTGTGGCACACAAGAGTTCATCATGGCATATAATTGAAAACCATAACTTAATAAAGCTATTTTTGTTCCATTAGAAGGGGAAACGTAACAACAATAATACAACAATACTCTTGTAAAATAAAGTATAATACAGTTTGAGCAGAAAAAAAATAAAATACGTAAAAGAACTTTAAATAGAGTTGCGAGCAAGAGGAATAGTAGTAAAAAGTAAAAAAAAAATTTAATGTTTGCAAATCTAAATGCAATCATTTACAATTTACCTTGTAGAAGATTTATTATAAAGCGAAACAACTGCAAAAGGTACAAAAAAGAGGAATAAAATCAGTTGGCGTAACAAATTTTCGATTACAATCGCAGTTCAAACGGAAGTTTTATTGAAAAGTAGAAAAAAAAAAACTTAAGTAAAATAATGAAGAAAAAAAAAATAATTGGAAACCGTTTTTATAAGCCTCTAATATTATTATTATAAGCAGATACCAATTTGCTAGCTATTATTGTGAATTTTATTGTAATTATTGTGAATTATCGTAATTTAAGACTAAATCTGAGAACATTTCTATATTTTTCATAATTTGTTTAAAATAAGAAGAAAGCTTTTAAAAGCTTGTTATAATTGTTGTGAATATTATTACAATTATTATGAACTATCACAATTTAATATTAAAACTAAAAAAATTTCATTATTTTATATAATTTGTTAAAAATTTATAAAAGCTTTTAAAAGCTTGTGATAATTATTGTGAATTTTATTACAATTATTATGATTTAGTTTTTTATAATTTGTTCAAAATAGAAAGAAAGCTTTTAAAAGCTTGTTATAAAAGAAAAGTTCTGTAACAATTATTTCAAAAAGAAAGCTTTGAAAGCTTGTGTTTTGAATCTGTTAATTAAATAGTTTTAAGATATTGAATGTTATACTTGATTCAGTAAAAGCTTTTTTCAGTATTTTTCATTTTGTATTTAAAATGAGAGTTTTTTTTATAATATTTTTAAAAACAAACTTTTAGCTGGTACAAAGAAAATGTTTAAAATCTTTAGAAAAGGATCTGAACATTAAAATATTAAATATTCTTTATTTAGTACAAACTTTTTTAGCTTTTTTTAATTTTGTGCTTGAAATAAGAGTTTTTTTAAACTTTTACAATGAAGTAAACTTTTAGTTGGCACAAAGAAAAAGTTTAACATCTTTAGAAAAAGCTTTTCAATAGACAAACATAACATTAAGAACTATTTTTTTAAATAAGCTTTAAAGCTCATTAGTAAAAATCTTGCTTTATTACGCACAAATAAGGTTTAAACTAAGGTTTGCTAATCTTTAAAATTCCGTAGTAAAAAACTTGCTTTATTGTATAAAAATAAAGTTTAAGCAATTTGTTAAAGATTTTCTTGACATTATTTGCTTGTTTGCTTTTAAAAGCTTTATTTCTAAAAAATAAAAATGTCATAGAGGATTTGTATTAAAATTAAAGATGATGTATTGGACAAATTACAAAAAGCTCTCCTCTTAAGAAAATACTCATTTATAAAGTTTATGCATTATATAATTAACTTAGCTTTAAAGCTCTGATGTTATTATATATAATATTTTATATTTCTCTTAATTTAATAAACTTTCTTTCAAATGAGAACTTTTTATAAAAAGCTTTCAACAGGTGCAAGGAGAAAATTTGAAATATTTAACAAAAGCTCCCATTTATGAATCGCTAAGCTCTGTTGAAAAAATCTTGCGTAATAAAGTAAAAATTAACTTTTAAAAACTCTGAAATCATATTTTCTTTTTAATTTCTGTTTTGTTACTTTTAAAAGCTTTATTTCATGCATACAAACAACAAATCTATCAATTTTCTTAACTCTGCATACAAAATTTACAAAAACTTTGTATTCCCTGACGGTTACTATGTATGTACTTGATTTAATATTACAGTTTATTTACCCTCAATAAACTCCTGTTTAGTGCTTAACGAATCGTATTAAGTTGTTTCAATTAACTCATCTAGTTTTCTGCTAATTATAATATAAATTATATATTGTTTCTTAACAGGCGAGAGTTTTATGCTTAGCACGTAATGTTAGTACTAGGAAAACTACAATGCGGAAAAAATGTTAGCAACTTTTAACTCAAATATAATGAAATAAAATTTTTACCCTTATAGGTTTCCTTCTTAGTGAGTTTAAATTTATGTAGGAAATTCAGTTACTAAACCTTTAAATACGAATGAAACAAGCAAATTTTTGTCAAGACAAACATAATATTGCTGACACCAATGCAAAGTTCCTTTGAATCAGGCGATTTAACTATGTACCATGTAACTCTTTTAAGCAAGCTTTGAATATAAAGTTTTAATAATGAATTTAAACAATGGGGGTTATATTCATAACCAGTTTTTATGAAAATTTTGATTTATAAACCTTTGATAAATTTAAAAATTATTTATGACTAAAGTTAAAGCACAAGCTTCAACTTTAAACTTTTTTTAGGAAAAAGCTTTATTAAAGTTTAACTTAAAATTGTAAAAAAATTTTTGGTAAATTTTTTTCACTAGAAAAAAAAATTTTTGAAAAAAATTAAAAAAAAAAATTATTATTTTTATTATTTTTTTGAAAAAAAAAAAAAAAATTAATTTTGAAAAACAATTTTGAAAAAAAAAAAAAAATAAATTTCGAAAAACAATTTTGAAAAAAAAAAAAAGTTAATTTTGTTTACCTAAAAATATTAAAATTTTTTATTTTAAAGTATAATTTGGTGAAGGGTATATAAGATTCGGCACATCCGAATACAGCTCTCTTATAATAAGTTTATGATGATTAAAAAGCTTTTATAAAAGCTCATATGGAAGCCGGTTTATTATAAAACCAACTTTTTTAAATTTAAGTTAAAGCTTTTATACAAATATTAGTGTTAATTTTGGATAGAACCAAAGCTTTAATAAATTTCGAAAAAGAGCTTTATAATTAAGTTTATTATTATGAGTTCAATAGTAGGAAAATTAATAAGCTTTTATAGAAGCTTACCTCACATATAAAGCCAACTTTTTTAAATTTAAGTTAAAGCTTTTATACAAATATTAGTGTTAATTCTGGATAGAACCAAAGCTTCAATAAATTTCAAAAAAGAGCTTTAATATTAAGTTTATCATTATGAGTTTAATAGTAGGAAAATTAATAAGCTTTTATAGAAGCTCACATCGAAAATGGGTTCTCTTTGTAAGCAAGCTATAAACAATCAATTTGGAAAAAAAAACTTTTATAAAAATATAAGTTTTATTTCTAGATAGAACCATGGCTTTCAAAATTTGTGTTCCTTGAGAGCTTTTTATAATGAACTTGAAATCTTTAAAAAAATTTTATTTGAATTAAGCTTAGAATAAAGTTTTTACACCTTTTCAAAAAATCATTAATAGAACTAATTTTGGTTTTAATTAATAGGAAGAAAAAAACTTTCCTTTTAACCTTTGTGAGTTATAAAAGCTCTCATCGGTATCGATTTTACTGTGTAAGCAAGCTTTTATTAATCAATTTGTAAACAGCTTTTTTTACTTTTATTTTAATATTTATTTTAAATATAAAAAAATTTTTTAATTTAAAACAATTTATGGCAAATTTTAAAAAAAAATATATTTCAAAATTTTTTTTTTTAAATTTACGTAAAAGTTTAAATTTGTTATGCAATGTAAAAAATTACAGCTTTTATCTAATGACAGAAAAAAGCTTGAAGCTTTGTTCAACATATTTAGGATTTTTATTATTAAAAGCTTAAAGCTAAAAGTTGAACATATTCACTGCAAAATTTAATGCTTTTAAGCTTTATGCTTAGTTTCAACTTTTTTACAAGAAAGCTTTCTAAAAAGTTTTTTTTAATCGTCTTTTTGGTGTTATAAAACAATATCCCTCTTAATTTAATCTACTTAAAACTTTTTCCTACAATTTCTGACAAAAATAATCTCTTCCCCCTTTATTCTCCTCCACTGTACTAGAGTATCTTTTTTTGTGTAGCCTAATAAATTATGTTTGAACGTGTTGTTTTTTACATTTTTTATTACGTATAATTTACCTTGAACTTATAATCATTTAAGAAACAAACTATACTAAAGTTCTTTTGTTTTTGTGTGTTGTATGGCAAAGAGACAAGAAGTATCTAAGCTTAAAAATACACACACACAACCACACAAATCACATGGAAAGGATAAAAAGGAAAACAATAAATTTTCGTATAAGTTGCCAACAAAGCGTATAAAACGGATTTAGCAACAACACACAAACAATTGAAATTAACCTAGTTAAATATTTAAGACTTGCAGCAAACAGCATGTTGTAAAATAAAAAAAAAAAAAATTAAATAAAGTGAAGAACACAACTAGGACATTCAAACACACACTCACACACACACACAGACACTGAGATCCTTAAACTAAAATTATTTAACGTGTATAAGACAAAATGAAAATAATGAAGAGAGAAACTAAACAAAAATTTGTTTAACTAAAAAGGCCTCAAAATAAAGTCTCTAGCGGTTTTATGTAAGCACAGGTCTTTTCAAATGTATGAATTTGTAATGTTGATTATAATGAAAAAGATGAAATGTGAAATGTAATAAAAAAGAAAAACTAATTTTCCACATTAATAGTAAATTAAGCAAGTCTGCATTAACTCACTTCAAAGGGTTTTTGAATAAAATATATGACAAAAGCATTTACAACCTTTAGGGCCTTTAATAACAGGCACTATATTTCCTTAACAAATTTGAAGAAATAATGAAAATGCTTGTAACAAATTTAAATAACCACCAGAAATCTATATCAAATAATGTGACAGCTGTCACTTAACTAAATGTCAAAAGGTTAATATTTTATGTAAATGCCACATCTTTTTCAAAATCTCTCTAACAAAACACAAAACACGTGTCTTTTATTTTGAAAATAAATAAATGAATTTAATTTTTTGCAAAAACCAAAAAATATTTTCAATTTAATTTCACTCATCCATCCAACCATCATCCATTTATCCATACCTATTGAGCAGATAAACTAAATGTAAAAGTAAGTATGACTGTGTGCTTGTGAAGGTTTTGTAGAGCATGACGTTTCTATGTTGTCTTGATTCTGATTTCCGTTACAAACTTGCGCAGCTCTTAACACACAGAACAAGAAAAACAAAAAGAAAATACTGTCATTTATTTAAAATTGACAGTTGTTGGCAGTTGTTTTGAAACAGAATTTATATATTTATTTTATATAGAAATAAAATTTTGAATTATTTGTTTATGACAGTTGGTTAAGAAAAAAACAACTAAGAATGATATAGTCAACTGTGGCAAACTATTTAACACCCTGTACTGAAAACTTAAAATTACACAAGTCCTTTAAATGATAGAAAAAGGCTCTTACACAGAGCAACTTTTTCTATAGAAAAAGGCTCTTACACAGAGCAACTTTTTCTATAGAAAAAGGCTCTTACACAGAGCAACTTTTTCTATAGAAAAAGGCTCTTACACAGAGCAACTTTTTCTATAGAAAAAGGCTCTTACACAGAGCAACTTTTTCTATAGAAAAAGGCTCTTACACAGAGCAACTTTTTCTATAGAAAAAGGCTCTTACACAGAGCAACTTTTTCTATAGAAAAAGGCTCTTACACAGAGCAACTTTTTCTATAGAAAAAGGCTCTTACACAGAGCAACTTTTTCTATAGAAAAAGGCTCTTACACAGAGCAACTTTTTCTATAGAAAAAGGCTCTTACACAGAGCAACTATTTCTATAGAAAAAGGCTCTTACACAGAGCAACTTTTTCTATAGAAAAAGGCTCTTACACAGAGCAACTTTTTCTATAGAAAAAGGCTCTTACACAGAGCAACTTTTTCTATAGAAAAAGGCTCTTACACAGAGCAACTTTTTCTATAGAAAAAGGCTCTTACAAAGAGCAACTTTTTCTATAGAAAAAGGCTCTTACACAGAGCAACTTTTTCTATAGAAAAAGGCTCTTACACAGAGCAACTTTTTCTATAGAAAAAGGCTCTTCAACAGAGCAACTTTTTCTTTGGAAAAAGGCTCTTCAACAGAGCAACTTTTTCTTTGGAAAAAGGCTCTTCAACAGAGCAACTTTTTCTTTGGAAAAAGGCTCTTCAACAGAGCAACTTTTTCTTTGGAAAAAGGCTCTTCAACAGAGCAACTTTTTCTTTGGAAAAAGGCTCTTCAACAGAGCAACTTTTTCTTTGGAAAAAGGCTCTTCAACAGAGCAACTTTTTCTTTGGAAAAAGGCTCTTCAACAGAGCAACTTTTTCTTTGGAAAAAGGCTCTTCAACAGAGCAACTTTTTCTTTGGAAAAAGGCTCTTCAACAGAGCAACTTTTTCTATAGAAAAAGGCTCTTCAACAGAGCAACTTTTTCTATAGAAAAAGGCTCTTCAACAGAGCAACTTTTTCTATAGAAAAAGGCTCTTCAACAGAGCAACTTTTTCTATAGAAAAAGGCTCTTCAACAGAGCAACTTTTTCTATAGAAAAAGGCTCTTCAACAGAGCAACTTTTTCTATAGAAAAAGGCTCTTCAACAGAGCAACTTTTTCTATAGAAAAAGGCTCTTCAACAGAGCAACTTTTTCTATAGAAAAAGGCTCTTCAACAGAGCAACTTTTTCTATAGAAAAAGGCTCTTCAACAGAGCAACTTTTTCTATAGAAAAAGGCTCTTCAACAGAGCAACTTTTTCTATAGAAAAAGGCTCTTCAACAGAGCAACTTTTTCTATAGAAAAAGGCTCTTCAACAGAGCAACTTTTTCTATAGAAAAAGGCTCTTCAACAGAGCAACTTTTTCTATAGAAAAAGGCTCTTCAACAGAGCAACTTTTTCTATAGAAAAAGGCTCTTCAACAGAGCAACTTTTTCTATAGAAAAAGGCTCTTCAACAGAGCAACTTTTTCTATAGAAAAAGGCTCTTCAACAGAGCAACTTTTTCTATAGAAAAAGGCTCTTCAACAGAGCAACTTTTTCTATAGAAAAAGGTTTTTCAACAGAGCAACTTTTTCTATAGAAAAAGGTTCTTCAACAGAGCAACTTTTTCTATAGAAAAAGGCTCTTCAACAGAGCAACTTTTTCTATAGAAAAAGGCTCTTCAACAGAGCAACTTTTTCTAGGCTCTAAGACAACTTTAAATCCACCCCGCTATCTATAAGGATGCGGAATATACATATGTAATTTACAGGATCACAAGTGCATATTGTAGAAACTTAGAAACAGATACCACTCGTGGTGAAGGGTATAATAACCATAAACGCTTATGAGTAATTCATTTTAATAGGGGTATTATTGTTTATCAGTTTACCATATTTAATAAGTTCGCTAATGAGTGTTAATAATCATTGGGTATTCATTTCATAAGGATATAATTTGTGTATAATCATTCCTTTTACCACATTCCTGCAAAAATATTAATTATCTTAAACCCCTAATAACTGTTTTATTATTTTTCCAATTACCATTTGTGCTCCTTTTTTTGTTCATTTAGTTTGTTTAAATATGTATTGATTTAATTAATATCTATATCAATATTTGTGCACGAGCCTTAATGTTCTGTTTTGTCTTGTCATTTAGAGACTTTAGCGTTGACAATTATATGTTTATAAATGTCATCATTAGTATAACTGTAAAAGAAAAAGTAAATAGTGACATTTACTAAGCTTGCTAACAGAAAATAATAACTTAACTCTCTTTCATACAACACTAGTTATAATTCTAACAATGTTCTCTCTCTAGTTAATTCTGTCATACATTTGTAAGTTTGTTTTCACTCTATTCAGTGTTTACTATTGTTTGTAGTGATGACGTTTAGTTTTTGCTAATATAGCAGAGTTTTTCATAGCATTGCTAGTCGTGGGGAATAAGCGAATAATCGATTATATTATAAAACAAGTAAGAGTGATATATTCGGCTATGCCCAATTTTATATACCCTTCACCTCTGTTGTGGATGCATTAATTGCTCACTTTCAGCGTATAGCATCCTAAATATATCACGAAAACTTTTAAAAATGTTACATTTACTTGCTGACGAATAGATTATATTGTAGAAGTTACAAACGAAATAAAAACAACAACGCGAAACGAAACACAAAAAAACAAAAACAAAATACGCAAAGCAATGAAACTATCACACTTCCAAACATACGTTTTGTTGCTTTTTTATCAAAGCATGCAATAAATTGTCTTTTTTTGATTAAATTTTCAGAGGTTGTTTCGGATTTTTGCTCATATCTCCGTTATTTAAGGACGGATTTTACTGATTTTAAATAGGAAACTTCTCGAAAGCATGTCTGACAGAATTATTGAAGATTTGGATCCCGAAGATATGTGGGGTCTTCAGAAATTTGATTTCAACAGACAGACAGACGGACATCGCTTAATCGACTCTGCTATCTATAAGGATCCAGAATATATATACTTTATAGGTTGAAAATTACAAACGGAATGACAAACTTATATATACCCTTCTCACGAAGGTGAAAGGTATAATGAAAACCACATAAAACAAAACAGCTACTTCAACTAAATACTGAAACCACGAAGGTAAGTTTGTATTCTCGGATATCTTAGGAATTTATGATTATTTTGAAGGCTTATCTGAAGTTCTGTTCGTACTGAAAATATTTATGCAAAAAATGTTGGCTCAAATGTTTAAAGTGATCTAAAGACAAAATGCTTGCATCATCATAACACAATAACAATTGAAACCATTGATCGCTACTTCAACTTTGGTGATCGTGTGGAGCTTCATTCCAAATAGTTTTTAACAGATATTGCAACATGTGGCCAAGTGTTGTCATGATGGAATTTTACAGTTTCATGTCTGGCTACATATTCTAAGCTCGCTTCAAACGAATCACTTGTGTTCGGTACAGGTTCTATGTAATTGTCTGGCCAGATTTCAGCAGCTCATGAAGCATTACCTTAGCGCCATGGATATCTTGGCTTTGACCAAAATATGGGTTATGTTGGCTTTAAGGTTACGTTGGCTGTGGTTTGTGGCTTATTCTCATGGACCTGAGACTTAAGAAAACCCCACAAGAAAAAGTCTAATGGGGTCAAATCGCACGATCTCGGTGGCCAGTTCACATCAGCTCCACGTGAGATGACCATGCCTTAAATCGCTCGTGCAGAATGTCCTATTGAATGCACATATCGTTGGTGTCTATATCATCAAATTCAAGCCAAGGGAAGATGGTAATCATGGACTTATAGCGCTCGTTGTTGACGGTGATGGCCTGGCCAACGTTGTTCTCAAAGAAATATGGATCGATGACGTCACCAGCTGAAAATCCACAACAAACAGTGACTTTTTCGGGATTCATTGGGCGCTTTTGTATCTCATGTGGATTGGTGGCATATTCGACAATTTTGTTTGTCCAGAAATGGGACTCATCGTTGAAGATATTTTTCATTAAAAATCAGGCTCAGAACTGATAAAACTATTTATAAATTGCACGTATTGTTGAAAGCTATATACGTTCATGGTGACTGAAAAAATTATAGCCAATTCTACAGATGCTGCAGAATCCACTGGTGAAATATATTTTTACTCTACAGAAAAATGAGCTCAAAATCCGGGTCTTTAGGTGCGTTGAAACAAGATGTTCCCAAAGAAAAGACCGCCATTATTTTTATTTACGCAAAAACCTTCAAAAAATGATGATACCTGAAAAACAAATGAAGTGACCTGGTAACCAAACGAACTCTAACATATAGCCATGACCGTCTGTATGTTTAAATCAAATTTCCAAAGCCCTCAAATAACTTACACGCATGATTGTCACATCAATATATCCGCTACAGTCCTATTTAGGCTGGTATTTAAATTCGGGAAAATCGGCACACAAATAGTGGGGATATAAGCAAAAAACCGCGATTACCTCGATTTTTACACTATTTTTGATCTACATCTGGAATTAAGTCATTATCATAGACAATATGGATACCTAACATAGACATTTGAAAGACAATTCTAAGGAAGTATTTCAAAGAAATTTTTAAACCGAATTTTTTCGCAAACATTTTTTTTTTTTTTCACAAAAAAAAATGTTTTCCACCAAAAATTTTTCTTTTTTCAACAAAATTTTTTTCTCGTTTTAATTAATGAGAAAAATACACATTTATTAATTTTTTTAGATAGTGACCTATTAATTGAATATGTATTTGGAAAAGTTTCTATAGTATTGTCGAACATCGTAAATAAACAAAATTTCTATTATTAATTGTCTCATTTTCCAAATAACAAAAATTTAATGATGAATTTTATTCCTAAACTTGAATCGATTACACGTTTTAACCTCAAACTACCTGAATATGCACTAAAATACACTACTTTCTCTCCCTCTCTCTCTCTTACAACAGTTAAAGACAATAGACAAAGTACACTATTGTCTAATGAATAAACAAACAGCAGAAGAGCTTTAACAATTTAGCAAAGAACAATAAAAGTTAAAGAACCGAACAGAATAAAAAAAGAAAAGAAATGAAAACTTGTTATCATTCTATTAAAATGCCAAGAATTCTATTTGCTATTAAACTGATTTGGTTTAAGTTCTTGCTTTGTTTGCAGTAGCAGTTTTTGTTAAGATAATAATAAAAAATACTTAATTATGCATCATTTCTCCCAAGAATTCATTAACTCTTTTCTTGTTGAATGCTCTGCTGTGTTCTTCTTTATTTTGTTTTGGTTTTCTTCAAAAGAAAATTATAAGTAAATTTTATGGTAATTAACGGTTTTTAGTATAATTTGATTCTCTTGTTTGCTTTTGTGATATAAACCTGAGGAGAGTTTAAAATTGAAATTATGTATGTTTGTTGTTACAATATTTATTTTATTGTTGTTGTTGTTGTATGCTACTAATGACCTAAATTTTAATTAAAAATATACAAAAAAAAAAAAATATCTAAATTTTTGTTTTTAATTTTTAACAACTTTCCTCGTTTGTTGTAGGTATGATGGTATGATGTTAAAATTTCCGAGATTTTGGTTTTAATGCGGCTGCTGTTGTTTTTGGTCTTTATTTATTTTCACCCTGTCATGTCTTTTCGTGTTTTATTGTTATGGTTCGTTTATTTTTGCATTGTTTTTGTTTAATTTATTTTTAACCTTCGCTTGACAGTTGACATTCCCTGTGTTTTAATTGTTGCTACTGCTGCTGTTGTTGTTGTTGGGCTTTCATTTTCACACACTGTCAAGTCCACTTTTTGTTTGTTGTAGCTTTTGCTGTTGCTGCTGCTGTTTGTTTGAATTAAATGCAAGAAAATTTGTTTATCTTTATATTATTGTCGTAATTGTTGTTGCAGGGTATATTTTTGTTATTGTTGTTGTTGTTTTATGTATAAATATTTTAGTGTGTGATAATTTCATTAAAGTTTTTCTTTCTTTATCATTTGACTTAATTATTAAATTAAAGCTTCATACATATTTAATTTAATTTGAAACGCTTGAAAGCGGGTTGTAGTAACTAACTGGAAAGTGATGAAACACAACATTTTGTGTGATGAAGTTTATATTCGAATGAAATCGATTATTCATTTCACTTTTTCAAAAAAAAATATATTTTTTAGAAATAATTTTTTTACGTTTTAGCATATTTTATAGAAAAATGGAAAAATACTTTTTTTCAAAAAATATTAATTTCAGACAATTTTAAGAATTTTGGCATCGATTTATTAGTGCATATTTTTGCAAATTTTGTTCTTTACAGCAAATGGCTGAGATATAAGGAAATTTTGGACTATTTTTCATCTATATCTTATATGCAACGATCTATATAAGGCTATAGTAATTTGGACCTACAAAGGGTCAAAATCGGGAAAAATATTTTTAAGATAAGATAAGATAAGTCTAGTCAATTGGCTCATAGCTGCAATCTATGACGCAGGTTTCATTAATTGAAATCTAGCAGATGTCTGACAATATTATTGTCTTACAATGTACTGAAAATTCTTTTAAATTCTTAAAAAAAGATGAAGGTACATACTCGTATTTAGGGCACAATTTTTATTTTATTTTCCCCCTTTATTGGAATTCCTTCAACTCTTTGAGTGTAAACAAAATTCTATTTATTATGACACAAATGAACAATGGTGCTTTGGAAAACACTTTATTGCACTTTATACCAAAATAAAAAGGTTTAAATATAATTTACACACTTTTTGGTACAAACACAAAAGCACACAAAGAGAACAAAAAACACAGCTTAAAAAATAAAATTTTATTTAAATTTAGGTCAAAAATATATTTTAGAATACAATGGTAAACACTTTATTAGATTTATGTAAATACATTAAAAGCACAAAAAACACACACACAGAGACGATAGAATACACATACACATACAACTAAATCAAAGTAGTAGTGTTGTATATGTGTAAATTCAAAGGAAAAAGGAAACAAAGAGAGAGAGAGAGAGAGAAAGAGGAAAGTATAAAATTTTATAAATATTTTCAGCCAAAAGTGCAGTAGACTTTTTGTCTAACAACAAGTACTTTTTATTGAGAGCATGGGTAATTTAGTAAAGAAGGAGGTAGGGTGGGGGAGGGGGTTTAAATTTGGGTCAATTTGGGTTAAAGATTTGCCATAGTTATTTGTGTTTTGACTATTTTTTTCCAAGCACAAAACATTAAAACACTTTATTATTGTATAAATAGTTTGAAATGTAATCAAGGACATGTTGAATAATAGCAATTGCAAAGGAAAAGGAAATACAAATCAAATGCTGCTTTCTACAAAAATAGTTAGAAAAAAAAAACGCTTAAGCACAAAAATAGTGTAATAAAAATAAAAAATAGTACGTGATTTTTTGTGAACAATGCTTCTAACTTTTGTAACTAGAATTTTTTTTTTTTTTGGTATTTACACACAAAAAAATAATGAATTGAAACGTAACTTTACTACGTGTCATTTTGACCTTAAATGTAATGGCACAACAAAAAAAAAACTAACATGTTTGAAGTTTTTAATCGAGTTCCATAAAAATTCCACTGAGGTTTTACAACATCGAAATTACAATACAGACAGATGCCACTAAAACAAATTGGAAATATGTGCAAATGTTATACAATAAAGAGGATGCTATGAAATGCACTACAAAATTTATTTTTTTTTTCACTTTTTACACAAATTTGGAATTTGAAACAAAACTATAGAGTTTTAAATAAAGTTTGCATTAAAAAATTTTTAAAAGTAGAAATAATGGAAAAATGTGTAGCACTTTAAGTACTAAATACCTTTAGTTTTTAATACTTTTAGAACCAAGTACTAGTTCCAAGTACTTTCAGTACCAAGTACTTTCAGTACCAAGTACTTTTAGTACCAAGTACTAAGTATTTTTAGTACCAAGTACTAAGTATTTTTAGTACTAAGTACTTTTAGTACTAAGTACTTTTAGTACTAAGTACTTTTAGTACTAAGTACTTTTAGTACCAAGTACTTTTAGTTACTTTTAGTACTGAGTATTTTTAGTACTAAGTACTTTTAGTACTAAGTACTTTTAGTACCAAGTACTTTTAGTACCAAGTACTTTTAGTACCAAGTACTTTTAGTACTTAGTACTTTTAGTACCAAGTACTTTTAGTACCAAGTATTTCTAGAACCAAGTACTTTTAGTTCCAAGTACTTTTAGAACCAAGTACTTTTAGTACCAAGTACTTTCAGTACTAAGTACTTATAGTATCAAGTACTTTTAGTACCAAGTACATTTTGTACTAAGTTGTTTTAGTACCAAGTACCTTTAGTACTGAGTACTTTTAGTACTAAGTACTTTTAGTACCAAGTATTTTAGTACCAAGTACTTTTAGTACCAAGTACTTTTTTTACTTCCAAGCACTTTTAGTACTAAGTACTTTTAGTACTACTTTTAGTACTTTTATTACTAAGTACTTTTAGTACCAAGTACTAAGTACTTTTAGTACCAAGTACTAAGTACTTTTAGTACTAAGTACTTTTAGTACTAAGTACTTTTAGTACTAAGTACTTTTAGTACTAAGTACTTTTAGTACTAAGTACTTTTAGTACTAAGTACTTTTAGTACTAAGTACTTTTAGTACTAAGTACTTTTAGTACTAAGTACTTTTAGTACTAAGTACTTTTAGTACTAAGTACTTTTAGTACTAAGTACTTTTAGTACTAAGTACTTTTAGTACTAAGTACTTTTAGTACTAAGTACTTTTAAGTACGATGTACTTTTAAGTACGAAGTACTTTTAAGTACGAAGTACTTTTTGTACTAAGTAGTAAGTACTTTTAGTACCAAGTACTTTTAGTACTAAGTAGTTTTGGTACCAAGTACTTTTAGTACTAAGTACTTTTAGTACTAAGTTCTTTTAGTACTAAGTTCTTTTAGTACTAAGTTCTTTTAGTACTAAGTACATTTAGTACTAAGTACTTTTATTAATAAGTACTTTTAGTACTAAGTACTTTTAGTACTAAGTACTTTTAGTACTAAATAATTTTAGTACTAAGTACTTTTAGTACTAAGTACTTTTAGTACTAAGTACTTTTAGTACTAAATACTTTTAGTACTAAGTACTTTTAGTACTAAGTACTTTTAGTACTAAGTACTTTTAGTACTTTGTACTTTTAGTACTAAGTTATAAGTTTAGTACTAAATACTTTTAGTACTAAGTACTCTAGTATTAAAGTACTAAGATCTTTTAGTACCACGCTCTTTAGCAGCAAGTACTTTTAGTACCGAGTTCTTTTAGTACCTAGTTCTTTTAGTACCATGTACTTTTGGTAACAAGCAAAGTATGAGTTTCACTTAAAGTATTTTTGTTTCAAAAGCTTTCTGAACTTGTCTTTTAGCACTAGCTACTTTACTGGCTACAGGGCTCCATCATGGCGACAAATTACGCTTTACTATACCTTGGTAATCTATAAAGTATATAATTTAATTTTGTACATACAGGACTTTATAAAATATTTGCAAATAATATAAACTGGTATATCTCGCCGAACAGAATATATGACCACAAATAATCGATTGTCTATTCGTAAAATGCAGTCGTTGATCTATATAAATGCAACATAATCTAATGCCCTTTAATAATTAAGGGTATGGTAAGCGTGAACATATATTTAAATTTAGGTACTAGCTACATAAGTGGCCACAAGTAATCGATTGATTATTATGCCTTAAAACTGGGTAGAGAGGTAAATTGAAATTTCGTTAGTAAATGAGAATGGATTGACTACTAAGGTCGGGGTAATCGATTGTATAAAGCCACTTTCGTTTACTTTTTTAGAACAATTTTGTTAAAACTGGAAATATTCGTGCATTCATTAGTCACACAACTACACCTAAGTAATCTAGAGAGTAGACAGTTGGAAATGTATGTATACTCTACCAGAGCAATATTACATCACTCATGTAACATAATGAGGGCTCAACTTTCCTGTCTTTAAATAAGCAAGAGTGGGTATAAGTATACAAATCTATTTAAATTTAGGGACTAGTTACATAATTGGCCACAAGTTATAGGGTTTATTAACTCCAAAAACTCGGTATAGAATTTAATTGATATTATATTTGTAAGTGATAATGGATTGACTGTTACGCTCTAGTTAAGGACAATTTTATAACAACAGGAAATATTCGTGGAGTCAGTAGGCACATAACTATACCTAAGTAATCTAGAGAGTAGATAGTTGAAATTAATGTATATTTATACTTGAAAGACTAGGATAAACGCTTGTTTATTATTATTATTGGGTCATCGATAGAGAACTCAATCAATACTTAGTACTGTGTCTTTATAATCTATTAGTTTTTTTCGGAATAAACTTTTGGGATTTATACCTCTCAAAAAATAGCCATTAAATTACAAATATTTTAATGGCAAATTGTTAAATGTTTCTAGTTAATTTGATTTTTTTTTTGTTTGCTGTTCTATTCGCACTAAACGAGAATGACAACGATGTTGTGTTGCTGATGATGGCTGTGACTGTAACTGTAACTGTGATAAGAAAAAGTGTGAGTTGCATAAATAAACAAATTATTTGACAATGCAGCACTACGAAGAGGCAATAAATGTTTAAAATATGTAATGAATAAAACAATCCAACTGTAAAACTGCATAGAATGAAAATTTAATATACATACACTAACAAGTCCAACACAATACACCAAAGTACTGTAAGTTGTGAAGAAGAATATTTTTGCATGACTTGGCAGTTTTTCTTTTATTTAGCAGCAGCAGCAGAAACTTACTTGTCATTTATAATAAACTACAAATGAATGACAGACAAAATGAATTGTCCTCAAACACATACCTCCATAGATACATCTACCGACACACTCAAATAGATTATTCGGAACTTAGTTGCTGTTCTTGCCCAGTAGAACTGGTAAAGGTTCCCGAAGTATTTATAATGTCACTAGATACTTTAACATGCAGAAGTCCTACAGAAGAACCTACTTAAATTACAAAGAGTAAACTTCCCATTACAAGAGGACACATAGTTACAATTGACTCTCCAATAGACTACTTCGGGTGGAGAAAATAACTACTGTCTAATGTACAGTACAAAAATATTTAAAGTGACTACACCCTAGATTACTTAGATACACTAAAGTGGCAATTGACTTCTAGCTAGATTACCTGGGATGTATAAAGTAACCAATTGACTTCTCTCAGCATTGCAAAGAGCGCATACTGGTCAAATGACCCAAAAATATATAAATTGGAGTCAGCCAAGTTTTAAAACATTGCATTGACTTCTTTGCGAGTCAATACAGAACTGCTGGGTTTTGCCTGCCAGCCCTGCCCGTATGCTGTGTGAATAAATGATGAATAACATGACATAAATTTGTAATTGTTGACAAAATGTTGCAGGTAAATTTTGTTTGTTTTTGCTGTTTTTTTTTCGCTAGCTCGCTATCTTTATTTTTTTAACTGTTAAAATACAACTATTTTAGTTATTGTTGTCACTGGCACAAGATGAAAAACAAATAATTGTTGAATTTAACTTGAAGTGGGGATTTGGCCAAGGATTAGTAAGAAATGCCAATTCATTATTAACTATAGGGGGTATTCCATATTTAAATGAAAATTTTCTTTTACAAATTAAGGCTTTTTAAAAAAGTAGTAGATTTAGTACTATTTGATTTATGGTAAACTTTTTTATTTTTTATTAAAAAAAGTACTAGATTTAAGCAGTCAATTTTTTTCTAAACAAAAATTTCAAAAATTAAGGCTTTTTGAAATAGTAGTAGATTTAGTACTATTTTGTTAATTTCTACGATTCAGCAAAAACTGATTAGTAAATAAAAAGATAAATCTTTTTCTAAATAAACATTTTACAAATTAAAGCTTTTTAAAAAATAGTAGTAGATTTAGTACTATTATGTTTTAAGACATTTAAAATAGTAGTAAATTTAGTACTATTTATTAAATGCTAAAATGTACCTTTTTGGTTTCAAAATTAGTAAGTTGAATGTTAAAATAAATATTTTACATATTAATACTTTTTAAAAAAGTAGTAGATTTAGTACTATTTTTTTATGGTAAACATTTTTATTTTTTATTAAAATAAGTACAAGATTCAATAGGAAACCCTATTCTAAACTAAAATTTTAAAAATTAAGACATTTTAAAATAGTAGTAGATTTAGTACTATTTTGTTAATGCTAAAATGTACCTTTTTTATTTAAAAATTAGTAAGTTAAAAGTAAAAATAAATATTTTACATATTAAGGCTTTCTAAAAAAGTAGTACATTTAGTACTATTTTCTTTTTGGTAAACATTTTTATTTTTCATTAAAAAAATCTAAACAAAATTTTGAAAAATTAAAACATTTTAAATATTAGTAGATTTAGTGCTATTTTGTTAATGTGCTTTTTTTTTTAAAAAGAAAACTTTTTTCAAAAAAAAAAAAAACCTTTTAAAAAAGTAGTATATTTTGTACTATTTTGCTTAAGGTGAGAAGTACAAATTTTCGTTAAAAAAGCAGTAGATTTAAACAATAAAACATTTTCTTATCAAAAATTTTTCAAATTAAGGACTTTTAAAAATGTAGTAGATTTAGTACTATTTTAAAATAGTAGTAGTTTTAGTACTACATATTTTGTTAATGCTAAAACATAACTTTTTTGTTTCAAACAAAATTTTTTGTTACGAAAGTACAAGATTTTAAAGTAAACCTTTTTTCAAAAAAAAAAAACAATTGAAAAATGTTGAGTTTTTAAATAAGTAGTATATTTGGTACTATTTTGTTTAGGGTAAGAAATACAAATTTGTATAAAAAAGTAGTAGATTTAAACAATAAAACATTTTGTTAAAAAACATTTTTCAAATTAAAAATGTAGTAGATTTAGTACTATTTTGTTAATGATAAAAAGTGCGTTTTTTTAATTAAAAAGGTGCAACATTTGCACAATAAACTTTTATAAAGAAAAATTTTAATAATTATGATTGTAGAAAATAGTAGTAGATTTAGTACTATTTCGAGTATGATAGTACAAAATTAGTATTTTTGTATAACAATGTTTGTAGATTTAAAAATAGTAGTAAATTTAGTACTAGTTTATTTACGCCAAAAATTTTTAATTTTGGATATAACCTTTTCTAACAAAAAATTATAGCTGTAGAAAAAAGTAGTACATTTGCTACTACAGTTTATTTATGGTTAAAAAGTAGCATTTTTAATAAAAAAAATTAGTAGTTTAAACAATAAAGCTTTATTGTGAGTAAAATTGGTAAATTACTGCTTTGAAAAAAAGTAGTAAATTTACTACTATTTTGTTAAAATAGTATATTTTTATAAAATAGAAGTAATTTTGAATTATTAAAAAGTACTTGAATTGGTACTTTTTTAAATGTTGTACAATTAGAAATTTCTGAAAATCAATTGGAAATTTCTGATATATAATTTGAAGCATTTGAAATACAATTGGAAATAATTGAGTATTTAGTTATAAGTTTTAGGTAACACCAACCACCAGGTAAATAATTGTAGCAGATTAAAACTAACAAAATCAAGAAAGATTCTCGCTTTTTTCAACAAAAAAACAGCATTGAAATAAATCTTTTTCCCTAACAAAAAAAAGAACATACCAACAAAGAAAACATACCTCCAGAAAAAAAAACATTAAAGAAAGTTTTTTATATAAGATATCTTCAAACAACAAAGGAATTTATACCCTTTGGCGGTGCCATAATTTCAACTGGCATCTGTTTGTACTCCCTACAATAGTGGGTGGATGAATATTGGGCAGCAAAATTTCTACCCCTCCAGTCATTGTCATTTGGAATTTCTTTTTTTCCATATTTATTTTTCTTCTCTCTGTAATGTAATGTAGAACAAATACGTTGTACAATTTCTTTTTTCTGGGAGTGACTTTTCAGCCGTAGTTTCCAAATACTCAAAAGCTACGTACAAATAACAACCACAAACAAATTGAAAAAGAAAATTTTAGCATTGCATGCTTTAAGATTTCATGTAACAAAAAACAAAAATACTTAACACATTTGGATTTTAGCCAAAAAAAAAAAAATAGCAAGAATAACGAAGAAATGAAAAGCGAAAAATGTCGTCATGGAACATAGAGATAGAAATGCCACATGGAATAGGGGACACATGTTAAATGTAATTTTAACAAGCAATAAATAAAAAAAAGCAAGAGCAGTCAGTATCTTAAAAGTTGGATAAAAACGACTTTTGGTTGAGTTATTTTTAATAAAGCATGACTTACCGTTTAAATTATTTTAACATACTTAATAGAATATGATGTATTTACCTGGAAGAAAACAGAAGAAAAAAATCATTAGAAACAAGTAAACAAGTAAATTTATGTAAAAAATTGTAAAAAAAAAATATTGTAGTAAAAATAGCACTCTAAATCACTCTAAGTGGAAAGTACTTTTAGTATACAGTACTAATAGTACAAATTACTTTAAGTACTAAATACTTTTAGTACTAAATAATTTTAGATATAAGTACTTTTAGTACTAAGTACTTTTAGTACAAAGTACTTTAGTATAAAGTACTTTTCGTACAAAGTACTTTTAGTACTAAGTAATTTTATTACTAAGTAATATTATTACTAAGTACTTTTAGTACAAGGTACTTTTAGTACAAAGTACTTTCAGTACAAAGCACTTTTAGTATGAAGAACTTTTAGCACAAAGTACTTTTAGTACTAAGTACTTTTAGCACTAAGTACTTTTAGTACCAAGTACTTTTAGTACCAAGTACATTTAGTACTAAGTACTTTTAGTACAAAGTACTTTTAGTACAAAGTAATTTTAGTACTAAGTACTTTTAGTACTAAGTACTTTTAGTACCAAGTACTTTTAGTACTAAGTACTTTTAGTACTAAGTACTTTTAGTACTAAGTACTTTTAGTACTAAGTACTTTTAGTACTAAGTACTTTTAGTACTAAGTACTTTTAGTACTAAGTACTTTTAGTGCTAAGTACTTTTAGTACTAAGTACTTTTAGTACTAAGTACTTTTAGTACTAAATACTTTTAGTACTAAGTACTTTTAGTACTAAGTACTTTTAGTACTAAGTACTTTTAGTACTAAGTACTTTTAGTACTAAGTACTTTTAGTACTAAGTACTTTTAGTACTAAGTACTTTTAGTACTAAGTACTTTTAGTACTAAGTACTTTTTGAACTAAGTACTTTTAGTACTAATTACTTTTAGTATTAAGTACTTTTAGTACTAAGTACTTTATTACTAAATAGTACTAGTATTAAGGACAATTCCAAGAACTTATGAGTATTGTTTCTTTATAAAATAAAAATGTACATAATTCAATATCTCCTTTTTAACCTAATATTTTTTGCATTTAGAAATAATGTAATAATATATTTTGTAATCATTTTATATCGTGCAAGATATGCAGAAAAGTGGTTTTTATTACAACATTTTAATTTACCAACCAATTTAAAGAAAGCACAGACATATAAATTATTTAATTAAAGAAATAATTACCATTTTCTACTCTCGCTCAACCCCCTTAAAATGATTTAAACTTATTTAAATAAATCAGAATGTCATAAATAATTATATGCCTTGATAAATTAACAAAAAAACAAGAATAAATAAATAGAAATATTAGTGGAAAAAACTTGTATATATGAACATAATAAACATATGAAAAGGGTCTTTCAATAGGCACTTCTGAACTTCTGTTATTTATTCAGTTTGTTTCGCCCAATCACCATGGATGTATATATGTGGACACCAACGATATGTGATTACAACAGGACAGCGCTACGTGCCAGACAGCTCATGCCACATTAGACATTTGTGCGATTTGAGGGCATATTCATCTCAAGTGGCGGGCCTCAAAGCCAACATAACCCATGTCATTGGTGAAATTTAGCCTGATTTATGCGCCAGAGCCATGGAAATTGGATACTTTGGATTCCATCGATAGCCCTTTCAAACGAATAAAAAATTACGATGATATGTCACACACACTTTGTTTTATTTAACTTTAAATATAGGCAGCATTTAATGAAATACCCTTTATATATATGTATGTAAAATGAATGGTTTGTTATTAAAACAAAGTTAATGAAACATGCAATTTTAGTAAACAGGACAACGAGGTTAATACGATAAGTTTTAGGAAAACAAGACATAAATGACATCGATCTCCATTATGTTTAACTTAAATTTTAACAAAACAGCAAGCAGCTGTTTAGTGCCATTTCATTTCTGACATATTTTTGCCCTTTTTTGTGTACTTTGCTAAAAATGCACAAAATGTTGCATTTTTAAACCTAAATTTTATCCTTTTATTAGCAACTAAAGGAACAAATAGGTGTTATCATAAAAATGGTAACATTTGAAAGGTTAGAGGCAATATTTTAAAGATTAAGGACAAAATTTTAAAGGTTAAGGGCAACATTTTAATAGTATTACCCTATAATAAATCAATGTTGTTTATAGAAATGAAAATCTCTTTTAGTTTTGTTTTCTTTCCGAATAATTCCAAGCTTCATCTACATTTTTTTTTATATAGTAAACTTAATTTTATTTCTCAACATATTTGTACTCGTATGAAGTACAATGCAAGTTGCCTAAAACTTTCCATGCTAACCTCGTTAATATTGTATGCACGAGTAGAAGCTGTCTACTTATTAGTAGTTATTGTGAGTAGTAGTAGTAAAATGGTAGCAAATTTTGTATGCTCAAGTGCTTAACTAATAATCATTAGAGCTTATTTTCAACTTCACTCTGTCAAACTCGCACTTTGTGGCCAGTGGCAGTGGTAAGGTGGTGGCAGTGATGGCTGCCGGTAATCAATATAAGTCAGTTTTTTTTTTATGTTATGCGTGTATGTAGTAGGTTAGAGATGGCAGAATGCGTAGAAAAAGTTGTGTCACGTAAAGAAACATTATTTAATTACAAAAAGAACTAAAGTTTAATATTTGAAAGAAAACTATAGAAGTGTTTGAAACATTTTTTAAACCATAAATCAAGTTTTAGCTGAAATTTGTAGAACTGATTCTCAACAATATTTACGGGAAGATTTCTTTAAAAAAAAAAAAAATCAACAAAATTTGCGAAATTTGTACTATTTTTTATCATAATTTTGGTTCTAAACATGTTTTAGAAAAAATTATAGACATTTTATTTGACAATCAATTTAAGTAAATGATACCTAGTATTATTCAAAATTAATCGGGCTTACAAAATATTTAAACAAATGATAGTCATTTCAAACAAAAATGTTTAATTAGTGGCTGCGAAAATCAAAAAAATTAGAAAAAAGTTTTTTCCTAATCAGAAAAAGTACCATAACTTTTACATTTAAAAATCAATTTAAGTGAAAGATGTTTTATTTTATTCAGAATTAGTTTGTGTTTCAAAATATGTTTTCTACTGATTGTAGTTTCAAACAGAATTTAAAAATTATGTACCGTCAAAGTTAGAAAATTAGGAAGATTTTTACAGAAATATTTTTTTTCACGCCCACTTTATAATATATTGAAAGTGGGCGTGATGAAAATTGTAAGATTTATATCGGAAGTTAGTTCGAAAAACGTTTTAAATACAATTTCTCAAAAAAAGTAGTAAAATTTAAAAAAAAAATTTCATTCCTTTCAAAAGTTTCAAAACTTTTACATTTGAAATTCAATTTAAGTGAAAGGTGGCTTAGTTTATTCATACTTGTCTGGCTTTCAAAATATGTATTCAAGTGATAGTAATTACACACAAAAATTTTAAATTAAGAGCTGCCAAAGTAATTATTTTACATTATTCACGCCCACTTTGTAAAATATTGAATGTGGGCGTGATGAAAATCTTAAAATTTATATTTGTCTTATCATAGTATGCAGAATTAATCAAGCTTTCCAATTTTGTATTGAAATAATAGTTATTTCAAACAAAAATTTTAAATTAAGCGCTACTGTTGAAAATTTTCGAAAAGAAAAATTTTTACCAAAATTTTTAGTTTTACCCATAATTTTTCAATTTATTCAAGTAATCTTGTGAGAAAATACTATCATCTTAATTACAAAATTATTAAAATTTCATTTGCCTTAACAAATATTTGTCACATACCCATTTCTTAAAAATTATTCACGCCCACTTTGTAAAATATTGAATGTGGGCGTGATGAAAACCTTAAGTTTTATATTTTTCTTATCATAGTATGCAGGATTAATCAAGATTTCCAATTTTGTATTAAAATAATAGTAATTTCAAACAAAAATTTTTAATTAAGGGCCGACAAAGTTGAAAAATTTAGAATTTTTTTTTTTTAATATTTAGTTTTTCCCAAAAGTTTTTACTTTATTCAAATAATCGCGTGAGAAAATACCAACTTCTTAATTACAAAATGATTAAAATTTTATTTACCTTAACAAATATTTGCCATTTTTACCCATCTCTCATAAACATCTCAATTGACACTCACACTAATCAAAATGGGCATAAAATTAAAAGAAAGTTTTTCTCAAAAGAATATAAAAAGAGATTTTTCCCATTAATGAATGAAGTGGTTTTCCATTATTAATTACCGCAAAAGGGTATGGCAAAGAATGATGGCATTTGAAAATTCTTGAGAATAAAATAAAGACCATTTTATTTTAAGTTGAATATTAAATGAAGAGGATTTGGTGAAGAACAACTAAAGTATAGAAAGTTGACTTGCAGAAAAATAGAAAAATATTTTAAGCTTTTATATAATTCTATAGTTTTAAAAATTAATAATAATTGCTCTATTTAAAACCCCCTTTTTATGGTGTTTATGTTCATCAGTAAGCCAACCCACCAAAAATGGCTATAAATCATATAATTTTGTTGCTTCTTTTCGTTTGTTTTTCCCAGCTCCTTATAAATGATGGCCATAATCAGCAGCTGTCTGGTGGTCTTAAGATAAATGTTGCTCTATTTTGTTTAATTTTATAAAGTAAATGGGTATAGTAAAGTCTAGTATATAAAAAATAATAATATAATTATACAGCAATTTAATTTGCTAGTCATTATTGAACTTTTAATTAAGAGTCTAACAAAAGAGAAATAATTTAGTATAAAAATAAAACCTAAAATTAATGAAACAATAGGAAATTTTATTAAATATGTTTAATGTTAATTATTTTCTTAAACATATTGTTTAAAATTCTGAAAAAAAATTTTTCGAAAATGAAATTGGTGGGGAAGCTGTTCAACAAAATTTTAATTTTTATTAAGTAGAACCTTCGAAAATATAAAAAATAACTAGCTTTTTTATATAATTACTAAAAATCTATTTCAAAAATAAATTAATTCAAGAGAAAAAACAATAAAATTAAAATTTAGTTTTTTCTGGAAACTAAAATTGGCGGGGAAGCAGTTAAATATGAATTTCAATTTTATTCAAGTCACTTCTGGAAATCACTCAAAAATAAACTGTTTCATATCTATATAAATAAACAATGTATTGCTAAACAACACTATAAATGTTTTGTTAAATTTTTTTTTTTTTTTCGGAAACTGAAATTGGTGGGGAAGTTGTATGAAACGATTTTAGTGTATTTCTCAAAATTGTAGTTTTTTAAGTTTAAAATTCACATATTTTTCTTACATTTCCAACAATTGTGTAAGTCAGATTCTAGCAAACATTTCTAAATACACATAACTAAAATAAATTACTTGTTTTCCTACAATTTACCAAGATTTATTTTTATACCACAAAATCTGAAATTGATTTGATTTTATACCAAATATTTGCATTTTAAACAATCTACATTTGTTTTCTTAAATTTTATGTTGAGCAAAATAGTAAATATTTACCAATGATTGATTAGTTTACTACCATTATTAAATATCAATATTTATATTGTCAAATGTAAACTAATCCCTCAGGATTTACATTACAATACTTTCCTTGTGTTTTGCAAAAAAAAAAAAAAAAACACACACACACAAAATATTGATTACAATATTTGTTTCTAGCATTTGTAGTGAGTGCTAAACATAATTATAGTAACAACCAGTAATAAAACAAAAAGGACAAAAGCTTTACGTACAGCCATTAACAAATCGAACAAAAAACTGTCTCATACTGTCAATGTTGCGACATTAGACATCAATTTCAATGAAAAAACCATTAAAATTATTAGTTAGTTAGACTGAAAAGTGATATAAAACATCAGAAGTACGTACACTCAAGAAAAAGGTATTAGTAATTATGATAAAGAAAGAAAATGTTCAATATTTGTATGTTTGCAATAACAGGCTTTTTAATACTAATAAACAGTAAATAAAGATTTGTTAGAATATTTTGACACTCAACTAGAAAATTTGTTTCAAAATTCATTTCCCAGCCAGTTTTTTAATATTACGAAATTTCCTGATTTACTTTTCTAAGTGTATAAATATTTACCCCCTCCAGAAAAAAAAAAAACTATATTCAATAAACAATTTGCCCTATAAACAAGGATTTTAAGTAATTGAGGTGGAAACTTTTCGCTTTATCTAGTGTTAACTTTTCAATAAAAAAAAAAAACCTCTCCAAAGTTTTTGGGTCAATATATTGAAACGTAATACTTACGTACTTTTTCCTACACAATTGTTTTGAACAAGACTTCTTTTTTGTTTCTGCTCCTAACTTGGCTAAAACACTGAAATGTATATATTAAAGTGTCTATGACTTGTTTATAAAACACCTTTCTATTTTTAAATGCATCATAAAACTACAAAAATAAATAAAGATTTTCAAACAGCAACAAACAAAAAATTACTCGTACTTTCTTTTTAAATGCTCAAAACAGTAAGTAAGAAATAGAAAAGAAAAAGAGTAAATTACTTTAACTTGACAGTGGTGGGTAAAAATATAGGCGGAAGGCAAATGTTTTCAGAAAGCAACAGGATATATTGAGCTGAGGTTTACAGTTCAATAAAGGGAGTAAACATTTAGTTCGGTATTTTTCTTTAAGGCAGAAAATGCGACTCTTACATCATTATAAATTCACAATTACGACTCTTCCAAAAATGTTGTATCCGACGCCCAACATTCGAAAAACAAAAATAAATGTTTACGTTTAAAAATTGTTAGTCTGAATTTCTATAGCGTTATAAATATCGTTGGAAAGGTCACTAGATATCCGTATTGTATATGTACATGACTCAGTAATCGAGATATAGGCAAACTAGAACTGAACTAGAATTAAACTAGAATTAAACTAGAACTGAACTAGAACTGAACTAGAACTGAACTAGAACTGAACTAGAACTGAACTAGAACTGAACTAGAACTGAACTAGAACTGAACTAGAACTGAACTAGAACTGAACTAGAACTGAACTAGAACTGAACTAGAACTGAACTAGAACTGAACTAGAACTGAACTAGAACTGAACTAGAACTGAACTAGAACTGAACTAGAACTGAACTAGAACTGAACTAGAACTGAACTAGAACTGAACTAGAACTGAACTAGAACTGAACTAGAACTGAACTAGAACTGAACTAGAACTGAACTAGAACTGAACTAGAACTAGAACTGAACTAGAACTGAACTAGAACTGAACTAGAACTGAACTAGAACTGAACTAGAACTGAACTAGAACTAGAACTGAACTAGAACTGAACTAGAACTGAACTAGAACTGAACTAGAACTGAACTAGAACTGAACTAGAACTGAACTAGAACTGAACTAGAACTGAACTAGAACTGAACTAGAACTGAACTAGAACTGAACTAGAACTGAACTAGAACTGAACTAGAACTGAACTAGAACTGAACTAGAACTGAACTAGAACTGAACTAGAACTGAACTAGAACTGAACTAGAACTGAACTAGAACTGAACTAGAACTGAACTAGAACTGAACTAGAACTGAACTAGAACTGAACTAGAACTGAACTAGAACTGAACTAGAACTGAACTAGAACTGAACTAGAACTGAACTAGAACTGAACTAGAACTGAACTAGAACTGAACTAGAACTGAACTAGAACTGAACTAGAACTGAACTAGAACTGAACTAGAACTGAACTAGAACTGAACTAGAACTGAACTAGAACTGAACTAGAACTGAACTAGAACTGAACTAGAACTGAACTAGAACTGAACTAGAACTGAACTAGAACTGAACTAGAACTGAACTAGAACTGAACTAGAACTGAACTAGAACTGAACTAGAACTGAACTAGAACTGAACTAGAACTGAACTAGAACTGAACTAGAACTGAACTAGAACTGAACTAGAACTGAACTAGAACTGAACTAGAACTGAACTAGAACTGAACTAGAACTGAACTAGAACTGAACTAGAACTGAACTAGAACTGAACTAGAACTGAACTAGAACTGAACTAGAACTGAACTAGAACTGAACTAGAACTGAACTAGAACTGAACTAGAACTGAACTAGAACTGAACTAGAACTGAACTAGAACTGAACTAGAACTGAACTAGAACTGAACTAGAACTGAACTAGAACTGAACTAGAACTGAACTAGAACTGAACTAGAACTGAACTAGAACTGAACTAGAACTGAACTAGAACTGAACTAGAACTGAACTAGAACTGAACTAGAACTGAACTAGAACTGAACTAGAACTGAACTAGAACTGAACTAGAACTGAACTAGAACTGAACTAGAACTGAACTAGAACTGAACTAGAACTGAACTAGAACTGAACTAGAACTGAACTAGAACTGAACTAGAACTGAACTAGAACTGAACTAGAACTGAACTAGAACTGAACTAGAACTGAACTAGAACTGAACTAGAACTGAACTAGAACTGAACTAGAACTGAACTAGAACTGAACTAGAACTGAACTAGAACTGAACTAGAACTGAACTAGAACTGAACTAGAACTGAACTAGAACTGAACTAGAACTGAACTAGAACTGAACTAGAACTGAACTAGAACTGAACTAGAACTAGAACTGAACTAGAACTGAACTAGAACTGAACTAGAACTGAACTAGAACTGAACTAGAACTGAACTAGAACTGAACTAGAACTGAACTAGAACTGAACTAGAACTGAACTAGAACTGAACTAGAACTGAACTAGAACTGACTAAACTAGAACTGAACTGAACTGAACTGAACTAGAACTGAACTGAACTGAACTAGAACTGAACTAGAACTGAACTAGAACTGAACTAGAACTGAACTAGAACTGAACTAGAACTGAACTAGAACTGAACTAGAACTGAACTAGAACTGAACTAGAACTGAACTAGAACTGAACTAGAACTAGAACTGAACTAGAACTGAACTAGAACTGAACTAGAACTGAACTAGAACTGAACTAGAACTGAACTAGAACTGAACTAGAACTAGAACTGAACTAGAACTGAACTAGAACTGAACTAGAACTGAACTAGAACTGAACTAGAACTGAACTAGAACTGAACTAGAACTGAACTAGAACTGAACTAGAACTGAACTAGAACTGAACTAGAACTACACTAGAACTGAACTAGAACTGAACTAGAACTGAACTAGAACTGAACTAGAACTGAACTAGAACTGAACTAGAACTGAACTAGAACTGAACTAGAACTGAACTAGAACTGAACTAGAACTGAACTAGAACTGAACTAGAACTGAACTAGAACTGAACTAGAACTGAACTAGAACTGAACTAGAACTGAACTAGAACTGAACTAGAACTGAACTAGAACTGAACTAGAACTGAACTAGAACTGAACTAGAACTGAACTAGAACTGAACTAGAACTGAACTAGAACTGAACTAGAACTGAACTAGAACTGAACTAGAACTGAACTAGAACTGAACTAGAACTGAACTAGAACTGAACTAGAACTGAACTAGAACTGAACTAGAACTGAACTAGAACTGAACTAGAACTGAACTAGAACTGAACTAGAACTGAACTAGAACTGAACTAGAACTGAACTAGAACTGAACTAGAACTGAACTAGAACTGAACTAGAACTGAACTAGAACTGAACTAGAACTGAACTAGAACTGAACTAGAACTGAACTAGAACTGAACTAGAACTGAACTAGAACTGAACTAGAACTGAACTAGAACTGAACTAGAACTGAACTAGAACTGAACTAGAACTGAACTAGAACTGAACTAGAACTGAACTAGAACTGAACTAGAACTGAACTAGAACTGAACTAGAACTGAACTAGAACTGAACTAGAACTGAACTAGAACTGAACTAGAACTGAACTAGAACTGAACTAGAACTGAACTAGAACTGAACTAGAACTGAACTAGAACTAGAACTGAACTAGAACTGAACTAGAACTGAACTAGAACGGAACTAGAACTGAATTGGAACTGGACAAGAACTGAATTGCTTAATTATTAACCATTGGGGTACAACTAATTTTTTTCTCTCAACTGTATAATTTTCTTAAAAAGTGTGTTGATTTATTTCTGTTGTTGTTGTTGTTTTTTTTTTTTATTTCAATTTCGTCTTCATTTTCTTGTTGTTTTAGAGTAAGTATGTGTGTAAAAGTATGCAGCAGTTGAGTGTGTAGCAGTGTAATAATGTGTTTACACTCTATTAACACTGTTGATGATTGTATTTCCAAGTAATATTTGAAAATGGTTTCAAATTCCGGAAACATTTTATATGTTCAATAGATTGTAGAAAATTTTGTATTTTGTTGTTGCTGTAACTTTGTACTGTCACGAAAAGTAACATTTCCCTTGTTAAGACTTTCAAAATGACCTGTTAAGTTCTTTATGAAAAAAAAAACAAAAATAAAACAGAACATTAGAGAAAAATATGGTCTAAATACTGGTATTTCATTTAAGTCTTTCTATAATTTGTTTTTGGTTTGCTGGGGTTTTTTAGAATTTTCCATTAAATTTTGTGGTTGATTTTGTTTTGTTTCTTTTAGCTTATTTTAGTTTTGTTTACAAGAGTTCATTGTTCATATTTTTTCTAGTTATTACCCAACTGTCTCAGAATCGGGTCAATGAGCATTTTCAAGCGTTAATGCTTGCATGGCGTTGTGAATACATGTTACTGGTTTCTATGTTTTGTTGCCTTTAATATCTAATAATAGCTATTTGAGTAAGTTGTGATTATAAAAATGAAACTATATAACAAATTGTTAAGATTTTTTTTGTATAACATGACAGGGAAAATAAAATAAGAGGTGTTTAAATATAAACGTTATTAAGGGTATTCAATAAAATGCCTTTCTATAAGGCATTCACCCCAGAAACAAACAATTTTTGCGGTTAAATTTAAAATTCTAAAGCTTTTTGAAAAATCACGTATTTAAAAAAATCTTCTTAAAATCCATGCTGTGTTTGAAATTGAAATTTTGCTTAACATTTAAAAGTGAAATTTTAATTTTGATTAAATTTTTTTTTTTCTATTTTTCCAGTTTGTTTGTTTTTAGCTTTTCTATTATCGCGTCTAACTTTTTTTTATTTACAATTACAAACGTGTATTAGCTGCACAATGAGATTGAGCAAATATGTGTGGCGAAAAAAATAACGACAAACAAAAACAAATCTAAAAAATCTATTGAGAGTTTAAAAGCATTTTAAGCAAATAAATCGATAGATGAATTTACAAACCAACCAATTCAAATTGTAAGCTTGTGTGTGGCATAAAAACATAAAATGTTTTTAAATGGTAGAGATTTTACGAAAAATATTTATGTTGCCAAAGCAAAAACGGCAGAACATTAAAGTTAAATTGTGACTGGAATTATAAACAAGTTAACAAAATAAATTTTTATATATAACAAATTATAAATGTTCAAATGTATGTAAGAGTAGATGTAGTAGTAGCTGCTGTGTTTCGTACCCTTAAAAGACAAACTTTTTTAATAGTAATTTTTGGTTCAAAGCCCTGGCGCACACAATGTTTTTAAACGTTTTGCAGTTATTTCATATACATGTATATTCTATAGAATATATTTTAATGTGCTGGCAGCTATTTTAATTACGAATTTCTATTTGAAATAAAGAAGAACAAGGAGAAGAAGTAGAAAAAAATATTGTATATTTAATATTTAATGTATGTATTTTACTGGCGGCGCAAAATAATGAGAATAAATTATAAGAAGTAAATATAATTTTTGAGCATTTAATCATAATTCAATAGGAAATTTAAAGACTAGCACATTTAATAAAATGTTGAAGAATTTAACCACAATAATAAAACGTTTGGCTGTGACGAATTGTATATACCCTTCAACTTATTATGTATGCATAAGATAACATGCTGTATAAAGATTCTAAGCTCAAACATGCAATGTTGTGTCGACACACATTGCTATGTCAACTCAAACACACTGTCATGTTATGTCATTGCAAAATAACCAAATTCTTAGGCTGTACAATCCAGCAGTCAGCCAATCATTTAGGGTGACAAGTAGTTACTAACTAGCTACGTGATTAGTTATTTTAACACGTACATGTCCTAAGCCGGGGGTCAATTTGCCTTTTTGGATTACAATGAGACTGTTCGATAGCTGGTCCAAAGTAGTCAACACATTGGATTTACATACTGATTACATAGAGTCAGTTACTCCTGGTGGATAAAAAACTCTACTTTCGAAAGTGCCGTACAAAATAAAGTGGCTACACTCTTGGTTACTTAGAGACACTAAAATGACAATTGATTTCACGCTAGGTTACATGAGATGTCAGTATACTTAAGCAAAAAGAAAACAAACTCTTTGAGAATTATATCAACACAATTTGTATAAAACAAGTTTGTACGAAATAATCACAAAAAAATTTAGTACAAAGTGACTACACTCTAGGTTACTTAGAGACAATTGTCTTCACTCTAGATTACATGGGATGTATAAAGTAACCAATTGACATCTCTCTGCATTGCAAATAGCACATATGTGTCAAATGAACCATAATATATTAATTGAAGTCAGTCAAGTGTATTCTATAGTTCTGCTAATGTGTGATATGCCTAATTTTTGTTTTTATACTGAACATTTCTAATAATATATATACGTTTAACCACATTAATTTGAATACATACATTTGTAAAAAATTGTTTTAAATACAATTAAATAACACATACTTGCTCATGATGCCCAGCAGCATGATTTTGACATTTGCAAGTAAGTAGAAAATAAAACATTTGTTTTTCGAGAAATAATTGTCGGTTGCGGTTTTGCGACAAATCGTAGGTCTTTATAAAGTCTTATTTAAGCGGAAATCGCAAGTCTTTATATAGTGTTATTTAACCTTCAATCGTAGGACTTATTTAAGCTTCAATCGTAGGTCATTATGTAGTGTTATTTAAGCTGCTATTGCAGGGGTTTATAAAGTTCAATTTAAACTTCAATCGTAGGTCTTTATAAAGTCTGATTTAAACTTCAATCGTAGGTCTTTATAAAGTCTTATTTAAGCTTTAATCGTAGGTCTTCTATAAGTTTCAATCGTTTTTATTTATATAGTTAAACTTCAATCGTAGGTCTTATTTAAGCTGTTATTGTATGTCTTTATAAAGTCTTATTTAAACTTCTAACCGCGGTTTCAGTCAAAGCCGAAAATTATTTCGGAAACAATACTCTGGCTTATTTCGGGAAAGATATTTTAATGATAATGGCAATTTCATCCTAGATTAAATAAGAAAAAAAATTAAAAACAAGTAAGAGTGATATATTCGGCTATGCCGAATCTCATAGACCCTTCACCTTTGTCCTGGATGCATTAATTGCCCACTTTCAGCATATAGCATCCTAAATATACCAAGAAAACTTTTAAAAATTTTACATTTAATTGCTGACGAACAGATTATATTGTAGAAGTTACAAACGAAATGACAATCTTATATATACCCTTCTCACGAAGGTGAATGGTATAAAAACAACAACGCCAAACGAAACGAAACACAAAAAAAAAATACGCAAAGCAATGAAACCAACACACATCCAAACATACGTTTTGTTGCTTTTTTGTCAAAGCATGCAATAAATTGTCTTTTTTTGATGACATTTTCAGAGGTTGTCTCGGATTTTTGCTCATATATCCGTTATTTATGGACGAATTTTGCTGATTTTAAATAGGAAACTTCTCGAAAGCATGTCTGACAGAATTATTGAAGATTTGGATCCCGAAGATATCTGAGGTCTTCAGAAAATTGATTTCAACAGACAGACAGTCGCTTTTAGCAACGCTTTTAAAGCAGGACATCCTCCTTATTAAGGATATGAGGGACGACGCTAGCCTCGATGTAGTATCTTCGGACGCAATAACACGCCGACCTAGATCAACAGCCACTGAATAGGCAGGGATATTGTATATTTTTCAGGTAGAAAATCCAGATCACGCTACACCAAATTGTAGTGGAGCGAAGATTTTATAACCAGCAGGAAATTCCAAAAGAATAGCGGTTAGTCTAAACCAACAATCACTGGCAATGCTAAGCGAGAGCCTTGGGAAGCTCTATTGTGGTTTTAAGTCGTTCTTCCTACACGTCAATCTCTGCATGATCATTGAAACCAAATGAAATTCTGAATGTTGAATTGATTATTTGATCAAGTACACAAAGCAATGGACGAGGTTGGTCTAATGCGCTTTGATTGTTAATGTATTGCCTAATATCGGAGATGGAGAAATTAGCTCAAACTGTTTTTTTGCTCTTCTAAATGTGCATTGTGTGGGAAATCGCTCTCATTGGTTTAATAACCCTGGATTAGCCTAGATAGGACCCGGTAAGATAAATTCCTGTATAGCGGCTAAACGTTATTTAAATAGCTTCACTCTTTGTGATACCTGTATTGAAAGAACAGTTTAGAAAGTATACTAGTCTGCTATTGTTATCCCTGTTACAAATGCCCATCACATGGTCAGAAAAGCTCCGTTATCCTTTGGCGGCAACCGTCAGCACTTAATCATATTATATACTATTATACACAGATAAAACAGGTTCGTGATGGCAACCGAATTTATTGCCAAAGCTTCTCAACGAGGTAAAGAGGGCAAAGAATTGGGCTTCCTATAAGTCTTTGGTAAGTTCTAAATAACACACATTTTTTTGGAGGAATCCTTCAAGACTAGTTTTTCCATTTTGGCCAAATTTACAAAGAGGCAAGGTGATCGGGTAGCTGGGCTTCCTATAAAAGAAGAATAAGGCATAAGTATTGCTGATTATTCTGCAGCGGCGTAGAGGGATCTTCCGAGACTAGTTGTCTGTGCAAAATACTGTCAAAAACTCCACCTGCGCCGAATTGTATACAAAAAAAAACTTGTTTCAGCAAAACAACTGATGGATACAATACCCCAGAAGTTCTAACTGTACCACCTTTTTTAAAAATGTTTAATAAGTCCAAAGATCGGGGAACGGATAACCTTCTTGCATGTATTGAGTTTCAAACAGAAAACTGGTGAACATGAATTCTAATAATATGATATTCACTAGTACACAGGTACTTTGAAAAGCTATTAATTGTGATTTTTGGACCGAAAGTTAATTGGGTGCTTCGGAATTTTTACACCTGCCACTCATTATAAATTTATATTATATAAACATTAGGACGCTTTAACAGTGACAACATTGAAAAGCCCCTTAATCAATTACCATTGACATGTGTGTTCCTTCCAATTAAACTAAACATTTCAGATCCCTTTTCAAAGTCATTAACTATATTTGTTTGCTATTTTCTACATTTCTAACATTTAATGTGACACTAAATAAATCCTCATAATGCTTTTGCTAAAATTGTCATAATAAATGACAATAATAGCTGTCAACTTGTAACACATGTCATCAGACATATGTCTAATCCTCTACTACCACTGTCAACGTCAAATACGTAGATAAATCTTCTATGTTCGCTAACCATCTCCTGTATTTAAGGTCAGGGTCTACTCAAGTGGTAGTAAGTGGGTAAGTAAGCAGCTTTTAAGAAGATTCATTCTATTCGCAGAAACAAACAAAAAAAAACAAATCTTTAATAAAATTGCCATCATAATTACCTGAAAACCTTATGACGGTAGTTTGTAAAGCAAAAAAGAAACAAGTTATTTTTAGTAAAAACATTACCAGCATTTAATTAATTATAAATATTTTGTAATAGTTATTATAATTTAAAGAATATAAATGCAAAAAAATTAACATAAAACTTGAGAAATGTTAATATTTTTTTCTGTTAGTTTAAAAAGCTGCTTGTTAAACAAAAAAAATTGTACATACAAAACAAGACACAGTAGTAAAAACGTATAAAAAAAAGTAATATTTGTTGCAGTTATTAGGGGTTTCAAAGATCCGGGATTAGCCATAGTTATTTTTAAAGGGAGTTTCCAAAGATAATTGCAATAATAATAAACGTGATTATAAAATTCTATGCCGTTTGTAAAGATTCTAGAAGTGTTATTTAAAAAGAACCATGATTGAAGTTAAAATTGTTCTTTAAAGAGAACTTCAATCGAAGTTAAAATTGTTCTTTAAAAATAACTACGATTGAAGGTAAAATTGTTCTTTAAAAGGAACTATGATTGAATGTAAAATTCTTCTTTAAAAAGAACCACGATTGAAGTTAAAATTGTCCTTTAAAGAAAACTTCAATCGAAGGTAAAATTCTTCTTTAAAAATGACTACGATTGAAGGTAAAATTCTTCTTGAAAAGGAACTATGATTGTATGTAAAATTCTTCTTTTAAAAGAACTACGATTACAGGTAAAATTGTTCTTTAAAAAGAACTGTAACAATTTTAATAATTAATGGGCTTCAAAATTACCATAATTTTTTATAATGTTTTCAAAGTTTAACTCAACAAAGTGCAGTTTTAATTTACTTTCTTTTGGTGAAGAAATTAAATACCGAAATATAGGACAAAATGTTTATTTCGATTTACTGATTATAAATATCAAATAAAATTGTATATTTCTTGGTATTTTCTTTGGTTTCAGAAATTCGAACATCGCTAATGTTTAAGAAAAATTTTAAATTTCCTCATTTCTGTTAATATTTTCAAAGCTAGTTGCTAAATTTTATGTTTTTGGACTATGTTCGAAAATTCGAACTTAATTTCGAAAATTCGAAATTTATGCCAAAAAGTTTATTTTGTCGTACTGATTATAAATATTAAATAAAATTTTATATTTGTTGGTTTTTTCATTGATTTCAGAAATTCGAACATCGCTAATGTTTAAGAAAAATTTTAAATTTCCTCCTTTTTGTTAATATTTTCAAAGCCAGTTGCAAAATTTTATGTTTTTGGACTATGTTCGAAAATTCGAAATTAATTTCGAAAATTCGAAATTTATGCCAAAATGTTTATTTTGTCGTACTGCTTATAAATATCAAATAAAATTAAATTTATTTTGTTTTTTTTTTCTTTGATTTCAGAAATTCGAACATCGCTAATGTTTAAGAAAAATTTTAAATTTCCTCATTTTTGTTAATATTTTCAAAGCCAGTTGCAAAATTTTATGTTTTTGGACTATGTTCGAAAATTCGAAATTAATTTCGAAAATTCGAGATGTATGCCAAAAAGTTTATTTTGTCTTAGTGGTAATAAATATCAAATATAATTTAAAATTTTCTAATATTTTCTAACTTTCATGAAATTCATACTTCGAAAAAAATTAACTAAAATAGAAAAATTATAATTTTTTAAACCGTTTTTTTTTACCAACATTTTTTTTTATTTAAACCGGAGATACTTTTTTTCCTCTGACCAGCTATTGATTGTGATTTTCATTATTTTATAATTTTTATGAACTACATTGAAATTGTTGTTGTTTAGATGTAAATAATCGATCATGTTCCTTCACTGGTGGCTATGGGATCGGTTCTTTGCTTATGGTTTTTATCGAAACAGAAGCAGTACACTCATTATTTACCTTTTTCCCCCATAAAGTGCAAACCCTACTATCTAAACGAGGTGCATTTAATTTAAATCATACAAAAAAATACAAAAACATAACAAGCAGACTTCCAAGTAACGAAACGTTAAAGTAAAAGTCACTGAACTTAATATACTAAAATATAGTCATGAACAGCAAAAAAAAAAAAAAACAACTACAAAAAACTAAAAAAAAGTAGTGACTACTTTGGCAAAAAAAAAAAACATAAATAAATAAATAATACAAGTACGAGTACGAGTACACACACCAGGTAAGACTGACTACCAAGTATGATATACAACTTAAGGGGTCTTTATTTTTCTTCTACTGGTACACAAGGGGGTGTCGTCCAGCCAGTTGGAGCTACTCACAAAAAAAAAACATAACACATTTGCTTGGTTAACCGGCTTTTTGTTTTTTTTTTTTTTTTCTTCTCTTTTACAATTTTTGTAAGCATGTTGGCAGCTTGTTTATAAATATGTCTTAAGCTTGGTCTAAAACAAATAAAAAAAGTTTAAGCAAAAAAAACTAGTGCTTTTACAGTAAATGGTGATTAAATTATTCACGTTTTCGCATTAAACAAACACACACACTTATTCACTTACTCTCACTTCTTGTCTTAAAGATTAAAAGTGCTAAAAATAGTGAAAGTGATTGATTTTTTTCACTTTTCTGTGTTTAATTATGCTGCTGATAAAATATGTTAAATTGTATATGTTAAGCCTTTTTATGTGTGTTAAAAAAAAACATGATACAAAAATTTATGCTAATTTGGTATATATAAAAAATTTTGAATATATTTTAACAAAAACTTAATATAAATAAATCTTGTAAATCTTGAAAACATAAAATTTGGTTAAGAGAAAAAGAATGTTAACAAATATTTATGCAGATTAAAACAGTTGTAAGAAACATTTTAAATAAAATAGGCCCATAATCATAGTCAAACAATAAAGTCGTTTCTTTTTAAAAAACAACTTTAAAATAAAAACCCGCTTTTTATTAAAGTAGTCAAAATTAAAGTATGTTTTAAATTGAACAGACTTTAACTGGGTGTCACCTCAAATGTAGAAAATGTTGTCATACAATTTACAACAAAATATAGAAAAGTGGCATCGCTGAACAGCTGACTTAGAAAATTTAAAAAAAAAAAACACCAAAAGTGACAAACAATAAATGTAACCGGGAAACTAAAGAAAAAAAACAGTTTGTGGTGGAAAAATAGAAAAGGAAAGATTAATATCAAATTTATTCTATTTTGGTACTAATTTTATTGATTCAATATTCAATAATTGCAAAATCTCTGGCAATATCTTGTAACTTAAACATTTTTGACTTTTTGTAGAACTTTTTTACATGGCGAAGAACAGCTGATGCTGTTGTTAAATGAGTTAAAAACAACTTCAGCTAGTTTTATATTTACAGTCGACTTTAACGTCAGAAGTATATTTTAACTTGTCTGTGGTAGACCTAAAGTCCACTCTTAAGTAAAGACGACTTATTTCTCTTAAAATATACTTTATTTTTGACTATGATTATGGGCCATAGTCTTAAATTTGTTAAAGAGTTCAATATTTGGCATTATTTTGGTGCTTTTTAAAAAGAAGTACTTTTCCTAAAAATATAATTTTTTTAAAGAATTTACTGTTTTAATGTAATTATTTATTCTGTAAAAGTGTACTTTTTCTTATAAAATACACTTTTTCTTTTAATTTAGGTCTTCTTACAAAATTTAGTTTTTCTTATAAAAGGTACTTTTTTGTGAAAAGTACTTTTTTATAAAATGTTCCTTTATTTATGTAAAGTACTTTAATAGCTATTTTTTACCAAAAAGTACCAGAAATGAACTATTCTGAAATTTCTTATTTTAACTAAATTTTAAATTAATTGAAAATAATTAAAATATATAAAAGTGCACTTTTTCTTATAAAAGGTACTTTTTGTATAAAATGCATTTTTTCTTTTTCTTATAAAATGTACTTTTATATGAAAAGTACTTTTTTATAAAATTTATGAAAAGTACTTTAAATTATAAAATGTTTTTTGATTTAGGTATTTTTAGATTTAAAAAGGTTTTTTGAAGAAATTACCAAACAAGTACCATTCAGAAATTCCTTATTTAAATAGTACTTTTAGGCATTTATATAAATTTGATCTTATTTTAAAGTTTTTTTTTTATATTATTCCACATTTATTATAATTTTTTACAAAAGTACTTTTTAAAAAATTGTGAAATAATAAAATTTTTGTTGAAATTTTTGATATTTTATTTGAATAAAAATCTTTTTTTCTTTTTTAATTTTTCACAAAGTACCTTAAAAAAGTACCAACAAATTTTTCCAAATAGTAATAAAAATTTACATAATATTGTAAAAAGTACCAAAAACAGTACTTTTTCAAAATTATTAAAATTTTATATTCGTTGGTTTTTTCTTTGGTTTCTGAAATTCGAACATCGCTTATGTTTAAGAATTTTAAATTTCCTCAATTTTGTTAGTATTTTCAGAGCTAGTTGCAAAATTTAATGTTTATAGACTATGTTCGAAAATTCGAACTTAATTTCGAAAATTCGAAATATATGCCAAAATGTTTATTTTGATTTACTGATTTAAATATCGAATACAATTTTATATTTGCTTGTTTTTTCTTTAATTTCAGAAATTCAAACATACCTAAGTTTAAATAAAATTTTTAATTTCTACATTTTTGCTAATATTTTCAAAGCAAGTTGCAAAATTTAATGTTTTTGGACTATGTTCGAAAATTCGAACTTAATTTCTAAAATTCGAAATATATGCCGAAATATTTATTTTGATTTACTGATTATAAATATCGAATACAATTTTATATTTGTTTGTTTTTTCTTTGATTTCAGAAATTCGAACATCGTAAATACGAAATTTTCGACAAAAAATTTATTTTGTTGTACTGATTATAAATATCAAATATTATTTCAAATTTTCTGATATTTTCTAGCTTTAAAAATATTCGAACATCGAAAACTTTTTAAACTTTTTTTGTATTTTTGAAAATGTACCAAAAATTTACTTTTTTAAAAATTGTGAAATAATAAATTTTTTGTTTTGGAAAAAGTATTTTTTTGCAATTCTTATTTTAAAAGTTATTTTTATTAAAAAAAAAAAAAAATTTATTACTTTTTGAAAATTTTAAATTATTTGTACTTTTTTACCACTATAAATAAGTTTATGACATTTTAAAACAGCATAAGTTTATGACATTTTAAACAGCTGCTTTAATCATACTTTGGCCAAAAATATTGAATTGATGACAACAATTGAAACCAGCAAATAACCAAAAAAAAAAATGTATTTAATTTAAAAAAACAAAACGAGAAAAAACATAATAAAACCAGCAATAAAACAATAAAACACCATCATCAACATTATGTTCATGATATTCACAAATTTTAATAAAAACCCCACAAAAAAATATATAAAAAACACGTAAAAAATTATAGTAAATGATGGCATTTAACATCTAAAAATGTTTTATTGAGGGGGGAGGTCGGGGAAGTTAGAGTGCTGAACTTATAAAAATGTCTACCAGCTATGACAAAAGACGTCATAAGCCACAAATAAAACACCAATAAAGTGTCCTGGACTTAAAGTGCTTTGAAGAATAGAGTGGCATATTAATGATTACAAAACAATACGGTTTCTACTTTGCCTTCTTCTTATTCTCCTCCTTCTCATTATTATGAGTTTTATTCATTTTTGTTTTTAGTTTTTTTATTTTTTATTTTGTGGCATACAACTATTTACTTTAATGCTAAACAAAAATTTTAGTAATAATGGCAAGAAACATGTTTTTATATTCAGTATTTGGCAAAAAAGGCCATGAAATGATGGTAACAGCTGGGTTTTTTTTTGGTTTTGGTGAACCTTAAAGATGACTAGAGATGTAAAATCATGCAACTGCCTGTTACTAATTTTGAACAAAAAAAAACTGCGAAAGAAAATAACAATGCCAAACATATAAAAACGATGAACTGAATATTAAACTTAAAAGGGTACTTAGAAAGAAGGTAGAACAGATCAACAAAAATTGTGTTATTTAAAACAGCCTTAAAGTCGGCTAAAGTTTATTGATATTATGAAGTGGATAGATTAAAAAAAAAATATAAATATCTTGCAAACCGACGAAAGAACTTTCGACGTCAGCAGACCTGTTACAACAAAAAAACGACACAATACGTCAAAGCGAGTTGATCAGAATACTTCGGAAATCGTAGAGTAAATGTTCGTGCTTTCATTACACTTTTTGCACAACTCTACTCTAACTCTACTCTAAATCTAACTCTACTCTAACTCTACTCTAACTCTACTCTAACTCTACTCTAACTCTACTCTAACTCTACTCTAACTCTACTCTAACTCTACTCTAACTCTACTCTAACTCTACTCTAACTCTACTCTAACTCTACTCTAACTCTACTCTAACTCTACTCTAACTCTACTCTAACTCTACTCTAACTCTACTCTAACTCTACTCTAACTCTACTCTAACTCTACTCTAACTCTACTCTAACTCTACTCTAACTCTACTCTAACTCTACTCTAACTCTACTCTAACTCTACTCTAACTCTACTCTACTCTAACTCTACTCTAACTCTACTCTAACTCTACTCTAACTCTACTCTAACTCTACTCTAACTCTACTCTAACTCTACTCTACTCTAACTCTATTCTAACCCTAAATCACTAATTTTTACCCGATTTATGACTAAAAGTTGCCTTCGGATAATTTATATTCTAGATGTTGTTTTTAAATATGATTTTAAAATTTAAAGAATTGAAATAACTCTTCCTGGCGAATAACCCTATAGGCTTGAAATTGTTGTAGCTGAACTAAATACATTCATATATTCAGTACATAAGAAACGTGGGTGTTTTGAGTTTGTCACATTATGAAGAGAATTATATTCCAAAAAGCATGTGGGTTTGTCTTGGGCAAACATTGGCAAAATGTACATCTGGCTCATTTAAATAAATTGAGTTGAAAATTTCAGCAAAAATATTAAAATAGTTTGGAGTTTAATTCTCAGATAAGTATAAGCGGAAATACAAATCCTACACGCAGAAAAAAAATATAGTTGAACATTGTTACTGTAACCATTTCAAATTTGTGCATGGTTACTGTAACAATTTCAAAATTTTTAACAATATTATAGTCACAGTAACTATATATATGATTGTGGTAACAATAATATGGTTAATTTACGATTCACATGAATATTTCAACCATATATATGGTTACAGTAACCATGTATATGTTTGTGACAACCATTTATATGATGAAGGACTTACCATATTATGATGCTCTCATATCATAATCTGAGAACAACATATTATGATAAAATTATTCATCATATAAATGGTTGTCACAAACATATACATGGTTACTGTAACCATATATATGGTTGAAATATTCATGTGAATCGTAAATTAACCATATTATTGTTACCACAATCATATATATTGTTACTGTGACTATAATATTGTTAAAAAATTTTAAATTGTTACAGTAACCATGCTCAAATTTGAAATGGTTACAGTAACAATGTTCAACTATATTTTTTTTCTGCGTGTATGTGTAAACCACAAAATCGAAAATTTGTACTACTTTTACTTTTTCTCCCCCATTTACAATAATTTAATGAAGAAAACCTTAAATAATGTAAATTGTTTATAGTTTAAGAAGTTTTATTATACAGACTTTTTGGTAACTTTTTGTCTGTATTTAATTTGTTTCTTAATTCTTATATAAAATTAGTTTTATTCCCACAATATTTAGGCCACTATGTTACGGAATCTAGAAAGTTTGTTTCATTGTTTGTTTGTTTCTTTCTTCTAAAATTTCATCGCTATATTATGACCTTTAATTAATTACCTCCTCAAAAAAACCAGAACTAGGTATATTTCAAAAACATAATTATGTTTGTTGTTATGGTTAATTTTATGCTCTACCGTTTTAAATACTTAGAAAAACGGAGCTGGTTAAATGCTTATCACCACTTATGTTTAATTTCTACACAGTTTCCTTAGTTTAGTTAAGCAGTTATTTAGTTTTATTACATTTTTAGTCATGCTTTTTTTATACTTTAATGTCTTTTTGTTACTGTTGTTGTAATAATATTCTTGCAACATATTTATTTGCAGTTATTGCAATTGTTTTAGCTGTTGGCTGAAACAAAAAAAAAAAACGGTATGATTTTCTTTGAAATTGTAACAAGTCCACAAAAAAAAACAAAGTAAACTACGTAGACATTTGAACAAACTAGTTTTATTTAATTTCTTTTCGCACAAAATAATGAAAAATGAAACTGAATTTTTAACTTGATCGATAGATTGGGGTTGCCAAAAGCTGCAGAGGAGTAAAAGAACAAGGGAAATTTCGAAAAATTCGAACTTAATTTCGAAAATGTTTAAAAATAACTAAAAATCGGAAATTGTAACAAAATAAATCATTAAAAGTTAAATACAAGACTTTTTGGATTAACTCAAATTCAAATAAATTCGAACTCAAGTTCGAAAATTTCGAACATAGCAAAAAATATATAAACATCATAAATACTTACAAAATAATTTGTTAAAATAAATTTCCGCAACATTTTTAAGTTGATTCTATCACAAATTGACGCAATATTACAACACACATGAATTTCAGGGTAATTGACAGCTTTAAATGTGGCCAAAAATTACAAATGTGCTAAAAAAAAATTCCTTTACTGTATGTAACTTATCATAAAAATTATACATTTTGCTGTGAATGCAAATTTGTTAGATAAAAATGTCTATATGATTTAAATAACTGAGAAAAGAAACCAGCAAAAATTTGTCATCATGTCATTTGACAGTGACATATGATGGAATATGTCACAAAGAAAAGCCACAACACAAATTCACAAAAATAGAGAATTTACTTTTTTTTCTTCTGTTGTTCACAATTCATTTAAGGCTAAAATAGAATTTATGTTTAAGATAAATTTATTTTTAATTTAATAAAATAAAATGAAATAAAATGAAATATCATGTTTCTTAACATTAGTTACAGAAGTTTGATATTTTTTTGTTTGTTATATTCTTTAGTTGTTTATTGTTATTTTATTGAGAAGTTTATTTTTATAGATTTGTTTAATGTATTGCCTTTCATTTGTTTATTTCAAATTAAGAAAAATGTGTTTGCTATTTTTAAAAACTCCCCTTAAGCTATTTATTGCTGTGGTTTTTTTCTCATTCAAGGTCAAAATCACACAATAATTGTTAAGTAGCTTTTTATTAAGTAGAACACACTTGTAGCTATAATTTGATTTAAAAGAAATACATATAAAGACAACTTCCTTAATAATTAGAAACTAAATAAGCTTTGACATGATAAGGCATTATAAAACTTTTGGTAAATTTATAGAACATGAAAATGCCAATAAAAAATATACTTTCATTTAATAAAATGTATTTTTAATTTTGTTAAATTATTCTCAAAAAAATTTAAATTATATGAATCTCTATTTTATGAGAATCTAACTATCCTATTTCAAATCAATGTTGTTGCCTTTGCAAAGGCTACGTAAGTGCAACTAAAACATTTGTTTGCTAAAACCGAAATCTTTATTTTCATTACAAATTAATTGCCGCCATGAATCCTAAGGCAGCGTTAGACGTAAATAACTTTAGTAAAACCCATGTTAAAAGATATTCGGCTGAGCTTGAACTTGAATTCGATGGCCATTCACTCTGGGAACATGTGAGGCACGAAGATCCATGCCACCATTAATCACTCGACATGAGTTGGGGTACTGTGAGTCCACGGGTTGCCAAATCGGCGGATTTGCTTTTAAAGTCAACATGAGACCAAGATGGACTAGAACATTTTTCGACGATGGAGGAAACTGTTTTAAATGAAAGTTTTCCATCGATTAGGTTGCCAAAACTATTGTTGAATCGGTCCACATATATTGTTGAAGATTATGAGGTTGAGCTTAGACTAAATAGAGTCGATCATTGTTGCCCTGTAGTACCTCTGCTCCACAAAGTTCTTTCTGCTCCACAAAGTTCTTTAATAAGACAAGCCTAACTTAACACTTTAGTTTTGGCGACTAGCAAATGTGAAAATACACAACCACGGTTTTCTGCTCGCAGATAGATTTCCGAAGCGTAACAAAAGCCATGTAATTCGATTGAATACGACGGGTCAAAATCTACGAAGCGGGGTGTTTGATTATTTTCTATATTTGAATAGTCATCTAAGAATTCATGCCATTGCTGAAGAGTTTATGTTTTCAGATCTTCATCCCAGTTTGTCTCATCCTTCCAGAGCTGTTGCATAATTATCTTAGAGACGATTATTTTGGGGGAAAGCCAACCGGCGGGATCTTCAAACTGGCCTGGGTGATCTTGATCTTTCGTGTCAAAATCAGCACTTCTGAACCGCACAAACCGTCTCTCGTACATTGAAACCGATGGAACACATTCACCATAAGCATTGGCGAGCAATTGGAAGTGGCACCTTTTTCAAATTAAATAAGTAAAACAAAACTTCCCGCATATGACGCTATGTTGGCACAAAATTCAACATTTTTAAAGTAAAAAAACGTTGTTGTTTACACTATAATGTTCAATAACCAAGTGAGAATAAATGAAAGATATGTACCCTTCAAAATGACATATACGATATTAAAAACAAAAACCGCGTTCAAAGGATATGGGATGGTAAATCCCGAATTTTTTGTAAAAAAAAAATTATTAAAGTGGCCGTTATTGGCTTATATATCAGCCATTTTTGGGAAGATTTTCTCGATTTTAAATAGCAATCTAAGTTGGACTATAGCCTACGGAAAGTTGATTTTAACATACAGAGAGACAGACGGACATGGTTATATATAACGATCCAGAATATATATTCTTAATGGGTTCGCAAATGAAAAATCTAAAAATTACAAACAAAATGACAAACTTATATATTCCCTTGCCACTTAAGCTGAAGGGTATACAAATTCCCACAAACATTTTCGTTTGAGTGTAATTTATTGTAGTAAGTAGGTACCTACAACAATAGATAAAACAACAATAATTACTGTCTCGTGCTGTTCGTATGTAATATTTTTCTATTGTATTGAGGTTTTTTAACTTTCTTTGCAAAATTTTTTTTATATATATTTTTTTTTTCTAAAATTTGCCACCAACAATTGTTGGTTATTGAAAATAAATTGTATGTGTTAAATTCAAATAAACAACATCGTATGTACAATTTACACACTGTTTAAGTTTGTATGGTGGATGCTGGGAAGATTTTTAATTTATTTTTTTTACTTTTTATGAGCATCATTGTTAATTTGTTGTGACATAGACAATTTCACCAAAATACAACATTTCACTTTTTTTGATGTTAACGAGATATTAAAGAGATATGTATTATGTAAAGTGGTGGGATACCTCAAGAAAAGGAATAAAACAAATAAGCTAAAAAAGAGTTGATTATTAGTAATACAAACATTGTAGTCAATAGCTAAACTCCCCTTTTACCCCCTTAAATCCGAGGTGGTGCCTTTTATTGGTTCTCTCTTGTTGAACTAGCTTCAGTTGTATGTAAATAAATGACTTGCGGCTGTATTTTTTTTAGTTTTTAAATATAAAAATCGTGATAATTTGTCCCATAATTCACAAAGTAGCCCTGCAGTTCATTGAACTAGTTACGCCACGACGAATTATTTAACCACTGAGACCTACTACTAGTGTATTTTTAAACCACAAGCAACGTTATTGACTGGTGAATTTAACATGGGGATTTCATTGCAGGTGGCCGATTGCCATACTCTGCAGAATACTTCACAATTAAATTAAATAGTACTAAGTAATACTCCAGCATTAAAGAAAAAATAAGTAAAAGAGCTATATTCGGCTGTGCCGAATCTTATATGCATTCACCAAATTATAATTTAAAATAAAAATTTTAAATATTTTTAGGTAAACAAAATATTTTTTTTTTCTTTCAAAATTGTTTCAAAATTTAAAAAATTTTTTTTTTTCAAAATTAAAATTTTTTTTTTTTCAAAATTTTTTTTTAATTTTTTAAATTTACTAGTGAAAAAAATGTATGACAAAAAAAATTGTTTTGGTAAAAAAAAAAATCGGGTTAAAAAATATTTTTCCCGATTTTGACCCATTGTAGGTCCAAAATACTATAACGTTATATATACCGTTGCAATGGACTTTGAAATATCTATCATTAGATATCCATATTGTCTATATTAATGACTAATCCAGATATAGATCAAAAATAGGCCAAAAATCGAGGTTGCCCCGGTTTTTTTTTCCTTATATCTCAACCATTTATGGGCCGATTTTCTCGATTTTGAATAGCAACCGAGCCGGAAGAATTCCCGATATAGTGATGTATGACGGACAGACAGACAGACGGACATGGCTAAATCGACTCCGCTATCTATAAAGATCCAGAATATATATACTTTATAGGCTCGGAAAATTATATTGTGGAAATTACAAAGGGAATGACAAGCTTATATATACCCCTCTCAAGAAGGTGAAGGGTATAAAAAGAAAAAAAAAAACATTTTTTCAAAGAGCGTGATTAAACTCATAACCTCTCGTTTTGTAGTCAAATGCTCTAATCACTAAGCCACAGAGCTATTATTTGTAGTGCTCTCTATTTGTTATTAAGAATTGCATGTGAGCTTATTCTCAATTTTTTTATTTTCTTCATAATCAGTGAGTATCAAAATTCCAACGGTCACTTTCAGCATTACATGTGAAAGAACTTAATACCAATATCTGACTATTAATTACTGAATACGCTAGTGAAATATAGTGCAAATAATAATCATTTAACTACCAGTAACATAGTTAGTGTAAGGTTTCCAATTGTCACTTTTGAAACTGCTGGGTGTATACAGCATGCCAATATTATATTATAACCAATATTTATTTATTCATTACAATTATCTAAAAAATGTATTGTTTTAAAACCATATATAATTTGTTTACAAGTGATGATGAAAGCATTTTGTATTAATTATTAATTTCTTTAAGTACTTTTTTAAGTTGAAAGTTTTAAATAACTATAAAATTTAATGACCTTAACTTCAAGTGAATTTTTTGCTATTTCACGCTAAAGCCACTTAAATTTAGATAAATAAGTTGAGATAAATGTATTTTAAACAAAAACAATAATATACATACATATTTAAAAACTTAAAGACACTTTAAAGATAAAAAATAAAATTTAAATAAACTAAAAAGTAAAATAGATTTACGAAAATAAATTTCATTTAATATCCATATAGTATTCCAAATATTCGAATAACTAGCACGTAATAGAGGAAGAAACTTAAAAATATATTTAATATATCATATTATGTTCAGAAATCTAATAAATTTAAACACTTTCACCCTCTAATGCTTAAGCATGCCTCAAGCCAATAAATGCAAACATAACTGATTTTTCATTTCGAAAACTTTTGTAACAGTTTCTAAAAAACGTACTTAAATATTTCAATAAGCCTTGAAACGCCTTAAAAGCTCTATTCTTTCTTATATACTGCAAAATATAGGAAGTTTATGTTGTGTTATCAAACGTTGATTAAAGTGTTCAAGATTTATGTTAAAAAAGGTAAGCTACTCTTTAGAGACGTGATTTATTGATGAGTGCACTCAGGCACTCCTGGGCATTGCAGACTAGTTTTGCTGCCTCAGTTTTTCCCTCATATAGCAAAATTTAGTTTTCTTTGCTTTGATTTGCAATATTTTACATAGAATTTCAAATTATCTGATTTGCGTGATGAACAATTAGAAAAGTTGTTTTCAATAAAAATTTACAAACTATATTAACTAAATCCCTAAAGCCTTAAGGCACTCATTTAGTTTTTCCCACCTGTCAGGTAAACTATTTATTTTACAATATTTTAATGATGTTTTAGAAATCAGATACTTGTAAGTTGTGAGGAAATCTATATAAATCAAGAATTTATAGTCGGTAGTCTTATTTCGGGAGGATAATTGAAATAATTGTTCGATTTTAAAAAAAAAGTAATACATGTGATAAATTTCATCGAAATATCTTTAAAATTGCGCACAAGTTTACATGGACAGACAGACAGCCATCGTCAGAAAGTGATTCTGAGTCGATCGGTATACTTTAAGGTGGGTGTTAGACTAATATTTTTGGGCGTCATATGTAGAATTTCGTTAATTTCGAATATTGTAAAAATTAACTAAATTTACATTAAAAAATATTTTCTCACTTAATGATTTTGTTATGTTATACTTGTTGTTATAATACTTGTAATTTTATAATTCTATTTCAATCACATATGTTGTTATTTTTACAATTATATTCTCAAATATTTTGTTTTAACTTCATTCACAAATATCAAATTGAAAACGATACTTTTTCAATAAAACTTTATTTTTAAATAAATATCTGCGTACTCTAAATATAATAGGTTATGGGCGATAGCAAGCGTGATTCATCTGATGGAATCTTACAATTCCGTGGAGATAACTTTGAAAACTGGAGTTTTCGTGTACAGATGTACTTGGATTCTTTGAATCTTTTGGATGCTATAAATGATGTTCCGCCAGCTGAGCCTTCCTCAGGCGAATCTTTTATTGTAAAAGATAAGAAAGCTAAAGCGGCTTTGGTCAGTTTAATTGCTGATGAATATTTAGAAACTGTGCGTGATAAAAATACTGCTAATGAGATGTGGTCTGCTATGAAAGAAACTTTTGCAAAGAAGTCGATTACCAGTCAAACCTTGTTGAGGAAACAATTGACTTTATTAAGAATGAAGTCAGATGATGATCTCCGTAAACATCTTTTGATGTTTGACGACATTATCAGAAAATTAAAAACTCATGCTGCTAATTATCAGAAAATGACATTGTTGCTCAACTTTTTGTCTCACTACCAGATAGCTTTGAGCCGGTAGTGACTGCGTTGGAAAATATGAAGGAATCCGATTTAACTATTGAAATTGTGAAACAAAGGTTGCTTGCTGAAGATGCAAAGAGGCAAGTACGTTTTGATTCCGAACTTACAAAGACAGCAGCGTTTAGTGGTGAAAAGAAGACTTACAAATTTGATGGTACATGTTTCCGTGTAAGAAAAGGGGACATAAACAAAAGGATTGTCGTGTTCGTATAGGGACAAATAACAGAAAAGCTAGTACAGCGTCGACATCAAAATCAATTTGTTTTATGACTGGAGCTTTGAATAAAATTCTACCAAATTGTGAAAACTTTTTAAAATTCAAAATAGACTCTGGTGCAACAGATCACATGTGCAAATTTAAATGGGGTTTTGATCATTTGGAAAAACTTGAAAATCCTATATGTATAAGTGTAGCCAAAACCCAAGAAAATATGGTAGCTCATCATAGCGGTGTTATTACTGGATACTCCAGTGATGTATTTATAAATATAAAAGAAGTTTTGTATGTTCAAGGACTCCGGGATAACCTATCGTCTGTTCCAAAACTAACTGCGAATAGGTACCTATATCAATGGTAACTGTAGACCAAGGTCGAGAGTAATCATCCAATAAGGCAAAAGAATATTTTAAAAGAAAGGGTATACAAATTCAAACCACTGTTGCATTTACTCCTCAACAAAATGGAGTTGCAGAGAGATTTAATCGAACTTTAGTGGAAAAGATACGAACAATATTGCTTGCGGCAAACGCACCAAAGTTCTTTTGGGGTGAAGCTGCTTTAACAGCAACATACTTGATCAACAGATCCCCAAGTAAAGCTATTGATATTAGAAAAACTCCTTCGGAAATATGGTACAATAGAAAACCAGACCTTTCCAAATTAAAAATGTTTGGTTGTGAAGCTTTTGTATGGGTTCCACAACAAAAGAGAAAGAAATTGGATTCTAAATCAGTTAAAATGATTATGACGGGGTACATTTCAAACGGTTATAGATTATGGAATCCACAAAAGAAAATGATAGTTATAGCTAGAGATGTTCGTTTTAACGAGTCCTCATTTCCTTTTAAAGAACAAAAAGAAGAAGCTCCCAAACCAGATGTTCAAATTGTATACCAAAGAAACGAGCAAGAGGGGGAATATATTGATAATGCCAGTGTCGTTTCTGGACAAGATAATGAAGAAGAACATATTCGTGATAATTCGAATGATAATGGTAGTGAAGTTTCTATGTTAGAAGATGAAGAACATATTAATACAAATTCGAATTTTTTAACTGATGATAATTCTAATTCTTGTGAGAACGAATATCTAGAAGAAGCTAAACCCCAACCTAGAAGAAGCGAAAGATTGAAAAATAAAATTCTAGGTTACATTACAGGTCACGCAAATACTGTAATTTCTGACTGTAGTTTTGCAGAACCACAATCTTTTAAAGATATTGGAAATAGACCTGATAAATCTAAGTGGTTGGAAGCTATTAAAGATGAGCTAGAATCAATGAAGAAAAATGAAGTATGGAAATTAGTATCACGACCAGAACATAAAAAGATTCTTAAATCTAGGTGGGTTTTTCGCTTTAAAGAAGATTCAAATGGAAATCCAGTTCGATATAAAGCGCGTCTAGTAGCAAAAGGATTTCTTCAAAAGGCAGGCGTAGATTATGAAGAAACTTATTCTCCGGTAGCAAAACTTTCTACTATTCGTATAATATTAGCAGTAAGTGTTAAAAGGAGTTTACATTTACATCAACTTGATGTAAAAACTGCTTTTTTGTATGGAGTTTTGAAAGAAAATATTTTTATGGAAATTCCTGATGGACTTGAAGTTTCTCCAGATCTAGTATGCAAACTTAAGAAATCAATTTATGGACTGAAACAAATTCCCCGATGTTGGTATGAAAAATTTGATAATTTTCTGATCTAGTTAGGATTTATTCGTTCCAAATATGATGCATGCCTATACACCAAATTTAATAATAACGACTTTTTATTCTTGCTATTGTATGTTGATGATGTCCTAATCGCTGGAGATAATATTAATGTCATAGAAAATCTCAAAAAAGATCTTAATTCAGCATTTGAAATGTCAGATTGTGGTCCTCTTCAATATTACTTGGGAACAAAAATTGAATACGATCGTGCAAATGGTGTTATGAAATTAAGTCAACATACACATATTGAACGAATACTTAAAAGATTTTCCATGAATGATTGTAACCAAGCTAAAACCCCAATGGAAAAGTTTTTATGTCTTTCATACAATAGTGCAAATGAACCAACTAATAGCCCGTATCGTGAAATGTTAGGAAGTTTAATGTACCTAATGTTAAGTGTTCGTCCAGATATATGTTACCAGGTCGGCTATATGGGTAGATTTCAGAATAACCCCAGTGAAAGTCATTGGACAAGTTTAAAACGCATAGTTCGTTATATCAAAGGCACAAAGGACTTAAAACTTATTTATTCAAGAAATCTAGATAACAATGAAGTCATTGGCTTTGTAGATGCTGATTGGGCTTCAGATACTGAAGATAGGAAATCTGTTAGCGGCTATATTTTCAAAGTATTTGGTTGTCTAATATCTTGGAGCAGTAAGAAACAGACAGTGGTAGCAACGTCATCTAGCGAAGCAGAATATATTGCTCTCAATCATGAAGTTTCAGAAGCTATTTGGATTAGAGGTATATTAATAGATCTTCATATACTTTCAGAAGACAAAGCTGTAACTATTTATGAAGATAATAGAGGATGCATTGGAATTGCAAAGAACTCTGAAAGCAAACGATCCAAGCTTATTGATGTGAAATTTCACTTCGTGCGTGATTACGTTTCTAAAGGAATTGTTAAATTAGAACCAATTTCAACAGAATTACAACTTGCGGATTTGTTCACCAAAGCATTGGATTCAACAAAATTTACTAAATTTCGAAAGGATCTACAACTTAGTGATTGAGAGGGGGTGTTATGTTATACTTGTTGTTATAATACTTGTAATTTTATTATCAATATTTACTAGTAAAAACTATCAAATATTTTTACTCCATAAGTAACTAAGCATTGATAGATATCTATTTGTTGAAATTACGGTCATAAGGATAGAATAAAATATACCTAGAAGCGTTAGTGAGAGACAAAGAACCTATGTCTGTTGTCAAAAACCTAAGTCTTGCAACAACAAAATACATGTAAATCCATGTACATTAGTCTGGGTCGATGATCAAAAAGTAAAAAATCGTATAGCAGAAACGTAATCTACGGAAAATTCTATGAAAGTTTCCTTTAAGAAACCATAGGTATAAAATCAAATCCTATCTTGGGTTATATGTATAGACCGATCCTCACAAACGTTGCAACGCGTTGGTATAAATAATTAGGATCATATAAAACTTGTTTGTGTCTAATTTTACAATGATATTTTCTGAGGGGGGCCTTTTAGGGGAACTAGGAACTGATGTTTCCCGATTTTGCTTCATACTTTACAGTATCATTTCAGAGTACTTAGAACTAATTTGTGCAAAATTGTATCAGGATTGCCGCATAATCAACATACTTATGACTGCTCAAACAGTATTCAGCGGGGACATATGTATGGGGGCTAAGTGAAATCATGGACCGATATTGTCCATTTTCATTACCAAACAAACATTATGAACAGAGTATTTGTGGAAAATTTCAGCCAGCTCGCTTCTTTCGTTCGGGCCCTATTGTGTTTTCAACAGACAAACAAACGGCTATGACCGTCCATAGCTATATCGTCTTAGAATCCTATGAGGACCCAGGATGTATGTACTTTTTGGTTCCACAAACAATATTTTAATATGTTACTAACGGAATATACCCAAATCTTTTTTGATGGTGGATAAAAATCCATTAAATTTTAAAATTTTTGTATATTTTAATATATCATGTAAATTTATTTGCCAAAGTTGTAAAAATTAACTTAAAAATTCTTTATTAACCACAATAAGAGATAATAAGAAGCTGCCTTTAATTTCTTAAATAATTTTAGTTGTTATTCGATAAAAATATATATGTATATAACAACTGTGTACAAAAATACAAAGTTTATTATATATTTGGCACACAAATAATGTTATAAATACTGGCACACGACAAAGATAAGAAATGCATAGAGAAATAATTATTATTATAGATACATATTTAAATACTCTACGACACAGTTTATATGATTTTAAGTTGTTACAAAGCTACGGTAGGAAAACCTTTAAAATATGTAGAACAAAAATTGAATGGACTTTCAAAACATAATTGGAACTAAAACTCTTTTGCTCCTTTTGTCTCTTTATTTACAATTTCATATTAATTAACGAGTTTTCTGTCTGTTATCCCATCTGTTCAATTCTTTAAAACTACACAAAACAAAAACGTTTGTTTTCATTTTAAAACAAATGTTTTTTGTTTCAATATTTGAACACTCAAACACGCTGACAATTAAAATGCAATAATACAATTTATATCAAAAATAAAATGCGGGTAGACAAATCTATAAAACACAAAATAAATAAACAAATATTTATTTATTTTAACAATACAATATGAATTTAAACAGTAAAAGTATTGCTATTGATAAAAATCAACTGGCAGCTAAATTCTCCCACAGTTATTTGCAGAACAAACACGTGCTTTTAACCAATAAAGTAGTAAAGCCTAATGGTTCAATTGCTTTATTACAGTAAAATCAATAATAAATCAATAACTACTGGTTAAAATGATAATGAAATTAATGGTGACAATAATTATTTATCACAATAATTAGTAATTGTTATAAAAAACTCTAAAAATAAAGTCATAATATTAGATAACAAGAAAGTTGATAAGAATAAAATATTATAATTGTTTCATGTAGCCAAACCATGGCCTGCCTCAACTGAAGTGAACCCCTTAGTAAATATTAATGTTTGTACAGTATTTAAGTTTATAACATAATAATTTTATTGTTAAAACACTGTTGATTGAGTTATCTATTAAATGTTCAAGTAGCACTTGTATTACAAGTACTATTTAATTTAAAATTAAATAATAAAATCCGTTAAATAGAAAGTGTTGTTTGCAAGTTGATCTCAATCAAAATTAAAAGAAAAACAAATTCAAATTATGCACCAGAGACTTTCTTCATGTCAACTAAATACCTACTATGTAATTACACTTTTATTTATGGCCAAGTTAACAAACAATGGATTTAATGGTTAAATGGAAATCAGGTACATACTTGTATAAAAGTACTAGTACAAAAACAAAAGCCATATAATAAATAAGGCAACAACAGTTTTCATCTTACTGTCATCGTGATAAAAAATTAAAAGACAACAGAAACAGTAAAAATAAGAAAATATCACAAGTAGTTTTACTTATCTATTGCAAAGACATATGTACGTTAGATAAACAAATGCCAGGAGAGATGGTTTGTGTTTTATAAACAAATGAACTAGTTGGTTGGTATTGTAAATTTTCGGTGGAAACAAAGTTTCTTAAAGTTAATGGAAAAATTTCATTTTGGAAAAGTTATCTTTAGCATGAACTTGAACTTGAACTAGAACTGAACTAGAACTGAACTAGAACTGAACTAGAACTGAACTAGAACTGAACTAGAACTGAACTAGAACTGAACTAGAACTGAACTAGAACTGAACTAGAACTGAACTAGAACTGAACTAGAACTGAACTAGAACTGAACTAGAACTGAACTAGAACTGAACTAGAACTGAACTAGAACTGAACTAGAACTGAACTAGAACTGAACTAGAACTGAACTAGAACTGAACTAGAACTGAACTAGAACTGAACTAGAACTGAACTAGAACTGAACTAGAACTGAACTAGAACTGAACTAGAACTGAACTAGAACTGAACTAGAACTGAACTAGAACTGAACTAGAACTGAACTAGAACTGAACTAGAACTGAACTAGAACTGAACTAGAACTGAACTAGAACTGAACTAGAACTGAACTAGAACTGAACTAGAACTGAACTAGAACTGAACTAGAACTGAACTAGAACTGAACTAGAACTGAACTAGAACTGAACTAGAACTGAACTAGAACTGAACTAGAACTGAACTAGAACTGAACTAGAACTGAACTAGAACTGAACTAGAACTGAACTAGAACTGAACTAGAACTGAACTAGAACTGAACTAGAACTGAACTAGAACTGAACTAGAACTGAACTAGAACTGACCTAGAACTGAACTAGAACTGAACTAGAACTGAACTAGAACTGAACTAGAACTGAACTAGAACTGAACTAGAACTGAACTAGAACTGAACTAGAACTGAACTAGAACTGAACTAGAACTGAACTAGAACTGAACTAGAACTGAACTAGAACTGAACTAGAACTGAACTAGAACTGAACTAGAACTGAACTAGAACTGAACTAGAACTGAACAAGAACTGAACTAGACCTGAACTAGAACTGAACTAGAACTGAACTAGAACTGAACTAGAACTGAACTAGAACTGAACTAGAACTGAACTAGAACTGAACTAGAACTGAACTAGAACTGAACTAGAACTGAACTAGAACTGAACTAGAACTGAACTAGAACTGAACTAGAACTGAACTAGAACTGAACTAGAACTGAACTAGAACTGAACTAGAACTGAACTAGAACTGAACTAGAACTGAACTAGAACTGAACTAGAACTGAACTAGAACTGAACTAGAACTGAACTAGAACTGAACTAGAACTGAACTAGAACTGAACTAGAACTGAACTAGAACTGAACTAGAACTGAACTAGAACTGAACTAGAACTGAACTAGAACTGAACTAGAACTGAACTAGAACTGAACTAGAACTGAACTAGAACTGAACTAGAACTGAACTAGAACTGAACTAGAACTGAACTAGAACTGAACTAGAACTGAACTAGAACTGAACTAGAACTAGAACTGAACTAGAACTGAACTAGAACTGAACTAGAACTGAACTAGAACTGAACTAGAACTGAACTAGAACTGAACTAGAACTGAACTAGAACTGAACTAGAACTGAACTAGAACTGAACTAGAACTGAACTAGAACTGAACTAGAACTGAACTAGAACTGAACTAGAACTGAACTAGAACTGAACTAGAACTGAACTAGAACTGAACTAGAACTGAACTAGAACTGAACTAGAACTGAACTAGAACTGAACTAGAACTGAACTAGAACTGAACTAGAACTGAACTAGAACTGAACTAGAACTGAACTAGAACTGAACTAGAACTGAACTAGAACTGAACTAGAACTGAACTAGAACTGAACTAGAACTGAACTAGAACTGAACTAGAACTGAACTAGAACTGAACTAGAACTGAACTAGAACTGAACTAGAACTGAACTAGAACTGAACTAGAACTGAACTAGAACTGAACTAGAACTGAACTAGAACTGAACTAGAACTGAACTAGAACTGAACTAGAACTGAACTAGAACTGAACTAGAACTGAACTAGAACTGAACTAGAACTGAACAAGAACTGAACTAGACCTGAACTAGAACTGAACTAGAACTGAACTAGAACTGAACTAGAACTGAACTAGAACTGAACTAGAACTGAACTAGAACTGAACTAGAACTGAACTAGAACTGAACTAGAACTGAACTAGAACTGAACTAGAACTGAACTAGAACTGAACTAGAACTGAACTAGAACTGAACTAGAACTGAACTAGAACTGAACTAGAACTGAACTAGAACTGAACTAGAACTGAACTAGAACTGAACTAGAACTGAACTAGAACTGAACTAGAACTGAACTAGAACTGAACTAGAACTGAACTAGAACTGAACTAGAACTGAACTAGAACTAGAAATGTCAGTTAAAAAAAATTAAACAAAATTACTATATTTTCACACTATAGGTGATACAATAACAAAATACATGACAATACATTCTCATGAAATAGGTTTTTGACAACAGACTTAGGCTTTTGGCCCATAGTTACCTATGTATCTAGTTGACATCTATGCTTATAACTTTACTTTCCAATAAAAAAATTCCAACTGAATTTAAATTCTTCAATTAAAATACAACTTATTTATTTAAATATTCTTTTGAAATAGAAAATTGTAAGTAATTTAACACTTTAATATTCATATATGAAAGCTTTAATTGCATTTTAATGCCCTGAAAATAATTAACAATTATATGCTAAATTATTTGTTAGTAAATATTACTTGTCTACTTTTCAGTTATAAAAGTTTAAAAAATTTAACACACAATATAAAAATAACTTTGTAGAAATGTTAATGGTTTTTTTCATAAATCAATTAAAATAGACATATATAAACATTTTTGAAAATGTTAAAGGTTTTGGGCAATAAGTTTAAATAAAGTCTTAGAAAACTTGACTAAAATTAAGAACAAAGAACAAATATGAAATTTTATCAAAATTAATTTTATTAATTAAATTTCTTTAACAGAATAAAACCATTATCTCAAATGAAATATTTTTGAAAATAATTGAAATTTTATTTTCAAATGATTTACGTACACGCGTATATAGTAAAAATTGGCCCGTTTCCAATAATTTGAAAATAGATTTTAAACTGCAAATCAAAATGAGAAATAAATTTATAGTAAATGTACTGTTTAGTTGACCTAGACCAAATTGTAGGCCTATTTAGCATAAGAAACTTTTCAAAGATATTTAAAGAGACAGTAATACAAAATAAACTTAAAGAATTTTAATTTATTCTTGTTTAAATTCTATAAATATAAAGAATTTGCTATTCTAAACGAAATGGTAATAAACTTAACCAAACTTGATTTTTTACGCCGTATTAAGAAAAAGGTGAAGGATATTTTATAATTCTAAGGATTGAAGCTCAACAGTCTTTCTGAACTCTCGGACATGAAGATAGAATGTAACAAAGCCTTTATTAGGAATAGCAATTGGCCAATAGTATTTAAATACCTGCGATTGAAGGGAAATTGGAGTACTTAAAGACGATTGAAGACAACATTTTAATATTTAAAAACCTACGATTGAAGCTCATATTGGACTACAGAAAAACCTACGATTGAAGCTAAAATTTGGGCATAGAAAGACCTACGATTAAAGATTAAATTGGAGTATAAAAACAACTACGATTTTAGCTTAAATTGTAGTATAGAGAGACATACGATTCAAACTTAAATTGGAGTATCTAAAGAACTACGATTGAAGCTAAAATCGGAGTATTTAAAATATTACGATTCATTCTATAATTTGAGTATTTAAAGACCTACTATTGAAGCTAAAGTTGGAGTGATTAAAGACCTACGAATGTAGCTAAAATTGTACTATTTAAAAAATCTACGATTAAAGCTAAACTTAGAGTATTTGAAGACATATTATAGAATATTATAATAATTATTTAACAACAAATTCAATTTAATCTACTACAAATAAACACGTTTCTCTCAAACATACCTTTTATCCTCCAACAAAGCCTCGGCCGTACTCAAACGTAATCGTACCGTTTTCATACTCTGCAACGGGAACAGCTTGCAAAACGGTGTTAAAAACTTGGGACGCCAACAATAGTGTGGAAACTCTTTGCACACCGACCACAAACGTTCATTGTGCTCGAATAAGTATGTATGACTTTTGCCAAAATTCAAATAGTCATCCATGTCGTTGTGGTAATCACAGTAGAGTAAATTTTTTATATTCTTAATGGCCAACTCTTCGTCGTCTGGGTCACGTATCTGTTTGATGCCAAAGTCCAGCAGGGGCTCATAATGATAGAAATTGCCAGGCATGCTATTTAGTATGTCACCCAAGAATGTGGAACCCGAACGCCAGGTGGTCACCACAATACTACGCACGGGAGTACCTTCTGTTTCGGGTGTTAGATCGGCTAGTTTTTCCGCTTCGACGCCAAAACGTCCGGCCGGATATTCAAAGTTTTCCATTTCGCTGACGACTTTAGAACGTTGTTGGGCGATAACATCGTTAATGGTGGCCGTCATGTTGTACATTACTGCTGTCTGCTGAGGCACGGCATGACCAAAACGTTCTCCCGTAAATGCGGAGGCTGAACCAAGACCATTGCCTGCAGAGGAATAGCCACCGGAAGCGGTGTTAGCACCACCACCTGCCAGGTTGCCACTACCGCCACCTAAGGCACCACCTACCACACCGCCCGACGAAGAGGCTAACGAGGCGGGTAGTGGTCTATGTTGGGTGGTGGCTATAAGCAACAGAATGCACAAGCCACTAACGCCACAAATGCCTATTAGATTTGCTCTACGCGACATCTTACGACGTTTTGTTATCAAGCCACTGCGTTGTTGGGATCTAGCCCTCGCTGTTGCTGTTACCACTTTACTGCTGCCACCGACAATGCCACCAGTACTGCTGCCGTTACCTTCCACCACCACCTGGACTCCTGTCAAAAGCGAAACAGTCGCTGAATCTGTTTCCTCATAGGCACTCATAAATTGTTTTCGCTTAACTTTTGTTTAATTTTGTTAATCTAATAAACTATAGGAATTTTTTGTTAAGAAGCTTTTTTGGTTTGTTTGCGTGTTTCGTTTTTGTTTTGCCTATTTTCTCGTAAAAAAAAAATAACTAAAAATGAAACTAAATTCACATAAGAATTTTTACTATATTATTTTCACTTGTAGTTTATTTTTTATATTATAAATTTTAGCAACAACTACCATTACATTTTCTTATCAACACATTTTATTGTAAAATGAATCCTTTACAAGAATTTATTTGTAATATTTTTTTTTTCTTATTAGAATACAATTGTAGAAAATTCATTCATTAAAATTCCCGTTCACTACTACTTGTTTCTGCGTAAATTCTCGTGTAAACACAACCGACCACTTTGCGTGTAAATGTCAAACTAACAAAATGAATTGTTGTAGAAAGGAAAGAAGATAACAAAGCAAAATACAAAAACATAAATAATAGCCGTTTTTACACAATTCCAATTGTTTACAAGAGGAATTAAGCTGCCAGATTAAACGGTATATTAAGAAATATTAAATAATTTATTTATTTATTTATTTATTTATTTATTTATTTATTTATTTATTTATTTATTTATTTATTTATTTATTTATTTATTTATTTATTTATTTATTTATTTATTTATTTATTTATTTATTTATTTATTTATTTATTTATTTATTTATTTATTTATTTATTTATTTATTTATTTATTTATTTATTTATTTATTTATTTATTTATTTATTTATTTATTTATTTATTTATTTATTTATTTATTTATTTATTTATTTATTTATTTATTTATTTATTTATTTATTTATTTATTTATTTATTTATTTATTTATTTATTTATTTATTTATTTATTTATTTATTTATTTATTTATTTATTTATTTATTTATTTCAAAACATGTAATATAAAGCCAAAGAGGCCAAAATATTAATATTACATAGCAGTAACAGTAATACCTGAAATATACAGTATTAATACGTGTATATAAATACATTATAACAACATCATTATAATAAATTCATTAAAAAGTAGGATTTAATTAATTATTAAAATTCATATTCATCGGCTCCCCAGCTCCAAATTGGAGAAATTAAGTAAATGTGATAATTATTATGATGATCGATAACATTTCGTACATTTTCATTATTTATTTTATTTAAGTAATACAAACCCTTCAAGGCCAAACTTACATATTACTTAGAAATAACACCTAACGATTAAATTATTAAAACAGCAATTTCAAGATATAAAAAAATATTCATTAAAATAAGAAATTACAAAAATAATTTCATGGATACGTGTTCTCTACCCATTGAACATAGACAAAAAGTTGGAAAGATGTTAAGAAATAAAAATTACGCGTGGAGACCGGGATAATGTGAGAATTTATCAGCTTCTTATTTTCATCAGTATTTTCTAATAAGATGTAATTATAATAGTTTATCTTCACATTATCATTAATGACTTAAACATTTACCTTCTTTCCTAATATCAACATATGCAACACAATAATAATTAGTTGCGAAAAAAATTTCTTAAAACATTTGTATGGAGAAATTTTTTCAGATGGACATGGCTATATCGACTCCGCTATCTACAACAAACCAGGATATATTTACTTTATAGGGTCGCAAATGAAATATGTTCAAATTACAAACTTTATCTACCCTTACTACTCATGGTGAAGGGTATAAAAAGAATAGAAAAAGTTCTTAAAATCAATAATTTCAAAATATTTATGCTTTGTTTTATATCAAAGTACAGTGCAACTTCCACAATCCGGACACATATAGTTTTTGGCTCTGTCGAATTATCGAGTTGTCCGGACTATAGTTACCGGGTCCATTATAAGTGTTCGAAAGTAGTGACCGACTGGCACATGTTCGCAGTATCGAAGTTACACTGTACTTTTTTTCAATATATGCCAATTAAATTTGTCCAAATGTTTAATAAGCAGCACTGGCTAAAATATAAACAAACTACACTGGCCGTTATTACACAACAATTTTCGTATAGAACAAGTCGTATTCATTATAAGGTGGTATCGATTCTACAACAAGTACAACATTTATAAAAACCACATGCAATTTGTTTTTGTTTATGGAGGCTGTGTCTGTCAAAGTCTACCCGTTGTTTTTGTTGCTTTTACGTTTGGTGTAGTGTTCGCAACAACAAACATTAGTGAATTTGACAGCTATAGCCTCTAAGCATAATAAGAAGCTGTGCTATCGACACCACCTTGTTATAAATACATCTTGTACAAAAAGCTGCCTTATCAAATGCACTGCCTTATCACGCAGCTTTTAGATTTGGTAACTCTACAATTTCTGCACAATCGAATAACCGACTAATAAAGCAATTGATACATCGCTGTTGTAAACAAAAAATCCCATTATGTATGTCAAAATGAGTAATTTTTTATTGTCAACTCACATGCTTTTTACTCTCAACTTCTCAAATACAAATAGAATATTTGTTGGAAAAATTAAAAGAAAAAATATCATAAATATAGCAATTCGTCGTAATTATTCGACTTCGTATGCAGATAATCGTCGTCGTCGTAGTAGTTTTTGTGAAAAAGAAGAGGTTGAATGTGTGTAATAATAAGTGCCGCCCGTCAAAAGAAAATTTTTCAAAGAAAATTTAAAAAAATCAAAAAACTGCTTCAATTTCATTCAATTAATTGTTAGTGAAAAAGAATAAACAATTCCAATTGCAATTACCACAGGAAACAGTCGAAATGAGTTCAATTATTGTGCTGGATTCGTCCGATGAGGATGAGGTAAAAAATATTAAAAATGAAAAAAATTTTAAGAAAATGAATGAACAAAAAGTGGAAAAAAGCTTAATATGTGTGTGTGCCGTTTTTGTGTTTAATTTATGTTGGTATAGGTGCGCTAAAACTAAAAAACGATTACTTTTTATGTCTGTGAAGTCAAAGCAAACCGAAGAGAGTAATTCACAGCACTAGTGATGTGAAAGAAAAAAAGAATGTGTGTGCAACTGTAAACAAGTGTTGATATGTTGTGAATTGCAAATCAAAACAAATCGTAAACAAAACAATTGATAATGACAGGAGATAAACATTACAATAAAATTACATAAAATGAAGTTAAATTAATTAAAATTATTATTAAATATAGAGTTTTAAGGGGTGAAAATGAGCAAATAAATTTCGAAATAAATTTTCAGATGACTACTTTATCTAGTCTGCAAAAAACATTTCCACATCACTAATTGTCTCTCTTGGATTGCGCTCTTTTTAATGTGTCGTTTTTGTTGTTGTATAGAAGTCTCCAAAAACCAAAAATTAAATAAAAACAAAACATGTAAAATCTTGTTTTCTTAGTGTTTGTACGAGTGTGTGCTTAACAGAGTGCAAATGTGTGCTATGCATTTCTATACATATATCTAACACACACATGCAAAGAGGGCTTTTTTTTTGCTAAAGTGTGGCCGTCTTTTTATTTTGCAGTATTTGCCTTTTATATTGTTGTTAATTACTCTTTTGAGTTTGTTGTACAGTTTACACCAAAAAATTGTGATTGAATAACACGCAATTAGTTTTAATAGACGTATCTAGACCAAGTAGCACTAAACGTATGTATATGGTGTGGGGAGACTACATAAAACTCTCCACTGATTTAACAGCGTTCTGTTATTTAGCGAATTCCCGCGTTTTATTTTATTTTCTTTATTTTGACATTTTAACATTAACAGTTTTTGTGATAGCGAAAATGTTAAAGAAACATTATTATATTTTATTAACAGGTTGTCTATTAGAGTTTATTTTGTTTATGTGTTATTATAAAAAATGATAACACTACAAAATTATTGTTGTGGGAAAATTACAGAAAGGGATTGAATGAAATGCAATATGATGAAATCTCTAATAGTAAATGTTAAGTTTAATAATTAACAATAATAAATAATGAATGAAATGGATTTACATATTTGAACATAGTCCCTCGATAATTTTATGACTTCATATAATTCTCTAAATGATACCGATTCTTTTTTTTTTAAATTTTGAGAAATTTGTTTTTTTTTAGAAATTTAAATTTATTTTTTATAGAAATTTAAATTAATTTTTTATAGGTAGAAATTTAGGTTTTTGAAAATGAAAATGTTTTTTTTTATTCTAATAATTTTTGAAATTAGTGATTTTTTATAAAATTTGTATTTTTATATAGGTATGTATTTATTTTGTTAAAAATAAAGTTTTTTATTGACATTTTTTTTTTTCAAAATCTGTTGATTCAAGACCCAATCACCGGATTTTTGATAGAATGAACTATCGATGTCGAAATAATAATAAAAAGTACAATGCACTAATTCCTCCCAGAACTTTTTCTAAAACTTGATTTGTTTTTTATAAATTTAGCGCTTTTCCTATAAAATCGCTTGTAGGAATTTTAAACATTTCAGCGCAGGTTTACCAATTTTGTAAATTGTTTATTAAATTTATTTTTTTAAAAGTAAATTTTTGTAAAAAATTTATTAAACAAAATTAAAAAACGTGTTTAATATTTTGTTTTATTCTCAATTTAATTTCAGAGTCCCCCCAAAAAAGCCAATGTCAAATCAACAACTGATTATGGTTATAATCCTTCAGTCACAAATTCATCATCTTCAAAAGGTCAAAATGCTAAACAAAGAGCTATACCCAGTGGCATTACAATAACACCACGTCTTAGCCCTACATCACTGGGTGCAAAAAGTGTCAATATGCAATCGTTAAATACAACCTCCTTGGCAGCATCATTTATTGCCCTTAATAGCATCATTAACGATGAACGGCAGACACCCACACCACCCAAGGGACTGCAGGCACCAGGATTGAATCAAAGGAAGAGAAAAACTCCCACACCACCGCAATCAATGCAGCGGATGACCGCTAAAAACTTTGCTACTATGGCAAATTCTTCACCGGCTAAAGCGGCCACCACAGTTGCGCCTCTACCGCCCATAATGCCAATGATAACTGGTGTGCATTCAATGGCTGCCGCCGGAGCCACACCACCCTTACAACTTATGGCCACACCGCCTCATAACCTGGGCGCCTTTATGGGTTTAAATGAACAGCTTATGATAAATCCTCATTTAATATCATCCGGTCTGCCACCCAACACCACAATAACAGCTCATCCAAATCCTAATCAGAATAATATTAACAATAATTTCAAAATACATTTACCCTTTAATAAACCAACAGCCACTACTACGCCATCACCTGCCGCTTCGCCAGCCTCCTCTGCACCCCAAACCCCCTCACCCCAGTTAACGCCTTCGCCCCAGCCCGGTCGGGCAGACAGAAATTCCCGCAGAATTAAGCCCACTACACTTTTGAAATCTTCTGATGAAAGTTGGCAGAGACACAAACAAAACGACAAACCATCTCAAAGGACTCCCATATCACTTAGTAATGACGTGGTCATTGAAATGTTGCCACCCTCCACAGAATCGCCGAAATCAATATCAGCCTCATCGTCCAGACATCACACTCCCATGACATCGCCCACTACACCAAAATCTCGAAAATCGCCAGATGTCATTATGCTAACAACTCCCACCAATCATCATAATATACGTAAAGATTGTGACACTGTATTAGATTTGACACATTCACCGGATAAAGTAAAGAACATAACAACAACCCCTATCAAGCCGACCGAAATTGTAGATTTGGTTAATACACCCGAACAGCAAAAACAACAAATAAATGGGGAGGCTAACAATACAAAACCCGATAAAAAGCCCGACAAACCACCACCTAAGCCACCGCTTGAACCGGAATACGAAGAACTGATTAAGGCCTGTCGTGAGGCTGATCCCTCCAAAGATATGGAGAAGTTAATCAAATCGAGATTGATAAAATACTATTATGAGGTTCACAGTGATTTTGTAAAATCGAAAAGTTTTCGGAAAAGCATACACAAGGTTGTCGAATCAATAAAGGCTAAGCCCGATTTGGTTTATTTAAATCTTAAGACAATTGTGGAGGAACTTAAGGCACGGCGTAAGGCCAGACTAGTGGATGAGGCAAATGCAGCTGCAGCTGCAGCGAATAATGTAACAGAAACAACAACATCCTCAGCGGCTGCCACTAATAATAATAGTGCAGAAAGTCCAGCAACAGAGAAAATTTCGGCAAAAAATACAACGACTAGTGAATCTAATGTTCCTGCCACTTCGTCCACATCAGCGGCAAATATTTCAGCCACGGCTACAGCATCTACCGGCAATAAAAAGTTAGATGAACAAATAAAGAAATTAAATAGGGCCCTATATGTTTTGACCAAACGTATTGAGGTTTTGGAACAGGCCGAAGTTGATTGGGATGATGATGATTCGAGTTTTCTGCAAGTGGAACGTTTTAAGAAAAGAGCTTGCCAGGTGAGTGACTATGCAAGAAGTTTTGTTTTAAGACAGTGAACAAATATTTTCAATTAAGAAAAAGTTAATGATTATTCCAACTGAATATAATTTAAATCAACAACAAGTAATATTTATATACAGTGAGTGACAATACAATGGAAACTTGTTTTGAAAACTACTATATCAAAAACATGACATTTTACCAAATGCATATGTGTATTTATATAAGATAAATTTAAATTTACTAGGTTTTCTAAAAACTCATTTAAAGTTCTCCAGAATTTAATAATCAGATTAGTTGATCTTAAAATAAATATAATCTAAAGTTAATAAACTTTAAAGATCCGAACCCTGTCTGACCAGTTTATCTGCTATCTCATTCCCATGTATGTTACAGTGCTCTGGTACCCAACACAAACTGGTTGTGTATAGTTCCATTAATGCTCCTAGAGCCCTCTTACAGTTGAGCCCTCAGTGCTGCCTGACTATCTACATAAATTGTCACTATAGACCCCTCTGTAACGTGTGCCCTTGTCAATTCCGTGGTTTTCCAGATCGCTGCATTTGTCTGGGAGTCTGTATGACACTTATGTTCTCATCTACTAAGCAAGTTCCTAGCCGCCACACTTGCCACATATTCCTCAATTGGCAGTAAGTTAAGGATTATATCCAATGCTGCCTGAGGTGTGCTACCGATAACTATTTTCCTATAACTACTTTTTCTCATTGCCTCCCACTAAACTGTACAACCATAAGTAATAATGGGCCTTATCAATTCCGTGGTTTTCCAGATCGCTGCATTTGTCTGGGAGTCTGTATGACACTTATGTTCTCATCTACTAAGCAAGTTCCTAGCCGCCACATTTGCCACATATTCCTCAATTGGCAGTAAGTTAAGGATTATATCCAATGCTGCCTGAGGTGTGCTACCCTATTTTCCTATAACTACTTTTTCTCATTGCCTCCCACTAAACTGTACAACCATAAGTAATAATGGGCCTTACAACCGATGTGTAAATCCAGTTTACAATGCCTGGTCGTAGTCCCCAATTCTTACCAATAGAGTTCCTGCAGGTTTTAGGCATTGAGATCCCTTTTAATCCTATCTTGCGTATTCTTCTTCCATGATTTGGTAACAATACTCCTTAACCCCGAGTTGATCCAACGACTCTCTTTTTGCTTCTATCTTAATGTTATTAAAGGCTCCCTCTATTTCAAAAAACGCAGCTAAAGTATATTCCTTATGCTCTAAGCTGTGCTCAATGCAACCCACAACTTCATGCAGTGCACTCTCCACAGACTTGATAGAAATAGAATAGAAAGTATTCACCGCTGAGACTTTTTCCTCAATGCAACTAGAAATGTGACGTCGTCCCTAATTTCAGTTACTGTACAACCTGGAAAGTGCGTTTCCATAAGAAGGGAGAGTGTCGTCTCTGAGCTAGACTCCGTTCATGAGTTGTCCTCCTTTTGAATGTGCCCTACGACTTTCGGGTCTTTGGATAATATTCGCCTGAACCTGGAACCTGGATTCGTAGAAAAATACAAATTACTTTGAAATTTGTTTGAATATTGACCTAAAAATTGAATATTTGGAAAAGTTTCCATTGTATGTCAACCACTGTATCAAAAGTTGCGAAAAACATAAGAAGTAATATAAGATTCAATATTTCTAATGATTAAAACTTTCTTTATAAATAATTGTTTCGAATCGAGAATTTTTTATATAAAAATCTTAATTATTTAACAAATTGGTGACAACAATTAATATTTTAGATTAACAATAGATCCTGAATATGTTTTTTTTTTATTTTCCAGATCTATGAAAAAATTTGTGATCTAACGGGAGAGAGTAAAAATGCCCATCGTTTAGTTAAGAAACCCATAAAATTCAATGAAACACGTATACCACAGTTTAATAAGACCCTGCAGGCGTTTATCAATCGCACAAAGGAATTTCCCGATTATTATGATGTTTTGCGTATGCTGGAACACTGTAATCGTACTTATAGTTTGGGTTTAGTTAACTTTGAAATGAAAAACATAGGTGAGGTGATATTACACAAACCAAAGTATTAATTTTAAGCATTTTAATTGATGTAAATATTTATTTATTATTTTTAATGATTTACTTGAAACAGCTGAAGATGCTTTCATTAAAGTGGGCAAGCTATTGCAATCACGACGTAAAGCTGACCTATATGAAACTGTTACCCACTATGCGGGTGATGGTGCAGATCCGGCCAAAGCAGATCCGGCGTTGGCGGCAAAATTAAATGAAAATCTTAAAAATCACAAGAAAATTAATGATATATTGGAGAAGTTTGCGCGCAAACAAGACATGCCCGATATCGAGGAGGAAGAAGAAAAGGCTGAAAAAACAGAAAATTCTGCAGTAGAAACGGAAGCGGAAGTTAAAGCAGAAGTTCTTGTTAAAATCGAAACGGAAACAGAAAAAGAAACGGGGGAAACAACATCTAAAACTACACTAGAAATCTCAAGTATTGACGATCAGAAGATTGAGGAAGATAAAAAACCAGTTTTAATTAAGTCCGAAGAAAGTAAAAATGAAACGGAAACTTCGGGAAAAGATAAAATGGTTGTGGATAACGAGGAGGAGGAGGATGATGATGATGAAGATGATGATGAGGAGGAGGAAGATGATGAGGAAAATCTAGATGAACAAGTAGAAACTTTAGCTAATGGTGATGTATCCGATAATGATTCGGATAACGAAATAGAGACCAACAAAGACAATGCAAATAACACCCAAGACTCGGGTAAACAAAATGAAAGTCTTAATAATGACAGTTTAATTATTGTGGAAAAAAGCTTAGATACAACAAATAATGATAAATCATTAACCGAATGTATAGAAATACATGATAATTCACATAATATTTTGAGTTTAAATGTTACAATGAAAAATTGTATGGCTAAAGATGCCTCAATTGTAAAAATTAACTCCGAAACTGATAGTTTATTTATTAGTAACAACAATAATGATCTTGAGGTATCAACAACAAAGAATGTCATTAATACAGCAGCAGCTACTGAAGAATGTTCATTGCCATCCTCTCCACTTTCATCACCTATACCTCCTGCCTCTATAACGCCTACGCGAAATGGTAAACTTAAAGATACACCACCGCCTCCTCATCATCTGCTCAATAACAATAGTAATGCCACAAAACTGTGTACAGCCACGGCCACAACTACTACGGCCGATTTAAAAATTGTTCACGTTTCTAGTCTAGAACCCGATAGTAATAATGATGTTATGGTTGTTGATAATAGCCACCCAGCATTAATAAATCGAAATGAGGTTGGTAGTAATTTATGTACGGATTTAACTTCTCCAACGCCGGCAAATAAATCTTTAGAGGAAATTGTTATATCCGATGAGGAATCATAGTGTTTATTGGATTTAACAATGCACAAACGATGATGACAATGATAATAACGTTGATGGTTGGTGTTGTTGAAGTTTTTAGTTTTATTTTTGATTTTGAAACTGTAAGTTTACGTTTTTTCCTAACAAACATTTTTTTTGATTTCAACAATTTTTAACTATTATCGGTTGTGGTTTATTTAGTTTGTTTTATGCGTGTGAGAGTTGCATATATATTACAATACTTATGTATATTTTTTTGGGGTTGATGTAGAAACATGTTTTGGTGTTGTACAAATCATTGGTTTTTTGAAATTATTTTGTCGTGTGATGGAAATAGGTTTCGATAACAAAACAGTTTGAAAACGAATAAGGTTGTATTTATTATTTTCGTTTTGTAAATTGTTCAAACTATTAAGTTGGTGCTTTTAAATAAATTAATACAGTTCACCTGGACTTTATTTTGCTAAAAAAAAATATACCGTTGATTGAATAATTACTCTTGAAATCGATCGAAATTAATCACACCTTTCAAAACGTTTGTTTTATAATCGATCGATATTCATCTCTTATATTTCATTTTTCAACGCTTGTTTACTACAACATTATTAGTTTATATAAATAAAACCAATTGGATTTCGAATATTCTGGTTAGATAATGTTCAACTGGTAGCCATCCAAAGCCTTTCGTCTTGTACAGCTCACATGGGTCCATTGATTGTTCCCTTTGTGTTAAACTTTAAGTTGCTTTAATCTACAAATTTTCAGTTTAAAACAAAAACTGTGAAAGAAAGTTTAGCTTTAGGGCTAGTTACTAGCTACAAGTTCAACACGGTTTTTAAACCCTTCACCATGAGTGGTAAGAGTGCTTGTCATTCGTTTTTCGAATCGTTATAGATATTGGAGTCGATATATTTATCTCCGCCTGTCTGTTGAAATCAACATTCCGAAGACTCTCAATAACTAAAACATGATTGATATACATCAATATGTCGGGTATAGCCCTGAAACGGATGCTATTTAAAATCGAAAAAATGACTGAGATATAACCAAAAAACAACGACTACCTCGATTGTCACCAAAATTTAATTTCACCAAAGTTTTTTTCACCAAACTTTTCTTTCTCAAATTTTTTCTTCACCAAAATTTTTTTCAATGTCTTCATCTTTTTTTTTCATCTAAACATTTTTTCGCTATAAGTTTTTTTTACCAACATTTTTTTGCACCAAAATTTTTTGAAAATATTTTTTTCACCTAAAAATTTTTTTTCACCAAAAATTTTTTTCACCATTTTTTCTCAAAAATTTTCTTCAATATTTATTTTATCATTGGTGAAGGGTATTTAAGATTTGGCACAGCCGAATATAACACTCTTACTTGTTAAATCTTATATTATATCTCTCATTTATTTCATTGTTTTACAAAATTATTAAATTTTTAAATTAAAACTCTTCAAATTTATGTCATTATATTGAAGTAGTTTAAAGTGAATGTAATTTTTCACAACTTCTTCCACAATATATTATTACAATTCATTCAAATACCTTCATAAATTCGAATAAATTTGTCAATAATGAAGCAATTAAAAATATCATCCATGAACAGTTTTTAAATATGATCAGGGAATTCAAATATTTCACTTTTATTTAAAACTAGCCCCGGCTTCACTCGGTAGCTATTTACTAATGTTAGTTCTTCAAGTTTCTCAAAAAGATGTATCTTATTAAGAAAAATGAGAAGTGAATAGGAGGCAGAATATTAAGAGTGGAATCTTAGAAACTAAAATTAAAAATTTAAATTTCCGAATTTTTGATCTCCATTACATACATGGACCATTTCATTTTTATATATATAGATTATTTGAGATAAAATAAAGGCTTTTGTTAATAAAATTGATTGAGCATTTGACTTTTTTCGTAAATCTTTTAAAAATAAATGTGTTTCACCAATGAAAACCGTAGAAAATTCAACGAACTATGCAATATTTCAAATGATGAGCTCTATATTTAAATACTCGCTTAAAAACATGATCTCTAGTGACACCTAATGTAAAAATCATGCATGTTTCATCTATATCGAACAATTTCGTCGTTAATTGAACCCCTGCCTAAACTACTTTTTTGTCATGTAATTTTTTGCTGGGTCGCTAATTTACAAATGTTCAGTTTTAACTGACTGTAAAAATTGTTTTTGATTTAAAGATATTTTAAACTCTTATGGTATTATGTACAACATTATCCATAGTTTCTATAAATTAAATCAATTGTCTTTTAGCAGAATTCTAGTTAGATTGTCATAATTTTGAACTTTTAACTTTATCACAAGAATCGTAAAAAGTTACCAAAATTTGGTATTTGTATTGAAAATTTTTGGAAATGTGTAAAATTTTAATAGATTTTGGAAGATATATTAAAAAATAATTCAATTATTTTGTTTGTTTTTAAAAATTATTTTCCAAATAAGAATTTTTTCTTCTTTATGTCTTAATTTAATTGAATTTACTACATTCAATTAGAGCTTCACTAAACTCTTAATTCGGAATTCGGAAAAAATTGCAGCCATATTCATTCCATAAATCTAATTCTTTAGCTTCATTCAAAAGCTTTTATTTAAATTGAATCGTTGAATTATTTCATTTTGAATGATTTAGTTTTTGTTAATTCAAATCTAATACAAATTGAATGAAAATATATATATTTTTTTCATTCAATTTGTTTTTAATCATTTACAAAATAAATTGAAAAAACATTTACTTAAACCTATAGATATGTAGATTTGAATTGAAGATAAATTTAATAATTCAGTAATATTGATTAAACTTTTTTGTAATGGATTTGAATTAACGAAGAATTGAAAATGATTTTATAAATATTGAATTTGGAGTACTAAAGAATTAAGACAACTTTTATTTAAATAGAATTCCTTTATTGTTGAATTATTTCATAACTGAACTCATTCAACCTTTGAATGATTAAATTTTTGTTAATTCAAATCTAATACAAATTGAATTTTTTGTTTTACAAAATTTAAATAGATTTGAATTGAAGAAAAATTTTAACCATTCAATAAAGAATTGAATATGGAATTAATTTAAGAAGGAATGAATTCAATATATTTGAAGTACTAAAGAATTAAGACAACAAATCAATTCGTGCTGAATGGATTAATGGAATTGTTAAGAAGATATATTTAATTTGATGTTAAAATTTAAGAATTCTTTCGAAACTTTGATTTCAATGCAAATTTTGTATTTTTTTAACTGCTTTAGTAAAAAACATTTTGAAAAAGTATTATGTAGGTTTGTTTTCGATTTTAACTTTAACAGCTTATTAAGCAAAGTTAATACTATTGTAATAATGTTGCCCAATGAAACAAATCATGAAAAATTAATAAAAAATTAGTTATTTTAAAGAACAAGAAATAAGTTATTTTAAAGAACAAGTTACAAATTATAAAACATGTTAATGTTTTTGTTTCAGGTTTCACTTTAAGCTTGTTAAGCTAAGTTTTTTTTTTCTTTCAAGAACATAGTCTTAGTTTTTGAGCTTACTTTGTAATATAAAAAATTTAACAGTTTTTGAAATAGATGTTGAAAAAAATTTAAGATATTTTCTCACTTTTTGCTTTTGTTTGTTTTTGAAAATATGTATTTAAATAGGTTTTATTCACACTTTAAGTGAAGATATTGCAAAATTATTATTATTGTATTTAAATATGTTTTATTCACACTCTAAGTGAAGATATTGCAAAATTATGATTATTTTTTTTTTAACAAAATTATTATTATTGCTTTGTTTAATAATTCAGATACTAATTATTAATTATGTATGATTATTTTTAAATGAATTTGTGTAATATTTACACAATTTTAAACAAATGAGTAATAAAAATTCATATATAAAATTAAGCAAACATTAATTATCGTTATTCCTTAATTAATATATTTTCTCTAATGAATATAAAATTATTTAAACTCTTCAATAGTCTACCATTATCATGATGAAAATTTTAAATTATTGTCCGAATATTGAGTTAATTTTATATAAACCATAACTTTATTGCTCAATTTAAAAATATCTTAATTGTATGATAAATTAACCAAAATTTTCTTATATTACCTACCAAACCCCTTAAAAAATATACCATCATCACACTAATGTATGACAGCTATAATAATTGTATTTTGTTAATTATTTATGTTTAAATTAAAAAAGAAATTTATTTAAAAAAAATATATATTATTTTTTTGGTTATTTTTATTTGTTTTTATTTACTTTAGTAATATTTCTAAATTTAAGCTAAAGCTTTGTAAGCTGTATATAAAATATAATTCCTAATTAATCAATAATTACTATTAAGAGAATTTTTAAACAGAAATATAAACACAACACAACCCCATATGTCCCTCCCTCTCCCTTGACTTAAATAAGCAATTAGTATTTTTTTAACTGTGTAAATAACGAAATTATAAATAAAAAAAATATACAATATAACAAACATTTATACATATAAAAAAAAAAAAAAAATAAAATAAAAATTACACTGTATTTGAAGTCGTTTAAATTTTAAATTTTAAGTCATTGTGTATTAATTATTAATATTTTATATAATTTTGTGTATAAAATAAATCTTAATAATAATAATAATATGTAACGAAGAGAAAAACAAAACATTTAAGTCAAAACATAAAAATAATATAAATAAAATTTATATTTTTTAAACATTTCATTAATGTCAAACTTTAAAACATGAAATGCATTTTTATTTATTTATACAAACCGAAAAATAAAAGAAAATTAAAATAATATTTCAGTGGAGCTAAAATGTTTAGTATTTATTTTGTATGGGAATTTACTCAAGGTGTTTTCTGGCATAACTGTTGCCCTTAAATTGCAATTTTTGGTTGCATATCTAAATGATTCAATAATAATGAAGTGAATACGTTCAGAGTACTTAGGAATTAAGACAATGAATTAATTCGTGCTGACTGGTTTTATAGAATTGTTAAGAGAATATATTAAATTTGATTTTGAAAATTGCATCAAGAAACGAAATCATTCGATTGTCAACACAACGAATATGAATATTGTAACTAAATAAAGAAAAATTATCATGAAGAAAGTTCAACAAAAGGAACCCTAGCACAGATTATTACAGATATGCAACAAATGACAGTATTCAAAAAAGTAATATTGAACCGTATGGTTATTTTGACTATAAAAACAATCATACATTAATTTAAAAAAAAAAAGATCAGATGGTAATAAAAAAACTAAAAAAATGTTTTGATTTATAAAAATCAAATTTGTTACTAATTCGTTTGTATACGATTCGTTCGTTTAGAACATTGGTAGGCAAATATAGGCATTTAATTTGAGTGCATATATGGGAAAAAAATTAAATATCCGCAACAACATATAACAACTGAATGAAATATTTGTATTTTTTCGCTCTATTACGCTCTATTGTTTACATTCGGATTGTTTACGCGTAAATTTACGAAAATCTTCGTAACCTGGACAATATGAACGTCTACCAATGGTATAGAATTACATTCATTCTATAAAAAACAGGCTGTTAGTGTATACTTTTCTAAACATTAGATAAAATAATTTGTTTAAATAATTTCAAATCATTAAAAAATCAAAGTTTTATATAAAATATTTAATGAGTAATTTTCCAAATTAAAGATTTTTATTTTATTTATGTAGTATTTATTTAAGTCGACCTTACTTTAAATAACTTGTTTGGTTTCTCTTAAGCTTAAACTTTTTAAAAATAATGCTGCAACATTTAGTTGTTAATCAGCAAAACTGTGAGATTACTGCCTGTCGTTAGTCTTGTATTATTTGTTTCTTCTTTTAAGATTGTATAATGTATTTAGATTTAGAAAAACAATATTCACCTAGTTTACATACAAAAAGATTTCAAAATTGTGACAAACCTGATGAAGAAATTATAAACAATTTTATAAAAGTGTCGGAAAATGGTAATTGTATATTTGTTGGTTAATGGAATGTGTTTAATAAAGATACATTGTACCTAGAAGTGAAAATGTATGTCAAGTGAAAATGATGCTGTAAACATATTCGGCAGTGTCGAATATTTTATACCCTTAATAATAAGAAAAACCTATTTTGATGGAAAGCCTTAAGCCCTATAAATAATAAATGAAAGAAAGAATTAAATTAATGTAAAATTTTAAAAAAATGATATGATAATGTTTGAGATCGAATATTTATTTTAGAAGATATCTACGATTTTTTTGATTTAGGGTTGTAAATGATTTCCGAAAGAAACACTGATAATTTAGTTGGAAACTGCTTATTTTTAGTTTATACAGTTGTTCTCTGTATTTACGATTGTGAACTGAATTGAAAAACTAAGGGCCACAAAGTTTATCAGTAAATAGTGTTTGTAGTGCTATGCAGTTGGTAATTCTTTTATTATTTAGATTTGACTACCGTAATAAAAAGTGTTCACAAAATTTAACAACAAATATAATTCAAAAGGTACGAAATCCATTCATCCGTCTGAGTGTTAAACAACATGCAAAGGGTAATAGAGACGGGACGTAATTGTCAGAAACCTAAATCTGTTGTCAAAAACTTAACTCTTGCAACAATAAAATAAATGTTAGTCAATGAATTTTGTTGTTGTATCAGACATATGATTTGTCTAAAAAATTCAGCTTTCAAATTCGATTCCAAAATAAAACAAGTAAGAGTATGACTATATTTTGTTGAAAAAAAAATCGTTCATACATTTTTTTTAACAAAATTTATTTTCAATCTTAAAGTATACTTTGGTGAAGAGTATATAAGATTCGACACAGTCGAATCGATTGTCAGAGACATTCGATTTTTGGCCTAATACGAAACTAAATATTCGGTAGAGCTCTAGTAATTACTCAATACAGATTAACTTTTTATGAATACATTCTAAATACATACCGATTTACTTATTTTCCATTTAAATAGCCACAACTTTAGCCCGTCGAGTCTACAAAACTCGTTTGGATATACGTTATGGAGGAGAAAGTGACAATCAATTATTAGATATCTACTTTAAGGAACAGGAAGAAGGTAGTATTAAACTCCCTTAAAAACGATTATATATTAAAAAAAAACCCAATTCTCCCTTTAACCAGGTACCCCCATATTTGTCTTTATTCATGGCGGATATTGGCAACTATTGGATAAATCTACCTCTGGCCCTTTAGTACACACTCTTATTGAACACAATTATCGCATCATCTTAGTGGACTACAACCTGTGCCCCGATGTAACTTTGGAAAAAATTACCCAACAAATGTGTAATTTCTACAAGTGGTTAAAAACGTATGCCACAGAAACTAAAGCTCCAAAAATTTCTATAAGTGGCCATTCTGCTGGTGCCCATTTAGCTGTGCAAATGTTTAAAGATGACTTTTTAGAGCCATTAAAACGTTTGCAACTAATTGATCAATTATACTTAATAAGTGGCGTTTATGATTTACGAGAATTGTGGAAATTAAACAGTTGCAATGCTAAGAATATTTTAAGTTTAAATGCTGAAAAAGCAATTGAGTTATCACCTTTATGTTGGTTGTACAATAAGAATTTGATAAGTGAATATCAAAAGCAGGGTCTTAAGGTACATGTTTTGGTTGGAGAAAATGATAGTGAACGTTTTAAGAAGCAATCGCAAGAATATTGTAACAAGCTAAAGGAACTGAAGCTGGAGGCAGTTTATAAGGAATTTGATAACTATGATCATTATGATATTATAGAAGAATGTGTTAATACTAAATCGGCTATAAGCCGTTATATATGTGAGCATTTGTAGGTTGATTGAATGAGTAAAATAAATAATTTAAATCGTTTGTAAATTGTTTTAGCTAAATATATATTTGTTTTTACACACTGAAACAATTATCTTTTAATATATCTATAGACAAATATCGAAATATAAAGTATATATAAATGCATATTAATAATAAATTAAAGTTTTATTTTACTACATGGTTTTACCATGATTTTACTATAAATACTCTGCAGTATCGGTAACATATTTAAATAGCCCTGTTAAAACAACAGATAATTTAGCAGTATATACAGTAATAACATATCTGTATTGCTCTGTTAAGTCTGACATTTTATTTCAAACGCTGAACATACCCCATCATATATTGTTGACATTTTAACACGTCATATATTATCAAGTAAAAAAAAATAAACTTTTTAGGAAATTGTTTTACATTTAATAAAAATAAAGGTTTGTTTTGCAAATTGTTTAATTATACAAAATATTCATTAACTCATTATTGCAGTTAAGAATTATTCACCGCCAACATGAGTAAAATAGCCCAAGAAGAAGATACCAACTCAACATTGTTCTATGCCCGCAATGAGTATTACATTGGCAATTTCATGGGTTCTGTCAATTTTGTACTGCCAGAACAGGGCACAGCCGGAGCAGAATTATTGTCGTACATGTATTTATCATACTTGGCTATTGATTCGGGACGTTTGATAGCTAGTGATATTAAGGATAACAATAACACTCCTTTGTTGGCTTTACGCTACATCAATGAAGCCTTTGAACAACCCGACAAGATTGAGGAAATATTGGAAAAACTTACCGATAAAGTAGCTATAGAGGAAGACGATACCAATATCTGGCATATTGCCACCGCCATAGTGTACTGCTATGACCAACAATTTGAAAATGCTCTTAAGATTTTGCATGGCTCTACAAATTTGGAGTCCATGGCTTTATCAGTACAATGTTTATTACGTCTAAATCGTGTGGACTTGGCTAAACAATTGGTGGGCAAAATGCAAGAAATCTCGGATGACCATACATTGACGCAATTGGCTCAAGCTTGGGTGGCCTTATCTTTGGGCACTGAACAAATGCAAGATGCTTTCCACATTTATCAGGAGTTCTGTGAAAAATACAAACCCACTCCTCTGTTATTAAACGGCCAGGCTGTTGTTCACTTGGGTTTGGAGAGATATGAAGAAGCTGAGGCAGTTTTGAGAGAAGCTTTAACCAAAAAACATAACGATTATGATACTCTTATCAATATGATGGTGTTAGCTCATTTAACCGGTAAATCTCAGGAAAATATACAACGTTATTGGGAACAATTGAGACAATTCTATCCTAAAAGTGAATTTGTCAAAGATTTCGATAAGAAGTCATCGGAATTCGATAAGCTATGTTTGCAGTATTCTTTAGAAGGAATCGCCTAAATTAATTTTTAAAACCACCACTTACCATATATAATTCCATAACTACTTTAATATATTAAATAAAAAGTTTATAATCTTCATTGTAAAACAATAGTTTTTTTTATTAAGGTCCTTATTGTAAGATAAGAGGTAGAAAAAGTAAATGCTAATAGCTGTAATAAGAAAAAATAAAAAATGATATTGAAGACAAGCATATGTATAAAAAAAATCGAACTTACTTTTGTTTGAAACCATATTTCTTCCGTTCATAAAACAGATCTGTTTTGGAACTGCCCAAATTAACAATTTTGGGACAGCCATCTCGCTAAAATTAAAAAAGGTTATTATTTAAAGTTCGTATCATATTTATATTTACACTTACATCTTTCTCTTGTGTGGTACATTCCTTGCAGTAATAGGCATCTGAAACACCCGGTCCACCACATATCACACAACGACCTTGATAGGAGCCGTAATTGCATTCATCGCATATACGCACCAAGGTACAGGGTCTTACATACGAATCGCATATGACACACTTGCCGTCACATTTCTCACACAAACGACCAATGGCTGCAATAGGAAATTTTCTTATTTTTTAGTTTTTCTAACAAAATTATGTTTACTTACCTACTCCTGGCTGCTTGCGACAGAAAATTAAATCTGGATGATGCTTGGCCATTTTGTGTTAGTGTTTCTTTGATATTTTAAATAAAAATTGTAAAATTTTTCAGAAATTTGCAGAAATTGTGGGCAAAATGAGTTTGTTTACGTTTATGCAGCTTCTTCTATACCGACATTCACTTTGACTTAACGACATTAAAAACAGGTATGTTTTTTTTAAATTTTTATTGATGATAGGAATAAAACAATAAAAATAATAAGAAAAAAACAGAAAATTAATAATTAATCTGTAAATATGATTATTTTAGTTTTTATGTTTTTAATTTTAAATAAAGGATTTTGTTATAAAGTTCTATTTGCAAATGGATACAATTTACTCTATTAAAAAATTTTAAATAGACTTGGCAACTTTCTCCTACCGGCAATATTAAAACAGGGCTGTTATAATTATTTACACGTGTTTTTGACATTTCTTCGCGATTGTTTACAAACGTGAAATTGTATTAATTCAATCGGTTTTATTTTATATATTTTCTGTAATTTCTTATAAATTTAAACTTAAAGAACAATGACAACATTAGACGAGCAACCGAAAATAAAACTGGGCGATTACATTGTCATACAACGTCAAAAGTATACCAAATTGCAGAAATTTGGCAATTTAGATGCCACAGCCATGTTGGGCAAGGATCAGTTAGAGCTGAAAGCTTTGCTAGATCAACCTTATGGTGCTACCTTTAAAATGTGCCCTAAAGAAGATTTGGGCAAGTCTCACCGTGGTCGTCAAAAGTTAAACTCCTTGCAATTGTGCAATGAATTAGAAATGCGTAATATACGTGAAGTATTGGGCATTTCCTCCAGTGGTGAAGACAATCGCAATATTATAGACGATGGTGACTCACAGTCTCTTAAGCCGGAAGATATCGATAAGCTAAGAGATGAATGCAATGAAAGCACCAAGATTATAGAGAAAATTGTGGAAAACTCCAAAACATTTCACAATAAAACCGAATATTCACAGGAAAAGTATTTGAAGAAAAAGGAAAAGAAATATTTTGAATATATACAAATCAGACAACCCAACATACGTTTAATTACCGAGATATACTATCGTCAAGATGCTGAAAAAGTAATGGGCCTAAGGGTGGATACCCTGTCACAATTAATATCGTATTCGGGTATTTCTTCATACGGCAACTATTTGTTATATGAGAGTGGCTCAAATGGTTTATTGCCAGCAGCTTTCCTGAACTCAATGGGTTCTAATACAGAAGCCAAAATGGTGCATATGCATCCGGGTAATGTGCCACAAAAACAAGCCATTTTGGCTTTAAATTTACCAGAGGAACAATTGCAAAGATGCATTTCAGTGAATATTTATTCGGTGTTAAGAGAATTTTATCAAGGCCAGGAAACTGCTAGTGAAACAGCTGAAGTAAGCGAACCTAGTAGTAAAAAACAAAAGTTAAATGAAGATGACAAAGGTATGTGGGTGTTGGTATAAAGATTTTTAAACAATATTACCTAAATAGAATATATATTTTATAGATTCTTCGGAAACTTCCACTGAATCTGCAAAAACCGAGGACGCTGCTAAACCACCAGCCACTTTACAAAAATGGCAATTGGAAAATAAACGCGCTGCCGCTTTAATGCAGGACAAATTTGATTCTTTGGTTATTGCAGCCAAAGAACATCCCGCCAATTTGGTTAAGGAATTGTTGCCTTTTGTTAAACCCTCACGTCCTATTGTCGTTTTCAGTCTGTGCAAAGAAGTGTTAATGGAATTGTATGTAGATTTGAAAACAAGCTCGAAAGTTACTAATCTACATTTGACTTCAAATTGGTTGCGTATGTATCAAATTTTACCCAATCGCACTCATCCTGAGGTAAATATGCAGGCAAATAGCGGCTATTTACTAACGGGTATTACTTTAGGTTAAGCAGGGATCAATAAAAACAACTTTATAATAAGATGATTAAGAAATTTATTTAGAAACGTTTGGTAAGTATAGAAATTTAAGGAACTGAAAAGTAAATCTGTATCTGAAATCGATAATGGTGTGACAGAGTTCGATGAACTTTCAATTTGAATTTGTTTAAAAATAAACTTGTTAAAAACTCTTGTCTTACAATGATATTTTTTTAATATTTTAAAATTCTAAAGAAATTATAATTTTTTATTAAAAATATTGAATTTAATACAAAAACATGATTTTAAAAATATTTATTCATTTAAAACAAAACAATCAAGAAAATCGTTCAACTTCCTGTAATCTATACCAATGACCACATTCACAACGTTTCGGACAATCCCTTTCCAACCACATATAATTGACAAAACGATTATCCTTACCTGTAATATAAAAATTAATACTTTGCTGATTTGCGATATTTTAAAATCGAAAATAAGGAATAAGTTACCGTATTTACAGGTTTTAGTTAAAATTGGTGTGTTAATAATGACTAGATTTCTAATAGCTTAACCCCTTCCAATGTCTATTACTTACATATACATCCCACTATGCGTCCATTAAAGGCTGATGGTATTAGTGTGGGGTTTTCTTTAGTGCCACTGCCTCGCTTTAAAACTTTCAAATGATAAGGATCACAATTACCCTCCATATATGCTTCGATTTCCTTTTTCTGCAAACCCGTACACAATTGTAAAGGATCGGGCATTTCTAGTTAAAAAAATAGATAGGAGGAAACATTGATTGGAATTCTTAATATTCTTCTTTACCTTGCTTTAGGTTTGGAGTCACAGTTATAAATCTTTGTTGTAGTATAGCGTTATTTAGAAAACGGCGTATAATTAACGACATTTTAACAATTTAAAACCATTTATGAACAGAAACGTATTTGAAAATATTTTATTTATTATAAATTTTGTGAAAAATCATAGAACATTTGATTTTTCAGAATATAAAATACACAGAGAGAAAAGTACAATGTAATGCCTTCCACATGATACAATTATATACATATACGAATCCATAGATGAGAACTATGAAGCCGTCAGCGCAAAACTGGGGGGTTACTCCCTAATTCGATTCGAAAGGAAATTGTTTCGAATTGCAATGTATTTAGCACACATTTTCGAACATTTCCGTTTTCGGATTGAGTTACGCGGCCGAATTACCAACCCCCTGGTCTAACCCTAAACATTTTTCATTTCCTGATTTATCTACCTGGTTTGCTTGTTATTTAAAATCGAAATAATCAGCCTACAAATGGCCGAATTACCAAACTCAACTCCTGTGTTTTATGGTCTCCAGCAAAATCCAACTTGAGTTTTGTTTGGTACTCCACCAAATTGAGTTTCCCTCAAAAAAAATTTTTACAGGTTATTTTCCTCCAAATTAAAAAAAATTCAATCCAACAAATTTTATTTTTTTTCATCTAAGTTTTTTTTTTCCCCAAAATATTTTTCCACCAAATTAAAAAAATGTTTTCAATCTATTCTTAAAGAATACTTTGGTGAAGGTTATATAAGAATATAAAAAAACTTCACCTAAAATTTTTTTCAAATTTTAAATTCCCTAAAATAATCTTTATTAAAAAGTTTCACTTTCTATTAAGGAAAAAATCCCCAAATCTCTATAGCAAGAAATTCAAATTAATCCCGGAAATCTAATATATAACAACTCCTCAAAACTTACGCTATTTTCTATTTAATTGTATGTCCCAGTGCAATATTTCCTAAGATATATAACAAACAGCTTAAACAAACCATTACAAATATAAATTCCTTACAAATTCAAGTTATACTTTTTGTTTCTATAATAGTTTCTTATTTATTTTTGGTTTACTAATTAAATTAGATATGCTATTAGCAATTATTTAAACTTATTAAATAAATACACACTTGTTGCTGTTGTTATACTCCTTAGTTTAAACGTTTTACCTTAGCTATTGTTTATTTTTATAAAGAGAATAAATTGTTGAATTTTTTTTTTTTTTTTTGTTGGTTGCTTTCATTTAACATAATTTATTATTTTCGACTTAAACGTAACAAGCGTGTGTTTTATTTGTTTCATATAATTAAAGTGTAGTGTGTATTTTATCATTAAAATTGTGGCGTTTTCAAAGCCACTTTATAATTGATAGATTTCAACTAGCAAAGAAAAAAGTAACCTAATTTAATAACTCAAGAGTTGGGTATTAACTCAAGTGAAAATAATTTATGTACTTCGTTTTTTGTTTGTTTGTTTTGGTTTATGTTTTATTGTTTAAGGTTACTTTTAACTTAAATTTCTTTAATTTATGTTAAGTTTTGAAAACAGAACGACATATTTATTTTAAATGGTGTGTACAAGGATTTAACTATATTTAAACGGCAGCCTTTTCAACCAATTTGAACCAGTGGCCGCACTCACAACGTTTGGCGGTACCCTTTTGTAGCCACATCCATTGTACGTAGGTTTGATCTTCTTCGCCTGGTAGTTTTGAAATGAAACAAAATTTAATTAATATTTTTAAGGTGGACTTTAAGAAGGAAATACTTACAGATGCAACCCACAATACGGGCTTCGAAAGCAGAGGGTATCAGGTTGGGATTTTCCTTGGTACCAGCACCACGCTTGAACACTTTCATGTCGAAGGGATTATCATTACCGGCAGCTTTGGCCAACAATTCACGCTTCTCAATACCAGTAGCGTGTTCCATGGGATCGTTCATCACTAAAATTAGCAAAATAAAATTGATTAATAAAAAAAATCTGACAAAAGCATTTTTAACAAAAATGTAAATTTTTAGAAAATTATCAATTTTGTGAGAAATTAATGAACTTTATTTTTTTTATTTTTATTTATTTATTTCAAAACATGTAATATAAAGCCAAAGAGGACAAAATAATAATATTACATAGCAGTAACAGTAATACCTGAAATATACAGTATTAATACATTTATACTTGTATATAAATACATTATAACAACATCATTATAATAAATTCATTAAAAAGTAGGATTTAATTAATTATTAAAATTCATATTCATCGGCTCCCCAGCCAAAAAAAAAAAACATATATATTTATAAAAGATTAGCAAAGTAATACAGTCCCATTCAGTATCAAAGCGAAAACATGAGTTAAAATCGTAAAAATATGATAAAATTAATTTAACAAACTAAGGATTTTGAAATGATTGCAAAAGTTTTAAGCGGAATGCATTATTAGAATGTGAAAATATGCGAAATAAAAACGGTAAATGATTCCACCAACGAGCAATCCGCACAACAAATGATTTCTCAAAAAAAGAAGAAGAAATTCTTGGTATATAAATTTTATTAATAAAAAAAAATATTTAAAAAAAGAAAGTAACTTTTTTCAAAAAGTACTTTTTCAGATTCATAATTTTTTCAAAAAGTATTTTTCCAAAAAAGTACATTTTCACAAAAAATTTTCGAAGAAATAGGAAAAAGGAGGAGAAGGTAGGTAAATTTTTTCATAAAGTATTTTTCAGAAATATTCTAAATTTTAGAAAAATTAAATAGAAGAAAGCCGAAAAGTTTTATACAGATCGTAATAAATAAATTATAAAATATCCAAAAATAATATTTTCCTTTGATTTTTGACACGTAATAAATAAATTACTAGAAAAATTTATAAAATATGGGGACAAACTTAAATTTTTTTCAAAAAGTACTTTTTACGAAAAGTATATTTTTAAAAAAAATATGCAATTTTCTGCAGGAATTATGGAAAACAATTGAAGAATTTAATAAAAACAAATAGAAGTATTATAAAAACAATATAGTTGAAAAGTACTAAAAGCAGAAACATAATAAATTTTGATATGGAAAGAATATTGTCAAAGTACTACAGAAAATACAAAATTTTAAACATTTTCCTATAATTCGAAACTCTCAAAGTATTTTTTTTTTTTTTTTTTTTTACAGAAAATGTCAATTTAAAAAAGTACTTTTTACAAAATGTACATTTTTCAGAAAAATTCTCAATTTTGTACTGAAAATTATCGAAAAATTAAATAAAAAACCAGAAATCAGAAAAGTACTTTTTTCTTAAAAATACTATAAATCGAAAAAAAATTATATTTTGACACTCAAAGCAAAATGGTACGTTTCCCTATAAGTCCTTTTTGTAGAAAAATTACTAAAATTTATATTTTGCGGAAATTAATTCAAAAAATTAAATAAAACAAATCATTGAAAATATTTATTTCCTTTAATTACTACATAGCGATAAATAAAAAGTTTTGACACCGAAAGCAAATCGTCTAAAAGTACTTTTTTCCTAAATGTAAAGTTTTTAATAAAATGTGATATTTTTGTTAAAAAAAACTACCCTTAAATTTACAGAAAAGCAAGTCGTCTAACTAGTTCATTACCTTTTCACAAAAGTAGCCACCCAAGGAAAAGCAAACATCAAAGAGTACTTCAGAATTCAAACAAGTTGTAAATCTAAAAATTACAACGTATTTCGTATAATATGAATTTTACAGAGAAACAAATCCTCAAAAAAAACCCAATTTTTCCTAGAAAATTTCATATTTTTACAGGGAAAATAATTTCAAAAATAACTTCCATAAAACGCAGAAAGCTATTATAATAAAAACTTTTACTAAAAGTACAGCATTTTAGAAATTTATCAGTGATTACTCATAAAGCAAATCATCATAGAGAGAAAGTTGTTATTTTTATTTAATATGTATAATTTATTATAAAACCTAATTGTTTTCTACCAACATGTACTATTTTTCCCTGAAATGTTTCTTTCCATAAATGTGAAATAATCAAGCACTAATCAAGTCTACAACAACTGTCTATTAGATTCGCCTTCAAACCGTTCCAGATTTTCATCTCATTTTCATAATGTTCAAAAATTTTCCATGAAATTATTAAAGCCATTATAGGAAACACAATTTCCCAGCAGTAGACTTAAATCAAGAGGAAAATATTTGGGAAAATATTTCTTTATTTTATGTTTTAACTTTCGATCTTTCCATCTAGATAAAAAAATGTACAGTTGATTGATAATTTGTAAAATTAATGATAAAATTTAAAGTTAAACTTCCGTAATTTTGAATTTTAAACACAATAGTCGTGGGAATGTTTAACAATTGTTGTAACTACTTGCTATTAGCCAGAAGTAGCAAAAAAAAACTAAAAATTTTAATAAATTCAAAACAATGGAGATCTAAAATAACCATGACATATGTTATCATAACTTCCAAACTATAAAATTTTAACAACTGCGCAGTTTTGACTATCAATCACTATCTTCTAAAACTAACAAATCATTTAACATTTTTTTACTTATTTAACTAAAAAACCCAAGATGTTAAAAATGACATTAACCCCAAACCAAAAATAGCAGGAATTCATCATATGAGAGGGGCAAGACATTTGAAAGCAAGTGTCGTTATGACGCTCATAGGCGATAAAACATTAGAATAAAATAAATACTAAAGAAAAAAAACTAAATGACACAAAGGTTACATAAACATACAACACAACTGCAAACTGCACACGAAACATGTATTAAAGTTTTGGCAATTATGCAAAAAATTACAAGAATTCTTAATAAAATTAGAAAGAAACAAAGCACAACAAAAGCCAATTTCAAATAAGAATTTTTAAAACAAATATTTCTTTTCACCCTCTGCTTATTTTAACTATTCGCTAATGTCTATTTTTTTTTTGTCTTCTTCTCTTTTCGAAAAGTGTTACATAAAACCAATCGGATTTCTAGCAGACCAAGAAAATTTATTGAACTTTTCATTTACCAATCATGAAAACATATTTCCATTTTGCTGCAATTTTCAACAAACTTTTCATAAATTATGTAACCTTTTCCCACTACCAACACTTTAGCAAGAAATGTCAAAGTGGTGGAGTGAGGAGCCTCGTTTTTCGTTCAGGTGGAGTAGAGGAACATGAAAATTTAACCTTTTTCTTAGTTATGGTAGTAGAATTTGGAACTTACTTTTGCAGAAGCGAACTGGAGTGTATGCGACATTTTGACGTGCAGCGGCACGGAAAGCCATGCGTCCACAAATTGAAGCCATTTTTTGTAATTTATGTAGTGGGTTTTCTCAAAATTTTTTTAATAAAACTAAAATTTCGTAATTTCCACACACGGCGGCGATGAAAAAATCACTCGTTCGTTTGACGGGCAGCGAAGTAACGGGACAGAGTAGCTTGAAAAGAGTAGTGGATAGACATATGCCAAAGCAGAGTTGCTATTAAAGGTAGTAGTTTGAAATGCAACTCAGGGGGAGTAAAATAACAAGGCTGTAAAATGAAGTTATCATTTGATATGGCAACAAGAGATATTCGAGAAAAGAACCATATCAAATAATTAGCAAATAAGGTTGTGGTCTTGGATATAATAAATAGCATTGCCAGCTTTTAGTTTTTGTTTTATTAAAAACAGCAGAAAAACTGCTCAATTGAATTGTTTTTCTGCTCACATGAACAAAATCCACTATTTTCAATTCTTTCCTATTTAATATGAGATGAATTTTATATAATAATGTCAAACAGTATATTTTCTAAACAGAAGCATGTTTATTGAAATAAATATTATTTCAATGGAAAGAGAAATATTGATTGTTTAGTGGTTACACTTTTTTCGTTAAATATTTCTACAATGTGAACGTACCTTTAGTAACCTAGCAACCGTAATAAACCCAACAATACAACATTTTTTTTTCCTAAAAGGACATATTTTCTGTTTAATTTTGTATTAATTATTAAAACAAATACAAAAATCTGTTGCTAAATTACTAAAAAAAATGTCTTCAAAACCCATTATCTGCTTTGATTGCTCTAAAAATGAACGTTTTCAAATTTCCGACAATTATAAAATGTTACACCGTAAATTGAAATCTTTATGGAATATAGAACAGTAAGTTTGTGTGTTAATACATAGATAAAATTTATTTCTTTTATATATTTGTATTGCTTTTTAGAAATGATTTGGAATTGAATTTGGACAAATTGTCCAAAGTGAAAATATTTGTTTTGGCTGGTCCCCAGGATCACTTTACCGAAGATGAATTTCAGGTGTTGAAGAACTTTGTAGATAATGGTGGCTCTTTGTGGGTAATGTTGGGTGAGGGTGGCGAAAATGAGTTTAACACTAATGTCAATTTCTTTTTGGAACAATATGGCATTTACATAAATAGTGGTAAGTGAAAGAAATTAAATTATTTTGAGTTTTAAGGAATCAGAAACAATATGACCGACTGTTTTTCAAAGAAAAATTAAATTTTTTTAAACAAGTAAGGAAATTAAATTCAGCTGTGCCGAATCTTATATACTCTTCAACAAGTTATACTTTAAAATAGAAACTTTAAATATTTTTAGTTAAACAAAATTTAAAATTTTTTAATTAATTAATTTTTTTCAATTTATTTTTTTTTTTTTCAATTTATTAGTGAAAAAATTTTATGAAAAAATTTTTTAAATTTATTAGTGATCAAAATTTAAAAAAAAAAAAATTTTTGGTGAAAAAAAAATTCGGGTTAAAAAATAATTTCCCCGATTTTGACCCATTGTATGTCCAACTTATTATCGAGTTATATACGTCTCTGAAAATGTCTTTGAAATATATATCATTAGATATCCATATTGTCTATATTAATGACTTAGAAATCCGATATAGATCTAAAATGGGTCAAAAATCGAGGTTGTCCTGGTTTTTTCCTTATCTCTCAGCCATTTGCGAACCGATTTTCTCGATTTTAAATAGCATATAGGGTGTTAGTTCCAAATTTCTAATTACTTCTTGTTTCTTTTCCAGACACTGTTATACGACCACATTACTATAAAAACCTGCACCCCAAAGAATGTTGCATTGGCGGCGGCGTGGTGTGTGAGTCCATGTGGCGTTACTTGTTAAAACAACCTGTGGACACGGTGGACTATGATTTTAGCGATGAAAAATATAAGCTGCATTTTCAATATCCCTATGGAGCAACTTTAAATGTTTCCGATCCAGCCAATGTTTTGATGACTACTGGACCCGTAGTTTATCCCTTCAATCGTCCCCTAATGGGTTATTATTGTAATGAGAAACAGGGTAAAATATTGGCTTTAGGTTCGGGCTATATGTTTCATGATAAATATTTGACCAGTGACAAGACCAATGATGCCATATTGGAGTATATTGTGAAATTGTTGGGAGGCAATGAGTTGAAATTTAATCATTTGGATTTTAATGATGTGGAGGTGGTTATTTTAATGTTTTAAGTTATATTCAATATTAAGTAAGATTTTATTAAATTATTGGTTTTGTTTTTTTTAGCTGAATGATAATAAAACCTTTACGGATATTGGTTTTATAGCCGATTTACCCAAGGCCTGTTTAATTGATTCGATAGGTTCGGAAATTCCGGCGGATTTTAAGCAAATGTTTGATATGACTTTATGTGGTTTAAGTAATCGTTTGCTGAAGGATGTCATTAATGCCTATCAACAGTTGAATGTGAAATATGAAACTTTAAAGATTATCAAGCCTCAATTTGAAATTCCTTTGCCTCCACTGCAATTGGCGGTAAGTGTTAAAAATGTCTGATCAAAAATCAAATTCGATATTAAATTAAAGAAAACTTCTGAACTTTAAAATGTTTGACATGATTTTGTACATATATTTTTTATTTCCAGACCTTTCCCCCAGTTTTCAGTGAACCCGCTGCTCCTCCTTTGGAACTTTATGATCTAGATGAGGTTTTCAGTCCCCCCCGATCTCAGTTGGCCAATATGACGGGCCAATGTTTACAATCACTACAAGCTAAAGATCCCCATAAGCCGCCCAATCTTAAGGAATTGGAGAATTATATAAAGGAATGTGCTCGCATAACTGCAATCATTAATGATCAACATGACATGCCGGCCCGAGAAATTTTAAATATTGTAGCTCAACAAATTATAAGTTATCGTCCGTATGAATGATTTTAATAACGAACGTAGTTAAGCAAGTTAATTTCCGGGAATTTTTTAATAATCGGTGAAAATTTAATAATGTATATACTTTTATTAAACGATTTAAGGGGTCTGACTAAGTTCAATCGTAATTTCGTTTCGAAATAAAAATTTTTAAAATTTAAACCAATATTAATGTAATTTTCTTTATGAATATCCTTAAAAGTTTTAATGTTAAGCAAAATAATTAGTCTGTCCAGGTTTTTCAAAGGTCAGCTTCCTTTAAAATCTTCTGTCTTGTATCTTTGGGATATTTTTGTTAATGTTTGAAGTTTCTAATAGCCCAGCAGCTCAACAGGAGGCAGTCCCAGTCAACGCATTGGATTCACATACTGGTTAAATAACTTCAATTACATTACTAGTTACCTAACTGGTAACTTGATCAGCTACATAACTAGTTATTTTAACATATACGAGTGCTAATTGTCTTCAAATAGTCAGCTAAAAGACATATCATAGACAGTCCAATAAACTATGGCTTGTAAACAAACCTTTCTTCTACAACTCTCCAATTGATTGCTTCTGGTGGCTCAAATAACTACTGTCTAAAGTGCAGTACACAATAAACGTTTAAAGTGACTTCACTATAGGTTACTAAGAGACACTAAAGTGATTATTGACTTCAGCTATGTTACATGGGATATCAGTATACTTAAGCAAAAATAAAAATTAACTGTATGAGAATTATATTAACACAATTTGTATAAAACCAGTTTGAACGAATTATCACACAACACTTTTGAAGTGACTACACTCCAGATTACTTAGAGACACTTAAGTGACAATTGTCTTCACGCTAGATTACCTGGGATGTATAAAGTAACCAATTGTCTAATCTCTGCACTACAAAGAGCACATACGTGTCAAATGACAAAAATATATAAATTGAAGTCAGCCAAGTGATATGACGATTACTGTCTACAAAGGATACATTGACTACATGCTTAACTGCTGGGAGAGGAATCGACGAGATAAACGCTTCGGCTATCGTTCGACTAACGACTTATTATTATAAAGTACATGCAACGGATGCAATCCAAGGAGATTAATTCGTTGGCTCTATAAGTTAGGACTAGCTACTAACTATAATCCGACGAAATAAATGCTTCGGCTCTTGGTCAATATAGTTACGGATGCAATCTGAGGAGATACATTTTTCAGCTCTCGTCGGCTAACTACAACTTATGCTTTGGCTCTCGGTCAGCTTACGACTAACTATTGGTAAATACAGCTTCTGGATGCAATCCGAGGAGATAAATTCTTCAGCTCTCGTCTAATTATGCTTTGTTACCCGGGAGCAAAGTATAAGTAGATCGGGACTTCGATTCTAGCCTCCCCCGTTCATGTTTTTTTTAGACGTCTTATATTAAAATTCAATAAACTATTTGGGAATTATTAACAACAATATACTAATTTATATTGTATTAGTATCAATAATGTTAAGTTGATGGATAGATTTTTGTAACTGCACGTTACACCTTTAAGAATTTACAATTTCAATTTCTATTAAGTCGAACTAATAAATAAAAATGTTTCTGTTTTTGTCACACATAGAAAATTATTTTAGTTGTGACAACATAATTTATTACGAATTTTTCTGTTGTGACAGAAAAATTTTTGTTGGGGTGACAAAAATTCGGTTATTTAAATCGTAGTTCGAATTCGATTGGCAACAAATCACAGCGAATATGTTTTATTTGTACAGGAATAATACTGTTACTTTAAGAAGAAAATAAAGAAATTTTTATAAAAATATGCCCGGAAATGTTTGCTTATTAATCAGGGGTTGTGAAATAAATGTGATTTATCAATGAAACTAATAAAACTGCATTAGTTCAACTCACACAAATTAAAATCGAGTTAAAACTAGACTTGGAAAAATAATTAAATAAAACATTGGTTTAAACCAAGCTTAAGTTTAGTTAATTTAATCACCAAACCAAAAAACTAAACCTTAATGTTTGTATATATTGAAAATAAATAAAAAATATATTATAAAATAATAAATAAAAAGTTTTAAATTTCCTTTAAACTAAAACAAAGCATATTTAGCGAAGAACCTAATTCTTCTAATTTGCTGTGCTGGGCACATTCCTTTAAGTCGTCTGTTTGGTGCCTCAGAATTTTATATTTTTCTTTTTATTATATATAAATAAACTGTAGATATAAATCTGCAATATTCTTTTAGTGCCAATTTAACAAAAATAAAAAATTGCATTTAATTTTGTAAATCAATATGGTTTCGTGTTAACATGATTTGGACTCAAATTGTATATGTTGGGAAATTTGAATTAATAAACAATTTTTAACAAAATGAGTCATTAAATAAAAGCAAACTAAATTTTATGAAATGTTATTTTAAAGAGAAAGAAGTAAAAACCGGGAAAACAATGAAAATCTGGAATCGCCTTTATTCGTTATAGATTTTTTTAAAATATTTTTTATAGATTTTATCAAAAATGTTCTGTATTTCTTATATAGTGGTCCAAATTAGTGGGTTTTGTGGGGAAATATTTAAAGTTATAAAATTAAAACAAAAGAAAGAGCTAACTGAATTGTACCAAATATTATTTTAAACAGAATTGCAATCCGGGAAAAGCACGAAAATCAAAACTCCAACTTTCATAAGAAAATACTGATATTAAATTGTGTTTATTTCCTTAAATAGTGATCCAAATTAAATTCTTTAAGTATGGTGGGGAAATATTTAAAGATTAAAAAAACCAATCATTACTTTATTTCAAATTAATTGTCTAAATTCAAATTAGGTAATTTGACCAAGTAAATTTAAACATTTAAAAAATATCAATTCCGTTTATTTTTTTTGTTCCAAATTATTGTAAACAAAAGGTAATAAATTAAAATTCATTTAGAAAAAAAGTCTTTAAACTCATATACTAACAATACCGGAAATTTAAAACTTGTGGGAAAGTATGTATGTGTATTAAAATAAAATATTAAAATGCATGTTTGTACACATTAAATAAATCTATCAAAAATGTTTCAAAAACATAAAATTTAAAAGAAAATTTCTTTTGCTTTTACCAAAAGAGTTTCACACAATTTTTCAAAATACATACATATAAATATAAATACATTTCAGACTACCTTAGAAATTTGAGCTTGAAATTCTTTAGGCTCATGGAAAATATACTCTAGAGATATTGAAAGTAATAAATTAAATTTATTAACACAAAAACCACTTGATATTTCCGTAAAGATTTGTTTTATTTTTATTTTTGTTGTTGGTGTTTGTAAAACAAGCGCCTTTATAAGGAATAGGGGATGTTTAAATGAAATGATTTGGAAATAATGTTTATATTTTAAGTGGTTTCTTGGTATTTAGGAGGGGGATCCCCCTTGCACACACACACTTTAAAACATGCTAATAATGTGTTGACAAATTGTTAAACATAAATTAGGGACGTTGGAATACTTACATTCCTTTCTATATTGTAGAGGATCTGTTGTATAATTGTTCTTTTTTTTTTTTTGGGAAATGACATTATTATTTTGTATAGTTAATTTAATGATCTCGTTTAGAGGTAATTGAGATTGTGTGAAATTGTTTGGTGTTTAATGTCTCAGTTAATATTTGGTAGGAGAATTTGATTAGTTTGGAAATGTTTTTTAAACAAATAAAATTTTTAAAAAACAAATGTTATGGGAAAACAAATCTCTGAGGAGTAGTTATGTTAAGGGAAATATGAATGATAGGAAGTACATACATACAAGGGAATGCAATATACTGGTTTACACTCCCACCTGAGAATTTATTTAAGGAAATATAGTGCTGTTTTATTTGTTTTAAATATAGTACATATTAAGTTTTGGATCGGAAATATTCATCATAAGCTCTTAAAAATGTCCAAAATTGTTTCCACCAAAAATATATAATAACGATATTTATGGAAATTTTAATGCAACCGATTATGTTTACAAAATGCATACGACTTTTGAGATATCAGTTTCAGGTGGATGACAGTTGCAAGAAAAACAAGCTAAAGTAAACCAACCAGCAAAATACAACTGTGTAGTAAATTAATCCAACCAATTCAAACCTACTAAGAATAAGTACTAAAAGGTTTCCAAATTGGTTAACACCGGTCGTTAGGTCATGAAAAACTCTATCTATGTATACCGATTTCTTTAATCATTTGTTTACAAATTGCTTACGACTCTTAACATATCAGTTTCAGGTGAATGCCAGGTGCAAGAAAAACAAGCTGAAGCAAAAGAACCTGCAAAATACAACTGTGTTATAAATTAATCAAATTAATCCAACCAATTCAAACCTTTATAGAATAAGACCTAAAAGGTTTCCAAATTGGCTAACACTGTTGTTAGGTCATGAAATACTCTATCTGTGTATACAAATTTCTTTAATTATTTGTTTACAAAATGCATACGACTTTTAAGATATCAGTTTCAGGTGAATTCCAGATGCAAGAAAAACAAGCTGAAGCAAAACACCCAGCAAAATACAACTGTGTAATAAATTGATCAAATAAATTGAAACATATTTAGACTTAGATCTAAACATCTTCCAAAATGTTTTTCACCAGTCGTCCGACCATGCAAAAATTTATCTATACTCATATATTAAGGTATATAAGTTATAAGCAAGTAGCATTGCAAACAAGCTGAAGCAAAACAACCTGCAAAATACAACTGTGTACTAAATTAATCTAACCAATTCAAACCTTTTTAGAATAAGGCCTAAAAGATTTCAAAAGGTCATGAAACTCTATCTGTGTATACCAATTTCTTTAATTATTTGTTTACAAAATGCTTAGGACTTTTAACATATCAGTTCCAGGTGAATGCCAGTTGCAAGAAAATCAAGCTGAAGCAAAAGAACCTGGAAAATACAACTGTGTAATAAATTTATTAAATAATTTTAAATATATCTATCTGTGTATACCAATTTCTTTAATTATTTGTTTACAAAATGCTTAGGACTTTTAACATATCAGTTTCAGGTGAATGCCAGTTGCAAGAAAAACAAGCTGAAGCAAAAGAACCTGAAATTTATTAAATAAATTGAAATATATTTAGACTAAGACCTAAACGTTTTCCAAAATGTTTTTCACCAGTCGTCCGACCATGCAAAAATATATCTATACTCATATATTAAGGTATATAAGTTATATGCAAGTAGCATTATTTGTTTACAAAATACGTACGACTATTAAGTTATCAGTTTCAGGTGAATGCCAGGTACAAGAAAAACAAGCTAAAGCAAAACTACTTGCAAAATATATGAAAATTTCAGACAAAGTTATGATATTTTTACAAAATAAATACATAAATCTGTTTATAACGACTTCTTTAAGTATATTAATAGAAATTTATATGCAAAAATCATTATTTGTTTACAAAACCATATAACTTTTAGTATATCAGTGCAAGTGAATGACAATTGCTAAATACAATCAAATTCAAAAACGAACCACTTAAAACCTTTTAGTGTAACTATTTAAAAAAAATCTGATTTTTAAATGATTGAATTACTTTAAACATAAATTTTTAAATTGTGGCGCTTTCTATTTCCCATAAATCATCTAATAAGTTCATTAAAATAAACATTTATTTCATTATTAACAAACAAACAAACTACATACAAACAACTTTTCTAGGTGACCAAAAAACCATTATTGACTGTCTGCCTATAAATATATATGTACATATACCCCCAAACTGTTTTGGTACTTTTTTTTCACTTTATTGTTACTCGTTTTTAGAACCCCAGCAGGTGTTCATTGTGACACTTAAACTGTTCATAAAAAAAAATCCAACAAATAAAAAAACAAAGAGCCATACAGACCCTTTTATGGTGGTCGAATTTATAGCTGTCATGCCCAATAAAGGTGTTTTTCTTTGTTTAAGTTTATGACTTTTTTTTGTCTGTATAGATTTTATTAAAACTATGATTTTGTCTGTTGTTGTTTCTTAAATAAATGTTTTTATTAAATTTGTTTGGTTTTTGTTGGTTAAATAAGTAAATTGATTTAAAATTAATTAGTTGACAGTTAATAAAATCAAACAACACAAAAAAAGCAACATAATGTTCAGTTTTATAGAAGAAAACATGTTTGTTTTTTTGTATTAAATTTTATACATTTTATGGTTTTTTAATGAAATTTAATAAAATGATTTATTAATTTATAGATTTTTAATGAAAAATTATGTTTTTTTAATTGTCAAATGATTTTAACTGTTTTCATAATTGATTAAGCGCTTTACAATGGTATAAATTAAGTGGCGTTTTTGTGTGTTTTTGTTAAGAAGACAACACGGTTTTCGCTTGTGCCAATTTGTCTTTTAAATGTGGTAGTCCAAAGCTTTGTGAATTTTTTTTTTGGCGGCGTTGTATGAGGTAAAAAAAATTAAGGCAGAGGCCATAGATGACAACTAGAGAGGTAACTGAGAGCCAAAAGTTTAAGTCAGTTGTCAAAAACCTAATTCATGAGAATGTATTGCCATGTATTTTGTTATTGTATCGAAGAGATTTCCCTTCTATGTATTTATTCTATGGCACAGGCTTTATATTATAGATTTGTTGAAATGTCTGTGTTTAAGAAATATTTATAGTGTAAAAAGATGAAATTAAAGTTTTATGAATTTGTTGGGAATTTAAATAAAAATGAGCAGGAACTAGAACTAGGTATTTTGCCAGGAATTCCAAAAATGCCTTTTAGCTTTGTATAAGTAGCTGGTACATACTATGCTATAAATATTAGAGAAATTTTTGTTTGTTAAACAAACATTTTTAGGTGAAAAAAAATGTTTCGTTATTTTTTTTTAAATTTTTATGGTTGAAAAAAATTTTGGTGAAAACTAGTTTTTTAATTAAAAAATTTCAAAGAAAAAGTTGGTCTGTGCAATGTCTATTATTACATATCCATATTGTCTATGTTAATTACTTAATAATCCGGGTATACATAGATACAAAATAGGTCAAAAAACGAGGTACTTGTCGTTTTTTGCCTATATCACAGCCATTTGTAAACCGAATTTCCCGAATATTGATGCCGATATATTGATGTATCAAGTATGTATGTAAGTTATTTGGGGGCTTCGAATATAATATACAAAACGAGACAAATAATTATGAGTTAGTTCCGTGTCTTGTCACAGAGTGCCTAAAATATATCAAATTAACTCCTCCTAGGACATTTTAAGCATTTTTTAAACGAAAATTTAAACAAACATCAATTTACATTTCAAACTAAATTTTATTTCAGTTTTTCGAAAACCAACATTTATTTAAAGTCAATAAAATTAAAGCTGAGCCATCAATAACTATAACTATTAATACATTTTCTTCTTTAAACACTAAAAATCAATAAATTCATACAATTTTAAGTGTCTCTGCAAATATTCAAACAAAAATTGCCGTCCAATGTAAACAGTTTTTGTTAAAAAAATGTCAAACTTTGTTTGCCATACAAACAACAACAAGAACAGCTGTAATATAGAGATGACCGTTAAAAGTCAATGGTCATTTAAATTGGCAGTGTTTACAAACAAACAAACATACACAAACACATACCAACACACACACACATGTTATTTTAAAGGAGCTCTCTTTAAAGGTAAATAAATAAACAAACCAGAAGAAGAACAAGCAGCACAGTGAAAAAAAAGAGGAACCAGACTACAAATATTTTCTTTGCATTTGATGTTTAGGGTTTATGAATGAAATCAAAAGAAAACCTACAACTGTCAAAGAAGAAATGTTTCACATAAACATACAACACAGACAGTAGTTGTTGTTATTATTGGTGTTGTGGGTTTTTAAGTGTAGTGCAGAAAAAGAAAGAAATGCATTCAAGGTAACTTCCTTTAGGTATCGAATTACAAAATATCTTTCTTTCACTGGGCAAATACATACATATTTTCAATAACTTTAAAAGGCAGACATAAATATATGTACATAATAAGTAAATACAGATGTACATATATTTTGTAAGTATATAAAGTGTATTTTCATTCATGTATTATAAGCCCTCTGATATTTATGTAGGCAGTAGGTATTTAAGATTTTAAAGAAAAATTAGAAAGGTAAAACATAAACTAAATCTTTTGTAAAAAATAAACCTCTTAATATTTTAATAAAAAAGAACATCTAAAGTATTTTGTGTAAAAAAGAAAATATTCATATGAAATGACTTCCGAAATTAAAGTAACAGTAAATTTTATAGGATGGTATTAAAAAAAGTATTAAATTATTTAAATTTGTTTTAAATTTATGCTTGACAAACTTGGGAATATTGTTTGTTTAAATGTCAAGTTCTAGTTCTTACATGCAAGGTTTTTTTCTAATGCAAAACTTTTATTGATGTTCTAACCTAAAATTATACTTACAGTTTTCATACAAAAATTTTTTTAACAGACAGTATAACTATAAGTTTACATATAACCAGAATTTGTGATAATGCTGTAAAAGCTGTAAAATATTTGAAAATTGGAAACTTTGACTATTGAGATCTTAAAATTCACAATTTTAAATTTATATGTCAATAGAGGGGGAGTTAGGCTTTCGAAATTTTTCAACAGAAATCATAAATGTTAACTTTTTGTCAAAGTTTATTACCAGAACATTAATATTTATTAACTACTCCTTCCCAACAATTTCTAAGGATTTAAACCAGTCATTATGATTAATTATTAGTTTCCGTCAAATAACCAATGTTTATTTCTATTTTAAGAATAAAACACTGCTAACACACTTAATAAATTTATTAAAAACCCTCATAAATTTCACAAAAAAAAAAAAAAAAAACGAACAAACGAAAAATACAAACAACCCAGGAAAAAGATTTAAACAAGTTAAAAATTAATTTTAAACACCAAACCCCCTACTAAGATGTTAAATAATGTCCCCAAATAATAAATGACCAGAAAAAACAAACTTTCAAAAAACACTAACAATAAAACATTTCCCCAAATTAATGTTTTAAATGAAATAAAATAAGTAAGAAAGAAAAAAACGAATCACCTGTTCTTCAATGAAATTCCGGGAAAGTCCATGATTAAAACTAACAACGTTAAACATAATTTCATTAAATTACAACGTATCCCCAACACTCACACACAGCATTTTAAAAGCGAATAATAGTTCCACACATAACAACAGCTCAAGAAAAAAAAGGTCATTTTTAAATGTGGTCCAACAGCAATTCACAGCATTTTATTAAGAATATACAAAAGTGTGGTTAGAAAAAAAAAAGAAAAGTGTCACCCATCATGTACAATGAATGACTGAATGAAAAGGAAGAAGCAGATACAAACACACAACAACACAAAAAAAAAAGGTGACAAAAACAAACTGTCAAACAGCACAGTATGTAAAGACAAAACATTTGGGTAACTTCTCTCTCTCTAAACCCAAAAACAAAAATTAAAATATATGTTGAACAACAACAAAAAAATCATTTTTAATACTAAGAATTATAGCAACAAAGAGTTAAATACCCTTTTTTGTAGCTGTTTTTTGGGCTGAGCAGAAGAAAAATTATAATCACCTGAATAAAAAAAAAAAAAGTGAGAAACCCCTACACAAAAAGAGAAGAATGTAACAATCAATTAACAAGCTTAAGATTTATATTTAGATTGAATAAAAAGACAACAGCAACAAAAATAATAATAAAATGACAAAACAACAAGATTTTAAAGATTAAACTGCGTACAATCGCAGTCATACGAAAGCGTACGCTGGTATTTATCTTAAACTCTTTAAATATTGGGTAAGGGAACAAACCGTGAATTGCCACATGTCAAAGTGAACATTTCACAGATCAAATTGGATTCCATGAACTATAAAATGGATGATGTTGCAGTGATAGTTTCAGGTATTAATTTGAACACGACATCACAGAGATTGGAGGCGGCACTCATTGCGGTAAGTCGAGTGTACTGAGTGTAAATCCGTGCAAAACTGAACTTGTATTGTTTTCGAGGATATACAAGATTCATATTTTCACACTGTAGCGATTGAAGGCCTTTGCATTGGTACTACTATATAAGGAATTATTCTGGACAATAAACAGTCCTGCAAACCAAACACTCAAGTAAAGATATCAAAGGCCATGACAGCATTGTATGCCTGCAGGAAACCTATAGGCCACAGGAATGTAAACAGGCAATTGATGACGTTACTAGGTAGAAATGGGGTTTCTGTAGGGTGGAAAACAAGATGCATGAGAACGAGTTCGACGAAGTTACTCTTACAATGATAAACTGAATTCTGATGGATTTAATGATAGTTATATTGGGAATATACAAAATATTCCACATGATATAGACTAATGCTCTCCCAGTCCGACAAGGAATAAGAGTAGGGCCTTTGATTTAATATTGTAAGCCTCTCCGTTTATACGGATGGTTATTAAAGAGGAGTGAGATTTGACAGAAGTGTCTACATCCAGGAATTTGGGATAAGGATGTTTTCATGATCCATATAGGAAATCTACGTACTAGGTTTCTGGCAAATCGTTCCTTCAGCAGTCTTTCTGAACTATCGATATCTATATCTGGAATAGTAACTGGTTCTGGGTTTGGAACGTTTAAATTACGCATTTGGATGACCTTAAACACGTCAAATGATTAGAACTGGAACCAAGGGGAGCCCGCCTGTTAAGTTAAATTCAAATCGAACCATAATCCGGAGGATTATCGTAAATTAAATATCAAACATGAAATCCTTGAACAAAATACCCCTTTTTGTGACAATTGAAAGCAGTTCTAATAAAATTAGACATGAAAAAACTTTCGAACTAAACTCTAGTACGAAATCTTTGAAATTAAGTCGCTTTAAGTGATAGGTTCGGGATCTTTAGTATTTCAAAATGTTAAATTGTTGGAATAATCTTGGATTTATGTGAAAGTATAGGATTTATATAAAAGTATAAATACAAGTCATTAAACTGATAAAAGAAAGCATATCCAAAACTATTTTGGAACTCAATAGGAAACCTTTGAAACGTCTATCGCTTGTTCGATCGAAAGGACTGGAGGATACTGGTCTGAGAATGATCTTAGATAAAGTTTCACAATCGATCGCTTTTTGAAATTGATCAAGGCTGATCTTCAATCTACCTAGAGATTAAACGATCTTGGACCTAAACTCAAACATTGAACAATCCATCGATTTATGTGATGAATTTGGCGTCGTTAGAGGTTCACACTCTTGGGTTTGTGTAAAAACAGAAAGCTTACGTGGCATTAAACAGTTTTAGAACTAAAATCTAGCAAAAATCTTCAGGAAAGTCTTTCGATTTATGATGATATATAATAAAACATTCAGAGACTTGAGACGAAATCGAGTTGGGATCTTAAAACTAAAATCTTGAATACCTAAGTTTTCAAAGAATCTATCACTTTCTTTTAAAGGATTGTAGAACTAATATAAACATGAAAACATAAATACTTTGTGAAATCTTATGTAAAAGGGCTGCTAAGCTCGTTTTACTTCATGGTGATCTGATGTTGTGGTTAGCAGCCAGATATGGAGCGACACCAGAGCATGAACCCCTTTTCTGGTACATGGACCACTTTTCTGGAAAGAGTTTATTGATTGCAACTCGCAGCTGACCAGAGTCTTGTTGGTGAGGTCCCTTATAGGAGAACGCAGTGGCTGTGGTTTAAACCCCAAAACGGGTAGAAGATCGTTGGTTAAATGCTTGATGTTTGTGCAAGTGGCAAATGCCGGGCAACCAACTGCATCTTACTAAGTGCTGTTGCCGACTCAACGCAGCCAGTAATTTATAGTGAATCGGTTCAGTGCTTAGGAAATATATTGGAGTGGTGGTGACCGTGACGTAATGGTAGGTAGAGGTCATATGTCTGATTGACAAGCTATGGATGGCAAGGATTAGATAGCTCGATCACTCGAGCTGGGTGCTTGTGCATTGATCCATGCAATCAATGTACGAAGAGTTGCCAATTCTGTGTTTCTTGAAAGTCATACAATGACTGTGATAGACGCACTGTTTCTATCCGATGTTAGGACCACCATAAAGTAGGTATTCATGTTAATCTTATACATATCTGTAAAAGAATCAGAAACTTAAGGCAAACTAAAAACTTCAATCTCAAGTCTGAAATCATATAGAAAATCTAACTTTTAGTGTAAAAAATACAAAGATTAATCCGAACACAATGTGTGAAAGAATACGACCATAGAACTTATTCAAAATTAATGAAATATTTATTTCTTTATGTATAAGAAACATATAACTTTCCTCAAATATGACAATTTATGTAGAAGTTTAAAGATACTCAGTCATAACAGAACGAAGTACATACTTATTTTTATTCGTTGGACATTTATTTATCTGCAATTATCTCATCAAAACTCTCCTCCTCTTTTTATTAAAGAATTCAGAACATTATAAAATAAACATCAAATTGGATCCAATAGATCCATGGACGTGTGCAATATTATTCTGAGAGATAAACATTTGGAAGAGCTTCAAATAATTTTTACCATAACTTATTTAATAATTTAAAAAACTCTTTATCGAAGCTATCATTTTGAAATACAAAATTATTTTGGGATACTTCTGGGATAGAAGAATAGTTGAGAACCAATAGGTATAGGGACGTGTAAAAAATTATTGTGGGAGAAAAACAATTGGAAATAGCTTCAAATAATTGTTTCCATAACTTTAGAGAACATATTATCGAAGCTTTAATTTTGAAATCAAAGTTCTTTCGGGAGCCATCTGAGATAGAAGATTAGTTGAGAAATAAGATTGAAATAAATTATTGGTTAAACTTGTGACTTTCCTCTAAAAAGTATTTGCAATTGAACTATTGGAAATGTAGATGCGTTGGTGTAGGATGACGAATATCATGAATGTTTATTCTGACTGTATTAAAAGACTTGTTGTGATTTACTATTGTGAGTGAAATAACTTCACTCCCAAAGTAACTTGGTAAGATTAGGAAAGAAGAGTAGTTGTAGAAATGGAATAGTAGATCAACAGATGGATTTAAAACATTTGTACACTTTATGATGTTTCTAGATGTCGTTTTTGATATCATTAATGTTTATTCTGACAGTATGAGAAGACTGGTTTAGACTCTCCTTTGGGAGTGAAGTAAAGGAATTAACAGAATCATTTAGTGTTGGACAGAAGTCGCAGAAATAACTATTACTGTTGTTCTTCGCTGTCGTTTTTCTATCTTTCGCAATCTTAAAACTGACAGTGAAACTGGTTAATTTCCTCTAGAAGAAAAAACAAGTGGAAGGAATGGTTCTGGAAATCAAACTCTGAAACATATAACGTCAAATAAACCTTTGAAAATTAGAAAAGCAGCATATTTTAAAATTTGTCGAATTTATTTTTGGAAAAGAAGGAGTGTTTGAACTTCGAAATCGAGAAAAAATTAGTTGGATTACTGAGTCTGGAAATCAAATTATGTGACAAAAAACATCTAGAAAAGCTGAATGTTATAAAATTTTAGCAATATATTTTGTGATGATAGGAAAGAATAAAACAAATTGCATTATAATTTGTGACCTTTCAAAGAAAGAGATGAGGAGGTATTCTAATTTTAAAAACAAATTCAATGTTTTATAGTTGGAATTACTTCTGCGATAAAACTAGAGGGGTTAGAGAGAGAGAGAGAGATAATGTCAATAATTGATAATATTGTTAAGTTTTTACCTTTTAAAAACGGGGATTTATTTCCTATAAATAAATCGGATACTTTTGATTGCAAATAAATGCCGTTTAGTAGTTTAAAATTGTATCAACTCTTTATTTATTCAAATCTACAACAGTCTAAATAGTCACTATGTGTTTTAAATATTCCCACACACACGCTTATAATGAACAAACTTAAAAGTACAAGACAGTGATGTTAACTCTATGTGATGTTAGCGCCTATAAACTCAGTAACTACTGCAACCTCTGTTACTATTTATACACGCGCCAACTATCGTGAATCTTCTACATTGCTCTTAACGAACAAATTAGTATGTTCGAATTCTAGAGCTTTCGATGGCAATGTTAACAGTTTAAACATTTAGTGTTGCCATACTTATAAACAATTCTAATAACCGCATGCTATCAACATTGTTGATAAGTAGAAGCTTCTACTGATGGAGGTGTTTACAAACATGATGAATGCTGCAGGCAGTCGTTACAGACTGTTAAATTCAAATCGCTATTGCAAATTCGAAACAATATGTATTAAGAAGGGTGTGATAAGGAAACATAATTGGAGATTGAAGAGAAGTGGATTAAAGGTATGATCATTATATTTTAACAATTTGTAAAAAATCGGGAGATATAAATAGGAAACTCTATTTAAGACTCTTTTAAAATTAATATAAATGAGAAGTTTGTGTAAGATAATCACAATTGCATTTAAAACGTTTGACAAAAGCTGACGTTGTAGCTAGAAACAAGGCTCATTGAATTAGTTCTATTGAGGATTAAAATTGGAGAAAGAAAGACATAACGAATTTTCCTTTTTCTCCTAACCAATAATTCTAAATCAGTTTAAATTAAAGTAACAGTTTGATTTGTTTTAAACTTTTTTATTATCAAAACCCCGAGGTGGTATTTAAGAACACAGCAAACAAACAGCAACAACAACCACACCAATAAATGTACATTTTGACATGTCATTTGGTGTTGATGTGCTGTACGCTTTCACGTCCATCACAACACCGTCCGTCCGTCACTGATGATCTTAAATGATGATTGTTCTACAACCAATTCTATCAGGCAACAATCATCATCTGTCTGTCTGTCTGTCCCCCCCTCCCAAATTCTAAACTCAACATCAATTTAGATCGTTACATTGATGATGGTTCAATGATTACGAGTATTTATATTGGAAATCATTTATGCCTTTAAATCTTGATTGTTATTGCTGTGATTTTTATGATTTTGAACACAAACTGTTCAGTCTGAGTGGCGTTCATTGGTTGCATCATGGTCGTGTGTCTTGTCTTGTTTTTATTTTTTTGGTGCTTGTAATTCCTGGAGATGATGTCGTTGATGGTGTTTATTTAGTTTGACATTTACAGCTTTTTAAATTGTTGAAATATAAAAAGAAGAACGAACGAACAATAATAATAATAAAGAAAAGTAAATTAAAACAAAACTGATACAAAATACACACTGATAATGAACAATTTTCAGTTAACAGCCATAGAAGGGGGTACCATAAAATGTTAAATGTTGTTTAATAAAATTGTTGGGATATTAAAATTAAATTTATAAAATAAATAAATATTTTGGGGAGTGCACGACTATTTTAGTGTAATAAAAAAAAGTAAATGATAATTAGAAAATAGTTATTGGAATTTAACAATTTGTTTGAGATGGTTTTATCATTTCTATTTTTTAGAAATTTAAATATATTGAAGAAATTTTGTACAAAATATTCTCTCATTAAAATTATATCATATTTGCTTACCCCTAGATCTATTGAGATTTGAACAACAATGTTGCAAATCATACAAATACATGTTGTGTCTTAAGAGAATTGTGTGCAGCAAATTGAAAGTCCCTTTAAAAATGTGCTAATTATTTTCACCTTCGTTATTATTTTTATGAAACGTGATAAATGATCATAAATTAATAATAAATAATTTTCTTCCAATACCTATCTGCTGGTTATTTTTTTTTCTTAATTTATTATGGAAAAATATTAAAGCACTAAATAAGTAAAAGCATTCAATATCAAGATAAGATTTTTAAAAACTCACAATTTAAATTCTTTCCTCAAGACGAGTACAACAAGGATTTTTTTTTCTTTAGCTCCAACTCAGCTCAAAAAAACAAAAGCTTTGTAATTTGTTAAAAGGAACCCCAAAACAAACAAGTAACAAAAAAAAAAATTTGTCACCAAATGAAAAACATGTTTAACGCCAGTCCTAACATAACTACAACACCATTAAAACAAAATCTCCACACCAAAAAAAAAAAAAAAAAAAAAACGACAAGCAGAAACCCCTCAAGGAGTCGCACTGGCACGTAAAGGAAGCCTGCAGGAAATCAGGGAAAAAAAAGAAGCCAAATTGCATAAAAGCTTAACAACAAGATAAACCTACAGATTTTGAACTGCTGGTGTTAAAAACCAAAAAAATCTGAAAAATAACAAAAAATAAAAAAAAAAGAATTTGTATGAATGGTTTAACAACGATTATCACGACGAAATGCTAACTAAAGTGCGAAGACAACACGGTAAGACATCATGTCAAGAACAAGAACGTGGGAAAGGGGAGGAGACTTTAGTAATTCTTCAGTAATACCTTTCATAATTCTGATTATACTATAGACATAGTGGACAATAGGCAGATTTAACTATAGATAGGCTTCACTCTAGATATCCTTGACTATAGACAGACTTAACAATCGATAGACTAAACTATTTACAGACTGGTCTGTAAACAGACTAGGCTATAAACAGACAGGTTTAAACAGACTAGGCTAAAGACAGACTTGACTATGGATAGACTGGCTGAGAGACAGACTGAACTTTAAACATACTAAAATATAGACAGACGTAACTATAGACGTAACTGACTATAAACAGACTGGACTACAGACTTGACTATAGACTGACTGGACTATACACAGGCTTGACTGTAGACAGTCTGGATTGCATACAGACTGGAATAGAAAAGACTATATACAAATTGGACTACAGACAGGCTGATATATAGTCTTGACTAAAAACAGACTGGACTTTAGACAAACTGGAAAATAGGAACAGATTTGACTATAAGCTGACTTAACTATAGATAGACTTGACTACCGACAGAATTGACTATAGACAGATCGGAATGTAGACATACTGAACTACAGATACACTTGACTATAGAAAGACTTAGCTATACACAGAATCGACTGCATACAAACTTAACTATAGATAGTCTTTACTATGGAGAAACCAGACAGACTGGATAGACTAAAAACAGATAAACTGGAAAATAGGGACAGATTGGACTGTAAACAGACTTAACTAAAGATAGACTTGATTACCGACAGAATTGACTATAGACAGACTAGGCTATAGACAGATCGGAATGTAGACATACTGGACTACAGACATACTTGACTAAAGAAAGACTATAGAAAGCTATAAACAGAATCGACTGTATACAGACTTAACTATAGATAGTCTGGACTATGGACAAACCGGACTATAGACATATCGGAATATAGACAGACTGGATAGACTAAAAACAAACTAGACTAGATAAACTGGAAAATAGGGACATATTTGAATATAAACTGACTTAACTATGGGTAGACTTGACTACCGACAGAATGGACTATAGAAAGACTAGACTATAGACAGATCGGAATGTAGACAGACTTGACTATAGAAAGACTTAGCTATAAACAGAATCGACTGTATACATACTTAACTATAGATAGTCTGGACTATGGACAAACCGGACTATAGACAGACTAGATAGACTAAAAACAGACTGGACTATAGGTTAGGTTAGGTTTGCAGGCAGCCGCGAAGTGAAGAAGAAGTGCAGCTCACGTGGGTCCAAGCGTAGGTCCCTTTGTGTTACCTGAAAGTATATAGGAAAGAAGAGAAGAACAGAGTAGATATGAAAAAGGGAGAAGCGGACAGTCAGTCAGTTATTAGTTGGATTAAAGAGTGAGAGAAGAGATATGAGAGAGAGAGGAGAGTGGGTCATCATTGGTCACTCCATGGAGATCCCTATATTAGGTCTGGTTAGCCAATTACTGTTCCTTACAAAGGCATAAATGCACTCAAGCCTCAAATTCGAGAGCTCAGAGAGACTAATTAGGGAACGATGTCCCAGAAACCTTAAGCGTAGATTTTCTAATGCCGAGCAATGACAGAGAAGATGAAAAATTGTCTCATCCTTCTCCTCGTTTTGACAGCTCCTACAGAAGTTGTTATAGGGCAAGCCAAGTCTCCTCGCATGGTTGCCAAAAGTGCAGTGACCAGTAATGACCGCCACCATACCGCTCAATTGTGAGCGAGTTAAGCCAAGCGAGCTAAGTCCACGATCCAGTCGGGGCCATATCATTCTGGTAATAGTACATGTGGGTTCGCAGCCCCATCTTGCCTGAGCTAGCTCATAATAGAAGTTATTAATGTGAAGCTTGCACTTGGATAGCGGAATCCCACATAGGAAGTCTATGTGTCCGTCATGCAGCATAGCGCCTTTTTTCGCCAATTTATCAGCAACACAGTTGCCTATAGTAACTCCGTGTCCACGTACCCACTTGAGTACGACTGTTGAATGTCTCGCCATCCTGTTTAAGGATGCCCGGCATTCCTGGACCAAATTAGATGTTGTATATACACCTGTTAGAGATTTTATTGCGGCCTGACTGTCAGTATATATACGAATATCCCTGCTTGGAATATCCCTGATATCTTGGCTGATATTTCAGCCTGGATAATGCTACAATCATTTGGAAGTCTAAAAGATAACCTAGTTCAGAATTCCTGAATGTAGACACCTATGCCAACTCGATCTCCCCTCCTAAAGCCGTCCGTATAGACTGAGAGACCCGTTGTGTCGTGTATAGGACCGTCAATTGCTTCCGTATTATTCGGAATTGAGAAATCAAAATTTCTCACCATGATGGGCCTAGAAGTGCAGTAATCGATATTTTCCGGAAGATTCCGAATGCTACCTATTATACTGGCGTGACCATATGGAGTATGTCACCACGCCCCAATCGCGTTTAGCCTGAAGGCGGAATTGAATGCCGTTTTTCTGGCCATTAGATCCACAGGGATCCAGTTTAATAAAGCAAAGAGCGACTTTGTTGCGGTCGTTCTTAAAGCTCCTGTTATCATGATTGCCATTCTTCTTAAAACCTTCTCGAATAGCATACAAATTGATCCCTTGTCCAGTGCCTTCCACGAGACAGAGACTCCATATAATAGTGTCGGCTTAATGACCGCATCACATATCCAGTTAACAAACTGGGGTTTAATACCCCATTGGGTACCTATAGCCTTCTTACAGACATACATAGCCGTTAAGGCTTTTGACGTCCTTGAAAGGGCATTGGGTTTCCAGGATAGTTTACTATCCAGAATGACTCCCAGGTATTTTGCATTGTCCGATAGTTTTAGTTCAACACCATTTAATCGGGGAAGCGAGAAATGAGGAATCTTGTATTTTGTTGTGAACAATACAAGCTCGGTTTTGCTTGGGTTAACACTCAATCCACTGTCTGTACTCCACCGACTTAGTACACTGAGTGCGTATTCCAGGCGTTGCGATATCGTGCCCAAGTGGATCCCAGATACTGCCACTGCAACGTCATCCGTAGTGACAGTTTTATAGCCCATGAGATCCAGTTTCCTGAGCAGATAATTTATTGCCAGATTCCACAGAAGTGGAGATAAGACGCCTCCTTGAGGCGTACCCCTAGTGGCCATTCTCGTGATCGCAGCCGCTCCCTTTTCGGAACGAATAATCCTGCATCGTAGAAGGTTCTTGATGAACCTTACAGAAAAAAATCTGAGGCCTACCACCTCTCTGACCAAGATTAAGCATTCATTTGTTTGTTTATTTGTTGCTTTCTTTGCTGATGTTGTTATAATTGTTGTTGTCTTTTGGAATTGAGCATTGCTGGTACGGAGTAGTAGAGTGGTGTAGTGAAGGAGATAAGGATCTTGTACGACAAGTTGTATTATGGGCTGTGTGTGCATGTTCATTTAACTGACTGCTGGCTGTATAGTTGCAGCCAACATCAGCTTCAGCATCATCATCATCATCATTTTAACTGTTGACTCTACTCCATAAGTCTTCATACTCTGCTCTGCTGGCTGGCTCTCTGGCTGACTGACTAAAAGACTGGGTTGGCTGTTTTACTTATTTTACTGGCTGAATGACTGGTTGGTTGGTTAGTTGGTGGTAAATATACAGGGGGTATAAGATTGTGTTATTGTTGTTGTTAACTCCACATCTACTTTGTCTACTTGGTTGTAAAAGTATTTAACCAGTTAGTCAGTCAGTCATACAGAATGCCAGAGTTGGTTGGTTTGTTTGTTTGTTTTGGGTTTTTTTTTTTTTTAAACAGTCTGTTTAAATTTTCATATTTATGGCATTGCGTTAAATTGTTGACTTGTTAAATGGGTGTTCCTTTATGTTGGAATTTATATACTTAAATAACAACAACAACAATAGCAACAAATAAACAATATTTTTTGTTTCTTAAACAACAAGCAAAATAACAAACAATATGCCCCTTTTTTCCATTGTCCAACATACGTTACTTCAGCCAGAGAGTGGATCATAAAAAAGAAGCTGTAAACGTTTAAGCTGTTAATCTTTAATGACAAACCATTGTCAAATAAGACATAAATTGATTTTAAATACTACAGGATTTGAAAACGTAGGGGGAGAGTGGTAAAGAAAACAAAAAAAGGGTAGAATTAGGTGATTTAAAATAATGTTTCAATTGTGACAGAGTTGTATAAATAAAATGTTATATTGTAACTAAATTTACAGGGTTTAAAGGAGCATGAGACCTTTGTAGTAAAGGCTTCAAGCTGGAATCAAACCTGCAATCCTTTGTCTTATAGACTGCTACATTTCTAAGGTTTTTTAGTGAACTATTCGTAAATTTTTTATATATATTTTTTAGAGTTTGTGTAAATTTGTTTTAACTTTTTGATTTCTATCTATCTTTAGTTTATTAAAGTCTTTTTGTTGATAATCTTTAAATATGAGAGAGAAACATTTGTAACAATTTAAATTAAATCATGGCAATGCATGCAACTCCAGTTTCTACACTCAAATAAATTATACAAATTTGAGTGCTCCTAATTTGACTATAAACAGGCTGGACTATATAAAGACAGACCTACTTGAATATAGGCAGTCTGGACTATTCGCAGATTGGACTATACAAAGACTTAACTACATACAGACATCAATAAAGACTGGCAGGACTACAGATATGCTGGACGTTAGGCTGGACTACAGACAGACTGGACTATAGATAGACTAGACTGTAGATAGATTGGACTTTATACTGACTGCACTTGTATAAAAACATTCCGGACTATAGACAGACTGGACTACAGACAGACTTGACTATAGACAGTCTGGAAACTATAGACAGTCTGGAAAGACATGTATAAATACATAGTGGTCTATATACAGACTGGACATGAGACAGGACTACAGACAGACTGGACTACAGCTAGACTAAACTGTATTTAGACTGGAATATAGACAAACTGAATTAAAGACAGAAAATAATATATTGTTACGAATGTGCAATGACGATTCGAATTCAACGGTATGTAACGACTGCCTGCAGCATTCATCATGTTTGAAGGCACGTCCATAATTGACATTGTTTGTAAGTATGGCAACACTAAATGTTTGGACTGCTGGCAATGACATCGAAAAGCTCTAGAAATCGAATGTACTAGTATGTCCGTTAAGAGCATTGTAGAAGCTTCCCGATAGATGGCGCGTGTATAAATAGTGGCAGAGCTGGCAGTCGTGAGTTGAGTTTATCATTGGCGCTGTTAGAGTTAACATCAACTGTCTTGTGCATATAAGGTTGTACGTAATAGAGTGTGTGTGCATTTCTGCGAATTGATAAACGTGTATAAAGACATTGAGTGCCTATTTAATTCTGTTGTTGTTGTACATTCTAAATAAATAAGAGTTGTTACAATTTTAAACTACTAAAACTGCTTTTATTTGCAATCAAAAGTATTCGGTTTATTTAAAGGAAATAAACCCACGTTTTAAAAGGTAAAAACGTAACAATATTGTTCCGAACAGACCATTTTCGAAAGGTAATTACTCTTGGGATCAAGATTAATAGAAATAATGGAATAACAAAATCAAACAAGATCACATCAGAGTAAAGAGTTTTCCAACAAGATGTGTTATTTTTAATCACCCGGTATTTCGGTAGCTGTCTATTTTGAAACTTTTATTCTTTGACATTTGACAAGTAGAAACTATGCCATTACTAAAAATGGAATGATACATGCTTCAACAACGCATTGAAATTATTAAAATTCACTAAAAAAAATGGTGAAAATCTTGCAGCCACCGTTCGCAAAACTAAAGCATTTTTGGGTCGTCGTGAAGCACCTTGTTGGACCGCAATACAGAAATTGGTGGAAAAATTCGAGCTGTTGGGACAAGTTAGTGATGTGAAGAATAAAACCCGTGCACGTCGATCAAGATCAACTGAGAATATTGCTGCTGTAGCCCAAAGTGTTGAAGAAAACCCAGGTTTGTCCATTCCTCCTCGTTCTTTGGAATTGGGCATTCCACAAACGTCATTATACCGTATTTTGGATGATATTGATCTGGACAACGTTCACTTTCAACAAGACGGCGCTACATGTCACACAAGCAACGAAAACCATTGCTCTTTTACGGAAAAAGTTTCCGGACCGTGTTATCTCTCGAAGAGGTGTTCACAATTGGCCACCGAGATCTTGTGATTTAACACCTTGCAACTTCTTCCTTTGGGACCACGTGAAAGATAAGGTCTACGCCAATAGCCCAGCGTCCATTCAAGACCTCAAAGAAAGAATTCGTGAGGCTATCGAGAACATAAGGCAGACACTTTGCGATTTGGTTTTGGAAAATTTCATGAAAAGGATATGGTCCTGTAAGCGTGGTCGTGGTGGTCATTTACCTGAAGTTCTTTTTCCTTATTAACGGCATACCTTCCTCTTTATTATGAAATAAACATCCGATCATTTATCTCAAAAAATTAAATTTTTCTTTGAATACCAAAATAACACCTCTTGTTGGAAAACCCCTTTTTCTTTGAATACCAAAATAACACCTCTTGTTGGAAAACCCTGTACAAAGTACTATTTCAGAAAGAACCAATTACTTTTTAAGAATGTTCAAATTATCGGGATTTACAAGATGGCGTATCTTTTGAACGCGGTTTTTGTCAATTGAAGATTTCATATCTGCCAATTATGGGTCGATTATGGATGGCAACCGAACTTCAGTTGCGCTGCCAGAGGGAAACCACAAATTTCTGGTGTCCAATTTGACAACAGAAATGATAGCTGCCAGTTCCCATCTGTAATATCATTTAGGCAACTAACAACGCAACTGAAGTTCGGTTACCATCCATAATCGACCCATTATTCTCACTTAGTTATTGAACATTATAGTGTAAACAACAAAGTTTTTTTTTTTGCTACGAAAATATCGAATATTGTGCCAACGTCATTTGCGTGTAATATTGCTTCACTTCTTTAATTTGGAAAAAAGTGCCGCTTAAGCACACCGATTGCGCACCGAAGCTTATGGTGAATGTATTGAATCGGTTTCAACTAGCGAGAAATGGTTTGTTCGGTTCAGAAGTGGTGATTTTGACATGGATCTCCCAGACCAACAAAATAGTTTGAAAATCAAGAATTGGAGACATTACACCATGAAGATTGTTATCAAACTCAACAAGAGCTTGCAAAAACATTGGGATTCATCCAAAAGCAAGGAAATTGGGTACCACAGAAATTGAAGCCGAGAGAGCTTGAGAGACGATTATGCGAAATGCAGCTTGAAGGCTATAAAAGAAAATCATATTTACATTGAATCATTACTTGCGATGAAAAATGGATCCACTACAATAACCCGAAGCGTAAGAGATCGTATCTGAAGCCCGGCCAACCAGCCGAATCGTTACCAAAGCCAAATATCCATTGTGATAAGGTAATGCTGTGTATTTGGTGGGACCAAAAGGATCCTATATATTATGAGCTGCAGAAATCTTGCCAGACCTTCACAGGGAAACTGTACCGAATGCAACTGATTCATTTGAAGTACTTTTTAAGAAAGTACCAAGTACTTTTTTAGAAAGTACCAAGTACTTTTCAAGAAAGTATCAAATATTTTTTAAGAGAGTACTACTTTTTAAGAAAGTACCATGTACTTTTTCAAAAAGTGATAAAAATTTACGAAAATGATTCTATGCTTAGACTTAATTTGGATCCAGTTTCAATAAATGCCACTATTCCTAGTGAATTTGCCAATACTGTGTCATCCTATGTCCAACAGCTTAGATAAGCTTTCCTTGTATCGAGAACTTGATACGGCAATCTTTAAATGCAATGTGTTAACGGAGATAATGAGAAATCATTACATCTCTTCTTAATTTCCATAGATTATACATAATACGTTAAAAGATATCTCAAAGCTGTTAGCATAGGTCCAATGATAACCGCTCCCTATTACTCAACTGTAATAGGTTGTATACTTGTGTTTGTTGAACCATTTGATGGATTTGTTTCTGGTTCTTCTTACTGCTCATTTAGGAGCAAGATCGCCCAATTTAACCGTTACAGAGTTCTATCTTTACAGTCATGTATCCATCTAAACAAGCTACGGATTCTAAAAGCTCTTATAATATCAGACTAGAATGCAAAAACTTATCACGCAAAGTTCTCAGGAGAACGATTGAAAATACTGCGCCCTTTTGACTGATATCATCTTTTAATAGTATTGAAAAACTTTTGAGCCGAAAAAAAACATTTCCTTATCTGTCTCATGTTTTTCGGTTATTAACCTATAAACAAAACGAATAAAAACGAAATTTATCACAATTATCAAATCAGGAACAGAAATCACAATCAATTGCTGATCAGATTACAAAAGAGAAATAAATTGCATTACAAATTAGTATAGTCCATGTTCTCTTTAGCACATCGTTACGTATTTACGGGCCCGCTACGGTAGGCTTCTGGACTCTTTAGATCCGCATAGTATTAAGGTGTGAACTTTATCTTATTAAATCACATTTTTTTGAAAATATAAATACTAATGACTCGTCTTTATCGATCATAACAAGTATGAAATAGACCGTGGACTATTTATAAGAGTCCGAACGTTTTAGCTAGCTTAAAAATTATGGGTGCACACTTTTCATAGGAACTCGAGAATAAGAAATATAGGATGGGTTTTGGGATTATACAACTCTTTTTCCAAGTGTAAAATCAAAAATAATTTTTTTCTTTCTTGTAACATGCAACATAAAATCTGTGTGTAGAATGTTGTAACAATATGTTAGTAATGCATGTTTAACTGGATGCCACAATGACAACAACAGCAACAACTACAGCAACATTACGAACATAGTTAAAGATTCTACAAAGTGTCGAAACAAACACCAGGCAACAACAAAATGAACCAGCAAAAACAAAACAAACAAAAAAAAATGAGAAAGAAAAACTGAAAAAAAACCAGACAACTAAACGAAATCATAAAATAACATACAACAACGACGTTGTAGGTCCTTCATACCACAATGGACATGATGATGGGGTCTCAATATAAAACAAACAGGAACAACAACTAAAACAACAAACCAACTGCCAAGAAAGCAACCAAAGAAACAAATGCAATAACAGCAGCTAAAGAAGATTTGTCACCTGGTTGACAATAAGCAACTTCAACTTCAACTTGAATGTAGGATAAAGATAAAGTTGGAGTAGTAGTCGGAGTACTAAGCAGAAGAACTGAAGAAGAAGGAGGCTTATAAAGCAGAACCCTTTTTGTTTTTTGCTGTGTGAGTGTGATTTTTGGTATAATCATACATTCGGCAGGGATTTAAAAGAAGGAAATGTTTATAATTAAGGAGTTCTGATTTTTGGTCTATATTAGAAAGTATGAACAGTTTTAGGAGTGGTTAGGTTTTAAGGGCCCTTAAACACTCCCAAAACTGCTCATACTTTGGATGATATTCGGATCTATACTGATATCCAACCAAAAACCATCTTTGTCTTGGAATGCCGGGCATCTACACTTGGACTCTACTGGATACCTGGACACCAGGTACTCACTTCGCTGGTACTTTGCTTTTAGAAGGGGATTATGATAGATTTATCGGTGTAACGCTTCCATGGGTATATGTATGATTCTGTCTACAGATACTCCTTGAAGGACGGCAAGCTCTATATAATATCGTTGATCGATTGTTATGACGAACAGTGAGTGGGTTCAGCTACGGTATTTAGAAGGAGGGATCACTTGTCAATGCTTGTGAATATAATTGACGAACATTTCGCGGCTTCAAGAGCGGATTCTAGTCACTGCTTGTTCGGATTACATGCCAGGAAACTGAATCTCCCATTTCACGACTTCTGTAGATTTTGTCAGAACGAGGAAGAGAAGGAGGCGGTTGAACATGTTCTCCGGCCCTGTTTTTGAACGACCTGACAAACCTGTATGGGATGTTCATCATTCGTGAGACTGAATGGTTTAGTTAAGTAGTGAATATGGTTGAAGGGGGAACTGACTCTCCAGGTATCACAGCGGAATCTATTATGAGGGACCCAAGTGTGTCAATAATTAATGGACAACCTCACCTTTGGGAGTAGAAAATTATCAGGATTATATTCTAGTATTTGAGTACTATTAATCAAATGACTGCACAACAAATTTATCGGATATTTCAATATTCACTATTGTTAAGATTTTTCTGATTAGTACTGATGACATTTGATTGTATATAGAAGAATATCATTAAAATTGTAAATTGATTTAAGAATTTTCAACTTTATTAAGCTGCCTTTAGCTGGGTAATACAGAAGACATTAAATGACATCCCAATGATGCTAACATGGGTCCAGTGATAACCACTCTCTGTAATTCAACGGTACAGGTTGTAGTCGCAGTCCCTACATAACTAGGAAGTTAGAAGAATTCTGTCCTTATAAAAGATAAGGTTTCAGTTCCAGAACCAGCCACTATTTCTAATAAATTTGTTAATATTATCCCATCCTATGACCGATAGATCACAAAAGCTGTTCCTCGATGACCCTAGAACCTGATAGGTCAAATTGTATGTGAACAAAAATAGCTGCTCTTTAATTACTCAACTTTTCAAGGAGAATGGCCATCCTGATAACAGGAGCCCAAAGAACGACTGCAACAAATTCGATCTTTACATTATTAAACTGGATCCCTGTGGATCTAATGGCCAGAAAAATAACATTCACTACGGCCTTCAGGCTACATGCGATTGGTGCTTGGAAACATGTCTTTCCTATCGAGGAACTTAGGTTTCTCAATGCCATACAACCCATACAACATGGAATCAATGGATAGATCTTCACATACTACATCGAGTCTCTCAGTCTATACTGACGGTTCTAGGAAGGGATATCGATTTGGTGGAGGTGTCTACATTCAGGAATACGGAATTAGGTTATCATTCAGAATTACAAATAAATGTAGTATTATTCATGCCGAAATATCGGCTATTAAAAGAGCGGCTAAGTAGCTGAGTTATAACAAGATATGTATGAGGCAGAGATATTCGTATATATACTGATAGTCAAGCCGCAATAAAATCTCTGAAAGGTGTGTACACAACATCGAACATAGTTCAGGAATGCCGAGCATTCCTTAATCCTCATGTGGGTACGTGGATACAGATATACTTTGGGTAACTGTGTTGCTAATGATCTGTCGAAAAAAGGCGCCATGATGCCTGACGGAGACATAGACTTCCTACGCGGGATTCCGTTATCTAATTGCAAGCAGCAAATTAGTCATTTTTGCCATGAGCTCGCTCAGACAAGATGAGTATGTGAATCCACCTGTACGATTACAACAATGATATGGCCGAGGGCGGACAACATATCTTCTTGGCCTGACACACTGACAATTAGGCAATTTAGTGGCGGTGTTAACCGGACACTGCACATTTGTAGAAGTTGTCAAAATGATGATACCATATTTTATCTTCTTTGTCATTGGCCGGCATCAGGAGATCTCTGCATCAGGTTTCTGGGACATGGTTCCTTAAATAGTCATTCTGAGCTATCAGACATGAAGTTAGAATGCATAAATGCCTTTATTAGGTATATCAATTGGCTAGCCAGACACGGGAATCTCCACAGAGTGGCCCAATACTATTCTCTCCACTTCTCCTCTTCTGACCACCTTCCTTTTTATTTCTTCTACTCCCTATAAAAGTTGTCAAAATGAAGAGATCATTTTTTATCTTCTTTGTCATTGCCCGGCATCAGGAGATCTAAGCATCCGGTTTCTGGGACATGGTTCCTTAAATAGTCTTTCTGAGCTATCAGATATGAAGTTAGAATGCATCAATGCCTTTATTAGGTATATCAATTGGTTAACTAGACACGGGAATCTCCACAGAGTGACCGAGTATCCGTCAAAAGACTGGACTGAATACTATGTTCCTCACTTCTTCTCTTCAGACCACCTTCCTCTTTATATATTATACTCCTTATTCTATTTGACTTTCCCCTTGTTTTTTCTCTCTATCTTTCCCTTTTCTATTTTCAGGTAACACAAAGGATCCTATTGTTTGGACCCAAGTAAGCTGCTCTCTTTCCTGTCTGTACCATTCGGCTGGCTGTTAACCTAACCTATTACTCAATGGTAAAGAACTACTATTGAATCTAAAACTTGAAAATTGTATTTAAAAAGCTACGATTGAAGCTAAAAATTGGAGTATTTAAAGACCTACGTTTGATGAATTGGAGCTATTAAAGATCCACGATTGAAGCTAAGATTATTAAAGACTTTAAGCTTGAAGCTAAAATTGGAGTATTTTAAAACCCTACGTTTGATGAATTGGAGCTACTAAAGACCCACGATTGAAGCAAAGATTATTAAAGACTTGAAGCTTGAAGCTAAAATTGGAGTATTTAAAGACCGACGTTTGATGAATTTGAGCTATTAAAGACCCACAATTGAAGCTAAGATTATTAAAGACTTGAAGCTTGAAGACCCACGATTGAAGCAAAGATTATTAAAGACTTGAAGCTTGAAGCCAAAATTGGAGTATTTAAAGACCTACGTTTGATGAATTGGAGCTATTAAAGAACCACGATTGAAGCAAAGATTATTAAAGACTTTAAGCTTGAAGCCAAAATTGGAGTATTTAAAGACCTTCGTTTGATGTATTGGAGCTATTAAAGACCCACGATTGAATCAAAGATTTTTAAAGACCTAAGATTGGAGCTGAAATTGAAGTATTTAGAGACCTACGTTTGATGAATTGGAGCCATTAAAGACTCACGATTGAAGCTAAGATTATTAAAGAATTGAAGCTTGAAGCTAAAATTGGAGTATTTAAAGACCTACGTTTGATGTATTGGAGCTATTAAAGACCCACGATTGAAGCAAAGATTATTAAAGAATTGAAGCTTGAAGCTAAAATTGGAGTATTTAAAGACCTACGTTTGAAAAACTGAAGCTGTTAAATACTCACGATTGAAGCTAAGATTATTAAAGGTCTGAGCTTGAAGCTAAAATTGGAGTATTTAAAGACCTACGTTTGATGAATTAGAGCTATTAAAGACCCACGATTGAAGCTAAGATTATTAAAGACTTGAAGATTGAAGCTAAAATTGGAGTATTTAAAGACCGACGTTTGATGAATTGGAGATATTAAAGACCCACTTGTGCTTGAAGCTAAAATTGGAGTTATTAAAGACCTATGTTTGAATCTTAAATTGTACTATTTTAAGACCTAAGATTGAAGTTGAAATTGGATTATTTAAAGACAAACGATTGAAGCTAAAATTTAGGTTATGTGACCTTTTGTGATCTTTCCTATGAGCGAAAGATCACAAAAGCTGTTAATCGATGTCCCGATAACCTGATATATCGATCTTAAAGTGTAGGGTGTTGAAGGTGGTGATCGTTACGTCTTCTTCTTCATTTCGATAGATTCTCAAGATGTTAAATGACATCCCAAGGCTGCTAAACACCACCCAAGGTAATTCAACTGTAATTACCCTGGGTGGTCATTATAATTGTATCCTGATGGCTATAGAATTTCTAAGGTATTTCAATATTATTTTTTGGGAAATTTGGTGGATTTCCTACTGCAATTTATATCTATCTGATCAGAACTGTGGAATATATTTTAATGAATTGATTGCTTGAAGAATTCCCTCCTTTATAGAGCTGTTTTTAGTGAAACTTTTCACCAAAGTCGTACATTTTGCTGGAATGTTTGTATAAAACGCAAGTGTGCCATCATGAGTTTAAGATAAAAATTGAAATTAATTCTTTTCACTTAAGAACACGATTGGAGATCATTAAATTGTGTCGTTGTTTTTTCAAAAAAAAATAATATTATAAAAAAAACCAACAGCTAAAACAAAAGAAAAAATATTTCCCTTATTGTTAAACATATTATGAATATTTTTCAAATATAAGCAAATATTTTTGTTTTAAACAAATTTTTAACACATCACACAAATCTTAGATTTCAAAATTGTATTGTACATTTTTAGAAAAAAAAAAAAAAAAAAACTGAGACATATTTTTTCTATAAAAAAAAACAAACAAAACAAACTTATAAACATACATGTTATGGTTATAGTCATTGTCTAAACCCCATACAAAAACCGCAAGATCAGCAAGCGTATCAAACGTTACACAAAATTTCTGAAACAAAAATAATAAAAAAACAACGTAACTGCATTTAATTTTTCTTTTTTTTTTTTTTGCAAACATATAAAGAAATCTATATAAATTTATCTTTTATTTTAAATAGAGAGAAAAAAAAAAAAAACAAAAAACCTGACGTAAATGACACCTTTAGTGTAGTTGCTTACAAACAGAAAAAAGTACTAAAAAAATAGTAATAAAATAATGAAAAAAATTTAAAACACTTTTTATAAAATAGACAAACATACATATAAGATTTATCAGAAAGAAAAAAAAAATAGAAAACATGCAAACAAATATATTGTTATGTTAGAGTATTTTACTGAATGACATTTTTATAGCTTCATTTTACATTTGAATTTAATATAAAGTACGTGTTTTAGTGTAAATACAATAATAACAAAATAAAAAAATGCAAGGTAATTTAAAAAATAGTCTTAATTTTAAGAAATTTTTAACAAGAATCTAAATAATAACCTTCAAATGAAACAATTTGAATTCCTAGAAATATGCTGCTAGCAGCGGCTTAACGCAGTTAGATAGTTGCAATGACTTTGATGTGTCTTAAAGGCAGGGTTACTTTTTGGAAGATTCAAACTTTTGCTCATTGTTTACATAACTGGCAAGATTTTTTCCAAATAACTTTCGTATTATTCCAAGGTATTTAATGTTTTATAAATTAGAAGAATATATCACTAGAACGTTTTTTCTCTTGTTTAAGTTAAAAGGTTCTTGGATCTTCAGAATTCACTATTTCTAATGAATTTGATAATATTGTTAGATCCTGTGACCAATAGTTCATAAGAGATTTGATGTTTAAGTTCATAGTAGCGATGAAGGTGATGCAAAATCATTACGTCCTCTTATTCATTACGATAGATTATACAGAAGACGTTAAATAACAACCTAAGGTTTCTAGCATGTATCCAGTGATACCCCTATTACTCAACAGTTAAGGTTATAGTCGAAGGTCCCTTCAGAACAAGTTTCCTAATAAATTTGTTAATACTGTCCCATATTATGACCAATAGTTGAGAAGTACTGTTTATCGACGTTCTGAAAGTAATGCTCAGTACGTGTTAGTGACGGTGGAGACGAGAACTTATTACGTCATCTTCTTCACTTCAGAACAGGGTCAATGACATTTCAATGTTGTTAGTAGGCGTCAAATTATAACAGTCCACATATATAAGGGGCTGTAGAAGTGGATTTGTTTGCCTAAATAACCTGAGCGAACTCGTACAGATCATTAATAACATTGTAAGGACATTGATATTCTCATCAAATGCACGGTACCCATTGCTCGGATCCAGGGAGGTGAAAAAAGGATATTATCATTTTTATACCCTTCACCTTCGTGAGAAGGGTATATATAAGTCTGTCACTCCGTTTGTAATTTCCACAATATAATTTTCCGACCCTATAAAGTATATGTATTCTGGATCCTTATAGATACCGGAGTCGATTTAGCCATGTCCGTCTGTCTGTCTGTTGAAATCAATTTTCTGAAGACCCCACTTATCTTCGGGATCCAAATCTTCAATAATTCTGTCAGACATGCTTTCGAGAAGTTTCCTATTTAAAATCAGCAAAATCCGTCCATAAATAACGGCGATATGAGCAAAAATCCGAGACAACCTCTATTTAGGTCTATTTTTGATCTATATCTCGATTACTAAGTCATAAATATACAAAATATGGATATCTAAAGATAGATATTTCAAAGTCCATTGCAACGATTTATATAAGGCTATAGTAATTTGGACCTACAATGGGTCAAAATCGGGAAAAATATATTTTAACCCGAATTTATTTTTCAGTAAAAAAAATTTTTTTGTGTAAAATTTTTTTCACTAGTAAATTAAAAAAAAATAAATTTTTAAATTAAAAAATTTTTTTAAAAAAAAATTGGAAAAAAATTTTAAAAAACAAATTTCGAAAAAAAAAAAAAATTTTAAAGTATAATTTGATGAAGGTTATATAAGATTCGGCACAGCCGAATATAGCTCTATTACTTGTTTCTTATGCTGTATGTCTGATAAACAAAACTGCATACAAATTTTGTTTTACAAAACTAAACTTGGCAAACATTGGATTACTAATGTGCTGTTTTTCTATAGCGAACGAGTACTTTGAGTGGAAATTTAACATGTGTTTTGTTATTGTCACAAAAACAAAATACATGTAAAATTTCCACTCAAAGCACTCTTTCGCTATAGAAAAACAGCACATAAGTCATTAATATTAATTAATTTGGACCTACAATGGGTCAAAATCGGGAAACATATTTTTAAACCCAATTTTTTTTTTAACAAAAAAATTGTTTTTGTCATACATTTTTTTCACTAGTAAATTTAAAAAAAAAATTTAAAAATAAAAAAAAAGTTTGAAAAAAAAATTTTTTGAAAAAAAAAATTTAAAAAAAAAATTTTTTTTTAAATTTTTTTTTAAAAAAATGTTTCTTTTAATTTTGAATAAAAAAATTTATTTTGCTTACCTATAAATATTTTAAAGTATAATTTGATGAAGAGCATATAATATTCGGCACAACCGAATATAGCTCTCTTACTTGTTTGAAATGATAATATACAATTGCTTATAGTGAAATGACGAAGAGTTACTGCCAGTTTTTCGATGTCGAAAGATCTTAGTCGGCAATGTTTAATGCTGTTTCAATTAAAAATTCTATAAAACTCTTTTTCATATGATAAACTCAAAAATCGAGAAAAGGAGCTCGATCTGTGATCACTCATATTTCTGGCCAAAAATCGATTTTTTGTATGAAAAAACTCAAAAATCTAAAATCCTTATTGAATTTGTAAACAAGAGAAAAGGAGCTCGATCAGAAATCACTCATATTTCTGACCAAAAATCGATTATTCATATAAAAAACTTCAAAAATCTAAATTCCTCAATAACTTTGTAAATAATCGTTTAATAGAGAAAAGGAGCTCGATTTGTGATCACTCATATTTCTGACCAAAAATCATCTTTTTTATATGAAAAAACTCAAAAACCTAAAATCCTTAATAACTTTTTAAATAAGCGTTTAATCGAGAAAAGAAGCTCGGTCTGTTATCACACATATTTTTGACAAAAAATCAATTTATGATATAAAAAAACTGAAAAATCTCAAATCCTTAATAACTTTGTAAATAAACGTCTTATAGAGAAAAGGAGCTCGATCTGTGATCACTCATATTTCCGACAAAATCCGATTTTTCATATGAAAAAACTCAAAAAACTAAAATCCTTAATAACTTTGTAAATAAGCGTTTAATCGACAAAAGGATCGCTGTCTGTTATCACTCGTATTTCGGATAAAAAAAATCGATTTCTTATATAAAAAAGCTCAAAAATCTAAAATCCTTAATAACTTTGTAAATAAGTGTTTAATCGAGAAAAGGAGCTCGATCTATGATCACTCATATTTGTGACCAAAAAACGATTTTTCCTATGAAAAAACTCAAAAAACTAAAATCCTTAATAACTTTGTAAATAAGCGTTTAATCGAGAAAAGCAGCTCGATCTGTGATCACTTATATTTCTGACCAAAATTGATTTCTCATATGAAAACTCAATTAACTAGAATCCTTAATAACTTAATGTATATAAACGTTTAATAGAGATAAGGAGCTTGATCTGTCGATCTATTAGACAAACTAATATCAAATATAGTCGCTATAGCTGTGACTCTTCTCCAAAACAGTGACATGTAGTCCAATCCATCTTTCTAGAATCAAACTTCCATTCAACTTAAGACAAATATAGTCAATATTATGTCCCCTCTAATACTGTGAGATATTGTATGAAAATTCATTCTTACCACCCACATACAATGTAACTTTACGATTTATTCGATCATTTAAACTTTATGTTAATGTCAAGTAATTTTCATTGTTCAGCAACATGAACATGTCACTTGGATTTCAACCAATTGGCAACCAACAACATACTCGTAAAAACAAACGAGCAAGCGACCGAATACATTGACATGAAATCAAAAAAAAAAAAAAAAAAATTATAAGTAAACAAAAAGTATGAAATAAAAAAAGTATTAAAACAAAAAAAGTCTAAGTACTTAAGGAGGCTGACTGGTGCTTGACTGGTGGCATAAGTAGCTTAAACAATCATGGTGGTCGCACCAGTACCACAACCACCAGAGCCAGCCATCCATCCATCCAGCCAGCTCTGTTGTGTATTATAACTTTGTCTAATGATTCGGAAATCCGTCAGCAGCAACAATAGCACAGCACAGTATTTATTGAAAATTAAAAAAAATACGGTCATTAAACAAAAAAGTATAAAACTTTATAAACATTAAGAGCCGCATTTTAATGTCCACCAAAGGGTTTGAAAGGGAAATTGAGCATAAAATTTGAATAGACTTTGTCGTTAAATTTATTTATTTTTTAATTGGGAGTTAATAAAAAAGATTTCATTTGAAAATAATTGCGGCGAGTTAATTCAGTACATGATTTCAATTAATTTTAAATAAAATTAAATTTTTTAGTTTTAAATAAAACAAGTAAGAGAGCTATATTCGGCTGTGCCGAATCTTATATACCCTTCACCAAATTATACTTTAAAATAAAAATTGTAAATATTTTCAGGTAAACAAAATTAATTTTTTTTTTTTCAAAATTTAAACAATTTTTTTTTCAAAACTGTTGTTCAAAATTTAAAAAAAAATTTTTTTTTTCAAAATTGTTTTAATTTTTTTTTTCGAAATTATTTTGATTTAATTTTTTTTTAATTTTTTTTTTTTTTAATTTAAAGAAAAAACGGATATACTACTCATGGTGAAGGGTATAAAAAGGAGCCTAATTTTGCATTTAATCCAAATATTTCTGATATTGTCGACAATTAATTAAACTGGAATCGATCCTCCACACAATCTACAGAAGAATTTATGTCAACCAAAAGTCTCACTAGTCTAGATGATGAATCAAACATTTAGCAAAACATCGTCATTTATTGTCTAACTAAAATTTAATGAGCATAAAAGACAGTCAAACTAGTGCCAAACTAAAGCTTAATTTATATCAAACTACCTTCGAACATGTGTCAAACTAGAAGAAAATTATATTAGTATAAAACAAGAGTAAAACTACTGTCAAGCATAAGTTAAAATAGAATAGAATAACCAGTCGAACTTATGTCAACATGTGCCCTTTCACAATCGAACAAATGCCAAAACAAAACCATTGTCGATTATTATTTGAACTAGAATCAAACTACCAATCAAACTACATTCGAACTTATGTCAGCACAAAGCTCGACTAGTCTGAATCAATCATATATTAAAGTTGTGTCATTTGGTGTCAAACTAAGTCTCAAATGACAGTCAAACTAGTGTCAAACTAAAGTTGAATTTATATCAAACTACCTTCGAACTTGTGTCAAACTAGACAAAAATTATATTAGTATAAAACTAGAGTAAAACTAGCAAAAGTTAACATAGAATTGAATAACCAGTCGAACTTATATCAACATGTGCCCTTTCACAGTGGAACAAATGCCAAAACAAAATCATTGTCGAACATTATTTGAACTAGAATCGAACTACCAGTCAAACTACATTCGAACTTATGTCTACCTAAAGATCGACTAGTCTGAATCAAACATATATTCAAATTATGTCATTTGGTGTCAAACTAAATCTCAAATGACAGTCAAACTAGTGTCAAACTAAAGTTGAATTTATATCAAACTACCTTCGAACATGTGTCAAACTAGACCAAAAAATTAATAAACAACTAGAGTCAAACTAGTGCTTCGAACCAGAGTAGCAGCACAAGTGGCAAACTAAAGTTATATTAGTCCAAAACATAATTTAAAATATTGTCAAACCTATGAATAATACCAGGCAAACTACATTCGATCTAATGTCAACCCAAAAACAACCCTGCGTTTGACAAAAATCAAACTCACTGCAAGTTGTAACAGCGCATTATATTTGGATTTGAAGCTAACAAACAGCAATATAGTCAGCTTAGATTTGCATGCGAATGAAAAAGGCTCAAAGCTCGATCCCTCATATCATAACAAAACTGCTGCTAAGAAGGACTAGTTGCGAACAAGGGACCGATTTCGGCAGAGGTACGACTCCATTATCCTCCAGCAATGTAAAATTTACCACTGATATTTTCTAGTAATAGAAAATATAAAACTAAATAAACGAAACGGTTGAAACAGATAAATGTTTTTATACAAAAAAAAAAAAAAAATATCATTATGTATAACAAACAAATTTGAGTGGGTGTGTCAAATTTCTTCTTACCGGAAATTTTTTAACTTAAAATAAAACTGTAAACAAATACCTGTCTTTAAACGATTTCAAATACATTGTTTTAAATACTTTTACATTTTTATATATTAAGTAAAATAATAAAAAAAGCTTCCTTTTATTCCAAGAAAATGTTATAAAAATCGATATTTTTGTTTAAGTTTAAACAAAAAAAAACCAACATTTGATATATAAAAATTTGATATTCTTATGCTGTGCAATACTATACTTGTGACTAACTAAAGGTCAGTTTTACTATTTCTTATCTTAGATTAGAATTTTATGAATGAATTTTTTTAGTTTTACTAAAACCTAATGCGTATTAAGCTAATAGAAAGAAGTATTCAGTTACCATTTTACCATATGTATGAATATTATTTGTGTTTGAAATTAAGTTAGGAAAACTTTCAATGAAAAATGTCTCCTACAAGTACAAAACTGTAGAAGATCATAATAAAGTAGAGCCAATGTGATATTAGTCGAACTAATTCTGTCAAACATGTGATAAATAAATGAAAAAGGTGCCAAACTAAAGTAAACCATTATAAGTTAAATAAAACATGAGTCAAATTAATCTACAACAATAGTAAAACTATCACAGAGGAAGGAGGATGCATCAAAATAGAGTCAAACTAATTTAGATAGAGGATGGAAGCAAGTGTCGAACATGAGTCAAACAAGTAACGAACCCAAGCAAACTGATGAAAGAAAACATAGTGTCAAATTAATGCCAATGTTTTAGTTCAGTCCTAATTCAGTTCTAGTTCAGTTCTAGTTCAGTTCTAGTTCAGTTCTAGTTCAGTTCTAGTTCAGTTCTAGTTCAGTTCTAGTTCAGTTCTAGTTCAGTTCTAGTTCAGTTCTAGTTCAGTTCTAGTTCAGTTCTAGTTCAGTTCTAGTTCAGTTCTAGTTCAGTTCTAGTTTAGTTCTAGTTCAGTTCTAGTTCAGTTCTAGTTCAGTTCTAGTTCAGTTCTAGTTCAGTTCTAGTTCAGTTCTAGTTCAGTTCTAGTTCAGTTCTAGTTCAGTTCTAGTTCAGTTCCAGTTCAGTTCTAGTTCAGTTCTAGTTCAGTTCTAGTTCAGTTCTAGTTCAGTTCTAGTTCAGTTCTAGTTCAGTTCTAGTTCAGTTCTAGTTCAGTTCTAGTTCAGTTCTAGTTCAGTTCTAGTTCAGTTCTAGTTCAGTTCTAGTTCAGTTTTAGTTCAGTTCTAGTTCAGATCTATTTCAGTTCTAGTTCAGTTCTAGTTTAGTTCTAGTTCAGTTCTAGTTCAGGTTCTAGTTCAGGTTCTAGTTCAGGTTCTAGTTATAGTTCAGGTTCTAGTTCAGGTTATAGTTCAGGTTCTAGTTCAGGTTCTAGTTCAGGTTCTAGTTCAGGTTCTAGTTAAGGTTCTAGTTCAGGTTCTAGTACAGGTTCTAGTTCAGGTTCTAGTTCAAGTTCTAGTTTAGTTCTAGTTCAGGTTCTAGTTCAGTTCTAGTTCAGGTTCTAGTTAAGGTTCTAGTTCAGGTTCTAGTTAAGGTTCTAGTTCAGGTTCTAGTTCAGTTCTAGGTTAGTTCTAGTTCAGTTCTAGTTCAGGTTCTAGTTCAGGTTCTAGTTCAGGTTCTAGTTAAGGTTCTAGTTCAGGTTCTAGTACAGGTTCTAGTTCAGGTTCTAGTTCAGTTCTAGGTTAGTTCTAGTTCAGTTCTAGTTCAGGTTCTAGTTCAGGTTCTAGTTCAGGTTCTAGTTAAGGTTCTAGTTCAGTTCTAGGTTAGTTCTAGTTCAGTTCTAGTTCAGGTTCTAGTTCAGGTTCTAGTACAGGTTCTAGTTCAGGTTCTAGTTCAAGTTCTAGTTTAGTTCTAGTTCAGGTTCTAGTTCAGTTCTAGTTCAGGTTCTAGTTCAGGTTCTAGTTCAGGTTCTAGTTCAGGTTCTAGTTCAGGTTCTAGTACAGGTTCTAGTTCTAGTTCAGGTTCTAGTTCAAGTTCTAGTTTAGTTCTAGTTCAGGTTCTAGTTCAGGTTCTAGTTCAGGTTCTAGTTCAGGTTCTAGTTATAGTTCAGGTTATAGTTCAGGTTCTAGTTCAGGTTATAGTTCAGGTTCTAGTTCAGGTTCTAGTTCAGGTTCTAGTTCAGGTTCTAGTTAAGGTTCTAGTTCAGGTTCTAGTACAGGTTCTAGTTCAGGTTCTAGTTCAAGTTCTAGTTTAGTTCTAGTTCAGGTTCTAGTTCAGTTCTAGTTCAGGTTCTAGTTAAGGTTCTAGTTCAGGTTCTAGTACAGGTTCTAGTTCAGGTTCTAGTTCAGTTCTAGGTTAGTTCTAGTTCAGTTCTAGTTCAGGTTCTAGTTCAGGTTCTAGTTCAGGTTCTAGTTAAGGTTCTAGTTCAGGTTCTAGTACAGGTTCTAGTTCAGGTTCTAGTTCAAGTTCTAGTTTAGTTCTAGTTCAGGTTCTAGTTCAGTTCTAGTTCAGGTTCTAGTTCAGGTTCTAGTTCAGGTTCTAGTTCAGGTTCTAGTACAGGTTCTAGTTCTAGTTCAGGTTCTAGTTCAAGTTCTAGTTTAGTTCTAGTTCAGGTTCTAGTTCAGTTCTAGTTCAGGTTCTAGTTCAGGTTCTAGTTCAGGTTCTAGTTAAGGTTCTAGTTCAGGTTCTAGTACAGGTTCTAGTTCAGTTTTAGTTCAGATTCTAGTTCAGGTTCTAGTTCAGGTTCTAGTTCAGGTTCTAGTTCAGGTTCTAGTTCAGATTCTAGTTCAGGTTCTAGTTCAGTTTTAGTTCAGATTCTAGTTCAGGTTCTAGTTCAGGTTCTAGTTCTAGTTCAGGTTCTAATTCAGGTTCTAGTTCAGGTTCTAGTTCTAGTTCAGGTTCTAGTTCAGGTTCTAGTTCTAGTTCAGGTTCTAGTTCAGGTTCTAGTTCAGGTTCTAGTTCAGGTTCTAGTTCAGGTTCTAGTTCAGGTTCTAGTTCAGATTCTAGTTCAGGTTCTAGTTCAAGTTCTAGTTCAGGTTCTAGTTCAGGTTCTAGTTCAGGTTCTAGTTCAGGTTCTAGTTCAGTTCTAGTTCAGTTTTAGTTCAGATTCTAGTTCAGGTTCTAGTTCAGGTTCTAGTTCAGTTCTAGTTCAGTTTTAGTTCAGATTCTAGTTCAGGTTCTAGTTCTAGTTCAGGTTCTAGTTCAGGTTCTAGTTCAGATTCTAGTTCAGGTTCTAGTTCAGTTTTAGTTCAGATTCTAGTTCAGGTTCTAGTTCAGGTTCTAGTTCAGGTTCTAGTTCAGTTCTAGTTCAGTTTTAGTTCAGGTTCTAGTTCAGGTTCTAGTTCAGGTTCGAGTTCAGGTTCTAGTTCAGGTTCTAGTTCAGGTTCTAGTTCAGGTTCTAGTTCAGGTTCTAGTTCAGGTTCTAGTTCAGGTTCTAGTTCAGGTTCTAGTTTAAGTTCTAGTTCAGGTTCTAGTTCAGGTTCTAGTTCAGGTTCTACTTCAGGTTCTAGTTCTAGTTTAGGTTCTAGTTCAGGTTCTAGTTCAGGTTCTAGTTCAGGTTCTAGTTTAAGTTCTAGTTCAGGTTCTAGTTCAGATTCTAGTTCAGGTTCTAGTTTAAGTTCTAGTTCAGGTTCTAGTTCAGTTTCTAGTTCAGGTTCTAGTTCAGGTTCTAGTTCAGGTTCTAGTTCAGGTTCTAGTTTAAGTTCTAGTTCAGGTTCTAGTTCAGATTCTAGTTCAGGTTCTAGTTTAAGTTCTAGTTCAGGTTCTAGTTCAGGTTCTAGTTCAGGTTCTAGTTCAGGTTCTAGTTCAGGTTCTAGTTCAGGTTCTAGTTCAGGTTCTAGTTCAGGTTCTAGTTCAGGTTCTAGTTTAAGTTCTAGTTCAGGTTCTAGTTCAGGTTCTACTTCAGGTTCTAGTTCAGGTTCTAGTTCAGGTTCTAGTTCAGGTTCTAGTTCAGTTCTAGTTCAGGTTCTAGTTCAGTTCAGGTTCTAGTTCAGTTCTAGTTCAGGTTCAGGTTCTAGTTCAGGTTCTAGTTCAGGTTCTAGTTCAGTTCTAGTTCAGGTTCTAGTTCAGTTCTAGTTCAGGTACTAGTTCAGTTCTAGTTCAGGTTCAGGTTCTAGTTCTAGTTCAGGTTCTAGTTCTAGTTCAGGTTCTAGTTCAGGTTCTACTTCAGGTTCTAGTTCTAGTTCAGGTTCTAGTTCAGGTTCTAGTTCAGGTTCTATTTCAGGTTCTAGTTCAGGTTCTATTTCAGGTTCTAGTTCAGGTTCTAGTTCAGGTTCTAGTTCAGGTTCAAGTTCAGCTCTAGTTCGGTGCTAGTTCAGCTCTTAATTTGAACGACTTTCAAGAAAAATTCACTACTATTTCAAACTGTTCTCATACTCAAGTCGACCTACAAAAGAATTATTCTGCAATCCGGTATGAACTGGAGTCAGATTAGTTAAATGTCATACAAGAGTCCTAGAGGAATTATCAAAAATATTACAAAGATGAGACTAATCTCAAATTAGGATCGATTTGACGTCAAACAAGTACCAAACTCGCATCAAACCATAATATTTTAATGGAATGATGAAGCTGTAAATAAACTTTAATATTTATTACAATATTTCCTTTGGCGTAGTGTAACTTAAAGAACATTAATGCCCCACTCACTTGGCTTTATGAATGAAACTAAATTGAAAACTAAATGCAACCAATATCTCTAACATTTATTATCAAAACTATCAAAACTAATAAAATCAGGTGATTTCAAATCAAAAGACAGGCTATTAAAATCAATTTTTATAACTTTATTAAATAAAAAACTTTTAAAACCAAAAGACATTAACACAAATGCCTGCATTCAAATGGCGCCAAGCTTTAAGATATTAAACAAAATCGAGTTAATATCTTTATATTTAATAAAAAAAATTAATTTAAATATAAATTGCTTATTGAATGGGCGTAAAAAACCAAAAAGAAACAAATTGTAACATAATTTGGAACCCATACTACCTATTGGTATTAAACATGTAAATAATGTAATTTTATTGAAAAAAAAAAAAACACAATAGAAAAAAAACAAAATATGAAATGAATAGAATAGAGTCTAGTCTGGTCAATATTAAACGAAATGATAACATATACCTGATACACGAGTCAAAACAACACAACATGAAAAATTTGACACAAAATATAATTTTACCAAATTATAACAAATGACAACAACAACAATTTCTAAGAACACCTTAGGCCAAAGACATTAACAGCAAAATGACACAAAATTTAATATCAAAATACGTTTTATTCTTGTGTTTTTTTTTTTTTTTGTTTTGGTTAAAAACATCTAAACTTGGATTTTAGCTCCCCACAACTGAACTGAGACATTAATATTGTTCTAAATTGTTTGGAAATATGTATGGTTGCATATGTGTGTGCTTTTGGTCTAGTGTCTAATTTTAACAAAAAATCAATTCATTATACATGTACTTCGCTTAAGAATTTAATACTTTGTTGGAGTTTATTTGAATATATTTTTTTTTGTTTTCTTGTTTAAATTTCCTTCGCCAGTAGAGTGATGGACAATAAAATAATTTACTCTTAATTTGGTTTTTAATTTCAATAATTTGGTTTTTTTTTTAACACTTATTTATTACTTTGTGTTTCAAAGTTGAGTTCAAAAGTTTGTTAATTTGATTCAAATACAGGGTGTTCTACAGGAAGTAAAAATAGAACTGATCCAGAACTAAAACAAGAACTGAACTAGAACTGAACTAGAACCTGAACTAGAACCTGAACTAGAACTTGAACTAGAATCTGAGCTAGAACCTGAACTAGAACCTGAAATAGAACCTGAGCTAGAACCTGAACTAGAACCTGAACTAGAACCTGAACTAGAACCTGAACTAGAACCTGAACTAGAACTGAACTAGAACCTGAACTAGAACCTGAACTAGAACCTGAACTAGAACTGAACTAGAACCTGAACTAGAACCTGATCTAGAACTGAACTAGAACTGAACTAGAACTGAACTAGAACTGAACTAGAACTGAACTAGAACTGAACTAGAACTGAACTAGAACTGAACTAGAACTGAACTAGAACTGAACTAGAACTGAACTAGAACTGAACTAGAACTGAACTAGAACTGAACTAGAACTGAACTAGAACTGAACTAGAACTGAACTAGAACTGAACTAGAACTGAACTAGAACTGAACTAGAACTGAACTAGAACTGAACTAGAACTGAACTAGAACTGAACTAGAACTGAACTAGAACTGAACTAGAACTGAACTAGAACTGAACTAGAACTGAACTAGAACTGAACTAGAACTGAACTAGAACTGAACTAGAACTGAACTAGAACTGAACTAGAACTGAACTAGAACTGAACTAGAACTGAACTAGAACTGAACTAGAACTGAACTAGAACTGAACTAGAACTGAACTAGAACTGAACTAGAACTGAACTAGAACTGAACTAGAACTGAACTAGAACTGAACTAGAACTGAACTAGAACTGAACTAGAACTGAACTAGAACTGAACTAGAACTGAACTAGAACTGAACTAGAACTGAACTAGAACTGAACTAGAACTGAACTAGAACTGAACTAGAACTGAACTAGAACTGAACTAGAACTGAACTAGAACTGAACTAGAACTAGAACTGAACTAGAACTGAACTAGAACTGAACTAGAACTGAACTAGAACTGAACTAGAACTGAACTAGAACTGAACTAGAACTGAACTAGAACTAAACTGAACTAAACTGAACTAGAACTGAACTAGAACTGAACTAGAACTGAACTAGAACTGAACTAGAACTGAACTAGAACTGAACTAGAACTGAACTAGAACTGAACTAGAACTAGAACTGAACTAGAACTGAACTAGAACTGAACTAGAACTGAACTAGAACTGAACTAGAACTGAACTAGAACTGAACTAGAACTGAACTAGAACCTGAACTAGAACCTGGACTAGAACCTGAACTAGAACCTGAACTAGAACTGAACTGAACTAGAATTTAACTATAACTGAACTGGAACTAGAACTGAACTAGAACCTGAACTGGAACCTGAACTAGAACCTGAACTAGAACCTGAACTAGAACCTGAACTTGAACTAGAACCTGAACTGGAACTGAACTAGAACTGAACTAGAACTGAACTAGAACTGAACTAGAACTGAACTAGAACTGAACTAGAACTGAACTAGAACTGAACTAGAACTGAACTAGAACTGAACTAGAACTGAACTAGAACTGAACTAGAACTGAACTAGAACTGAACTAGAACTGAACTAGAACTGAACTAGAACTGAACTAGAACTGAACTAGAACTGAACTAGAACTGAACTAGAACTGAACTAGAACTGAACTAGAACTGAACTAGAACTGAACTAGAACTGAACTAGAACTGAACTAGAACCTCAACTAGGACCTGAACTAGAACCTGAACTAGAACCTGAACTAGAACCTGAACTAGAACTTGAACTAGAACCTGAACTAGAACCTGAACTAGAACCTGAACTGGAAACTGAACTAGAACCTGAACTGGAACCTGAACTAGAACCTGAACTAGAACCTGAACTAGAACTGAACTAGAACCTGAACTAGAACTGAACTAGAACTGAACTAGAACTGAACTAGAACTGAACTAGAACTGAACTAGAACTGAACTAGAACCTGAACTAGAACCTGAACTAGAACCTGAACTAGAACCTGAACTGGAAACTGAACTAGAACCTGAACTGGAACCTGAACTAGAACCTGAACTAGAACCTGAACTAGAACTGAACTAGAACCTGAACTAGAACTGAACTAGAACTGAACTAGAACTGAACTAGAACCTGAACTAGAACCTGAACTAGAACCTGAACTAGAGCCTGAACTAGAACCTGAACTAGAACCTGAAATAGAACCTGAACTAGAACCTGAACTAGAACTGAACTAGAACTGAACTAGAACTGAACTAGAACCTGAACTAGAACTGAACTAGAACTGAACTAGAACTGAACTAGAACTGAACTAGAACCTGAACTAGAACCTGAACTAGAACCTGAACTAGAACCTGAACTGGAAACTGAACAAGAACCTGAACTGGAACCTGAACTAGAACCTGAACTAGAACCTGAACTAGAACTGAACTAGAACCTGAACTAGAACTGAACTAGAACTGAACTAGAACCTGAACTAGAACCTGAACTAGAACCTGAACTAGAACCTGAACTAGAACTGAACTAGAACTGAACTAGAACTGAACTAGAACTGAACTGGACTTGAACTAGAACTAAAACTACAATTTTAAATCCAACTTGTTAAATTTATTTCCAATCTAATTTGCGTTTAATAAATTCATAGACACCATCATCCTCCTCTGGTTTAACTCAATATCTTCTTTTGATGTTTTGTAGTTTGAGCTCGTTCAACACATGTTTGTACATGTCTGCCGATATGTCGCTAGTTTTTTTTTTTCTTCGTTTTGTTTAATACATTTTGACACTTGACCACCCAAACAAATGTTGGCGTTTATAATAAATTGAATTTGTTTTTGGAGTTACGAGTACAACTTCTTTTTTTCATTTTTTTTTTATTTTTTTTTAGGTTTGATGAAATTTAGTATTGACTTATGGTATTAAATTTGTACAATTGTGTAGTTTTTGAAATTTGGTACTATATTTTATTTAATTCTTTTTTTTGTTGTTGATGTTTAGTAAGTCAATAACCTTTAAAGACTATGTACAGTGGGTATGATGGGAATGAGACAAATATTCAGTTTTTTTTTCTTCGTAAAACTTGGGACAAACTAGAATCGTTTTGTATGTATGTTTTAGAATTGAAGCAAATTGGCTTCAACTCAGTTTTGTAAGAAAGTCCGGGAACGTTTGGGATGATACATTAAATTGTAGTGATTGTATTTTAGGCTTTATTTTATAAATAAACTAGTTCTTTTTTAAAATTATTTAATGACTAATTAGAGCATTAATTAGACTAGTGTTTTATTTTCTAAAGTTCAAACTAAAAATACAAACCAAATACGGCTAAATTTACATCCTAGTTTAACGATTCTAAGAGAAGTCATGGTTTTAATGAATTCCTGAAATTTTGTTGAAAGTTAAAAAACTAAAATTCCTTAGAAATCAAGCTTGTTCCTCCAAGTAACTCGAGTATTTCTTTTTCAATTAATATTCCTGTATTGTTCTCACTAATTTCTATTATAAAGACAGTGTCTCTAGAGACTGCAGCTAAATAAAATGACTCCTAATTGAGTGTTTCTGGAGTGCGCCGAATCACACATTAAATCCTCTGCTACATCCTGGTTAAACCAATGGTATGTGGTTGCTAAGTGTGGGTGGTTTGTATGGCAACAGCCTGTTTGTTTCCCCCTCCTATTCCCACACAACTTGTTTATTTGCTGGGGTTTCTATAACAGCAAGAGCTTGCCAAGGAAATATAACATTTTCAAAATGGCTGTTTAAATATTTACCCTGGATCAACAACAATTTTGTATTTGTTTAAGGGCAGATTTCTATGGTGTTATTTTGCACGCAAAACAAACTGAAACAAACAACAACTGTAATACATTTTAATTTAATTAAATTAGTTATGGTTTGTTGTGGACGCTGTTGCTTTTGTTGAAAGGAAATTTAATTTTAAAAACTTTAAAATTTTTGCCAGAATTTTATGAAAACTATACACAACCCTATTGACGCCACTTTAGTCCAGACTTGTCGCGTCTGTTCTTAAGGCCTGTTGTTATTTTGCATTCTGTTTTTTTTTTTTTTTTTGTTTAAATTATGTCTCTGATTTTAAGTTTGTCTCGTCTTTTGCTTAACTTTGCTGAATTTGCTTGTTCTTCTGCTACGTTTATCTTGTATACTTGATTTAATCCTTAATTTTTGCTTTTTTTCAAAAATTTATCTGTTAATATTGAACAAGTAAAAGAAAGAAACCTTATGTTCAATAAATTTTATACGAAAGAAATTAATACAATTGATTGCACCCACCCTAAAAGTTGTGGTATTATGATGAAAATATTCTTGAATTTTTGTTGGTTGGTTTAAAGACCAGCAGTTTTGAAACTGTCTACAGTCTGTGATTAACTAGGTGAACTTAATTGTTGGCGACATTTGCTTGTTGTGGCGCCCAATCAAGTGTTTAACAAATTTAATGAGCCATGTATCATAGAAAGCCTGGAGAAGGTTTTTTTTGTGGTTGTTTTGTTTGTTGTGCCTTTTTTAGTTTAGGAAGAACACACATTTTATTTACTTTTTTTTGGGTAAAATTTGCTTGAAAACGGAATTCGTAGAAAGGGTTAAGGATTAACCCTTTTTGTTAAATGCAAATTTGGGTCACTTGGGAGACACTAAGAAAAAACTTTTCGAATTGCTTGGAATATTTTTACTCCTTAGGCAACTAAGCACTTATAGATATCTATTTGTTGAAATTACGGGTATAGAAGGTTTAGGTTCTTAGGTTGGATGTTAACCACGATTTAATTGAAGTTTAAGGATCCTAGGAAGGATATTGATAAGAATCTCGATTGGATTGAAACTTTAGGATGTTGGGATTGATATGAATCACGATTGGATTGAAGGCTTACGATCTTAGGAATGGCTGAATTGACAGTCTAAGATCTTAGGATTGATATGAACCACGATTGGATTCAAGGACAAGGGTTGATATGAAATGCGATTGAGTTGATGGTTTAGGTACTTAGGATTAATACAAACCAAGATTGAGTTGAAGGTTTAGGACCTTAGGATTGATATGAACCACGATTGTATTGAAGGTTTAGGATTGATGTGAACCACAACTGCAGTAAATGCTTAGAATGATAAGATTGATATGAACCATGATTGAGTTGAATCATGGTTGATATGAACCATGATTGAATTGAAGGTTTAGGATTAATGTGAACCATGATAGAATTGAAGGCTTAGGACCTCAGGATTGATATGAACCACGATTGTATTGAAGGTTTAGGATTGATGTGAGCCACGGCTGAAGTGAAGGCTTATAATTGATATGAACCATGATTGAATTGAAGGTTTAGGATCTGAGGATTGATATGAACCACGTTTGAATTAAAGGTTTAGGATTGATGTGAACCACGACTGAAATGAAGGATTACGATCTTAGGAGTGATATGAACCACGATTGAATTGAAGGTTTAGGCGCTTAGAATTAATATGAACCACGATTGTATTAAAGGTTTAGGATTGATATCAATCACGATTGAATTGAAAGTTTAGGATCTTAGGATTGATTTGAACCTGGATTTCATTGAATGTTTAGGATTGTAGGATTGATATCGATCACGATTAGATTGAATGTTGAGGAACCTAGGATTGATATGAATCACGATTGGATTCAAGGACAAGGATCTAAGGATTGATATGGATTAATATTAACCACCATTGGATTGGAGGCTTAGAATTGATATGAACCACGATTGTATTGAAGGTTTAGAATTGATGTGAACCACGACTGGAGTGAAGGTTTAGGTTTGATATGAACCACGTTTGAATTGAAGGTTTAGGATTGAAGGTTTAGGATCTTAGAATTGATATGAACCACGATTGGATTGAAGGTTTAGGATCTTAGAATTGATATGAACCACGATTGGATTGAAGGTTTAGGATCTTAGGATTAATATGAACCACGATTGAATTGAAGGTTTAGGATCTTAGGATTAATATGAACCACGATTGCATTGAAGCTTTATAATATTGGGATTGATATGAACCACGATTGCATTGAAGCTTTATAGTATTGGAATTGATATGAACCTCGATTGAGTTGAAGGTTTAGGATCCTAGGATTGGTATGGACCATGATTCAATTGACGGTTTGGGATCTTTGGGTTGATATGAAGGACTAGGATCTTAGGATTGATATGAACCACGATTGAATTAAAGGCTTAGGATCTTAGGACTGACATCAACCACGATTGATTTGACTGTTAAGGATTGATATGTAGTACGATCGAATTGACTGTTTCTGATCTAATACTTAGGATTGATATGAATCACGATTGGATTCAAGGACTAGGATCTAAGGATTGATATGAAATGTGATTGAGTTGAAGGTTTACGAACTTTGGATTGATATAAACCGCGATTGGATTGAATTGAAGGTTTAGGTTCTTGGGATTGATACGAACCGTGATTTAATTAATGTCTTAGGATCTTAGGATTGACATCAACCACGATTGATTTGACTGTTAAGGATATTAGGATTGATATGTACTACTATCGAATTGCTTGTTTCTGTTCTAAGACTTAGGATCTTAAGAATAATATGAACCACGATTGAATTAATGAGTTACGATCTTAGGATTGATATGAACCATGATTTGATTAGAGGCTTAGGATGTTAGGATTGATATGAAGCACAATTGGATCTTAGAATTGTTATAGACCACGATTGAAATGAAGGTTTACAATCTTAGGATTAATATAAACCACGATTGAATTGAAGTTATGAGATCTTAGAATGGTCATAAACAACGTAGTTTGAAGATATAGGATCTTAAGACAACCAATATTGATATAAATCATGATTAAGTTTTAGATTTAGGACGTTAAGACAACCACGATTGATATGAATCATGACTTACTTTTGATTTTACATCTTTAAAGAACCACGATTAATTGTTTTAAAAAGTGGTTTAATTATACTAAAAAGTATAGTTTTAAAGATATGAATGTTCCTAGAATTGTGAAGTAATTAATTTTCAGTGGTAAAACTTGCTAAAAAATCTCTCCACGAAAAAAGGAGCTATATAAAGAAAAAGCCATAAATCCGCATCGAGAAATATACCAGGCCTGAATATTGTTTATATTCCTGACAAAAATAATAAAAATAACGGTAGTTTAAATATGAATATATGTTTAAGGTATTTAAAGGGTTAATTTTGGCTTTTTCGCTGAATATTTGCTTTAAAAAATACTGTGAATTTTTAGCCTTTTCCTACAAAACAGAATTAATATTTTTTCTAACAATTATTCTTCTTTTTTTCAAACCTAAAATACAATATTAAAAAAAAAAAAAATAATTATGTGTTGACTATATAAACTTAAAGCAAATTAACAACAGAAATAAAAAGTACTCACATTCACAACATGACTTCAAACACTATTAAAATAACAATTTTAATAAAAAGCAAAACCCTGGGGGACAAATGTAAGAAAAAAAGAAATGAGCAGCTAAATCCCGCCCCATCAAATAACAAAAGTTTTTGGTGTTTTTTTTTTGCAAACAATAAATAACAAAACAGCACTAAATTCTCTAGGCACAAGAAACATTTTTTTTATACAAACAATTATGGTTAACTCAATAGCAAAAATAATACAATAATAAAAAAAAAAGATATTATATGATGGAAATAAAATAAAAAATAAACTCATAAAAAAACACTCTTGCTCTTTTAATTATAAGAAAAAAAGGGGCTTTGAAAAAAGCACTCAATGTATGGAGAAAAAGCAACAGAAAGAAAAAGATGCCATATCTAATAGAAAAGCAAAGTTTTTGAAATAAAATTTAGATTAAACAAGAAATTGCAAAATTTCGAATTTCTTTTTAGGGTTAAACAGCTGATTTTGTCTTACATTTAGTCAAATGTATAAAAAAGTCAGCAGGAATCTGAATATCATTTTAATAGTCTAATTAGCTCTTAAGTTCGTTAATTCTTGTCTAAAAATCACCAAATCTGGCAACATTACAAAGATGCTACCCTGTGTAGCAGTAATAACACACACACACCCATACACACAATCATTCCATTTATACAGTAAAGAGAGAGAGAGAGTGTAACTCTTTTTTAGCATTTATTTTGGCCAAATTGAAATGAGTAAATATCATCGTTGTAAAAGAGGATTTTGCAAAAACAACAACATAAACAAACAACGAGCAGCCAGCCAGCTGTTTACGAAGCCCACCACCTCTACAACAACAAATATGTATGCATGTTGATGTGCTCGTTTATGAAAATTAACTCGTTTTTTCATATTTTGTCGTATTCTTGTTGTTGTTGTTGTTATTTCATTTACTTATTGTTTATGTTTGTTTTACGTGTTTTAGCATGTTCGGCCGTTATGTGTATGTCTGTGTGTGTATGTATGTGATGTGTGTTTGACAAGCTAAAGCTTGAGCAAATTACACGCGAATTTATGCGAATCAGTTGAAAAGTTACGGTTAATACGCAATCGTTAAAAAAACGTTAAGTTAAATTTCACTAATTAATTTAGCGGAATGTAACACATAAAATAAATAATTTATGATAAAAAGTCTATAGAAAATAATAAAAAGAAATATAATAAATATAACCAGAAAAAAAGGAGTGTTCAAAATTTAAAAAAAAAAACCGACGGCTTTTTTAATTCTCAAATATTTGTTTAGCAAATAACGGCACTGTTTTAGTCTAAACAAAACATCAAAAATATATGTCTGAAATGTCATTTAATTGTCATTAATTAAAAGCTTTTAATAATTACAAGCAAACATAATCTACATAAAAAAGAATTAATATAAATTTATAGCTTTTAAACAAGGCTTGTCTCGTCGTTTTTTATAACAAAAAAATAAAAAAATAAGAAAAATTTTTATTCATTAAACTTAAACATGCAAATTATTGCAGCTATAAATTAAGTATTAATTACAATAAAAGTACCCATAACACAATGTCTAGAAATCTAGCAAATTTCCAACATACATAGAAATTCTGAAACTATATTTTTATAACAAGCAGCCGGCTGTCAGCACAAGTGTCAAATTTACAATATCATTAGTAAATTCTAACAAGTATTAAGAAAAAAAAAACCCAAAATGATTTTATTAAAAATCCAAAATTTTAAACAAATTATAAAGAAATAAAAAAAAAAATATATAAAGGATTTTTTAAGTGTATTTAAATACATCAAAATGTTTCTTTTAACAAAAGAAATTTTCTTTAAAAGTGTTAATTCTTGCATTTGAATTAAAAATAATTTGAATTTTTTGTTTGTTAAGTTTAACTTGCGGCTTAATTTTTGTTCAATTCCTGTTCCATAAACACGGTTAAATATTATACTTCATAAGATACTATGTTGTATAATGTACCGTGTTATCAAAATTATTCAACACTGGATTACTACAAGGTGAGTTTTTTTGTATTGAATTTTATAATAATTTTAGAACAAATATGAAGTATAGTCTTAAAAGGGTTTTGCAGTATTTAAAACTTCCTTACATATTAACACATTTGCAAAACTCAATGGTCCTTTGAATAATTCAAAATCGAATTTAAATTTTATCAACATTGTTTAAAATTAAATTAAGAATATTCATACAGCACTATCGAAGTTTTATTATGAAAAGGATAATGCAGTGGTCGGCATTCGTAAATACCAGGTCAGAAAGCGGACTTGAATGTGAGCAAAACTCTTTAAAATTTACTCAAATTAAAGATTGTGCATCAAAAACACAAACAGAAAACTAATTCTATGCAAGATTACAATACAGTTACTAATGTAACATGTTCCATTCGTGCCGACCACTGATATAAACCTTGATTTCGTATTCGGAATACCAAAGAAACTAGAAACAACAAAGGGAATTTACAATAACTTTTGGCGTTTTTTTCTGGAAATAGTACAGGATTTTCCAACAAAAGGTATTATTTTGGAATTCAAAGAAAAATCGCATTTTTTAAGATAAATGACCGGATGTTTATTTCATAATAAAGAGGAAGGTATGCTGTTAATAATGAAAAACAACATCAGCCAAATGGCCACCACGACCACGCTTACAGGACCATATCCTTTTCATGAAATTTTTCATAACCAAATCGCAAAGTGGCTGCCCTATGTCCTCGATAGCCTCACGAATTCTATCTTTGAGGTCTTGAATCGACGCTGGGCTGTTGGGGTAGACCATATCTTTCACGTGGCCCCAAAGGAAGAAGTCGCAAGGTGTTAAAGCACAAGATCTCGGTGGCCAATTGTGATCACCTCTTCGAGAGATAACACGGTCCGGAAACTTTTCCCGTAAAAGAGCAATGGTTTCGTTGCTTATGTGGCACATAGCCCGTCTTGTTGAAAGTAAACGTTGTCCAGATCAATATCATCCAACTTCGACCATAAGACGTTGTGTGACGAATGCAAAATTCCAAAGAACGACGAGGAATGAACAAACCTGGATTTTCTTCAAGACTTTGGGCTACAGCAGCAATATTCACAGTTGTTCTTGAGCGACATGCACGGGTTTTATTCTTCACATCACTAACTTGTACCAACAGCTCGAATTTTTCCACCAATTTCTGTATTGCGGTCCGACAAGATGCTTTACGACGACCAAAAAATGCTTTAGTTTTGCGAACTGTGTCTGCAAGATTTCCACCATTTTTGTAGTGAATTTTAATAATTTTAATGCGTTGTTGAAGCGTATATCGTTCCATTTTTAGTAATGGCTTAGTTTCTACTTGTCAAATGTCAAAGAATAAAAGCTTCAAAAGTGACAGCTACCGAAATACCGGCTGATTCAAAATAACACTTCTTGTTGGAAAATCCTTTATTATCAATTTGTTAATAGTAATAACAGAATTACAAACTATCAGGAATATTCTTTGTGATCGATGCTTATAAAATGAAGAAATTAATTCCTAACTACTTGAATATGACCCGAAATAGCAGATATATTCAATATTGAGTCACGAAATAATAGCAGCAGTCAAGCCCAGCACACTTAGGTCTGTATTGTAATACCTATGGACGCTGCTTAATCAGAATCCATCCCATAAAATCAACCAGAGCTCGTTATTCAGCTCATAATAAGGTACCATTTAATGTACGCTAGGCCAAACAGTTCAGTTCATCGATACAATAGATCAATCGATCACAATAGATCAACATATAGTAACTCATAATCTTCGCCACATTTCTTACATAGCAGCTTTCTGTAGTGAAAATTTTTTTAAGGGAAATAATTAGACAACAAAATTATACAGAATGTGTTCCAGGACTAAAGTCCTATTAAGACTAAACTCTTGTCTCACCCTAATACAACCCATGAAAAATAAATAAAGATACCCGACACAACTATATTTCAAATCCAAGTACTTCCTCCGGGCTTCTAACTGTTGTTTTATTGATGATACTAAGGGAATAATGAAGTATTTTTTGGATACTTTACAACCCTTTCTCTAGCTGCTTAACAATCACAACTGGTCACACCACGATAATTTTTCAATAAAAACCTTTCCATAATGATTATAGAGATGGTTAATATTTAGTGATATCACTTTTAAAAACTGACAAGAAAACCGATCAGCTGTTTACTCCAAGAGAAATTCCAGAGATCACTATGAAAGCCACATATTCTTGAGCTATGAGTCCATATCGAAAACCAAAAATGATGTTAAATAACATTGATGACTCGTTAATACTTTATGTTGTGATTTCCATATAAAGTGCCTCACTATACTTTTTCTTTTGAACAAATTAGAAGAATACTTAACCCTCTAATGCTTAAGCATGCCTCAAGGCACTCATCGCAAAAACATTGAAAGCTTTTTAAAATAATTGAAGTACGTTTTTAATAATCAGGGTTTTTATAGCTCTTTTCCCGTAATCTAAATATTACAAACGAATTTATAAGAAATCCAAATGAATCAACAATAATTAAGTAGAAACATTTATATTAATTGATCTCTTAAATACTTATAAGCTTTCAAATTATTGTAACAATAAAAATGTATTAAAAAAATAAGAAGTACGTTTTTTTAGCAACTGTTACATGAGTTTTTGAAATGAAAAATCAGTTATATTTGCATTTATTGACATTTTGCGATGAGTGCCTTGAGGCATGCTTAAGCATTAGAGGGTTAAAAGCGAGATTAGTACAGACCGTACTCTTTGCTTGTGATCGTATACTCTTGTCGATATTGAAGAATATTGATGATTTTTTGTTGTGTTCTCTGAATGCTTTCACTTAATCCCTAAATCCTCATTACAAAGGGTGTTTTTTTAAGCCCGATAGGAATGGAAATTGTAAAAAATAACACAAAAAAAATGTTTTTATTTGAAAGATCAATTTCGGACATAAGGCTACCACGGCTGTTCTTGACGAACCACATTCTGTACAACCAATTTTGGACCATTTTTTCGAGCATTGCTGGCGGTATGTCACGAATAACACGAACAATATTGGCCTCCAAGGCGTCAATTGTTGCTGGCTTATCAGCATAAACAAATGACTTCACGTGGCCCCACAGGCAATAATCGAGAGATATCAAATCGCACGAACTTTGAGGCCAATTGCTAGGTCCTTTCCTCGAAATCAAGTTATAGCCAAATGTATATATCAATAAATTGATGGTTGAGGTCGCCGTATGTCATGTAGCGCCATCCTGTTGAAACCACATATCCCCCGGATCAATGTCATCCATATTTTGAAACAAAAAATCAGTCCGACGATGCCACCAGGCTATAAACCTTACCAAGCGTGGCATATTTCTGGATGTTATGAAGTCTGTTGTGATTTAGTCTTACTCCATATGCTCTAATTTTGTTTATTAAGAAACCTGATAAGCCAAAAATTAGCCTCATCGCTGAACAGAATTTTGCGATAAATCAAACGTCGATGACTGATGTTCAAAGTAAATTTGAATAATCTAGTAGCATTGTTCAAGCGTCAATCTATTCATGATGATTAGCCAGAGTATGCTGATTATAAATGTCAAAAAGTGAACACAGTATGACAGTTCGTTTGACAGTTAACCCTTTCAGAAGTTATATCGGGCATAGAAAAAAGACATAGAGCGGAAACTATCCTGTGAAAGACCTAACTCAGTTATCAGAAACCTAAGTGGCGAGAATGTATTAGTAGAAAAAACACTCATATGTGTGACTATTTTTAGTAATTTTTTCTGTTTGAGTCTTTTTCTAGTTTCCGCTCTATGTTTCTCTATGATATCGGGCTTAAAAAAACACACTTCATTCATGTTTTGCTGTGAATGAGATATATTTTTTCTTCAAGAGCTTCATTATATTTGATATCTGAACTTAGTGGTTGCACTTTGAAATGTGGGAATAATGGTTGCCAGCGAAATTCATACAGATCATTGTCACGTGATCGTTTTTGATACGTTAGTCGAGGTTCTCTTGTCGCTATAGATTTAGCGAAATTCATACTACTTTAAAAGCATTCAACACCATCATCAATCAAATCTCCCAATTCTTGAATACTTCAGTGATTATTACATAATGATCTCCATATTATCGTTTGTTGAGAAGATACTTAAAACTACATATTGTTACGTTTTTACCTTTAAAAAACGGGGTTTATTTCCTTTAAATAAACCGGATACTTTTGATTGCAAATAAAAGCAGTTTTAGTAGTTTAAAATTGTAACAACTCTTTATTTATTTAGAATGTACAACAACAACAGAATTAAATAGGCACTCAGTGTCTTTATACACGTATATCAATTCGCCTTATGTGCACAAGACAGTTGATGTTAACTCTAATAGCGCCAATGATAAACTCCACTCACGACTGCCAGCTCTGCCACTATTTATACACGCGCCATCTATCGGGAATCTTCTACAATGCTCTTAACGGACATACTAGTACATTCGATTTCTAGAGCTTTTCGATGTCATTGCCAGCAGCCCAAACATTTAGTGTTGCCATACTTACAAACAATGTCAATGATGGTCATGATGAATGCTGCAGGAAGTCGTTACAGACCGTTAAATTCAAATCGTCATTGCACATTCGTAACAATATTATTGTTTTCCATATTTTACAGTGATACTAACTTACGTAATCTAGAGTAAGATTACGTAAGTTAGTAGAACTGATATTTTGACTCTAGTTCGTATAGTTCGATTTCTTTGTAAGCATCTGCCGAAAAGACATACAGTCGGTCATCGCTATAAATTGTTTATAATTGATTTTATGTCATCTTGAAGGGAACATATCTGTCATTTATGCTCACTTAGTTATTGAACATGTAGAATTTTGTAACAACGAAGCGTCATATGCGGGAAAAAAGTTTGAAGACCAACAATTGGAAGCATTACTCTATGAAGATTGTTGTCAAACTCAACCAGAGCTTGCAAAATCATTGGGAGCTACTCAAGCAACCGAGTATCATTACTTGCGATGAAAAATGAATCCATTACGATAACCCGAAGCGTAAAAGATCGTACGTGAAGCCCGGCCCATCCGACGAATCGACATCAAAACCAAATACCCATGGCTCTAACTGGTATACCTAAATTGGAGCGTAAGGCGTTTTTTACTTGTCAAAAATTCTCATGCCCATACAATTTGTATGGAGCATACCGAAATAACGCGACGGCAACGCTTTGCAATTGGAAAATCCGATTTTGACAGCGCGTTTAATAGTGAAGTTAGTTGCAAAACACAACAAATGTAAACAAATAAATAAAGAAGGAGAAACAAATAAAAACAAGAAAAGAGTATATTTTTTATTAGAAAATGGAGGTAAGTATGCAAATATTTAAAATATATAGAGTATATTATTTTGTTTAATATTTCTTTCTTTATTTAGAATTTAAACGAACAATTAATTGAGCTTGTTCATCTGAATCCATGCCTGTACGACAAAAGGGATGGCAAGTATAAAGATGTGAAACACAAAGAAAAGATTTGGGAGGATATTGGAAAACAGATAAATTTGTCAGGTTGTAGTGAAAGTCAACATTTCTTACATTAAAAAATTATTTGTTCTATCTTAAATTTATTTAGCCAAAGATTGCAAAGTGAAGTGGAAGAGCTTACGCGATAGATACAGAAAGCAAAAAATGTCCGACGATCTGCCTTTTGGTTCTTCACTAAAACTTGGAACTCCATGGAAGCACATGCATAGTCTAAGTTTTTTGGCAGAATCTGTAGAGCCTGCAAGGTAAAGAATTTATATAATATTTTTAAAAGTAAAAATAGTACTAAAATGTCGTTCCGTTAATTTCAGTACAATCGGTAATATTTCCGAAGAATTAGACACTAGTGTGGAGTGGCTACTCGACGATAGCAGCAACCAAACAACGGGTTCTAATACGCAAACAACCCGAAAAAGAAAAAGTGATGATCTTTTTATGGATGTGCTAATGGCCATGAAAAAAAAATACGAGGAGCCACCAAAACAATCAAATACAGGAAAATACAGCAGCTTTTTTGAAATGTTGAAAGAAAAGTTTGATAAATTGGATGAAAGTGAAGTTGATAATGTTCAACTTGAAATTTTACAATTAGTAAACCAAAAAATCGTTTATAAAAAGTAAAAGAAGGCTGTTATTATATTATATACAAATATCAGTATTATTAAACATATTTACCCCCAATTCATAAAAAAAATTTTACCCCCTTATTCATAATCAATTTTTAAATTTATAAAAGGTTTATAAAACATAATTTCCATATAAAATCTGTTTTATAAATCTTTGATAAATTTAAAAATTGATTATGAATAAGGCCTTTAATATTAAACTTAAGTTTACACAACAAATGTTCTATTTTTTATTATTTTTAATTTTATTTAATAAATTTGTTTTTTTTGTAAAGAATTTAAATAGTGGCAAAGTTCATTTCTTAAGTTAAGGGCTGTTTGGCTTGATGTGTTTGCAGTATTCAAATCTTGTCTATTCACACTATTCAAATTTGAGCTGCCGCTTTCCTCTGTAACAGTTGAATTTATTATGCCAAATCTTAGGAAATTGTGAAGCACTACTGTTGCTAATACGATCTAATAAAATAAAAAAAGTTTTTTGTATATAATTTTTAGTGAACATATGTATGTTAATACCTTTTTTGCGTTTTCCGGTGAAAACGATATGCTCGTCATCAAAACTCTCCAACGAGAAGTAAGTATTCCTTAAAAAAATTAAATGTAAAAATATATTTTTATATGCATTCGTATAGTAGAAGTTTTTCTTACCAAAAGCAATCTCAATGCGTATTCTAGAACTACTTATTCTTTTGTTGAATACCTCTTTAGTTACATCAGTAATTTTTGAATAGGGCTTCATAATATTTTCTTTTAAAGGAAACGCTGCATCAGCTACAAAATAGTATGGGAATAGAACATTAGACCCAGGCAAGTTTGCTGCTGCAGGTACATTTAAAGTTTTATTTAATATCATTTTCCCAAATTGAGAATTTTTAAAAACTCCACCATCGCTCTGGCTACCATATGCACCTACGTCTACCAGTGTAAATGTGTAATTACTGTCACACACCGCAAGTAAAACCTTCAAAAACAAACATTTTAAATGATTTTGCAATTTATGAATCTAAAATAATTACTTACGATGCTGTTAAATTTCTTATAATTAAAAAATTGTGAACCAGAATTCGGTGGACATGTTATTCTTACATGTTTTCCATCTAATGCCCCTAAGCAATGAGGTAATTGAGTGGCTCGATAAAAATCATCAGCAATTTTGACCCACTTTTCAGTATTAGGTGGACTAACGTAATTACTTCCCAAAACATGCCACAAAACCTCGCACGTTTGTATAATTACGCTTCTAGCTGTCTCCAGGCCTATTCGGAACTTCATGGAAATAACATGGAGAGCGCTTCCATGAGCTAAAAAACTGTTTTACATAAACATTAGAATCCAAATTAACTAATAATTAAGTTGATTGTACTTACTGTAAGGTTATGTACAGCCTTTGCTCTGGTTCAATGGGTTTCCTGCGGGAGTATTTCCTAAGCCAAGGTTCAACTAAATTTAACAAAACATTAAACTGCTCATGAGTTAACCTGGTGGATTTGAAAAATAGGTCTGGGTTTTTTTCAATTAAAATATTAACTCCCGTAGAATAAAATCCGTATGATGCACGACTTTTAAAAACTTCTCGATTTCCTTGACGCCTATTTGCCAACATCCTTAAAACTAATAAGTTTTCTAAATCCTCCAAATCGTCCATATAACTCATTTTGTATACTTTAATATTGTATTTTGTTTTTTTTATAAAATTTTAATTTAGAAATCACAAAACAAAGAATAACTCACAAAACAAAAATCAGAAATATTGTTATTGTTTAAGTAATCAGGGTTGTTATATTTATTTTTTTGATAACCCTGTTTTTATTGTTTGACGTAGCGTTAGCGCTTTTATTTAGGTATGACACTTCAGCGTTAAAGCTAAGCGTAAAGAAACGTTCCGTCTTACGCTTTAATTTAGGTAGGCCAGTAAGATAATGCTCTGTATTTGGTTTGAGCAAAAGGCTCCTATCTATTATTAGCTAGTGAAATCTGGCCAGACCATCACATGGTACCTATAACGAATGCAACTGATTCGTTTGAAGCGAGCATTGGCCGAAAAACTCCCAGAATATGCGACCAGACATGAAACTGTAGTATTCCATCATGACAACACTCGGCCACATGTTCCAATACCTGTTAGAAATTGGAAAGTTTTGCCTCACCCGTTCGACCACTATGAGTTTCGATCGAAGTAGAACGTTCTCTCTGGGATACGCTTCACTTTGGAACAGAGTATCCGATATTGGCTTGATTCGTTCTTGGCCTCAAAATCTGAGCAGTTCTTTAGGCTCGGAATCTGTATTTTAAGAGAAAGATGGAAAAAGATCATAGCTAACAATGGCCAATACCTTGAATAAATTTATATTGTCATATTTTAAGTAAGTTTCAAGCTGTTTACCCTAATTTTTCTACAAGATATTTGAGTTGTTTTTTGATACAAAAAATCGAGTTTTGGTATAACATATGAGTGATCACAGACTGAGCTTATTTTCCCTAAAATCACAGCATTAACAAAGTTTTTAATGATTTAAGAAATATGTATTTTTTATACTAAAAATCGAGTTTTGGTATAGAATATGAGAGATCACAGATTGAGATTAATTGATCTAGAATGACAGTATTAAGGAGGTTATTAACGATTTAAGATATTTAAGTTTTCTTATACTAAAAACCAATTGTTGGTATAAAATATGAGTGATCACTGATTAAGCTTATTTTCTCTATGATCGCCATATTTTAGGAAGTTATTAACTTTTTAAGATATTTATGTTTTCTTGTAAAAGTCCGGTTGTTTTTGGTATAAAATATGAGTGATGACAGATTGAGCTACTTTTCTGTAAAATCCTAGTATTTACAAAGTTATTAATGATTTAATTTATTGGAGTTTTTTTCTATCCAAAATCGATTTTTGGTATAAAATATACCCGTTTTCTCCCTTTAAAAGGTTAGAATTTCAAAAAAGTACAAAAAACCTGCCTGCTAATTTCTTAAGTAGAGAAGGATGCTTTTAAATTTTTTTGTATCTGTATTCTAAAATCCCTTCTTGGTGGATCTCTGTAGAAAGAGGGGAACCTATATTCCTCTATTTTATTTGCGTTTGCATTGGACGATGTTGAATTCATCAGTCACTCAGTAACATTACTCCTATATATCTATATATTTTAACCCTTCTTTAGCAACTGTGCAAATACAGGTGGCCTCTTCAGTGCTCACAGCTCCACCTTTTCCTTAAATTCCTTGCTTCAAACTATTTATTTTATAATTAAAACTGTTTGCTTTGTTTTTATATTTCAAGCCAAAAACAAAACCATTTAAAACGCTTTTTCTTTCTACCAAATTTACAAAATGAAATTCCATTTGTATGTAAACAACTCAACGCGGGGCAAATGTTGTAATGCAATGTGTTCCAAAGACCAAACAACAACTGTCAACTCTCAGGGCAACCCCCATTTTTTTTATTTTTTTTGTTGGTACAAACTAAAGTTGAAGATGATGTTTTATAGAAATGAACGAATATATAAATCTAGATGTTTGTCAATATTTTTCAATGAATGAATGACTGTCTGTCGTTGTGTATGTCCGTTTTTTTTTTTTTTTGAATTCTTGTATGCTTCCATTGATTGCCGCCTTGTGTTGTCTTGTTTGCCTGATATGCTCTGTTTAACGTCATTGTTTATTGTAATTTTCTGCTTGTAATCTGAGCTCCTTTCAAGTACTCGAAATAAGTTTTTTTTTTTTTTTTTTCTTTGTTTTACTTTTGTAGAAAGAACTATTTCTATTAGTTTTTAGTGCAAAAATAAAAGATTTTTATATTTATTTTGTTTTGTAGTCTTGGTAATAAGTGTTATATTTAAAAGGAATTTAGAGAAAATAGATTTTGTTAAGAATTCGCTTAAATTTTTCTAGGTAAATTCAAAACTGATATAAATTTATTTAAAGTATTGGACATTTTTAGCTATGATTTTTCCCACCTTTCTGGCAACATATGGATTCCGAGCCAAATGAACTGCTGATCTTTTGAGGCAATAACAAATCAAGCCAATATCGGATACTCTGTTTAAATTGAAGCGTATCCCAGAGAGAGGGTTCTGCTTCGATCGAAACAAATAGTAGTCGGAAGGGGAATTCTACGCTATAAAGCGGGTGATTCATGCACCAAATACAGAGCGTTACCTTAGCTGCATGGATATTAGGCTTTGGTAATGATTCGGCTGGTTTACCAGGCTTCACGCACGATCTCTTACGCTTCGGGTTATCGTTATGAATCCATTTTTTTTAATTTAAATTTTCAAAGCGGCAAAAGTCAGAAAAACATTACAAACTTGTGCAAGTTTCCACATCAAATTAATCTTTAGATAAAATCTCCAAAAATAATCTAATATGAACAAATTCTTTACTGACTTTCCAGTTTAAGATTCTCTTGTTTTGAAAATCCTTTTTATTATTTTTTTTTTTTTTGAAAACATGTGAATTTTTTGAAACCTTTTTTGAAATAAACTCATGTGTGTGTGTTATACAATATTTTGGCATTTTGACCGCCCACAAATATTTCTTATCATTTACATCAAATCTAACCTCAATTTTTTCCTAAAAAGGCTAAACAATTTTTCAGGTAATTAGGATTTATGCTTGTGGCTACTGTTTAATAATACAGCAGCCAAGGGAAAGTAATTTAAGTGGCGCTGTTAGTTACAGCAATTAGAATTTTGGGTTTTGAAAAAAATCAAGATTGACCTTTGATTTTAAGACTTAATTTTCTTTTTTTTTTTTTAAAAAAAGAGCAGCAATTATTTAACTCTCTCTCTGTGCCATAATCCTTGAGCTATTATTTCTCTCTAAAATCTTTTTTATTTTCCTTAAATTTAAAGCTGATAATAACTATTTTAATTCAAACAGAAGCCAACAAATATTTAAACACAAAAAAGAAAACCTGAAATGTATTGAAAATTTATGTGTGTTTTTTTTGTTGTTGTTGTTGAAATTTTTGACAGTTGGACAGACAGACAGTTAGTTATTTAGATTTGTTGATCCTTTACCTTTTATATATTTTGCTTTTGTGGTTTTAATTCCTTGAATTTTTGGTATATTGTTGTTGTCCTCTCAAAATCTGCTTCATAAGAATCTTTTTGTTCAACACAAATATTTAGTGGGTCAGGTTTTTTTCAGTTGTGAATATGTCTTGAAAAGTATTGTCATTAAACAAAACCTTGTTGATTTCCTAATGACAACTGTAGGCATGAATAAGTTTGAAAGAACCTTTTTATGTTGGAATATGGTTTATCTTCTTTTTGTTAAATTACTTTACGTTGACAGTTTACTGTCAATTTGTCAAGTATTAAACAAAAAAAAAAAAGCAGAATATATTTTGAAGATTTTGAAAAGAATTTAAAGGAAATTTAGGGTTTAGAAGCAGGATATTAAAAAGTGGTAAATATTGTAAATATTAAAAAATAAAAATTAATATTGATTTATAATTTTGATAAAAAATTGGACCCTTAAACCAAAAATTTTAGCAAAACAAGCAATTTCGTTTAGATAGCTCAAAATTTGTTTGACTAAACATATTTCTCAGCTTCTGAGCCAATGTCACACATATTTACAATATCGGATTTGACTCAAATTTTCAAAGTTCGATAATTATATAGTTATACAACAAAGACACTCTACAACCCATCCCGTTATCCTCTACAATTTAACACATTATCATTTTGTTTGTTCTTTAATCTCTCAAAAAGCAATTGTTTTATTATTTATTGTAAAAAATTGCAACTTAAACTTGAATGAAAAAGCTTGAAAGAATCTAAACATGAAAGTGTTAAAATACCAAGAGAAAAAAATATAAAATTATTTCTTGATTTTTTTTGTGGCAATTTTTCTACTTTGAAATCCACTAAAGCGAACGTAATGTGACAGGAAATCATGTGGTGGAGCAACTAGCTAGTCAGTGAATGAGTGAGAGATGAAACGAATTAACAGCAAATGAACAATAAAAAAAAGAAACCTTAAAAATGTAATAATAATAAATAAAAAAATATTTCAAAAGAATTCACACAATTTAAAAATAGTTAAAAGAAATAAGAAACAATGTAAAAAACTAGTACCTGGCACTAACTTGTACTAGAACTTGCGATCAAGTAAAACCTAAAAAAAAACAAAGTAAAGTAAAGGCTAGCTATAGGTGATTAATAGAGTTTGTAATGTCTACCACAATCATTACTTAGAAGTAGTTTAGTAATGACTAGGTAGGAAAAACGAAAAGCTAGATCTGAAAAGCTAGAACTTAAATACAACCTGAAATAGAACCTGAACAAGAACCTGAACTAGAACTGAAGTAGAACTGAAATAGAACTGAACTAGAACTGAACTAGAACCTGAAATAGAACCTGAACTAGAACCTGAACTAGAACCTAAACTAGAACCTGAACTAGAACCTGAACTAGAACCTGAACTAGAACCTGAACTAGAACCTGAACTAGAACTGAAGTAGAACTGAAATAGAACTGAACTAGAACTGAACTAGGACTGAACTAGAACTGAACTAGAACTGAACTAGAACTGAACTGGAACTGAACTAGAACTGAACTAGAACTGAAGTAGAACTGAACTAGAACCTGAACTAGAACCTGAACTAGAACTGAACTAGAACCTGAACTAGAACCTGAACTACAACCTGAACTAGAACCTGAACTAGAACCTGAACTAGAACCTGAATAAGAACATGAATTAGATTCTGAACTAGAACCTGAACTAGAACCTGAACGAGAACCTGAACTAGAACCTGAACTAGAACCTGGACTAGAACCTGAACTAGAACTGAACCAGAACTGAACTAGAACTGAACTAGAACTGAACTAGAACCTGAACTAGAACCTGAACTAGAACCTGAACTAGAACCTGAATAAGAACATGAACTAGAACCTAAATTAGAACCTGAACTAGAACCTGAACTAGAACCTGGACTAGAACCTGAACTAGAACTGAACTAGAACTGAACTAGAACTAGAACTAGAACTGAACTGAACTAGAACTGAACTAGAACTGAACTAGAACCTGAACTAGAACCTGAACTAGAACCTGAACTAGAACCTGAACTAGAACCTGAACTAGAACCTGAACTAGAACCTGAACTAGAACCTAAACTAGAACCTGAACTAGAACCTGAACTAGAACCTGAACTAGAACCTGAACTAGAACCTGAACTAGAACCTGAACTAGAACCTGAACTAGAACCTGAACTAGAACCTAAACTAGAACTAGAACCTGAACTAGAACCTGAACTAGAACCTGAACTAGAACCTGAACTAGAACCTGAACTAGAACCTGAACTAGAACCTGAACTAGAACCTGAACTAGAACCTGAACTAAAACCTGAACTAGAACCTGAACTAGAACCTGAACTAGAACCTGAACTAGAACCTGAACTAGAACCTGAACTAGAACCTGAGCTAGAACCTGAGCTAGAACCTGAGCTAGAACCTGAGCTAGAACCTGAACTAGAACCTGAACTAGAACCTGAACTAGAATCTGAACTAGAACCTGAACTAGAACCTGAACTAGAACCTGAACTAGAACCTGAACTAGAACCTGAACTAGAACTGAACTAGAACTGAACTAGAACTGAAGTAGAACTGAACTAGAACTGAACTAGAACTGAACTAGAACTAAAACTGAACTAGAACTGAACTAGAACTGAAGTAGAACTGAACTAGAACTGAACTAGAACCTGAACTAGAACTGAACTAGAACTGAACTAGAACTGAACTAGAACTAAAACTGAACTAGAACTGAACTAGAACTGAACTAGAACTGAACTAGAACTGAACTAGAACTGAACTAGAACTGAACTAGAACTGAACTAGAACTGAACTAGAACTGAACTAGAACTGAACTAGAACTGAACTAGAACTGAACTAGAACTGAACTAGAACTGAACTAGAACTGAACTAGAACTGAACTTGAACCTTAAATAGAACAGAACTAGAACTGAACTAGAACTACAACTGAACTAGAACTGAACTAGAACCTGAAATAGAACCTGAACTAGAACCTGAACTAGAACCTGAACTAGAACCTAAACTAGAACCTGAACTAGAACCTGAACTAGAACCTGAACTAGAACCTGAAGTAGAACTGAAGTAGAACTGAAATAGAACTGAACTAGAACTGAACTAGGACTGAACTAGAACTGAACTAGAACTGAACTAGAACCTGAACTAGAACCTGAACTAGAACTGAACTAGAACCTGAACTAGAACCTGAACTAGAACCTGAACTAGAACCTGAACTAGAACCTGAACTAGAACCTGAACTAGAACCTGAACTAGAACCTGAACTAAAACCTGAACTAGAACCTAAACTAGAACCTGAACTAGAACCTGAACTAGAACCTAAACTAGAACCTGAACTAGAACCTGAACTAGAACCTGAATAAGAACATGAATTAGAACCTGAACTAGAACCTGAACTAGAACCTGAACTAGAACCTAAACTAGAACCTGGACTAGAACCTGAACTAGAACTGAACCAGAACTGAACTAGAACTGAACTAGAACTGAACTAGAACCTGAACTAGAACCTGAACTAGAACCTGAACTAGAACCTGAACTAGAACCTGAACTAGAACCTGAATAAGAACATGAACTAGAACCTGAATTAGAACCTGAACTAGAACCTGAACTAGAACCTGAACGAGAACCTGAACTAGAACCTGAACTAGAACCTGGACTAGAACCTGAACTAGAACTGAACTAGAACTGAACTAGAACTGAACTAGAACTGAACTAGAACTAGAACTGAACTAGGACCTGAACTTGAACCTGAAATAGAACCTGAACTAGAACTAAATTAGAACCTGAACTAGAACCTTAACTAGACTCTGAACTAGAACCTGAACTGGAACATGAACTAGAACCTGAAATAGAATCTGAACTAGAACCTGAAATAGAACTTGAACCTGAACTAGAACCTGAACTAGAACCTTAACTAGAACCTGAAATAGAACCTGAACTAGAAACTGAACTAGAAAGTGAACTAGAACCTGAACTACAAACTGAACTATAACCTGAACTAGAACACGAACCAGAACCTGGAATAGAACCTGAACTAGAACCTGAACTAGAACCTGAACTAGAACCTGAACTAGAACCTGAAATAGAATCTGAACTAGAACCTGAACTGGAACCTGAACTAGAACTGAAATATATTTATTACTAGCTTGACCCGGTGCGCTTCGCTACCCTTGTCGTAGTCTATGTTGGAAATTTCAATAAAATCGTTTCGGATGTTTAGTATTTATTGTTTAAGAACTAAAGGTACCAATTTTACCGGTTTTCCCCCTGTTTACCCCTTTCTGGTCCAAGTATTGAAAAAAGTTATAGCCTATTGACGCTTCCAAGTAAGGATCTATCTACGTTCCAAATTTCAATAAAATCGATTCAGCCGTTTAGGCGTGATGCTCAAACAAACAAACAAATAAACAAACAAACAAACAAACAAATAAACAAACAAACAAATAAACAAACAAACTTACAAAGACATTTATATATTTATATAGATAGATATTGGGCGTTTGACTTACAAATGCGGTATTTACAATATATGTCGTATCTTTTTAACGCGGTTTTTGTTTTTAACAACTTATATGTCATTTTGAATGGCACTCCCCTAGTTATTGAACATTATAATGTGAACAAGTTTTTCTTTGTTTCAAAGATTTCGAATTTTGTACCATCAAAGCGTCATATAGGGGAAGTTTTGCTTTACTTCTTTAATTTGAAAAAAGTGCCCCTGAAGCACACCGATTGCTCACCAAAGCTAATGGTTAAGGTTTGTTCGGTTCAGAAGTGGTGATTTTGACACCGAAGTTCAGGGCTGCCAAAAAGTTTGAAGACCAAGAATTGGATGCATTAATCCATGTGGATTGTTGTCAAACTCAACAAGAGCTTGCAAAATCATTGGGAACTACTTAAGCAGCAATTTCAAAACGTTTCCGATTAGCAGGATTCATCCAAAAGCATACAAATTGAAGCCGAGAGACCTTGAAAGACGATTTGCATGTCCGAAATGATGCTTGAACGCTGTAGAAAAATCATGTTTGCACCGAATAATTACTTGTGATGAAAAAGTAATCTATTGCTACTACCCGAAGCGTAAGAGATCGTATTTGAAGCCCGATCAATCAGCCGAATCGACACCAAAGCCAACTATTCATGGCGGTAAGGTAATGCTCTGTATTTGGTGGGACAAAAAGGATCCTATCTATTATAAGCTGCTAAAGTCTGACCAGGCCATCACATGGAACTTGTACTGAATGCAACTGATTCGTTTGTAGCGAGCATTGGCCGAAAAACTTTCAGAATATGAGGCCAGACATAAAGTGTAATATTCCATCATGACAACGCTCGGCCACATGTTGTAATACCTGTTAAAAAGTATTTCAAATGAAGTGGTTGGGAAGTTTTGCCTCAACCGCCTTATAGTGCAGACCGTGCAAATGTTTCAAAATTAAAGCTTAAATTTTTAATAAATTCAAAAATTTTAAGTTATTTTTAAGTTCCTTGTTTTCCTCTTTCAAAAATGATGAAATTTTTAGCTGTGGTAATTAAACACCCACTCACCTCTTAGTATTTTAATTTATTTATCCCAAAAGCAAATAAATTTTTCCTTTTAATATGTTAAACACATAATAAAAGGAAAACAGACAATCCTTGAAATCTATACTAAATTAATTAGAGCTTTTTTAACCGCTCCCCAAAAGCAGAGAATTCATTAAAAAACTCTAACTAAATGTTTGGTTTTCCACATTAGTTAATATAAATTGCAGCTAGAGGAAAAGAAAAAAATCCAAGCCTAGACCACATAGGGCGATAACAATAGAAATAAAGCCCACATATTAATGCCATAATTATGTAAACAAAAAACCCACACATTTCTTTAAAAAAGAAGACTTGCTCTGCTGGAACTATAACAGCTAAATGGCTAAAATGAAAACCAAACAAAAAAACCACAGGCGAAAATGTGAACACATATATATATATATATATATATATATATATAGCCAACACAATTAAGTGACAAAGTAAAATAAACCAAAGTCTAACAATGTCAGCTAAAAAAAAAGCACATTCATAAGCATGATACCCGCAGTTTTGTTTTTCCTTTAAAAATAAATTCGCTAGGACAGGAAAATAACAAAGGATTTACAAATTATAAAAAAGATGGCCATTTTTTTATGGTGGCTGCTGCATTGGTTGGAAATTTATACTGTTTTTAGGAAGAAAGAAAGTATATATAGCCTAAAAACGAATTAATTGCGCTTTTTCAGGCACAACAAAGCATCCTTTTTGTTGCTGAATATATAGCAAAGAAAACGTCCTTTTTTTCTGCAGCAGCAGAAAGCAGATCCTTTTCAATGTTGGGTAAATGCTGCACAACAATACACAGTTGTGTACCACAAATTCTTAGCTACCGTTTGCCATTTTTTTACCGTTCAGTGCAGTTTAAAATTCTATGTACTCGCACAATTACCAGATACGTTATTGTTCATTTTGGTTTTGTATTGTTTTAGGTTTTAGGGAGATAAAAGAGCCAGTAGGGAAATTTTGAAACAAAAATAAGGACAAAAACGTTTCTTACTAAGTAATGATGTAAGCTTAAAGTGACTACTATCTAGATTACTTGGAGCCATTTAAGAGCTAATTGACTTCCCGCTACATTACCGGGGATGTATAAAGTAACCAAACGGCTGGGATGTTCCTTTTCCTACTGGGTTAAGAGTAAATCACATTTATACACTCCTTATTAAAAGTGTATTTGTACAATGGCTGTGTGTATTTGTGCAAGTTTGATCCTTTTTTGCTTTGTATGTCTTTGTAGTTTTATATATATAAAACCTTAGTGTGTATTAGTGTCATTATATTGTCCTGGACTACCGTTGCCATTGACAACTTATGTTTGCTCTCCTTTTTCCCTTTTTCTGTTGTATTTTTAACGATGCTGTTCAGTTATGGTTGATTTTATTAACAAAATGATGATGATGCTGATAGAGTTGATGATTATTGCTGTTGTTAGAAACGTCTCTAGCTGCTGTTGCTGCTTGTTTAGAATACACATTTTGTGGTTTCAGATTTCAATGAATTTAGTATTTTTTTGTTTGCCTAATGCTGCTGCAAACAACCCAGTCAGCAACTGCCTTTTACTTTTATAAATCTGGCTGTGAATTGTTAACGTTCCAAGTTTTTAAGGATTTTGTCAATATATTTGTAAGATTTTCCTTTATAACTATGAACATTTTCTTTACCGTCATAAATCATAAATCATTTTTCATTAGATCATGATCATCATCTGACTTCATTCATCATTATTAACATACAACATTACAAATATTTGTTTAGTTTGTTGTATTCATTTTTTGGTATTCATATTTCCTTTATTTTGTATAAAAAAAAACTATATTATTATTATTAGCTTTATTACAATTATTTGTGGTTAATGTTGGCTTTTTAATGCTGTCCGTCCGTCCGTCTGTCTGTCTTTCGGTTTCGTTGTGACTCACGTTTTCTTCGTTTTGTTTGAAACTCACTTTTGTAACACTTGCACCAGGAACCCTCAATAAAGAAAACAACAATTGTTATTTTTTTTTCTTCTTACTATGGCGCCATTATTTATAAATTTAATTCATAAAATGCAAATAAATGTCTGTAAGAAATAAGAAGCCATTAAATGACAATTGCTAAAATTTTTAGTTATAATAAATGATCACAGTAGGAAATTTTGCTTTCACCCCCCTGTTCCCTAACAATTCATTATAAAACAGATGAAAGGTAAATACCAGATAATTCCCTGTAAAGACTGAAATTTTCACAAAGATGTTTTAAACAAGGAACCCAGTAGTAGTTTAGCAAGTAGTCAATGTATGGTTTTTAGACAGTAATTTTCTACAATGCCTGATTACTTGGCTGACTTCAATTTATATACAGTTTTAGGCCATTTGCTTAAGTATGTGCTCTCTGTAATGCCAATAAAACACAATTGGTTACTTTAGACATCCCCGGTAAGCTAGCCTGAAGTCAATTGTCACTTTAGTGTCTCTAAGTAAACTAGAGTGTAGTCACTTTAAACTTTTTTGTACTGTTCTAAAAAAGAAAATATTTTTACCAACAAACTTAATCTATTGAACTAAATAACCTTTTGAAATCCGGATTTTAGTTTTTGTAATCCACGAGGGTGGGTCAATAAGTTCGCAATTTTTAGAATTTCCCAGCTTTTAACAGAAAGGGCAACATTACTCCTGTCAGCAGGCATTTGTCTGTTGACTCCTGTCAAAATTTGAACAAGCTGCGTCATTTAGTTAGTGTTTGACAGCAATTGATAGCAGAGTACTTAGTGACTTGAGCAGAAATTGGAATACAGTGAATTCCGTGTGCTCAATAAGCATTATTTTTTGAGGAAAAACTTCACTCAAACCAAGGCTAAGCTTAATAAATACTATGGATATTCTGCATCATCATATTTCAATGTTAAAAAGTGTATTTCCTTGCCGAACGTTCTGGACGCCCAGTTGAGGTCTCTACACCCGAAACAATTGAAAAAAAACACGCCAACGTCATGGCCGATCGTAGAATGTGGAAGCTATAGGCAATTCACATGGCTCAGTGGTTTCAATTTTGAATGATCGCTTGGGTATGAGAAAGTTTTCCGAAAGATGAGTGCCGCGTTTACTCAAAATCGGGTGCACGAAAAGGTACACACATGTTTAGTTTCCATCGCAAAAATCTATGAATTAGTATACGAAATGCTCTCTCTTCCACTTTCTTCTCCGGACTTATACCCGAGTAGTTATTTGTTGTTTCCAAACCAGAAGCAATGTCTCGGCGAAAAGAGATTTGATTTCAACGATGAAATCATCTCACAAAAAATACCTATTTTGATGACCTCGAGAAATCTTATTTTTTCTCAACAACGAATCAAGCCAATATCGGATACTCTGTTCCAAAATGAAACGTATCCCAGAGAGAGCGTTCTGCATTGATCAAAACAAATAGTAGTCGGAAGGGGCAAGGTTTGAACTATAATGCGGGTGAGGCAAAACTTCCCAACCACTTCATTCTAAATACTTTTTAACAGGTATTAAAATATGTGGCCGAGTGTTGTCATGATGGAATATTACCGATTCATATCTGGCTGCATATTCTGAGCGCTTTTGCTCGCTTCAAACGAATCAGTTCCGTTCGGTACAGTTTCCCTGTGAGGGTTTGATCAGATTTCAGCAGCTCGTAATAGATAGGACCCTTTTGCTCCCACCAAATAAAGAGAATTACCTTAGCGCCATGGATATTTGGCTTTAGTGTCGATTCGGCTGTTTGGCCGGGCTTTACATTCGATCTCTTACGCTTCGGGTTATCGTAATGAATCCATTTCTCAACACAAGTAATGATTCGGTGCAAAAATGATTTTCTTTTATAGCGTTCATCATTTCGGACATGCAAAATCTTTGAAGGTCTCTCGGCTTCAATTCGTTTGGTACACAATTTTCCTGCTTTTGGGTGAAGCCTTGTGCTCGCAAACGTTTTGAAATTGTTGCATGCTCTTGTTGAGTTTGACAAAAATCTTCATGGAGTAATGTCTGAAATGGAACTCAGGTGGTCAAATATCATCACTTGTAGAATATCCAGATTGTCTCTTAGTAGGAATTCGATTAGGCTTCTTACGGGTATAATCACTGGGCACTGTATGATTGGACGCATGCCGGAACGTATGGGTTACCCACGTTATAGCTTTTGTAGAAGTTGTTTTGATGAGGAGGAGGAAGAATCGGTAAAACACCTTCTATGTGACTGCCCATCCTTACAAGAGCATAGACTACTATATCTTGGTAGAGCTCTATTCCATGATCTGGACTGTCTCAGAGATGTGTCACTAGTAAATATGATCAGATTTATTAGAAGTACCGACTGGTTCTTACAGAGATCACAAGAAGTACATAGTCAACGTAATTATGGAAGGCAACTATAACTATCCCTATATGTATGAAATTTCAACATAATGGAATGGTAATTGAAAGGGTATCACAATGGGCCACAAGCCCTCCGCAACCCACGTAACCTAACTTAATGTCTCCAATTCTTGGTCTTCAAACTTTTTTGGCTGGCAGTAATTCTATTGTTTCACAGTCTTTATGACATTTGGCACTGTCTTGCTTAAACCACATATGGTCCTCAGCAATATCATCCAATTTAGGTATCATGTTATGATGCCCAGAAATACAATTTCAGCTTTAATGTCGTCTTTTAGGCCTTTTAAGTTTGTGACTAGTTTACATTTACTTGAAATTTCAATGTAATAAATTGGGAGTAATAAAATCAGGGGTAAATTTGGTTTCCAATTTTAATTTATTGTCCAAATATTTATATATGTTTATACAAATAAGGACTGAGATCGAAAAATTCTTAACATACGTTTTTCATTAATACTTTTAATCCAAGTATTATTTGATTTTTTGTTATGTTATTAAATCTAATGTTATTATGTTTAATGTCAATTATGTTCATTTGTTGTTAATCTGATTAAAATTATTAAATATTTTCAACAAAACCCTACAAAAATTTGACCAAACAATCAAAGGTCTGCCGTCAAACTGTTTTCAATGATATTCAGCAGTACCGGGAGAACTTGTCCGTTGATAGAAATCCTGGTTTAGGTAGAAGGATGGTTCACATGATGTTTCTAACGCCAAAAAAATATAAAGCGTTTTCAAAGGAGCTCCCAACACATCCGGTAGGAAAGCAGCCCGGTTAGCTCAGTGCTCGGACTATTTGGTACAAAAAGTTAAAGCCAATGCAGGTACAAAATCATACAAGGATCAAAATGTTTCTGACAGGAACGCTGCTAAATATTTAGAGGCCAAAAACAGAGCATGGAAATTGAAGTCAAATTTTATAAAAAAAAATATTCCTTTTGCATAATCGATGACAAAACGTATGTTGTAGCAGATTTTTCGCAACTTCCTGGTCAAAAATTGTATGTTGCTGATGCTCGAGGGAATGTTGAAGAAAAGTTTAGGACCCAAAAGCAGACAAAATTTCCCAAAAAGTTCTTCGTATGGTGAGCAATATGCAGTTGCGCATAAAAGTCAAACATTTCTTACAAAGGGCTCTATAAATACCGAAATTTACATCAAGGAATGTTTACAAAAAAGGAAGCTTCCATTCATAAGACTTCTTAGTGTGTCCACTTATTTTTGGCCTGATTTGGCATCTGGTCGCTATGGTAAGAAAGGTCTTGAGTGATAAAAGAATAATAATGTGGTATTTGTACCAATAGAGACAAATCCTTCAAACTGCCCGGAGCTGAGGCCAGTAGTAAGATATTGGGCTCTTGTTAAAAGAGAATTGAAGAGCACAAAAAAGGTGTCCAAAAGTGTAGTAGATTTTAAACGGAGATGGACAACCTGTTCGAACAAAGTGACAGAAATCACTAAAAAAACCATAATGGAAGGGTTTCCGAAAAAGGTTCAAAATTTCATCGATAGTGATTAAAACTATAAAAATATTTTTTTTTTTTTTTTGTAAATTGTAATAATAATTTCAATCAAATAAAAAACATCAAAACAACAAGTTTAAGAATGTTAAGAATTTTTCGATCTCAGTCTTTATGACCAGTTTTACCAAACGAGCTTCTTTGAGAACAATTTTCAGTGCCTCCTAGCGCGTCTGGAGGTGATGCACTTCGCGATTTGAATATACCTACTTACTTTCGAAGAAGTATGGTCCAATCATGTTTCCCAACCAAAATATATACCAATCAGCGATAAGTTGTGGATGTAAATGTTTTTCGACAATCACATTTGGGTCCTTTGAACCCCAAATTCGGTAATTTTAACGAATAACAAAGCCCTCTAGGTGAAAATGTGCTTCATAATTAAGACCATATTTTGTACGAAATACAATTGACAATTAACATTATTTTTCACTATTTGATAGATAAAAATACTGGCTACTTAATAGCTAAAAATAACTTCAAAAACTTTTCATATATTTTAATAAATTAACAACAAAATTTGCAAAATTTTGGTTAAAAAATAAAATAATACCCGGCATCATTACTTTGCCTAATAAATACATACATATATCTCACTATCATACTCTCTCTTCGTTAACAACATTTGAGTGATAATTTCTCACTCACTCTCACTCATTTGTAGGTTTCGTTTCAACTCGTAAACTCGAGCAACAGAACAACAGAAACAACAACAACAAATCAAACTGGTATTTATCTGATGATGGCGTATTAAAAACAACAAAAATTTTTTTTGGCAGGTAAATAAAATTGTATTGTTTAATACAACTACAATCCCAGCAGCAGCAACAACAACAACCACAATACAATGACGTCTTGTATAGAAATGAAGAAGCAGCACAGAAATACACACTATATGAGTTTTGTCTGTCTGTCTGTCAGTTAGTTATTTTAGGGTGGGTTTTTAGGTTTTTAGCGAACAAAATAAAAAGAATTCGATGATATTGGATACGCCCATTTGATCTATTTTTAAATAGACAAATTGTATAGGTTTTGTTTTAGATTTTTCTATGTGAATGTACGTATGTAATAGGTATGTATGATTGTAGTTTTTGTATTATTTAAAATTTGTTTGGCTGTAAATTTGTATTGAACAACAATGTCAGGAAATTTTGATGTCTAGATAATGAGGAAGTTGTAGATTAGACAATGGAAATGGCAAAGATGTACAAGGGCTTGATAAATTATAAAAAAAGTGATGGGAAAAAGTGTTTTTTTTTTTTGTAGTTTGAAATTAAAAAAATTAAATTCATTGATGATTTTAAATGAAGTTTAGGAAATTGAAATAAAAATTAGTAGGAAAAATCTTTTTTTTTTGTAGAAAACGTCATATGTAGTACATAATTTCCTTAATTGAGAAACGAATTTCTTTAGAAACTTAGAATATTTTGGATTTCCAAGATTGCTTTTCATGTATTTTTGTAATATCAAGCAAGGTTGGCTGCCGATTCGAAGCGATTAAAAGGTAACGGTAACGCAATTTGAATTATTTCGGAAAAATTCAGGGGGATTGCATCAATGGGTGATTCTATATACAGTGTCGGACTTAAATATTCACACAGCAGGCAGATCTATCTTTAATCTTCCATATTTTTTAAACGAAGGCCACTACTTTCGTACAGTTTTCAACAAAAATATTTATTTATATATAACTTATTGAAATATATGGAAAAACTAAACATTAGCTGAAACATTTCAGAAAAAAATTAACTAATGTTTCGAAGTTTGATTTTAAGCGGACAAAAATATTCACACAGTTTCTAATTTTTAATAGGAAAATAATTTTTTTTTAAATAGTTTAATATTTTGTGGAGTAGCCTTTCTTTTTAATGACTTCTTTTAATCGTCTTGGCATTGAATGGACCAATTTTGATGTGACGTCAGCTCCAATATTTTGCTATTCTTGTAACAGGACTTCTTTAAGTTGAGTCTTACTAGTAATATGGTGCTTTCCTACATGTCTGCCCAATTCATCCCATAGATGTTCTATGGGAATTATGTTAGGTGATTGCGTAGGAGGCGGTAGAATGTGAGGAACATGATGCACTATCCATATTCGGACGTCATGGGCTGTGTGTTTGGGGTCATTGTCCTGTTAGGTGCCATGGGCGGCCACTCTTCAAGCAGCTTACTTGAGTCCATTCAAAACTGATCCCATTGTGATATCATTGTCCTGTTGAAAATAGAAATGTACCCCAAGATTTAAGTTTAGAGCGCTTTGTAGTAGGGTTTCTTTGGAAATATAAAGGTACACAGGTTTATTCATTGTACCATCGATGAAAACTAAGTTTCCTACACCAAATGCATCCATACAACCCCAAAACATGACCTCTCCTCCGCCATGTTTGACAGTGTTTACTACATTGTTCTTTTCCAATTCAAACTCTTCTCCAAACTCTTACTCTGCCGTCCGCTTGAAAAATTTTTTTTTACAAAATGTGGCCAAAGTAATCATATTTGTATTAACATACATTAATATTAAGAAAATATATTAAAATTGGGAACCAAATTTCCCCCTAACTTGATTGCTCCCAACTTATTTCACAGAAGTTTTGAGTATATGACAGTTCTAAAAGAGGACATTAAAGATGAAATTGAATGTCTGTCGTTTGAATTATTAATGAAAATTACTCTTAGTGCCTTAATTTTGGCGACGAAAAACTGTCTTAATAGTTGGTAAAATCATAAGATGGAACCTTGCAATTTCAACATTAAATTAAAAAAGATTTTAAAGTGAAATGAGCCAATATAGAACGTTTTTTCAAGAAGAGTCTGACTGACAATTATGGAACTTTTGGGTTATTGAATAGCTATAAATTGGCAACTAAAAGGGCTTCCTAGACCGTCTGATTTAACACTATAGGATTTCCTTTTTTGGGGTTATTTAAGTCGACAACTATCCGTCCACTAATGAAGGAAATTCAAAGATGAATCAACGAAATTCGGGCTGGCCAAGCAGTGAATGTTACTGGTGCTCTCTTTCGTGTCATAAGATAACAGAGTTTTTTCTGTCTAAATTGGATGTCATTGAAGTGGACGTCAAATGATTCTAACAAGATGATGTGACACGCCATACTAGACGGCAAATCAATTCAATTACTGCATGAGGTATTGAATGGTCGTCTACAGTCTCGTTTCGGTAATCAATATACGCTTCCTAGATCATGTGATTTAACACCATTGGAGATCTTTTTTATGGGGATATTTGTAGACTAAGGTCTATGCCAAGAAGCCCACAACCTTCTGAACATTAAAGGAGAAACTTCAATGCTGCATCAACGAAATTAAACCGCATTTATGCTAAATCTAGCCCAAAAGCGCTTAAATAACAACGCTGGATGCTGGTCAAGCTGATAAGAGAGTGTAATTCTACCTAAATTTAATGATATTGATGTGAACGTCAAGTGGTTTCAACAAGTAGTTGTCACAAGCCATAAAACCCATGAAACAACTCATAACCTCGTCGTGTATCTCGTTTCGGTGATCAGTATATTCCTTCTAGATCGTATGATTTAAAACCTTTGGATTTTCTTTCATTGGGTTATTTGAGCTTAAAGCTCTATGACAACAAACTCACAAGCAACCGTACATTAAAAGAGGAAATTGAACGCTTTATGAATGATATACAGCCACATTTATGGAAAATTTCGACAAAAGAGGGAGTATGTGCCAGGAAGAGACCCTAGAGCTCATTTCCCCATATGTACCATTCCAGACATAACGCTATCTTGTGTAAAAACAATAAAGAAAAAATCTGTGTAAAATTTGGGACATCCTTTATGAGCCTTTTGAAGTTCATTGTGAATTTAGGACTTTCCAAATTAAATTGCGCCTGGAATACATTAGGAAAACTAATGAATTTAATGAATATGAATTTTATAAGATGTAAACATATGATATGATTCTACAGAGAAAGTGTAGTAATCTGTGGCTATACGAGTAATAAATATCAAACTAAGAAATTTGATGTATTGCAAAGTCATTGATGGAGCTAGGAAGCTAGACTAAGTACCCTTGGAGAGCTTGAGTAACTATATGACCTTTAAATAAGTTATCATCGAATTAAGTACCATATTAATTGCCAGAGACAAATTCAATTACTTTTATGTGTAAATATTTCGAAAAATTCCCTAAAATTGAAACATTTTCCAACATTCGCATATAAAGCATTATTTCAAAAGCCCTAAGAGATCTCGGATTTTGTACTGTTGTATAGCTGCACAGAGAAAACAGATTCGTAGTAGCAAATCGAATGGTTCTGCCTTAGTGACCGAATTTTACAGTTGCGGCTACAATATTTTAGAAGGAGTAACAAAATGTTAGTTGCTTTAACCGTAATTCTGCTATATCAACTGATTTTCTGTTGATGGAACCCACAATTTCTATGTGTGCAACCGAATCATTCGATTGGCTATGAATTCGGTTGCTACTATGAATCTGTTTTCTGTGTGTGGAGTATATTGTGAAGTATGTAACATATTAACTGTCAGAGATAAATGGAAAATATGTATGTAAAGGGTCTTTCATTAAGAGCTTCCTAACTTTAAATTTAAATAAAACAAAGTGTGTATAAGATATCAGCGACATTTAGTATACGTTTGAAAGGCCTATCATTATGTAAGAAACATAACATCGTGCAAATGTCTGCTGCGGCTTCGCTGGATGGCGCGCATCCGAAATGTCTAATATTCCATGACTCTAGCTCGTAAATCAGGCTGAATTTGACCGATGACATGGGTTATGTTGGCTTTTAGAGCCCCTATAAGAAAGAACCTAACGGGCTCTAATTGCTCGATCTCGGTAGCCAGTTAATAACACCTTCACATGAGATGGCCATGCCCTCAAATCACTAGTGCAGAATGTCCAAATTTGGCATGAGCTGTGTAAAGCCGTTCTGTTGAAATCACATCTCGTTGGTGTCTTATCATTCAATTAAAGCCAAAATAAGTTGATATTCATCGACCTATAGCGCTCGCCGTTGACGGTGATTGTTTGGCCAATGTTGTTCTCAAAGAAATTTGGACCAACGACACCGTCAGCCCAAAATCTATACCAAATAGTGACTTTTTTGGCATGCATTGGATGATCTTGGATCTCATGTGGATTGATATCGTCCCAAACTCCACAATTTTGTTTGTTGACTTACCCATTCATCTAGAAATGGAACTCATCGCTGAAGATGTTTTTTTTTTTTTTTTGGAAAAATTTGGATTTATATCCAACTGCTCCAGGACTCATTAAGCAAACACACTTCGTTGTCTAGGGTAGTTCACCTTAACTTCATGGTGATGTGTCAAAACAAACCGATTTGACAGATGTAGCTTCAATAATATGGCCGCTATCAACTGTCAAAGTTCGGAAGTCCCTATTGGAAGACTGTATATATTGAAAATAAGGCAAAATAAGAACAATTTTCAAGAAATTTTATGCATTTATTCCTCGATCTTGGCGTATACTTTGATAATCCATTTTGAGACCAAAGCTGTATTAGGTATCATCAAACAGTGGGGAAAAGGAAGTGATGCTTGTCAAAATTATTGTAGAATAGTTTTCAGTTGATTAAATATAGAGAAAAGTGTAGTGATACAGAACTAGTTACATAAGTCTTTCCTGAGGAAATGGTATTCAGTTGGTGTTTTTGTTTTGTTTCATTAGGGAAACACTTCTATTTTTAGAGTTTCTACTGAAATTGGCAAAATTTCTTTATTGTTCCTCATATTTTCTGCACTTTCTTTTTCTCTCTCCCCTACCTTCGGTAATATTTTGCAAACGTGTCCTTTTAAAATCCTTGCAAATCCTTTATGTAAAAGTAGTGTTATTTGTCTTGCTTCCTTGCATGAGCTAATCTGCTAAATCTGTTTTTGGCTTCAGGTCTTCTTAAAACATTATTTACTATAAACATTATGCCTAAGCTGGCTAAATGAAATCCTCTAGACCATTTTAAATAGTAAAAAAAGCCTACAGAATTAGAGCAACGCCAGCAGTGGCTGGCGACAGTTGTGACAACGACTTAAAACTAGCAGCCTGAGATTTTGAGTTTAAGATTTTTGCAAAGACTTTTAGCTGGATTTAATCCAGGATAATTACACAAGTAAACAAAAGCAACACAAGTAGTTTTGAAAGACAAAAGGATTATACAGAAAAGAATTTGAAATATTTCTTAAAGATTCCAACAAATAATAATGAAAATTGTGCTTTTCGTTTAAATTTTTCAAACAATGGATATTTAATATTTTGTAGCTAAATATCTATAACATTTTGTGCTAAATGAAGAACTCATATACAGACTGTTAATTTGTGGCTGCAGTCAAGTTAATAATAAAGGAAATTATAGGTTTCTGATTATTTTTGCTCTTTCACTGTTTTAATGTTTTAGATAATTACGAATATTGTAGAACTGTGTTCTACATTCCAGTTAATTATCAATTTTGATAGTTTCGTTTTTTGCACAAAAAATTTCATAGATTTTCTATTGATTTTTCTATTATTTTTCCTTACAGGGTCATTGCTATAATTTCAAACCCAATATTGTTGAAGTTTAAGTATCGGTTACACTTAATTGTTGTGTTGTCTGGTCTATATTTTATTTGGTTTTTTTTCCTTGTTATATTTCTATTCTTTTGTGTTGATTTGTAATTAATCTGTGTTCAATTTTTTTTTTTCATATTTCAGTGTTTGTTTTTCAATTTAACCCGCAGATTTTAGTTTTCTAAAGAAAAAAAAAACCAAATGTTTCTTGAACCAAAAAATATTTCAGTTTTAGTTAGAATTTTTGTGGGTTTTTGCGTTGTTATAATTTCATTTTTGTTCTTTTTTTCATTTGTTTGAAGGTTTTTTTAACATTTATTGTCAATGATGTGTGGCAAGGCCACCTGGTGGCCCTGTTTGGGCATCAAATTTCATTTCAACTTAAATGAAAATTAATCCTTTTATTTAGTTTCTGTCGCCCTCTCTCTTTCTAACCCTTATTATACTAGGAAAGTTCATTGAACAATTTTAATTTGAATTTTGTAGATTATTGCAAAGAAATTAAACAAAATAAATTGTTTAAACTGTTAAAGTGTTTAACCAGACAATTTCTTAGAAAATCATTTTAAAAACTATAAGATTTTGAGAAAATTTTTTTTTACTTCTCAAAATCTTCCTTATCTTTCGCATAAATTTGACTGCATTTCGTTGATGCAATGAATTAATTTCCTCCTTCAATGTACGGCTGGTTGTGAGCTTGTTGTTATAGATCTAGATCACACGATCTAGGGGATCAATACAGATCACCAAACCAAGAGAGAGATCACGACTAGGAAATGCTGTAATTGAATTGTTTCACTAGCTGTTTGGCATGTGGCACCGTTTGCTTTGAAACCACTTGACGTCCATATCAATTTCATCTGATTTAGGCTGAAAGAAGTGATCAATGTTTGATCAGCCACCAACGTTGCCAATTTAGCGCTTTTGCCGCTAGATTTAACATAAATGTGGTTGGATTTAGTTGATGTAGCTTTGAAGTTCCTCCTCCAATGTTCAGGAGGTTGTAGGTTGGTTGGCATTTATCTATGACTTCAAATAATATCATAAATGGAAATCTCATGTTGCTAAGTCACATGATATAGGGCAGGTCAAGTCAAATTTATTTAACATTTTTCTTTTTTATGTGAAAACCTTTTCGATTTTGGGTGGGGGGATTTCCCCTCCCCCTGGATCCGCGCCTGATCTAGGGGCCTAATTCTGATCATTGAACATGTAATGACTCATGCTGTAATTGAATTGGTGGCACCATTGTCTTGTTGAAACCGGGTGGAATCCTGATCAAAATCATCCAATATAGACAGGAAGAAGTTTGATATCATGCCAACTAGTAACCGCCACTGCTTGACCATCCTCCAGTGTTGCCAATTTAACACTTTAGTGCTAGATTTAGCATTAATGTGGTTGAATTTCGTTGATGCAGGGTTGGGTTTCCTACTTAAATGTAAAGGATTTCGTGGGCTTTTTGGAAAAGACATTTTACTTAAAAAACACTTAAAAGGAAATCCAATGGCTGGTTGTAAATCACACGTTCTAGTGGCCTCTACTGATCACCGAAACAAGAGAGTACACGATCAGGAAATGTCTCATGCAGTAATTAAATTGTTTTGTCTTATTAAAACCTCTTGACGTCCACATGAATATCATCCAATTTAGACAGCAATAACTCTGTTATCATATCACGATATCGAGCACCAGTAGTGGCCTCAACTGATCACCGAAACGAAAGAGTACACGATCAGGAAATGTCTCATGCAGTAATTGAATTGGTTTGTCCTATTAAAACCTCTTGACGTCCACACGAATATCATCCAATTTAGACTGTAATAACTCTGTTATCATATCACGATATCGAGAACCAGTAACAGTCACTGCTAAACCAGTCTCCAGCATTGTCATTTAAGCATTTTTGGGGCTAGATTTAGTGAATTTTTGTCACTAAACGCTTTCATGAAAAAATGCTCTAGATTTTTTATGAAGTCTTTTTAATTTAATGTTGTTGAAATTCAAAGTTCCATGTTATGATTTTACCAACAATCGAGACAAGTTGGTCGTCGCCACAACTGAGCTCCTTTCCGAGTGTTTTACTTCAGTAATCCAGATAACAGATCGGCAATTTCATCTTTAATGTCATCTTGTAAAGTTGTGTCAAGTTTGTGACTAATTAAATGCAATCAAATAAGTTGGAAGCAATGAAATCAGAGCAATCAGGTTCTCTGCAACAAAGTCACCAGGGTGAAAATGTGATTGATTCATCGCTTAGAATGATTTTGCTCGAAAAATCTGTATCCACTTGTCGATGGTCAATAATTCCTTCATCGAACAGTCTTTGTAAGCAGATCTTCAGTGGGTATACGCTGTAAAGAGCTTCTCAAAATTTGTCCAAAACGACAAGCTGATGTTGCTGGACTTTCATGAACATTCTCATGCATTGCTTCGATATTGACATTTTATGCCAATTTATACAAAAATGAACTAATTAGGAGCTAGTTGGAATTCAAGTGTGAAGGTGTAGATAAATCCAATCAAAATCAATCTGTGATCACTCATCAATTGAAAAAAATCCAACTGGTCCTCCAAAAAGTCAAAGGTCTGCCGTCAAACTGGTTTCAATGTTATTAAACAGTATCGGAAGAACTTGTCCATTGATAGAAAACCTTGTTCACATGATGTTTCTAAAGCCAATAAATAGAAAGCATTTTCAAAAGAGCTCCCAACACATTCGGTAGGAAAGCAGTTCGATTAGCTCAGTACTCGGACTATTTGGTACGAAAAGTTAAAGCCAATGCAGGTTTAAAAACATAAAAGGCTCAAAAAATTACTGACAGAAACACTGCTAAAAATTTAGAAGCCAAAGGCAGAGCACAGAAATTGAAGTCAAATTTTATACTGCTGCATAATGGATGACGAAATGTACGTATGGACAATTTTTCGCAGCTTCTGGGTTTAAGACCCAAAAGCAGACAAAATTTCCCAAAAAGTTCTTGGTATGCTAAGCAATATGCAGTTGCGGCAAAAGGAACCAAACATTTGTTACAACGGGCTCTATAAATACCGGAATTTACATTAAGGAATTTTTACAAAATAGGATGCTTTCATTCATAAGACTTCTTTCTTAATATGTCCACTTATTTTTGGCCTGATTTGGCATCTATCACTATGGTAAGAAAGGTCTTGAGTGGTACAAGAACAATAATGTGGTATTTGTTCCAAGATAGACAATTCCTCCAAACTGCCTGGAGTTGAGTCCAGTGGAGAGCTATTGGGCTCTTGTTAAAAGAGAATTGAAGAGATTTTAAACGGAGATGGACAACCTGTTCGAACAAAGTGACATAAAGCACTATAACTATTGTATATTGTAAAAATAATTTCAATCAAATAAAAAAGGATTCAAAACTGTAAGTTTAGTGGTTTCATTATACCCTACACCACCATAGTGGGGAGGGTATAATGGATTTGTGCAGATGTTTGTAACGCCCAAAAATATTAGTCTAACACCCACCTTAAAATATACCGATCGACTAAGAATCACTTTCTGAGTCGATTAAACGATGTCCGTCCGTCCGTCTGGCTGGCTGGCTGTCCATGTAAACCTTGTGCGCAGAGTACAGGTCGCATTTTTGAAGATATTTCGATTAAATTTAGTACATATCAATTTTTTTGCCCAAGGACGAACCCTATTGAAACTGGCTGAAATCGGTTCATTATTTCACCTAGCCCCCATACAAATGTCCTACCAAAATTGGACTTTATCGGTCATAAATGTTTAATTTATATATGTATCTACACAAGTTTTTCTCTAAATAAGTTTTATATATACAGAATTCATGTCACCAATTTTTATGATGATCGGTCCATAATTGGTCATAGCTCCCATATAAGGCCCACTTCCGAAAATCGCTCACGAATATAAATTATTGAAATTTTGAAAGAAAAATGTTTTTGCTCATTTCTTCGTTTATAATAATGCTCATAGAAACATCAAATAGAGCATATGTGGTTCTGAAGAAATGAGAATACAAAGGTACTGTTACGAAATTGCACTTAAATATAACTGTTTTAACGGCTGGTTTAAAGTTGCATAATGCCTCTCAAACAGCAGTGCTTCTCAAACTTTAACATATCTGTGGGTATAACTAATATTGCTGAAGAACATACAACATTGAATAAAAGCTTTGAGTTGAGCATTGTTTGGCAACACTAAATGAATGATGATTAACATCGAAAGCTCTAGAATTCGCATGTACTAGTTTGTCCGTTAAGATCATTGTGGAAGATTCACGAAAGATGGCGTGTGTATAAATAGTGTCAAAGATTGCAGTCGTGAGGGATTCCAATTTGAAGCGGATGTATTGCTATTTTTTCATTTTTTTAAATTTATTTTTCAATATCACTGAAAGAAATATTTGGATTGTTTAATATATTTCGAACTTTAAAAAAATCATTGAAGTGTTGTCTGGTTTTTTTACCTCAATTTACTTTTGTGAACAATTTTTTTTCATATTTTAAATGATTTTAATCAAGACAGCGTAATTAAATAAGCAAAAAAATTGTTTAGATATTTTTAAATTTGTCGAAAATTATTAATAATGACCTTTCAATTAATGAGCTATGATAATATGTCGCATACAATTTGATTAAGATTGTTGATTTGATTATTGTTAACAAATAAAGCCATAAAAATCTTTTATTTATTTCACTAAAACTTTCTTTCAGTGGAGCTCTCTTTCGCTCACCAACACAAATACAGTTTTAGCTTTGGACATCCCTGATTTAAAGTGTTGTACATTTTAAGTAAATAAAGAGTTGTTACAAATTTTAAACTACTAAACTGCTTTATTTGCAATCAAAAGTTTATTTAAAGGAAATAAACCACGTTTTTAAAAGGTAAAAACTTAACAATACTTTTTCTTTATTCTTTTTTACAGTCTTAAACAGAAAATCAGATTAATGGGTGTTTAGATGTTTTTATTTGACATCATAACTGTTTTTAGATTATTTGTTATTATTTTTACACTTTCCCCAGTTTGCGTCGTTTCGAAGTTGCGTCTTTTGAAAATTTCTGTGATTTCGAAGTTGAGTCGATTTTGTTTCAGTTTGCTTGCATGTCTTCGGAGTTGCGTCGTAAGTACTTCGATTTGCGTCGTTAATATAAAAACGTTTGTATCGAAAAATCAATTATTTCAGCTAAAATTGTATAATGATATATTAGTTAATATCTTTTATTACTTATTTAGATTGGTTTAGTTGTTTTTTAAGAACTAAAAAACTTATTTAGTGACCAGTATTTTAAATACATATTTAAATAAGTTGAGTTTTGTTCAAAATTAAATCACAATTAAACATGATTGACAGCTCCCCCAGGCATATCAGAGATTAGAGAGTGTGACAATAATCAATAATGTCAGTTTTACTTACTATTTACTTATTGTTTTTGCTTTAGTTGTTATTGCAATCTGCTGCTGCACATTAAGCCGGAAATGTAGCGTTACCTTCAATAGAGTAAAACTAACCAACCACTCATTTATAATAATGTTTTAAGGGACACACTCATTCAAACAAATTGAAATTACAATTTTAGCATCAGTGTTTTTTTGTATGCATAGCGATGAGCATATGTCACATGTCTTCACAATGACAAGTGTAGAGAAAGAATTGAAACATCTTAAAGAGCGCCAAATGTCAAAGAGTTGTCAACATGACCTACACCTTATTTAAAAAAGGGGCGAAAGAAATACAGCACAAACATATGTATGAACATATTTTAGAAAAGAGTTTTAATGAAATTGAAAGTGTTGCTGCAACAAAAATACATATTATTTGTGTAGCTGCTGCTGATGTTTTTGTTGGAAAAGATTTTCAGGAAACTGTCAAAGTATTAATAAATACAACAAATGTGGTTTTCCAATTTGTTTAGTTAGAAAATTCTTTAAATTTCGGGGAATTTTAAGAGAAATTTTTAAAGTTTTTTTTTTTTTTTAAAAAAACTGTTCTTAAATGTCAAATAAATTATGACAACTTTATAATGATACTTAAAAATTTGTTTTCTGTTTTTTTAATAGTATTTTATATTTAACTCATTTATTTTGGTTTTGAAACCAAAAAAAAAAAAAAAACATTTTCATTAGAAAACATTGTAATCTTAACGCTTTGCTGGCTTGTCATATGTCATTTACACTTTGATGTGACAGTTGTCATTGCACGAAACAGCAATTGTAAAAATAAATATGCAGAGTTAAACTTAATTTTGTTTAAATTATAAATATTTCTTTACATATAAGTACTTATAATTGTGTTTCTTTTTTTGTTAGATACTTTGTTGTAGATTTTATTATATCTTAAAAAACAAATTTCAAATGACAAGGTCATTAGTTGGCTGATTTAAAAATATTAGTCACAATTTTTAATGACAGCTAAGTAAATTTTTAAGAATAAAACAGTTACATTGTTTAAAGATCACCAGGAACCTATTGTTTATAGTTTTATAAGGCCATATTTAGGCTAAATCTTAATATAATTTCCTAGACTTATTTCCCACCATGTCCACTTTAAACAAAATGTGAAAGAGTTTTAGGAAAAACTTAAAAAAATTAAATTTTTTCGGAAACACCATGAAGGGGTTTTTTTAAGCAAGATATAACTTACGAAGGATTAACTGTCATATTGCGCTCGCGATTAAAATTTATTTTTTTGTATTATTTTTTCAACTTCTACAGGACTTAAAAAAACTCCCTTTATCGTACTGTAATTAAAACTGTAAATTCTTACATTTGCAAATATGTATTTTCCTGGCACATTTAAAACAAAACAAAAAACTACCAACTTTTGTCTCTCATTAAAAATGAAGTCGTGAGCAACCATAAAAAGGTATGTCATGTAATTTGATACTTTTTTTATAGAAATAAATTTTTTCCCAAAAGAAGCCTTTGAACATTTTTGTTTAACTACCTTTTTATGTCCTTTGCCAGGATATTTACCAAAACATACATGCACAAAAACAAAACTGCACTAAAAACTGCAATTTTTTCTCTATAAAACCTAAAATGAAAAGGCCCTTGATCATCTTTATTTAAGGTTTCTTAAATTAACTACAGCAAAAAGTAAATTGTAAGGGTTCTGTAATGAACTTGTCTGATTTCTTGTATTTAATGAGAAACAAAAAAAAAATGAAAAAATGTCAAAGGTCAGGGAAAATTTGAATTTAAATTGTGTTAGTTTTCTTGAAAGGATTACTGCAATTATCTTTTGATTTATTCAAGTTTTTAATTTAAAAAGAAAAAGTTTTTTATAATTGCTTGAAAAAGTATCTGAAAATAATAATCACTTGCGGCAAGTTTTACCAAGTCAGCAAGGTAAAAGTTTGTTTTATAGCTTAGAATGATCTTGCTGGAAATGAGACCGCCAAACTTACATTATTTTTTGGAAATATTGTTTAACAATGAAAACGCGTTGTGCTCTCATGTTTTACTAATCCTAAACTGTCATACACTGTTTATTGATTGGCAACACTTTATTGCACAAATGGCGGCAAATTCAAATCCTGTGTGCATTTTGAGACATCCTAAACAAAAGCAGAAAATGGTTGTGCAAAAATAAAGTGCTTAACATCTTTAAAACAAAAAGCGCATCAATAAAGGAAGAAACCATATATTTTTATACCCTTCACCATGAGTGGCAAGGGTATATATAAGTTTGTCATTCCGTTTGTAATTTCTACATTTTTCATTTGCGACCTTACTAAGTATATATATTCTGGAACGTTATAGATAGGGAAGTCGATATAGTCATGTCCGTCTGTCCGTATGTATGTTGAAATCAACTTTCCATAGTCCCCAAGTAACTTACAAACATAACTGACACATCAATATATCGGGAATTCTTCCGGCTCTGTCGCTATTTAAAATCGAGAAAATCGGCCCACAAATGTCTTAGATATAAGGAAAAAACCGGGACAACCTCTTTTTTTTATCTATATCTCGATTAAGACTTAAATATACACAGTATAGATATCTAATGATAGATATTTCAAAGTCCATTGCAACGCTGTATATAAGGCTATATAAAGTTGGGCCTACAGTGGGTCAAAATCGGGAAAAGTGTTTTTTGACCCGAATTTTTTAAAAAAAAATTTTGAATTAAAGAAAAATTTAAAAAAAAATTATTTTTTTAAAATTTGGAAAAAATTTAAAAACAATTTCGAAAAAAATTCGTTTTTTTAAATTTTTCAAAAAAATGTAAAAACATTTTTTTTAATTTTATTTAAAAGTATATTTTGACACAGCCGATTATAGCTCTCTTACTTTTTTACTCTAAGATATGGTAAAAAGTTGAAAAAAGTCGAAAAAAAAAATGAAAAAGTCAAAAGTTCGAAAAGTCGACTTTTCATAAATTACCGAAAGTCGAATAGTGACTATTGAAAAATTTAAGAAGGTCGACAGTTCGAAAAGTCGACTCTTTAAAAAATCGAAAAAAGTCAAAAGGTCGAAAAGTCGCCTTTTTGATTCAACTATAGAACCCTAGTATGTGAGCTATGACCAATTATGGATCGATTGCCATGAAATTAGATCGCGTGTTTTATTTATATATGCAACTTATTTCTGTTAAATTTTATTTGAATACCAAAAATTTTTTTTGGAAGTGGGCCTTGTATGCGAGTTATGACCATTATGGACCCATCCTCATGACATTAGGCAGCGTGATTTGTTTTTATGAAAATTTTTAGGTGTGATTTATTTGTCAACAAATTTGTGTGGATATCTTGTATAAAAATCAAGCATTTATGACCCATAAGTCCTATTTTGGAAGGACATATGTATGGGGGCTAAGTGACATAATGGAGCGATTTTTACCAGTTTCAATAGGCTTCGTCCTTAGGCCGAAAGTAATGCAAGCGCCAAATTTTATGGATATAGCTTCAAAATTGCGACATGTAATTTGCGCAAAAGGATTATACTAATACCCCGGTTTGCGTCGCTTCGATTTGCGTCGTTTCGAAGTTGCGTCTTTTTAAAATTTCCGTGATTTTGAAGTTGCTTCGTTAGTACTTCGATTTGCGTCGTTAATATGCAAATATTTGTATTGAAAAATCTATTTTTTCAGCAAATAATATGAATCTCGTAACCAATTAAATGAAAATCAATACAAATGTATGGAAAATCGTGCTTCGATTTGCGTCGCGTTTCTCCGGTCCTAATTAGCGGCGCAATCCGGGGTATAAGTGTATATGTATAGTCAGCAATACGAACATCGTTAAAGGTGTTGCAAAATCATTAGAATAAGGTTGTGGTGGGTATAAAAAGTTTTTTTCTTATACTTAAAAAAAAAAATTTAATATTTTTAGGTACAAAATTTAAAAAACGTTTTTTTAATTTTCATTTCAAAATTTTTTAAACAATTTTCTTTTTTTAAATTTGTGAGTAAAAAAAATTTTATGGCAAACATTTTTTTTTTCAAAATTTAATTTTAAATATTTTTTAAACAATTTTTATTTTTTATTTATTAATAATTTTATTAGTAAAACAAAATTGTATGAAAAAAAAATTTAAAAAAAAAAAAAAAATTCGGTTTCAGAATGTCATTTTATACTAATGTTATTAGTTTTAAAGGGTTTTCCGGCACTACAACATATAAGTAAATCGCTCACTATCTTCTTTTTTTGTATCAACAGAAACATGGTCGTCAAATAAGGCGAATGCAATAAGCTCTTCTGATAAGTACCAAAGATGACCAAGCATTTCTTTAATGGCTACAGTTCCAATCAACTCATTTACTTCTTCATAATATTTTAGGTCCTTTAAAAGCTGTTGATAATTTCTTTGTGCACAAACTGCACTGGGGTTACAAACCAATACTTTAAGTAAATTCTTACTACAAATATACAAACATCTCGAATTGAGGATGCTATGTTTTCAGTTAGCTTGAATTCATATCTAAATAAATAAATCTTCAAACTATAAATGTTCTTAGCCATCTATATAGCCAGGTGAAGACCTTCAGGTGCTCTAAAAGACATTCCAGTTTCGGGAATATCTCCTAAGAATATTAAAGACATCTTTAGTGGCTCTTTGTAGTAATATCGAGGCCGAAACTCTTTTAACTGATTTTGGACGAAACATATAGTCTGTCTCATCAGTAATATTTTCCACTTTTTTCAAAACAAAAAGATCAGAAATTTCAGATTTTAAGTTGTTCCGATTAATTTTGCTACAGCCTAATTTGAATATTTTAAATATCAATGTTTCGTGCCCAATTGAAGTACCAAGTGCTTGATGAAACACAGTTTCAAGCATTATTTCCAAGATGGGACGACGACACCAAAGCATGTCTTTAACCATATTTTGTTCTAATAAAACACAAGCTCCAACTCCTGTTCCAGCCGATTGAAAGTTCACACATAACCTACTTATCAAGGCGAATTTATTGTACAGGTGACGTTGATATTACAACATTGCAAAAACAACATTGTGTTTTATTGTTGCTTGAGGGACAAATGTGTCAAAAACAACTGATTAAAACTGACACATACCACTAAGGAGTATGTGCCTTAAACCTGCGAAACGCAAGTTTAGCACAAAACTAATTTCAAATTTAAAATAATTTAATTTTGAAAGTAACTTTTTTTTTTTAATTGAAAGGTAAACAAAACAACTTTTGACACAAAATAAATTCGCCTGTATACAATTTTTGACAAATCGACCCCCAAGGCAAAATAAAAAAAGTAGATCAGCTGTGCCACCTGTGTTAACGCCACCTGTAAAGTAAATTCGCCTTGCTACTTATTTTATATTTAAAAAACAAACTATTTTTATTTGCATCCTTGATTGAGTATTCAAATAGAAGGGTAAGGGTGTATATAAGTTTGTCATTCCGTTTGTAATATCTACATTTTTCATTTGCGATCCCATTCTGGATCGTTATAGATAGCGGAGTCGGTTGAAATTAACTTTTCAAATCCCCTAAATACCTTACAAACATGATTGATACATTAATATATCGGGAATTCTTCCGGCTCGGTCGCTATTTAAAATCGAGAAAATCAGCCTACAAATGGCTGAGATATAAGGGAAAAACCCGGACAACCTCGATTTTTTACCTATTTTAGATCTATATCTGGATTAATAAGTCAATAATATAGACAATATGGATATCTAATGATAGATATTTCCATAAGTCTATTGCAACGATTTATATAACGCTTTGGACCTACAATGGGTCAAAATCGGGAAAATTATTTTTTAACCCGAAATTTTTTTTACCGCAAATAAATTTTTTTTATAATTTTTTTTTATTAATAAATTTAAAAAATTTTTTTTTAAATTTAAAAAAAAAAAAATTTCAAAACAATTTTGAAAATTTTTTTTTTTTTAAATTAAGAAAAACAATTTGAAAAAAAAAATTTTTTTTAAATTTTGAAAAACTATTTGAAAAATAAAAATGTTTAATTTTGTTTACCTAAAAAGATTTAAAATTTTTATTTTAAAGTATAATTTGGTGAAGGCTATATAAGATTCGGAACAGCCGAATATAGCTCTCATACTTGTTTTTTTTTAATCTCTAATTTTTGAGAAATCGTTTGCTTTGAAATATGTTGAACTTTTGCCATATTAAGAGGTACATTTACACAACAAATGACGGGGATTTTCCTCTTTTGGTTATAGACATTGTAATCAAATTTAAAAAAACTGATAAAAGTCGCGAAAATAGAACCCGTTTTTCGTAAACTGTCGCGATTATAGAACCTGCAATATTAAAAATTAAGCCGTCGCGATAATGGGTAGTCGCGAATACCGAGCTTGCACTGTATATATGTATATGAAAATCCCAATGAAATATTTGTTTCTGTATAAGTAGTATTAAAGCTTATGTAAAAGACTTGTTTTTATAACATTTTTAGGCTACCACTCTATTTGTATATACCCCTTCTTTATTCTGTTTTAATTATTTGAAACCTTTATGATTCCAATGTTCCCACAAATTACCCCAAAAAAACATTACCTTTTGTTGCCACAGAAATACAAATATTTTTTTCCTCTTACTCACAAAATCACCTTGGCAACTTTGTATAACTTACACGTGTTAAGTTTATATTTCCAGTTAAACAAATTTACCACCCACTAGGTGAAACATGTACATACGTGTGTCACTTCTAATATAAAAAACAACAACAACAACAAATACACACAACTGTCAGTTTGAGTAAATGTCAAAAAATGTAATGTTTACAAAAATTGTTTATGATCTGAAATAATATGAAGAAGATTTCAAGTGGAAACACCAGAGAGCAGAATAACAAACACAACATGAGCAATAGAGCAGCTACAAACAAATAGCTTTAGAAAAGCTTATATCCCAGCAAAAACTTCACTTATTTTAAATGTGACTACAAAACAAGTAAATAAGAGTAAGGGTATATTCCGTTTGTAATTTCTACTTTTTTCATTTGCCATCCCAGAAAGTAAATATATTTTGGATCGTTATAGATAGAGGAGTCGATATAGCCATGTCCTTCTGTATGTCTGTATGTTGAAATCAACTTTTCGTAGCCCCCAAAAATCTTAAATACATCATTCTTTCATCAATATATCCGCAATAGACCCGGTTCGGTTGCTATTTAAAATCGAAAAAATCGGCCCACAAATGGCTGAGATATAAGCAAAAAACCAAGACTACCTCGATTTTTTAACTATTTTGGATGTAGCTGGATTACTAAGTTATTAATATAGACAATATGGATATCTAATGATAGATATTTGAAAGACCTTTCCAACGACGTGTATAACGTCATAGTAATTCGGATCTACATGGATCAAAATTGGAAGTTTTTTTTACCATAAAAATTTTCCAAAGAATTTCAATCAATGTCTTAAAGTATCCAGCCGAATATAGCTCTCTTACTGTTTTTCTCCTTATTTGGTAAGTAAAGTTTTTTCTGCTGGGATTCTACACCAAAAATTAAACACGTGTTTCGTGTCTTCTTTACCCCAGCCCTTAATACAGTGTACAGCAAAGTAAAAGGGTGGTTATTTTAATATTTTAGATTTATGCTGTATGATGTTGCTGTGTGTGGTTGTTATTTTAACCTGGTACTCTTTAATTAAATTAGTGTTTCATTTTAATAACATTGTTATTTTTGGCTTATCGTTCAAAAAGTTGAAATTAAATAATTGCACTTGAGTGCACCCCATCAGCATTCAGCATTCATAAGGCGGTGGGCTTTATCGTATAAAACTTTCGACACATTACAGCTGTAATGGTTAGAGAGAAGGCGGCGGGCAGGAATTTGTATACCTCATTAAAGTGTAACTAATCCTTATGTTTGGGTTGTTTATAAAAAAGGGAATTTTATTAAATCAACACCCGGTTACCTGCAGTGTTGGATAGTTGAAATCAAAACGACCGGGGATAGATGACTGTCTAGATAGACTATTAGTATGAGATTTGCGGGTTTATTTCACGATCTAGAGAAATGAATCTCTTTAGGGCGCACAATGTGACGTAATGGATCTTTCATTAAGTGCTTTCTGTCTTTAAGTTGAAATAAAACAAAGTGAGTGTGAGATCTCAACGAAGTTTGCCATTAAGTATGGAATTTACCATCGTGAAAATGTCTGCCGCAGTTTCTCTATGTGGAGCGCATCCAAAATGTCGAATTTTCCATGACTCTGGCGCTAAAACCAGGCTGAATTTGACCGACGGCATGGGCTACGTTGGCTTTGGGAGCCGTAGTGGTTTGTGGCTTATTCGAGTTCATATCGCAAATCGGGGTGTAATCGCACGATCCAGTGGCCAGTTCACATCACCTCCACGTGAGATGACCATACCCTCATATCGCTCATGCAGAATGTGCAATGTGGCAGGAGCTGTTTGACACGTAACGCCGTTCATTCCAAAATAAGTTTTTAATCAGCGACCTATGGCCAGTACACAGCGCCTCCATGTGAGATAACCATGCCCACAATGTGGCTTAAGATGTGTGGCACATTGAGCCGATCATTCCAAAAGATGTTGTTAATCAACGAACTATGACCAGTTTACATCACCTCCACGTGAGATGACCATGTCCTCAAATCGCTCGTGCAGAATGTTCAATGTGACAGGAGCTGTGTGGTACGTAGCGCGGTTCATTCCATAGCGCTCGGCGTTGAAGCTGATAGCCTGGCCACCATCATTCTCAAGGAAATTTGGATCGAAACAGTCACTTTTTCGGAATGCATTGGACGCTCTTGGATCTCATTTGGATTAATATTGTCCTAAATTCGACAATTTTGTTTATTGGCGTACGTATCCATTCATCTAGAAATTGGCCTCATCGCTAAAGATGATTTTTTGTTAAAAATTAGGGTTGGAAAAGAACTCCCACAATCAGTTTTATCTTGAGCACGTGTTGTTGAACGCTTTATCTGTCCTTGGTGATTTGACAAAACAAACTCATCCGTGACTTTTTGAGTGAAACACAGTTTTTTGGATTTAATTTTTCAACAAAGTCTCCTTTGAGCTCTATAGTCTTTGCCCAACGTTACTCCAATAGTTTTATTCCTTCCAAAAATTAAGATTTGTGAGATGATTTCATCGTTGGAGTCCAATCTCTTTCCTACGACCCATTTCTTCAAGTTTGGAATTAAGAAATAGTCACTCCGGGCTAAATCCATAGAATAAGGCAGAGGAGGGATGGATATTTGCCATGGAAACTACATTGTTCTGTTGAAAAATAACTTTGTCGTGACCAAACGCTGTCGTTTTTTTTTTCAAATCTTCATCGACGCCTTAAGTTGGCATAATATTTCTCATTGATTGTTTTAACCTTTAGAAGGTAGTCAATGTGGATTATACCGCGTGCATTCCAAAAAACGGTCGTCATTACTTTATTGGCTGACAAACCCACCTTGGCCTTCATTGGCTCCGATTCACCCTGAGAAAATAACTGTCTTGAATGAGAAAATAACTGTTTTGAATGCTGTTTGGTTTCTGTTTTGAATGCTGTTTGGTTTTGTATGCTGTATTGTCTTGGATCCACGTTTCGTTCACGGTTACGAAACGGCGCAAAAGCTCTTCCATATTGAACGGCCGAACAACCCCAAACGCTCCTGCGAAGTTGTCACACGATTGCGTTTTGGTAGATTGCTTTCTCCTACCCAAGTGATCATTCAAAATTGAAACCACGGAGCCATGTGAGATGCCTATAGCTTCCACAATCTTTCGCACTTTCAATCTCCGATGAGCCAACATCATATCGTGACTTTTTCCAATTGTTCCGGGTTTCTCGTAGGTCTCAACTGAGCGTACACAACGTTCGGCATCTTTGGTGCTTGTACGGCCACAATGAAATTCAGTAAACCTCTTTTTTTAGCAATGAAATTGATCATTCACATAGTATTTATCAAGTTTATGTGCTTGAATGCTGCTTGGTCTCTGGTGTGTTATGGTGGATCCACGTTTCCTCCACGGTTACGAAACGGCGCAAAAACTCGTCAATATTGAACGACTGAACACCACCAAACACTCCTGCAAAGTTGTCACACTTAATTGCGTTTTGGTAGATTGTGAGCGGCATCCATCGTGCGGAAAGCTTTCTCCTACCCAAGTGATCATTCAAAACTGAAACCGAGCCATGTGAAATGCCTATGGCTTCTACAATCTCTTGCACTTTCAATCTCTGATGGGCCAACATCTTGTCGTGAATTTTTTCAATTGTTTCAGGTGTCTTGGAGGTCTCAACTGAGCATACAGAACGTTCGGCATCTTCCGTGCTTGTACGGCCACAACGAAATTCAGTAAACCTCTTTTTTTAGCAATGAAATTGATCATTCACATAGTATTTATCAAGCTTATATGCTTGAATGCTGTTTGGTCTCTGGTGTGGATCCACATTTCGTCAACGGTTACGAAACGGCGCAAAAACTCGAACGACTGAACAACTCCAAACACTCCTACAAAGGTGTCACACTTAATTGCGTTTTGGTAGATTGTGAGCGGCGTCCATCGTGCGGAAAGCTTTCACATACCAAACTCCAAGATTGAAACCACTGAGCCATGTGCTACGCCTATAGCTTCCACAATCTCAACTGAACGTCCAGAATGTTCGGCATCTTCCGTACTTGTACGGCCACAATGAAATTCAGTAAATCAATTTTTTACCTTTGAAATTGATGGTGCAGAGTTCACATAGTATTTATCAAGCTCAGCCTTGGTTTTAGTGATTTTTTTTTGGTCAAATTTTGACAGGTGTCAACTGACAGATGCCTGATGACAGGAGTAATTTTGCGGACTTAGTGACCAGCCCTCGTAGCTTCAACAATATTCTCTTCTCAAGTCACAAGGTAGTCTGCTATCAGTGGCTGGCAAATACGAAAATGTTGACAGCAGTCAACTGACAGATGCCTGATGACAGGAGTAGTTTTGCCCTTTCAGTTAAGAGGTGGGAAATTGAAAAAGTCACAAACTTAGTGACCAGCCCTCATAGCTTCAACAATATTTTCACTGCAAGTCACGAGGTAGTCTTCTAGCAGTGGCTGGCAAATACGAACTAAATGACGCAGCTTGTTAAAATGTTGATAGGAGTTAACTTACAGAGATGAGTGTTAACAGGAGTAGTTTTGCCCTTTCAGTTAAGAGGCAGGAAATTCAAAAAGTCACGGACTTATTGACCAGCCCTCGTAGTTTCAATAATATTCTCTACTCAAGTCAGGAGGTAGTCTTCTAGCTGTGGCTGGCAAATACGAACTAAATGACGCAGCTTGTTACAATGTTGACAGGAGTCAACTGACAGATGCCTGATGACAGGAGCAAAGTTGTCTTTTGAGTTAAGAAGCGGGAAATTCAACAAGTCACGGACTTTTTGACCAGCCCTCGTAGCTTCAACAATATGGTCGCTATTCACTGTCAAAGTTTGGAAGTCCCTATTGGAATACCCTTTATGTTTGACCTAAACCGAATTCGACATTTTTCCTGTTATTTCGACTGTTCTGTGTCTTTAAACTTCAGAGTACATAAGTTAATTAGCAACAATTATAACTAATGACATAATTAACTTTTAAAACTATTTTATCTATTTAGATAAAATTTAAACTAAAACAATTCTTTATTTAAAAAAAAAAAATCATACAATATGGCCATTAAAAGGAAATATGTTTATTAAACAACATACATAAGTGTAAACTAATAAATATTTAAAAATAAAGTTTTTCCTATAATTTTTTGTTAAAACTCATTTCCTGGGAAAATTATGAATACTATTTAATACACTTTAGTTTTTATTTTATTTATTTATTTATATTTTGATAAGAACATGTGAATATGCGTGTTTAAGTTTTAATGTTTATAAAATTGGGTTTCAAATTTCCATAAACTATTGGTTTTTTTTTTCTTTTTTTGCAAAAAATAAATTTACACACAATTTTTTTTTATTTTTTTTTTTTGTTGGCCAAAGAATCTCCTTTGTTTGTTTAATGTTGTAGTTGTTTTTACTGTATTGAATAAATATTTATACAAAAAAATTGTTGATTTAATTTTATTTATTTTAATTTTTATCTATCAATATAAATTGGTCAAGAGCTACACACACTCACACACAAAGGGTTTCAAATTACTTAATGTTTACATGTGTTTTCTGGTATTTTAAAAGAAATTCTTTTTTTTTTTTTTTCAAAAAAGAATAAAGTAATCAACCGGTAGGTATATTTTATTTAAACAGAAAGAGAAATTGTTTATAAAAGTAAATTTAAATAATATTTAAAAGAATTTAAAAAAATATTTAAAAGAAATTTAAAGAAATTAGTTAATATTATTGGGTGTATGATTTAGAAATATGGGATGTTTTATTTTGAAACATTTGTACAATATAATTTTATATTCGAAGCAATCCCAATATTTAAATTAGAAACATATAAACAAGTATGTTTTAAATAGTTTAAAACTTAAATTTCCTTAAATTTGTTTAACATTTCTATTCCACCCCCCACTCTACTTTGATTTCACTTTAACATCTGTTAGAGTCCTTCACACAAACAGAGCCTTAAAAAACAACTTAATTATAAGTGTTAATTTATACTCAAGAGACTCATAAATTGTCAAAAAAATAAAATAAAACAATACAGAACACAAAAAAACTGAACAGAAAAAACAAATCCTCAAAGCCACAATTCTGTAATAAACAATAGCCCACTTTTAGGGGAGGAAATGGCAGAAACACTCTCTCTCTCGCCCTCCCTCTCTCTTCTAAACACAATCCTCTTCCATTATACACAATTTAATATACAAATGCTGTAAAAAGCTTCCTTTCTCCTTGTAGATGTTAAAAAAAGGGGGAGTGCTATAAAAATTAAATAATATTATTATAATTTTCCTTTATTTTATTAATAAGCTTAACACATTTTGGGTGGCAATAAAAAAATCCTGTACATAAGATGTTTATCTCGCAACTTATGTTGCAAGTCAAGTACACTGCTAGCCTCATCACAAATAAAGTGTGACAAAACCAACCAACAGCCCCGTTCAAGAGAACATAAGCATAAGCCAGAAATGTATGGAAAGATAGATGAAAAGTGGAGGAGTAAGTAAAAGATTGCTGGTGTAGCAGGCAACATTATCCGGTGTAAATTTACACTTTACATGTCCTAAGTGTATAATAATTTCAAAGTATATGTAGTACTCGCACATACTTACTTATTTTCATGTTATTTTGTATGATTCGCTTGGGGAGTTTTAAATTGGCTTTGTTTAGTCATATGATTGTGTTAATTTCAATTATGGTTGATGGCCATTAAAAAGTAAAAGTTTGCTTGGGAAATTAATTGAATGTGACAGTTTTATTTGGGGAAAAAACAACACTCTTTCCTTCCCCAGAAAGACATAACAAGACCTTGGAATACAAGTTGTTTACAAATGAGAATTATCTTATAGGAATCTTTTAAGAATAATATAAATGATTTTAAGTTCTTGAAGGAATATTGAGGAAATTATAAGGGTTTAAGGGTTCTCTGGTAGTTTTAAACGGCAGCTGAGCTCTCTTGCAGCCATTGGAAAAATAGTTCCTCATTATGTCTAGATGTAGTGATTGCTCACAGGTTATTCAAATATTAATTTAAGAAGTTAGTAAATCATGGTTCACTTTCCCATTTAAGAAACTCGTCTTATTGGGAGTCAACATGTTTGAGGACCTGTAAAGCCAGGCAGTGTCAAAGAAGGTATTCCGTAGCCTCCTCCTCCTTCTCTTCAATATTGCAACTTTAACAGAATACATATCTTATTTGGTTACCCAATATCCAATTACAGGCTACTTCAACAACTAGACTGTGTCCATGCATTCCAAATAAATTGACGATCTTCGTTCTTTGTTCATTCATAGAGGATCAGATCATTGTTGTTTCAGTACAGCTGGATTTCCTGTACTATCTCCTTGAAATCCATAAGTCATAAATTATCACATATAAGCAGTCTCCCCACATTAAAAGGTATACCCGCTGTTGCAGATGCTTCCATACAGAGCTCACTTGGGTCCTGCAACAGATAACGATTTGACTCCGTAGTCATTTCCTACACCTTCTCTTCTTTATTACAACTTCAAAAGAAGCTTTGGTATGGCAGTCGTATCCAGCCACTAAATTGTGAAGATGGTTACTAATGACACACTGATAGCAATATCTGTCCTTTGTTCATTCATAGAGTGTCAGATCTTTCTTATTTCAATACAAGTGGATTCTCTCTCTACTCATCCACTGAATGCCATGAGGTTTACTTGCTCCAACAAGTATGATCGATGTTGTGGAAGATGTGTGGTTAGTTCCGGAACTTGCAAGTTAATCAGACTGACTATTAACCCATATCCTTTGGTAAGGATTATCGCTGAATAGCACACTATCTCCTTCTCGATCAGTATTAAGCTGTAACTGATTCATAAAGGGCCAGACCAATATTGTTGAAGTACAGCGATTTGAGCTTCAATCGTAGATATTTCTATACAACTTTAGCTTCAATCATAGGTCTTTCTATAACCCAATTTGAGCTTCAATCATTTTCTATATATACTCCAAGTTGAACTTCAATCATAGGTCTTTCTACACTTCAATCTGAGCCTCAAACGGAGGTCTTTTTATACTTCAATTTGAGACTCAAACGTAGATCATTCTCTAGTCCAATTCGAGCCTCAGTCGTAGGTCTTTCTATAGTCAAATTTAAGTTTCTATCGTTGGTCTTTCTCGAGCTTCAATCGTAGGTCTTTCTACACTTTAATTTGAGCCTCAAACGGAGGTCTTTCTATACTCTAGTTTGAGCTTCAGTCGTAGGTCTTTGTCTACTCTAAGTTAAGCTTCAATCGTACAACTTTCTCTACTCCATGTTAAGCTTAAATCGTAGGTATTTATCTACTCCAATTTGAGATTCAATCGTACAACTTTCTCTATTCCAAGTTGAGCTTCAATCGTACAAATTTCTCTACTCCATGTTGAGCTTCAATCGTAGGTCTTTCTCTACTTCAATTTGGACTTCAATCCAAGTTGGACTTCAATCGTAGGTCTTCCTCTACTCCAATTTGAGCTTCAATCGTAGGTCTTTCTCTACTCCAAGTTGGACTTCAATCGTAGGTCTTCATATACACCAAGTTATCTGGTCTTTCTTTCTACACTTCAATTCGAGCTTCAATCGTATTACTTTCTACACTTTAACTTGAGCCTCAAACGGGGGTCTTTCTATACTTCAATTTGAGACTCAAACGTAGGTATTTCATTACTCTAGTTTGAGCTTCAGTCGTAGGTCTTTCTCTACTCTAAGTTAAGCTTCAATCGAACAACTGTCTCTACTCCATGTTGAGCTTTAATCGTAGGTATTTATCTACTTCAATTTGAGATTCAATCGTACAACTTTCTCTACTCCATGTTCAGCTTCAATCGTAAGTCTTTCTCTACTCCAAGCTGGACTTCAATCCAAGTTGGACTTCAATCGTAAGTCTTTCTCTACCCCAATTTGAGCTTCAATCGTAGGTCTTTCTCTACTCCAAGTTGGACTTCAATCGTAGGTCTTCCTTTACCCCAATTTGGGGTACAATCGTATGTCTTCCTTAACTCCAATTTAAGCTTCTATCGTAGGTCTTTCTCTACCCCAATTTGAGCTTCAATCGTAGGTCTTCCTCTACCCCAATTTGATCTTCAATCGTAGGTCTTTCTCTACTCCAAGTTGGACTTCAATCGTAGGTCTTCAATCGTAGGTCTTTCTCAACTCCAATTTGAGCTTCAATCATAGGTCTTCCTCAACTCCAATTTGAGCTTCAATCGTAGGTCTTTCTCAACTCCAATTTGAGCTTCAATCGTAGGCCTTTCTCTACTCCAAGTTGGACTTCAATCGTAGGTCTTCAATCGTAGGTCTTTCTCAACTCCAATTTGAGCTTCAATCGTAGGCCTTTCTCTACTCCAAGTTGGACTTCAATCGTAGGTCTTTCTCTACTCCAATTTGAGCTTCAATCGTAGGTCTTCATATTCACCAAGTCAGATTTCAATCGTTGGACTTTCTATACTCCAATTTGTGGTCAATCGTAGTTATTTTTATAGTTTTATTTTAGCTTCAAACGTATTTATTTTTACAAGTATTTCTCTACTCCAACTTGAGCTTCTACTTCAATTTGAGCTTCAATCGTTGGTCTTTCTCGAGCTTCAATCGTAGGTCTTCATATACACCAAGTTAGATTTCAATCGTAGGACTTTCTATACTCCAATTTATGGTCAATCGCAGTTATTTTTATAGTCTTATTTTAGCTTCAAACTTATTTATTTTTACAGGTATTTCTCTACTCCAACTTGAGCTTCAATCGTTGGTCTTTCTCTACCCAAGTTTGTGATCCAATCGTTGGTCTTTCTCTACTCAAGTTTGTGCTTCAATTGTAGGCCTTTCTCTACTCCAATTTGAGATTCAATCGTATAGTTATAGGTCTTTCTATACAACTTGAGCATCAATCTTATGTCTTTCTCTACCCCAATTTAATCCTCAATTATAGGTCTTTCGCTATTCCAATACGAGATATAATCCTAGATAAACTCCAAGTAGTACTTCAATTCTAGGTCTTCTACACTTCAATTGGAGCCTCAATCGAAGGTCTTTCTATAACCCAATTTGAGCTTCAATCATATGTCTTTCTATACTCCAATTTGGGGTCAATCGTGTAATTTAAGCTTCAAACGTAGTTATTTTTATATTCCAATTTTTGCTTCAATCGTAGATGTTTCTATACTCCAACTTGAGCTTCAAACGTAGGTCCTACTTTACTCCTAAAGAAGCTTCAATCATAGCCCTTTCTATACTACTATTGAAGCTTCAATTATAGGTTAATTTTTATACTTTACTTTGAATTTCGATTGTGTTTCTTTTTATACTCCAATTATAAAGAAACTAGGGGCATAATGATTTTGTAAAAATTAGGTTCCTAAATTAGCAATTATAATCTAATTAAATACTGACAAATTGCTAACAAATTTAACCCCATTTAACAAACTCTAATAAAACTAGAGGGGCCACCCAAAACATTAACAAAAAAATAATTTCAAAAACATTTTGTACATTTGTCAATGACTTATTCAGTGAACGCAGCAGCAATCAGTAATAAAACTCAATGAGCGTATTTAAATAAATAACAGCAACGACAATCCATAATATAAAACTAATAAACAAACATTGCGCTAAAACAAACGATCGAACGCAACTCCCCTCCCTTCCCTCCAATAACAATTTCAAATTTAAAAAGCGTAAAATTTAATTAACACTCGGGAGGTCCAAGACGATCAATTTGAACGTAAATCTCTTAGCTAAAGAAAAAAAATCAAAAGAAATAATTGAAACAAAAACAAAACAACGTTAGCAGCCGTTATAAGCTGAGTTTGTTGTTGTTGTTGTTGTGTATGTTGCGCACGATCAGCACGTACAGAATTATAAATGCAACATGGCGCAAGATCGCCACGAACTTCAGGAAATTATTTTTATTTTTTTTTTCAATTTTATTTGTAAAGAAAAATTGTAAAGCAACAACAAATAACAAATAACAAATTGTTGAAACTCAGCTAAACCTCAATTGAACCAACCAGGCAGTCAGTTACTCAAACAACCATTTGGTCATTGACAACGATGCAATTTCTTGCAAGGAAAACAACAGCAATGAAATGATGATGACGACGATAATGATGAGGGTGTTTGCTGATAATGCTGGTTGGTGGGGTGTAATATGAGTCAAATTATGCAAATGCAACAAAATTGTGGATGGGTACAAGATTTGTTTTTTTTTTTTCCAATTTTCAACTTTTTTTCTGCTGTTTTATACTTAGTGTTGTGAAGTTTTAGCAGGAGTGTTGTTGGTTGGTTATTAAGCAACATTTAAATAGGGGTCTTAGTGTAGTGTTGCTGGAAAAGTTAGGAAATAGTAAGCGGTTTTAGATTAACCGAATGGATGTTTAACAAGTTGGAATGGATATGCAATGGTTCACTTTTCTATTCTCTAGCAAAACTTCCCAATTTCATGCTATTCTTTAGGAACAGATTCTACTTTCATGCTATTCATATGTTCCAATTTCACGGTATTCTCTAGGAAAAGGTTCCACATTCATGCTATTCCCTAGGAACATGTTTCAATTTCATTCTGTTCTATGGAGAAGGTCACCTTTCATTCAATTATTTATTTACAGGTTCCAGTTTCATTATACTCTCTATAAAAAGGTTGTAATTCCAAGCTGTTCTAAAGGAAAAGCAATTTGTGCTTCAATCGTAGGTCTTTCTATACAATTTGAGCTTCAATTATAGGGATTTCTATACTCCAATTTCCGCTTCAATGGTAAGTCATACAATACTCCAATCATAAGTATTTCTATACTCCAAGTTGAGCTTCAATCGTAGGTCTTCCACTACCACAATTTAAGCTTCAATCGTAGATCTACATATACTCCAAGTTGGACTTCAATCGTACAACTTTCTCTACTACAAGTTGAGCTTCAATCGTAGATCTTCATATACTCCAAGTAATTCCATGCTGTTCTAAAGGAAAAGCAATTTGTGCATCAATCGTAGGTCTTTCTATACAATTTGAGATTCAATTATAGGGATTTCTATACTCCAATTTCCGCTTCAATGGTAAGTCATACTATACTTCAATCGAAGGTCTTTCTCTACTCCAAGTTGAGCTTCAATTGTAGGTCTTTCTGTACTTCAAGTTGAGCTTCAATCGTACAACTTTCTCTACTACATGTTGAGCTTAAATCGTAGATCTTCATATACTCCAAGTTGGACTTCAATCGTACAACTTTCTCTACTACATGTTGAGCTTAAATCGTAGATTTTCATATACTCCAAGTTGGGCTTCAATCTTCCTCTACCCCAATTTGACTTTCAATCGTAGGTCTTTCTCTACTCCAAGTTGAGCTTCAAATCTACAACTTTCTCTACTACAAGTTGAGCTTCAATCGTAGATCTTCATATACTCCAAGTTGGACTTCAATCGAAGGTCTTTCTCTACTCCAAGTTGAGCTTCAATCGTAGGTCTTCCTTTACCCCAATTTGTATTTCAATCGTATGACTTTCTCTACTCCAAGTTGAGCTTCAATCGTACAACTTTCTCTACTACAAGTTGAGCTTAAATCGTAGATCTCCATATACTCCAAGTTGTACTTCAATTGTAGGTCTTCCTCTACCCCAATTTGAGCTTCAATCGTAGGTCTTCTTCTACCCCAATTTGAGCATCAATCGCAGGTCTTTCCCTACTCCAAGCTGAGCTTCAGTCGTACAACTTTCTCTACTCCAAGTTGAGATTCAATCGTACAACTTTCTCTACTCCAAGTTGAGCTTGTAGGTCTTTCTCTACCCCAATATGAGATTCAATTGTAGGTCTTTCTCTACTTCAAGTTGAGCCACAATCGTACAACTTTATCTACTACAAGTTGAGCTTCAATCGTAGGTCTTTATCTATTCCAAGTTGAGCTTCAATCGTAATTCTTTCTCTACTCCAAGTTGAGCTCGTAGGTCTTCCTCTACTCCAATTTTAGCTTCAATCGTAGGTCTTTTTTTACTCCAAGTTGAGCTTCAATCATAAGTCTTTATCTACTCCAAGTTGAGCTTCAATCGTAATTCTTTCTCTACTCCAAGTTGAGCTCGTAGGTCTTCCTCTACTCCAATTTTAGCTTCAATCGTAGGTCTTTCTCTACTCCATGTTGAGCTTCAATCATAAGTCTTTATCTACTCCAAGTTGAGATTCAATCGTAGGTCTTTCTCTACTCCAAGTTGAGCTCGTAGGTCTTCCTCTACTCCAATTTTAGCTTCAATCGTAGGTCTTTTTTTACTCCAAGTTGAGCTTCAATCATAAGTCTTTATCTACTCCAAGTTGAGCTTCAATCGTAATTCTTTCTCTACTCCAAGTTGAGCTCGTAGGTCTTCCTCTACTCCAATTTTAGCTTCAATCGTAGGTCTTTCTCTACTCCATGTTGAGCTTCAATCATAAGTCTTTATCTACTCCAAGTTGAGATTCAATCGTAGGTCTTTCTCTACTCCAAGTTGAGCATCAATCGTACAACTTTTTCTACTCCAATTTGAGCTTCAATCGTAGATCTTCATATACACCAAGTTCGACTTCAATCGTAGGTCTTCCTCTACCCCAATTTGACTTTCAATCGTTGGTTTTTCTCTACTCCAAGTTAAGCTTCAATCGTACAACTTTTTCTACTCCAAGTTGAGCTTAAATCGTAGATCTTCATATACTCCAAGTTGGACTTCAATCGTAGGTCTTCCTTTACCCCAATTTGACTTTCAATCGTAGGTCTTTCTCTACTCCAAGTTGAGCTTCAATCGTACAACTTTATCTACTACAAGAGCTTCAATCGTAGATCTTCATATACTCCAAGTTGGACTTCAATCGAAGGTCTTTCTCTACTCCAAGTTGAGCTGCAATCGTACAACTTTCTCTACTACAAGTTGAGCTTCAATCGTAGATCTTCATATACTCCAAGTTGGACTTCAATCATAGGTCTTCCTCTACCCCAATTTGAGCTTCAATCGTAGGTCTTTCTCTACTCCAAATTCCGCTTCAATCGTGCAACTTTCTCTACTCCAAGTTGAGCTTCAATCATAGGTCTTTCTCTACTCCAAGTTGAACTTCAATCGTAGGTTTTTCTATACTCCAAGTTGAGTTTCTATCATACAACTTTCTCTATTCTACTCAATCGTAGTCTATTGTCTAGGAATGGTTTTCAGTTTCACGGTATGCTCTAGGAAAAGGTCCAATTTCATTTTGTTCTCTAGGAAAAGTCCCAATTTCAAGCAATTCTTTAGGAAAATGTTTTAATTTCATGATATTCTCTAAGAACAGGTTCCAATATCATGCTATGCTCTAGGAATTTGTTCCAGTTTTCTAGAAACAGGTTCAATTTCTTATTTCAAGCTATTCTTTAGGAACCAGTTCATAGTTCTAGCTATACTCCAATTCCATGCTACACTCTATTCACAGGCTGCATTTTCATGGTATTCTTTACGAAACGGTTCTTATTTAATTTTAGTCTCTTTTTATTATCTATAAACAGGGTCCAATTTCATAATATTCTCTAGGAAATGGTCCAATGCATAGAGAATGGGTAGCAATTACATAGTATTCTTTAAGGTAGTCTAACATGTTCCTATTTCATGCTTGGGAAACTTGGGTTTGTGAAAGTTTGGAGAAAGGTGTGAGATGATCTTGTTTGTGGTGGAATAGTGGAGTTTGATTCCAGAGTATATGAATTAAGTTATTGATTGTTTAAAATATTCAAGATTTTTGGAAAATAGCCTTCTTAAGTATAAACTGCAATAAGAGTACAATTGCCAATGGGAGAGAGGACAGTTAGTGTTGTAGCTCAACCAATAAATTGATCCTTTACTACACCAGTAATCGGTCTATGGTCTAAACAATGTCTTAGGGGAATCTAAGCAAAGTCTGAGTAAATTAAAGGAATTATGAAGGTTATTGCAGTTCAAACAGTTCCTAACGATTAATCGTTTCTTTTCTTACACCACTAATTTCATTACTCATAGGAAAAACGTTCAGACGTTTTAAAGCCTTGATGATACTCGTACATGAATGAATGGTTGCATGGTGGTTGTGTGTTCATGTCGCAACTCTGCTGCTGCTGCAGTTTCTTTTATTTATTTTTTTTTTCTCTCCCTCTCTGTCTTATAAATAATGTACGATTTGTTTGACGCTTAAAGATCGCTGTGGTAGATATAATTGACGACATGTTGTCTCACGATCGTGCTAAAACGATTTAAAGCTAAGATCGCCACAAGCAAACAAACAAAACAGAAAAGAAAAATTTAATTTAATGCTGAAATCTCTAAGTGATCAGTTTCAAGCGGAAAATTATCTTTGACTGTTTGACTTTAGATGTTTTAGTGTGTCAGAGATTTAATGATGGTGTGCCCAGTCGTGGTGGTGTGCAGACACCACTCTGTAACGAGAGCTTTAATAAGCAAAGCACTAAGTAATTAAATAAATTTTTGATTTTGTAATAAAAATAAATTGCTGAAAATAAAAGCAAAAAAGAAAAGGTTAAATGATAAATTTAGGGGTATTTTTCAATACAATAAATGGTAACCTACTTTTTTCCCTCATTTTTATTAATGAATTTGTTGTGAAAATGTTTAATAATTTCTGTTAAATTACTAAATTTTCATTACTTGCTTGTTTAGTTAATGTCAGCAATTTCCTCTTTTTAGTTGAGGAAATTTTGTGTATATAATCGTTTTATGCGGAAACTTTTTTTGTTGTGTATTTAAGCAATAATGATCGCTAGTTTGAATTTATTTTAAATTAGTCATTTTATTTTGTAATTAAGCTAAATTTAGGTCATTTAATACATATTAACAATTGAAATTAATCATTGCTGTAATTAATTAGGTGGCCTTTTTTCTGTGGTTAATTTATTACTTAGTTAATAAATTCATTTGAGACTATTTTAATTGAAATGTTTAATAATGTCTGCTAGATTCATCAACATCATTGTCATATTCATGGGAGCTAGAGTTTTTTTTGGTTTAACAGGAAGTTTAAGTAACCTTAACCTAAAAATGTTAATTGAAATGGAAAATATAGTTCCCAAGTGAGTAAAGAATATAATGAAAAAGTAATTAAGTATTATAAACATTTTAGTATTTTCTGGTTTGCTACATGCTTCTTCTGATGGTTATAGAACAGTGATCGACACTCATAGCCTCCAGAAACCAATCACGATCGGTGAATTGCATGTTTCAAGCTCTTTTTCAAAAGAGAAACGAAAGTCACAATCAATAGCTGGCCAGAGAACGAATGTCTATAACAGTATATTATAATTCAAATTCCATGATCTCTTTATGCTGATCACTGAAGTAGAGTAAAGCTGTAAATATCTGTTGAGAAATAGTTTTCAAGATAGATGCAGATTTCTTTAAAATGTCAATAATTTTAAAGGATTTTATAAGATTTAAAGGTCATCCATAGTTGAAAGGTCAATAGGCAATGAGAAAATAAATTAAATCTTAATTAAAAGGTAGATTTTTTAAGGGGTTAAGAATTGTATAACAATTAATTACCAGAAATTTGTCATATTTTGTGATCTTGCTAGAAAAAGGAAAAAAAGAGTTAAAATTTTTAGATTTTTTTGTAAAAAATTAGGGATGAAAACTGGATTAATTGAATTACAGGTACTTAAAGGGTTAAGATTTGTATAACAATTAATTACAAGAAACTTGACATCTAGAGGATTTTGTAATTTAAAGGAAAGAATTAAGATTTTGTAATTTTAATTGAACAGCAGCTACTTAAAGGGTTAAGATACGAAGAGCAATTCTTTATAAGCATTTTTACCCAAAAAAGGATTCAATTGAAATGCAGGTATCAAAAGGGTTAAGATTTGTGTAACAATTAATTGTAAAAATCTTGACATTTGATAAGATTTAGCTAGTAAAATTAAAGAGTTAAAAAAGTAAAAACTCTCATACTTTTTTGTCATTAAACAAGGAAATAAAGGGTTAAAATTTGGGTGTCAAGCTTAACATGACACTGAGTGCAACAAGGAATGAGATTTCTTTCTGTAAACAGAGAAACCAGATTCATAGTAGTAACCGAATTTGTTTCCAATCGAATGATTCTACATTAGTGACCGAAGTTTATAGTCGTGTCTACTCAATTTAAGAAGGAGTTACAATAGTTTAGTTGTTTCAACAGATATTCTTCAACATCGGTTGATAGAACCGAATATTTCTATGAACTGAACTAGAACTACAACCGAACTAGAACTGAATTAGAACTGAACTAGAACTGAACTAGAACTGAACTAGAACTGAACTAGAACTGAACTAGAACTGAACTAGAACTGAACTAGAACTGAACTAGAACTGAACTAGAACTGAACTAGAACTGAACTAGAACTGAACTAGAACTAAACTAGAACTGAACTAGAACTGAACTAGAACTGAACTAGAACTGAACTAGAACTGAACTAGAACTGAACTAAAACTGAACTAGAACTGAACTACAACTGAAGTAGATCTATTTTTTGCAATAATTTACAAAATTTGTGCAACCGAATCATTCGCTTGGCAACAAATTCGGATGCTACTACGAATCAGTTTTCTCTGTGTAGGTGGCCTTTATGGTAATTAAATACCGAATGCAGGTGCTTAAGGGGGCGCTAAATGATCTATAACTTTATTGTGACTTTATTATGATTCACATGATTGTAGCAATCATATATATGATTGTAATATATAAGTGTATGTTTGTGGCAACTATTTTAATAATGACGAATTTACCACATAATGATTCATCATGAACATGATTGCCATAAAAATATATTTGTTTACTACAATCATATATATGATTGTGATAATCATGTGGATGTTAAATTTATAATACTATGGTTTCGCAATCATATAAATAATTGAAGTGAACATGATATGAAATGGTTACAGCAAACATATACAACTACATTTTTTCTAGGTGCAGTCTCAAGTGTTCGCCAACTTGTAGGTTAGTAAATTATGGAATAACTTTGTTGACTGTTCCGCCAAATAAAGAATGAAAGTTAGGCAGCTTCAAAAATTACATATTTTATAATTTAATTCTATTTATTAATTCTTAAAAAGAAATTGAAAACAAATTATCATCCCTTGGCAATTTATAAGATTTTTGCATTGATTTCACAGCTCAAGGAAAACTATTTGAAACAATGAATTTTTTAATTAGTAATTTCAAAAAAATTTAGAGATTTTTCAAGACAAAATTTATGAAATTTTAACCCTTTTTACTCCCTAACTGATACATTTTCTTATGAAAAAATAACATTTTACTAACCTTTGCTTAAAGCATAAAAATATACGATTCTATACCCAAAATTTGTAATTTTTAATTGCTACTGAACATTTCAATTACGTTCACAAGATCGCTTTGGTTCATTGATTTCTCTTGAAGGTAAAATAAAGAAATTTTATTGATTTTTACTTGAATTTTTTTTTGCAATAATTTACAGATTTCTTTATTAAGTAACCTCTCACCCTTTAACCTTTCAACTTTGACAAATTTTGTATGCTTCACAAGATCGTTTTGGTTCAATGATTTGTCTTTAAGTCAAAAACACCCTAAAAATTAAAGAATAATTGAAGAAATTTATTGATTTTTATATAAAATGTTTGCCATTACTTACAATTATTTAACCCTTTGACTGTAATATTTGCTGCATTGTGTAACCTTTGGTTCACAAGATCGTTTTGGTTCAGTGATCTTTTTTTAAGGCATAAAACCCTTACAAACTGAAGAAAATTGATTGTTTTCTTTTTTTTTCTACTAATATTTTGCAATAAATTCTACTTTTTTAATTAGTAGCCTTTCGGTCTTTAGCTGTTAAAGTAATTTTTGCAAACTAGTGTAACCTTTCAACTTTGTTACATCTTTTTGGTTCACATGATAGTTTAGGTTCAGTGATTTTACTTTAAGGCAAAAATCTCTTACAAATTGCATAATTTTTAAAATAAATTGTAAAATCTCACAATTTCACGAATTAAGTAGCATAAATGCCTACTGAATGTGATAAACATAGTCGTACCAATGTTTACACATATATTCCTATCATATTTAGTACTTTACATTCCTTTCAGATCCACAATATCTCAACAAGGAAAAATTTATCTTATCAGAGCTTCTTACAAAATAACCCAGAATCTTCAACGGAGCCAATTATATTTATAAGGTTATCCAGAAGTTTTAGTTCAGTTCTAGTTCAGTTCTAGTTCAGTTCTAGTTCAGTTCTAGTTCAGTTCTAGTTCAGTTCTAGTATCTTCCTGAATGCAAAAGTATTATTAATTGTGTTTGAACTGTGAACACCTCACAGATTTCAAATGCCTGTGGTCTTATTTATTTCCTACTTTCGGTTATAATAAACTTATTTCAATTAAATTTCATTTGCCATAACTTTATCAATCATTTTAGGTACTTGTGTACATATTTTTTCTATCCAAAATATTGATTTAAATCTCTTATTACAAACATGAAAATTTACATGTTTCTTTATTAACTTGTGCTGTTTTGTGATTTTTCTATAAATCTTAATATTTGTTTTCTTTTATTCATATTGAAATGTACAAACCAGAAACCAATTTAATGCAAAATTTATTTATGTTTAAAAGCGGCAACAATTATTTGTACCATTCATACCCTCAGACATCATTTATGAACACATTCATTTGTACATTGAAAATAAACAGCTCTAAAAGTAATTAAAAAAGCCAAGAACTAAAAAAAAAAAATTAAAACAATTCCTCTCTGACCACCAAATATGTACAACTCATAAATGAGATTTCAGTTGAATTCCAAGGAACTGACTTGGTGGTCAATTTCAATAATAAACAATTGAAGTTGAATGTTTCTTTTTTACACTTAGAAAGAATATTATAAGTTTGACATTATGTTTGTAACATCTATAATATATATATTCTAAATCCTTTTTTACAGGATATATAAACACTTCTTTACGTGTATGTTTAAATCAATTTCTCTGGAAGAGACAAAGTGTGTAATGATTTGCTATTGCAACAATTAATTCACTAGATGTTTAAAAATATCGATATTAAAAATCATCAATTTCTAGCCCTAATTATAAGCAAATAATAGTGTTTACAAAAAGCTTTCTTAAGGTAGAGTCACACATGGCAAATATTTGACGAAAAAGACGTAACCACTAAATAAAATATATTTTAATTCTCTTATTTATTTCAAAAACTCCTTTTATTTAGAACAATTCAAAACAAATATTTTAGTTTTATTTTATTTGATGCTGTTTGATCTTACAAAACACTTGTAAGAGTAAACAAAGTCAAACAAATGTGTGCTAAATAAAGTGGTTACGTCTTTTTCGTCAAATATTTGCATTGTGTGACCCTACCTTTATTCAATAAAAGGCTATTTTTAAGCGCGCAGTGTATTTATGATTCGTTTTAGCCGTATATAACTATTCTACTTGTTTATTTTCATGTTGGCTGTTCAAGAATTTGTTTCATTCTTATTATTTTTTTTTTTCCTACACCAAGGAGTTGGAACAGTAGCGGTTTTTTAAAACACATAAAAGAGTTGATACCCTTTAGAGGCAGTAGTATGTTTATGATTTTATTTTCTTTCTTGTAAGACGCATAGTTGGCAAAATGAATTTTTAATGATTTTGTTTATTTTTCTTAACGTTGCTTTATTTTGTTCGGAATATTTATGATGGTGCTACTGTGTGGAGAAACAAGTGTGAGATTTAAAACAAAAAATTTGAAGTACGCTACGATTTAACACAAATATAAGTTAGGGTGTAAAAATAGTCAGATCTCAAACTTTAGGGGCTTATTTAAGTGAAATCTAAGGGAAAGTAAGACGTCTAATAAGTTACCCATGGTACTGAACTAGAACTGAACTAGAACTGAACTGAACTAGAACTGAACTCGAACTGAACTAGAACTGAACTAGAACTGAACTAGAACTGAACTAGAATTGAACTAGAACTGAACTAGAACTGAACTAGAACTGAACTAGAACTGAACTAGAGCTGAACTAGAACTGAACTAGAACTGAACTAGAACTGAACTAGAACTGAACTAGAACTGAACTAGAACTGAACTAGAACTGAACTAGAACTGAACTAGAACTGAACTAGAACTGAACTAGAACTGAACTAGAGCTGAACTAGAACTGAACTAGAACTAGAACTGAACTAGAACTAGAACTGAACTAGAACTGAACTAGAACTGAACTAGAACTGAACTAGAACTGAACTAGAACTGAACTAGAACTGAACTAGAACTGAACTAGAACTGAACTAGAACTGAACTAGAACTGAACTAGAACTGAACTAGAACTGAACTAGAACTGAACTAGAACTGAACTAGAACTGAACTAGAACTGAACTAGAACTGAACTAGAACTGAACTAGAACTGAACTAGAACTGAACTAGAACTGAACTAGAACTGAACTAGAACTGAACTAGAACTGAACTAGAACTGAACTAGAACTGAACTAGAACTGAACTAGAACTGAACTAGAACTGAACTAGAACTGAACTAGAACTGAACTAGAACTGAACTAGAACTGAACTAGAACTGAACTAGAACTGAACTAGAACTGAACTAGAACTGAACTGGAACAGAACTAGAACCGAACTTAAACTAAAACTGTTAATAATAGTTTCAAAGTCTTATTGTGATGTAAACATATCTACATCTTTAATAATGATGAATCTCAAACTGTTAATTTTACTACATTTATATTGTAGAAGCAGGGATTAAATATAATTGTTCTTCGACTCATTTCGACTGAATTTCGCTCCCGTCATTTCCGACTGAACTGTATAAAGTGATACACAGACTACTTCATATGTATGTCACATACACACGACAGTTCGATCTTCGAGCGAGAATGCTCCCAATCATACTCGTATAAAGATTATCAAAGAAAATAAGCTTCTTTAAGATTTCAATTCAGGAACATTAAATTATCGGTATTTTATTGGGCGGAATTTTTTCAAATTGTTAGCTTTTATTTTGAAACATTTGTACAATATAAATTTACTCAAAGTATTGGCTATGGTTTGCTATGACCTTTTCCCATCATTCTGGCAACATATGGATTCCGAGCCAAAAAAAATGCTCATCTTTTGGGGCCAAGAACGAATCAAGCCAATATCGGATACTCTGTTCCAAAGTTAAGCATATCCCAGAGAGAGTGTTCTGCAGCTATCGAAACAAATAGTAATGTGACGGGGTACGGTCAAATGGTTAATGGAAAACTTCCCAACCTCTTCATTCTAAATACTTTTTAACAGGTATTGCAACATGTGGTCGACCGTTGTCATAATGGAATATTACGGTTTCATCTCTGGGCGTTTTTTAGCAAATGCTCACTTCAAACGAATCAGTTGCATTCGATACAGGCAGGGTTCCCAGATTTTTTTCGAGACTTTTCCCCAAATTTAAATTTTTCATCCCCGAAATTCCCCAAAAAACAGTTTGTGCTATCCCCAAAAATCCCCAGTAAAAATAATAGTCTAATTTTAATTCATACATACATTATTTGCACTACAATTAATTTTATTTATGTACGTTAGGGTGGCCCCAAAATTAAAGTTGCGGATGTTCCCGACTAAAATTAAAATTTGATTCATTTTAAGACTACGTTTTGAAATTTTTTCGTCCTGAGATCAATATTTGGCGAGCTGGATCAAAGGATAAAAAGGTCCTTTTTTGAGGTTTTTTACATTTTCTCCATATTTCTTCCAAAGGAAGTATATGTAAATTTGGTATCATGTGAAAGGTCTTTGAGAGACGCATTCAATTGGTTATTAAAAATTTAAAAAAAAAAAATTTTATTTAAAAATTTTAAAAACTTTCGACAAAATTTTAGTTTTTTTTAATTTGTTCATAGAATTTATTCAAATATATAGATGAAATTTCTTGATCATAAACATAATGTAATTTCACCGGAACGGTTTTTCTCGTTTTTTAAAATTCAGTCCAGTTCAATGTTTATTCAAATTTGTTTAAACCTAATTTCATCCCTATCTGACAATCTCTGTATACTCAATTCTTAGTATATGTAATGGGCATCAAAATAACTCAAATTTTATAAGCTTTCACCATTTCGGTGAAATTACATTATGTTTATGATCAAGAATTTCATATATTTATTTGAATAAATTCTATGAAAAAAATAAAAAAAAACTAAAATTTTGTCGAAAATTTTTAAAGTTTTTAAAGTTTTTGAATTTTAATTTTTTTTTTAAAAGATTCTAATAACCTATTGAATGCGTCTTTTAAAGACCTTTTATATGATATCAAACTTACATATACTTCCTTTGGAAGAAATATGGAGAAAATGTAAAAAACCTCAAAAAAGGACCTTTTTATCCTTTGATCCAGCTCGCCAAATATTGACTCAAGGACGAAAAAATTTCAAAAGGTAGTCTTAGAATGAATCAAATTTTCATTTTAGGCGGAAACATCGATACCTTATTTTTTCTCCATACAAACGGGGCCACCCTAATGTACGTATGTAAAACAATTTAAAAGATAAAACTTATAAATTAAAATTTCTGGTTTTATTTCATAAGAAATACAATTTTGTATTTACTAAGCCATTCAGATATTGTTTTTTTTAATTCTAGAGTTTGTTAGTTTTTTAACTTTTAAAAAGAGAAAATACTTTAACACTGTTACTGGGGGTTAAAGTATACTGACAGTTTTCATACAAAAATAATTTTAACTGACAGTATAACAACGAAAACTAAAACAAAAAATAAAAAGTAAAATAAAAATCCCCAAAAATATTCAAAAAATCCCCAAAACATACAATATTGCCCCAACTGTTCCCCATATCCCCAAACCCAATTATTTATCCCCATTTACAAAATAAAATCCCCAATTTGGGGAAAAATCCCCTAATCTGACAACACTGGATACAGGTTCCCTGTAAAGGTCTGGCCAAATTTCAATAGCTCGTAATAGATAGAACCCTTTTGATCCTACCAAATAAAGAGCATTACCTTAGCACCACGGATATTTGGCTTTGGTATCGATTCGGCTGGTTGGCCGGATTTCTTATACGATCTCTTACGCTTTGGGTTATCGTAATGAATCCATTTTTCATTGCAAGTTATCATTCGGTACAAAAATGATTTCCATTTATGTAGTTCAAGCAGCACTTCAAACATGCAAAATCGTCTTTCAAGGTCTCTCGGCTTCAATTCGTAGGGTAGTCAATTTCCCTGATTTTAGATGAATCCTGCTGCTCGCAAACGTTTTGAAATTGCTGATTGAGTAGCTCCCAATGATTCGTGTTGAGTTTGACAACAATTTTCATGGAGTAATGTCTAAAATTCTTGGTCTTCAAACTTTTTTGGCTGACCTGGACGATCTCTGTCTTCCGCGTCAAAATTACCACTTTTGAACCGCACAATTCATCTCTCGACCTTTGAAATCGATGGAACACATTCATTAAAAGCTTTGGTTAGCAATCAGTGTACTTCAGCGGCACTTTTTTCAAATTAAAGCAAAACTTCCCGCATATTATGCTTTGTTGGTACAAAATTCGACATTTTCGAAGCAAAAACAAACTGTGTTGTTTACACTATAATATTCAATAACTAAGTGGGAATAAATGACAGATAAAAGATACGCCATTTATTGTAAATCCCGCATTTTTAAGTCTAACGAAAATTGAGAATTAAGGATTTTCAAGAATCAGCCGATCGAAAGGATTTTGAACTTAGAAGTTTGTTAAAAACCAGGTTTGCTAAGAAAAGAATTACTGTTACATGTAGCAGTTTGTAGTAAAAATAGGTATTTAGTTTGAAATTCAAAAAACAATCTTAAGAAAAAGTTAAATTTGTTTAGTTGCTTTAGCTTTCAATTTTAAAGTAAATTCTATTGCTAAACTTTAAGGTTTTGTACTTATAAGAAAAACTCTTTAAATTTAATAATTAAAGTTCCCTAAACACCTACAACAACAAGCTGAAGGAAAATAATAACGACTCAAATACAAAAAAACACAAAATCACTAAGATACGTTTATGAATGTACTTATGTAGGTTTGTAGATAGGTTGAAATACATTTTGTAGCTTATAGTAACAAAAGAGGGCGGAGTTTTAATAACAACAGAAAAACAAAAGCAAAAAACCATTTAAAAACAAGCCATCTCTTTTATTTTAGCACACTTACACACACACACACAAACAAGGAGCATTATAACGGAGTGCTTTAACACCCAACCAAAAAACGGGTAGAAAAAGAGAGCAAAACAAACTCATAGATAAAAATTTCACACATATATAACACAAAGGTGTGTGTTCGTTATCTCTCTTTAATAAAACTCACTCATTTTAATGAGAAATACTCAAACACATAGCCTTATTGAATTGGTTTGTGTATAATACATGTCGTTGTGTTTAAGCGATTTAGGCTTTTTGAGTTGGTTAAAGGAATTCAGTTTTCTCGAGATACTCAAACCGCAACTATCTATGTTCATTTCGGGAAAACAATAGAATTTTTTGAGAAAATTTTCTAAAAAACAAGATTTTTATAAAAAAAAAAAAACGAAAGAATTTTTTCAAGAAAAAAAAAAAAAAAACTTAAAGAAATATATAAAAAAATAGAGATATTTTTGGGAGAAAAAATAATTGATATTTAAGAAACCGACGGGTTTTGTTTTGAAAAATATTTTTTAAAAAAGAAAAAGTTTAGCAGTAAGTTATTGTTTTTTATTTAAAAAAAAGAAAAATTAACTTAAAATAAGCCAGCAGAGATAAAAAATTGTTATAAAAAAAGTTTAATATTAAATAAAAATATTGATTGCATAAACAAAATATGGTGACTATAATGCCCTATAGTTACTCAGCACCTCGATGTGGATTAATTGATAAAATGATTGAACCCAAGGTACTTTAACAATAAAAAACAAAACAAAAAATTAAAGACTTTATCAATAACAACTATATAACAAAGTTAACTACAAATTAATTATTATTATTATAATTTTAAAATGGCAATTATAACAAGTGTCTTAAGAAAACCCTGTAAATGGCAAAAGTGGTTTGAAAATTCGGGAATTTGAAGAGTTGTAAAACTGTTTTTTAATGGTTGGATTTCAAATTGATGTAAATAATAACTTACAAGCCAGTGTTTATTTGAAAGCTGCCTCGATTTTCAAATATTTTTAAAAAAATTAGGGCAAAGTTTCAACAACTTCCCAGTTAGTGTTTATTTGCAAGCTGTATCCATTTCAATTCCATGGATTTTTATAAGTTGTTAAACAAAAAAGCCAACAAATAGGTCTACTTTGTGCACCAAGTTAAATTTTTGTAATAACACTGAGAAAACTAATTGGCTGTGACAGTCTAATTTAATGCTTTCGTATAATTGGATAAATTCTTCGTTGTATTAACAGAAATTTATATTATAAGGATGACAAATGATTGAAACAAATAAACTTTAGTCGCCTCCAAGAACAATTTGCACGAACTTTCTTTTGCACAACTTGAAAAATTTATCATTAAGGCTGAATCATTCGATTGTCAACAACATTCAAATGTTATAAGGAAAATGCAAACTGTTTTCTCTGTGGATTGGAGCTAAATCATTCTATAGCCATAATTTCGGTTGTTGCCCTTCCAATTTCCGCAAGGGCTCCGACTAGCTGCTGTTTACAATCAATAATTCCTTTAAGCACTGCACAAAGTCTCTGGGATGTGTTTGTTATTGCTGGAAATACAAGGTGGCGCAAAAGTAATCCTCCTATAAGAAAATGCTATAAATTTTGCAATTGGCCCCTAATGTCAGTTCTGTTTTGACATTTGTGTAGTAAACACATGCGAAATACACGTTAATAAACAATGCTACGCTACACTGCTCCAGAACGCGGAATATTGCTGACTATTTATTTGACCAATAATCGGCAAAATTTATAGCATTTTCTGATAGGAGGATTACTTTTGCGCCACCTTTTATATTCCAGGTTTATAAGTTGTCATCTACTAAAGGGTTCTTCAATAAGGGCACATCGCTGTTGAAATGAAGTTAAACAAACTAAGTGTAAGGTATTAAAGAAACTCTCTGTTTATTTGAAAGGCAGACATATACATCTTTCAAATGTCCGCCGGGGTTTCACACGGTGTCAGCTATCCGAGAGGTCCAATGACTCTGTCGCATAGATTCCGGGGAATTTTGAGCGATATGTGTATGTCATTGTGTCAGGGATCCAAGAGATTGAATTTACAATCACTCTGCAGCATAGATCCGGCTAAATTTGAGCGATGGCCTGGGTTATATAGACTTTGAAGTCATACTGTGTGTAAGATATTAACGAAATTCTCTGTTTATTTGAAAGGCAGACAAACATCTTTCAAATGTCCGCCGGAGCTTGACAAAGTGTCAGGTATTTGAGAGATCCAATGTTCAATGACTCTGTCGCATAGATCCCGGGGAATTTTGAGCGATATATGTATGACATTGTGTCAGGAATTGGGTGTATGACTTAAAAATGTGGAATTTTTTAAAATTTTTAGCTTTTATTTTAAAACATTTGTAAAATATAAATTTGCCATTGTTAGCTATGACATTTTCCCATCGTTCTTACAACATTTGGATTCCGAGCCAAAAAAACTGCTCATCTTTTGAGGCCACACAGAGAAAACAGATTCGTGATAGCAACCGAATTTGTAGCCAATCGAATGATTCTACCTTAGTGACCGAATTTTACAGTTGTGGCTACAAAACTTTGGAAGGTGTAACAAAAGTATGGTTGCTTCAACCGAAATTCTTCTTTATCAACTGACTATCGGTTGATAGAACCTAAAAATTCTGTGTGTGCAATCGAATCATTCGATTGGCAAGAAATTCGGTTGCTATCACGAATCTGTTTTCTCTGTGCAAGAACGAATCAAGCCAATTTCGGATACTGTGTTCCAAAGTGAAGCATATCCCAGAGAGAGAGCGTTCTGCAGCGATCGAAGCAAAAGCGGGTGAAGCAAAACTTCCCTACCACTTCATTCTAAATAGTTTTTAACAGGTCAATACCTGTTAAATACATGTGGTCTAGCGTTGTCATATTACGGTTTCATGTCTGGCCGCATATTCCAACTAATCAGTTGCGTTCGGTACAGATTCCCTGTGATGGTCCGGCCAGATTTACCACCAAATACCGAGCATTACCTTAGCGCCATGGCTAATTGCCATTGGTGTCGATTCGGCTGGTTGGCCGGGCATCACCTGCGATCTCTTACGTGTTATCGTAATGCATCCATTTTCATCGCAAGTAAGGATTCGGTGCAAAAATGATTTTCTTTAATAGCGTTCAAGCAGATTGTCAGATATATAAACTCGTCTTTTAAGGTATTTCAGCTTCAATTCGTATGACATGCAATTTATCTGCTTTTGGATGAATCCTGCTGCTTGCAAACGTTTTGTAATTGCTGATTGAGTAGCACCCAATGATTTTGCTAGCTCTTGTTGAGTTTGACAACAATCTTCATGGAATGCAATGCCTCCAATTCTAGGTCTTCAATCTTTTTTTGGCTGGCCTGGGCGATCTTTGTATTCCGTGTGAAAATCACCACTTCTGAACTGAACAAACCATCTTTTACACGTTGAAACTGAGGGAACACATTCACCATGAGCTTCAGTGAGCAATCGGTGTGCTTCAGTTGCACTTTTTTTCAAATTAAAGAAGTAAAGCAAAACTTCCCGCATATGACGCTTTGTTGGCACAAAATTCGATATTTTGGAAGTAAAGAAATACTTTTTTACACTATAGTCTTCAATAACTAAGTGAGAATAAATGACAGAAACCTTCGCCATTGACAGTGAAGGTCTCAAAACCATTGTGTTTCAAGAAATATGGACCAATGATTCCGACGGCTCACATTGTACAATAAACATTAACTTTTTGTGGATATAGTTGTCATATAATGAGACTCAAGTGGGTTGGCTTCATTCCATATAAGCCATGTTTTATAATTTAGAAGTGATTTGACAGCAGTGACTCAAAAGCAAAAACCGCATTCAAAAGATACGCCAGCTATTGTTAATCCCGCATTTTTAAGTCACACACCCAATACATCGCTCAAATATCCGTAGCGGTTTCCCATAGTGGCAGGGTTCCAAGAGGTTAAATTTTCAATATAGACTAAAAAGCCATCTAACGATTGCTATTGAGTTGGATCTTCAAAAAACTTCAATCTCAACAAGATCATGGTAGCCAATTAAAGTCACCTCCGCGTGATAGTATGATTATACACTTGAATTGTTCATGCAGAATGTTCATTCTGTTGTTCTGCTGAAACCATATATCCTCCATATCAATATCGTGCAATTGAGAACAAAATAAATAGTTTATCATTGATCTGTAGCGTTCGCCATTGACAGCGAAGGTCTCAAAACCATTGTCTTCCAAGAAATACGGACCAATGATTCCGACGGCTCACATTGTACAATAAACATTAACTTTTTGAGGATATAATTGAAATATAATGAGACTCAAGTGGGTTGGCTTCATTCCATATACGCCAAGTTTTAGCATTTAGAAATGACCTGGTGTTTTAGCAGCAGTGATTTAACAGATTTGACAGACTCCGGTAAATCTACAAAGCCGTCGCATAATGGAAGCATCGACCTGGTCTTTGTCTAACAAGATTCTTTATTTGTCTATAATTTTAGCCATATATAAATACACATAGGTCGGAAACTCTCCTGACAAAAACCTAACTCAGTTGTCAAAAAATCTAAGTTGTGAGAATGTACAAAAAACTGTTAAAAAAACAAGTCTCCTATGTGTGATTATTTTGAGTAATTTTTGTGTTTAAGTTTTTTTTTTAGTTTCCACTCTATGTGTATTTCTCTCTATGATTATAGCGCCGTCGGTACCATATTTTTAAAAAGAGATTTCTATTAACTTTTCAAGTATTTACAACTAAATATTGCTGGATTGCAATTAAAAGCTTTGTTCGAAATCTTTATTTATTAGAGAGACAATTTTGTAGCAAACTTCAACTTTTGCACCCAAAGTTCGTAATGTTTGTTCTTATACCTTCGAAGGACCACCGTGTTGCTCTTTAAACAAATTCCAATTGGATTTTTGTTTTAAAGAATAAGTTTATTCGATGTTTTTAACACACCCGGTCTCACAGACATGATGTTGAAAAACACCTCAGTACATTCCTCAATCAACCGTTTATTTGAAAGTTAAAAGGTTTCTGGTCAGGAACATTTCAAAACAGTGGTCGGCACAAAGAGAACTTGACTTATTTGGATGTATCTTTATTTAAGAGTATTTTGCAATACAATATATTAATTGGCAAACGATATCAAAGGCAATTATATAGGAGTAAAGACCCTTGCAACCCTTTGTTACAATTAGGCCACCAACATTTTAAAACAGTGATCGGTATAAGGGGAATAATAAACATTTGTGAATGTATTACCGCAAATAAGTTTAAGCATATTACGAACTTTCTTTACCATCAACATTGGACAACGAAATCAATAGGATTTATAAAAGTTCTTTGGAAAATCCTGGCCAGCAAAGATTTTAAACAATTGGTCAAATCACAAGCTCTCTTATCATGTCATATTGTCGTAGTGTCCTAATATTTCACAATGATTTTTATAGTTTTACAAGCAAAAAATTTCCTAAAATAATACTACTTTCTATGCTATGTTTATTGTGTTATCGTAACCAACCAGCAGAGACCAGCCTAAGAGTCGGTTAAGCCGAGCCGCCAAGTCGTGTAATATTAGGATATTATGATAATATGACTGATAAGAGACCTTGTGAATTGACCAAATGATAACTTTGTAAACAAAGATAACCTGGCATATAAAGAAATGTAATTCATTCAGTAGTAATCAGCCAGAGATAATTTTAAGTACTTTACAATCTTTTCCCATCAATTAAATGACGCTGTCAACCGCTTCTAATGCTCAGACCAGCATTATTTTAAAAGTGTGGTAGACACATTGAAAATATAACACATTAGTAAATGTATTTTAACAAATATGTTTAGTATTGTTGCACAATATTTATTTCCCCTCAATTGTTAACCAAAACCATTATTCATATTAATATTTAAGTCCTGCTGGTCTAGCCAGCAATATTTTTAAGCTATTCTGTAAAATTTACTTTTTGGAATAAAGTTTTTGTTTCTCAATAAATGAGTTTTTTAAGACTAACTTTGCATTAAATGATGTTTATAAACTATTTTCTGTATTGAAAAGTACTTTTTTCGTGTATGAAATTTTTTTGGTACTTTTGGCAAAATGTACTTTTTTTAATTTATATGAATTTTAAGACTACCTTTACTTCAAATGATGCTTATGAACTATTTTCCCTACAAAAAAAGTACTTTTTTCGTTTATTAAAATGTTGGTACTTTTCAGAAAAAAATACTTTTTTCCAAAAATAAATATTTTAGTAGATTGCATTTAATTAAAATGATTTTAAGTAATTTTGAAGTAGAAAAAAGTACTAATTCGATCAAAATATTTTAGGTACTTTTTGAAAAAGGTACTTTTTTCAATTTATATGAATATTAAGACTATCTATAATTATATGATATTAATAAACTATTTTCTGCATAAAAAAGTACATTTTTCCTTTTTTTAAATTTTGGTACTTTTCAGAAAAAATACTTTTTCAAAAAAAAAAAAAAAAAAAATTAGTGGCTTATATTTATTTAAAACGATTTTAAGTCATTTTGAAGTAGAAAAAGTACTATTTTCGATAAAAATATTTTAAGTACTTTTTGAAAAAGGTACTTTTTTTTGGTATAAAAGAGATTTTTAAACTATATAAATTAAATTAATTTTAATTTGGTAAACTTTATTTCCATTAAACACACTCCTAGAAATCTCTTTTATAGAAAAAATTAGCTTTTTGCAAAAAGTGCCTAAAATATTTTAATCGAATTAGTACTTTTTTCTACTTCAAAATGGCTTAAAATCATCTTAGTTGAATACAATTCAGTAAAATAATTTATTTTGCAAATATGTACCTTTTCCCAAAAAGTACCAAACATTTAATATACGAAAAAAGTACTTTTTTGTACCGAAAATTGTTTATTAATATCATATAATTAAAGATGGATTTAAAAATTGTATTAATTGAAAAAAGTACTTATTTCCAAAAAGTACCAAACAATTTCATTAACGATAAAAGTACTTTTCAATACCAAATATAATTTATAAACATCATTTAAGGTAAAGGTAGTTTTAATAATATAATTTACAGAAAAAAGTACGAAAAAAGTACTTTTTTTTTACAAAAAGTAACTAAAATACTTTAATCGAAAATTATATTTTTCTACTTCAAAATGGCTTAAAAATCGTTTTAATTGAATACAATTGACTAAAATAATTTTATTTTGAAATAGTACCTTTTTAAAAAAAAGTACCAAAATTTTAATAAACGAGAAAAGTACTTGTTTTGTACAGAAAACAGTTTATTAATATCATATAATTAAAGATGGATTTAAAAATTTTATTAATTGAAAAAACTACATTTTTCAAAAAAGTACCAAAAAATTTCATTAACGATAAAAGTACTTTTCAATACAAAAAAATATTTATAAACATCATTTAAAGTAAAGGTAGTCTAAAAAGTTCATTTATAGAAATAAGTACGGAAAACCTACTTTTTTGTACAAAAAGTACCTAAAATACTTTAATCGAAAATACTACTTTTTTCTACTTCAAAATGGCTTAAAAATCGTTTTGATTGAATACAATTCACTAAAATAATTTATTTTGGAAATAAGTACCTTTTTCCAAAAAAGTACCAAACATTTAATATACGAAAAAATTACTTTTTTGTACAGAAAATTGTTTTTTAATATCATATAATTAAAGATGGATTTAAAATTTTTATTAATTGAAAAAAGTACTTAAATCCAAAAAGTACCAAAAAAATGTCATTAACTATAAAAGTACTTTTCAATACAGAAAATAAGTTATAAACATCATTTAAAGTAAAGGTAGTTTTAAAAATTTCATTTATAGAAAAAAGTACGAAAAAAGTACTGTTTCGTACAAAAAGTACCTAAAATACTTTAATCGAAAATTGTAATTTTCTACTTCAAAATCGTTTTAATTGAATACAATTCATTAAAATAATTTATTTTGGAAATAAGTACCTTTTTCCAAAAAGTACCAAAATTTTAAAAAAGTACTTTTTTGTATAAACAGTTTTTTTTTTGTACAAAAAAAAAACTCATTATATGATTATATCATCAAAGTAGTTTTAAACATATGTATTATTAATTGAAAAAAGTACCAATCAATTTCATAAACGATAAAAGTAGCAAATAGTACTTTTTGTATAAAAAAATTATTTTTTTTGTACTAAAAATAATTTATTAATATCATCAAAGTAGTCTTAAACATATTATTAATTGAAAAAAGTACATTTTTCCAAAAAGTACCAACAAGTTTCGTTAACGATAAAGTACTTTTCATTTATTAAAAAAGTACTTTTTTAAAAAAGTAAGTGGAATATTTTTTAATCAAAAATATTACTTTTTACTTTAAAAGGGTTTTTATTTATACCATTTAAAGAATTATTTTTTTTCTGGAAAAACTACCTTTTTACCAATCATTTCAGAAGCTGAAAAGGTACTTTTTAGTGCTTAGTTTTATTTTTTAGTTTATAAACATAATTTAAATAAAAGACAGATCTAAAAATTATATTAATTGAAAAAAAGTACTTTTTTCCAAAAAGCTGTACTTTTTCGAAAATAGACTAGAAATGGCTTAAAAAACGTTTTATATTAAGTATAATTCACTAATGAATTTGTTTGGGAAAAAAAATACTTTTTTCAAAAAGTACCAAAAATATAGTAAACGAAAAAGGAAAATTTTTGTAGTATAAAAGTTTAGATAATAAACAAAAAGAAAAAACAAATTAAAAAACGAGAATTGTTTTACATTAAATATAAAGCTTAAAATGTTATTTATTATAAAAAGTACTTTTTTCTAAAAGTACCAAAAATTAAATAAACGAAAAAAGTACTTATTAGTATGTAAAACAAATAAAAACACTGTTAAAAACTACATTTATTGAAAAAGTACTTTTTTGAAAAAAGTACCTTATCCAAAAAAAGTACCTTTCAAATCAAGAAAATAACCTATTTAATCCTTTTAAAGATAAATATTATTTATTTTCTTGACTATTATTCTTAAATAAATTACTATTCACCAACTTTCTCTCTCTTTTTTGTTTTCAACAAGTGTGTCTTTTGAATTTAGGTTAACAAATATGAAAATTGCTACTTTATAGCTTTAAATCCTCATCATCCTCTCTCATTCTAACAATATCGTCGATCATTTTCTATACAATATTAATCACTTATAATGAATGTCACTGATTTAACACTGATGATAAGCCCGGGCAAATTTTTAGTTTTTATCGAAAACTAAAGATTTGTTTGAAATTTTTAAGCTCTCAACAAAGCAACACCCCAAATTTACCAGATTTTGGCACTTCATAAGTCATATTTTTTTGTGGTCAAACACAAAAATAAACAAATACATAAATGACGACAATGAAAAATACCCATACATTGAGTTAAAGAAAAGAAAGCCTTCAATAATGAATTAATGATTATTAATGACAAACAATTGAAAGAAACTAAAAAAAAAGAGTAAAGAATTATGATTGTGATTAATTTATGAAAATAAAACACAAATAATTATTTGTTCAAAATCCCCCAACAACTTCTTACTTTAAAAATAGTGGAAAAAAAAGAAATAAATATTAATATTCTTTATTTTTTTATTAATATTTAATCTTTTTTAATAAATCTATCTCATTTACAAAAATTTTGTGTTTAAATAATGAAAATTAAAAAATAAACATACATACTCAAACAAAACATGTACATCTTTAAGCCAAAGATGATGATTTTAAACCAGATAAAGATCTTTTAGAGAGTCTTTTAATACACAGCAAATATGTGGTCTTTGGTATTGGAGTCTGTGTGTATTTTGGGCTCTTTAAGGGTTAAACAGGTATTCTCATTTGTTGCTGGTTGTTGCAGGTTTTATTTGTTCTGTTTTTTTTTTTTTTTTGGTTTTAGTCTTTTTTTTTAATGTTTTGTTTGGCGACTTGTGCCATAAATTAGTTGACAGTTTTTTGTTTCCCTTGAGTTTTGTTAAGCGGAGTTTGTAAGAGAATGGGAATGTGTGTGTGATAGAAATAAAAAGAATTAATACAAAAACAACAAAAGAGAATTTTTTAAAAGGGGAAGTATGCTTTGAGAAATAGGTCTTCAAAATTTGTATATCTTTCGAAGGAAACAAAAGAGTTTTTTAAAAAAGTGTAATAAAAGTACTTTTATATTAACTAATATTCCTATAGAATTTAAGAAATATGAAAAATTTTTCAATTAATCGTATTATCATTTAATCGGTTTTCCGAATAATCGTTTAAATTTCGGTTTATATACCGAATATTTGGATTAAAATCTGTTAATATAAATATAATAGGAAATTCTGCACAATTTTTCTATAAGTTCTTTATTTTTATTCGATTAATTTTTTAATCGATTATTCGGTTTTTGCATTATTCGTTGAACTTTTTAGAAACAATACATATTTTAACTAATATTCATATAGAATTTAAGAATTATGAAAAACTTTCCAATTAATCGTATTATCATTTAATCGGTTTTCCGAATAATCGTTAAAATTTTAGTTAATCTACAGAATTTTTAGATTATAATCTATTAATAAAGATATAATAGGAAATTCTGTAAAATTTTTCTATAAATTCTTTATTTTTATTCGATTAATTGTTTAATCGATTATTCGGTTTTTCCATTATTTGTTGAAATTTTATAAAAACAATACACGTTTTAACTAATATTTATATATAATTTAAGAATTATGAAAAATTTTCCAATTAATCGCATTATCATTTAATCGGTTTTCCGAATAATCGTTAAAATTTCGGTTTATATAGCAAATATTTGGATAAGTATCTGTAAATATAGATAAAATAGGAAATTCTGCACAATTTTTATATAAATTCTTTATTTTTATTCGATTAATTTTTTAATCGATTATTTGGATTTTCCATTATTCTTTGAAATTTTGTAAAAATAATACAAATTTTAACTAATAATATGAAAAATTGTTTAATTAATCGTATTATTATTTAATCGGGTTTCCGAATAATCGTTAAAATTTCGGTTTGTATACCGAATATTTAGATTAAAATCTCTTAATATTGATATAATAGGAAATTCTGTAAAAATTTTCCATATTTTCTTTATTTTTATTCGATTAATTTTTTAATCGATTATAAGGTTAAACCATTATTCGTTGAAATTTTGTAAAACCAATACATATTTTAACTAATATTCCTATAGAATTTAATAAATATGAAAAATTTTCCAACTAATCGTATTATCATTTAATCGGTTTTCCGAATAATCGTTAAAATTTCGGTTTAAATACCGAATATTTCGATTAGAATCTATTAATATGGATATAATAGGAAATTCTACACAATTTTTTTATAAATTCTTAATTTTTATTCGATTAATTTTTTAACCGATTATTCGGTTTTCCCATTATTTGTTGAAATTTTGTAAAAAAACATACATATTATAACTAATATTCTTATAGTGTTCAAGAATTATTAAATATTTTCCAATTATTCGTATTATTATTTAATCGGTTTTCCGAATAATCGTTAAAATTTCGGTTTATATACCAAACATTTGGATTAAAATTTGTTAATAAAGATATAATAGGAAATTCTGCATAATTTTTCTATAAATTCTTTATTTTTATTCGATTAATTTTTTAATCGATTATTCGGTTAAACCATTATTCGTTGAAATTTTGTAAAACCAATACATATTTTAACTAATATTCCTATAGAATTTAATAAATATGAAAAATTTTCCAATTAATCGTATTATCATTTAATCGGTTTTCGGAATAATCGTTAAAATTTCGGTTTATATACCGAATATTTGAATTCAAATCTGTTAATATAGATATAATAGGAAATTCTACACAATTTTTTTATAAATTCTTAATTTTTATTCGATTAATTTTTTAATCGATTATTCGGTTTTCCCATTATTTGTTGAAATTTTGTAAAAAAACATACATATTATAACTAATATTCTTATAGTGTTCAAGAATTATTAAATATTTTCCAATTATTCGTATTATTATTTAATCGGTTTTCCGAATAATCGTTAAAATTTCGGTTTATATACCGAACATTTGGATTAAAATTTGTTAATAAAGATATAATAGGAAATTCTGCATAATTTTTCTATAAATTCTTTATTTTTATTCGATTAATTTTTTAATCGATTATTCGGTTAAACCATTATTCGTTGAAATTTTGTAAAACCAATACATATTTTAACTAATATTCCTATAGAATTTAAGAAATATGAAACATTTTTCTATTAATCGTATTATCATTTAATCGGTTTTCCGAATAATCGTTAAAATTTCAGTTTATATACCGAATATTTGAATTAAAATCTGTTAATCAAGATATAAAAGGAAATTCTGCACAATTTTTCTGTAAATTCTTTATTTTTATTCGACTAATTTTTTTATTCGATTATTTGGTTTTCCTATTATTCGTTGAAATTTTCTAAAACCCATACATATTTTAACTAATATTCATATAGAATTTAATAAATATGAAAAATTTTCCAATTAATCGTATTATCATTTAATCGGGTTTCCGAATAATCGTTAACATTTCGGTTTATATAGCAAATATTTGTAATAAAATCTGTTAATATAGATATAATAGGATATTCTGCACAATTTTTCTATAAACTCTTTATTTTTAATCGAATAATTTTTTAATCTATTATTCGGAATATACAATTTAATAAATATGAAACATTTTCCAATTAAACTTCTTTAATAATCATGATTTTTTTTATTGAAATTGAAAGAAATTCCATTTTCCTAGTCTTTTGTTAGAGATACTTCCCTTCTCTTAACCGTGATTCTTTAGAACCAGCCCAGCACACACACGCCACTTAACAAATCATGATCTTCATCATGATTTTTTCAGTGTTATTTTTTTTTTATTAATTTTAATTGCTGTTGAGATAAGCAGGAAATTTTTGAGTTTGTTTTATAAAAAAACAAATAATTTGTTTTTAATATTTTACAAATAAAAACAAAAATTTTTTTTTGCCAAAAAAACCAAAAAAAAACTTTTTTCAATAATAAAAATTTTCCCACCATTTGTTGTTTAAAAAAATTGCAAATGTTGCTAAATATTGTTAAAAAAAACATTGTTTTTTAAAATAAGCAGACACCTTTTTTGCCTAAAAGTACAATATTATTATTTATTTACGAGTTTTTCCCGGAAAGCTGACTCAACTGAAATGTAAATTTTAGCAAAAAATTAAAAAAAAAACTATAGCGCCTCAAAAGTACACAACTTTTGCAGACTTAACAATTTTTTCCATTATTTAAACTAATTAAGGCTTCTTTGGGGTTTAAGCATCATTAATCCTGTTTTAATTAAATCTCTGCAACAGCAACATGTCTGTCAGTCAGTCAGTCATGTAACGTAACGTAAAGAAAATATGAGCTGGTGTAAAAAGGTCCATAAACTTTATAGCGTTTAAACAGCTGCTTAACAAAATTCTAGCTTTTCATGTTTTTTTTTGTGAATGTTGTTTTTTCAGGAACCCGTCTTTCTGTTGTTTAAATACTGTCAAGTTTTCTGGGCTTTGGCATTTGTTTTAATAACTTGAAAAAAAAAAAACATCATGCAATCTAAACCATTCTGCCATTTAGCACTCTACTCTCGACTGGTGGTGTTGTTGCCTGTTTCTTGTAAATAATTTATAGAGTATTGAAATGTGTCACTGAAATATGTTAAAATTTCTTTAAATACCTTTAAGAAGGTTCCTTGAATAAAAAAAAAACCAAACACACACACTGCAAAACTAAAACTGCAATATGTGTTAAAGAAAAAAATATGTGGGGAGTCCTCACGCACGCCATCTCACGTTTGCACGCACGAAATGTCATGTTGGTTTTTGTTTGGGCACGTAAAAATACTTCTGGTATTTAATCTGTTTTTAAATGGCATAAATTATGATTTTTTTCTTTTCTTAAATACTTTTTTTTTGTTTAAATAATATTTTTGTTAAAAAAAAATCATTTATTAAATTGTATGTTTTTTATTGTCTAATTGCAGGTTAAACGTCCCAAAACAGAGCATACGGATACGAATGAGAGAAATCGGTAAGTTGAAAAAGAAAATAATGTTTTCCTTTTGGAATTTTGAATTAAAAAAAAAAAAAAAACTGTAAAATTCTTTGACGTTTTTTAATATAAGTTATTAAAAAAGTACCCTAAATGATTGAAAAAAAACACAATTTTACTTATAATTGATGTTAACATGGAAAACAGTCCAAATAATTACTTTTATGAAAAAAGTACTTTTTCCCAAAGAGTACCTTTTTATGCTAAATCCCCCCAAAAAAAGTACTTTTCACTGCAAAAATGCTTATTAACTTGTATTAAATCAATAACATTCATAACATTTCTCTTTTTAATTTTTTAGAAAAAAGTACTTTTTTAAAAAAAGTACCTTTTAATGATAAATCCCTCAAAAAAGTGAATTTATATTAGAAAGTGCAAAGAACAGAGCTTAGAATTGGTGTTAACATGGAAAGCAGTCCAAATAATTAGTTTTATGAAAAAAGTACTTTTTCCGAAAAATTACCTTTACATGCTAAATCCCCCCAAAAAAGTACTGTTCACTACAAAATTGCTTATTAACATGTATTAAATTAATAACATTGCACTTGTTAATATTTTAGGAAAAAGTACTTTTTTCAAAAAAGTACCTTTAAATGTTGAAGTCCTCGAATACCAAGAGCAATGTGGGCCTCAAAAATGCTTATTAACATCTATTGGGTTCTAAAAAGGTTTTAATTTAAAACAGCCTTAAAAACTAAATAATTTTTCAAAAGTACTTTTTTCGCAAAAAGTACCTTTGACATATTAATCTCCAAAAAAGTATTGTTTAGGTCAAAAAAGAGCTTTAAAAAGGTTTATATTTAAAACAGCCGGCCAAAAATAACATTTATTACAAAAAGTACTTTTTTTCAAAAAAGTACCTTTCATAAAACCGACCAAAATTATCAAAAAACTACTATTCTATACAGAAATGAGCTTTATAACGATTTCAGTTTAAAACAGCCTACAAAAAATGCATATTGTAAAAAAGTACTTTTTCGAAAATAGTCCCTTAAATACATTAATCTTCAAAAAAATAACTTAGGGTAAATGAAAAGTACTTTTTCTAAGAAAATATTATTTTTTCAAAAAGTACTTAAAATGTATTGCCATAAAAATACTTTTTTTATAAAAATAAATTATTGATTTTTTTTTTTTGAAGAAGTACTATTTTCAAAAAGTACCTCAAAAATCAATGTAGAAAAAAGTACTATTTTGTTCCAAAAAAAAAAAAAACTATCAAAATGTCATAATAAAATCATTAGAAAAGTAACTTTTATTAAACATAGCCTACCAAAAATAACATTTATTACAAAAAGTACTTTTTTCAAAAAAGTACCAAAGTACCGACCAAAATTACCTATTATATTATTGCCCAAAAATTATTTTTCTATACAGAAAAGAATTTTAAAACGATTTTAATTAAAAACAGCCTTGAAAAAATCTATCTTTTAGAAAAAGTACTTTTTCGAAATTAGTACCTTAAATGTATTAATCTACAAAAAATAAATTTTTGGTTAAAAATACTTTAAAAATATTTAATTTAGAACAGAATTAAACAAATAATGTTTTTTTAGAAAAAGTACTTTTTTGAAAAAAAGGTACCTTAAATAAAAAAAAACTCAGAAAGTACTTAAATGTATTGCCATAAAAATACTTTTCTGTGCAGAACAGAATTCAGTTTAAATAATTTTTTTTTTTTTAAAGTGCTATTTTCAAAAAGTACCTTAATGTCGGAAAAAGTACTATTTTGTTTCCAAAAAAAACTATAAAAATGTCGTAATTTAAAACATCATTAGAAAAGTAACTTTTATTAAACATAGCCTGCCAAAAATAACATTTATTACAAAAAGGACTTTTTTCAAAAAAGTACCTTTCATAAAACCGGCCAAAATTATGCTCAAAAACTGCCTTTCTATACAGAAGAGAGCTTTTGAAAAGATTTTAGTTTAAAGTAGCCTTAAAAAATCTATCTTGTAGAAAAGGTAATTTTTCGAATTTAGTACCTTAAATATATTAATCTCCAAAAAATTACTTTTTGATTAAAAAAAAACTTTAAAAAGGTTTAATTTAGAACAGAATTAAACAAATAATGTTTTTTATAAAAAGTACTTTTTTGAAAAAAAGTACCTTAAATATAAAAGTCAAAATGGACATAAAATGTTTTGCCATAAAATTACTTGTCTGTGCACAACAGAATTCTATTTAAATTAAATTTGTTTGGAAAAAGTACTATTTTCAAAAAGTACCTCAAATATCAATGTCGAAAAAAGTACTATTTGTTTGTTTCAAAAAAAAAAAAAAACTATAAAAATGTCGTAATTTAAAACGTCATTAGAATAGTAAATTTCATTAGAAATAGTACTAGTTTTTAAAAAAGTACCTTAAACAAATCTGTACGGAAAAGTACTTATTCTGTCTATAATATGTCTGTACTTTTTGGAAAAAGTACTTTTTTAATATATAAGTTAATTTTAGCACAATTTTCAATTTAAATCAATTTCATTTCCTAGAATATTTTCACAGTCTTTTAAAAACTCTTTAACACTTTCTGGAAACCTCTTTAAAATTCAACCAACAATTTGTTTTCAAAATTACTTTTAACTATCTAAGAAAAACTTCAATTTAAGTGTCAAGTAACACATGAACAAGGCAAATACTGTTATTTTCAAATCATATCTTCTTCAAACCCATAAAAAGTAAAATTTTCATATTTTATTACCAAAACAAACTCATAATTTCAATATTTTAGAAAATATTTCGAAAAATAAATCAAGAGAAACACATGCTAAAATTTCGTGGAACTTTAAAAGGACATCATAAGACACACTAAAAGGTGGCAGGTTTTTTTTTCTTCTTTTTTTTGGGTACCAGAACCCAACAAATATTTTCAATAACATAAACAACAAAAATGTGAACTCGAAAATATAAAAGTGTCATACTTAAGAGTATTTAACACTTGAATACCAAAAAAAAAATGTCACCATACAACAAGCACGTTTTCAGAAACACAATTTTTTTTTTTTTTTTAATCTTGAAACTATGTATTTAAATTTTGAAATACAAAAGATGCTTATAATGAGGGTTCAAGATGCGCCCCCTTAAGTACTTAAAAGATTATGGACAAAATTATAACCCAACAAAAATGTAAAAGTAGAAAAAAAATTTAAGGTGTTAATAATAATTATGAAAAATGTTTTGGGTTTATTTTCATAATAAAAGAAAATAAAAAGAGTAATAATAATATAAAATTTTTGTTTTACAAAATTGTTTTCTTTCAATGATCTGTTTTATTTTATAAACCTTTTGTCTTAAACTAATGCTTTTCTATGAATTTGACACCTTTTTTGTTTTGGAGTCTAAAGGTTTTTAGTTGTAAGAAACAATTGGAGAACATTTTAATAAATCTTTGTTTAGTGTCACGTGTTTAACTTAAATAATTGTAGGGGCAAAATGATGAATGATTTGGTAGGAGGGAGGGACATCTTAAATGGAGTATATAGAAACTAAATCCATTGTTAGCTAAAGGAAAAATACTTTATTAAAGATATTATAATTAAAAAATTTTACAAATGTACCTTAAAAGGTACTTTAAAGTCATTAAATCAGAAAAGTACTTTTTCTTAAATTTGGTACTTTTTTCCAAATAAAAAAATAATACAAAATTTAACTTGTAATGCTCTTTTTTTATTGTAATCATTGATAGAAATTTTTTTCTATATGAGAACGTACTTTTTATAAAAAGTACCAAAACACCTTAAACTTCCTTTATGATCCAAAAACTAGGGTTGAAATTAGTTTAAAATAAACATGTTGTATTTTGAAATGATTTTAATATAAAATAGTTAAAAAATTTAACTTATTTAAAAAAAGTACTTTTTTTTAAAAAGTACCTTACCATGAACAAAAAAAGTTCTTTCCTGTTTACCAAATATATTATAAAAATGCTTATAATTAATAACAGCTTTAAAAATTGGATTTTTTTTAGAAAAATTTACTTTTTTCAAAAAGTACTTTAAATATCATGAACGAAAAAAAGTACTTTCCTGTTTAGCAAATATATTATAAAAATACTTATATATAAAAGTACTTTTTTTAAAAAGTACCTTTTGTAAACATTTCAAAAAAGTACTTTTGTGAGGAAAAGTATAATTCTTAAATTGATTAAATTAAAAGCGTTTTATTTTAAGATGGTTTTAATTAAAGGAGTACAAAAATGCAGTTTATTTAAAAAGGTACTTTTTTAAAATATAGAAATGATTCCTATAAAAATGATTCCTATATAAAACAGTATTAAAAATCTTATTTTTTTGGAAAAAAGTACTTTTTACAAAAGGTACCTTTTATAACATAATCAAAAAAAAGTACTTTTCAGTTTAGTAAAGATTGTAAAAATGGTTACAATTAAAACAGCTTTAAAAATTAGATTTTTTTGAAAAATCGTACTTTTTCAAAAAGTACCTTTTGTTAAATTTTCAAAAAAGTACTTTTCTGAGGAAAAATATAATTTTTAAATTGGTTAAATTAACAGCGTTTTTTTTTAAATGTTTTCAATTTAAAACATTACAAAACTGCAGTTTATCAAAAAAGTACTTTTTTAAAAAAAAGTACCTTAAATAACAGAAACGAAAATAATAGTTTTCTGTTTAGAAAATATGTTATAAAAGTGATTACATTATTAAAAATCTTATTTTTTGGAAAAAAGTACTTTTTTGAAAAAGTACCTTTTATAACATAGTAAAAAAACGCATTTGTGATGAAAAATTTGGTCTTTAAATTAGTTTGAATTAAAAATTTGAATTTTGAATTGATTTTAATTTAAAACATACCAAAATATTTAATTTATTGAAAAAAAGTACTTTTTACAAAAAGGGCCTTTTATAACATAATGAAAAAAATTACTTTTCTGTTTAGAAAAGATTATTAAAATGCTTACAATTAATAACAGCTTTAAAAATTTGATTTTTTTTTTAGAAAAAGGTACATTTTTCAAAAAGTACCTTTTGTAAAATTTTCAAAAAAGTACTTTTCTGAGCAAAAATATGGTTTTTAAATTGGTTAAATTAAAATAATTTTATTTTAAAAAGATTTTAATTTAAAACAGTACAAAACTGCAGTTTTGTACTTTTTTTTAAAAAAGTACCTCAAATACTTTAAACGAAAATAATAGTTTTCTGTTAACAAAATATGTTATAAAAATGATTACAATATAAAAAATGATTAAAAATCTTATTTTTTGGAAAAAAGTACTTTTTTGAAAAAGTACCTTTTATGCATAACATAATTTGTAATGAAAAAAGTAGTCTTTAAATTAGTTTGAATTAAAAATATTTTATTTTGCAAAATTTTCAGTTTTCTTAAATTTTTTGGCAAAAAGTACTTTTTCCCAAAAAGTACCTTTTAAGCCTTCAACGAAAAAATTTACTTTTCTGTACAGAAAAGAGCTCATAACAATAATTAGTATTAAAAACAGCCTTAAAAAATTACTTTTTTTGTTTTCTTTAAACCAAGTACAGATTTTTTTTTAACATTTCAAAATCTATGAGTTTTTCTTCCCACGTCTCTTTGTCTAACCTATACCAACTACTTGTCAGTCAAAAGGAACACTCTCCAAAATCAATCAAGTATTTCAAATTTCATTACTGTCGCTTTTTCTTTTAATATTCTCTACTACTTATTTTTATAAATCCTTAAAACATTTTCCAAATTTCACATTTGTCTTACACATGTTTAAGATTTCTCGTAACGAACAACAATCAAATCCTTTTCAAACACACAAATTTCAAATTTGTCGCAAAAGACACTTTAGTAAAACAAATACATACTTAGTATTTTCTTAAACTAATGTTTTAAATCTTAAAAAAACACAATTGTAATAAAAATAAAATAATAAACTAAGTATTCCAACAATAAAAAACCCAACACTTGACAAAATCAATAAATCTGTTTATTTTATGGATGCGAACGCTTGCGTACCCCGAGATTGTGTGGTACTAAAAGTCAAAGAGGAATTTGAAAAAAAAAAAAAAAAAACGTTTGAAAGATTGAGTGCGTGTGTGTGTTTTCAGGCATTTGACTAAATGAGGCATGTGTTCGATTTTATAGGAAAACTATTATAACAAGAATAACATTTATTTTATTTATTTTTAATTTCCTTTTAAAGGGACTCATAAAAAAAAACGTTACAGTTTAAAATGTGACAGTTTTATGTTCATTATAGTATTTTAATATTGATGAGTTTAAAAATGATTAAATAAATTTTAATATTTAAATAAAATAAAGATAATTTTCATTTATTTTCTCTTTTACAGCCTCTGCTCACAAACGGCCGCTCAAACATCCTCAATAATATCACATCAAGCCGCTGCTCATCTACCCCATTTGCAAGGTCCTTTGCTGGCCTCACAGTCTGCTTTAGCCTCTTCGGCCGTGGCCGCCAGTCAATGTAGTCCTTTATCTCTGCCACCACAAACACAACCTTTACAACCCACCATTACCTCGCTGGCTTCTTTGTCCTCCTATCACTCGCTGCAAACCTCACCACACCATCATCCTCACCACTCACAGCTTCTGCAATCTCATACCCACCACCATCAGCATCAAACGCAACAACAACAACAACAGCAGCAGCAGCACCAACAGCATCAACAACAACCCTCTTCACAACAACAACTAAACTCTAGTAGCTGTAGTTTGAGTTCTTCAGCGTCCTCTGCGGCAGCTGTTAACAATCTACCCTCCTCTCTTTCTAACACACAAGCCTCTCAATTTGCTCACACTGCTGGCAGCAGTAGTTTCTCAACATATCAACAGCAGCACTCTTCTAACACAGCGAATACGTCCAGCGCTGCCAATGAGAATTCCACCTCTCTCTCCTCATCGACGTCTTCTGCGGCTGCAACAACGAATGCTTTAACATCTAGTGGTATGTCCCACTGGTTAACAGCCGATCAGTCTGCTACACAGTTGCCTTCGGTAAAGTCAGAGAATCGTTCGCCCGGCTTAACACAATCTACGCACTCTCAAACCTCTACGCAACAACATTTACAGTCTTCTCAAGGTGATCACTCGGCACTGCATTCGTCCGCAAGTTTAAGCAGTCATTTGGATAACGGTAATCCCAATTCAGCCGCAAACTTATACAGCTGTTCATCGGTGGCAAATACGGCCTCAGGTTTAGCGGGCTTGGATTCTCCCGGTAACTCTTTAAGTTCCTCTTCTATGGCAGCGGTCAATTCAACAGCAGCTGCTGCAGCCGCCGCTGTGGCCTATGATTCTAAACATGATTATTACAACTACTACAACAGCATGCAACAGTATACGCCACCCTTCTATTCCACCTATGGCACTCCGTTTACCACAGCTACGGGCCGTGCTCCCACCAAAATAGAGCCTACTTCACCGTATTTGACTTCCTCGTATGCCTCCACCAACAATAATGCCTCTCAACTTTATCCCACGGCTTATGGCTACAATAATTTTGCCCAATTCGGCTCGGCCTCAGCGGCTGCTGCTCAACAGGATTACACTTCGTATTATAATGATCAATATGGCAACTATTACAATCCCGCCAACTATTCGCCCTATGCCGTTAGCTCGCCTAGTTCCAGCGCCAGTCATGGTTTCCATGTCGCTGCCTCCAATCTGTCGGAAAGTCCCACCGATACTCACTCTACCACACCCATTCTACACAATACCCACTCGCCCCATTCACCTTTACCGATCTCGCCCAACAACAATATGAATGCCTCGGCCAATGTGGGCTCGGCTAATACCTCAGCTTCGCTACCAAAAACCACACCCACCGGTAAAACAGGCAGATCAAGGGGCCGCCGCCATCAGCAACCTAGTCCCACCCGCAGCACCACCTCCGATACACCCAACAGCGAAGCAGTTAAGCCACCAGAGCGTGTTTTCATTTGGGATTTAGATGAGACCATTATCATATTTCATACGCTATTGTCGGGTTCTTTTGCCAGCCGTTATACCAAAGATCATAGTGCTTTAATGACCATTGCATTTAGAATGGAAGAGATGGTGTTCAATTTGGCTGATACCCATTTCTTTTTCAACGAAATCGAAGAGTGTGATCAAGTGCACATAGATGATGTGTCATCGGATGATAATGGTCAGGATTTGAGTACGTATAACTTTGCCACAGATGGTTTTCATACGGGCGCTCCGCCAGGAGCTCCTCCCAATCTGTGTTTGCCTACGGGTGTGAGAGGTGGAGTGGACTGGATGCGTAAATTGGCGTTTAGATATCGCAAGATCAAGGAGATTTACAATACCTACAGGGGAAAGTAAGTACATATGAGTTTTTTTTTTCTTTTTATTTATTTTTACTTGGAATTTTTTAAAAATGTTCCATGATCACGGTGAATAGTTCACATCACCTCCATGACCTCAAATCGCTTCTGGTGAAACCACATGTTCTTGGTGTCCATATTATCCAATATTCTGATAGCTGTGTCGATATAGCCATGTCAGTCTGTATGTTGAAATCAAGTTTTCAAGGCCACCAATTAACTCACATACATGATTTATACATCAATATATCCGCTATTGTACCGGTTCGTTTGCTATTTAAAATCGAGAAAATCGGACCACAAATGGCCGAGATATAAGCAGATAACCAAGACTACCTCCATTTTTGACTTGTTTGTGATTTAAGAGTATATCTGCATTACCAAGTCATTAACATAGATAATATGGATATCAAATGACAGACATTTCAAAGACCATTCCAAAGACGTATAGAACATCGGACTGACTATGGATCAAAATCGGAAAAAATATTTTTGAAGTCAAATTTTTTTTTTTTTCATTTTTTTTTTTAAACTCCATTTTTCCTTTATTTTGAAAATAAGTTTATTCTAAGTTTCTATGTTATATTTCTCTTATTTATATTAATTTTCTTGTTTCTCCTTTTCCTTTTTAGTGTGGGTGGTTTATTGGGTCCTGCCAAACGTGATGCTTGGCTGCAGATACGCCAGGACATAGAAATGGCCACCGATAATTGGGCCTCTTTGGCCACCAAATGCTTAAATATGATTGCTCAACGTGAAAATTGTGTTAATGTACTGGTAACCTCTACCCAGCTGGCACCAGCCCTCGCCAAAGTTTTACTCTTTGGCCTGGGAGGCATTTTTAATATAGAAAATATTTACTCAGCTCATAAAATAGGTATGTATTGAAAATAACCCTAAACAAATAGTAGATTTATTAATTCAATCTCTCGTTTATTAATCTTTCTAGGTCAGGAAACCTGTTATGAGCGCATAGTCACCAGATTTGGCCGTAAAAGCACTTATGTGGTAGTGGGTGATGGCGCCGAAGAGGAATCAGCGGCCAAGGCCATGAATTTCCCCTTCTGGCGTATTTCCTCACACAGTGATATAAGGGCTTTATATACCGCCTTGGATATGGGTTTCTTATGAAAATCTTTAGCCATCATAAAGATTTTTATGTAAATTTTTCTAATTTTTTTTCTAACAAAAATCTAAAAAAAAAATCATATAAAAATTTAAACAAAAACGGAAGAAAACGCGCACTAATACAAAAAAGAAACACACCCCACAAGATTTAAGACTAAAAACACACTTAATATTAAATTCTTGGTTTTAAATTTAACAAACGTTTTGTGTACAAATTAAAAAAAAGAAAAAATATAAAAAATTTTAAAAATATTTTTAAAATTATTTATTTAAATAATTATTTATTAAAGAACCACAAAAAAATGCAGAGTTCAAAGTCGTGAAAATTTTTAAAAAATTAAGCACAAAATAATTTAATTATTTTGGTTTTTTAAAAGCACATTTATTTTATTTTATTGTAAAATTTTGTATATTTTTATTTTATTTTGAAATTTTTAATAATAAGTAATTTAGTTTCTTTAAGTAATAAATTTATTTAATAATTTTATATATATATATATATTAAAAGCACATTTAATAAGTAGCACTATTTAGTATTTTAATGTTTAGATTATAACATTAATTAAAACAACCTTTAATTATTATTAATTAAACAAAAATATATTTAAATATATATAAATTATCTAGTTAAAAAAAACTGTAGTATTCAAACCAACAAAAAAAAAAAAAAAAAAAAATTATTTAACTTTAAAATTCATAAAACAAAACAAAAATAATTAAATTAATTAAAAATTAAATAATAAAAAAACGAAAATCGCACTATTATTATGAAAATGTAAAAGCAGTTTTATTTGTTTAACGAGAACTTCTCCTAAAATGTATTTCTAAGGGGCCTTTAGGGTTAGAGTCAGCTGTTACGAACCAAACATTGGATAACTGAAATTAAGCAGTTCAATATACTTAAGACTTAATCCAACTTTTCTGTGCAGTCTCATATAGTTTCTGCTGTACAATCATATTACATTCTGCAAGGGAAATACCAGAAAAGGGATCAATCGTCTCCTCAGCCATCATTGCTCCCCTTCTGGCCAATTCGTCTGCTATGCAATTGACCTGGCGCCTGCCAGAGACCCATATAAACGTTATCCTAGAATGTCTTGCTATCTCATTTAGGGATACTCAACATTCCTCGGTTAACCTAGATGTAGTGAAGACCCCCAATATTACGTTATGGACAGGCTTGCTATCAGTAAATATACACAGAGAAAACAGTTTTGATTGTGACAAAAATTCAAATATTTCAATCGTAACTCTTCTTTCCCAACCGACTTTCTTTAGCTAGAACCGAACAAAACTGTGAATATAATCGAATCATTCGATTAGATACAAATTTGGTCATCACAATGAATTTGTTTTCTCTGTGTACATATCTCCAGATATTCGATAATAACTCAGCCAGTTGGATGCACGTTTTATGGCAGTAATATCTGCCTGAAGAGCAGAAGTTAGATAGCCTAAAGTAGGATTTTATCCCTAAGTTCTTGATAAATAAACCTCCAACTACCCACTTTGGAACCGTCAGTATAAAACCTTACGACTTCATCAGGGGGTAGAGTTCACGCAGCCATATTATTGACTGTATGACTTAAACATTTCAGCTTTTATTTTGAAACATTTGTACAATAAAAATTTATTCAAAGTATTGGCCATTGTTAGCTATGAACTTTACCCATCTTTCAGGCCACATATGGATTCCGAGCCAAAAGAACTGCTCATCTTTTGAGGTCAAGAATGAATCATGTCAATATCGGATACTATATTCCAGAATGAAGAGTATTCCAAAGAAAGAGATCTGCATCGATCGAAACAAATAGTAGTTGGACGGGCACGGTCTGGACTATAAAGAGTTTGAGACAAAACTTCCCAACCACTTCAACTTTCATTCTAAAAACGGTTTAACAGGTATTGCAACATGTAGCCGAGTGTTGTCATGATGGAATATCACCGTTTCATGTCTGACCGCATATTCTGGGCGTTTTTCGGCCAATGCTCGCTCCAAACGAATCAGTTGCATTCGGTACAGGTTCTCTGCTCCCACCAAATACAGATAAATACCTTAGCTACAAGGATATTTGGCGTTGGTGTCAATTCGGCTGCTTGGCCGGGGTTCATGTATGATTTCTTACGTTTCGTTATAGTAATGAATCAATTTTTCATCGCAAGTAATGATTTGGTGAACAAATTATTTTATTTTACAGCGTTCAAACATCATTTCAGACATACACAATCGTCTTTTAAAGTCTCTCGGCTTCAAGTCGCATTGTACCCAATTTCCCTGCTTTTGGATGAATCCTGCTGCTCGCAAACGTTTTGAAATTGCTGCTTGAGCAGTTCCAAATGATTTAGCAAACTCTTGTTGAGTTTGACAACAATCTTCATGGAGTAGTGTCTCCAATTCATGGTCTTCAAACTTCTGAACCGCACAAACTATATCTCGCACGTTGAAACTGATTAAAACCATTCACCATAAGCTTCGGTGAGCAATCGGTGCGCTTTAGCTTCACTTTTTTCATATTATAGAAGTAAAGTAAAACTTCCCGCATATGACGCTTTGTTGATACAAATTTCGACATTTTCGAAGCAAAAAAAACGTTGTTGTTTCAACTATAATGTTCAATAACCAAGTGAGAATAAATGGCAGATATGTACCCTTCAAAATGACATATTAGTTATTAAAAACAAAAATCGTGTTCAAAAGATACACAATCTATTGTAAATCCCGCATTTTTTAAGTTGAATTCGGAACAGTATCTACTCGTTTAAAGTTTCGACAAAACATCTGAAACTAGCTCTATCCACGAGAGTTCTCTGCTTCTTAATTCAACGACATCCCTCAAAATTCCACAGATATAGAGTAGAGCAATATCGGTATTATCTTTTCTAAGAGTATGGCCGATCAATTTCCAATTACTTCACTGGATTTCAGTGATAATAAGAAGCATCTTTCACTTTTGAAGCACATCTTGATTACTAATGCGCATTGTCCAGATTATTTTAATAATTCGTTTTAAGCATTTATTTATGAATACTTGTAGCTTGTTGGAGATTGTATTTGTTACATTCCAAGTTTCAATTCCATATAAGTAGTAGGACCGACTTAACACTTGTATTAAATATTATAATCGTCTGTTTGCCACAGGTTGCCATCAGGAGCTTCATAGTTGGACTTTAGCAGTAGCATATCCAGTACTAGTGGGAAAAGTGTGGGAGAAAATACAAATCCTTGCCTTACACTATTGTTGACATAGAAACTATCACTATCAGTATAAATCATAATTGTTTATAAACTTTTCTACAACTTTAAAAAAGATTCTACAATAAAGGGTCTTTCAACAGGGATTTTCGAACTTTCGTTAAAAAACTTTAATCCACTGGCCTATGGGATCAGACTGTTAATTGAAGACAATCGATGCTATAAACTTCATTTGTTGACTCGTCCATGAGGGTGACTGACAAATGAAGGAGTCAACGCAGGCCGAACTCGTTATGAACCTTAACTACAATTATATCCCATGACGTTTATCCGTTGCTTGGCCAACGATGAAGTTCGAGGATGAGAACATAGTACACTCCTTCTTTTTCTCACTATATAAATGCTTTGTTATTACATACAGAAGTACTGAATAATGCCTTATTATAATCGAAACCAATGAGATATTAAGCCCTATATTGAGATGTGGGCATAGTTATCGAACTATCCTGTAACAATTTCTGGTGGTTAATCTAACTTGATTTTAAAATTATAATGTTCGAATTTGTATCTTAAATATATTTTAATTCGAAAGATTTTTCTTTTGAATGAAACTACAGAGTAACAACAGAGATAAATCAACTATTCGCCAACTCTTCATTTCTACATCGAAATTTAAGTTAGCATGATGGTAGGGGGATTCGCACGCCATCACATTACCCTACTTTTCCTGTTCACCTGGACCTACATACAATAATAAACTGCTGAGTCATGTCGTTAAGAAAGGAGTGTCGGTTAAAGACAGCTTTAGACCTGAGGAATAAGAATTTCTGTGGTCGACAGTCGGAATGCACAATTGCGGCAGTTGTGGAGACAACATTTGTATTCACACAGTCTGCATCTTCCAAAATCGCCATTATATCTGCGTGAAAAATACAACATCGATCCACATACCTTCTGATATAGAGTGATTGAGATACAATCTGTGCAAAATCTTAATATTTTTATTATACCAGGCCATGTGCTCATAGTAACCTTACTATCCAGCAACTATCCCTGGTCCAAGTTTTTCTACGTCTAAGACGGTAAGAGTGTGGGAGAATTCCCACGCATTCCGAATCTGATGGAACTCGCACCGACCTTACCCTATATGTCCCTATGCCCGAGACCTACATGATCCTTATATAAAACCGACCAATCATTTTGGCAGTCAAATGCTTTCTGATCTCCATAATCGACACGATTATGCTAATTTTAGCCTTTTATGTGAAAGTTAACGTATCTTATTCTACCAGTAATATAATTTCAAGCTTCCCAGTTTAATATTAAAGTTTAATAATAAAGAGACGTTTGTTTACCACTCAATATGTTTCGTAAAACATATTGAGCAATGAACAGATATATCAACATCAGAATTCTAAAAACGAACGGTTTGATCTGTACAAAACTAAAACTAGAAGAGGAGATAAGCTTTCAAAATACTGTTTGATGTCTTGGCAAATTTAGACCCCAATAGACGCCACAGTATGAAAAAAATTACCTTCAAATTCATGAAAAACATGTGATTACAAGAAAGATCACAGATCATGACCTATGGAAACTATTGTTACGTTTTTTGTAGTTTAAAATTGTAACAACTCTTTATAAATGATAAACTCACTGACTACTGCAATCACAGTCACTATTTATAGATACTGCCATCTTCGTCCGAATAGTCGAGATTGTTCTTAACGGTCAAAACGCGTATGTTCAAATTCTAGAGCTTTCGATGTTAATGTTAGAAGCTTAATCATTTAGTGTTGCCATACTTACAAACAATGCTAATAACCGCATGGACGTGTTTATAAACATGATGCATGTTGCAGGCAGTCGTTACAGACTGTCAAATTCAAATCGTTATTGCAAATTCGTAAAACTATTAAAAAAAATCCGTTTGACCTCTTTGTATCGTTATTTATTAACAAAAGGTCACCGTCGGTCGACCTTTATTGATTTTGAGGATTCTTTCTCAAATAAAGTAGAGATAAGAATTCACTTTTAACCCTCAAACTTTGCAAATATTGCGGTCATATAATCGTCATCAATTTTATTTATTTGTAACCTAAAGAACTGTTACCTCCGTAAATTAACAGAGGTAACAGTTCTTTAGAATATTGGTTTTGTGGATTTTTTAAGAGAAATTTGTTCTTAAATAAATTTAAAGGACAATTTGTATATAACCTTTAAACTTTGTTAATTTCAAGATCAGAAGATCGTCATGGTTCAGAGAATTTTAAGGCAAAATATTAAAATTTTTCAAATTTAACATTTTTTAACCCTTTAATAAAATTTTACTTAAAAAACCTTCAATCTACAAGAAATTTTGTAAAAATAAATTTTTTGACGAAAAATGTTCTTTAATTAATATAAAAATTTATGTGTAACCTTTCAACCCCCTTTAACCTTTACCTATAACCTATTGATTTTAAGGATTTTTTTTTAATTTTTTAAGGGAAAAATTGTCTCAGATAAATTGTAAGAAACAAATTGTTTGCAACCTTTAAACTTAGCCAATCTTAGCAACAAAAAATTGTCATGGTTCAATGAATTTTAAGGAAAAAAATATTACACATTTTATAAAAGTCATAGATCATGACCTTTGAGGATTTTTTTAACCCGTTACGTATTTAATTTAATAAATTTCGCAAAATATACCTTAGAGTACCTAAATCTAAGGCAATTTTGCGTAAAGAAAATATTTTTTAACGATTTTTCTTTAATTAATATTAAGACATTGATTTGTAACCTTTCAACCCCCGTTTGACCTTTAAAATTATTAATTTTGAGAAAGTTTGTTAATTTTTTAAAGGAAAATTTTTTCTCAAATAAATTTTGTTAATTTGCTGACATACTTAAAATGGATTTTATAGAAAAATATTAAACACTTAACAAAAATTCATAGATTCCTGCAGAAGTCTAAAATTTTTTAGAGGTTTTGTTATAAATATTTGGCCTTGCCCTATACAAGAATGGCACTTCCCGTGTGTTACATGAAAAACAGCTGAGCAACAAGATCATGGTAAAAACTGGAGTTAGACAAGGATGTGTTTTATCACATTTACTTTTTAACTGCGTCTTCGATGCTGCGATGCAGAAGGCAACAAGCCATTATAAGAGAGGTTTTATGTGGGACTTACAAGGACGGTTGGGGGACTTAGAATGTGGAGAGATCCAGTCGAAAATTTCCACCATCAGAGACATCGCAAAACTAGTTGGGCTAATATATCCAATCGCATAAATAAGGTCCGGCGATCATTTGCCTAGTTAAATCTATTTTGGAAATCGTCTAATATTTCGAAACTAACCAAAATCAAATTTTTAAATTCTAACGTAAAATCTACTCTTGTTGTGTGGATGCGAAACCTAGAATGTCTTCAAGGGTTTTTTTGATGGAGGCAAACCAGCAGCCTATTAAAACAGAAATAAGAAAGAGGATATGGAGTTAAATAGGTCACACCCTCCGAAAACCATATGATAAATTGTCAAGAAATGCATAGACTGGAACCCACAGGGAATTAGAGGAGTTGTGAGACCAGATCTTAAGCAAAAATTAAATATATTGTATGAGAATTATATCAAAACAATTTGTATAAAATCAGTTTGTATGAATTACTCACAAAACCTTTAAAGTGACTACACTCTAGATTACTTAGAGACACTTAAGTGGCAATTGACTTCACGCTAGATTACCAGGGATGTATAAAGTAACCAATTGACTTCTCTCTGCACTACAAAGAGCACATATGTGTCGAATGACCTAAAATATTTAAATTGGAGTCAGTCAAGTTATCAGATATTAGTGACAATTACTGTGTATGAGGGATATATTGAATACTTGCTAATGTGCTGGGTATTTACCGCAAACACTCACTTAGGAACGCGGCCACAGACATCTTTTTTTTAAAACCTTATATTTTGCAATTTTCTTATATATTCTTTTAATTTTTTCAAAAATGTTTATTATATACTAATTAAATAAACACTTTTCACTAATTTTATTTTATTACCATTAATTTAAAGCTTGATTTTATTAATTTTAACCGCAGAGACTATTAATTATACAACACGCAGGTTTACACTCTTCAAACAAACTGAAAAAACACATACATATGCATTGCTTTGCTTTAGTTTGCATCAAGGCTGGGAAATTAAATTTTTGCTTGGTGGCAAGAAAATATTAAAATAATACTTTTTTCAACGTCAGAGTACATCGCGGAACAAACACAGAAAGCTCTATAACGTGAACAGTTTTTTGCACTGCATTTGTTTTCTAAGCATGTAGACAACACTGAAATACATACATTAAATTCGATTTTTAAAGTTTAGGGAATCCCCTTATATTAAAAATGTGTTTATATCATAGAATAATATATCCATAGAAGCGCTACTGAGAGGGAGAAAACCTAAGTCTGTTGTCAAAAACCTAAGTCGTGAGAATGTATTAGTACATAGTTTTGAGGTTGTATTGGTGCCTTTTTAATTTTCACCAGACACACAGAGTTCTATAAAAATGTATAAATTTTAATTTATTTAAATTTTCTTCAATTTTCAATACCAAAAATTGAAACTCTGTTCTATAAATAAATTCTACCACAGATAAATGTAAGTGTCAAAAATTAATAAAAAATAAATTTGTTCATTTGAGCAAAATAAAAGTGTTTCGGAAATAAAAGTGTCCTGCAAGTATTAAAAACATTTGACAAAAATTGTGTAGAAGTGTAAAAAAGCGGTTCGGTCTATATTTAGTCGGGAAATCGAAGTTAAAATTTAAAGTATTTTGATGTGTTAAATTCTCTCACAAGTATGGTGAATTCACATATCACGAGTACGTGTGAAGAGAGTAATTATTATTACTCTCAGTTGCGCCTCTAGTTGTACCCTATGGTTTATATCTTCTAAATTAATATTTTTTGTAAAGCAACGTATGAGTAATTATACCCTCCACCACCACAAGTGGTGAAAGAGGGTATATATACGTTTGTCATTCCGTGTGTAACATTGAGAAATATTCATCTGAGACCCAACAAAGTATATATATTATTGATCCTTATGAAATTCTAAGTCGATTGAGCAATGTCCGTCTGTCCGTCTGTCTGTCTGTCTGTGTAAAACACTCTCACGCCCAAAATACATAAGCAAAATTAATGAAATATATACGAAAATGTTTATAATTTTTCTAAGCAGTTTGGTATTGAAAATCAGCAAAATCGAGTTGGCAGAACCAGGGTTATGGATTAAAATGTAAGACAACCTCCAAAAATTTTGATCATTTTCACATGTTTTTTCCTGATTTTTGGTAAATCCATTGCAGAGAATACCATGAAATTTTGCACACATTATTTATATGATAAAAGAACAAATTCTGTTAAAAATGGAAAGAATCGGCCTATAATTTCTCGTAGCTCCCATACAAATTTCTTCCCGAAATATGGTGCTATGGTATATAAATGCCCATAGAATTGCAGTATCCATACAAAATTCAGCACAACTAAGTTTCGTGAAAACAGAAATTGCGACACCAATTTTTTTTGGATCGGGCACTTTTTGACCATAGCCCCCATATAAAGTTTACTTCCGAAAATCATTTAAATACACTTAAGTATCTTATATATATCGGTATCAGGTTGAAATTCAACTTGAATAATTCCCATGCACATGAAAATCGCTGTAGGGAATTTCATGAAGATCGGCCCATAATTGGTTATAGCTCCCATATAAGGACCACTTCTAAAAACCACATTAATTTTCATAAATATCTGAAAAATATCGTTATCGAATTAAAATTTTACACAGATCGGTAGTATTAATTCACAAATGTTACTACTAGATTGTGTGAATATCGGTTCATATTTGACCATAGCTCCCATATAAGGTCCATTTCCGAAAATTACTTAAATACTAATAACTCTTTTATAAAAGCTTCTATCTAGTTTAAATTTCAAACAAATATTTCCATTATATACGAAAATCGATGTGTTGAATTTTGTGAAGATCGGCCGATAATTGGTCATAGCTCCCATATAAGGACCACTTCCGAAAAACACATTAACCTCTGTAAATATTTTAAATATATGGATATCGAACTAAAATTGTATACCGATCAATATATTGTATCCAAAAATTATACTACTGGGTTTTGTGAATATCGGTCCATATCTGACCATAGCACCCATATTAGCTCGATGTCTGATAATCACAATAATACCCATAAAATTCTTATAAATAATGTTATGGACAAAACTATCAAGCAAAATAGGCCTCAAATACATAGAAATCGCTTTAAAATATTTAATAATATCTTCCAAATAAGTCGCACATCCGAAAAATACATTAACGCATATATACACTCATATCGGTAAAAAATGTAACAGATATAAGTTTCAAGTTGATTTGATGACTATGGGTTCTTGATTATATATAGAAGGCTCACATCCGGAAAAGAACAGAACAAAAATATACTTTTGAAGTTTGACTAAATATATTTGTTTACCCTTTTTTATACTTATTTACTTCACTTGTGAATAGGTAAATATTGAGCCAATCGGTAATGTTACCAATTATTAAGGATATAAATTGTTAAATAGTACATTTTATTCCTATTATAAAAGTATAGACTCTGTTGGAAACGGTAGGAATATGTAGTTATTTCAATTATAAATTGCTGAAGTAGATAACATTTTTATAAATTTGAAATAAAATATCTTCTGCGTAAACTAGTTTTTCTAACAATATATAAAATACTACTATACAACTATGTTTTAAATAAACTTTTATTTTGTTTAAAAAAAAAGTGTTTTTATTGAAGAAAGTACATAATTTGTATATAGCCCAAAATGTGTATTATATTATGATTCATATATAATCCATAAAATGGCTTAAAAAGAAATTCGGTTATAGTCCACAAAAATTGTGCAACTGTATGTGTAGACTATAAGCGAAAACTACTGTATTACATTACCATTCTACCATTCTTCATAATCGGAGCTAAGTCCCAATAACAAACACTGAATATGGATATTAGAGTGTTTATACCAATGTAATTTCTATAATTTTCATCTAATTTAGGTGGAGGGTATTTAAGATTCGGCATAGCCGAATATAGCACTCTAACTTGTTTTATTTCAATGTATATTTTCTCGTGATCTTGTTTTGTAATGCATTTGAATCAATAATTTTTGTTTTATATTTTAATAAAGAAAATAATAATAAAGGAATTTCACATTCGAGCGTGTAAAACATAAAAAATTTTATATCTTTTCGATGAAATTCGACAATCGCTAACGTGAAGAATTTCACTAACTTGGTTTTAATTAGTTCACGTTACCGCGAGTGCACTGTACTAAAATGGGAAATTTTTATTTTTATATCTACAGAAAACACTGTTATACTAAAGAGTTTCTATTAGAAAATTCTGGTATGCTTAATTTTTATACCCTTCACCATGAGTGACAAGGGTGTATATAAGTTCGTTATTCCGTTTGTAATTTCTATATTTTTCATATGCGACCCCATAAAGCATATATATTCTGGATCGTTATAGATAGCGGAGTCAATATCGCCATTTCCGTCTATCGGTCTGTCGGTTGAAATAAACTTTCCAAATCCCCTAAATAACTAATAAACATGATTGATATATGTATAAATATGTATATAGGGTATTCTTCCAATTCGGTTTAAATCGAGAAAATCGGTCCACAAATGGCTGAGATATAAGGAAAAAACCAGGACAACCTTGATTTTTGACCTATTTTTGATCTATATCTGGATTACTAAATCATTAATACAGACAATATAGACATATAATATATAATCAATGACCTTTGCAACGGTTGCCAAAGTAAGTCGGACCGGTCAAAATCAAGAAAAATATTTTTTACCCTGAATTTTTTTTTAACAAAAAAAAAAAAATTGTTATTGTAAAATTTTTTTCACAAATACAAATTTCGTGTGTAAACAAAGTTATAAACTCACCATTTTTTCGCTCGCTCTCCTTATTTGCATTTATTTGAATTAATTTTTCATTTTAATTTGAATTTGTCCATATATTTTTCCTCAAATATTTCATATTTTTTAGAATTTTTTTTACAAATATTTAAGATTTTTTTTATATATTTTGTTATTATTTTGGTATTTTTTAATAATATAGCAAAATTAACATTTTATTTGTTTTAATTTATTTCAATTGATTAATTTTTAGTATTTTATTTAGAATTTTTAATCTTCATTTACTAATTATATATATTTTTTAATTTTTAATAATTTTCATTAAAATTAATTACTATTTTTTTTTTTTTAATACTTTTCATTAAAATTTTTTCTATTTTTTATTTTTTATTTTTATTTAGATTTTTTAATCTTCATTTACTAATTATATATTTTTTTCAAATATTTAATATTTGTGAAGATTTTGAATAATTTTTTTGGGAACTTTTTAATAATATAGACAAATTAACACTTTATTGGCTTGAATTTATTTTTATTAATTTTTTTTAATTTGATATATTTTTTTACACTTAATTAACATTTTGGAAGATTTTGTATTTATCATTATTTTCCTTTTTTGCTTTATTTTTATTTATTTAAATTAATAAATAGAGATTTTTAGAGATTTTATATTGAATTTGTTTCAGCTGATTTATATTTTAGTATTTTAATTTGAGTTTCACAATTAATAATTATAAATTTTTATTTTTTAAAGTCAAATATTTTATATTTTCGTAGTTTTTTTTTTATAGGTAGTAACATAATTTTGACCATTTACTAATTAGCAAGGCAAGGATTTTCATGCACTAAAAAATTAAAAATATGCGCTTATAATATGCACTATAAAGAGAGAAAATATGCACTAAAAATGACAAAAATATGCAACAAAAACTAGTTTTTATTTGAAATATACTTATTAATAAAAGACATATATAAATTTCAGGTCACATTTTCAATATATATGTACATATAAAGGAACGTAAAAGGTTTTAAATATATTTTTCCAAAGTAAAAATAAGAAAATTCGTGTATGTATGTAAATTATACAATATTTCTATTAAAAAAAATCAGTCAGTTATTTATATTCATGTTACAAAATTACTTAATTTAGATTTCTATTTGTATAAATAATTTTTTTTTTAAATTTCCAAAAAGAAAACTTTGTCTGATCGGACGAAAAAAGCTTTAATACATTGAAAATGTACACTCAACCTCAACAGAAGTTAAAGGTGCATATTTAAATGAAGCCAGTTCAATTGGAGAATATTTATTTTCAATTTGATTTTCTTCATTAAAATTGCTATCTAATATGTCAAAATTTTTTTTATTATATGAAATCCAGTATTTTTCTGTAATATATTCTTTAGTTTTGTTTTAATTTGGTAAGAAATTTCTTGAATCCCTGAAGTTTAGTAATAGTTTCAGAAATAAAGATGTAATTTGAGCACAGAAATGCTAATTGGCTTTAATATTATGTATCACAAAGAGAACAATGTCGAAAAGTCGATATAAAAGTCGACAATTTCAAAAAGCTAAAAAATCAATTCATAAATTGAAAAGTTGAAAAGTAGACTTTTTCTTTCAACAATAGAATTCTAGTGTCAATATATTTACTATTTTTACAACACTAAATAGAGTTGCAAAATATATGTATGTACAGTGTACACTGATATCAAAATATTTCCAAAAGAAAATTAAATATGCAATAAAATGGAAAAATATGCTAAATATATGCATTTAAAAGAAAAATATGCAAAATATGCATTTATAACAAAATATGCAAAAATATGCAACAACAAATCGATGCCATTTTGTTGCAAATTCTTCGATTCGGAAAGATAAATTGTCAAAAGTGATTTTGAGTTACTGACTACAAACATGCATTTGCATAGAAATCCTTGCCCTGCTAATTAGTAATTTTTCATTATTTAGATATACTATTCTAAACTATTCAAATTAAAAAGTAATTTGTCTTCATTTCGTTTTCTCTAGCTATTTCTGTATTAAAATTAGGTAGGCATAGTTTTTTTATTTCCCCTTTCTGATCTCACAAAAAGTGACCTTCAAATAAAACTCCTACGCTGCTTAAAGTGCACTAAGGCAAAGGAATAAACTTTATTAGAAGCCTGTGTTGATGCCCAAAACAAACATGAAATTAATAAATACCTTCTTCTCTCTCCAAACTCTAATAAACGTTTACAAAATCATTAGTAACAGCGAACATGTTCTATTTTAATAATCAAAACCATTTCATTTCCTAGTTTTATTTTTTTATTATTTTCATTTAAAACAATCAGTACTTTTCTTTAATTCCTCCTTATGGCTACAAACATTCATACACACACATACAAATCATATTTATCCAAATAACACTAACAACAAACACTGATAACTGTAAAAGTAACCTTGAAAATGACTACTGTGCTGCAGCATCTTCACTATGACAAAAACTGCATAAACAAAACAAAACAAACCCCCCTCACCCCATTCACAGATAAACACATAATAATACACAACCAACATAACACACACCTACTCTACATTACACTTGTCTCATTCACAAAAATTTAACCTTGAAAAGGGTGCTCCGCTGACACCACACTTTTAATAAATTTATTACCCACTTGTACACACACTCACACCCATCCTTATACAGGCACTCTCTTGTTTCTTCTTCTTATAGGTATATTTTTTTGCCAGACACACAATGACTTTGTAAAATTATTAGATTTTGTTTGTCTCACTAAATTTCCCTATAAATTTCACATTTTCTTTTAATATTTCATTATTTGTTTGTTCTTTATTTATTAATTTAACGCTTTTCATTAAATTTCTTTAAAAATTTTTAATATTTATTACACTTTTCTTAATAATTTATTAATTTTCCCGGAGATTACTTTAAGTTAAACACGCACATATTAAGCTCAGCCATTAAACTAAAAGGAATGAAGAGAAAGACATTAACGCAGACGTATACAAGAGCACAGAATGAAGTTCTGTTGTTGTTGTTATTATTATTATTAACATACAATGATGGGTGGCGGTGGGCAGATGTTTACATTAAGCTACAGTTTAACGGGAGTAAATGACAACAACAATAACAACATTGTAGTAGAGATTTATTATTAAAGCAAAAGCAATAACAACATTCATCATGCAACTCTCCCACTATGTATGCAATTCAGGGATGTGACTGTAGGAAATTTCACTTATTTTTGTGGCCATAATTATTAGCAGCCAAACGGCTGGACCGATTTCAATGATTTTTTGGATTTTACCTTTAGAAGTCTCTCTTAACAGTTTACATACACTACACTCAGAGAAAAGCTGAATTTTAAAAATAAGAACGCGTCATATTCAATAATTAATATAATAGAAATCTTATATTGAAATACGATAAATCAATAATTTTCAACATTAAATTAATACCTAGACATTACAAAACTTATGTTAATGTTTCTTATTGATTCAATATGGTTTTTATTGATTTTAAGTGGTTTATCTCTGGGTGTAACTCTCGAAATTAACAGAAGATAATTTTTTTTCTCTCGTGACTGCTCATCTAAATATTATTTCAAGTTTTCGGAACAATAACTCAACATTATTTGAACAAAAATGCGGTTCTTTTTTCAGCATCGCTATTATTCTCTTGTTATATAGTGAATAATTCAGATTTTGGCACCATAGAAAAATACGTTTTTTTAGAAAACTGCAAACATATACAGCTGAAATAAATTCATTTCGAAAAATAATAGATTGAAAGCAATCGACTTTTGTAAGTCTAAACTAAATTTCAATTCATAATTTCATTAGTTCATCTTATGGTCACTTCAATTTTACCGATTTAAAAGCCAAAAATAGATATGAATTTTTCTAAAATTTAAATAGGTATTTTATATTTTCGTAGTTTTTTTTATAGTTACATAATTTTGATCATTTTCTAATTAGTTTTTATCATTATTTATATTCTAAACTATTCAAATTAACCAGTAATTTTTCTTCATTTCGCTTTATCTAGCTATTTAAGTATTAAAATTAGGTAAAGATAGTTTTTTTTTAAATCCCCTTCCTGATCTCACATAAAGTGACCTTCAAATAAAACTCCTACGCTGCTTTAAGTGCACTAAGGCCAGTGCTGTTAGGCTTTTTTTGGAAAAAATTGTCAAAATTTAGAGAATAAATCGTCAAATTCATCATAAAAAATTTAAAAAAAACGTCATGAAATCGTCACGACTAAAAATTATGTATTAAGAGGGAAATAAACAACTCAGCAGCCATTTAATCAATAAAACACTAACAGTATTTGAGTAAGTACATTAATATAAGTTAATAAAGAAAGTGTTTCTGTTACGAAATTTTAATATTATTCACATTAAAACAATCTGAAGAATTATTTTTGAAAAAGTCTTGCAAATTAAACTTCTTCAAGAGGTTTTGTCTCAAAGAATTTCTTTTATTAGCTTCATTTATATATATTTGGCTAAAAATACGTTCAATTTAAGTTACATAAAAATTAGTCAACTTTAAGTTAACTTTTAAATAATTAACTTTAAGTTAGCTAAAAATAAGTCAACTTAAAGTTAACTTTTAAATAACCAACTTTAAGTTAGCTAAAAATAAATCAACTTAAAGTTAACTTTTAAATAACTAACTTAAAGTTAACTTTTAAATAACTAACTTTAAGTTAACTTTTAAATAACTAACTTTAAGTTAACTTTTAAATAACTAACTTTAAGTTAGCTTAAAATAAGTTAACTTTTAAATAACTAACTTTAAGTTAGCTTAAAGTAAGTCAACTTAAAGTTAACTTTTAAATAACTAACTTTAAGTTAGCTTAAAATAAGTCAACTTAAAGTTAACTTTTAAATAACTAACTTTAAGTTAGCTTTTAAATAACTAACTTTAAGTTAGCTTAAAATAAGTCAACTTAAAGTTAACTTTTAAATAACTAACTTTAAGTTAGCTTAAAATAAGTCAACTTAAAGTTAACTTTTAAATAACTAACTTAAAGTTAACTTTTAAATAACTAACTTTAAGTTAGCTTTTAAATAACTAACTTTAAGTTAGCTTAAAATAAGTCAACTTAAAGTTAGCTTTTAAATAACTAACTTTAAGTTAGCTTAAAATAAGTCAACTTAAAATTAACTTTTAAATAACTAACTTTAAGTTAGCTTAAAATAAGTCAACTTAAAGTTAACTTTTAAATAACTAACTTAAAGTTAACTTTTAAATAACTAACTTTAAGTTAGCTTTTAAATAACTAACTTTAAGTTAGCTTAAAATAAGTCAACTTAAAGTTAACTTTTAAATAACTAACTTTAAGTTAGCTTAAAATAAGTAAACTTAAAGTTAACTTTTAAATAACTAACTTTAAGTTAGCTTAAAATAAGTCAACTTAAAGTTAACTTTTAAATAACTAACTTTAAGTTAGCTAAAAATAAGTCAACTTAAAGTTAACTTTTAAATAACTAACTTTAAGTTACAAGTTAATTACATTATGAATTAATGCAACGATTAATGAATTATTTTTAAATAAAGCCTTTGGATAAAGCTAAATGCAATGAATGGCTGGCTATTTTTAATTTCAAATTAAAATATTAGTGAATTAAGCAAACATTGAATTAATTCGAAGCTGTGCTTATAAGCCAGTAGCTTAGTTGAATATCATCTGATTTTTAGTTTCTCAGCAGATTTTGAAAGAAGAAACTTAGACATATCAAATGGTATATAGGTATGAATGTATGCTATATAAGTTACCTTGAGAAATCTGGGTGTATTTCTCAAGCAAACACATTTTTTTATTGTACTCGAAAACACCTACCAGGAAAGGTAGGTGTTTTTCTACTTCATTCTTATTTGTATCACTGTATTATATACAACAAATTGATACATTGAAAAATTTTGTATTTCACATAAATTTCTCTCTTTTTTATATATTTATTTTAACTTCTACAATACAATAAAATTTAAGTGAAAAAATCGTCGGCATATTAGCGAATTTACAAAAGAAATCGTCAAACGTCAAAAAACTGAATTTACTCTAAAAAATCGTAAAAATTACGTAAAATCGTCACACCTAACACCACTGACTTAGGCAAAGGAATAAACTTTATTAGAAGCCTGTATTGCTGCCCAAAACTAACATGAAATGAACAAGTACTTCATTCTCTCTCCAAACTCTAATAAACATGTACAAAATCATTAGTAATAGTGAACATGTTCTATATAAGCCATCAAAACCTTTCCATTTAAAACATTTTATTTTTTATTATTTTCATTTAAAACAATCAGTATTTTTCTTTATTTCCTCCTTACGGCTTCAAAAATTCACCTAAACACACATACAAATCATATTTATCCAAATAACACTAACAACAAACACTGATAACTGTAAAATTAACCTTGAAAATGACTACTGCGCTGCAGCATCTTCACTATCACAAAAAAAGCATAAACAAAACAAACCCCCCTCGTCCCATTCACAGATAATCACATAATAATACACAACCAACATTTCACACACCTACTCTTCATTACACTTGTCTCATTCACAAAAATTTAACCTTGAAAAAGGGTGCTCCGCTGACATCACACTTTTATTACCCAATTGTACACACACTCACATCCATCCTTATACAGGCACTCTCTTGTTTCTTCTTGTTATATATATATTATTTTGCCAGACACACAATGACTGTAAAATTATTAGATTTTGTTTGTCTCACTAAATTTCCCTATAAATTTCACATTTTCTTTTCATATTTCATTATTTGTTTGTTCTTTATTTATTAATTTAACGCTTTTCATTAAATTTCTTTAAACATTTTTATTATTTATTACACTTTTCTTAATAATTTATTAATTTTCTCGGAGATTACTTTAAGTTAAACACGCACATATTAAGCTCAGCCACTAAACTAAAAGAAAAGGTGAGAAAGAGACGTATACAAGAGCACAGAATGAAGTTATGTTGTTGTTGTTATTATTATTAACATACAATGATGGGTGGTGATGGGCAGATGTTTACATTTAGCTACAGGTTAACTGGGAATAAAAGACAACAACAATAACAACATTGTAGTAGGGATTTATTATTAAAGCAAAACAACAATATACATTCATTATGCTACTCTCCCACTTTGTATGCAATTCAGGGATGTGACTGTAGGAAATTTCACTTAGTTTTGTGGACATAATTAAGTAATTGCAGCTAAACGGCTGGACCGATTTCAATGATTTTTTGGATTTTACCTTTAGAAGAGTCTCTTAACAGTTTACATACACTACACTCAGAGAAAAGCTGAATTTTAAAAATAAGAATGCGTCATATTCAATAATTAATATAATAGAAATCTTATATTAAAATACGATAAATCAATAATTTTTCAACATTTAATTAATACCTAGACATTACAAAACTTATGTTAATGTTTCTTATTGATTCAATATGGTTTTTATTGATTTTAAGTTGTTTATCTCTGGGTGTAACTCTCGAAATTAACAGAAGATAATTTTTTTTTTCTCTCGTGACTGCTCATCTAAATATTATTTCAAGTTTTCGGAACAATAACTCAACATTATTTGAACAAAAATGCCGTTCATTTTTCAGCATCGCTATTATTCTCTCGTTATATAGTAAATAATTCAGATTTTGGCACCATAGAAAAATACGTTTTTGTGATTTGCTGAAGGGTATATAAGATTCGGCACAGCCAAATATAGCTCAGTTACTTGGTTTTTATAGAAACTACACCATTTTCTATAGAGAAAATGTTATAGAATTCTGACGATTTTCTATAGAAAATACAATTATAATTTATACACGAGATTTTAAGAATAAAATACTTTAACTGTAGCAGAAAATCAGTGTGAATCTAAAGGAATTTGCAAATTTCGCCTGTGAAACAGTATAAAAAGTACGATCGCATCAACGTAGCCATCCAAACTTTCATTTGCAAAAACAAAATATGTAAATTTTAGAAAAATTCAAATCTTTTTTTGGCTTTTAAATCGGTAAAATTGAAATGACCATAAGACGAACTAATGAAATTATGAATTGAAATTTAGTTTAGACTTACAAAAGTCTATTGCTATCAATCTATTATTTTTCGAAATAAATTTATTTCAGCTGCATATGTTTATAGTTTTCTAAAAAAAAGGAATTTTTATATGGTGCCAAAATCTGAATTATTCAGTATATAACGAGAGAATAATAGCAAAGCTGAAAAAAGAACCGCATTTTTGTTCAAATAATGTTAAGCCATTGTTCCGAAAACTTGAAATAATATTTAGATGAGCAGTCACGAAAGAAAAAAAAAAATATATTCTGTTATTTTCGAGAGTTGCACCCAGAGATAAACAACTTAAAATCAATAAAAACCATATTGAATCAATAAGAAACATTAACATAAGTCTAGTAATGTCTAGGTATTAGTTTAATGTTGAAAATTATAGATTTATCGTATTTCAATATAAGTTTTCTATTATATTAATTATTGAATTAATATGACACGTTCTTATTTTTAAAATGCAGCTTTTCTCTGAGTGTAATATATATAAACTGTAAAGAGAGTCTTCTAAAGGTAAATTCCAAAAAATCATTTAAATCGGTCCACCCGTTTGGCTGCAAAAATAAGTAAAATTTCCTACAGTCACATCCCTGAATTGCATACATAGTGGGAGAGTTGCATGATGAATGTTGTTATTGCTTTTGCTTTAATAATAAATCTCTTGCACAATGTTGTTATTGTTGTTGTCATTTACTCCCGTTAAACTGTAACTAAATGTATACATCTGCCCACCGCCACCCATCATTGTATGTTAATAATAATAACAACAACAAAACTTCATTCTGTGCTCTTGTATACATACGTCTGCGTTAATGTCTTTCTCATCATTCCTTTTAGTTTAGTGGCTGAGCTTAATATGTGCGTGTTTAACTTAAAGTAATCTCCGAGAAAATTAATAAATTATTAAGAAAAGTGTAATAAATATTAAAGAAATTTAATGAAAAGCGTTAAATTAATAAATAAAGAACAAACAAATAATGAAATATTAAAAGAAAATGTGAAATTTATAGGGAAATTTAGTGAGACAAAACAAATCTAAATATTTTACAAAGTCATTGTGTGTCTGGCAAAAAAATATACCTATAAGAGAAGAAAAAAGAGAGTGCCTGTATAAGGATGGGTGTGTGAGTATGTACGAGTGGGTAATAATAGTGTGGTGTCAGCGGAGCACCCTTTTTCAAGGTTAAATTTTTGTGAATGAGACAAGTGTAATGAAGAGTAGGTGTGTGTAATGTTGGTTGTGTATTATTATGTGTTTATTTGGGAATGGGGTGAGGGGGGTTTGTTTTGTTTTGTTTATGCATTTTTTGTCATAGTGAAGATGCTGCAGCATAGTAGTCATTTTCAATGTTAATTTTACAGTTATCAGTGTTTGTTGTTAGTGTTATTTGGATACATATGATTTGTATGTGTGTGTATGAATGTTTGTAGCCATAAGGAGGAATTAAAGAAAAGTACTGATTGTTTTAAATGAAAATTATAAAAATATAGTAACAAAAATAGGTACATACAAAATCTAGTAAATGAAATGATTTTTATTATTTAAATAGAACATGTTCGCTGTTACTAATGATTTTGTAAACGTTTATTAGAGTTTGGAGAGAGAAGGAAGTATTTATTAATTTCATGTTTGTTTTGGGCAGCAATATAGAATTTAAATAAAGTTTATTCCTTTGCCTTAGTGCACTTAAAGCAGCGCAGCAGGAGTTTTATTTTAAGATCACTTTTTGTGAGATCAGAGTTTAGTAAAATAAAGAAAGGGGAAATAAAAAAAACTATAATTACCTAATTTTAATACAGAAATAGCTAGAGAAAACGAAATGAAGAAAAATTACTGGTTAATTTGAATAGTTTAGAATATAAATAATGAAAAATTACTAATTACTAAATGGTCAAAATTATGTTACTATAAAAAAACTACGAAAATATAAAATATGTACCTCTTTAAATTTTAGAAAAATTCATATCTATTTTTGGCTTTTAAATCGGTAAAATTGAAGTGACCATAAGATGAACTAATGAAATTATGAATTGAAATTTAGTTTAGACTTACAAAAGTCGATTGCTATCAATCATTATTTTTGGAAATTAATTTATTTTAGCTGCATTTACTTGCAGTTTTCTAAAAAAACGTATATTTTTATGGTGCCAAAATATCAATTATTCACTGCATGTATAACGAGAGAATAATAGCGAAGCAGAAAAAAGAACCGCATTTTACGCTCATTTTTGATCAAATAATGTGGAGTCATTGTTCCGAAAACTTGAAATAATATTTAGATGAGCAGTGACGAAAGAAAAAATAATCTTCTGTTACTTTCGAGAGTTAAACCCAGAGAAAAAGAACTTATAATCAATAATAATCGTTCACGAAAGTCTAGTAATGTTAAAATTTTTTATTTCAATATGGAACAATATTAATTTAAAGTTGAACATTATTGATTAATCGTATTTTAATATTAGTTTTCTATTAATTTACTTATTTATAAAATGCAGCTTTTCTCTGAGTGTAGCGTATGTGAACTGTTAAGAGAGTCTTCTAAAGGTAAAATCCAAAAAATCATTGAAATCGGTCCAGCCGTTTGGCTGCAATTAATTATGGCCACAAAAACAAGTGAAATTTCCTATAGTGACATCCCTGAATTGCATACATAGTGGGAGAGTTGCATGATGAATGTATGTTGTTGTTATTGCTTTTGCTTTAATAATAAATCCCTACTACAATGATGTTATTGTTGTTGTCTTTTACTCCCAGTTAACCTGTAGCTAAATGTAAACATCTGCCCACCACCACCCATCATTGTATGTTAATAATAACAACAACAACAAAACCTCATTATGTGCTCTTGTATACGTCTGCGTTAATGTCTCTTTCTCATCTTTTCTTTTAGTTTAGTGGCTGAGCTTAATATGTGCGTGTTTAACTTAAAGTAATCTCCGAGAAAATTAATAAATTATTAAGAAAAGTGTAATAAATATTAAACATTTTTAAAGAAATTTAATGAAAAGTGTTAAATTAATAAATAAAGAACAAACAAATAATGAAATATTAAAAGAAAATGTGAAATTTATAGGGAAATTTAGTGAGACAAAACAAATCTAATAATTTTACAAAGTCATTGTGTGTCTGGCAAAAAAATATACCTATAAGAAGAAGAAAAAAGAGAGTGCCTGTATAAGGATGGGTGTGAGTGTGTGTACAAGTGGGTAATAAATTTATTTAAAGTGTGGTGTCAGCGGAGCACCCTTTTTCAAGGTTAAATTTTTGTGAATGAGACAAGTATAATGAAGAGTAGGTGTGTGTAATGTTGGTTGTGTATTATTATGTGTTTATCTGTGAATGGGGTGAGGGGGGTTTGTTTTGTTTATGCATTGTTTGTCATAGTGAAGATGCTGCAGCACAGTAGACATTTTCAAGGTTACTTTTACAGTTATCAGTGTTTGTTGTTAGTGTTATTTGGATAAATATGATTTGTTTGTGAATTTTTGTAGCCGTAAGGAGGAAATAAAGAAAAATACTGATTGTTTTAAATGAAAATAATAAAAAATAAAAAGTTTTTAATGAAAAGGTTTTGATGGCTTATATAGAACATGTTCACTATTACTAATGATTTTGTACATGTTTATTAGAGTTTGGAGAGAGAATGAAGTACTTGTTCATTTCATGTTAGTTTTGGGCAGCAATAGGTACATGCTTCTAATAAAGTTTATTCCCTTGCCTTAGTCAGTGGTGTTAGGTGTGACGATTTTACGTAATTTTGACGATTTTTTAGAGTAAATTCAGTTTTTCGACTTTTGACGATTTCTTTTGTAAATTCGCTAATATGCCGACGATTTTTTCACTTAAATTTTATTGTATTGTAGAAGTTAAAATATATACATATATAAAAAAGAGAGAAAGTTTTTCTTGAAATTTATGTGAAATATAATACAGTGTATATAATACAGTGATACAAGTAAGAATGATGTAGAAATACACCTACCTTTCCTGGTAGGTGTTTTCGAGTACAATAAAAAAATGTGTTTGCTTGAGAAATACACCCAGATTTCTCAAGGTAACTTATATAGCATACATTCATATATACCATTTGATATGTCTAAGTTTCTTCTTTCAAAATTTGCTGAGAAACTAAAAATCAGATGGTATTCAACTAAGCTACTGGCTTATAAGCACAGCTTCGAATTAATTCAATGTTTGCTTAATTCACTAATATTTTAATTCGAAATTAAAAATAGCCAGCCATTCATGGCATTTAGCTTTATCCAAAGGCTTTACATATTTAAAAATAATTCATTAATCGTTGCATTAATTCATAATGTAATTAACTTGTAACAAAATTCATAAAATTTTTGTTAATTCTAATAAAAATCTAATTGACGAAAAATGTAATGGATTTGAATTAAGGAACATTTTAATGATTCAATAACGAATAAATTCTCATAGGAATGAATTCACTACATTTGAAATACAAAGGAATTAGCATATGAATTAATTCGTAATGAATTCATTAACGGAATGGTTAAGGGGCAATTTAATTTAGTTTCGAAAATGGAGTTATATATAGGTATATAGTTACGACAAACTGATTTTTTACCCGTAGCTAAAGATTTTTGAGGTGTTTGGCAAATTTCAAAACCAGATTGTTGTTATACTCGACAACACATACCACAACAAGTAAGAGTGCCATATTCGTATTTAGTATTTAGAGAATTGTATGAAGATTTCTCCTTAATATTTAAAAACCGATTATTTTCTTCTTTTTAATAAACATTTTGTAAATGAGTCAGTAGTTTGGTATCGGTAATATAGCTATTTTTAATATTATATTATTATTATTATTTACATATGTATTTGTATTCAGTATTACTGCTTTTTTATATACAACTATATACACTAAACGGCCTAGAGTGACTTTTTATATTATTATGAATAAAATTAAATACAAAATACTTATATTCTACCTTTGTTAAAAAGTTTTTCTAAATTGGTATCTAAAGAGAACTATCAAATTATGGAAAATGAAATAAAATAATAAAGATTTGTACATTTTAATATTTTTTTTGGAAAAACGTCAAATCAATTATCAAACAATAACCAGCGTTTCCGTAAATTACTTAATAGTTTTAACAAATTTAAGTTGACTTATTTTTAGCTAACTTAAAGTTAGTTATTTAAAAGTTAACTTAAAGTTAGCTAATTTTTATGTAACTTAAAGTTAGTTATTTAAAAGTTAACTTTAAGTTGACTTATTTTTAGCCAACTTAAAGTTAGTTATTTAAAAGTTAACTTAAAGTCAGTTATTTAAAAGTTAAAGTTAACTTTTAAATAACTAACTTTCAGTTGGCTAAAAATAAGTCAACTTAAAGTTAGTTATTTAAAAGTTAACTTTAAGTTGACTTATTTTTAGCCAACTTTAAGTTAGTTATTTAAAAGTTAACTTAAAGTTGACTAATTTTTATGTAACTTAAATTGAACGTATTTTTAGCCAAATATATATAAATGAAGCTAATAAAAGAAATTCTTTGAGACAAAACCTCTTGAAGAAGTTTAATTTGCAAGACTTTTTCAAAAATAATTCTTCAGATTGCTTTAATGTGAATAATATTAAAATTTCGTAACAGAAACACTTTATTAACTTATACTAATGTACTTACACAAATACTGTTAGTGTTTTATTGATTAAAGGCTGCTGAGTTGTCTTAATAAATGATTTTTAGTCGTGACGATTTCATGACGTTTTTTTTTAAATTTTTATGATGAATTTGACGATTTATTTTCTAAATTTTGACAATTTTTTCCAAAAAAAGCCTAACAGCACTGGCCTTAGTGCACTTAAAGCAGAGTAGGAGTTTTATTTGAAGATCACTTTTTGTGAGATCAGGAAGGGGATTTAAAAAAAAAACTATCTTTACCTAATTTTAATACTCAAATAGCTAGATAAAACGAAATAAAGAAAAATTACTGGTTAATTTGAATAGTTTAGAATATAAATAATGATAACAACTAATTAGAAAATGATCAAAATTATGTAACTATAAAAAAACTACGAAAATATAAAATACCTATTTAAATTTTAGAAAAATTCATATCTATTTTTGGCTTTTAAATCGGTAAAATTGAAGTGACCATAAGATGAACTAATGAAATTATGAATTGAAATTTAGTTTAGACTTACAAAAGTCGATTGCTTTCAATCTATTATTTTTCGAAATGAATTTAGTTCAGCTGTATATGTTTGCAGTTTTCTAAAAAAACGTATTTTTCTATGGTGCCAAAATCTGAATTATTCACTATATAACAAGAGAATAATAGCGATGCTGAAAAAAGAACCGCATTTTTGTTCAAATAATGTTGAGTTATTGTTCCGAAAACTTGAAATAATATTTAGATGCGCAGACACGAGAGAAAAAAAATTATCTTCTGTTAATTTCGAGAGTTACACCCAGAGATAAACCACTTAAAATCAATAAAAACCATATTGAATCAATAAGAAACATTAACATAAGTTTTGTAATGTCTAGGTATTAATTTAATGTTGAAAATTATTGATTTATCGTATTTCAATATAAGATTTCTATTATATTAATTATTGAATATGACGCGTTCTTATTTTTAAAATTCAGCTTTTCTCTGAGTGTAGCGTATGTAAACTGTTAAGAGAGACTTCTAAAGGTAAAATCCAAAAAATCATTGAAATCGGTCCAGCCGTTTGGCTGCTAATAATTATGGCCACAAAAATAAGTGAAATTTCCTACAGTCACATCCCTGAATTGCATACATAGTGGGAGAGTTGCATGATGAATGTTGTTATTGCTTTTGCTTTAATAATAAATCTCTACTACAATGTTGTTATTGTTGTTGTCATTTACTCCCGTTAAACTGTAGCTTAATGTAAACATCTGCCCACCGCCACCCATCATTGTATGTTAATAATAATAACAACAACAACAGAACTTCATTCTGTGCTCTTGTATACGTCTGCGTTAATGTCTCTTTCTCATCATTTCTTTTAGTTTAGTGGCTGAGCTTAATATGTGCGTGTTTAACTTAATGATATCTCCGAGAAAATTAATAAATTATTAAGAAAAGTGTAATAAATATTAAAGAAATTTAATGAAAAGCGTTAAATTAATAAATAAAGAACAAACAAATAATGAAAAATTTAAAGAAAATGTGAAATTTATAGGGAAATTTAGTGAGACAAAAAAATCTAATAATTTTACAAAGTCATTGTGTGTCTGGCAAAAAAATATACCTATAAGAAGAAGAAAAAAGAGAGTGCCTGTATAAGGATGGGTGTGTGAGTATGTACGAGTGGGTAATAATAGTGTGGTGTCAGCGGAGCACCCTTTTTCAAGGTTAAATTTTTGTGAATGAGACAAGTGTAATGAAGAGTAGGTGTGTGTAATGTTGGTTGTGTATTATTATGTGTTTATCTGTGGTTGGGGTGAGGGGGGTTTGTTTTGTTTATGCATTTTTTGTCATAGTGAAGATGCTGCAGCACAGTAGACATTTTCAACGTTACTTTTACAGTTATCAGTGTTTGCTGTTAGTGTTATTTGGAAACATATGATTTGTATGTGTGTGTATGATTGTTTGTAGCCATAAGGAGGAAATAAAGAAAAATACTGATTCTTTTAAATGAAAATAATAAAAAAAATAAAACTAGGAAATGAAATGGTTTTGATTATTAAAATAGAACATGTTCGCTGTTACTAATGATTTTGTAAACGTTTATTAGAGTTTGGAGAGAGAAGATAGTATTTATTATTTTCATGTTTGTTTTGGGCAGCAATATAGAATTTAAATAAAGTTTATTCCTTTGCCTTAGTGCACTTAAAGCAGAGTAGGAGTTTTATTTGAAGATCACTTTTTGTGAGATCAGAAAGGGGAAATAAAAAACAATGCTTACCTAATTTTAATACAGAAATAGCAAGAGAAAACGAAATGAAGAAAAATTACGTTTTAATTTGAATAGTTTAGAATAGTATATGTAAATAATGAAAAATGAGTAATTAGTAAATGGTCAAAATTATGTTACTACCTATAAAAAAAACTACGAAAATATAAAATATTTGACTTTAAAAAAATAAAAATTTATAATTATTAATTGTGAAACTCAAATTAAAATACTAAAATATAAATCAGCTGAAACAAATTCTATATAAAATCTCTAAAAATCTATATTTATTAATTTAAATAAATAAAAATAAAGCAAAAGAGAAAAATTATGATAAATACAAAATCTTCCAAAATGTTAATTAAGTGTAAAAAACTATATCAAATTAAAAAAAATTAATAAAAATAAATTCAAGCCAATAAAGTGTTAATTTGTCTATATTATTAAAAAATTCCCAAAAAATTAATAAAAAAAAATTATTCAAAATCTTCCCAAATATTAAATATTTAAAAAAATTAAAAAGAATGTAATTAGTTAATAAAGATTAAAAAATCTAAATAAAAAAATTGAAAATAATTTTAATGAAAAGTATTAAAAATTAAAAAAATATATATATATATATATAATTAGTAAATGAAGATTAAAAATTCTAAATAAAATACTAAAAACAAATCAATTGAAATAAATTCAAAATAAATAAATTAAAGCAAATAAAATCTTAATTTTCCTACCTATATTATTAAAAAAAATACCAAAATAATATCAAAATGTATAAAAAAAATCTTAAATATTTGTAAAAAAAATTCTAAAAAATATGAAATATTTGAGGAAAAATATATGGAAAATTTCAAATTAATTGAAAAATCAATTTAAATAAATTCAAATAAGGACTGCGCACGAATAAAATGGTGAGTTTATAACTTTGTTTACATACGAAATTTTTACCGTTTTAGTTTTTACATTTCTCACTACTGTCAGAAACGTTATACTAAAACTTATCCTAATTATATACTTTTTTTAGTAAGAGCTTCTTATGCTAAATTCCCAATTTTTATTTGATAAATTCACTGAAATTTATTGTTGGGGGATAAGCTAGTTCCTATGCGCATTTCACTGGTTGCTTAGGCCAGATCATCAGGAAACCTTTTCCCAAAAGGCTTTAGAAAAACTAAAGATATTATACAAATAAAACGATAGAGTGAATGAGAATTACAGACACTCAAGCTTTATTTGTAAAAATATCAAAGCTTAAACAAAACACCAACAATAAACAGTGATTTTATCTTTTCTTACATTCTCTACTACAATTGGTTGGTTTCTTGCCGACACAAACTGTAGTGTGTAAGTGAGTAAAGAAAAAATAAAACAACTTGCTTTATTGTTTTCGCAAGAAAATCAATATAAAGCGAGCTGCCAGTTTAGTCTTGATGCACGGGCACCTGCAAATTTATCATTAAAAGGTTATTCGGGAATACAAAATTAATATTTTAGTAAGAGCTTCTTATGCTAAATTCCCAATTTTTATTTGATAAATTCACTGAAATTTATTGTTGGGGGATAAGCTAGTTCCTATGCGCATTTCACTGGTTGCTTAGGCCAGATCATCAGGAAACCTTTTCCCAAAAGGCTTTAGAAAAACTAAAGATATTATACAAATAAAACGATAGAGTGAATGAGAATTACAGACACTCAAGCTTTATTTGTAAAAATATCAAAGCTTAAACAAAACACCAACAATAAACAGTGATTTTATCTTTTCTTACATTCTCTACTACAATTGGTTGGTTTCTTGCCGACACAAACTGTAGTGTGTAAGTGAGTAAAGAAAAAATAAAACAACTTGCTTTATTGTTTTCGCAAGAAAATCAATATAAAGCGAGCTGCCAGTTTAGTCTTGATGCACGGGCACCTGCAAATTTATCATTAAAAGGTTATTCGGGAATACAAAATTAATATTTTAGTAAGAGCTTCTTATGCTAAATTCCCAATTTTTATTTGATAAATTCACTGAAATTTATTGTTGGGGGATAAGCTAGTTCCTATGCGCATTTCACTGGTTGCTTAGGCCAGATCATCAGGAAACCTTTTCCCAAAAGGCTTTAGAAAAACTAAAGATATTATACAAATAAAACGATAGAGTGAATGAGAATTACAGACACTCAAGCTTTATTTGTAAAAATATCAAAGCTTAAACAAAACACCAACAATAAACAGTGATTTTATCTTTTCTTACATTCTCTACTACAATTGGTTGGTTTCTTGCCGACACAAACTGTAGTGTGTAAGTGAGTAAAGAAAAAATAAAACAACTTGCTTTATTGTTTTCGCAAGAAAATCAATATAAAGCGAGCTGCCAGTTTAGTCTTGATGCACGGGCACCTGCAAATTTATCATTAAAAGGTTATTCGGGAATACAAAATTAATATTTTAGTAAGAGCTTCTTATGCTAAATTCCCAAGTTTTTAGTTTTTCCAAAAATAGAGAATTGGTAAAAAGTACAACAAAGTACCTATTTTGAAAATTTTCAATTAATATGAAATTTATATTCAAAATCCTCTATCTTCAAAAACACAACTTTTCAGGAGAGAAAAAACTGTTTTTTTTCGCGTATAACTTTAGTTATTAAAATTCGGTATTCTACAATATTTTTTTAAAGCAACTACTGAATGTCACTTGTAATTGGTTTTTAAAATGTTGCATTATTGGAGTTTTGTTATAGACTAAAGGTTTTTTTTGCTTTCTTTAAAGTTTTTTTTTGGAGTTTGATGTAAATTGTCGTAAAAATAATGGTATTCCTGTGGTATTACGCTCTTAAAATCTTGTAAATTCGTCCACTTATTTGTCTGAATTGATAGTTGACCAGAATATGGAGGTTTTGGTTCAATATGTCCTGTATAAGGTTAAATATGTACAGGTAGATCAATGTGATCTACCTGTACAATATTTAAGTACGTTTTTTAGAAACAGTTACAAGAGTTTTTGAAATGAAAAATCACTTATATTTGCATTTATTGGCATTTTTGCGATGAATCCCTTGAGGCATGCTTAGGCATTATACATTCAGTCTTTAATTTCGTTTTAGTGTATTAAAAATTATAATTAAAAGTTCTGTAGATAATTTTGGAAATATTTGGAGCGTTTGAAACGTTTAAAAATTAGAGGCCACTTTCTACCCTAATCGCATAAGTATGATATTTTATTTTTACCCAAATTTCATTAAATTTCCTCAAAATGCTACTCAAAATTTCAAGATATTTTCATGAAAAATTCAGAATGTTTAAAATTTACAATTAATTTAAATGAAATTTAAAAAAATTATTTCCGTCTTGCAAACCACTGTTAGCCAATCAATTTTTATAGCAGCCGCTAGCGCCACATAGTGTTAAGTAGTAACAACGTTTAGGTGGTTGACCAAACTACATTAGTTTTTGGGTCATGTAGTACAGACACCCACCTAATGTACTGACAATGAATATGAAATATAGCAATGTTAACAACCAATACAGAACGGTTATATGTCAATGGTAGCTGAGTTGAATTCTTTGTTAGCAGTGTTAACAATGCGGTAGAAAACGCCAACAAGTGTTTGTTACATATATCGCTCATTTGCTGCAACAACGTCATAACTCAAAATCCGTGTTTTTTGAACTGAGTAATATAAAATATGCTACGTTCTATAGTCTTTCATATAGTTTTATCAGTTTTCAAAAAAGTCAATAATTTTTTCCGTGAGAGTATTTTTTTGTTGTAAACATCAAAATCAAAATTCTTGTTTTCTCGTATATATGATAAGAACAAATTTGTGTTAAATACAGATTAGGAAAATACTAACATCTACTATTTAAATCAGGTTTTATTTCTGATATCCCATAGTTTGTTGAACATTTATTTAAGAAATAGTAAAATGTCATAAAACATTCAAAGCCGTTATTCTCGAAACGACGTTTTTTGAATTATGATATTGTTGCAGCAAATGAGCGATATGTTTTATTTTCTATGAAATCTTTGTTTATACAAATAACACTCATTTAAATAAAGACGTAAATTCGAAACCAAGTTAACTGTTTGGTGTGGATATTACAGTGAATATTAGATTGGCTTGTAAAGGGTCTGCCGAAATTTGACAGTAGATAGCGGCCATATTGTTTAAGCTAAATCTGTCGATTTGGCTGTTCTTAATTCAGTTTGTTTTAACAAATCTCCATGGACGGATATAGCGTTCAACAACACGTGCAAATGATAAAACTTTTTCCGCGCGTTTCGCCTACTTTATCCAATTTCTGGATGAATGGGTATGTCAACAAATTAAATTGTCGAATTTAGAACGATATAAAACCATATGAGTTCCAAGAGCGTCCAATACATCACGAAAAAGTCACAGTTAGTTATGGATTTTGGGCTTGCGGCATCATAGGTTCATATTTCTTTGAGGACAGACCCTCATCGTTAATGGCAAGCGCTATAGGTCGCTGATTGCCAACTTATTTTGGCCTAAAATTGAACGACATGTGGTTTCAACAGAGCTCAGGCCACATTGATCATTTGGCACGATCGATTTGAGGTCATGTTCATTTCACAGGGAGGTGATGTGAACTGGCAAGTTGACCATGTTAGACATTTTCTTGAAGAGTTTTCTTAAGTCGCGGACCTATGCGAATAAGCCACAAATCACAGCGGCCCTCAAAGCCAACATAACTCATGCCATCAGATGCGCGTCACCCAGTGAAACCATGGCAAACATTTGCACGATTTCATATTTCATACATAATGACATCGATAGGCCTATCAAACGAATAAAAAATGTTGATGATATCTCATACACACTTTATTTTATCTCCATTTAAGTAAATGTAGGAAGCGCTTACTGAAAGATCATTTATTTGTGAGAATGCGGCTGTTGAGGATGATGAACACCATAGCAGCATGATTTTAGAGTTTTTTTAACATACATTTTGGAATTGTTTTTTGAGAGTATGCACTTCACGATTTACAATAGATATTCTGATCACATTGTTTTTCGATTGCAAAATTGATAATTTAAATTGATCTGGCGTCAAACACTCTGCATTAATAGTTAGTGGAACTTAAGAGAGTAAGGTCACACGCTATAACGAATATATATACACGAATAAAGCCATACAACAGCAACTATACAACCGCCTTAATACTTAGGTAAAAAGTAGTGGCCGGAGAGATAAACGCAAATGGGTCAACAACATAGCAAATGAACTTCAAACAGCGGCTGAAACACATCGTGTAAGGGAACGGTATAGTCTGTCAACAAGTTGATAATCACACAATAATCGACCGGAAAGTCTTTAAAAAACGGTAGAACTTATAACTCAACAAGTTACACTATGGGACAACTTTTACTCCGGTATGCTATCAACATCTATTGCTCAATGTCAACCTATCTCTACTGATTGTCCTAAAATAAGTGAAATTAGCGAAAAGATGAGATCTCTCAAACCAAAAAAATTTCCCGGTTTGCTTACAGCCCACCGAATAACCAGTGAACGACTGCTGGACTTCATTATTAAAGCATTTTGGGCTCATGAATCTCGACAACAATTCTTCCATAACGTGCAAGCTGCTTTCGCTCCGGAAAATCTTGTGTTGACCAAGTAAATAGTCTTAGGATTATCGTTGAGCAATCAGTGGAATGGAGATCACCATTATATATCGTATTTGTAGACTTTGAGAAGGCCTATGACACACTCAACCATAATGCTATATAAAACTCGCTGGTATGCAAGGATGACCCCGAAAAAATAACACAGCTAATTAAAACCCAGTACAAGAATGCCACTTGCCGTGTATTACATGAAAAACCGCTGAGCAACGGTTTTATGTGGGACTTACAAAGGGGATTTAGATTATTCCTATGACATACATATGTCTACTTAGTTATGCGTTCTCAGAGATACAGTCGAAAATTTCCACCATCATTGAGGTCGAAAAACTGGTTGGGCTGAAAATAATTACACCGAAAACAAAATCGTTCCGGAACAATTGTAACACAGATCGCCAATTCTTCGTATTTGACAAAGATATTGAAGATGTAAAGACTTTCTGCTATCTGAGAAGCACAATTGATGCAACAGGTGGCTCCAGTCGCATAAATAAGGCACGGAGTGCATTTGCCCAGTTAAATCCGGTTTGAAAATCTTCTAATAATTTCAAACTAACCAAAATCAAATTATTTAATTCCAACATAAAATCTACTCTGTTGTATGGATGCGAGACCTGGAACGTGGCAATCACGTGATACACAATGTCTTCAAATGCCTCCACAAGATCTTACGGATTTTCCGGCGTGTAACAATAGCCAACAACCACCTTTGGATGGAGGCAAACCAGCAGGCTATTAAAACAGAAATAAGAATGTGAAAATGGAGTTGGATAGGCCACTGTTCCGAAAACTAGACGATAACATTGCTAAGAAATGCAAAGACTAGAACCCGCAGGGGAGCAGACGAGTTGGGAGACCAGCTCATACCTGGAAGCGACAACTAACAACAGAACTTTTGAGATTGCGGATGAAGTGAAACGAAGTTAAGCATCTAAAAAGTACATAAGAGATGAAACAGCTAATCAATATACTGAAATATTGAGAAAAGTGAATAAAAATGCAATAAAACAGTTTTGTCGTCAAAAAGTTCTGCTTGGTAAAAATGAAAAATTTAAGTTTTCCTTTTGGAAAACATTAAGTATCAGATGAATGTAAAAATATTTAAAAATTACATTTAAAAAATTCTCTTGATTCTTGAAAATATGCTCTAAACCGATTGAACGGATATCCCACATCTGAAATTGTCTGCTCCTTAAGTTGAACTGGTGGCATTTAAAAATGATTTCGTTGAATATGTTAGGTTAGGTTCCATAGGCAGCCGCTCCTCAAGCAGCTCACTTGGGTCCATTCAAATCTGATCCCATTGTGATACCCAAGAGGTAGACAGCAGGGTATTTACAATACTTCCGTTGTCTCCAGGTTAAACCAGCCAGATTCCCGGATGAAGGAGTAGATTCGTCTAAGATTCATCCTTGATAGCTCATCCAAGCATGATAGGAATGGAAATCCGAGGATGCATTCTCTCAGGTTAGTCAGAGCTGGACATTGGCAGAAAAGGTGATACACAGTCTCTTCCTCCTCTTCATTATGGCAGCTTCTACAGTAATCATTGTACCGTAGGCCCTTCTTCTAGCATGTGCCCCAATTAAACAGTGTCCTGTAATAAAGGAGACAATTAGCCTTATTTGCTCACGACGGTAATCTATAAGTAGATTCGTCCTGCTGGTATCATATACGGGCCAGGTCGACCTTGCTGTAGCACAGGAAGGTTCATTAGTTCACCTGTTATGTGCAGACTCATATAGTTTCTGCTGAACAGTCATCTTGCATTTAACAAGGGAAATACCAGAAAAGGGGTCGATCGCCTCCTCATTCATCATAAAACCCCTTTTGGCCAATTCATCCCTGATTTCCACCGTGTCCAGGGACCTATATAAGCGTTATCCTAGAATATCTCGCTATCTCATTTAAATCTTTTAAAACTTTAAATAAAATTAAATCTTTTAAAACTTTAAATAACCTTGTCTACATTATTAACCATCATTAAGCTATAAAAACTTATTTTCTCACATCTGTCTCAACTCCTTGCATCATTTCAACATAGTTTAGTTGCCTCAAATCCATTATGTTTTTAACACTTATTTTCTCTAATTTAGTAGACATTTGTTAACAACCTTTTGTATTTTGTATTTATGTATTTATCTTTTGTAAAAACTGGACCCTTAATTTAATCTTTCACCATTATGTTTTGTAATAAAACTAAAAATATATTGCAACTCTTTAACACGATTCAATTTTCCAAAGCAGAAACACAGAACAGAATTCTATTACAAATGTTGACTTGGTCTTGGAGAATGAATTTACACAATCCTTTAGTCTATCTTTGGTCAGTGTTTTTTTTTTTTTTTTTTTTTTTTTTTTGATCTGTAGACAAATTGTATGGGAACGATGAGCGAAAGAAAGAAAGAACACATCACAACAATAATGCATCATTTTTTATTAACAATAATTATTCATTGTTACAGTAAATAACAACATGAAGTTTAACAATCAGAAGAAACAAAGACCTGTAGAATTGTTCTTTTTTATTTTTTATGACGATGTTGTGGATTATGGTTTATGACCATTGAAATAATTTGTTCTGTTAGTTTTTTTTTCCACAATCTGTGTTTATAGTACAATCTGTTGTGGTTTAAAGTTGTCTTATTAGTTAATATATTTCTATATATTTTATGAGTTGCAGAGAGTCCGTAAATATAATCAAGGTATTATAAGTTTGTGATTCCCGCACAGATCTTTCCAATTCCAATTCTATTAAAAATCAAAGTTAGAGGTTTCCTCATCCAATTTTATTGCCCAAGATATTCTTCCTTATATTAAATTCCCCTTAACTGCTTCTCTTTCCTTATGATCCTTCTTTTTTTAATTCTGAATAATTTTGTACATATTTATCATCTCTGCTTTAAAGCATTATGTCTATGAATTTAATTTATTATTGTTATATTTTCTTTTCAAATAAATAATTATTCTTAGCTGCCTTAAATTACTCTGCCTCCTTATATTTTACATCGTATCACAATCCTAACATGAAATAAATGTATTTAACTTGATACGCATCTTAATTAGTCGCCATTTGGAGGGCTTTTTCAATGTTGTTGCAGAGAGGATGTCGATGTGTTGTATTAATTGTGTTGTGGTTGAAAAGAGTTATAGCCAGATTCGCACATTATAAAACGCCTTTTTCTTATATCCCCCTTTTTTTATATGTTTTGTTACATTATGTGGATTTTTTTGTTTGTTGTGTAGTAAATCCACAAAAGAAACATTTTTACAATTGTAAAAAAGGTTTGGCGTACAAACAGTTTGAACAAAAAAAAAAAAAAAAATGGAAAGAAGGAGCACACAGATGGCAAGGTTTTGAAGTTGGAGACAAACTAAAACTTTTAGGGGCCCTACTTAAGACGTAGAAGGAAAACAAAATTAAGATTACAAGATAATGGACTTGAATTTGTTAAATGCTGTCTTCTTTCGTAGTCAGAGATTAAAAGTCGCAACCAAACAAATTCCGCAGATGATCACGCGAAATATCCATCGGGATCACCGATCGACAAAGTTATAAACCGGCCACATGACTATTTTGGCCGCACCGATAGTTTGTTGGACAAATGCACAAGAATCCTCAAGGGAATAACTGCACCAGCTGCATAAATTATTTGTTCCAAGTCCAATTCGTTCCATATGATTACCTACACGGCTAAGACCCGTAACTTGAACTCACTATCTTGACTTATCCTACAACAGCAATTTGTACTATCAAGAGTCAAAGTAAAGTATTTCTCTGATTAATCATGTTGATATTCGTGGTCTCCAATCTAGTTCCTTTATGTGTTTCGAGACAACAGTAATTGAATAAATTCAAGTTGTTCCTACGACAGTTGGATCATCTTACCTAAGCCACTCAAGCTGATCTTCTCCAACAAATTTTAACTTTTTGACAGCTATAACAACTGGATGATTTTCCCCCAGTCAAGGACTTTCGACAATAGCGACCTTTTACAATAATAATAACTTAAATTTTGTCCGTTGTCCAAATTTTATGAAAATGGCAACCTACCAAATCTTCTTTGTTCTAGATGAAGTCTAAATCGGTTAAAATTTCATAGATCAGATGATCATTAACCATATATGTGCCATCATATTGATGAATATGTATAAATATCTCTCTTTGTGAGTTAATGCTTGTCATCCATCCCGTCTGACGAGAGCTTGAATTCAAGCGAATTGGAATTCTCCATATACCAATAGAGGAACATCATAGAGTTCACGCATATACAGGGCTTTCCAACAAAAGAGGTGTTATTTTGGTATTCAAAGAAAAATGGAATTTTTTGAGATACATGATCGGATGTTTATTTCATAATAAAGAGGAAGGTTGCCGTTAATAATGAAAAACAACATCAGCCAAATGGCCACCACGACCATTGTTTACAGGACTATATGCATTTCATGAAATTTTAACCAAATCGCAAAGTGGCTGCTCTATGTCCTCGATAGCCTCACGAATTCTATCTTTGATGTCATGAATCGACGCTGGGCTGTTGGCGTAGACCTTATCTTTCACGTGGCCCCAAAGGAAGAAGTCGCAAGGTGTTAAATCACAAGATCTCGGTGGCCAATTGTGATCACCTCTTCGAGAGATAACATTTTCATGCATTTCAAGGACCCAATCAGCAAAGGCAGGACGTTGTTAATGATCGGCCGGCTTGAGTTCTTGTGTTAACTGAACTTTATAAGCCTTAAGACCCAAGTCTTTGTGGAAAAAAACGGTGTAATGACGTTTGTGGAATGCCCGATTCCAAAGAACGACGAGGAATGGACACTTTGGGCTACAGCAGCAATATTTTCAGTTGTTCTCGAGCGACGTGCACGGGTTTTATTCTTCACATTACTAACTTGTCCCAACAGCTAGAATTTTTCCACCGATTTCACGTCGACCCAAAAATGCTTTAGTTTTGCGAACTGTGACTGCAAGATTTTCACTATTTTTGTAGTGAATTTTAATAATTTCAATGAGTTGTTGCACCGTTCCATTTTCAGTAATGGCGAAGTTTCTACTTGTCAAATGTCAAAGAATAAAAGCTTCAAAAGTGACAGCAACCGAAATACCGGGTGATTCAAAATAACACCTATTGTTGGAAAACCCTTTAGTAATTAATCAAGTAACAGATCAACATTTCAGTCATACTCTGCTATCGGTGGCTACAGCTATATCAAGTGGAAGTTCAATATTCAGACAAGAACTAACGACAACTGCAGAAATGTTACGACAACAAAGCTATAAAAGATCCAAACACGATTTGGACTCAGCGCAGATGACCGAGATTACATCAATCCTCGTATCAGAATTTACTGCTTAATCTATTCTGATTAATGTGCTGATGCCAAAGAGTCGTCCAAGTTTCGTTTTCAAAAAATATTTAATTTACTTTGTGGCAGTCACAATGTTATCCAGAGATAATAAACAGATGTGTTCATCATCTGCACAAAGCCTTTTGACTAAAATTTTTCCATGATTTTCGAATTATATTGAAACTTTGACAGAGATACCATTCAGATGTCGTAAACTGTACTATAACATGGATTCCAGGAAAATCAGCCTCTTCAAGTCACAATGACCAAACATGAGTGGAGAAGAGCAACATTTTGCACGAAGTTTCTCTGATAATTATGAAAGGAACTATGACATCCAGTTGTTGACGTTGACGTTGCAGGGCACTTGTGTGTTCTCAAACTATTTGAGAATGATTCAAATATCAAAGTCCCGGTTTTTGTATTGAACAAGGTCTTGGGTGATCTTATACCAAACATGGATCATATATGTTGGCATGAGATTGATCCAATCGATCGATGAAACTGTAGCGATGAAACAGCGACTTGTCTGGATACTTGCGTGCTGGTTTTGGCATTGACCAGTATATTAGGCGTTCTAATACCAAACAGGAATCAGACTTGCTGGCATGAAATGACAGACTAATCCGATCGATGAAACTGGAGCGGGAATTTCGATCAATCTTTCTGGTATAAATTTTATCAATTTGATCTTGTGTTTAAGGACAATATTTAGGATTGCTAGAATCCTTGAGATATCACATATCTCTAAGCCCTAGCATCGTGTCTCAATGAACTAGAGAAGGATAATTGTTAGACTTTGCAAAGCTATTTGGTACTGGTTTTTGTATTCAACTGGATTTTTAGCGTTCTTATACCAAACAGGAATTAAACTTGCCTGCATTAGTTGGCAATTTGATCCGATCGATTGATGAAATAGGAGCAAAGATTTCAATAGATTTTTCTGCTTGAAATTTGCATTACATTAATTTGATTAGGAAGTTTTTGGGGAGAAGATTAAGAATTGCAAAAACTCTTTTGATAAGTATCAGATATCTCAGGGCTCTATCATCGTGTGAAAGAAAGGTTGAAAGTTCTCATGTTCTGTGTTACATCTCTTCACGAACTAGATAGGCACAATTCTTAAATACCTGATCATGAGAGCTACTCTGATGAACGTGATTATTGATTGACCAACAGTGGGCTCGACTCATTTTTGTAAGATCCCTCTTTGGCAGATGAGTATGCTAGAGGTTCTGGGTTAAGTCAGCATTTGTTTGTAATTTGGGAACCATATATGGGATCAGTCAGGACATTTTTATCTTTGATACCACTAACATTCTCTGAGTAATGCTGCGATGTTGCTGTGCAGATTTTATAGCTTTACGTATTGTCCTATAACTAGGCAGTTGTCTTTAATACTTCCTAGCGTTAAAGAAAAATTCATTAATTTCTCTAAGGGTCTTAATTTACCACCAACAGGCTCTGAGAAAAGCTGCGTTTAGGGTGCGTAAATTTTGTAGGTTTCATGTCTGTACTAGCTTTGATTTGTTGAGAACATAATTCCTTTCTTATATTTAAAATCACAATTATGTAAATGATGAAGTGTTTGGGAATGTTTGAATATACTGCTTCAGTATTTAGTTACAATATAGACAAAGAAATTATCAAATATCAAAGGGTCGCTTTTCATTTATTTTTATTGAATCTGCCTATTTCCTTAGGCCTAACAATGTTTTCATTTCTTATGTACCATGGTGCGACCGTCATGGTCTTAAGAATTGTTAATTGGGCCCTCTGTATAAGATCAATACAGGTATTACTAGCAGTTCCCCACAATTGGATTCCATATGTCCAAATTGGTATTAAAATGGTTTTATACAGGATGACTTTATAGTCAAGGCTTAGCTTTGATTGATCACTGATCAGTGAAGGCTAGGTGCTTTTGACTTCATGTGAAGTCTCTTAGTTTCTATATGTAAGTCTTCTATCTAAGTGAATACCAAGGTATGTAACATAATCGGACTGAGGTATATTAACTTTGTTAAGTGTGACAGGTGGACGACATCCCCTCCTAAATATGAACGTAACATGTTTGCTTTTTAACTAATTTACTCGTATTCTCCATTTGTTTCACCATGTCTCCATACATCTTAGGTAGCTATCTAGTATACTAGATGCTGTGTACGGATTTTCATGCGAGGTAATAAATAGTTAATATATCGTTCGTAGGCAAGTCAGAGGTGTAAATCAAATAGAGGGTAGGTGAAAGAACACTTCCTTCTGGTACTCCTGCTCTAATTTTATATTCTCTTGTCATGTAATCGTTATACTTAACTGTAAATAAACGGTCCGATAGATAAGATTCCAATAGTTTATGGGTACATGTTTATGGATTTTATATACCATGCTTTCGTGCCATACTTTGTCAAAGGCTTGAGTGACATCCAAAAATATAGCTGAACAATATTTCTTTAATTCAAAAGATTTTTTTACAATTTACCTGTTCGATTGTTCCGTGGCGTTCTCGGAAACCAAATTGATGAACTGGGATAATATTTTTTCATTTAAAAATGGTATGATTTTCTTTTGTAATACTTTTTCAAATAGATTTAATAAGTCGCACATTTAAACATACAAATTTATTCAAAGTATTGGCCATTGTTAGCTATGACCTTTTCCCATCTTTCTGGCTACATATAGCTAAAAGAACTGCTCACCTTTTGAGGCCAAGACGAAATCAAGGCAATATCAGATACTCTGTTCCAGAGTAAGTGTATCCCAGAGAGAGAGAGCGTCCTGGATCTATCGAAACAAATAGTAGTCGGACGGGGCAAAACTTTCCAATCACTTCATTCTAAACACTTTTTAACAGGTATTGCAACATGTGGCCGAGCGTTGTCATAATGGAATATTACGGTTTCCTGCCTGGTCACATATTTTCCGCGTTTTTCATTCAATGCTCGCTTCAAACGAATCAGTTGCATTCGCTACAGGTTTCCTGTGATGGTATGGTCAGATTTCAGCAGCTCAAAATAGAGAGGAACCTTTTGCTCCCACCCAATATAGAGAATTACCTTAATGACATGGATATTTGGCTTTGGTGTCGATTCGGCTGGTTGTCCGGGCTTGACATACGATCTCTTACACTTCGGGTTATCATAATGGATTCATTTTTCATCGCAAGTAAAGATTCCGTGTAAAAATTATTTTCTTTTATAGCGTTCAAACATTATTTCGAACATGCAAAACAGTCTTTCAAGGCCTCTCGGCTTCAATTCCTATGGCACCAGATTTCCCTGTTTTTGGATGAATCCTGCTGCTCGCAAACGTTTTGAAATTGCTGTTTGTGTAGCTCCCAATGATTTTGCAAGCTCTTGTTAGGTTAGACAACAATCTTCAAGGAGTAATGCCCCCAAATTCTTGATCTTTAATCTTTTTTGCCTGCCCTATGTGATCTTTGTCTTCCGTGTCAAAATCACCTCTTCTGAATCGCACAAATCATCTCTCCCATTGGTGAATGTGTTCCATCGGTTTCAATGTGAGAGAAATGGTTTGTGCCGTTCAGGAGAGGTGATTTTGACACGGAAGACAAAGATCGCATAGGGCAGGCAAAAAAGATTAAAGATCAAGAATTTGGAGGCATTACTCCTTGAAGATTGTTGTCTAACCCAACAAGAGCTTGCAAAATCATTGGGAGCTACTCAAGCAGCAATTTCAAAATGTATGCGAGTAGCAGGTGTCATCCAAAAACAGGGAAATCGGGGGCCATACGAACTGATTGCTTTGGAGAGCAATCGGTGTGCTTCAGCGGTACTTCTTTTCAAATTAAAGCAAAACTTCCCAAAGCAAAAGAAAATCTTTGTTGTTTACACTATAATGTTCAATAACTAAGTGAGAATAAATGAAAGCTATGTACCTTTCAAAATGACATTTAAGTTATTAAAGACAAAAACCGTGTTCAAAAGATACGCCATCTATTGTAAATCCCCCACTAAATTTTGGTTAACTACAATTTTAGTTCCAATACTATTGTAAAGTGTTCTTAATTTGTCTCCTTATTAATTTAAATATTTCGCTTAAACAAATCCTTAAAGTGTCCTATTTCATCTTTCACTTAAATCTCTTTCCAATTAAAATTATGTCCCTCCCAAGCTAATAACTATTAGTATATCCGGCATTAATTTTCTACCTAATGTCATGAGCATCAAACTCATAAATAAATCTCCTCCAACCACATTGAGGTTTTAAGTGTTCAAAGTGTTGTAGGGTATTGGCAGCAACTAATTATACATACGGTGGGCGTTTATGACTGTGGATAAGCGTGTGTGAGCATGAATACGTTTGGATTTAGGCTTTAATACTTTGTGGAAGTTGTACATAGGGCGAGGTTGAGATATAAACGTGTTCAGTTTCATACTATACTTACATACGAGAACGTGTATGCACTTGTTAAAGATTGTTTTATTTCTTTCTTTTTTTTTTGACTTTATGACGATGATGATTGTTTTTGTTGTTTTAATATCTACAGGAATAAAAAAAGTAAGAAGATTTGGCCTTAACGAAAATGACTTTATGGCAAAGCTTTTAATATGTTTAGTAGGGTCTTTAAACAGGGTGGAGCAAAAGTGTGTGGAAAGAAAATAAATTATTTCTTCATTTTCTGTAATTTACACCCAACTTACCAGAAGATTACTTAATCTGTAGTAGATTGTGGGTTTCAAGAGCTTCAGTTACAACTAGAGATAAGAACTGTTGGATCACTGATCAGCGTCATTAGGGAATTAGGGTCCAGATTGTCGGTTTCAAGAGCTTCAATTACAACTAGATATAAGAACTGTTGGATCACTGATCAGCGTCATTAGGAATATTAGGTCACATATTTGCTTTGATTTGAATCCAAAATAAAGGCTTTGAAAATTCCAAAATAAAGGCTTTGCATCCTTTTTAACAATTTTAAGTGACTAAACATTTAATTTATGGACCCTGCCATGACTATGAGTCCTAGAAATTTTATTAAATAATAATGGATTTGTTTAGAAAAAAGCACGAATATACTTGAAATTATAACTTTAAATTCAAATGATAAACTCAAATTTCTCCTCACATTTCGTTACACTCTATTTGTTTTAAATATTCTACCTATAAGTCTTTAGTTTTTACCGTATATTTTCTATATAATGGCTATAAATCTCATTAAATTCATACACATACAAAACGACCAAACACGTAGCTTATTTATTAGACACAAGTTTTTCTTTACAGGCCCAAATTCATTGGTACTTATTCATTCATACCTGTAGATTTTTATTTAGTATTTATTGTATATTCTTTTTGTTTTTGTTATAAATCTTCTTTAATGTTCTTCTTGTGCAAGATTTAATTGCATTTTTAATATTTAATTTATGACTATTTCATATTGCCAACACCAAAGAGAAAAACCGGGAGCTCATAAAAATAAGTAAATTAAATGACAGTTAATTTATCAGTTAAATTTGTGTATTAAAGATAAATATTAAATAAAATAAGTGAACTTGTATAATGATGTTAAGCTGTGGAGATAGTTAAAGATGAGTACTAAAGATCATAGAGACAGCTGAAAGTTGGATATGAATTTGAAAGATAAATTGGGTTTGTAATAAGCAATTGATGGAGGTTGTTAGAGGTGGTTGTACAGTTCAGTTGAAATATTACACAGAATTCATAAATTTTATTCCTAACACTAGATCATGAATTCCACAAGATATCACAAACAAATTGACCTTGGTTCTTCCCATTTTTTTCATATCCGTTAAACAGTTAACCCTCTATTAATAAAAATTTGTTTATGAATAAGATCTTTACTCTTTAAATTCATTTGAACATTTTCATTTCCATTTTAATTATTATACCCTTCACCGTGAGTGGCAAGGGTATATGCATATAAGTTTGTCAATGCGTAATTTCTGGATCGTTATAGATAGCGGAGTTGATAGAGCCATGTCCATCTGTTTGTTGAAATGAACTTACCGAATCCCCCAAATAACTTTCATATATCGGCTCACAAATGGCTGAGATATAAGGAAAAAACCAGGACAACCTCGATTTGTATCTGAATTATTATTAATAACCTTTGCAATGGCGAAAGTAAGTTGGACCTACAATTGGTCAAAATCGATTTTTTTTTCTAAAATCGAAAAAATCGGCCCACAATTTTTGGCCTATTTTTGATCTATGTATATCTGGATTACTAAGTCATTAATTTACACAATATGGATAGCTAATGATAGATATTTCATAGTCCATTGCAACGATGTATATAAGGCTATAGTAATTTGCACCTGAAATGGGTCAAATATGGGAAAAATATTTTTAACCGATTTTTCAAAATTTAAAAAAAAAAATTTTAAAATTGTTTTTTAAAATTAAAAAAAAAAAAATTTCTAAATTGTTTTGAAATTTTTTTTTTTCGAAATTGCTTTTTTTAATTTTTTTAAAATTTTTTTTTTAAATTTATTGAAAAAATTTTTTTGGTAAAAACAAAATCGGTTAAAAATATTTTTCCCATATTTGACCCATTTCAGGTGCAAATTACTATAGCCTTATATACATCGTTGCAATGGACTATGAAATATCTATCATTAGCTATCCATATTGTGTAAATTAATGACTTAGTAATCCAGATATACATAGATCAAAAATAGGCCAAAAATTGTGGGCCGATTTTTTCGATTTTAGAAAAAAAAATCGATTTTGACCAATTGTAGGTCCAACTTACTTTCGCCATTGCAAAGGTTATTAATAATAATTCAGATACAAATCGAGGTTGTCCTGGTTTTTTCCTTATATCTCAGCCATTTGTGAGCCGATATATGAAAGTTATTTGGGGGATTCGGTAAGTTCATTTCAACAAACAGATGGACATGGCTCTATCAACTCCGCTATCTATAACGATCCAGAAATTACGCATTGACAAACTTATATGCATATACCCTTGCCACTCACGGTGAAGGGTATAATAATTAAAATGGAAATGAAAATGTTCAAATGAATTTAAAGAGTAAAGATCTTATTCATAAACAAATTTTTATTAATAGAGGGTTAACTGTTTAACGGATATGAAAAAAATGGGAAGAACCAAGGTCAATTTGTTTGTGATATCTTGTGGAATTCATGATCTAGTGTTAGGAATAAAATTTATGAATTCTGTGTAATATTTCAACTGAACTGTACAACCACCTCTAACAACCTCCATCAATTGCTTATTACAAACCCAATTTATCTTTCAAATTCATATCCAACTTTCAGCTGTCTCTATGATCTTTAGTACTCATCTTTAACTATCTCCACAGCTTAACATCATTATACAAGTTCACTTATTTTATTTAATATTTATCTTTAATACACAAATTTAACTGATAAATTAACTGTCATTTAATTTACTTATTTTTATGAGCTCCCGGTTTTTCTCTTTGGTGTTGGCAATATGAAATAGTCATAAATTAAATATTAAAAATGCAATTAAATCTTGCACAAGAAGAACATTAAAGAAGATTTATAACAAAAACAAAAAGAATATACAATAAATACTAAATAAAAATCTACAGGTATGAATGAATAAGTACCAATGAATTTGGGCCTGTAAAGAAAAACTTGTGTCTAATAAATAAGCTACGTGTTTGGTCGTTTTGTATGTGTATGAATTTAATGAGATTTATAGCCATTATATAGAAAATATACGGTAAAAACTAAAGACTTATAGGTAGAATATTTAAAACAAATAGAGTGTAACGAAATGTGAGGAGAAATTTGAGTTTATCATTTGAATTTAAAGTTATAATTTCAAGTATATTCGTGCTTTTTTCTAAACAAATCCATTATTATTTAATAAAATTTCTAGGACTCATAGTCATGGCAGGGTCCATAAATTAAATGTTTAGTCACTTAAAATTGTTAAAAAGGATGCAAAGCCTTTATTTTGGAATTTTCAAAGCCTTTATTTTGGATTCAAATCAAAGCAAATATGTGACCTAATATTCCTAATGACGCTGATCAGTGATCCAACAGTTCTTATATCTAGTTGTAATTGAAGCTCTTGAAACCGACAATCTGGACCCTAATTCCCTAATGACGCTGATCAGTGATCCAACAGTTCTTATCTCTAGTTGTAACTGAAGCTCTTGAAACCCACAATCTACTACAGATTAAGTAATCTTCTGGTAAGTTGGGTGTAAATTACAGAAAATGAAGAAATAATTTATTTTCTTTCCACACACTTTTGCTCCACCCTGTTTAAAGACCCTACTAAACATATTAAAAGCTTTGCCATAAAGTCATTTTCGTTAAGGCCAAATCTTCTTACTTTTTTTATTCCTGTAGATATTAAAACAACAAAAACAATCATCATCGTCATAAAGTCAAAAAAAAAAGAAAGAAATAAAACAATCTTTAACAAGTGCATACACGTTCTCGTATGTAAGTATAGTATGAAACTGAACACGTTTATATCTCAACCTCGCCCTATGTACAACTTCCACAAAGTATTAAAGCCTAAATCCAAACGTATTCATGCTCACACACGCTTATCCACAGTCATAAACGCCCACCGTATGTATAATTAGTTGCTGCCAATACCCTACAACACTTTGAACACTTAAAACCTCAATGTGGTTGGAGGAGATTTATTTATGAGTTTGATGCTCATGACATTAGGTAGAAAATTAATGCCGGATATACTAATAGTTATTAGCTTGGGAGGGACATAATTTTAATTGGAAAGAGATTTAAGTGAAAGATGAAATAGGACACTTTAAGGATTTGTTTAAGCGAAATATTTAAATTAATAAGGAGACAAATTAAGAACACTTTACAATAGTATTGGAACTAAAATTGAAATTTAGAAATTTTTTTTTTTTTAATTTTAAAAAACAATTTTAAAATTTTTTTTTTTAAATTTTGAAAAATTTTGAAAAATTTTGAAAAACAATTTTAAAATTTTTTTTTTTTTTAATTTTGAAAAACAATTTTGAAAAAAAAAAATAATTTTAATTTTGTTTCCTAAAAATATTTAAAATTTTTATTTTAAAGTAAAATTTGGTGAAGGGTATATAAGGTTCGGCACAGCCGAATATAGCTCTCTTATTTGTTTTTAAATACATGTTAAATACTTGTTTTTAAATATATTATTGGGGAATTTTTTCCGATTTGATAAAAGACATCCTGTATGATGTTGGTTTTCAGTTAGGGTATGGTTATTGACTTGTTAACATACTTTCTTTCTTTCAAGTATCCCCAACGTGGAGGCCATTTAAAATCACTTTTGCGCGAAATAATACGTTGGCCGAATATGCCATTGAGGCACCTGCAGTATTAGCTAAGGCTCCATCTTGTTGAAGCCACAAGTTTGGATGGTTTTCCACAGCTGGCGTAACACAATTTTCCAACATCGTCCGAGATTCAAACACCAATTTAATTTTAAAAAAAGTGCACCAAACAGTACACTTAAGTGGGTGTAATTGTCGCTGATGAACAGCTCGTAGATTCTCCGTAGTCCAAATCCTGCAGTTTTGCTTGTTTTCATATCTATTTAATAGGAAATTATGTTCTTCGCTTATTATCAAATTGTGAATAAAGACAGTAGAATTCCCTGCATTTTCAAGGAAACGAATGGCATAGCCAAGCCGTTGCTGGTAGTCTGTCGTCTCAAATTCTTTTGGATCCAAATCTTCAATAATCCTGTCATACATGCTTTCGAGAAGTTTCCTAATTAAAATCAGCCACACAGAGAAAACGGATTTGTTAGTAACCGAATTGGTTGCCAATCAAATGATTCGGTTGCAAAACATAGAATTTTATGTTTCCATCAACAGAAAGTCAGTTGATAAAGAAGACTTTCGGTTGAAGCAACCAAAATTTTGTTACTTCTTCCAACATTTTGTAGCCACTACTGTAAAATTCGGTCACTAAGGTAGAATCATTCGATTGGCAACAAATTCGGTAGCTATCACGAATCTGTTTTCTCTGTGCATAATCCGTCCATAAATAACGGAGATATGAGCAAAAATCGGAGACAACCTCTGAAAATTTCATTAAAAAAAGACAATTTATTGCATGCTTTGACAAAAAACCAACAAAACATATGTTTGGATGTGTGTTGGTTTCATTGCTTTGCGTATTTTTTGTTTTGTTTTTTTTTGTGTTTCTTTCGTTCTGCCACCGATAATTGTTGGTGATGGTCAATCTTTTTCCGTTGTATAATATTGGCGCGTTTAAGTTGTGGAGAAGCTTTATCGGTGATAATTGACGGCTTGTTCTTCGTTCATTACTGTGTCAATCGATTTGTATTTCATTGGTTCGCTAGACATTGAAATTGCTCATTGAGCTTGTTGGCATCATCATTTTGGTGGCAAAATTGCCCGTTCCCACAACCAATCCGAATTATTGTAGTTGGTTAGATTGTCGACAACGGCTTGAATATTCATTTGCAATTGGCAGAAGTTCGGCGGGAACGAAATCTTATTTGTGGCCGGATCAATAGGAATTTTTCCATTTCCAATGTCTAACAATTGTTTTGAGAATGTTTCGGCAGAAACGTCTTGCAGCAAATGCACAGGCATGTTCGTTGATGGCGTTAGGCTTATGTAGCTTTATTTCCAGTGAATGAAATTTGAAGAAACTTCGCTTCATCATTGGGAAACGGGAGGAATTATGCAATTTTGTGCTACATTTGGCCTTGAACCTTAAAGGTGGGCATGAAGCGGACATTGTTTACGATATTAGTTGCCCTGAAGTATGTCATTTGAAAGCTTGAGTTGTACTTTCGGATATTTTGAAGAAAGTGCTTGGAAATCGGAGTGGCGACGGAAATGTAACTTAGAAGCGCTTCAGGCCGCTCAATAATTGGTGGCAGACCAACTTTACCGTTCGAACAGCACATTCCCCGGGATTCCTTCAAAACTTCAAAACGCTGTAAGCAAAGTTTGTTCTTTGCGCCAATCAGTACGTCCTTATCCTTATTGTAATGAAATGCCGCCAACTTTAAATCGATTCATTCTCTTGTTGGGGTGTCTCTGCAGCTCCCGATGTAGATGGACTGCGATGCATTTGCTGATTCGCGTTCATCAATACGATTTTCATCAATACGAGATTCGCATTCTCTAAAGCATTTTTGGGTCGTCGTGAAGCACCTTGTCGGACCGTAATACAGAAATTGGTGGAAAAATTCGAGCTGTTGGGACAAGTTAGTGATGTGAAGAATAAAACCCGTGCAAGTCGCTCAATAACAACTGAGAATATTGCTGCTGTAGCTCAAAGTGTTGAAGAAAACCCAGGTTTGTCCATTCATCGTCGTTGTTTGGAATTGGGCATTCCACAAACGTCATTACATCGTATTTTGGATGATATTGATCTGGACAACGTTTACTTTCAACAAGACGGCGCTATGTGCCACACAAGCAACGAAACCATTGCTCTTTTAGGGAAAAGTTTCCGGACCGTGTTATCTCTCGAAAAGGTGATCACAATTGGCCACCGAGATCTTGTGATTTAACACCTTGCGACTTCTTCCTTTGGGGTCAAGTGAAAGATAAGGTCTACGCCAACAGCCCAGCGTCGATTCAAGACCTCAAAGATATAATTCGTGAGGCTATCGAGGACATAGGGCAGCCACTTTCCGATTTGGTTATGGAAAATTTCATGAAAAGGATATGGTCGTGAAAGCGTGGTCGTGGTGGCCATTTGGCTGATGTTGTTCTTCATTATTAACGGCATACCTTCCTCTTTATTATGAAATAAATATCCTATCGTTTATCTCAAAAAATTCGATTTTTCTTTGAATACCAATATAACACCTCTTCTTGGAGTATTGGTTGATGTATAACATAGCATGACGGTCATATTCCTGGACGGGTTCAATCGCCCATGTTTGCCCTCCAAAAATACGAGTTTTGCTTTATTTTCTAAGCCAAGAAGTGAAAAATACCAATAATCCATTATCACTAATATAAAGGACTTAACAACTATTCAAAATAGTTTTCCTTTAAATTTAAATAAATAGTGTCTCTTATTAGTTTATTAAAATTTTGTCTACATTTGTCTATGACATTTTCCATATAACCTCTGCTACCAAACCCACAACTGTATGGCCAAAAGCAATTTACTATGTTCATTTCTAAATAAACAAGAAAATGGACAGACAATTGAACAAAAAAAAAATCAATATTACACAATACTTTCAAAAACAGAAATAATCGTATCAATAAAATTTTATTTTAACCCAATGGCTGAAACAGCTTTATTGACAATTTGTTGAGGGTGTCCAACGTATATGAGGAGTATAGCAATCTTTTTCATACATATTTGGTCAATTCACAAGGTCTCTTATCATGTCATATTGTCATAATGTCCTAATATTTCACAATGGCTTTTAATGCTTTTCAAGCAAAAAATGTCCTAAAATAATACTATTATGCTATGTTTATTGTGTTAACGTAACCAACCAGGAGAGACCAACGCCGAATGCCTAAGAGTCGGTTAAGCCGAGCCGCCGAGTCGTTAAATATTAGGACATTATGACAATATGACTGATAAGAGACCTTGTGAATTGACCAATTATTTATATGAAAATTAAAAAAAAATAATTTTTTAAATTCAACTATACTTAGATAGAGAAAAGTTTCTGTTTTTATCTTTTTGTGAGGATTTTCATACTAAGTCACCAATAACGCCTTTATGTCGCACACCTTCTGGTTATTTTTGAATTTATGATGTTGACTTGATTGAAAATTCACGGTTGCCTTAATGGATGCCAGCCAGCCAGCCAGCCTGTACAAAACTGGTATGTACTTGCGAATAGGAAATCTTAACAAAATAAATGTGCAAGCAAACAAAAAGTGGTCTTGCAATTGCAACATGATTAAGCAATAAATTATGACAAGATTTGTTTCTATTTGTTTAGAGTTCTTTGGGGGGTTTTTATGTAGTATTTTTCAGCAGTTAGAAATCTTGTGTTCATAATTTACAAATAATAATCATAATGGCTGTTTTTTTTCTGTTCTGTTTGCCTGCCAGTTATACATTTATTTTAGAGAGCTACAGAGACTCACTCACAACTAACAAATCATTTATCAAATAAAAGCTTCTTTTGAAATAACGGTAAATAGGAAGTTATTATTATTATTATTGTAAACGATTTAAAGTTCAAATGATATTTGATATTTTATAGCAAATTGGTTCCATGAGGAGTGTTAAATCTAGTTATTACTTTGGACAACATTAAACTAACTGGTTATAAAAAAGGCTTATGATAACTCATTGATAGTAAGATCTTGCTATCAGTAAACATATAAAGTTGGGTTTGATACCATGCTAACATAAGTACAGATTAAATGAGACTTTCGTACTTTGAGTACAACACAAAAGTAGCTGTCATCAAATCATGGGTCTGCCAAACTTCAAATACACTTCACTACACACTGGCATTACCGAATTTCCTGCTGGCTTATGCATCTATCCAACATACATATACATATATTTCCTAATAATTTTAATAAAATATAAAATATTAAACTAATTTTATTCCTTCCAACCAACTGACTGTCGTCTCATCTGCTCGAAAACAAACATGTTTAAAATGAAAAATTCATTTAACTGCTTTATATTTATCAAAAAGAAATAAAAAAAATGAATGAATGAAAAAAGAAACAGAAATACAAAACTTACGTGTAGGAGCATAAAAGAAAAATTTGAAAATAAAATAAAAGTGAAATGTCATCTGGTAACATGAACTCATAAATATATTTTTCATTACATGTGTTTAGTGGCTCATAGATAAATTCAATGTGCACAGAGTAACATAAAACTAAGGCTACAGATTACATAAAAATATATATCTTTCATTTAAAAAGGTTTGAGAATGTTGTAAGAATAACTCATCTTTCTGTTTGCTAAATGATTTTTTGATGTTTTCATAATATTTATCTTATTCACGTGCGGTTGGTTTGTAGTCGGCTGTGGTGGAAATTGTCATCGTCATGATCTAGTCGGTGGTTTTTTATATAAAGTTATACGTTTTAAGTTTGTCATATTGTTTGTAACAAGCAGAAATAAAAACTTGATTTCTTGACTACTAAACAAATTGCGTTATTATAAAGGCTGACAGTTATTGTTTTTAGAAAAAAATCCTAAAATAGTTTGAAGCCTCAAATACCTCAGGTCTTTTGTAAATAAACTGATAAATGTTTTCTCAACATTTATTTTTTTTCCAGAAGGGTACCTGAAATTCGTCCTAGTCTATATATCACCGCCATTACATGCTTCATATGTTGTCATCCTTTTATCATCGTTGCCGTCGTGGTTGTGAATAAAATGTGTTGACACATTTGCTGTATTATGAAGAATATAAATAAAATATTAAGTTTTTTTTACTTCGTATGTTTAACGTGTTGGTAGGTTTTATAGGGAGGTTCAAGAAACAACTACTAATATTTATAAATAATAACTAAACTGATCTTGAACTAGAGAACTTTACTAGACCCTGAATTAGAACCGGTAATAGAATGGGAAATATATGATAAACTAGACCCTAAACTAGAACATGAATCTAAACTTACAACAGGTTCTAAACTGAACAACAATCTGAAGTAGAACCGGAACTAGAAACTGAACTAGAATTGAACTAGAACTGAACTAGAACTGAACTAGAACTGAACTAGAACTAAACTAGAACTGAACTAGAACTGAACTAGAACTGAACTAGAACTGAACTAGAACTGAACTAGAACTAAACTAGAACTGAACTAGAACTGAACTAGAACTGAACTAGAACTGAACTAGAACCTGAACTAAAACCTGAACAAGAACTGAACTAGAACTAGAACTGAACTAGAACTGAACTAGAACTGAACTAGAACTGAACTAGAACCTGAACTAAAACCTGAACAAGAACTGAACTAGAACTGAACTAGAACTAGAACCTGAACTAGAACCTGAACTAGAACCTGAACTAGAACCTGAACTAGAACCTGAACTAGAACCTGAACTAGAACCTGAACTAGAACCTGAACTAGAACTAGAACTGAACTAGAACTGAACTAGAACCTGAACTAGAACCTGAACTAGAACCTGAACTTGAACCTGAACTAGAACCTGAACTAGAACCTGAACTAGAACCTGAACTAGAACCTGAACTAGAACCTGAACTAGAACCTGAACTAGAACCTGAACTAGAACCTGAACTAGAACTGAACTAGAACTGAACTAGAACTAGAACTGAACTAGAACTGAACTAGAACTGAACTAGAACTAGAACTGAACTAGAACTGAACTAGAACCTGAACTAGAACCTGAACTAGAACCTGAACTAGAACCTGAACTAGAACCTGAACTAGAACCTGAACTAGAACCTGAACTAGAACCTGAACTAGAACCTGAACTAGAACTGAACTAGAACTGAACTAGAACTAGAACTAGAACTAGAACTGAACTAGAACTGAACTAGAACTGAACTAGAACTGAACTAGAACTGAACTAGAACCTGAACTAGAACCTGAACTAGAACCTGAACTAGAACCTGAACTAGAACCTGAACTAGAACCTGAACTAGAACCTGAACTAGAACCTGAACTAGAACCTGAACTAGAACCTGAACTAGAACCTGAACTAGAACCTGAACTAGAACCTGAACTAGAACCTGAACTAGAACCTGAACTAGAACCTGAACTAGAACCTGAACTAGAACCTGAACTAGAACCTGAACTAGAACCTGAACTAGAACCTGAACTAGAACCTGAACTAGAACCTGAACTAGAACCTGAACTAGAACCTGAACTAGAACTGAACTAGAACTGAACTAGAACTAGAACTAGAACTAGAACTGAACTAGAACTGAACTAGAACTGAACTAGAACTGAACTAGAACCTGAACTAGAACCTGAACTAGAACCTGAACTAGAACCTGAACTAGAACCTGAACTAGAACCTGAACTAGAACCTGAACTAGAACCTGAACTAGAACTGAACTAGAACTAGAACTGAACTAGAACTGAACTAGAACTGAACTAGAACTGAACTAGAACTGAACTAGAACTGAACTAGAACCTGAACTAGAACCTGAACTAGAACCTGAACTAGAACCTGAACTAGAACCTGAACTAGAACCTGAACTAGAACCTGAACTAGAACTAGAACTAGAACCTGAACTAGAACCTGAACTAGAACCTGAACTAGAACCTGAACTAGAACCTGAACTAGAACCTGAACTAGAACCTGAACTAGAACCTGAACTAGAACCTGAACTAGAACCTGAACTAGAACCTGAACTAGAACCTGAACTAGAACCTGAACTAGAACCTGAACTAGAAACAGAACTAGAACCTGAACTAGAACCTGAACTAGAACTGATCTAGAACTGAACTAGACTGGGCCTAAGTTTTAACGATTATTGTAGCTGCCAAAACGAAGAAGAGGAGGAGACTGTGTCCTACATATTCTGTCAATGCCCGGCTCTTTGAAGCATGGTGGAACGTAACTTTGGAACCCCCTTCCTTTCGTGTTTAGATGAGTTATCTAGAATGAATCTAAGACGCATCCACTTTGGAGACAACGTATGAAGTATAAATATCGTGGTGTTTACTTCTTCGGTATCACAATAAGATCGGTTTTGAATGGACGCAAGTGAGCTGCCGAGTGGCTGCCCATGGAAGCTATCCTAATCTAGAACCTGAACTAGAATCGTAAATAGAACTAGAAGTGAAATAGAGTCTGAAGTAGAACCTGAACTAAAACCAAAACAAGAACCTAAATTTAATCTGAAATGGAACCTGAACTAGAACTTTAATCTTACCTAGAACCTGAAATAGATCCAGAACTAGAACCTGGACCTCATTTGAAACTGAACTTGAAACTGAACTAGAAAGTTAACTAGATAGAATCACAACTAAAACCTAAACTAGAACCTGATGTAGAAACTGAACTAGAATATGAACTAGAACTTAACTTGAACTGAGATATAACTTGTACTAGTACCTGAACTACAACTTGAACTTTAAATCTGTAAACATAAACGCCCTAATATTTCATGAATTGAAACTGTTTATTTTCTGCCTAAAAAAAAAACTCATCCGCTAAACCGCAACCTTTGATAGCTATTCCACAGCAGCTAAAACAATGTATGTATGTTTGAAGTACTACTGTATTAAATAGAACATTTCATTTAAGTAGAAAAGGTAGCAATAATATCTTCTACATCCGCTGACATGTTTTAATGATGGCTACTCGCCATTACAAAACCAAATGTGTCAAGAATTGAAAATTAGTTTGAAAACTATTCTAACGAAGAGATGAGCATGTTTAGAATTTGATTTTGAAGAAAAATAAACTTCAATTAAGTTAATTAAACAGCGGTTATTTACAGGAAATTAGATAGGAGGAAGATGGTTAAAACAGGAAGTACTTAGAAAAGATTATGGTTAGAAAAAAAAAGATTTTAAGAAAAAGGAAGCTAAACGTCCCTAAGTAGTTAGGAATTTTAAGGAATGATGGCACTTATTGGAACACTGTCTAATTTCTACATTTCTGAAATATATTCCATAATTATGAGAGTTATCTGGCAAAGCTAGCTATTAAATTATTGTATCTTGACCCCAAAATTCAACACATCTCCTTCTCCTTTTTAAATACTAATAATAATTCCACCTAACATGACTGGGCATGTTACAACATGTTCATTCTAACATTATTATAACTTTTATGACCCCAAAATAACCTTTATAAACCCGCAACAAAACATTCATGTCATGGAATGTTATTATTATTATTACTATTAGAAAATCTCTTGTGGCCTTTAAATTAATACAAATTCAGTTTTTTTTTTTTTTATTTTTATTTGAAAATCTCAACACTTTAAATTAACTCATCACATTAATCAACACATCAACGTCAAGGGCAGTTATAACACTTTTAGAATTGTATAAATCAAACTGACTCTTAACAAAACAAGTAAAGACAGACAGCTAGACGGACGGATGGATGCATGGACGGACGGATGGACGGACACACAACTGCATGTTGTAAGTATAATTTTTGAATTTGTTGCTATTTTGCTAGACAACTTAAACTGAGTGACTGACTGACTGACATTTATTTAACATTACGGACTCTTAAAGAACAAGCATGATGACCACTTTTATGTCAATTATAACCATTTTACTATGCAACTCACATTTAGATAAACACAACAACAAGAATAAAAATCTTCATGTAAGGAGTAAACAGAAAGAAAAAACTGTAATTCTTGGACGTTTTGTCGTTGTCGTCTTCTGCTTTTGGTATTTAAGTGTGTTCCAAAGGTATGATGTTAATTTCTGTAAACTTCATTTACAGATAAATGATTTTGTCTTTTTGTACAGGTTTTTCAAACAACAGCAAACTCTTAAGAAGGGGAGTTAGGCAGGCAGCCAGCCAGCCACTTGAAGAAGATGATGTTGCAATTGTTGCTGGTTGCTGATGTTGAGTGAAGTTGTAGAAAAGTTGAATTTACACATAACACGCAATGAATTTGATTTAGCCAACTGAAGACGACGCGTCGCGACTTTACAAGCTAGAGGAATATTATATATGATTCTTAAGAAGTTATGCTGGTAGCTGAGGGTATAGGAAGGAAGAATGAAAATAGTTATATAATTATTAAGACCATAAATGACAGTATTAACCCCTGAGGGATCAAGTAATTAGTGTCACATAAAAACAACTTTACATACTTACTTGTTATTTCAACATAACTCTACATTATTAATTAAGTAGAAAAATAATATATTGTATGTTAAAGTTATTTGTAGCAATCGCTTTGCCGGTTTTAGGTGCTGCTTTGTTTAATTAATTATACAAATATTTCAATAAATACACGTACTGTAATTCTCTCCTGTGGAGTTCAGTCTTTGGCACATTGTGGTGTCTTAAAATGTATACAAAAATTAAGTATAAAAGCAGAAAAGGACTATCTCTGTACATCAAATTAAGTATGAAAATTAAGGAAATATAAGAGGACGGGTCAATATAGGTTTATGGATAAAAACTCATTTTATTTGCGTCTAATACACTTTGTCCATTGTTTCTCCAATTTCTTTTGAGATGATTTCATCGTTGGAGTTAAATCTCTTTTCGCTGAGCCTTTTCATCAGCTTTGTAAACAAGAAATCCTCATTAAAACAACCCAAAAAGTTGGCATAATATTCGCCATTGATTGTTATACACTTTTGAAGGTAGTCGCAGACCAACCTTGGCCTTCTTTTCGCCCTTACACCCTGTTTGGTCTCTGGTGTTTCCACGTTTCGTCCACGGAAAACTTGCAAAACCTTGTCTATAAACAATCACTTCTGCGAATTTGTCACATGATTGCTTTGTGGTCGATTGTGAGCAAACGCGCCACCCATCTTGCGGAAAGCTTTCTCGTACCCAAGTGATCATTCAAAACTGAAACCACGGACCCATTTAAGATGCCTATGGCTTCCACAATCTCACGCACTTTCAATCTCCCATCAACCAACATTATATCGTGATTTTTTTCAATTATTTCAGGTGTATTGACCTCAACTGGGCGTTCAGAACATTCGACATCTTCCGTGCAGCAAACCACTTTTTACCATCGAAATTGGTGGTGAAGAGTTCCCATAGTTTTTATCAAGCTTTGCCTTGGTGTTTCCATCACGACAATGACCCCAAACATATCTTTAGGGTTGTAAACAAGTGGTTACAATTCAATGACTTAGGTGTTTTGAAGTGGTCTGCCTAATGGTCAGATCCTACTACCGTAGAATTGTAGATCGCAAATTATACCACGACGAAAGATTAATCAGATCCGGTTATGTGGAAATGGCAAAATATTTCAAAGGAGACGATTGAATCTTTAATTGGTTTAATGCATAGTCGCTGTGAAGTCTCTTTCTGGAGACTGTCTATGATATCGAACATTGCCCTGTATCTAAGCCAGTTTGAATTATAGGCTTCCACGATATCGAGCATTTTGTCACATCAAACTCAAATCGCCTGATATCCTGAGTTATAAAGTTCTATACATGGATATGTGTATGATGTTCAATTGTGTCCTGAAGTATAAAAGTTTGCACTGATGATTGGAAAACAGGCCTTCGATCATTGTTAATAGTATAAAGTTGAGATTACGTGTTCCCTTTTGTATTATTCTCATCAGAATTAGGTATGATGGAGCAGAAGAAAGAAAGTTATCATTTAATTTTAGATGAGTGGGTGATGAATCAAAAGCACCCAATCTTGAAGTTTAAACTGCAGCATTTCTATGCATCCAGATGTATATTTAAATACGCCAATCCGAGCCTTATCATCTTGTTTGACGAATTTCGAAAGAAATACTGTAGTAATACCCAAGTAATCTCATTTTCACTATTTGGTGAATAGAAGAGATGTTTCGTCATTTCCTCTCTTAGCGGTGGTATGGTTTATTAAATTGAACTTTTACTAGTCAAATATATATGGTTACAATTGAGTCAGATGACGCAGTAGAAACTGAAATGGAGTTATGTCATTTTTGATGCTATTAAAGTATCCTATTCTTGAGATAAGACTGTCAGAGTATTTAACTGCATTAGTCAAAAGAATTCCGTCATTATAATAGATCGATTTGAAGGAAAGACTGGATGGACCAGCTATCTTCCTACCATGTGTCAAATGATGCTGATTCCATGAGCTATATGACTCAAAGAATTGCAAGACAATTGCTAAAGTCATCAAAGAACTGTTTACTTATTGCTAAATATGCAATTTTTATATTTAGCGGATCTCAACATAAATAAGTCTCCTGGTCCTGATGGTATACCAGCACTGGTCTTGAAGCAGTGTTTTTCGACGCTAGCTCGTCCATTAACTTTTCAGCACTTTATACCATGCCAGCAAATTTCCTGTATGTTGGAAGTATTGTAACGCCAATTCCTAAAAAGGGAAAATTATCGCCCAATAGCAATTTGTTCTGCACTTTCCAAAGTTATGGAGAGTATGGTTAATTACCATCTTGTGAAATATTTACAGTCCAAAAATTTACTCAGCGACCGGCAGTATGGCTTTCGTAGAGGACGCTCTACGGGAGACTTGGCGAAAGCAAAGTGGTGGCTCTATACATTTCTAAAGCGTTTGATAGAGTATGGCATGGTGCGCTTTTAACAAAACTTATTGCTTTTGGTGTCGGTAAAAACTTCTCTCGATTTATATCGATCTTTCTCAGAGATCGCACTATACGAGTTGTTATAGATGGAATCTCATCAAATGAGTTCAAGATCAATTCAAGGCTCCGTCCTTTCTCCTACTCTATTTCTTAACTTTATAAACAACCTTCTATGTCAAACTTCCAACCCTATCTACTCTTTTGGAGATAACAGCAACATTTTCCATTCATATGCATTCAATTATAGACCAAGCCTGTTGGAGATTGGGGCAATGAGACAAAACATGAATGATACGCTTAACCAAGATCTTGTGACAATTTGTGAATGGTGTTGTGCGAATAGATTCGATTTTAATGCAAGCCAGACTCAATGTTGTATGTTAAGACACAAACACACAACATATCTTGTTGCTCCATCTGTTTTTATGGGTGGTGTAAATATTAAGGAATCAAAAGCTCTTGATGTTCTAGGCATGAGTTTTCAGTTCGATGTCTGCTGGACAAAACACATTTTTTAAGTGCCTTAGTTTTCTAACCGTGTAAAACATACTTCACTCCATCTGATCTCCTTACTATTTACCATTAGACTTCTAGAAGATGACGCTGTGTATATGAATTGTAACAGCGAGCTGTGAGCCGGCTAGTGTATCGTTGCTGTTAGAATTAACATCAACCATTTTACTAGTGTATATTTAAAGTGTGTAATATAGGTTAGGTTAACAGATAGCCATCCAAAGATTTCCGTCTTATGTGCAGCTCACATGGGTTCATTTGATTGTTCCCTTTGTGTTACCTGAAAATAAAGGAAAATAATGAAGAGAAGACAGTGAGAAATAAAAGAAGAAGGAGGACGATAAGTTAAATAAGAATAGAATTTATAAAAGAAATTATAGATAGAAGTTAAGGTTTCAGAGAAGAGCGAAAATTATCATGCGACGGATTCGGTGCCATTCTGAGGTGCTATTTGCATGTTCGGTCCTACTAATCACCTGCTGTTTTTAATAAAGGCATATATGCATCTTAATTATTTAACAGATAACTCGTTCCCTAAAAATCTGGCACGCAGATTACCTAGTGCCGGACAATTACAAAAGAAGTGTAAAATTGTCCCTTCCTCCTCCTCATTTTAACAACTCATACATAAATCATAGTGAGGGAGCTCAAGTCTTGCAGCATGGGTGCAAAAGTGCAATGCCCGGTGATCACCGCTCTCCATATTGCCAACTTGTATTTGTTGTATACCAAGTAGATACGACTTATGTTTACAGTCCAACATAGGTCATATCATCCTCGTAATAGCACAAGTGTATTCATTCTCCCACATTGTTTGAGTATGTTCATGATAGGCATTATTTATTCCGTTGTTTACATGTTGACAACGGAATGTCATCTTCAGACATCAAGCCTCCTCTTGTTGCCAAGTTATCAGCAATACAATTGCATTCATTATCCCTGTGTCCAAGTACTCAAGTGAGTACAACTGTTGAATGTCTCGTCATCCTATATAAAGATGCCCGGCATTCCAGGACTGTACTTGATGTTGTATAAACACCTATCAGGGATTTAATTGCATCTTTACTGACAGTACATATACGAATATCCCTATAATTACTCTCCATTTGGGAGTCTAAAGGACATCCTTATCCCAAATTCAGGAATGTAGAGTGTGTAATTTGAATAGATAAAGAGTTGTTACAATTTTAAAACTTCTTGGTTTCAGGTTTATTTAAAGGAAATAAACCACCTTTTTTAAAAGGTAAAAACGTAACAATACGTATAGCGGTCCGAACAAAGTTTTTCATATATTTTGATTCAAATATTTTACAATACAGTTTTTCGTTCTACGACTAGTTATACGGAAAACTAATGACCTTTGACCTAACGTGCACAAATTGCAAATAAAATGGCTGAATGTTTTCAGAGTCTAAACTATAAGCCAACAAATTTGAGTATAAGACTTTAAAGCAGAAAAAGTATTTGAAGAAATATGCTTGCATGTTGCTTTGGCACATTTTAAATATTTCCCTAAAGACTCCTAAAGGAACACCAACCCACATTTCTAGCAATTTTAACTTTCCTATTATATTTTAAAGCAATATTTCTATAGTTGTAATCTAGGCAGTTTTCAATTTTCTTATGTCCCCCTTTTGACCCCCGTTTTAACGCTTTTTATAGGATTAATCAATGCAGTTATTTAATTATGCTCTTCTTTACGCATAATATCTGTCAATCATTTCATATCTGTTGTTATAAACCATTTATCTCTTAGACACCATATAAACGTCTCCCTCCCAGCAGGAGTTTGACACAATTTTTCCTAAACACAACACTACTACAATAGTTGGTCATCTCTCGTCTAAAAACAACTCTTAACAAAACTGTTTTTTATTTCTCTACACTTCAACTACTTAAATACTATCGGCAAGTATTGATTGTGCTGTTCTTTTTTTTTAAGGCCATCATCATCATCATCATATTATATACAAGTACATATATCTCTCCAGCCATACAAACAAAGATATTTTTGCTGGTTTTCAACAAAATACACAATAATACAATATTTTATGGCTTGTTTGTGGTACCAAAAATGGTGGAAATTATACAAAATATAAAAATTAAAAGAAAATATTGTTGTAGCTCTCAAAAAATATAAGTAAATATGCAGCTATGTATGTAAAATGTTGCACGCTGTATGGTCGTTTACAACCAGCAGCAAACATAATACAACCTTATAATAATAATGGAGACTTCCCAGCAGTTGTAGGAGGCTATCCCGAACTAGTGATTTTACCTATAATTTAGGGCGACAACTAGTTACCTAACTAGCTACGTGACTAGTTACTTTAACAGGTGCATGTTCATGACCCTTTTTGATTATAATGAGACTGTCTGATAGCTGGTCCAAAGTACGGTGCAAGCGGAAGCTAATTGACCTCATATAGATAATAGTCTCAAAGTGCTGTTTAAATAAACGTTTAAAGTGACTACTCTATAGATTACTTAGGGACACTAAAGAGACAATTGACTTCACGCTGGGTTACATGGGATGTCAGCAAAAATAAAATAAACTGTACGGGTTTAAGCAGAAGCTAATTGACCTCAAATAGTCAATACAGTTCAACAACCGATTGCTTGTAAATAAACCATCCTCCGACAACTCTCCAATAGATTACTACTGGTGGGTAAAATAACTGGTTTCTAAAGATTAAAGTGGCTACACTTTAGATTACTTAGAGACACTAAAGTGGCAACTGACTTCACGCTAGATTACCTGGGATTTATAAAGTAACCAATTGGCTTCTCTCTGCACTACAAAGAGCACGTACTGACCCAAAATATATAAATTGGGGTCAGCCAAGTGATCAGACATTAGTGACAATTACTGTCTATAAGGAATATATTGACTACTTGCTTAACTGCTGGGAAACGTTTAAATTGACTACTCCAGATTACTTAGAGACACTAAAGTGACAACTGACTTCACACTAGACTACCTGAAATGTATAAAGTAACCAATTGACTTCTCTCTGCACTACAAAGAGCACATACGTATCAAATGACCCAAAATATATAGTACATGGGAGTCAGCCAAGTGATCCGACCTTAGTAACAATTACTACCTATAAGGGATACATTGACTACTTGCTTAACTGCTGGGTTGTTTAGAACAAAGAAAAATGAACTATCTCAACAATACATGTTTGATGATATTGCTCAGGTTACTTTTTTACCACAATTTTTTAAGCATTGCTGCTGCTGCTGGAATTAATGTAATTTTTTATGTTGCCTGTTGCTCTTCAGTCAATTGTTTTCTTTGTATTGTCGTTGTATCAAACATTATGATGGCCAGCCAACTAAAGCCTGGGAGGCCAGGCTATTAAGTACTTTGTTAAGCTTTTATTAAATTTCCGGGGATTGGAAGTGATAATGATTTATACACTCAAACACACATACACACATTTTACAATACCTTACATATGTATACGAGTACCTAGAGTGAAAAACCAGGGAATAACAGTTTTATGAAATTGTTTGAAAAAGTGTATTTAATGGAGAAAAAGTTGCAGACAAACGGAAGGAAGTTCATGCAACTTCTAGTGGAGTTAAGAAAAAAAGTTATACAGGATATTCTATAAATATTTTGAATTATTGAAAAAACAAAGTAATACTAATGACAAACTGCAAGTAAATGTAACATTTGAAAAGAGTGAATTAGATTTCAAATCATTTTGATAACAAAAATGCCTCATGGCACCAAAACACCAAACTAAATCTTTTGGCTGATCAGCATTGAAACTAACATTTTCCTTAACTAACAATTGAGATATCCAGATCTCTTTAGAAGTCAGACCATATCAACGCTAGAAGAAATTTAGTTGAATTTATTCCTGAATGCAATACGAATACAACAAATTAAAGTTCATAGGTATAGTGAATATCATAAGTCAACAACATTCTGAGGTTAAACTTCAGTCCAAAAGTTATCAAATTTTGTTCTCAATAAATATCAAAAAAACGAGCTGTATCTTAAAAGTAAAGACATATCAAGTGAAAAGTTCTCAAGTTGTCATATGTGGTGCAGATATGTGTTAGTTCTCCTAGCTTAAGATTCAAGGACCAGAGACCTATGCATTTTATAAAAAGGTCTTTCATTAAGCGTTTCCTATCTTTAAAATTAATTGAAACAAAGTGTGTGTGAGATATCATCATTTGAAAGGCCTATCGATGTCATTATAAATGGAATATAACATCGTGAAAATGTCCGTTGCGACCTCGCTGGGTAGCGCGCATTTAAAACTTCCAATTTTCCATGACTCTGGCGCATAAATCAGACAAATTTATATAACATGTGTTATATTGGGATTATTCGCATAGACTTGTGACTTAAAAAAACCCCACAAGAAATAGAGTAACGGAGTCAAATTGCACGATGACCATGCCCTGTGGCACGTAGCACTGTCCTGTTGAAACCACATGTCATTGGTATCCTTATCATCCAACTCAAGCCAAATTAAGTTGGTAATCATTGACCAATAGCGCTTGCCGTTAAAGTTGTTGGTCCGGCAACGTCGTTCTCCAAGAAATATGGACCGATGAGGCCGTCAGCTCAAAATCCATAGCAAATAGTGACTTTTTCGGAATGCATTGTAAGCTGTTTCATCTCTAATGGATTGGTATGGTCCAAAATGCCACAATTTTGTTTGTTGACGTACCCATTCCTGCAGAAATGGTTGAAGATAATTTTTTGATGAAAATTAGGATCAATTTCCAACTACTCCAGGATGCATATAATTTTATCACTTGCACGTATTGTTGAACGCTGATTTAACCATACGGGAAAGAAACTATACTATCGATTTAAATAAAGAGACAAAAATGGCGTTGGGTTGGCCACACGAAAGATGTTGCTTCTACATTATGGCGGCTGTTAACTGTCATAGTTCGGAAGTACCTATTGGAAGATCCTTTATAACATTACAGGTCTGTTTCGTCACCTTTAATTAGATTTGTTGCGTAATATTATTTGCTATCATATGGCTCAAGATGTCAGCCAATTCTGCTATCTTAAGAGCATTATATCTACATACGGGGGATCGAGTGAGGACATCGATAATCGCTTGCACAAAGCACGTCCAATATCTGGCCGCCTTAAACCTATTTGGAAATCACCCTCTTTATCTCTTCAATACCAATGAAAAGGCTGTGAAACTTGAAACGCTGTTACTTGTGATATAACAAAAAAGCAAGTATTCGTGAACCACTGTCTTCACAAGATCCTACTTGTATTCTGGCCGAGAACCATATCTAATCATACGGGAAAGAACCTATCGATTGAAATAAGGAGACGAAAATGGCGCTGGATCGGTCATAGCCTTAGAAGACACACTAACGACCAGCTCATACATGGAGAAGACAGATTGAGGCCGAAGAAAATATCAGTGGCAAGAGCTGGGGAGAAGTGAAGGCTTCAGCACAAAATAGAGAGATGTATTTGATGAAGACATCGAAAGGATTTATTAGATTTTTGGTTCTATTGTTGGTACCAAGATCGGGGCAAAATATTTAAAAACTTATTGGGGCATATAACACAGGTTTTAATTTTATTAAGCGATTGGAGAAAATTTGCCCTAAAGTTGAAATTAAAAAAAAAAATTTGTTTGTTGAAAAAAAAAAACTTTTACTTCTACTTAATAACAATGTTGATAATACGCTGTTATTAACATTGTTTATAAGTATGACAACATTAACTGTAAAGTAGCTTTAAAAGCTGTACGTGATCATTGTGGAAATAGAACATTTTAGTTTTTCCGTTAGATTATTCATGAGACTTCTAGAAGATGACGCTGTATATATAAATAGTAACTTCGAGTTGTAAGTCGGTTAGTGTAACCTAGGCGCTGGTAGAGTATTACCAGTGTGTTTTTAAAGTGTGTGTATTAAAAGAGCGTGACTTTTTAAGTTAACAATGTTTTTAACACAATACTGTGAGACAATTTGCCATTTTTTAACTGGACTTGAAACAAGAGATCGTATATAGTAAAACTGAGTTTTCAGTTTTTAATTTTCTGATGTTTTCTGATTATTAAAGGATTTCATAGGTTGAAGGATATACAAATTTCTAAAAATTTATTTGAATATTTCTACCGATAAGTTTTTGTCTATATGGGTATCAAATGAAAGATACTTAAGCCATTCACGTACCTTTAACTAATTATACTCCAATTCTACTCTTACTTTACTTAAATTCTACTAGACTCCATCGTATAATCATAATTTCTTGCAGTGTCTTTTGATTTTCCACGCAAAATATTCCACCACAAACAAAACACAACCAATTTTCCATTTACTACAAACATGTTCTAATGAAATTCAAACATGTTGTAACTCAAACAAGTGGAATGAATTGGAACATGTTGAGAGACTGTGAAAATAATGGTTGCTTATATTTCAGCATGCAACAGTTTACATTTTGCTACGAAAAATTTTTTAACAAAAACAATGAAAACTGTGCTAAAGCAGTTGTAGATGAGCTGTCAGAGAGGAAAGAGGTAATGATTTGTTAAAGCAAGAAAATGTAAGGATTACAATTGAAGAAACGATATAATAAAGTTGTCGTATTAAAGTCTTTACTCGGGGAGAGGTATTATATAGCCAAAAGGGACATTCTTTATCGCTGTGAAAGTGTATCGTTTAGTAGATATATTAGCGAAAAGTAAAAGCTATAAATCTTACTTCATTGCTTCACTAGAAGTTTTATTAAATCTGCATGATAAATCTATAACAATTTAAAATATGTATTTTTGTTGCTTCTCATTTGACAGCACTATTGGTTGACATATGAAGGAAACATTCCTTTAATTTTATGAATAAGTCGGGGCTACTTAAGGAGTAGTAGCAGACAAATTTACCCCATATACAGTCATCACCAGACTCGCTTTTAAATTTTTCCCACTGGGTAACTAATATTCAACTATGAGTAATACCACTGCTCTAATATATTTGAATCTACATATGTTGATATGTTTTGAATCCTACTATGTAGACTTTGCAAATTCAACAAACAAATAGGCAAATGGCAATGAAAATTTAAAAAAAAAATGTAGCGCGCTTTAAATGAAAAGATGAAAAAAACATTTATATTTCGACTACAAATCACGACGACGCAAGAAACTGAAGAAAAAAAAATATGGAAAATTGTGTCCCCCAAACTACTCACAACAGATGGCAAAATGAAATTGTTGATTTTTATGGTTTTTGTAGGGATTTTATCATCATCTTCGTCGTCAGGCTTTTATAACGTTGAAATGAATAATTTGAATAAATTTTTGTGGAATTTTGAAAGTAAAATCGTGTCTTTCTAGCGGTAACTATCGCATATCAAGGAAAATGTATAATTAAATGTCTTTGAATAATAATGAATGGGTCTTAGAAAAACATGCAATGTGCTTACTTTCTATACTACAAACACTAAAGGAAAGTTAATTTTTGGTGACAGTTCTAGTTCTGTTCTAGTTCAGTTCTAGTTCAGGTTCTAGTTCAGGTTCTAGTTCTGTTCTAGTTCAGGTTCTAGTTCAGGTTCTAGTTCAGTTCTAGTTCAGTTCTAGTTCAGTTCTAGTTCAGTTCTAGTTCAGTTCTAGTTCTAGTTCAGTTCTAGTTCAGTTCTAGTTCTAGTTCAGGTTCTAGTTCAGGTTCTAGTTCAGGTTCTAGTTCAGGTTCTAGTTCAGGTTCTAGTTCAGGTTCTAGTTCAGGTTCTAGTTCAGGTTCTAGTTCAGGTTCTAGTTCAGGTTCTAGTTCAGGTTCTAGTTCAGTTCTAGTTCAGTTCTAGTTCAGTTCTAGTTCAGTTCTAGTACAGTTCTAGTTCAGTTCTAGTTCAGTTCTAGTTCAGTTCTAGTTCAGTTCTAGTTCAGTTCTAGTTCAGTTCTAGTTCAGTTCTAGTTCAGTTCTAGTTCAGTTCTAGTACAGTTCTAGTTCAGTTCTAGTTCAGTTCTAGTTCAGTTCTAGTACAGTTCTAGTTCAGTTCTAGTTCAGTTCTAGTTCAGTTCTAGTTCAGTTCTAGTTCAGTTCTAGTTCAGTTCTAGTTCAGTTCTAGTTCAGTTCTAGTTCAGTTCTAGTTCAGTTCTAGTTCAGTTCTAGTTCAGTTCTAGTTCAGTTCTAGTTCAGTTCTAGTTCAGTTCTAGTTCAGTTCTAGTTCAGTTCTAGTTCAGTTCTAGTTCAGTTCTAGTTCAGTTCTAGTTCAGTTCTAGTTCAGTTCTAGTTCAGTTCTAGTTCAGTTCTAGTTCAGTTCTAGTTCAGTTCTAGTTCAGTTCTAGTTCAGTTCTAGTTCAGTTCTAGTTCAGTTCTAGTTCAGTTCTAGTTCAGTTCTAGTTCAGTTCTAGTTCAGTTCTAGTTCAGTTCTAGTTCAGTTCTAGTTCAGTTCTAGTTCAGTTCTAGTTCAGTTCTAGTTCAGTTCTAGTTCAGTTCTAGTTCAGTTCTAGTTCAGTTCTAGTTCAGTTCTAGTTCAGTTCTAGTTCAGTTCTAGTTCAGTTCTAGTTCAGTTCTAGTTCAGTTCTAGTTCAGTTCTAGTTCAGTTCTAGTTCAGTTCTAGTTCAGTTCTAGTTCAGTTCTAGTTCAGTTCTAGTTCAGTTCTAGTTCAGTTCTAGTTCAGTTCTAGTTCAGTTCTAGTTCAGTTCTAGTTCAGTTCTAGTTCAGTTCTAGTTCAGTTCTAGTTCAGTTCTAGTTCAGTTCTAGTTCAGTTCTAGTTCAGTTCTAGTTCTAGTTCAGTTCTAGTTCAGTTCTAGTTCAGTTCTAGTTCAGTTCTAGTTCAGTTCTAGTTCAGTTCTAGTTCAGTTCTAGTTCAGTTCTAGTTCAGTTCTAGTTCAGTTCTAGTTCAGTTCTAGTTCAGTTCTAGTTCAGTTCTAGTTCAGTTCTAGTTCAGTTCTAGTTCAGTTCTAGTTCAGTTCTAGTTCAGTTCTAGTTCAGTTCTAGTTCAGTTCTAGTTCAGTTCTAGTTCAGTTCTAGTTCAGTTCTAGTTCAGTTCTAGTTCAGTTCTAGTTCAGTTCTAGTTCTGTTCTAGTTCAGGTTCCATTCCGGTTCTAGTTCAGGTTCTAGTTCAGGTTCTAGTTCAGGTTCTAGTTCAGGTTCTAGTTCAGGTTCAGGTTCTAGTTCTAGTTCTAGTTCAGGTTCTAGTTCAGGTTCTAGTTCAGGTTCTAGTTCAGGTTCTAGTTCAGGTTCTAGTTCAGGTTCTAGTTCAGGTTCTAGTTCAGGTTCTAGTTCAGGTTCTGGTTCAGGTTCACGTTTTAGTTCTGGTTCTAGTTGAGGTTCTGGTTCAGGTTCTAGTTCAGGTTCTAGTTCAGGTTGTAGTTCAGGTTCTAACTCAGTTCTCTTTTCTTACAAAAGTACATTTGCCGCTTGTTTGTGGTCTTTATTAACATCTTTATTTATGCTAAATTTTATGTAAATTATCCCCAAATTCAACCTTAACGTTTAACCATTTTATATATTTCATATTTTCCTTTTTTACACCGCCACAATATCAATAAAATTTTATTGTTGTAGCCATCTTCAATCATCGTGCTTAATGTTGCATGTGGCATATTTAATGTTTATTGTTGATATTATTGCAAAAACCCCCGAAAAAATCTACATTGAAATTACGTATGCTTCATGCGTATTTATTTTGTAATTTAGAAGTGAGTTTTTTTTTGTTTTTGAAAAATTTACGAGCATGAAGGTAAAACCAGTAAATTGTGGCAGTAATATTTTTGCTAAATACCATAAAATGGCCTTAAAATATTTTTGTTACATTTGTAGCTTGTTATTTAGAATATGAACATATTATTTGCATTTAGTTTCATTTAAAATTTTTGTAAAATGTTTAAACTATTGTTACCAGTATTTTCCTCTCAATTTTAAATATTGTGCATAAAAGTATGCTTTTGGTAACAATAAAATATTAATAGAAAATAGGAGATTGAAGGGAAAGTATTAAAAACCCATTAGAAATAATCATAGCCATCATTGTCATCATCATTAGATGAGTATTGTTGGGGAACAAAGGACCTTCGTTTTGTCATGGTGAAAAGTATTATGTATAAGGAAGTGGTATAAATAGGATTTAATATTGTAGTGAGAAGGACTGGGGTAAAAAAGGAATGTTTTTAAATATCTTGATTGTTAAATGCATGTTTAAATAAAACTTTAGTTTATATTATTTGGTGTCGCCATTAAAATATTTGTAAATTTGTTCATTATTATTTTCTTTTAGCAATAATGCTCAATTATTCATGTTAAACTTTTCCATTTCCCCACCATTAAAATAGCGGACTAAAAACAGGAAAAACCATAGAATGATAAAAAGGAAATTGTTTTTATAAAAAAATTAATTTCTTTAAAACGTGCTTAACTTTTTGGTGCGCTACCGAAGATGTTTTAGCTGTTTTCAATGTTAAACAGTTTTTCCAACTCAATAAACGGTGGGTTGGAAAATCGGATGGGCATCATCACCAGCAACGTCAGCAGCTGTCTTCCAACCATTCAGCCATTCATGATAATCATTAAAGAGAGCTGTTAAACATAAATTGTTTAAGGCTGTTGTGTGACCGTCGCGTCGTAGCAACTTTTTTAATCGTGTTTATAATCCCTGTGTAATGATGATGATGATGATGAGGATTTTGTACACAGGAAGCCGTTTTTCTTTAAGTATTGTATTTTTTATCGTTCGGTTGAATTGTTTTGATTAAAGATGATTTGTGGTGGGTTTGATTGCCAGTAATTTGCCAATAAATCGATTGGATAAAATAAATTATAATACAAAAGAAAAGGCAACCGGAAAATAGATAAAAGTTATAAAGCAATGTATGTAATTGAATTAAATAAGTAAAATATAAAATGGAAAAAAGGAAGAAGCCTAGGAAAAGGTTTATTTTAATTGGTCAATTAACATGCAATTTGATTTTACTTTTTTCATTTATATATATATACTTTATGGGGTCATTAGAGATAGCTATGTCGATATAGCCTTGTCCGTCTGTCTGTTGAAATCACCTTTTCGTAGCCCCCAAATAACTTACATTTATGTTTCCTACATCAATACATCCGCCATAGTCCCGGTTTGATTGCTATTTAAAATCGAGAAAATCGGCCCACAAATGGCGGAGATATAAGCAAAAAACCACCACTACCTCGATTTTGTTTACCTATTTTTGATTTAAGTATATCTGTATTACTAAGTCAATACTATAAACAATATGGGTATCAAATAATAGATACTTCAAAGACCTTTCCAACGACGTATATAACGTCATAGTAGTTCGGACCTACAATGGGTCAAAATCGGCAAAAATATTTTTTAACCCGAATTTTTTTTCACCAAAAATTTTTTTATCATAAAATTGCTTTCAACCATTTTTCAATATTTTCAATCTTTATCTTAAAGTATAGTTTGGTGAAGGGTATATAAGATTTGACACAGCCGAATATTGCTCTCTTACTTGTTTCTGAAGAATTCCTTAAAATCTCTTAAATTTTGAAAATGTTTTTAATATGTTTATTTCCTGTCACATTACTTTATTTGCAAAACCCCAGTTTTCTGTATTGATTAAATTGTAATTCAATAGTCTCCTATTGCTTGATTTTCTTCTTACTTTACCCTATCAAATCTAATTTAATAGATTTTTTCCAACATTTCAAATTTCATCAATTTCAACACTGATGTCTTCATCATCATCACCAACCATCTAAGTATATCTGTTTGAAAGTTACAATTTCCATGATTACATTATGATTTCTTGTAGTACATACTTGAGACGAGAGTAAGAGTGAACACATTTGTAGATTTATGTATGACAACTCTTGGTAACACATTTTTAAATTTGATATTTTTATGCAATATTTATTTGTATTTTTTTTCAATTGAAATGTCTTACATAAACTAAACTAAAAAAACAAGAGAAAACTCTCCGAATATTTGTTTACATCTCTGGTTAAGTGCACAGTGGAAAACTGTAAATGAAAATAATTTCTTATAATAGAAATAGTAGTAAGCGACATCATCATGATGATGTTAAATATAATAAATATAAATTATTTTCATTTTCGTCTGACATTACATTTGTAATGTTATTTTGTTTCAGTTATTTTTAATATTTTGACAAAAAATTCTGTTAAAAATACAAGAAATTTGTTGGAAATTGCTTTCTATATTTGGAAGTTTGAACTTTAAATATTGTTTTCACAAATTTGGTTTGGTTTTCTTGCAAATGAAGGTAATAGTAGTAAAATTTTATTATCTTTATAAAATTAAAGAATCTTAATTTATACTAAAAACAAGTAAGAGTGCTATATTCGGCTGTGTCGAATCTTATATAACCTACACCAAAAAATAATGCATAAAAAGATGTAAAAATGTATAAAAAGATTTAAAAACAAGTAATAGAGCTATATTCAGCTGTGCCGAATCTTATGTATTTAAATATTTTTAGGTAAACAAAATTAATTTTTTTTTCAAATTGTTTTCAAAATTTAAATTTTTTTTTTTTTTTTCAAAATTGTTTTAACTTTTTTTTAATTTTTTCCAAATTTTTTTTAATTTTTTTCAAAATTTTTTTGTAAAATTTTTATAAATTTTTTTTAAAAATTTTTGTAAATTTATTAGTGAAAAAAAATTTTTTGGTGAAAATATATTTTTCCCGACTTAAAAACAAGTAAGAGAAAAAATCGGTTTAAATATTTTTCCCGGTTTAAAAACAAGTAAGAGAGCTATATTCAGCTGTGCCGAATCTTCTATACCCTTCACCAAATTATACTTTAAAATTAAAATTTTAAATATTTTTAGGTAAACAAAATTAAAATTTTTTTTTCAAATTGTTTTGAAAATTTAAAAAATTTCAAAATTGTTTTAATTGTTTTCAAAAATTTTTTTTTTTAAATTTTTTTTAAATTTTTTTTCAAAATAGTTTTTCAAAAATTTTTTTAAATTATTTTAAAAATTTTTTTTAAATTTATTAGTGAAAAAAAATTATAAAAAAAATTTGTTTGTGGTAAAAAAAAATATTCGGGTTTAAAGATATTTTTCCCGATTTTGACCCATTGTAGGTCCAAATTACTATAGCCTTATATACATCGTTCTAATGGACTTTGAAATCATTAGATATCCATATTATCTATATTAACGACTTGGTAATCCAGATATCGATAAAAAATAGGTAAAAAATCGAGGTAGTCCCGGTTTTTTCCATATCTCTCAGCCATTTGTGGGCCGATTTTCTCGATTTTATATTCCAATTTTTTCTTCAAAATTAAAAAAATTTTTTTTTTCAAATTGTTTTCAAAATTTAAAAAAAATTTTTTTTTTCAAAATTGTTTAAAATTTTTTTCAGATTTTTTTTTTAATTTTTTTCAAAATTGTTTTAAATTTTTTTTAAATTTTTGTAAATTTATTAGTGAAAAAAAATTATGACGAAAAAAATTCGGGTAAAAAAATATTTTTCCCGATTTTGACCCATTGTAGGTCCAAATTACTATAGCCTTATATACATCGTTCCAATGGACTTTGAAATCATTAGATATCCATATTGTCTATATTAATGACTTAGTAATCCAGATATAGATAAAAAATAGACAAAAAATCGAGGTTCTCCCGGTTTTTGTGGGCCATTAGTGGGCCGATTTTGACGATTTCAACCGAATTGGATGAATTCCCGATATATTGATGTATCAATTATGTTTACAGGTTATTTAGGGGATTTGGAAAGTTGATTTCAACTGACAGACGGACATGGCTATATCGACTCCGCTATCTATAACGATCCAGAATATATTTACTTTATGGGATCGGGTTTTTGATTATATCGCAGCCATTTGTGGGACGATTTTCTGGATTTTATCTAAGTTGGATTATAGCAGATATATTGATGTATCAATCATGGCTGTAAGTTATTGGCGACTTCAGAAAGATGATTTCAACATACAGACATATATATTTACTTTATGAGGTCGCAAATGAAAACTGTGGAAATTACGAACGGAATGGCAAACTTATATGCCCTTGCCACCCATGGTGAAGGGTATAAAAATATTAGTTTTTCATGAAAATTTTATTTATTAAGGGTATTCATAAAGGAAAATTAAGTTTTCTTAAAACTGAAGTGATACTAGAACTGACATTCGAAACGAGCGGAAAATGAGAAGGCGGACTTGTTATCCAGGATGGGGGGAACATACGTGTGTATGTCTTAAAACTGAGTAACACCAGTGAATTTTTTGGTTTTTTTAAAGTCATGAAAATCATTCAGAACCGAATCTATTATTCAATATTTTAATCCATGGATAGATTTAAGGATTTTGATTATCTTCAAAAAATATTATAACAATTTGTAGTTTTTACTCACTTTTGAGGCTGTATATATATGTACACTTAGGACTCTATTATCATTTTCTACCTTCCTACCAAATACATTGAACATAATCTTTGATTTAAAGCATATCCTACAACTTTTTGTTTTAAACTGTGAATACCCCAAATGCTGCTATTAAATTCACTTTGTTTGTTGGCAAATTTGTTACATTGTTTTCCTTTTATTTTATTTTTCCAAGAATAATTTTATTATTTACATTATTGTTTATACATTTGTTTGTTTATTTATACAAAACCGCAGAAGCTGTGTAAATTTATAAAAATTCTAACAAAATCTAATATTATTGCAAAGTTTTAAAGAAATCTGACCGCCAGGCAGACAGATAGACCGACAGCTGTATAGAAATGTTAAACATCTTCACTTTTGATATTGAAAAACCCTTGAAGGCATATTACATACCATAACACCACAATATAATTATTCATGAAACAAACAAAATATTGTTAAGCTTAAACATAAATAAAATTTCAATTTAATTTAAGCAACAATTTTATAAAGAAATCTATGAAGCGTAACTTTAAATCTAAAGTTTTTAACAACAGCATCATTATGCATATTTATGTGTAGCTTACCTCTCTCTGGCCTCTTCAAAATCACGAATTTTCTTTTTAAATACTCCTTCTTACATTTCTTTTTATTTAGTTTTTCTGCTAACTGACTTTTCGTTTCATATTTCTTTTATTCTATTTGACCATGTAATAATGTTGTTGTTAAGAACATTTCATTTCGTATTCATACATGCATTAATACATAAATAATCATGTTTTTGTCAATATTACATTTTGGTTAAATTATTTTTGTACTTCTGCATAAAAATCTTAACAGTTTATACTGTCAATAGGCTGAAGGAGAAAAGATTTCTGTTGAAAATAAACAAGTGTTCAAGGAAAAAGAAAAAAAACGGAAAGAAAATAATGCAAATATTTTATTTTTGCGAAGACCTTTAAATAACCCTGTGTGAAAAACCTGAACTAGAACTGAACTAGAACCTGAACTAGAACCTGAACTAGAACCTGAACTAGAAACTGAACTAGAACTGAACTAGAACTGAACTAGAACTGAACTAGAACTGAACTAGAACTGAACTAGAACCTGAACTAGAACTGAACTAGAACTGAACTAGAACTGAACTAGAACTGAACTAGAACTGAACTAGAACCTGAGCTACAACCTGAACTAGAACCTGAACTAGAACCTGAACTAGAACTGAACTAGAACTGAACTAGAACTGAACTAGAACTGAACTAGAACTGAACTAGAACTGAACAAGAACTGAACTAGAACTGAACTAGAACTGAACTAGAACTGAACTAGAACTGAACTAGAACTGAACTAGAACTGAACTAGAACTGAACTAGAACTGAACTAGAACTGAACTAGAACTGAACTAGAACTGAACTAGAACTGAACTAGAACTGAACTAGAACTGAACTAGAACTGAACTAGAACTGAACTAGAACTGAACTAGAACTGAACTAGAACTGAACTAGAACTGAACTAGAACTGAACTAGAACTGAACTAGAACTGAACTAGAACTGAACTAGAACTGAACTAGAACTGAACTAGAACTGAACTAGAACTGAACTAGAACTGAACTAGAACTGAACTGAACTAGAACTGAACTAGAACCTGAACTAGAACCTGAACTAGAACTGAACTAGAACTGAACTAGAACTGAACTAGAACTGAACTAGAACTGAACTAGAACTGAACTAGAACTGAACTAAACTAGAACTGAACTAGAACTGAACTAGAACTGAACTAGAACTGAACTAGAACTGAACTAGAACTGAACTAGAATTGAACTAGAACTGAACTAGAACTGAACTAGAACTGAACTAGAACTGAACTAGAACTGAACTAGAACTGAACTAGAACTGAACTAGAACTGAACTAGAACTGAACTAGAACTGAACTAGAACTGAACTAGAACTGAACTAGAACTGAACTAGAACTGAACTAGAACTGAACTAGAACTGAACTAGAACTGAACTAGAACTGAACTAGAACTGAACTAGAACTGAACTAGAACTGAACTAGAACTGAACTAGAACTGAACTAGAACTGAACTAGAACTGAACTAGAACTGAACTAGAACTGAACTAGAACTGAACTAGAACTGAACTAGAACTGAACTAGAACTGAACTAGAACCTGAACTAGAACTGAACTAGAACTGAACTAGAACTGAACTAGAACTGAACTAGAACTGAACTAGAACTGAACTAGAACTGAACTAGAACTGAACTAGAACTGAACTAGAACTGAACTAGAACTGAACTAGAACTGAACTAGAACTGAACTAGAACTGAACTAGAACTGAACTAGAACTGAACTAGAACTGAACTAGAACTGAACTAGAACTGAACTAGAACTGAACTAGAACTGAACTAGAACTGAACTAGAACTGAACTAGAACTGAACTAGAACTGAACTAGAACTGAACTAGAACTGAACTAGAACTGAACTAGAACTGAACTAGAACTGAACTAGAACTGAACTAGAACTGAACTAGAACTGAACTAGAACTGAACTAGAACTGAACTAGAACTGAACTAGAACTGAACTAGAACTGAACTAGAACTGAACTAGAACTGAACTAGAACTGAACTAGAACTGAACTAGAACTGAACTAGAACTGAACTAGAACTGAACTAGAACTGAACTAGAACTGAACTAGAACTGAACTAGAACTGAACTAGAACTGAACTAGAACTGAACTAGAACTGAACTAGAACTGAACTAGAACTGAACTAGAACTGAACTAGAACTGAACTAGAACTGAACTAGAACTGAACTAGAACTGAACTAGAACTGAACTAGAACTGAACTAGAACTGAACTAGAACTGAACTAGAACTGAACTAGAACTGAACTAGAACCTGAACTAGAACTGAACTAGAACTGAACTAGAACTGAACTAGAACTGAACTAGAACTGAACTAGAACTGAACTAGAACTGAACTAGAACTGAACTAGAACTGAACTAGAACTGAACTAGAACTGAACTAGAACTGAACTAGAACTGAACTAGAACTGAACTAGAACTGAACTAGAACTGAACTAGAACTGAACTAGAACTGAACTAGAACTGAACTAGAACTGAACTAGAACTGAACTAGAACTGAACTAGAACTGAACTAGAACTGAACTAGAACTGAACTAGAACTGAACTAGAACTGAACTAGAACTGAACTAGAACTGAACTAGAACTGAACTAGAACTGAACTAGAACTGAACTAGAACTGAACTAGAACTAGAACTGAACTAGAACTGAACTAGAACTGAACTAGAACCTGAACTAGAATTTAAACTAGAATTTGAACTAGAATCTGAACTTGAACCTGAACTAGTTTCAATTTCATTGCGAACAGACGTGTCTATAAAGTGCTCGTATTAAATCTCGATTTACTGTATAAATAAGCGGCCAAAAATTAAAATAAAATATAAACAATCAAAAAGTATTCAAAAACTTAAAACCTGGTGTTAAAAAATTACAAAATCAATAGATTTGTGCTTGTGAAATTACTAATTAATCCAATTAATAAAACATAAAAACCTAAAACAGAAATAAAAATCTACATCAACACAAAAATACAAAACAAAACAGAAAAATAAGCAAAATGAGTAACGTTCTCTGCAGTCAATGTAATAATGTAATAACAACAACAAATTTTGTAAAATGTCATAACTGCAACTCCAATTACCATTTCTCTACGTGCTCTCCCTTATCTGAATCTACATACTCTACTATGACTGGAGAGAAGAAAATGAACTGGAGATGTCACGTGTGTAAACCACGGAGCAGATCTCCTAATAACGTTTATCAAGCTTTCGTTTTTGATGAGAATAATCAACAAAAGCAGATACGAGACGATACTACTTCTGAAGAGAATGACAGAGCGAAAAAATTCAAAGAGTCTCTGTCTCTTAACACAGTAAACTCGAAACTTTGCTCTGTTCAATCTGATGTAACAGAATTAAAATCGGACATGAAGGAAATAAAATCCCAAATTGAAATGCTTGCATCAAATGTAAATACCTCCAACTTACAAATAAAAGATGAAATACAATCAGCACTCTCAACTATTACACAAACTTTGTCAACTCTAGTAGCTCAAGTGAGTGAGTTAAACGATAAAGACAAACAAAGAGAAAAACAAATTAACAATATGGAGATGCGTATAAACAAACTTGAACAACAAATGATTGCCAAAAACATTGAGATCAAAAACATTGATAATAAACAAATCTCTCCTTTCGATGTCGTTAAAAAAATAGCAGCTTCGCGAAACGTTGACATCAAAGAAGAAGATATTAGCAAGGCTTATCGTTTGAAGAGACAAGAAAACAAAATTATTGTCGAGTTCCTCTCTTTGGATAAAAAAATAGAATTTATGAGCAAAATAGAAAGGCATAGAGTAGAAGCGTCAATTATAAACAGTAATGAAAACAATAATAGCAAATATATTTATATAAATGACCAGCTTATCTACAACTACCGCCAGCTCCTATGGGTAGCAAAGACCAAAGCTCATGAAGCTAACTGGAAGTTCGTTTGGGTTCGAAATGGAAACATATTTGCGCGTAAAAACGAAAATAGTCCATCAATAATAATCAACAATGCTGCCGATATTGAGTCAATAACCTCCACAATTTAAATATAGTATTTGCACTCTACTTGTTAATTAATAAAAAATAATAAAAACTTTCATATATAATCCTTAACAAATCAAACTAATAATACAAATGATATATATAATAAAATATATGAGAAATTCTGTGAAATTTATAATAGTTCATGTAAAAACACAACAACACGCAAAAAAAGATCTTCTAATCAATGGATTAGTGAAGACTTAATAAAACATTGTGACATACGTGATAAACTTTTTAAAAAATGGAGAAAAAATAAAAACAATAAAAATATAGAAAATGAATACAAAACATTTAGAAATCAATTAAATAAAAAAATAATAAATGCCAAAAACAACTATTATCGTCAAAAGTTTATTGAAAATAAAAATGATATGCGCGTTACATGGCAAATAATAAATGAAATTGTTGGGAAAAAATCCACTAACATTGATAGTATTTTACTAAAAAATTTTAAAAATGAAAATGTTACCAATATTGTGAATTGTTTTGCAAATAATTTTCAAGAAAATGTTAATAAACTAATTCATAATTGCGATATAAAAACATTAAACACTACCAATTATACTCAACAAAACTCAATATATCTCTCACACACTGACGAAAATGAAATATTTGGTATTCTAAAGACATTAAATATAAAAAAAGGTGCTGGAATTGACCACATCCGACCGAAAGACCTGAAAAATAACGCTAGTCTTATTACACCAGTGCTAACCAAACTAATAAATAACAGTTTAGAAAATGCAACTGTACCAAACTTGTTAAAAACTTCCATTATTAGACCAATTTTTAAAAGTGGTTGTAAATCGGAATACAACAATTATAGACCGATAGCAATACTTCCAATAATTGAAAAAATATTAGAAGAAGTAGTTGTTAGAAGACTATCAGCTTTTTTGAAAAAATACAAAATTATAAATAAAAACCAGTATGGATTCCAAAAAGGAAAAAGCATTAATAAGCTGCTAGGAAATTTTTCTAACTTTATCAACACATGTTTAAGCAAAAACCAACACTGCCTAGTATTATTCATTGACTTTAGCAAGGCGTTTGATACTCTGTCACACACAAAATTAATTCAAATTCTAGACAGAAATGGAATCAGGGGACATGCATTAAACTGGTTCAAAAGCTATCTCGAATTTAGGTCATACAGAGTGAAGATGAATAATACATTAAGCAATGAAATGATATCGCAACATGGAGTACCTCAGGGATCGAAGCTAGGGCCAATGCTGTATATAATATATGCAAACGATATGATGAGATATTTGGAGGAAAGCACAACATTTGCCTATGCAGACGATACCGCAATCATCGTAGCGGACAAAAATATACACATTGCCACAAAAACAATGCAAAAGCAACTCGACATTGCAACAAAATGGTGTCATGACAATGGTTTAATTATTAATGCAACGAAGACAAAATTAATGCACATCAAGCCTCGTCATCTTATCGAGTTCCCTATTGAAATAAAATTTCATAGCGCCGAATGCCTTCACCAAAAAATACTACATAACAATAACACAACTGAAACATGCACCACAAACATTGAGTTAGTAAAATCATACAAATACCTAGGTGTCTATATAGATAGTGCATTCAAATGGAAAATACAAGTTGAAAATGTTCGGAAAAAGCTCCGAAAATCAGCCTACATATTGTACCACCTAAGCTGCTGTGCGACATATAGCGTGCTAAGACAAGCGTACTTTTCTCTCGCGGAATCATATATAAGACATGGGATTGCCGCTTGGGGTAGCGCTACATATTGCCGAAGTTTGCAAAAATCACAAAACCAAATAATAAAATTACTCTGGAAAAACCATCGTTTCTCTGTAAAAACAAACATATTTGCAAATACATCAGCCAACAACAGCACGTTTCTCAACACAAATGTCAACAACATAGCCGAAAATATATCAAACAACACAAATAATAATACAACCATAAACACATACAATAACAACTCAACTATCCAGAACACCAACAGCTCCAACCAAGAAAACTTAAACAACAATGTATTCAACACTAATACCTCGACTATAATCATTAACGACAATAACTCGAACAACACCATATTTATCAGCACACAACAAATCAACACAAACAACATCTACAACAACACACAAGTATACCCAACAAATAACATCATTGTCAACAGTAACAACAACGCAAACATTGCAAGCACCACAACAACATCAGTAATCAACCAACAAACAAACTTAAACAATATCACCACACGCAATACAAACTATACAAACATCAATAATATCATAAAAGAACTACAAATACTTAATGTAAATAGCATATACCACACAACATTGGCGAATGATTTCTACAACGATAGCAGATTTCTACAGGAAATAGATCACATATACAACACGAGACGGCGAGCTGAAAAAAGATATAAGGTGGAACGATTCTACAACGAATATGGGAGAAATACACTAGGCGTAACTCTCCCCACTATATTAAACAAACTGCCACTTAACATCATTAACACAAAAAATGAATTGAAAAGAAAAAAACTCATAAAAAACTTTTTCATATGTTCGCAATGAAAAAAAATATAAAAAAAAATTTTAGAAATCTATTACTTAATTCAAATTTATAAAAATTTTTTATTTAACAATATTGTCCTGCTGTCAAGCCAAATGGCTTAGCGGGTTTATTTTTAAGAAAATTTTGTAATTTTACCTTTGATACAAATAAAAATGAATTAAAAAAAAAAAAAAAAAAAAAAAAACTAGAACCTGAACTAGAACCTGAACTAGAACCTGAACTAGAACCTGAACTAGAACCTGAACTAGAACCTGAGCGAGAACCTGAACTAGAACTGAACTAGAACTGAACAAGAACTGAACTAGAACTGAACTAGAACTGAACTAGAACTGAACTAGAACTGAACTAGAACCTGAACTAGAACCTGAACTAGAACTGAACTAGAACTGAACTAGAACTGAACTAGAACTGAACTAGAACCTGAACTAGAATTTAAACTAGAATTTGAACTAGAATCTGAACTTGAACATGAACTAGAACCTGAACTAGAACCTGAACTAGAACCTGAACTAGAACCTGAACTAGAACCTGAACTAGAACCTGAACTAGAATCTGAGCGAGAACCTGAACTAGAACTGAACTAGAACTGAACAAGAACTGAACTAGAACTGAACTAGAACTGAACTAGAACTGAACTAGAACCTGAACTAGAACCTGAACTAGAACCTGAACTAGAACCTGAACTAGAACCTGAACTAGAACTAGAACCTGAACTAGAACCTGAACTAGAACCTGAACTAGAACCTGAACTAGAACTTGAACTAGAACCTGAACTGGAACCTGAACTAGAACCTGAACTATAACCTGAACTAGAACCTGAACTAGAACTAGAACCTGAACTAGAACCTGAACTAGAACCTGAACTAGAATTTAAACTAGAATTTGAACTAGAATCTGAACTTGAACATGAACTAGAACCTGAACTAGAACCTGAACTAGAATCTGAACTAGAACCTGAACTAGAACCTGAACTAGAACCTGAACTAGAACCTGAACTAGAACCTGAACTAGAACTGAACTAGAACTGAACAAGAACTGAACTAGAACTGAACTAGAACTGAACTAGAACTGAACTAGAACCTGAACTAGAACCTGAACTAGAACCTGAACTAGAACCTGAACTAGAACCTGAACTAGAACCTAAACTAGAACCTGAACTAGAACCTGAACTAGAACCTGAACTAGAACCTGAACTAGAACTTGAACTAGAACCTGAACTGGAACCTGAACTAGAACCTGAACTATAACCTGGACTAGAACCTGAACTAGAACTAGAACCTGAACTAGAACCTGAACTAGAACCTGAACTAGTACCTGAACTAGAACCTGAACTAGAACTAGAACCTGAACTAGAACCTGAACTAGAACCTGAACTAGAACCTGAACTAGAACCTGAACTAGAACCTGAACTAGAACCTGAATTAGAACCTGAACTAGAACCTGAACTAGAACCTGAACTAGAACCTGAACTAGAACCTGAACTAGAACCTGAACTAGAACCTGAACTAGAACCTGAACTAGAACCTGAACCTGAACTAGAACCTGAACTAGAACCTGAACTAGAACCTGAACTAGAGCTGAACTAGAACTGAACTAGAACTGAACAAGAACTGAACAAGAACTGAACTAGAACTGAACTAGAACTAGAACTGAACTAGAACTGAACTAGAACTTAACTAGAACTGAACTAGAACTGAACTAGAACTGAACTAGAACTGAACTAGAACTGAACTAGAACTTAACTAGAACTGAACTAGAACTAATCTAGAACCTGAACTAAAACCTGAAGAAGAACCTGAACTAGAACTGAACTACAGCTGAACTATATCCTGATCTACAAACCTGACGAAGAAGCGGAACTACAACCTGAACTGTATTTAGAATTCTATTACCTATCCGTAAACCCTTTTTTAACTTTATTTAAAAGTCTTTACATTTCTATTCACTTTAACAAATTTTCTTCAAAAAATTTAATGCACTTAATTTTGTAACTAATGTTTTTGCTACTTTATTTTCATTCTACAAATTTCCGCTCGACTACATTGGATTTTATTTTATTTCATATGCTTTCAGTAATGCTGAATGTATAAGTAAGTTTGTTTGTGGTTGCAGGATTTAGCCTTTAACCATGTTATGGTGGGTTATGTGATGTTTTCAATAAGATGTTTGTAAATAAGTTTTTAAAATAAAAATTGCAAATAAAAACCGCTTTGTTAATGCAACAGCTGTATGCAGTAATGCCACATAAATATACATATATAAAGCATTAGAAGCAGCATATGTATAAAATTTTAAACAACTTTTAAGAAAAACAAGCTTTTAGTTTTTTTTGTGGAACTTTGAATAAAGCTTTATTAAAGCAATGTTAAGGTTACCATAACTTTTAAGGCAAATGAGGAACTACCAAAAGTTAATGCATATTTTTTATATTGTAGGTTTTTTAAAAGAGGCGTTGAAATGTGTTAAGAAGGCAGAAATTTCACATAAAATTATTGAGTGCCTTTAGAATATGCACAAAACTATGTAGGTAGAATTTTATATTATATAAATAAACTGCCTATTTGTAGGGGTGTTTTAAATATAAAATTATATGGCCTACTTTTGAAATAATTTAAAACAATATTATGTGTTTTATTTTTCGTGTAGAAGAGAGTGTGGAGGTGTGTGGTTTAATGGTTTTTTGTGTTGTTGGTATTTGATGTTTTGCAGGTAATTGCAATAATATGTAAAGCATACCTTGGGGAGGTTTTTCTTTAACATTTTTAAGTTCTTGCTTTCTGCAGAATATTTGGCAGAATTCGGGGTAGAAAATTATACAGTATTATTGTTTAAAATCTTGTTAGCCAGTGTGTATACAATTTTATTTTATTGTTTGATTAAATTTAAATATTGCATACCCTGGGGAGAACATTACAATGGTTTTTTAAATGTGGGAGATAATTGATGTTTAATAGTCAAGGTGAAAGTTCGGCTATGACGAATTGTAAATGCCCTTAATAGATAAAGTAAAATGTGTGATTAAAATCAAAAGAAGAAATGTTTGAGGGCACAACATTTACTTTAACTTTGCTACTTTACTGATCCCAGGTAATCTACAAAAGGGTCAGTAGGAATTTTAATGTTATTAAGCAATCTAACTATCAGGAGTTTGTTATCTTGAAATATTCTTAAGACTTTACAGCAATAATTAAATATTTTACTCTCTCGAAAGTGCTCTCAATTGACTATAGCATTTGTATAGCCTACTTTAAGGCTAGTTCTAGTAAATGCTATAGTTCATTTGCTATTTAGAAATAATGTCAATTATAATCAATTAAATGTATGTCAAATGTGAAATTGTTTATTTATTCATACTTAAATAAACATTGTTTGCTATTTAACTAAAATATTTATTGTCAGTTTATTGTTATTAATAAAATAAAATACAAGTACAAGTACATTTATTCATAAACATTTCAATCATATCAATTTAATTCATATAACTCAAACATAGTTTTGCAATTGTAATCATTATCAATTACAAAAGCTTACAAGTTTAATAAAGAAGAGAGTTTAATAAACCATCTATTGTTGAGATCGAGCAGCAGACACACAGCCAAACAATAGCCAAGCAATTGAGGCAAAATGTTGGATAAAGTAAAAGAAAATCATCTTGTACAATATTTTATGATTGTTTGCTAAAATGTAGGTCATCTGCATCATCATCAACATCATGAACAGCAAAAGCGGTATTATATTATAGTCTCATCATCATCATCATCATCTCCATCACCATCTTCAACATCAACATCATATCTTCTGTCATGAAGCATCAACTTCATAAAACATCAAGTAGTTGCTTGATTTTTTTTTTTTATACAATTTTTTTTCTTCATTTTATTATTTATTGTGGTTAGTGTTTTTCATGAATTTTATGATAAAAAAATTATTTTTTATCAAATACATACTTACTTTGTGGTATTGAAAGAATTCATTATAATCTAAGTAGAAATATACACACCTTGTTTGTGTATTGAGTTTTATTTATGTTTAAATAGAAATTGAAATCAATAGCAGTCACGCAAAACTAATAAATATTGAGTTTAACATTGAAAAAGTTCAGATTTTAAGGGAGAATTTAACTTTTTTGAAGGAAAGTTAATGTTTTCAGAATGATTCCAAAAGGAAACCTGACATTGAAAAAGTTGCTTTGATTTGTAAATATGAATAAGTCAAGGATCGATTTTGGTTGGAAAGTTGATGGCCAAGATTATCAGCAATGCTCATGCTATAATGCTTGTTTGTTTAATATCATTAGTACATCTTAAAACTTTGAATCCAGTAAATATATAATAATAATAATTTATCTCTTCGTATTATAAATTACTCTCCCAGATCCTGGTCACCTTGACCACATGCATGGGTTTAGTGACCTTTGACCTTAAATATGTCATGTAACAGAAAACTTCATTGTAACAGCTCTAAAAATCTCCACATATCTTCCTCTGAGTATCTGTTGAAATTTCTAACAGATCAGATTCATCACTGAAAGATTTCTGAGACAGTTTACATCATGAATGAGACCAGTGCCAAGATATCTTATTGTGCTCTCCTGTAAAGGGGACATAATAATTATTTATAAGTTTGTCAATTCTGATCGTTATATATAGCGGAGTTGACATGTTGAAAACAGCTTTCCGAAGCCCTCAAATAACTGTTATATATTGATCAATATATCCGCTAAAGTGGAACGTAGGCTGCTATTTAAATTCGAGAAATAAGCAAATAACCTAGACTATCTCGATTAAATTTTTTTTTTTTTTCACCAAAAATAATTTTTCATATTTATCTTAAGACATTTTAACTCATCATTTTAATGTCATTGGAGCCAAGTCATCATCACATTACTGGTCTCAGTAGTTTCAATAGAACCTATGGAGCTATTGAAAGCAAGACTGGCAAGTCTCTATTACTTGTTCAGAAGGGGGAGGTGAATCTTTAAATGTTAACTAACTCCTTAAATCAATCATGGTTCATATCAATCGTGCTTGTTTGAAGATCCTAACTCCTCAAATCGTGGTTGTTTAAAGATCCTAACTCCTCAAAAAAATCGTGGTTCATATCAATCGTGGTTGTATAAATTTCCTAACACCTCAAATTAATCGTGGTTCATATCAATCGTGCTTGTTTGAAGATCCTAACTCCTCAAATCGTAGTTCATATCAATCGTGGTTGTATAAAGATCCTAACTCCTCAAATCAATCTTGGTTCATATCAATCGTGGTTGATTAAATTACCTAACTCCTCTAATCCATAGTGGTTGTTTAAAGATGCTAAATCCTCAAATCAATGGTGGTTGTTTAAAGATCCTAACTCCTCAAATCAATTGAGGTTGTTTAAATATCATTACTTCTCAAATCAATTGGGGTTGTTTAAAAATCCTTAACTCCTCAATTAAATCGTGATTCATATTAATTGTGGTTGTTTAAAGATTCTAACGCCTAAAATAAATAATGGTTCATATCAATCGTGGTTGTTTATATATCCTAACTCCTCAAATCAGTCATGGTTCATATCAATCGTGGTTCATATTAATCGTGGTTGTTTAAAGATCCTAACTCCTCAAACCAATCGTGGTTCATATCAATCGTGGTTGTTTAAAGATCCTAACTCCTCAAACCAATCGTGGTTCATATCAATCGTGGTTGTTTAAAGATCCTAACTCCTCAAACCAATCGTGGTTGTTCAAAGATCCAAACTCCTCAAACTAATCGTGGATCATATCAATCGTGGTTGTTTAAAAATCCTTAACTCCTCAATTAAATCGTGATTTATACAATCGTGGTTGTTTAAAGATTCTTACTTCTAAAATCAATCGTGGTTCATATCAATCCTGGTTGTTTAAAGATCCTAACTCCTCAAATCAATCGTGGTCCATACCAATCGTGGCTTTTTAAAGGTACTAACTCCTCAAATCAATCGTGGTCTATATCAATCGTGGTTGTTTAAAGATCCTCAAATTAATCATATTGGCTGTACGACTTAAAAATGCAGGATTTACAATAGATGGCGTATATTTTGAACGATGTTTTTGGTTTTTAATAACTTATATGTCATTTTGAAGAGTACATAATTATTGAACATTTTAAGTAGTGTAAACTAGTCTTTTTTTCTTCGAATTTTGTGCCAACAAAGCGTCATATAGGGGAAGTTTTGCTTTACTTCTTTAAGTTGAAAACAAGTGCTGCTGAAGCACATCGATTGCTCTCCAAAAGCTCACATGTTGAGTTCCATTGGTTTCATGATGGTTTGTGTGGTTTTAAAGTGATTATTTTGACACGTAAGACAAAGATCGCCCAGGCCATCCAAACAAGTTTGGATACTAAGAATTGGAGACATTACTCCATGAAGACTGATGTAAAACTCAACAAGAGCTTACAAAATCATTGGCAGCCACTAAAGCAGCAATTTTAAAACGTTTGCGAGCAGCAGTATTCATACAAAAGCAGGGAAGTTGGGTACCTTGAAAGATGATTTTGCATGTCGGAAATGATGCTTGAACTCTATAAAATAAAACAATTTTTGCACCGCATCATTACTTACGAAGTGAAATGGATCCATTACGATAACCCGAAGCGTAAGAGATCATATGTGAAGCCCGGCCAACCAGCCGAATCGACACTAAAGCCAAATATCCGTGGCGCTAAGGTAATGCTCTGTATTTGTTGGGAGCAACAGGGTCCCTTCTATTATATAGGCTGAAATCTTACAAGACCATCAGAGGGAACCTGTACCGAAAGCAAGTTATTCATTTGGAGCGATAATTGGCCGAAAAACACCCAGAATATGCGGCCAGACATGAAACTGTAATATTCCATTATGACAACACTCGGCCACATGTTGCAATACCTGGTAAAAAGTATTTATAATAAAGTGGTGTGGGAAGTTTTTCTTCACCCGCTTTATAGTCCAGACCGTGCCCCGTCCGACTACTATTTGTTTGGATCGAAGCAGAACGCTATCTCTGGGATGCGGTTCACTTTGGAACAGAGTAGCCGATATTGGCTTGAATAGTTCTTGGCCTCAAAAAATTAGCAGTTTTTGTTGGTCGGAATCCATATGTTACCAAAACCATGGGAAAAGGTCATAGCTAACAATGGCCAATACTTTGAATAGATTTATATTGCACAAAGGTTTTAAAATGAAAGCTACAAATTTGAAAATAATACACCCAGTACTAATATATTTACTCTTCACTACTTATACATTGGCATTTTAACTCATCATTTTAATAGCGTTGGAGGCAAGTGATACCACGTTTGCTTTCAGAAAAGGGACTTATATAAGTCATTACCATTGGGCTCAGCAGTGGATCCTATGGAGCCAGCAAAAGAAAGACTGTCTAAAAGGAATTCCGTGTTTTTATATCTTCTGATAAAAACTACCAATTCGGTCTTCAACGGGTTGACAACCAGACTGTTTTCCCTGGCCATTATAGTGAAACACCCTGGTCGTACTCCATGTTATCACTAATCTTTGGAAGGAAATGTTCTTTCTTTCAAAAGTCGTCAGTACCTGCGACTATCTTAGTAGCCGTTCTACTTAATCTGAAAAAGAAATTGATGTCAAGTTTTCACAAAAGTAGAGATTTTATTACTCTAGTCACATCTTGTTTTACCCGTTAGCATTTTCCCAGTCCAGTTCGTTATCCTATAATCTATCCCTAAATCGTTAGCGCCTCAACTATTGAGGATATATTAAAATTATTTAAGGCATATCCCGAAACTTCGCTGTAACATACTCTCTACTATCATCGAGTTTCATTAGAAATCCGGTCATACTGGGATATTTCGTATTACTATCAGGATTCCCGTTGCTGTGGCAGTCTCTGGGATCCACTTGGGCACGATATCACAACGTCTGGAATATGCACTCAGTGTACAAAGTCGGTGGAGTACAGACAGTGGATTGAGTAATAACCCAAGCAAAACCGAACTTGTACTGTTCACAAGAAAGTACAACATTCCTCATTTCTGGTTTCCCCGATTAAATGGTGTTGAACTAACACTATCGGATAATGCAAAATACTGGAGTTATTCTGGATAGTAAACTATCCTGGAAACCCAATACCCTTTCAAGGACGTCGAAAGCCTTAACGGTTATGTATGTCTGTAAGAAGGCGATAAGTACGCAGAGGGGTATTAGACCCCAGTTCTTTAACTGGATATATGATACGGTCATTAAGCCGACATTATTCTATGGAGTTTCTGTCTGGTGTAAGGCATTAGATAATGGCTCAATTTACATACTATTCGAGAGGGTTATGAGATGAATGGCAATCCTGATAACAGGAGCTCTTAGAACAACCGCAACAAAGTCGCTCTTTGCTACACTGAACTGGATCCCCGTGGATCTAATGACAAGAAAGATGGCATTTACCTCTGCCATTAGGTTAAACGCGATTGGGGCATGGAAACATGGTCCATACGGTCACGCCAGCATAATAGGTAGTATTCAGACTCTTCCGGATAATATAGATTACTGCATTTCTGGGCCCTTCTTGGCGAGAAATTTCGGTTTCTCAATTCCGTATAATACGGAAGCAATGAACGGACCTTTACTTGACACAACGGATCTCTCAGTCTACACAGACTGTTCTATGAGAGAAGATCGACTTGGCGTAGGTGTCTACATTCGGGAATTCGACATTAGGTTATCTTTTAAGACTTCCAAATGAATGTAGCATAATTCAGGCTGAAATATCAGCCATCAAAAGGGCGGTTAACTGGCTTAGTTATAACAAGATATCAGGCAATAAGATCTCTAACAGGTGTATACACAACATCTAATTTGGTCCAGGAATGCGGGGCATCTTTAAACAGGATGGTGAGACATTCAGCAGTCGTACTCAAGTGGGTACAAGGACACGGAGATATTACAGGCAACTGTGTTGCTGATGATTTGGCGAAAAAAGGCGCCATGTTACCTGACGGAAACATAGATTTCCTATGTGGAATTCCGCTATCCAAATGCAAGCTAATTTCTACTATGAGCTCGCTCAGACAAGATTGGGGTTGTGAACCCACATGCACTATAACCAGCATGATATGGCCACGACTGAACCGTGGGCGAACAACATATTTTCTTGACCTGTCACGTTCACAATTGCGTGGCGTAGTGGCGGTCATTACCGGACACTGCACTTTTGGCAATCACGCGAGGAGACTTGGCTTGCCCTTCAACAACTTCTGCAGAAGTTGTCAAAACGACGAGGAGGATGAGACCATTTTTCATCTTCTTTGTCACTGTCCGGCATTAGGTGATCTACGCTTACGGTTTCTGGGACACCGTTCCATAAAAAGTCTTTCTGAGCTGTCGAATATGAGGTTTGAGGGCACTAATGTCTTTATAAGGAGAAGTAATTAGTTAAAAGGACCAGACATGGCATTCTCTCTAGAGTAACCTAATAACCGCTATCTAATTTATACACAATTTTTGTAAATCTCCTTCTCTCTTTCTTGATCATCGTCTTCTTAACTATTCAATCTTCCACCTTTCTCTTTTCATTTCTATGTGTCCCTTTTTCTATCAAACTTCCTGGTAACACAGAGGGACCATTGCTTGGGCCCACGTGAGCTGTTTTTCTATTCTTCAATTTCGCGGCTGCCTGGAAACCTAACCTAACCTATCAGGATTCCCTTGTCCCCATACAAGTTCTAACCCCAATATAACCAGAAAAAACTTATTTATGGTGGGTAAACAAGATTCGTTACAAACGACTATGACACTCTAACTTGTTTATCATAGTTCTTCATTAATTTTAATATTTTTTTTAATAACCATTCTCCAAATATTCCTGTTTATTCTAAAAATTATTGTTTACCTTTAAAAACAACTTATATAGCTTACAAGTTAGCCTTAAAAAACACAATTTAAAATAAACACCCTTCAAATAGACACAAAAATGTCTATACAAAACACCCCTTAAAGTATGCTTCCTTCCATACCTACAACAGCTACTTAAATTCTATTAAACACAAATTGTTGATTAAATTTTATACAAACAATATTTCAAAGTATATTATTAGCAAATCTTAACCTTAATAAACAAGGAAAACCATATTTATTTTCTTTTCACACCTACCTTCATCTTCAACCAAACTGTTTCAATTTTATGCTTTCAGTTTGAAGCTTCGAAATGCCTTTGCTTATCTAATTTGGCTTAACAGGTGAAAATTTGGCTGGCATTTGTAGGGTGCAGGGTTGGAAATGCTGAATATTTGAATGTTCGAAAGAACAGGTACTTTTTTTTTAGTTCTTAGGTACTAATTTGTGGAATTTAAAGAGAGAGAGAGGAGATAACCCAGTAAATATAAAGCAGCCTTCACTGCTTCACATACTTTGTAATGACTTCAGCATATCCTCTGCATTACTATGTAATGAAATTCGTTATCTGAGCTAATATAAACAAGTTGAATAGTATTGAAAAATACAGCCCTGCTGCGCCTGCTGGCAAGTACTCGTATTTGTATGTCTGAAGGCGAGAGAGAGAGTATGAGCCAGAAACAGAATTTTGTTTGATTTCAATCCACATGCCAACAAGTTTTTTTCTTCTTTTGTTGGTATTTATTAGAGTTTTTTCTTCCTTTCCTACGCAATATCCAGGTTTTTTTCTTACTTTTTGCAGACAGGAAATGTTTGTTTTCCTACTACTTTTATAACAGCTGCTGCTTGTGTTTCATAAATAGAGATTTGTTGCTTTTTCTCTGAAATACGTACTAATGTAAGTGCGTTTGCCAGCAACTATATGTATAAGTGTTTGTGGCACTATAAACAGCATTCACGTATTTCCGTTTAGCTGTCAATTTGATAAGCAGCTTTAAAAGAAAGCAAAATAATCGTTTTGTTTGTTAAAGCATACTTTTAGGTGTAACATAAACACTTATGTACATTTATGCCGTTATCAAAGCAATATGTATAGTATACATTAAAGTAAGTAAGCAGGTGAATATGAACAATGTATGGCGCAAGTTGGGAGTTATCGAACTAAATCGTATAAGAAATTTAGTTTGATAAGGGTTTAAAGAGATTTTTTTGAAATATGTATCTATTTGTTAACACAAATGAATTGAGAAATAAATGTGAAGAAGTTGTTGCAGCTAAGCGAAGCAAAAAACCAGCAATGATTTTTATTTGTAGGTAAATGTGTCTTGCTGCAAAATGGATGTTTGTAGAAGTAGTCAGCATTAGCAAGCTAATGAAAGCATATACAAGATAAAAGAGTTAAGAAAATTAGTTCTGTTCTAGTCCGTTCTGTTCTAGTTCTGTTCTAGTTCTGTTCTAGTTCTGTTCTAGTTCTGTTCTAGTTCTGTTCTAGTTCTGTTCTAGTTCTGTTCTAGTTCGGTTCTAGTTCTGTTCTAGTTCTGTTCTAGTTCTGTTCTAGTTCTGTTCTAGTTCTGTTCTAGTTCTGTTCTAGTTCTAGTTCTGTTCTAGTTCTGTTCTAGTTCTGTTCTAGTTCTGTTCTAGTTCTGTTCTAGTTCTGTTCTAGTTCTGTTCTAGTTCTAGTTCTAGTTCTAGTTCTAGTTCTGTTCTAGTTCTGTTCTAGTTCTGTTCTAGTTCTGTTCTAGTTCTGTTCTAGTTCTGTTCTAGTTCTGTTCTAGTTCTGTTCTAGTTCTGTTCTAGTTCTGTTCTAGTTCTGTTCTAGTTCTGTTCCAGTTCTGTTCTAGTTCTGTTCTAGTTCTGTTCTAGTTCTGTTCTAGTTCTAGTTCTGTTCTAGTTCTGTTCTAGTTATGTTCTAGTTCTGTTCTAGTTCTGTTCTAGTTCTGTTCTAGTTGTGTTCTAGTTCTGTTCTAGTGCTGTTCTAGTTCTGTTCTAGTTCTGTTCTAGTTCTGTTCTAGTTCTAGTTCTGTTCTAGTTCTAGTTCTAGTTCTAGTTCTGTTCTAGTTCTGTTCTAGTTCTGTTCTAGTTCTGTTCTAGTTGTGTTCTAGTTCTGTTCTAGTGCTGTTCTAGTTCTGTTCTAGTTCTGTTCTAGTTCTGTTCTAGTTCTGTTCTGTTCTAGTTCTGTTCTAGTTCTGTTCTAGTTCTGTTCTAGTTCTGTTCTAGTTCTGTTCTAGTTCTGTTCTAGTTCTGTTCTAGTTCTGTTCTAGTTCTGTTCTAGTTCTGTTCTAGTTCTGTTCTAGTTCTGTTCTAGTTCTGTTCTAGATCTAGTTCTGTTCTAGTTCTGTTTTAGTTATGTTCTAGTTCTGTTCTAGTTCTGTTCTAGTTCTGTTCTAGTTCTGTTCTAGTTCTGTTCTAGTTGTGTTCTAGTTCTGTTCTAGTGCTGTTCTAGTTCTGTTCTAGTTCTGTTCTAGTTCTGTTCTAGTTCTGTTCTAGTTCTGTTCTAGTTCTGTTCTAGTTCTGTTCTAGTTCTGTTCTAGTTCTGTTCTAGTTCTGTTCTAGTTCTGTTCTAGTTCTGTTCTAGTTCTGTTCTAGTTCTGTTCTAGTTCTGTTCTAGTTCTGTTCTAGTTCTGTTCTAGTTCTGTTCTAGTTCTGTTCTAGTTCTGTTCTAGTTCTGTTCTAGTTCTGTTCTAGTTCTGTTCTAGTTCTGTTCTAGTTCTGTTCTAGTTCTGTTCTAGTTCTGTTCTAGTTCTGTTCTAGTTCTGTTCTAGTTCTGTTCTAGTTCTGTTCTAGTTCTGTTCTAGTTCTGTTCTAGTTCTGTTCTAGTTCTGTTCTAGTTCTGTTCTAGTTCTGTTCTAGTTATGTTCTAGTTCTGTTCTAGTTCTGTTCTAGTTCTGTTCTAGTTCTGTTCTAGTTCTGTTCTAGTTCTGTTCTAGTTATGTTCTAGTTATGTTCTAGTTCTGTTCTAGTTCTGTTCTAGTTCTGTTCTAGTTCTGTTCTAGTTCTGTTCTAGTTCTTAGTTGTGTTCTAGTTCTGTTCTAGTGCTGTTCTAGTTCTGTTCTAGTTCTGTTCTAGTTCTGTTCTAGTTCTGTTCTAGTTCTGTTCTAGTTCTGTTCTAGTTCTGTTCTAGTTCTGTTCTAGTTCTGTTCTAGTTCTGTTCTAGTTCTGTTCTAGTTCTGTTCTAGTTCTGTTCTAGTTCTGTTCTAGTTCTGTTCTAGTTCTGTTCTAGTTCTGTTCTAGTTCTGTTCTAGTTCTGTTCTAGTTCTGTTCTAGTTCTGTTCTAGTTCTGTTCTAGTTCTGTTCTAGTTCTGTTCTAGTTCTGTTCTAGTTCTGTTCTAGTTCTGTTCTAGTTCTGTTCTAGTTCTGTTCTAGTTCTGTTCTAGTTCTGTTCTAGTTCTGTTCTAGTTCTGTTCTAGTTCTGTTCTAGTTCTGTTCTAGTTCTGTTCTAGTTCTGTTCTAGTTCTGTTCTAGTTCTGTTCTAGTTCTGTTCTAGTTCTGTTCTAGTTCTGTTCTAGTTCTGTTCTAGTTCTGTTCTAGTTCTGTTCTAGTTCTGTTCTAGTTCTGTTCTAGTTCTGTTCTAGTTCTGTTCTAGTTCTGTTCTAGTTCTGTTCTAGTTGTGTTCTAGTTCTGTTCTAGTGCTGTTCTAGTTCTGTTCTAGTTCTGTTCTAGTTCTGTTCTAGTTCTGTTCTTGTTCTGTTCTAGTTCTGTTCTAGTTCTGTTCTACTTATGTTCTAGTTCTGTTCTAGTTCTGTTCTAGTTGTGTTCTAGTTCTGTTCTAGTGCTGTTCTAGTTCTGTTCTAGTTCTGTTCTAGTTCTGTTCTAGTTCTGTTCTAGTTCTGTTCTAGTTCTGTTCTAGTTCTGTTCTAGTTCTGTTCTAGTTCTGTTCTAGTTCTGTTCTAGTTCTGTTCTAGTTCTGTTCTAGTTCTGTTCTAGTTCTGTTCTGTTCTAGTTCTGTTCTAGTTCTGTTCTAGTTCTGTTCTAGTTCTGTTCTAGTTCTGTTCTAGTTCTGTTCTAGTTCTAGTTCTGTTCTAGTTATGTTCTAGTTCTGTTCTAGTTCTGTTCTAGTTCTGTTCTAGTTCTGTTCTAGTTCTGTTCTAGTTCTGTTCTAGTTCTGTTCTAGTTCTGTTCTAGTTCTGTTCTGTTCTAGTTCTGTTCTAGTTCTGTTCTAGTTCTGTTCTAGTTCTGTTCTAGTTCTGTTCTAGTTCTGTTCTAGTTCTGTTCTAGTTCTGTTCTAGTTGTGTTCTAGTTCTGTTCTAGTGCTGTTCTAGTTCTGTTCTAGTTCTGTTCTAGTTCTGTTCTAGTTCTGTTCTAGTTCTGTTCTAGTTCTGTTCTAGTTCTGTTCTAGTTCTGTTCTAGTTCTGTTCTAGTTCTGTTCTAGTTCTGTTCTAGTGCTGTTCTAGTTCTGTTCTAGTTCTGTTCTAGTTCTGTTCTAGTTCTGTTCTCGTTCTGTTCTAGTTCTGTTCTAGTTCTGTTCTAGTTCTGTTTTAGTTCTGTTCTAGTTCTGTTCTAAATCAAAGTCTTTTAAAGAACTGCAATTTCATAATGCTCTTTATCACTTTTATTTCCTCATTTATAGTTAGTTATTGTTTTAATTCATTTCACTTGATTCTCGATTGTGGTTTTAGTGTATGAACATTTTTCACCAAATAATTTAATTGGAACTTTTTGTGTGTAATTCTCTTAATGGCCACTAAAGCGTTATGCGGCGGTTTTAATAAAAACAAACAGTAGATTTTTATTACAGTTTGGTGGTTTGTTAAAAACTACCAATTATATGTATGACAATTTACAAAAAAACAAGTGTCAACCACAATTGCTTTATAGTTGAAAATTGTTGATATAAATAATAAACGAATTATATTGGTTAAAATATTTTGTTTAAACATATTTGACGTCATAAATGTGACAAAATTTTGGGAGTTACTTTTCATGTTGTCATTTCATAAGCCTATTTTAAGGCACGGAATGTTTCTAAATTAGCTGCCTATTTTAAGGGTTAGCAAATATTTAGAGTTGCATGTTTGTAGCATATTATCGTTATCTAATAAATATTTTGGTTTAATGAAATTCCTTACAAAAACATGGAGGTTATATTAAGAATTTTGTTAAAAAATTCATAAAGTTTTTTTTTGCCAGAACTCAATAATGATGTGCTAAACAGATTCATATTTGAAAATTTTGTTTTTTTCTAAAAGGCAGACGTAATAAAAACAAAAACATTTGCAGACAATGTAAATGACATGTAATGGAAAAGTTAAATAAAAGTCCAAAGACCTTAAATGTTGAAAAAGGTGATTTATTAGAGGTGGAAAACAAAATAAAAAAGGCGTTTTCTGGTCTATGCAAAGAAAACTTTCTTTGATAAAATGAGAAAACTTACAACACATTTCATGAACCATACAAGTTTGATTGAATAGATTTTATAGATATTTTTAGCACTACATATAACCCTCGCTGTAAAGAATTTATTAAAAAAATCTAATAAAAAAAATGTGGCCCAATAATGTAGCCTACTTTGAGGATGATTAATTTATTTATATTGTTGCCTATTTAAAAAGACAACATATGTGGGTTTTCTTTAAAAATCTAAATCTTAAGCTTTAGCAAATCCTTTATTTATTTTGCTAAACTGCAGAAAAAACTCACTTATTTTCATATTAAGTAAAAAAAAAATTAAATCCATCTAAGTCAACATTTGATAATTTGTTTGCCTGAAGAACAAAAAAAAAAAAAGAGAGAAAGTCTAAACAAATATTTACAAAATTTTATTAGACATGTGTTCCCATGAAAAAAAAGGTCATAAAAATACCCCTTCTCCTTTAGAAAACATTACATTTCCAAATAATTTGTTAAACAAACTGATAAGAGGTCTCCAGAAAATGTAAAGCCCCTTTTAAAATTGCAAACTCATCAATCATTATTTATTTATAAATCAAATAAATAATTCGAAGAATTGGCTTGTCACGTTTTATTCGCATAAAATAATGTTAAACAAATGCATCATCATCATCACACAGAAATAAGTTCAGGAGGCGACTGAAAGTAAATACGAGTCCTTTTTTGTTAGGTTCTTGGTTGTTTATTTATTTTATATAAATCTACCTTTTTAAGAGAGAGTGTGTAACAGAGTGGGTAACTGACTGATGTCTTATGTATTTGTAGTGTTTTTGTAACTGTCTGCCATAATATACACATGTAATACAACAGACACTGTGTTATGCATTCAAAATTTTGTTAAATGGCGATGGCAATACATGGAGAAAATAAATTGCGGATTCTTTGAAGAAAGCTGGAAAAGAAAAATTAAGATTTTACGAATTATTAAATTTCTTAAAGTTGATTTTTTTGAGATTAGTGAACTAGAAATGTCAGCCATTCATGGAACTAATTAAATGTCTTGTTGGTATCTGATAGGAATTGTATGTTTCTTTATGGAAAGTATTCAAATATCTCCCGCTTTATATATCCTGAGACAGTTTCACACCGTTTTATAAAAGATATCTCAGCCTAAAAAACACTACACTAATTTACATTTTTAAACTACAGTTTAGAACCAGTTCATACAGCTAACATTGTCTCCAACTTTGAGTCATCAGTAAAAGCCTCAAATGAATTATCTCTCCTGACATGATTATACAACCTACCAGGATCCATTTGTGAGTGATAAACTGAAACAATTAGGGATGTCATCATATTTCCTTCTAGCTCATGTATCTATAGCGTAGACTGCAATCAATCTCATGTTTGATTTCGCTTTAAACATAAGATCGATTTGCTAATTTTATACATTTTTCGTACTAGACGATCCTTTTTAGCTGTAGAAGTCCGTTGCTATGCAGAATACAAATTCGAATAAAGAGAAGTAAGAGTGCTATATTCGGGTATGACGAATCTTATATAATTACTACTTTAACCCTTTCCTGTTTAGTGGTCACTTTTCTAACCACCTTTTCTAGAGTCTTTAAATAATTTTTAGTGTAATCTATTGGCATTTTGCTAAACAATTAAATTTTTTTAAGTCATCGTTTAAGTTTTTGGCAAAACTTTGCCGTCAGGTTGGTCTGGTTAGGTTAATATATTAATTTAAAAATGTTGTAAACCGCAGTTTTTCTAAGGAGTTTTCCCGCATTCAATAAAAAAGGTTAGAGTGTTTATTGTTCATCAAATTCAGTGTTACTTTGTTATAAATAACGTAAGTAATAAAGTGGTTAGATTACTAACCACTGTGACTGAAATATGTTTTATATAATGTGTTTCTCTACATAATATTATGTTGTTTTGTAAAGATCCCTCGTGTACTATATGAGCATTAAATTGAAGATATTTTGTTCGTATACCTTCGGATGGTAACTTGTCTGCAGTCTTGAATCCGACGAAGAAGATAATTATTTGGAGCAAGTCGATCTGACGATGGTGCTCGGTGATATACCTTCAGGGCTCCAGTTAGAATATGATAAAATTTGGATAATACTTCTGTTAGTGACTTATCTACCCAAACTGCTGTGGTGGAACCAAAATGCTGAGAAAATTGTCGAATAGAAGAGCCGGTTGATTACACAGAAGGTGGGGGTATTCCAAATGATATAAAAGAATTAGCGAATATCTCACCTACAAAGCTATTTCGTTTGTTTTATTCAGAAAATTTAGTCAAAATGATAAGATTTCAAAATTGTGGTTAATAAACTAACCACCTTATTCCATGAAAACCTTTAGCTGCATATTTATTTTTTCTTATTTTTCATAATATTTGAACCCTAATTAAAAAATTAAAAGTTAGGTGTATGAGTTTGGCTTGGAACCACTGTATATACTTAAAGAGATCGCAAAAATTATTGACACTCATGGTGATACAAATAAGCAATGATTCTCATTTAGCAATTCTGTATTGTTGGAGTTCATAGAGTACTTAAATATTTATAGTATCTTTTTTTATTGATTCTTCTTAGTATACTTAGCGTTACAACTTCAATACATGTTCTTTTCAAACATATTTTCAAAAAGTCTGTTCTGTTTGAAAGGTAAATCATTTATATTTTTAACAAGTAAGAGAGCTATATTCGGCTGTGCCGAATCTTATATACCCTTCACCAAATTATAATTTAAAATAAAAGTTTTTAATATTTTTAGGTAAACAAAATTCAAATTTTTTTTTTCAAAATTGTTTTTCAAAATTTAAAAAAAAAAATTTTTCAAAATTGTTTTCAATTTTTTTTTTTAATTTTTTTCCAAAATTATTTTTTTAAATTTTGAAAATAAAAAATTCTTAAAAAATTTATGACAATAAAAATTTTTTTGTTAAAAAAAAAATTCGGGTTAAAAAATATTTTTCCCGATTTTGATCCATTGCAGGTACAAATTACTATAGCAATGAACTTCGAAATATCTATCATTAGATATCCATATTGTCTATATTAATGAGTTAGTAATCCAGATATATATCAAAAATAGGCCAAAAATCGAAGTTGTAACGGTTTTTTCCTATATCTCAGCCATTTGTGGGCCTATTTTCTCAATTTTAAATAGCAATCGAGCCGGAAGAATTCCCGATATATTGATCAATTATGTTTGTAAATTATTTGGGCGCTAAGGAAAGTTGATTTCAACATACAGATGGACAGACGGACATGGCTATATCGACTTCGCTATATATAACGATCCAAAATATATATACTTTGTGGGGTCGCAAATTAAAAATGTAGAAATTACAAACGGAATGACAAACTTATATATACCCTTGCCACTCAAGTTCAATACAACCAGTTTTACCTATAGTCGAGTCGTAAGGCTACAGTATCTCGGACTTCCTCATAACTCCACAAATTATTAAACGATTTTGGTGATTTTGGTTATAATATAAAAACTTTAAGAAACTTCTATAAAACCACAGCTATTTCTCTAAGTGTAGTCATATTAAACATATAAACATAAGCTATAAACATGAGGCCCTCCATAATAACTCTGCATAAGCTCGTAAAAGTATGTGTGTGTGTAAAAGGACGAGTGTTTGGGTTATAATTCTTTATGTGACATATGTCCTTGTGCTGCTGTTTAAAATATTTTTTTTTCTTCTTTTTGTTGCCACATCATAGACCAGTATGTTAAACAAAATATTCAACAGAATAAAGGAATATTAAAAAAAAAAATAAAAATTATAAAAGAAAAGGTATTTGAACTTTATTCCATGTAACTTCGTGACATGTTAAAGGTTTTCTCAGAGAGAGAGAGAGAGAGACACCTGAAAAATATTCCGTGTAAGTTGTGGGAATCCTTAAATGTTGAACGTTATTTAGTAGATGTTTTTTATGAGCTTTAGCTGAGGATTTTCTGATGTTTTGAAATAAAGGTGTAAAGTCATAAATAACTGCAGGTTAGATTTAAATCTTAAAACTACTTTGGTGCTTTTTGCAACAGCATTTATTTGAACACGTCGCAGGGTGGTAAATAAGGTTGGGATCTCTTTTTTAGGGAAAATTCTTATATGCTTAGATATTTTCTGCATGATTTGTTTGCTGTTTGTTAAAGCAAGGACAAGGTTAAATAAAGGAATGAAGGTTGAGTTTAAAAGAATGGGATTTTTTTTTGGCAAAAAAAAGAAACAAGTTATAAAGAAGGGTTGAATATAAAATTTATAAGGATTTTCCTAACAGAATTAGTGGTCTATTGAATGTAAATTTTTAACAAGTTCTGAATATTTTTACTACATGAATAGTTGATAAATTTTGTTTCACTATGATTTGCAATGTGTTAAAGTTTTATATCACTTTAAACCTTGTTTTGAAAACTTATCTACTCCTCCATTGATATTCCATCGATTGTGCAAGTAGCTTCAAAGTTCTTTATTTTAACCTTCACCATGAGTGGCAAGGGTATATATAAGTTCGTTATTTCATTTGTAATTTCTACATTTTTCATTTGCGACCCCACAAAGTATATAAATTCTGGATCGTTATAGATAGCGAAGTCGATATGTTGAAATCAACTTTCCGTAGCCCCCAAATAACTTACAAACATGATTGATACATCAATATACAGGGAATTCTTCCGGCTCGGTCGCTATTTAAAATCGAGAAAATCGGCCCACAAATGGCTGAGATAAAACCGGGACAACCTCGATTTTTGATCTATATCTAGATTACACAATATAGATATCTAATGATAGATATTTTAAAGTCCATTGCAACGATGTATATAAGGCTATAGTAATTTGGACCTACAATGGGTCAAAATCGGAAAAAATATTTTTTAACCCGAATTTTTTTTTACCAAAAAAATTTTTTTTCACAATAAATTTTAAAAAAATGGTGAAAAAATTAAAAAAAATTTTGAAAAAAAATTTTTAAAATTAAAAAAAAAATGTTCAAAATTAAAAAACAATTTTGAAAACAATTTGTAAAAAAAAAATTTTTTTTGAATATTGAAAACAATTTTGAAAAAAAAAAATTTAATTTATTTTACCTATAAATATATAAAATTTTTATTTTAAAATATAATTTGGTGAAGGGTATATAAGTTTCGGTACAGCCGAATTTTTTAAATTAAAAAAAAAATTTTTAAAATTTAAAAAAAAAATTTTTTAAAATTAAAAAAAAATTTTCAAAATTAAAAAACAATTTCAAAAAAAAAATTTTTGAAAACAATTTGTAAAAAAAAAAATTTTTTTTTAATATTGAAAACAATTTTGAAAAAAAAAAAATTTAATTTATTTTACCTATAAATATATAAAATTTTTATTTTAAAATATAATTTGGTGAAGGGTATATAAGTTTCGGTACAGCCGAATTTTTAAAATTAAAAAAAAATTTTTTAAAATTAAAAAAAAATGTTTAAAATTTAAAATACAATTTCGAAAAAAAAATTTTGAAAAAAATTGTTAAAAAAAAAAAATTTTTTTTAAATATTGAAACAATTTTGAAAAATAAAAATTTTAATTTTTTTTACCTAAAAATATTTAAAATTTTTATTTTAAAGTATAATTTGGTGAAAGGTATATAAGATTCCGTACAGCCGAATAAAGCTCTCTTACTTAGTTATTATTACTTGTATTTTAACCCATTTTTTATTCGATTTTTCTTTGTTAGCCTAGGAAAGAAGTTTCTTTTTAAATGACAATTTAATTAACTCTCTTTCTTTGGGCTATTTAACTTAGTCTTCGATTCATAAGACTTACAAATACTGACCCTTTGAAATTATACAATTACAAAGCAAAATTCAATGATTATTTATGTAAGTTTTTCCCAAAGAAAATGAAAATTTTTTTAATTAACCAACAAAAAACAAGAAGTAATGACTATTTACGCTTTCTTCTTTCATTCCTTCTAACAAAGTTAAAATAAGATGAAGTGAAAAAATAATAATAAGAAAAACTTAAACAACTAACAAATGTCGTCGTCTCCTCTTGGTCTACTGCTGCTGATTGTATGCCATGTATAGAGCGGCATGAGCCAAACATAATGAACAATTTCATTACTGTCAAACATTACGTCAACAATGACAAAACATTTTCTTTTTCCCCTGAGACCGGGCAAATGAAATAAAAAATTATTTAATTTTCATGTTATTTTTCTTTATGTTTTAAGAAACTATAAAAATTATGATATTTTTTTTTCTTCATATTTCTTTATTTAATGACTTGGAAATATACTGGGCATTGTTGTGAGAGTTGCTAAATTAAATTCTAAATAATATGCAACTAAAAGATTTATTACATTTTTTTTTTAATGACATTTTTGAAACAAAGATATTATAACTTGAGGGCTTGTCCTTAATTAACATGGCTTAGTAAGTATCCCAGCAGACAATTTGGGGAAAAAATAAATGCTGTTGTAAAAGCGGTCGAAGAAGTATTTTAACCGATTCTTTAGTTTTTTATACCGTTTGTAATTTCTTCATCATCCATCTGTATGTTGAAATCAACTTTCCGTAGCCTCCAAATAACTTACATACATGATTCATACATCAAAATATCCGCCATATACCCGGCTCAGTTCCCACAACTACCTCGATTTTTTTAATCTATATTTGGATTAGAAAATCATTAATATAGACAGTATTGATATCTAATAATAGATATTTTAAAGACCTTTGCAACGCCATAGCAATTAGAACCTAAAATGGGTCAAAATCGGGAAAAATATTTTTAAGTTATTTTTTCATCAAACCATTTTTTTTTTTTGGCATACAATTTTTTCCCACTACTAAATTAAAAAAATGAAAATAATTAAAATATTTTTTTTTTAAGTTGAAAATTTTTTTTTTTTTTTAATTTTTATTTTAAAGTATAATTCGGTGAGTGGTATATAAGGTTTGAATATACATAGCTCTTTTATTTGTTTTCGTTAAAAAAGTTTTTTTTTGTTAAAAATTTCGCGCGAATTCCCGAGAATATTTGATTAGAAATTTCTGTATTTACAGTATTATTTCAGCACAGATTCATTGTGATTGATTGCCAATCGAATCGAATCGAATTCGATTATATGCACACAGTTTTTCGATACAAGAAACAGAAAATCATTTGATTAACATAAATTCGGTTACCATAACTAAAAAAATCTATGGATATAGTCGAATCATCCGATTGGCAACAAATCACAATGAATCGGGGCTGAAATAATACTGTAAATATAGAATATATAGAATTTTCTAAACAAATATTGCCGGGAATTCCCGCGAAAATTTTAACGAATAGGAACTCTGGTTAAAAAGTATTTTGGTTAAACGATATTTTATGATCAAAAAGCTTTATCGTTTAATAGAGCTTTTTGCTTAAATTAAAAAATTATTTTTGGTAAAAAGAGCTTTTTTGGTTAAAAGAGCTTTTTTTCTGTTCAAAGAGCTTTTTGTTTAAAATGAGTTTTTGGTTGAGAAAGAATTTTAATGAGAAAATAGTTTGTTGTACATATTTGGTAATAAAAGCTTGCTTGGTAGAAATGTAATCTGTTGGTAAAAATAAGATTTGTGAGCTTTTTGGTATTTTTTTTTTGTGTTAAAATGCCTTTAGGTTACAAAAATTCTCTTTTGATTTAAAAGCTTTTATAGTATAAAATAGTTTTTTGGTTAAAAAAGCTTTAAATGTTATTGATTAAGAAAGCTGTTTTGGTGAACATTTTTTATTTTTATGAAATAAACTTTATTTGTGCTTAAAGCTATTTAAACAAAAAAAATTGTTAAAAAACTGTGTTCTTTACATGAGTTGGTTTTTGGTTAAAAAGCTATTCTGTTTAACAAGGTTATTTGCTTAACAGACTTATTTTTTTTATTAAAGAATTTTGTAAAATGATTAAAATGATTTTTTGTCAAGAAAATCTTACCTTTCTTTCAAATTACAAGCTGTATCTATTTATGTAATTTCAACAAATAGATATATATCTATTAGTGCTTATTTACTTATGGAGTAAAAATATTTGGTAATTTTTACCCGTAGATATTTATTTTAAATCCATGTCAAGTTATCGTTTAGGTATATTAATCTACTGTGTATTTTACTCCCGAATGGCTAGTAAACCATTGTACCATACATCACAATAATTAATTTGAAAACCAAAGAAATTGAAGAATTGAGACTTTTAAGAATGTTAAAAATATGATGCTACATATCTGTACCACTAGTACTGAAAGTATAAAATGGCTTTTCTGTTAAAAATTGAATTGTTCTGTTGTTTAAAATTGAATTTTTTGTAAAAAAATCTTTTTTAGCGAAAACTATATTTTTTTTTGGGAAACACAAAATTCTGGTTTAAAAAGCTGTTTAAGAAATTTTTTGTTTGTGAGACTTTTAAAAAACTTTATAAAAATTTTTTGTGAAACATTTTTGTGATTTAAAAAGATTTTTAAGTTAAAAGAGCCCTTTTCTTCATAAAAGCTTTTTTGTTTTTAAAAGCTTTCTGGTGGAAAAATGTTTTGGTTTATAAAGCTTTTTTTAAATATTTTTTTGTTTTTTATTTAAAGTGCTATTTTGTTAAAAACGTTAATTAATAAAACAAAAAGATTTTATTGTGAAAAATCTTTTGGTTAAAAAATATATCTTTTGGGTAAATAAGCTTTTTTTAGCTACAAACTTTTTTGTGAAACTTCTTTTGAGATTTAAAAGGCTTTTTTCTTTGCAAGACTTTAAAAAAAAGGTATGTTCATTTACTTTCCCAGTAAATACTTGCAGAATAGAATCAAAATTTACAAAATTACTCTCTTAAATTCTCTAAAATATTATAAAGTAAATGAACGCTTTTCCAGTAACAATTGGATCCAATTTGGTCCAAATATCTTACAAATCTTGGTGGCCTGCACTGGATCCTAAATTTATGCCAACAATTTTCTCATTTCATTCCTTTTAAAATGTATAAATACTCACGTTTCTTCAATTTTATTAAAAATTCTTTTTTTACATTTTTTCACCACAAAAATGAAATTGTAAATAAATAAACAATAACACAAAACATATGAAATATAAGCTGCTAACTATTACGAGTTCAAAATAGAACTTTTAATAGTTTGCAACGAGAAAACACTCTCTTAAATTTATACGCTCTGGATTTTTTCTCTACTTGCAGGATTTTTTCGTTAATGAACGCTTTCCATTAACAATTGTTACTAACTATTAAGAACTTTTAGTTATTGAACAGAGCTAATATTAGTTTTCTTCAGTTAAAAGCGTTTTTCTCGGTTTAAAAGCTTTTTAGTTTTGGTTAATAAAGCTTTTTTTAATTTTGTTTTGTTGTAGTTAAAAAGCTTTTTGGTTTAAAATGTTTTGTTGTTAAAAACGGATTTTGGTTAAAAAAAAGATTTTGTTGTAAAACATTTTTGTGATTTAAAATATATTTTTCTTGTAAAAACAAGTTTTGGTTTATTAAGCTCTTTTTAAAATATTTTTTTGTTTTAAACTGTTTTTGGTTAAAGAAAAGATTTTGGTTTTATTAACAAAGCTTTTTAAAATATTTTTGTTCAAAAAAAGTTTTTTTTAAACAATTGGTTTAAAAAGCTTTTCTCTTAAATAATGTGGAAATAGATTTTCTATTTCTAAGCCCGAACTGTTTTATCTTCTTTAGCACATTATTTTTGTTTAAAAAATCTGTTTTCTTTAAAAAAAAAGCTTTTTTGTTTAAACATTTGTTTTGAAACAGCTTTTGGGTTCAAAATGGTTTTTTACTTAAAAATGTTGTGATTTAAAAAACTATTTCTTGTTATATAAGTTGTTTTTTGTTAAAAAAGCTTTATTGGTACAAAGCTTTTATGTTAAAGAAATAGTTTGGAGTAAAAAAGCGTTTTTGTTAAGAAGTTTGTTTTTGTAGTAAAAAATTAATTTGTCTGTAAAAGTTTTTTTAGTTTAAAACCTTAAGTGGTTAAAAATAATTTTTTTGTTTTTTTCACTGAAATTCTGGTTAAAATGTGTTTTTTTGTTTGCTAAAATGCTTTTTTGTTAAATGTTTGTTTTATGAAAGGTTAAAAATGCTTTTTTCTGTTTTGCAATGCTTAAAGCTTAGGATGAATAGCTTTTTTGTTTAAAGAAATAAGTCGTTAATTTGAAAAAGCTTTTTTTGGTGAAAATAACATGTTTGCTTAAAAGCTTTTTTAGTAAAAATAGTTGAAATATCTTTTTTTTTTGTTAAATTCTGAACTTTTAGGTTAAAAAGCTTTTATTCTAAATCGTGTTTTTGGGTAAAAAATTTTGTTTGTTGAAAAATTGGTTTATATCAATTTTGTTTTAATATTCTTTAGTAAAGAAATCTTGTAGAGTAAAAAAGATTTTGATTGAATTAAAAGTTTTGGTTTCTTTTTTTTCGAAAAAATTTAATTTAAACATTTTTAATTTAACAAGTATGCTCCTAATTGGCTCTGTAACCCCTTAAGAACTTCCTTAATTTTACCGGTATTTCCTTTTTTCCAAAAACTAATTACTTTTAGAATTTTTGTTTTCTTTCTTTATAATTTATGAAGTGGTCTTTTGAACAAATTTAGGCTTTTGTCTTTCTTACACTTACTAAGAAATAATTTTAATTTTTCTTTTTTTTGCCTCTTGCTATTTATGTTATATTAATTATACAAACTCAGTTAATTTTCTTTTATATCTTTTAAAAATTTTATATTTTTTTTTTGCCAAATTTTCCATTTGTTTCTTGCCTCCCAAAATTGTGACGAAAATTCACCAGAATTCAATTTGTATTTAAATTTAAGCCTAAAAAAGCTTAACAGAAAAACGTGTTGACATGACAAGAACGACATAAAAGCGATTACAGTAGTGAAATACAAAAATAGCAGTTATAAAGTTTTTGAACAGTTACTTTAACAATTTGTTAAAGTTTAGAAATTTGTTTCTATTTTTTAAAACTCTATTGTTTTAGAGAATATGTCATTCATTTGTTTTCTTTTGTTTCTTATTGAAATCTCTGTTCTAATGAGGTGTTTATTTGTGTCATGTCATCAGCACAATCGAAGACAAACAAATCTAAAAGTATGTAATTTTTGTGGTTTAAACATCAGACAGAAAGACGCCCTGGATTTTTGTTGCTCAAATTGCTTTTTACGCTTCACAGTTATGTTGTTTTCAGTATCATTTCTTATGAGAAGGAGAGAGTTAGGGATTAGGGATTATTCTAGGTATGTGGGGCAGCCGATTTAAAGATGTTAGTCTGTGTGCCTCACGATTGTTTGTAGCATGTATATCAGTGGTCGGCACTCGTAGCCAACAGGGAGCGAATAAGATCGGTTATTTACATGTTAACAATACGAGTGTGAACGATATACATACAAATTAGCAGGACAGATTTCAACAGAGAAATAAAGTCAATGTTCTCCTTATGCCGAACAATGATAAATTACAGAATTAGTTCAAAAATTCGATAACAGAAAATTACAATTGATGCAATAAACATTTCTAAGATTTCACAGATTATTGAAATTTAAGCTGTAATTTAAAGAATTTTTTCAGAATAATAAGATAGATTAAGATAGTAACAAAATCCTCTTCTTATTCAAACTGTTCCTGTTCCTTATCCCAAATGTTTATGGCATAACTTTTAACTTACTTGCTTGATTTACTACTAATTCGTTCATTTATATAGAATTGTTATATTTTTCATTCTGATTACTTGAACTTGACAGCCAAGTAATTACATTTTCTTGCCACAATTGCAACCAATAGTTCAAGGAAAAGAAAATTGGAAAAAAAAAACTTTGACAATATTTTTACCTGTAATTGTTTAGTAATTTTATTGAAGTGAACTGTTTAAAACAATAGACGATATTCTACCCATAGATCGGAAACTCTTCTGTCAAAGACCTAACTCAGTTGTTAAAAACATAAGTAGAGCGGAAGTATTACTCAAAAAACTATGAGAAAACAAAAACTACACAAGGATGTGTAATGATTTTGAGTAATTATTTTGTTTAAAGTTTCTGCTCTATGTGTATTTATCTATGATTCTAACATTAAACTGAAAACTTAATATTTTTTGACATTTTAAAATTTTTGCTAATAAATTATTTAATAGAAAATATGTAAGTATCTTTGCTATGACATTTTGTAAGACACTTTTTTTTCTACTTTTCTTGTCAATATATTTATTTTATAACATTTTTCTCTTACTTTTTTCGGGGGCAGCACAGTATGAGTTACAACAAAATCAATTTATCATTTTGATTGGCATTAAGATAAATATTTTGCTAAATTGCTGTGGATTACAGAAAAATAGAAAAATGAAAATATTCTTTTAAAGTATCATTGATATTAAGTTACAATATAAAGGTTAACAAAATTAATCCAAATTCACATATGATGATAAATCTGAGTAAGGCGAAATTGTGTTATTTTTAATATTTGTTAGATTCCCTATAAAGTAACTGTAGAATTCCCACTTGTTACTCTTTGAATTTGTTTCAAAAAATACCAAAATTCTGCAATTAACCTTTTCACTTCATTCATTTCCCAATTAATTTTTAGCTTTCATAGTTTGTTATAGGCTTCATTTGATATTCTTTTTTCATCATCAATGCTGCTGTCCAAACTGAGTTGAACAAATTTGAATAAATACCAATATAGACTCTGTGCATAGAAAGACACTGGGAATTTCATTTTATTCCATTGGCATCTCAATTTGGAATAAATTCAATTTTCCTACACACGTATGCAGCGATACAAATTCAAATGGGCAGTCTATATTAAGCCATACATAGAAGTAGCTGTTGAGATTACATGCACACAGATACCAAATGGTTGCATAGTAAAAATCATGAAATCTATGAATTTTATGGCATTCTTTTGAAATGTCAGTATTAAATAAAAGAAAATAGGAAATGCATATCTATATACACTCTGAAATGTATTATGTAATGATTATATGACTATGACTAGACTATGACTAGACTATGACTAGACTATGACTAGACTATGACTAGACTATGACTAGACTATGACTAGACTATGACTAGACTATGACTAGACTATGACTAGACTATGACTAGACTATGACTAGACTATGACTAGACTATGACTAGACTATGACTAGACTATGACTAGACTATGACTAGACTATGACTAGACTATGACTAGACTATGACTAGACTATGACTAGACTATGACTAGACTATGACTAGACTATGACTAGACTATGACTAGACTATGACTAGACTATGACTAGACTATGACTAGACTATGACTAGACTATGACTAGACTATGACTAGACTATGACTAGACTATGACTAGACTATGACTAGACTATGACTAGACTATGACTAGACTATGACTAGACTATGACTAGACTATGACTAGACTATGACTAGACTATGACTAGACTATGACTAGACTATGACTAGACTATGACTAGACTATGACTAGACTATGACTAGACTATGACTAGACTATGACTAGACTATGACTAGACTATGACTAGACTATGACTAGACTATGACTAGACTATGACTAGACTATGACTAGACTATGACTAGACTATGACTAGACTATGACTAGACTATGACTAGACTATGACTAGACTATGACTAGACTATGACTAGACTATGACTAGACTATGACTAGACTATGACTAGACTATGACTAGACTATGACTAGACTATGACTAGACTATGACTAGACTATGACTAGACTATGACTAGACTATGACTAGACTATGACTAGACTATGACTAGACTATGACTAGACTATGACTAGACTATGACTAGACTATGACTAGACTATGGCTAGACTATGACTAGACTATGACTAGACTATGACTAGACTATGACTAGACTATGACTAGACTATGACTAGACTATGACTAGACTATGACTAGACTATGACTAGACTATGACTAGACTATGACTAGACTATGACTAGACTATGACTAGACTATGACTAGACTATGACTAGACTATGACTAGACTATGACTAGACTATGACTAGACTATGACTAGACTATGACTAGACTATGACTAAACTATGACTAGACTATGACTAGACTATGACTAGACTATGACTAGACTATGACTAGACTATGACTAGACTATGACTAGACTATGACTAGACTATGACTAGACTATGACTAGACTATGACTAGACTATGACTAGACTATGACTAGACTATGACTAGACTATGACTAGACTATGACTAGACTATGACTAGACTATGACTACACTATGACTAGACTATGACTAGACTATGACTAGACTATGACTAGACTATGACTAGACTATGACTAGACTATGACTAGACTATGACTAGACTATGACTAGACTATGACTAGACTATGACTAGACTATGACTAGACTATGACTAGACTATGACTAGACTATGACTAGACTATGACTAGACTATGACTAGACTATGACTAGACTATGACTAGACTATGACTAGACTATGACTAGACTATGACTAGACTATGACTAGACTATGACTAGACTATGACTAGACTATGACTAGACTATGACTAGACTATGACTAGACTATGACTAGACTATGACTAGACTATGACTAGACTATGACTAGACTATGACTAGACTATGACTAGACTATGACTAGACTATGACTAGACTATGACTAGACTATGACTAGACTATGACTAGACTATGACTAGACTATGACTAGACTATGACTAGACTATGACTAGACTATGACTAGACTATGACTAGACTATGACTAGACTATGACTAGACTATGACTAGACTATGACTAGACTATGACTAGAAATATCTATGTTTGCTAATTGTATTGTATTGAGTATGTATCAAGGTATTTTTCGTACCAGATTATTTATTTCTATATTCCTTACTGTAAGTGTACAGCAGCACACAATATATAAAATCACATAAGAGAATTTAATAATGATAAATATAATTTGCATAAATTTGCAAATATTCATCCTTTTATACATACATCTCTAGACGTATGTATAGTGTACCTTGTACACTGTAACATTAAGTTAATAAATTCATAAACACACACACACGATACACAGCACAAAAAGGATAATTCTAGTGTTTGACAACATAAGAGTGTTTTCTTTACGCTCGTAGGAGTAAAAAAAACTTTTAGTCATGTGCTGTTAATGTGTGGTTTCAAGCTATAACTGTAATTAGCAGAGTGCAGAGATATTGCATAGTGTATGATAAATATTAATGAAATAATTAAAATACGTTTGTACATAATAAGACAAGGTTTAATAAAATATTAACAATGCATTTATGTAGAGAATTTAATTAAATTAAATTATTAAGCAATTTTTGTAGCATTTTTTTTAATATAAAATATAATTTTTTTGAACCAAACTTGTATTCCCTTGTGATGTTTTTAGTTGTATTGTTTTTGTTGCAAACTCTTTAATAAAATATATGGTTTTTTGTTGCTTTTAATTAGTAACCTGATTCTTGTTGGCAACATGCTTAAAAATGTGACAAATTTTTATTTCCATTATATTTCGTGACAAAATAAAGGAAACTAGAAGAACAAAGGAAAAAAAATTAATTAAAATATTTTAAATTTTAAAATTACTTTAACAAAAACTGAAAACTACCAAAAATTTCATTTAATTTTTCAAGTTTTTCTATTGTTTACATTATGTAAACAATGTAAAATTTATGGAAAATCAAAGTAAATTACAAATTACTTGTAAATACGTTAAAATTAGCCCAAGTTTCTAGAAAATTTAATAGTTTTTTGATACTTTACATTATGTAAACAATGTAAAATATAAAACAAATTAATGTAAAATACAAATTACCTAAAAAAAAGTAAAAAATAGCCCAAATTTCGTGAATATATAAAAGTATTTGTATTATTTACATTATGTAAACAATGTAAAATTTATAAAAAATCCATGTAAATTAAAAATTACTTGTAAATAAGTTAAAATTAACTAAAATTTCTGGGAAATTTAAAAGTTTTCCTATTCTTTACATTATGTAAACAATGAAAAATTAAAAAAATTTTAAGTAAATTAAAAATGTCTTGTAAGCAAGTGAAAACTTCACAAATTTCATTAAAATTTTGTTATTAATCAAATCTTTACATTATGTAAACAATGTAAAATTTAAGTAAATTCAAAGCAAAATACAAATTACTTAGAAATAAGTGAAAACTAGCACAAATTTCATTATGTAAACAACGTAAAATAACAATAAAATCAAATGCAATACAAATTTCTAGAAAAAAAAGTTGAAATTATCTCAAATTTTAAAAAAATTTAAAATTTTTTCCATTCTTTATATTATGTAAACAATGTAAATTTAAAACAAATCTATGTAAATATCATATTTTTTGTTAAAATTATCCCAAATTTCATTAAAATTTATGAGTTTTCCAATTCTTTACATTATGTAAACAATGTAAAATTTATAAAAATTTAAGTAAAATAAAAATTACTTATAAATAAGTTGAAATTAGCTCAAATTTCGAAGAAATTTAGAAGTTTTTCTATTCTTTACATTAGGTAAACAATATAAAGTAAAAAAAAAACAAAGTAAATTAAAAATGTCTTATAAATAAATGAAAACTACACAAATTTCATTAACATTTTGTTGAAAAACAATTCTTTACATTATGTAAACAATGTAAAATTTAAGTAAATTCAAAGTAAAATACAAATTACTTAGAAATAAGTGAATACTAGCACAAATTTCATTATGTAAACAACCTAAAATAACAAAAAAATCAAATGAAATACAAATTTCTAGAAATTAAGTTGAAATTATCTCAAATTTAAAGAAAATTTAAAATTTGATCCATTGTTTACATAATGTAAACAATGTAAAATTAAAACAAATCTATGTAAATATCATATTTTTTGTTAAAATTATCCCAAATTTTATTAAAATTTAATAGTTTTTCCATTCTTTACATTATGTAAACAATGTAAAATTTAAAAAAAATCGAAGTTAATTAAAAATTACTTATAAATAAGTTGAAATTAACTCAAATTTCTGAGAAATTTAAAAGTTTTTCTATTCTTTACATTATGTAAACATTGTAAAATTTAAAAATTCAAAGTAAATAAAAAATTTCTTCTAAATAAGTAAAAAATTTAAGTAATTTCATTGAAATTTTTGTATTATACAATTCTTTACATTATGTAAACAATGTAAAATTTAACTTAATTCAAAGTAAAATACAAATTACTTAGAAATAAGTGAAAACTAGCACAAATTTCATTATGTAAACAACGTAAAATAACAATAAAATCAAATGCAATACAAATTTCTAGAAAAAAAGTTGAAATTATCTCAAATTTTAAGAAAATTTAAAATTTTTTCCATTCTTTATATTATGTAAACAATGTAAATTTAAAACAAATCTATGTAAATATCATATTTTTTGTTAAAATTATCCCAAATTTCATTAAAATTTATGAGTTTTCCAATTCTTTACATTATGTAAACAATGTAAAATTTATAAAAATTTAAGTAAAATAAAAATTAACTTTTAAATTTTGAAGAAATTTAAAAGTTTTTCTATTCTTTACATAATGTAAACAATGTAAAATTTATAAAAAATCAAAGTAATTTAAAAATGTCTTGTAAATAACTGAAAAACTACACAAATTTTTATTTATTTTTATTTGTTATTAATCAATTCTTTACATTATGTAAACAATGTAAAATTTAAGTAATTTCAAAGTAAAATACAAATTGCTTGGAAATAAGTGAAAACTAGCACAAATTTCATTGTGTAGACAACGTAAAATAACAAAAAAATCAAATGAAATACAAATTTTTAGAGAAAAAAAGTGGAAATTATCTTAAATTTACAGAAAATTTAAAACTTTTTCCTTTCTTTACATTATGTAAACAATGTAAAATTTAAACAAATCTATGTAAATATCATATTTTTTGTTAAAATTAACCCAAATTTCATTAAAATTGAATAGCTTTTCCATTCTTTACATTATGTAAACAATGTAAAATTTATAAAAAATCCAAGTAAATTAAAAATTTCTTACAAATTAGTTAAAATTAACTAAAATTTCTGGGAAATTTAAGAGTTTACCTATTCTTTACATTATGTAAACATTGAAAATTATAAAAAATTAAAGTAAATTTAAAATGTCTTGTAAATATGTGAAAACTTCAAAAATTTCATTAAAATTTTGTTATTAATCAATTCTTTACATTATGTAAACAATGTAAAATTTAAGTAATTTCAAAGTAAAATACAAATTGCTTGGAAATAAGTGAAAACTAGCACAAATTTCATTGTGTAGACAACGTAAAATAACAAAAAAATCAAATGAAATACAAATTTTTAGAGAAAAAAAGTGGAAATTATCTTAAATTTACAGAAAATTTAAAACTTTTTCCTTTCTTTACATTATGTAAACAATGTAAAATTTAAACAAATCTATGTAAATATCATATTTTTTGTTAAAATTATCCCAAATTTCATTAAAATTTAACAGTTTTTCCATTCTTTACATTATGTAAACAATGTAAAATTCACAAAAAATCGAAGTAAATTAAAAATTACCTATAAATTAGTTAAAATTAGCTCAAATTACTGAGAAATTTAGAAGCTTTTCTATTCTTTACATTATGTAAACAATGTAAAATTTATAAAAAATCTAAGTAAAATAAAAATATCTTTTAAATAAGTAAAAAATTTAACAAATTTCATTGAAATTTTAGTATTTTACAGTTCTTTACATTATGTCAAGAATGTAAAATTTAAGGAAATTTAAAGTAAATTACATTTTGCTTAGAAATATGTGAAAATTATGCCAAATTTCATAAAAATTTTAAAGTTTTTCCATTCTTTACATTATGTCAACAATGTAAAATTTAAGAAAATTAAAAAAAAACATTATTTACATCATGTAAACAAGCAAGGTTAAGATTTAATAACAAATTTTCTAAAAATTTTCAAATTTCAATTCTTTATTCAAAGTTTACTTTACACAGAATATCCCAAATTGAAATTTTCAATCTTTTTTATGTATTTCATAAACACAATATCGAAATCTTTCTTTAAATTTGTTTTAAAAATCTAACCAAAATCAATTCTTACCAACCAACCAGCCTTATCCTTTCTGTTAGTCACGTATATTAGAAATAACAAATAAAATATTGACATACATAGAATAGATTTTACCATTGTTAAATAAAACAATAAAATAATGATAAAGGCATGTAGTAAGCAATTCCCTTGTTATAAAATGAAATTATTTTTGCCATCATAAACATATTTTTCGTTTCATAGAATAGTCTATTGTTTTTCAATAAAAAATCTGGAATAAAAATTATTAAATAAAATAAAACAGAAATATGCTACGAAAAACCATTAAGAATATTGTATTTATAGACCAGTTAACATTAAACAGTGGAGCCAGAAAGCTAAACGGAAACTTGTTAAGAAAAAAACGTTGATATCATCATACCATCGCTGCCTCTATTTTTATATCAGTCCTGTATTTTATTGATATTCTAAAAGCTTATTCCCTCATTTATTAATACTATAAATTTTATTAAGATCGCACTAGTATTTTAAAAGTTTTAGTTATTTCTCTCATTATGTCTCACTGTGTTTTATTTTTAAAATATGATTTCATTGAAACCTTTTCCAAAATGGAGCATCAAATAATAACGGAAACCTCTCTCTCTACATACACACACACACACTAGCGCTTATGTGCATGAGTGTTTGAAGGGTTCATAGAGCATAGTGGGAGTGGGAAGAGTGAAATATTGCTGTTGTTGTTAGTACTCAAAATAACAGGAAAAATAATAAACGGAAATAAAATGCTGCAAGATAACAATAACAAGTACCACATACACATACATACACTGAAGCAAAAACAATAAGAACAACAACCAAATAAACAAAAGAAAAATGGAGCAAAATATCAAGCTGTCTAAGTATTTACAGAGAAAATGTGAACAGCTAAACAAAAGGACACAGAAAAACAGAAATAGAAAAATGTATAAATGTGAACAAGTGTTAACAGTATTAAGGGAAAGTAATAGGAACCGCTATAAATTAATGCAAATTATAACATTTTAAAATATTTTATTACAAAACTACGATTTCCAAGTACAATCCAATTAATGTTATTAATTTGCTGCTGGTATCTTTATAGTTAATGCGATGACAGCTGCTGCCCTTTATATCAGATAAAAAGTTTTCATAAAATAAAATCTATTTATGGATGTATGACCACAAATGCGGGATTTACAATAGATGGGGTATCTTTTGAACGTGGTTTGTGTTTTCAATAACTTATATGCCACTTTGAAGGGTACATATCTGTCATATATTCTCAATAGGTAATTCGGCATTATAGTTTAAACAACAACGTATTTTTTTTACTTAGAAAATGTCGAATTTTGTACCAATCATAAGCGGGAAGATTTGCTTTACTTCTTTAATTTGAAAAAAAAAAATTTCGCTGAATCACAAATGTCGCTGATTGGTCACCAAGCTAATGGTGAATATGTTCCATCGGTTTCAAGGTGCGAGAGATGGTTTGTGCAGTTCAGTAGTGGTGATTTTGACACGGAAAACAAAGATCGCACAGGCCAGCCAAAAAAGACCTACAATTGCAGGCATTACTCTATGAAGATTGTTATGAAACTCAACAAGATGGAAAATCATTTGGAGCTACTCAAGCAGCAATTTCAAAATGTTTGCGAACAGCAGGATTCATCTGTAAGCAGGGAAATTGTGTACCATACGAATTGAAGCCGATGGATCTTGAAAGACGAATTTGTATGTCCGAAATGATGCTTGGACACTAAAATAGAAAATCATTTTTGCGCCGAACCATTACTTGCGATGAAAAATGGATCCATTACGATAACCCGAAGAGTAAGATATCTTATTTAAAGCCCGGCCAACCAGCCGAATCGACACCAAAGCCATATATCTATGACGCTAAGGTAATGTTCTGTATTTGGTGGGACCAAAAGGGTCCTATCTATTATGAGCTGCTGAAATCTGACCACAACATCACAGGGAACCTGCACTGAACGCAACTGATTCGTTTGTATCAAGCAGAATATACGCCAGACATGAAACCATAATATTCCATCATGACAAACTATTTAGAAAGAAGTGGTAGGGAAGTTCTGCCTCACCCGCGTCCCCGTCCAACTACTATTTGTTTCGAATGAAGCAGATCGATCTCTCTGGGATACGCTTCACTTTGAAAGAAAATATTCGTATTGGCTTGATTCGTTCTTGGCCTCAATATATGAGCAGTTCTTTTGGCTCGGTATCCATATGTTGCCACGAAAATGGGTAAAGTTCATAGCTAACAATGGCCAATACTTTGACTAAATTTATTGTGTACAAATGTTATAAAATAAATGCTAAATGTTTAAAAAAATTCCGCATTTTTAAGTCATACACCCAATACTTGTAGCTGATATTTCAGCTTTTTAATGGGAATGAAGATTAAGCTTTAGTTTTTGTAATTATGCTGATTTTTCTCCTGTTACTATTAGTTTTCGTAAATTTTTATGAAAATCTATAAAATTGTTTATGGTGGCGTATGATTATTATTAATTAAGGGGTATGTTGGCATTTTTAGCTAAAACAAGAGCATTTTATGTAATAATTAAATAATTTTGAATGCAGACGAAAGTCTAGACCATAGGTTAACATAGAGATGAGACGTAAGTGTCAAAAACCTTAGTCTGTTGTTAAAAACCTAACTCTTGCAACAACAAAATACATGCTATTCAATGTATTTTGTTGTTGTATCAAACACATGATTTGCTGTATTTTTGATTGACAAATCGGAGTGTCTCGTCTCTATGTGTAATTCTATATGGGTTAGACTTTAAAGAATTAAAAAATATATAAATTTTTCATACAGAATTTACATGAGAATTCGATTTGATTAGAATGTTGGATTTATCATTCATATTTTAGGGTTGGTATATAAAACACTTCGGTTTTGTGGATGTAATTATAATAATTTAGCTCTATTTATTATAATTAATATGATTTTCCTATTATTTCTTTTACTTTCAATAGCATTTTATTAAACTCTTTAAAATCATGCATGGTGGCGTATGATTATTATTAATTAAGGGCTATGTTGATATTTTTAGCGAAAACAGCAGCTGTTTAAGTAATAATTAAACAGTTTTGAAAGCAGATGAATGCTTAGACTTTAGAGAATTAGAAATTAATAAATTTGTCATATAAAATTTATATATAATTCACAAGAGCATGTTTTAGTGTTAGAATTTATTTCGACATTTTGAAAATGTTGGATTAATCATTAATATTTGTGGGTTGGTGTTTAAAAATGGGGTTTTGTTGATGCCTTTATAATCATTTAGATCTACTTATTATAATTAATATAATTTTCCTATTATTTCCTTTACTTTCAATAGCATATTCTGAAAATCTTTAGAATCTTGCATGGTGGCGTATGATTATTATTAATTAAGGGTTATGTTGATATTTTTAGATAAAAAAGCAACTGTTAGGTATTAATTGAACAGTTTTGATTGCAAATGAAAGCTTAGAATTTAGAGAAATAGAAATTAATTAAGTTTTCATACAATTTTATAAAAATAATTCACAAGAGCATGCTTAAGTGTTAGAATTTATTTCGACGTCTTGAAAATGTTGAATTAATCATTAATATTTTTGGGTTGGTGTATGAAAAATTAGATTTTGTTGATACGGTTATTAAGATTTAACTCTAATTATTCTAATTATGTCTCTTTCTCCCTTTATTGCCATAGTATTTTAATAAAATCTTCAAAGTAGAGCATGGTGGCGTATGATTATTATTAATTAAGGGTTATGTTGATATTTTAGCTAAAACAGCAGTTGTTGAAGTAATAATTAAGATGTTTTGAATGCAGATGAAAGCTTAGACTTTAGAGAATTACAAATTAATAAATTTGTCATACAAAATTTATACATAATTCACAAGAGCATGTTTTAGTGTTAGAATTTATTTCGACATTTTGAAAATGTTGAATTAATCAATGATATTTTTGGGATGGTGTTTAAAAAGTTGTGTTTTGTAGATACCATTATCAAGATTTAACTCTAGTTATTCTAATTATGTCTCTTTCTCCCTTTATTTCCATATTATTTTATTAAAATCTTTAGAATCTTGCATGGTGGCGTATGATTATTATTAATTATGGTCTATGTTGATATTTTTAGCTAACACAGTAGTTGTTGAAGTAATAATGAAACAGTTTTGAATGCAAATGAAAGCTTAGACTTTAGAGAAATAGAAATTAATTAATTTTTCATACAAATCTATATAAAAATTCACAAGAGCATGCTTAAGTGTTAGAATTTATTAAGACTTTTTAAAAATGTTTCATTTGCATAAATATTTTCTGGTTGATGTTTAAAACATTAGGTTTTGTTGATATGATTATTAAGATTTAGCTGTAATTATTATAATTATATTGATTTTTCCTTTATTCCCTCTACTTTTAATGGCATTTTCTTAAAATCTTTAAATTCATGCATGGTGGCGTATGATTATTATTAATTAAGGCGTATGTTGATATTTTTAGCTAAAACTGGGGCATTTTAAGGGATAATTTAACAGTTTTGAATGCAAATGACAGCTAAAGCTTTAGGGTAATAAAAATAATAAATATTTTCTTTCCAAAGCCTATACAAAATTCACACGATCGTGTTTTCTATGAAAATTGTTTGGTTTTTTTTTAAACATTTTTGTAAAATCATTAATATTTTTGGATTAGTGATAAAAGAATTGGTTTACATTTGCATTTATAAAAAATAAGCTGTCATTTTCAAATTATGCAGAATTTCCGTTTGTTCTTTTTATGTTGCATATAACTTCATTAAAATTTTTAAAATGAGGTTTGAATTTTATTAATTAAATAGTTTGTAATTGTTTTTAGCTAAACCTATTAATTTGGTACATCAATGAAAAGCTTAGAGTTTAAGATAATAGACATTTTAAAAGATTTCCAAAAAAATTATAAACTAAATTTCCATGAGCCTTTTAAAGTTGACTTTAAGCTTTATAGAACCATTTAAATTTGTTCTGGGTATTTAAAACAATTTGGTTTTGTTAACATATTTATCAAGATTTTGAGTTAATTATTGTAACTAAGTGGCTTTTTCTACTTTCCCCAGTTCCTATTGTTAAATTTCATTAAAAATTTTTAAAATCATACATGATGGCGTATGAGTGTTATTAATTAAGTAGTATATTGATATTTTTGGCTAAAACAGCAGCATTTTAAATGATAATTAAACAGTTGTGAATGCAAATGAAAGCTAAGACTGTAAGTTAATACAAATTAAGACTATTTTCCATAAAAATTTGATGTAAAATTGACATAAGCTTGTTTTAATGTAAGAATTTATTAAGATTTTTTTTTTAAATTTAATATTTCTGAATTGGTCTTTTAAAATGTTAAAATTTGTTCTGGGTCTTTAAAACAATTTGGTTTTGTTAACATATTTACCAAGATTTAGCCTTAATTATTGTAACTAAGTGGCTTTTTCTCTTTTGCCCAGTTCCTTTTGTTAAATTTCATTACAATTTTTAAAATCATACATGATGGCGTATGAGTGTTATTAATTAAGTAGTGTGGTGATATTTTTGGTTAAAACAGCATCATTTTAAATGATAATTAAACAGTTATGAATGCAAATGAAAGCTAAGACCGTAAATTAATATAAATTAAGACTATTTTCCACAAAAATTTGATGTAAAAAAATTTTACATTTCTGAATTGATATTTTAAAATTTCTTCAGGGTCTTTAAAACAATTTGGTTTTATTAACATATTTATAAAGATTTTGAGTTAATTTTTGTAACTAAGTGGCTTTTTCTCTTTTCCTCAGTTCCTTTTGTTAAATTTCATTAAAATTTTTAAAATCGAACATGATTGCGTATGAGTGTTATTAATTAAGTAGTGTGGTGATACTTTTGGCTAAAACAGCAGTATTTTAAATGATAATTAAACAGTTGTGAATGCAAATGAAAGCTAAGATTATAAACTAATATAAATTAAGGTTATTTTTCATAAAAAATCTATGTAAAATTGACATAAGCTTGATTTAATGTTGGAATTTATTTAGAGTTTTAAAAAAAAATTTTACATTTCTGAACTGATCTTTAAAAACTTTAGTGTTAATGAGTTGTTTATAAAGATTTAGTTCTTATTGTTGTAATTATGCTGATTTTCCTTTAGATATATTTATGTTTTATATAAATTTATTGAAATCTTTAAAATGGTGCACCAATACGTATGAGTATTATTAATTAAGGAGTATAATGATATTTTTAGCTAAAATTGTTAAATTTTAAGGGATAACTAAACAGTTTTTAAATGAAAATTAAAGCTAAGGCTTAAAGCTAATAAAAATAAAGAAAATTCGCTTTAAAAAATTAAAGTAAATTGTTTTGAGGAATATAATAACATAAAAGTAATTTAAGGTGTTGCTCAAATATTATTTGTTTTAATATTACAACTTGTTACTTACCTTATATAAGTCATAAAATTAACAACATAACTACAGTTTCTTTTATTTTAGCTCCCCACTGTTCTAGTAACACTGTATGAGTTTGAGTTTCCTAAGAAAAGCCATGTAAAGAAATCTAAAGCCTGTATAAATGCGTGCTTGTGCCTATGTCGAAGTATCAACTTTTATTTATTCTGTTGTGTTTTTTTTTTTTTTTTGCAAAGAATCCTTAGGCAATATTTAATGCAGTAAAATTTTAACCTTGATCTCTTTATACAGTTACAGATACATAGCTAGAGAGAAATACAGAGAGACAACAAGTTCTTTTTTTTTTAATATATAAATATACAAACAATGACACATGATACAGTTAGTTAGTTACCTTAGCATTGACATCACTCCCTCAAAGACACACACACATAAAGGAGGCCATTGAAAAATGTTAGAGTGTAAGCACATACATATGCTGTTTTACTCACACTAAGACTTTTTTTGTTGATAATGTGTTCTTTTGTATGGCTGGTAAATACTTGTACCTAGAGATATTTTCTTTGTTTTACTCAACAAGTAGTATTTTTTTGCACCATCTTGAGAAGATTCGTTATAGTACTTGAGTAAAAGGAGGGAGATAAGTCAAATTAAGTCATCAAATTAATGTTTTCTAAAGATTTTTTAACAAGCAAACCCAATGTTATCTATCAATTTAGAGACAATTTGTGTAGCAAGACTTTTAAAATTTAAAATATAAAGCCTGCTCTATTCTATTTAATCTCAGTCCTTTTAGAAACTTGGGGCCAGTCCTCTTCTCTTTATAATCATATAATAATGACCTTCATTTATAGCTTCTGATTCGCATTGTAGTCATTTAAAATATTTTAGTTTATTTAGGCATTCTATTTCAAGCTCAGTTTTACCTTAAACTGTCCATGTCCTTGTTCAGTTTTCAGGGTTATTTTTTTCCTCCTTCTTTCCTTTTGCTTTTTGCCAACGTAACCAGAGTAAAGGAAATAATATAAATATACTGCAGTCTCGTGTGTTTGAATATGAACTCTTTAGTATCATTTTTATAGTGTTAAAAATGAGCAAAATTGTTGGAAAAAAAGAAAACAGCTTTAGTCAAAGCCAAACTGAGTAGAAGAGGATTGTTGATTGTTTAAAAGTTGAAAAACAAGTGGCATTAATTGTTGCAATGTGCTTTTGTTTAAATAATCGTATGTTGTGTTAGGTACCCTTTAAAGCTAGTTAATTAATCAGACTTAAAGCGAAAAATAAATTTCTATATAAAATAAGAAAATACTCATTCCTTATAGTCCTTAATACACAACTGTCTGTTAATGTCGGTTTTTATTAACCATTAAGCTAAAAAATTAAATCTTTTACTCATAAACACTTGTTTTTATTATTGACTCAAAATTTATGTCTGTTATTTTCCTTAAATTAAAGCATTTTACTAACAACCTTTCATAAAAATGTCGTTTGGTTTTATTAGCTTTATGTCTTACCTTTCAAATGAACACAAAAATACCTTGTTAAGGCTTAAATTGCCATTGTTATAGCTAAAATTACCAAGTTGCTTAATAATTAATAATACTCATACGCACAGTAGGTCGTATGAAAACAATAAATGTTAAACATTACATAACTTTTAAACTGCAAAAGCAATTTGTATAAAATTTATAGTAACAATAGAAAATGAGTTAGGCTTTAAGAATATTGATTACAAAAATGACAAGTTTAAACACAGAAGGGGCAGCAATGTGCCAAACATGACCATATATCAATCAAGCTTAAATTTGCTCAACTTATTTTGTTTCTTTCAATACAAACATTTCAAATGACGCACAAATTTAAGTTAGAATTTCAATGTTCGAAAATTTAAATTAATGGTTGAATTTTCGAACATCATTCAAACATTATTAAATTTCAATACGTTTTTTAATGGTTTTTTTTTAAATCTAAAAAATTGATTTTAAGCCAAAATTTCAATGTTCGAACATTAAAATTAAAGTTCGAATTTTCGAACATGGTTTCAAAAGTTTAAATTTCATTAAACTATTAATTAAAAGTGAATTTTGTAACCCTAAAATCTATGTTCGAAATTTCAAATCTTTTCGAATAAATTAAAATTTATAAATTTTATGTTAATCACTAAATCATAAATTATTGTTTAGTTAAAAAGTGTATCTTAAGGCTGCAAAAATTCAAATTTTTGGTAAGAATTTCAATGTTCGAAAATTCAGATTCAAGTTCGAATTTTCGAACATCACTTTAAGGTATTAAATTTCAATTAGCTCTTCAATGGCTTCTTTTACAAATCTAAAAAACTAATTTTATGCCAGAATTTCAATATTCCAACATTTTTAATTAAAGTTCGAATTTTCGAACATCATTCAAACAGTATTACATTTCAATTAGCTCTTCAATGGCTTCTTTTACATATCTAAAAAATTAATTTTATGCCAGAATTTCAATGTTCGAAAATTTTTATTAAAGTTCGAATTTTCGAACATGGCTCAAAAAGTTTAAATATTATAAAACTATTAATTAAAGCTGAAAATAAATAAAATCTTTATTTTGTAACCTTAAAATCTATGTTCGAAATTTCAAAACTTTTCGAATAAACTAAAAATTTTGAAATTTTCATAAATTTTTATATTATAAAATTTATCTTGGGGCAGCAAAAATTCAAATTTTTAAATTTGAAATTGAAAAGTTCGAAAATTTAAATTTTCGAACATCATTTTAATAGTATTAAATTTCAATTAGCTCTTTAATGGTTTTTATGAAATATCTAAAAAATTGATTTTAAGCCATAATTTCAATGTTCGAAAATTTTAATTAAAATTCGAATATTCGAACAAGGCTTCAAAAGTGTAAGAAGTAAAATTCTTTAAATTGTATGCTTAAAATCTTAGTTCGAAAACTCAAAACTGTACGCACAAGCTATTTGAAATGTGTTTCATACAACATTTTATCGTAATGATACAAAATATTAATTATGTGGTCTTGATTTCTAAAACAGAAATATCTTAAGTTCGAATTTTTCAACATGCGTTCATTCTAAATCAACTCGGTATTATCGAACATTGTCTCAAAAATATAAAAATTCAATTAGCGTTATAAAAAACTAAAATCTTGGATTTCAATGTTCGAAAATACAAAACTTTTTGAACATCAACAAATTTATAAATTTCATGAACGAAATAAAAATTGTTAAATCGTTTATCTACAAAAATGTAGTATAAAGTGGAACAAATTTAAATTGTTGGTTCAAATTTTAATATTCCAAAAATTTTGAATCTAATTTGAATTTTCGAACATGATTTTAAAGTATTATAATTCGATTTGGTTAAAATTGGAATGTTCGAAAAATTTTAAATCTAGTTCGAATTTAGAACATGTGCTTAGAGTATCAAAATTCAATATGCTTTTAAATATCTATTATAAGAAATTAAAATCTCAGATTTTTAACCCAAATTCCAAGTTCGAAAATTCAAAACTTTTCGAACATACCAAAATTTATAAATTTTATAAATAATATAAATGTTTAGTTTCTATATTTAAAAAAAATTATCGAACTATTGCGAAAAATTTAAATTTTTATTTCAGATTTCAATGTTCGAAAATATCTAGCTGAGTTCGAAATTTCTAAAAAAACTAAATTTCAATAATACTTTAAATAAGCATTATATTTAATTAAATCTTTGAGTTTTATTCTTAAAATCTATATTCGAAAATTCAAAACTTTTCGAACATGCAAAAATTTATTAATTTTATGCTTATATCTGTTTTATGACAAAAATGTATCGTAATGATGCAAAATTTTAAAATTTTGCTTAAGATTCCAATCTTCGAAAATCTCAAATTAAAATCGAATTTTCGAACATGGTTTCAAAAGTGTTATAATTCAATAAGCTTTTAAATAAACCATAAAGGCAATGAAAATCTTCGATTTTTAACTCTAAAATCAAAGTTCGAAAATTCAAAACTTTTCGATTATTACAAATTTTTTTTTAATTTTTCCGGCAATTGGTAAATTCATTTGTTTTCATACAAAATCTAATCGAAATTCTGCGAAAATTAAAATTTTTGCATAAAAATTTCAATGTTCGAAAATCTCAAATTAAGTTCGAATTTTCGAACATGGTTTGAAAAGTGCTAAAACTCTATAAGCTTTTAAATGAACCATTAAGGAAATGAAAATCGTCAATTTTTAACCCTAAATCAAAGTTCGAAAATTCAAAACTTTTCGAAGACCTCAACATTTTTGAACAATAAATCTTATTATAATTTTCGAACGTTGTTTCAAAGCTTAAATTTACCGTAATATAAAATTGTTTTCAAACTGTCCTTGTTCATTTATTTAAATTATTAAATTCTCAGAATTTCTCACCTTCCTGTGAGAATTAAATTGATTTTTAATAAACGACAAAAATTTATCACATATTTCAGTCTGCTGCGCAATAGACAAACATGGAGAAAATGTTAATAATTAAATAAATAAATAAATTATCCTTTATATTACATCTTTCCTGCAAAACAAATTGTATAATATTTAACTTTTATGCTTGCAATTAAGTTTAAATACACACTCAACCACATAAATTATGAGGTTTTTTTTTCTGTTGTACATGATTTACAGCCAACAATATTTCTACTTTTTTGTAACAAATAAGTTCTAAAATAATGGAGAGATCAAGTGCAAGGCAAGTGATATGTCTAAATTGATTTATATGGTGCAGTAGCAAAGAAAAATGTTTATTATAAAAGAAGAAACTAAAAAATAGCCCAGTGAGTAATGAGATTAAGTAAATTTGAGATTTTTTTTGCCAAAGAATTTGTTTTCATTAGAAAATTTATTATCTACCAAATGTTCAATTAAAAATTTGTTATACAATTATTTCCTCACATTTTGCTGGGTTGTAACTATTTCATATAAGTAAGCTATTCCCAAAATTTCATTATTCAAATTTCTCTTTCACACAAATACACATAGAGATAGTGTCAATAAAATTCCTTTTAAATCCCCTGCAGTGTATACATTTCACAGAATTTCAAATAAATTCAAATATTTGCACAACTTAAGTCAATTAGAAAACCAAGTCAAGAATTGAAAAACAAGAATTTAGTACAAATAAATTAAAATCTCTTAATTCTATACATAGATTTACGTGCTTAATTAAGACACCCACAAACAAAAAACAAAAACAAAAAATCAATAATTGCAATTGGGCAGAATAGATTTTCAAACACGTGTACGACAAGCAGGCCAACTAAACAACCAACTGACATTTAAAGAGAAATAAGAAAGACCTCAAACAAAAAAGCCAAACTAAATACTCTAACAACAAGTTGGAGTGCTATGTTTGGCGGTAACGACTACTAGTTACCCTTTATAGTTTAATTTTGGAAATGGTTTCATTTTCGATTTCGAACTTAAATTTTAGGGCTACAAATTTAATGATTTTTCTTCTTTGAAGGCTTATTTAAAAGCTTGTTGAAATTTAACATTCTTGAAGGCATGTTGAAATATTGGCTTAAAATCAATGGTATATATTTTTAAAACGAATCATTGGAGAGCTAATTGAATTCAAACACTTTTAAAGCCATGTTCGAAATTTTTGACTTTATTTCAAATTTTCGAACATTGAAATTTTGGCTAAAAAACAATTTTTTATATTAGTAAAAGAAGTCATTGAAGAGTTAATTGAATTCTAATACTATTTAAGTCATGTTCGAAAATTCGAACTCGAATGAAAATTTTCGAACATTGAAATCCTAACCAAAAATTTAGATTTTTGCAGCCTTAATGTACATTTTGAACTAAACAATGATTTATGATTTAGTGATTAACATAAAATTTATAAATTTCAGTGTATTCGAAAAGTTTTGAAACTTCGAAAATAGATTTTAGGGTTACAAATTAAAGATTTTCATTTATTTTCATCATTAATTAATAGTTTAATGAAATTTAAACTTTTGAAGCCATGTTCGAAAATTCGAACTTTAATTAAAATTTTCGAACATGGAAATTTTGGCTTAAAATCTATTTTTTATATTTGTAAAAGTAGGCATTCAAGAGTTAATTGAATTTTAATACTATTTAAATGATGTTCGAAAATTCGAACTTGAATTTAAATTTTCGAACATTGAAATTCTAACCAACCAACTTAAATTTTGTAGCCCTAATGTACATTTTTGTAACTAAACAATAATTTATGATTTAGTGATTAACATAAAATTTATAAATTTTAGTTTATTCGAAAAGTTTTGAAATTTCGAACATAGATTTTGGGGTTAAAAATTAAAGATTTTCAATTCTTTTCAGTTATAATTAATAGTTTAATGAAATTCAAACTTTTTATGCCATGTTCGAAAATTCGAACTTTAATTAAAATTTTCGAACATTGAAATTTTGGCTTAAAATCAATTTTATAGATTTGTAAAAGAAGCCATTGAAGAGCTTATTGAAATCTAATACTATTTAAATCATGTTCGATAATTCGAACTTGAAGTAAAATTTTCGAACATTGAAATTCTAGCCCAAAATTTGAATTTTCGCATTCTGATGATTCAGTTTTTAACTAAACAATGATTTCTGATTTAGTGATTAACATAAAATTTATAAATTTTAGTTTATTCGAAAAGTTTTGAAACTTCGAAAATAGATTTTAGGGTTACAAATTAAAGATTTTCATTTATTTTCAGCTTTAATTAATAGTTTAATGATATTTAAACTTTTGAAGCCATGTTCGAAAATTCGAACTTTAAATAAAATTTTCGAAATTGAAATTTTGGCTTAAAATCAATTATTTATATTTATAAAAGAAGCCATTAATGATCTAATTGATTTTTCATACTATTTAAATGATGTTCGAAAATTCGAACTTGAATTTAGATTTTCGAACATTGAAATTCTAACCAAAAATTTTTATTTTTGCAGCCTAAAGAAACATTTTTTAACTAAACAATAATTTATAATTTATTGATTAACATAAAATTTATAAATTTTAGTTTATTCGAAAAGTTTTGAAATTTCGAACATAGGTTTCGGGGTTAAAATTTAAAGATTACATACAATGCAATAGAACGAGTCTATGTAGTCAAGTAATACTCTGGTTTCTAAATACCACACCATTATCCATTACTAGTTAGTGTAACAATTAAACAGTTCCACTACTTACCATAACCCTCCTAAGTAGTCAACTAATTCGTCTTTATCTTTAAGTACGATTTAGAAGCATTTTTTTTTTCATCATATTTGTAACAAATTTAAAATCTCATTATTCTATTCAAAATCCATAGAATTTCATACGCGCCACAGTGTAAAATTACCAAAAAAATTTCGCATGAAATTAATCTTATTACAAATATTTGTTTGTTCTTGCTTAAAAAACCAAAGTTTTCTTTAACATCATTCACATGCTTGCTCAGTGTGTTCAGAGTTCGTTACACAAATACAACAGAATTTGTGTTTTTGAGCATTAAGTACAAGTAATAAGAATAAGAAACGAAGAAAATCATTTAAAATAAAAAATTAATACTGTAAAGAATGTTTTATTTTGTTTATTATTTTTTTTTTATTTTAGCAAAACAATGGCACGGAAAGAAAAAAAAAAACTTATTTTCTTGTTTAAAAACATACAAAAACAAGTGTAAAACCAAAGAAATAAGAGCTGGAAATAAAGTAGCATTAAATATTACACAGTTAACAGAGAAACGAGGCGAGATTTAAAAACTTTTGTTGTATAAAGAAGCAACAGTTTATACAATGAAGGATATAGGACTGAATTGTCTATCCAACAATATATAATATATTCAATTATTTGAGAAGAAAGTAACAATTCGTTTTAAACCTTATTTAAGCTAGCAAATTCTTCAGCCATGCCTTTTGTATGGGCGTGACATCCACTACTACTGATACTGTCTCTTTGACTGCCCTTAACTTATATCACCACTCTCGTTATACCGTGTTGCTTGTTGCAGCAAATTGTTAACCACACAGTTTCATAGTGTCTGTATATTCTGTTGTTCTTATAAAATTCACACGCAAGTCATTGTTCAATTTTGTTCTGCGTCTTGGTTTTTAGTTTTGGCCCAAGAAGCGTGGAACAGAAAAATATATACTTGTACTTAAACAAGCCAATTTATTACCCCACAGCCCACAGCCAAAGAACTTAAACTTTTATTGAAAGCGAAATGTATACAAGTTTTTTTTTGCTGTTTTTTTTTTTTTAAAGATATTCCTTCTTCTCTTGTGGTCTTTGATGGCGGCAGCTCAAAGTACAGCCCAAGAAATCTCTCGTAAATTAAAGAAAGCAAAAACTTAAGAACATATAACAAAAAAAAATAAAAAAGAAAGACAAAAGAAGAAAAAGAAAATGTAATTTTGTGGTGCTAATGAGCTTTATAAAGTTCATTTGTTGTGGCTGGAATTAAAAATTAATTTTTGAGTGATATGAAAGCGAATAATTCACAAATAAACAAGTAAGAATGTTAAAATGGTTGTGGCGAAAACCCTACACCAAGTTATATCTTTCACCAGACATAACAGACTGGTTTTCTATAAAAAGAAAGTTTCGCTTAAAGTAACTATGGAGATAAAATATAGTTGTACTTGTTGAGCATAACTATTTCTAAATGTTAACGAGTTTTTTAATCATAGTATGGTCACGGTAATTATGTATATGATTACGGTAACCATAATATGTTTAAGTTTGCCATTTACATGATTGTTGTAGGTCGGATTACATTATGTAGTTTAGTGGTCAGTATAGTCAGCAGCCTCGTTCTCGTTTAGTATTATTAAAGCCATAGTTAATTTGGGCCGATATCTCGGAACATGTAAAAAACCAAATAATTGGAAAGGCTATCTAAAACCATATCTTCCTCTCGTACTTCTTTCAACTATCCTTGAATATCCTTAAAATCTCTTTTCATTGGGTAGAGTTCTCAGCCAATTTGGGCAAAAATTTTTAAACATCAATGACTCTAAAAGTGGACCTAATACCACATCTCCATCCACATATTTTTTCAGCCATGAATGAACCACCGAAGTCCAAAAACACCACCGAGTTGAGAGCAAGCTGTTTCTTTATTAAAACCACTGGCACTTGGTGCCCCAATAGACTAGATAGACTAGACGATAGGCTATCAATCTGCGGGTTGCGGGTTCGATTCCCACTATATACTCTGGGTGTATCAGCAGACAAGCCAAAAACTTCGCAGTTCGTGTTTCGCAATGAATCGGGTGTATCATGCCATCTCATACACATTTCATGAACATTTTTCCTTAACAACTTTCGTTCCTCCTTAAACAAGTTTCCTTAGAAAACCAATTTAAAATAATTGGAAGCAATTTCAAATATAACAAGTTGACATTTTATGGCACAAAATTCAGCCATAACCATTTTAAATTATCTATAAATTTCATTTCAAATGTTCTACAAAACTGTCATTAATTTTTTGTTTGTTTAAAGTGAAAACCATAGATGACAAGTAGATAGGTAACTGGGAGCCAAAAACCTAATTCATGCGAATGTATTGCCATGTATTTTCTTATTGTAGCACCTGTATGAGTGAAAAAAAAGTAATTTTTTCCATTGATATTTCTCTATCCTTCCGCTCTATGTATATTTCTCTATGGTGAAAACATTCCAGTAAACATTTAAATTTATTGAGTTCAATTTTACAATTTTATAGTTTAAAGATTAGACTGATAATGTAATTTAGACAATTGGAAAGTTGGAATGCATTTTCAGCCCTGCCAAGGCCTTCATCAACAATCTGCATTATTCAAGATCCATAGTAAACATTATCTCTTTAACACACCTTTATTGAGAAATAGAATTCGGGACACAAGTTCATATTTCTTTAAAAGTTATAAGTGACACGAAATTTACATAACTCTGCAATGTGTGTACAAACGTTTCATATAACTACAAATTTTGTTGTTTAATTTTTAAAAAAAAATTGTAATAAAAATCTTTGAAAACTTTAGGATTTATATTAAATCCTTGAGAATTGGAAAACTTTGTTATATACTTGTAAATAGTCTGAAATGTTAGCTTTCTGTTGATGTATGTAACTTTGCTTTATGTTAAATACTTAAGGAAATATCGCTAAAAATCTGTAAAATCATGTGAATTAATATTAATCATACGCTCCGTTGAACTTTTTTTATAAAAACTTATTTTACACAGAAACTACTTGATTTGTTATATATAAGTTTGTCATTCCGTTTGTAATTTCTACATTTTTCATTTGCGACCCCACAAACTATATATTTTCTGGATCGTTATAGATAGCGAAGTCGATATAGCCATGTCCAGGTGTACGTCTGTATGTTGAAATCAACTTTCCGTAGCCCCCAAATAACTTACAAACATAATTGATACATCAATATATCGGGAATTCTTCCGGCTCGGTCGCTATTTAAAATCGAGAAAATCGGCTCACAAATGGCTGAGATATAGGGAAAAAAGGGACAACCTCGATTTTTGGTCTATTTTTTATCTTTATCTGGATTACTAAGTCATTAATATAGACAATATGGATATCTAATGATAGATATCTCCAAGTCCATTAAAACGATGTATATAAGGCTATAGTTATTTGGTCCTACAATAGGTCAAAATCGGAAAAAATGTTTTTTAAACCGAATTTTTTTTACCAACAAATTTATTTTCACTAATAAATTTTTGAAAACAATTTTGAAAAAAAAAAAAAATTTTAATTTTGAAAAAAAAAAATTATTTTGTTTACTTAAAAATATTTAAAATTTTTATTTTAAAGTATAATTTGGTGAATTGTATATAAGATAATATAGCATTCTTACTTGTTAAAATGCCTTTTTACTTTTCTTAAAAAATCAATACTCTAGCCTATGATTAATATTGGTTAAGACATCGTTAACGAATTTTATTAAAATGAAATAAATACAAGATAAAAGCTAATTAATTCTAGTAAATATAAGAAATTGTATATGCTAGATCACATGACAATTCGATAAAAATGCCAATCAGTTACAAGATGTCAACATGTGATGATTGCCATGTAAGCTAAACGTTTTAAGGCATTTTTTTAAATTAAATCAGAAACAAATCCAATTTTCTTCATTCCCTTACACTTATTCTCCCATTTACACAATTTTTGACAAAAGAGAAAACGTGATTATTGCAGAATAAGAAAATGGCCAGCAGAAATAATCCGATTACATGTTAAAGAAATGTGAAACACAACAAAATTACTTGTTAAAGGCATTGCAAAGGGATGGGTAAAAAGGGATGTGTATGAAAAAGTAAGTATTTCCTGTTTCTTTTTCAATATGAATAAATGAAAAGTATAACAAGTTATACTTAATTGACTCAAATAGACTCTTCTTATCACATTATTTTTGGCTAGAAAAGATTTAAAGGATTTAAGGTATGTTAGAAGTTATTATCGGCCACATGTTGCAATAACTGTTAAAAAGTATTTAGAATGAAGTGGTTGGGTCCAGCTCGTGCCGACTACTATTTGTTTCGATCACTTCACTTTGGACAGAGTATCCGATATTGGCTTGATTCGTTTGAGCAGTTCTTTTGGCTTGGAATTTATATGTTGCCAGAAAGATGGGAAAATGTCATAGCTAACACTGGGCAATATTTTGAATTAATTTATTTTCTTTCCATAAGAAATTTGTAATTCTTTCAAAATATTTTTAATTAAAATTTAGTTTTTTTTTCTTTAAGAAAGGATTTGAATTATATTTGAGTTAGGATTTAAAGATTTCAATTTGTATAAAAATTTTGAAAATTTCCCTTGTTACAAAAAATTTCCTTTAGAGAGAAATTTTGTGTTTAGCATATTTCTGAATTATTCTTTATAAATTTACATTGTCCTTGAATAAGTAAATTAAATAATATAAAATTTTGAAAATTTCCCTTTTTTCAAAATATTTCAAATTAAGGGAAATTTTAGTTTAAAGCCAAGTAAACGATATTTGAATAGCATTTTAAAGTTTTTAGATTACAAAAAAAATGTTGATAATTTCCCTTGCTGAAAAAATTTCCCCTTATGGGAAATTTTAATTTTTTAATATTTAAAGTTAATTTTTATAGATTTTCTAAATTTTAAAATAAACAAGCTAAATTATATGCAATTTTTAAAATTTCCCCTTTTCAAAAAGTTGTAATTTAAGGGAAATTTTTGTTTAAATCCACGTCAGCAATATTTTAATAGTAGTTTAAAGCATTTATTAAAATTGTTTAAATTATAAAAAAATTTTAATAATTTCCCTTGTTTCAAAAAAATTTCTTATGAAGAGAAATTTTGTGCTTAGGAAATTTCTGAATTTTTTTTCATGAATTTCGTTTGTTCTTGATTAGGTAAATTAAATTAAATACGTTTTTAAAATTTCCTTTAAAAAATAATACTTTCAGGGATATTTTTATAGTATTTTAAAGCATTTATTTAAATGTTTTAAATTATAAACAAATTTTGAAAAATTCCCTTTTTGAGAAAAATTTTCCCTTATAGAAATTTGTATTTTTGAAAATATTAAAATTATTTCTAATAAATTTTCTGAATTTTAAAATAAGAAAATTAAATTATATAAAATTTGTAAAATTTCCCTTTTTTCAAAAATTTGTAAATTAAGGGAAATTTTTGTTTAAAGCAAAAATTAACAATATTTTAATAGAAGTTTAAAACATTTATTAAAATCTTTTAAATAATAAAAAAAATTTGAAAATTTCCCTTGTTGAAAAAAATTTCCCTTAAGAGAAATTTTTATTTTTGAAAATTTTAAAATTATTTTTTATAGATTTTCTAAATTTTAAAATAAACAAGCTAAATTACATGCAAGTTTTAAAATTTCCCCTTTTTCAAAAATTTTTAATTTAGGGGAAATTTTTGTTTAAAGCCAAATTAGCAATATTTTAATAGTATTTTAAAGCATTTATTTAGTGTTTTTTTAATTATACAAAAATTTTGAAAATTTCCCTTGTTTTAAAAAATTTCCCCTTAAGGGAAATTTTTATTTTTTAAAATTGTAAAGTTAATTTTTAGAGATTTTCTAAATTTTAAGGGAAATTTTTGTTTTTGAAAATTTTAAAATTTTCTTAAAATACACAAGCTAATTACATACAATTTTTAAAATTTCGGTTTTTTTTTAAATAATTCTAGGGATATTTTTGTTTGAAGCCAAATCAAATTTTAATAGTATTTTAAAGCATTTATTTTAGATTATAAAAAATTTTTAAATTTCCCTTAAGGGAAATTTTTGTTTTTGAAAATTTTAAAGATTTTTTATAGATTTTTTTAATTTTAAAATAAGCAAATTAAATTATAAAACATTTTTAAAATTTCCTTTTTTTAAATTTAATTTAAATAAGGGACATTTTTGTTTAAAGCCAAGTCAGCAATATTATTGAAGTATTCTAAAGCATTTATTTAAAGTTTTTAAATTATAAACAAATTTTGAAAATTTCCCTTTTTGTATTTTTGATAATATTAAAATTATTTTTTTATAAATTTTCTGAATTTTAAAATAAGCAAATCAAATTATATAAAATTTTTAAAATTTCCCTTTTTTCAAAAATTTTTAATTTAGGGGAAATTTTTATTTACAGCCATGTCAAAATATTTGAATAGTATTTTAAAGCATTTTATTTTAAAGCATTTATTTAAATTATAACAAAATTTTGAAAATTTCCCTTGCTGAAAAAAATTTCCTTTAAAGGAAATTTTTATTTTTGAAAATTTTAAATTTAATTTTTATATATTTTCTAAATTTTAAAATAAACTAGCTAAATTAAATGCAACTTTTAAAATTTTCCCTTTTTCAAAAAGTTGTTACTTAAGGGAAATTTTAGTTTAAATTCAAATTAACAATATTTTATTAGTAGTTTAAAGCATTTATTAAAATTTTTTAAATTATTAAAAAACTTTGAAAATTTCCCTTGTTGAAAAAATTTTCCCCTTAGGGAAATTTTTATTTTTGAAAATATTAAAATTATTTTTTATAAAATTTCTTAATTTTAAAATAATGAAATCAAATTATATAAAATTTTTAAAATTTCCCTTTTTTCAAAATTTTGTGATTTAAAGGAAATTTTTGTTTAAAGCCAAATCTATATCTATATAAATATATAAATGTCTTTGTAAGTTTGTTTGTTTATTTGTTTGTTTGTTTGTTTGTTTGTTTGTTTGTTTGAGCATCACGCCTAAACGGCTGAACCGATTTTATTGAAATTTGGAACGTAGATAGATCCTTACTTGGAAGCGTCAATAGGCTATAAATTTTTTCAATACTTGGACCAGAAAGGGATAAAAATGGGTAAAAACGGGTAAAATTGGTACCTTTAGTTTTTAAACAATAATTACTACACGGCTGAAACGATTTTTACATCGACAAGGGTAGCGAAGCGCACCGGGTCAAGCTAGTTAACAATATTTTAATAGTAGTTTAAAGCATTTATTTAAATCTTTCAAATTATATAAAAATTTTTAAAATTTCCCTTGTTGAAATAAATTTTCCCTTTAGGGAAATTTTTATTTTTGAAAATTTTTTTTATAAATTTTCTGAATTTTAAAATCTATATAAATATATAAATGTCTTTGTAAGTTTGTTTGTTTGTTTGTTTGTTTATTTGTTTGTTTGTTTGTTTGTTTGAGCATCACGCCTAAACGGCTGAACCGATTTTATTGAAATTTGGAACGTAGATAGACCCTTACTTGGAAGCGTCAATAGGCTATAAATTTTTTCAATACTTGGACCAGAAAGGGATAAAAAGGGGGAAAAACGGGTAAAATTGGTACCTTTAGTTTTTAAACAATAATTACTAAACGGCTGAACCGATTTTTACATCGACAGGGGTAGCGAAGCGCACCGGGTCAAGCTAGTAAGCAAATAAAATTATATAAAATTTGTAATATAGGGGAAAATTTTATTTAAAGCCATGTCAAAATATTTGAATAGTATTTTAAAGCATTTATTTAAAGTTTTTAAATTATAAAAAAATTTTTAAAATTTCCCTTGCTGAAAAAAATTTCCCTTTAAGGGAAATTTTTATTTTTGAAAATTTTAAAGTTAATTTTTATAGATTTTCTAAATTTTAAAATAAACAAGCAAAATAACATGCAATTTTTAAAATTTTCCCTTTTTTAAAATGTTGTAACATAAGAGAAATTTTTGGTTAAATTCAAATTAACAATATTTTATTAGTAGTTTAAAGCATTTATTAAAATTTTTTAAATTATAAAAAAATTTTGAAAATTTCCTTTGTTGAAAAAAATTTCCCCTTAAGGGAAATTTTTATTTTTTAAAATTTTACAATTATTTTTTACAGATTTTCTTAATTTTAAAATAAGAAAGTTAAATTACATAAAATTTTTAAAATTTCCATTTTTTGCATATAATTCTCTTCAAGAGAAATTTTTGTTTAGAGAGTTTGCAGTAAAATTTGAACTGCATTTAAAAGAACATGCACTATATATTTAAATTATATAAAAATTTCCCTAGTTCACTAAAATTTGTTTAGAAGAAAATTTATATTTTTGAACATTTTATTTATTTTTTTTTTTTAATTTTAAAATAAACAATAAATTTTTCCTTGTTGAAAAAAATTTCCTCTTAAGGGAAATTTTTATTTTTCAAAATTTTAAATTATTTTTGATGCATTTTCTTAAGTTTAAAACAAGCAAGGTATATTAGATAAAAAAATTTAAATTTAATTTTTTAAAATATTCACTTAAAGAGAAATTCGCAAAAATTTCCCTTAAAAGAAAATTTTTAGTTTTTAAACTTTAGAATTATTTTTTAAAAAATGTTGTTTCTTTTTAAATATGCAAGATAAATTATAAAAAATGTTTAAAATTTCCCTTTAATATTATAAACCAAATTTTAAAATTTTCCTTGTTAGAAAACAGGGGAAACCCTTTTATATTTTAAAAATTTTAAAGGTTTTTTTTATACATTTTGGTCATTTGCAAATAATCAAGCTTAAATATATAATATTTCCCCATTTTCAAAAATGTCCCCTTTAAGGAATAATTTCCTTTTAAGAAAAAATTTAACTTAAAGTGTTTTCAACAAAATATTAAATGTATTTTAAGAATTTACTTCAGACTTTCAATTTCTATAGACATTTTTAAAATTTCCTTTGATTGGAAAAATTTCCCTTCACGATAAATCTTTATTTTTGAAAATTTCAATGTTATTTTGTTGTTTTTGAACAAGCAAGCTAAATTAAATAAAATGTTAAAATTTCCCATTAAAGAAAAATATACAAAAATATTTCAGTTTTGATCTCTCACACATTTTGATATAGTATTGCCTAAGTACATTGGTACATTACGAAGTTTAGAAATTCTACTTAAATAAAATGCCTGCAAAATTAGTTAAACATTTTTAAGTATTTTTGAAATATATGAATTTTTAACAAAATGTCCACTCTAACGTATGATTAATATTAATTATGATTCATTCAAAGATTTATCTTTAAACTTACCGTAAATTCTGCTAAATACAGAAAATTTAAAGCCAACATCCTTAAAAATATTTATAATAAACAAATCTATTTCCTTTTACAGCAATTTTATTTCAAAATATAATTTTTCCATCTTCTCACACAAAGTGTATAATTTTCATCTAATTAAATATTTGCTTAAATAAGCACAAAACTTAACTAATGTTTGCTAATAATTTGTAGTCTCAGTGCTGCTTTCACATACGTAAAAAAAAACACGTACGTGTTCAGCATTTTTTTATTGTTTTACCTTCCAGGATTTTTTGTTCATTATTCCTCATTTGCTCGCTAAGATAAGTACTTGCCTTAGACTCTTATCAAAATTGTAACACTCCTGGGCAAAAAAAAAAAAAAAAAAAAAAAAATGTTTTTTAACTACGATGAATAACAACAACTAACTTGGCAAATATAACTGAAAAGTAGCAGCAAAGGTATGCAAGTAGATATTTATTCATGTTCGAGTAAATATAATGAAATTTTTAGTAACATTTTAGAAAACATTTCGAATTACCAGGAACTTTTAGAATTTATTTTATTTTTGCATTAAGGTGTTAAAGTTTGTAGAACTTTAAATATAATGTTCAAGTTTTCGTGAAACCCAAAGGCTACTGCAGCCAATAAACCCAAGAATTAAGCTGAATAATCGATATTTTCTAATTCCCAAAATTGAATTACAAAATCACCTGCCGGGGGAAGTTAATTTTTGTGTGGGGAAGTGTTTTAAAAGATCTACATTTAAAAGAAGTCTAAATATTTTATAAATTTGACTAACCCATAAAATTCCCAAAATTGAATTCAAAAATCTCCTGTCTGGGGAAGTTAATATTTGTATGGGGAAGTGTTTCAAAGGTTCTAAAATTTCATGAAATGGAAATATTTTATAAATTTAACTGAGTCACCAAATTCCCAAAATTTAACTTAAAAATCTCCTGTCTGGGGAAGATAACTTTTGTGTGGGGAAGTGTTTAAAGGGTTTTAAATTTTCAAGTAATGTAAATATTTTATAAATTTAACTAACTTATTAAATTCCCAAAAGTGAATTCAAAAATCTCCTGTCTGGGGAAGTTAATATTTGTATGGGGAAATGATTCAAAGGTTCTAAAATTTCATGAAATGGAAATATTTTATAAATTTAACTAAATCATTAAATTCCCAAAAGTGAGTTAAAAAATCTCCTGGCTGGGGAAGTAAACTTTTGTCTTGCGAAGTGTTTCAAAGGTTTTAAATTTTCAAAAAATGTAAATATTCTATAAATTTAACAAGCTCATCAAATTCCCAAAATCGAATTAAAAAATCTCCTGTCTGGGGAAGTTAATCTTTGTATGGGCAAAGTGTTTCAAAGGTTCTAAAATTTCATGAAATGTAAATATTTTATAAATTTAATTAAATCAGCAAATTACCAAAATTTAACTAAAAAATCTCCTGTCTGGGGAAGTTAATTTTTGTCTGGGGAAGTGTTTCCAAAGTTTTAAAGTTTCAAGAAATGTAATTATTTTATAAATTTAACTAAGTAATTAAATTCCCAAAAGTGAATTCAAAAATCTCCTGTCTGGGGAAGCTAATTTTTGTGTGGAGTAGTGTCTAAAAGTTCTGAAATTAATTGAAATCTAAATATTTTATACATTTGATTAAATCAGCAAATTCCCAAAATCAAATTAAAAAATCACAAGTCTGGGGAAGTTAATTTTTATCTGGGAAAGTTTTTCAGGAGTTCTAAATTTTTAGGAAATCTAAATATTTTATAAATTTAACTAACTCAGCAAATTCCCAAAAGTGATTTAAAAAATCTCCTGTCTGGGGAAGATAATTTTTGTGTGGGGAAGTGTTTCAAAGGTTCTGAAATATCAAGAAATTAAATATTTTATAAATTTAATTAACTTATCAAATTCCCAAAATTAATGAAAAAAATCACCTGGCTGGGGAAGATAATTTCTGTATGGGGAAGTGTCTAAAAAGTTCTAAAAATAAAAGAAATCTAAATATTTTATAAATTTAGCTAACTCATCAAATTCCCAAATTTGAATTCAAAAATCTCCTGTCTGGGGAAGTTAATATTTGTATGGGGAAGTGATTCAAAGGTTCTAAAATTTCATGAAATGTAAATATTTTATAAATTTAATTAAATCAGCAAATTCCCAAAATTTAACTAAAAGATCTCCTGCCTGGGGAAGATAACTTTTGTGTAAGGAAGTGTTTAAAAGGTTTTAAATTTTCAAGTAATGTAAATATTTTATTAATTTAACTAACTCATTAAATTCCCAAAATTGAATTCAAAATTCTCCTGTCTGGGGAAGTTAATTTATGTCTGGGAAAATGTTTCAAAGGTTTTAAATTTTCAAGAAATGTAAATATTTTATAAATTTGACTAAATCATCAAATTCCCAAAACTGAATTAAAAAATCTCCTGTCTGGGGAAGCTAATTTTTGTGTGGGTAAGTGTCGAAAAGTTCTGAAATTAATAGAAATCTAAATATTTTATAAATTTGATTAAATCAGCAAATTCCTAAAATAGAACTAAAAAATCTCTTTTCTGGGGAAGATAATTTCTGTATGGGGAAGTGTCTTAGAAGTTCTAAACTATCAAGAAATGTAAATATTTTATAAATTTAACTAACTCAGCAAATTCCCAAAAGTTATATAAAAAATCTCCTGTCTGGGGAAGTTAATTTTAGTCTGGGGAAGTGTCTAAAAACTTTAAAAATTAAAAAAAATATAAATATTTTATAAATTTAACTAAATCATTAAATTCCCAAAAGTGAATTCAAAAATCTCCTGTCTGGGGAAGTTAAATTTTGTGTGGGGAAGTGTTTCAAATGTCTTAAATTTTCAAGAGATCTAAATATTTTTTAATTTAATTAAATCATCAAATTCCCAAAATCGAATTAAAAAATCTCCTGTCTGGGGAAGTTAATTTTTATCTGGGGAAATTTTTCAAGAGTTCTAAATTTTCAAGAAATGTTAACATTTTATAAATTAGACTAACTTATCAAATTCCCAAAATTTAATAAAAAAATCACATGTCTGGGGAAGCAATTTTTTTGTGGGAAGTTTAAAAACTTTAAGAATTATAACAAAACCATCAAAAACCATTCCCCCCCGAATCCGACTAGTTTTAATATAATAAGGGAAAAAAAGAAAAATATAAAATAAATTTTACTTTATTTCCCTCCAAATGGTTGACCTGGATCCGTTCCTGTACAAGGGTAACCTTGTTTAGGTCATAACTGGGAAGAAGTAAATGTTAAACGGAAAAGTGTACTTGTACAAATTGTGTATGTTTGTACAATGTACAGCTAGTTGGCCTAATGAACAATTTGGTGCTAGGTTTTTTCCAGGAGAGTGCGTATGTTAATATGTGGTTGGTTAACTTTTTAAGCAAATATTTGGGTAACCCCCAAAACAAATTTAAAAAATATATAAAAAAATAATGTTAAAACAGAAAGAAAAAAATTTGAAGATACATCTGCAGACCTTTTCTCCTTTTTTCAAAAATTACCTTTTCAAGGGACCCCCCTTAAAACTCAAGTATGGATTTCTTGCCACTTATTTCATTTAGAGCAATATAGCAGCAACAACTTAAGTACCATTAAGTTAAAAACACAGATGTAATTTAATAAGCTTCTAAGGATCTTATTAAACTGGTGTTTGTGTATAATTAGCAGCAAACAAAAAATAAAAGCAGAAAATCAGTGTGTAAAAAGGGTCACTACATGTTTGTTATTGAGAAAGCTAAAGAAAAAGTAAAATTTAGAAATGTCCTTTACTTACAAAAAAGTATGGTTTGGATTCCTTAAAAGAAAAAGGTTTTGTATACACTTACAACTGTCAACATTGAGGACGTACTTGTTGGAGTGTAAAGGATAAAGCCTTATTAGGTCTTGCTGTAAATTCTAATTAAAATCTGTGAGTGTTTAAATAGGTTGTGGTTTTTGTGGTTTACTGGCAAATCAAACTGAAGGTCAGCGAGGGTTTAAACAACTTAAACTAGTTAATAAATATGTTTGATTACAGCATGTTTAAGCAGTAGCCGGATCTTAGAAAATATGTAAATTAATTTGTTTAAAACTGGACATCTTTGTCAGTAAAAATAGCTTAAATAAGTATGAGGCTTAAAGTAAGATTTTAAGTTAAAGTTATCTATATAATTTGCAAAACTTTTATAGCTAACACCTGTGTTCCTTAAACACCACAATACCTTCTATAACTATTGCAGCTCTTGACCACTATTACTCTTTCTACATCCTTTTATTTTGTAAATTTTCCTTTTTACTGTTCAAATTATGTATGTGCCTTCTTGTTATTTATAATTTTAGATTTTTTTCCACATCAACGCCCTTAAGGCGAAATTATCTCAACTGGAGAATAATGATGATGATGATGATGCTGAGCTGCTGCTTTGCCCCAGCTACAACCCACAAAACATGTCACTTGCTACCAGGACACTGAAGTGTCTATGCATGTGGTGGCTGGCAGCAAACACCAGACTTTCAAATCAGGAAGCAGAAACTAAAGCAATTTTCTGCCCAGAGTAAAGAAAAGTTTTTATCTCTTTCAACTTTTTTGTGCTTCCTGCCAGACTAACAGCTAAAAGAGACATTTTTTTTTTAACATTTTCTCCTCCTAGTTTTAAATGCTTAAATGCCAGCATTAAGGAGTCCTTTAAAATATTACTCCTTTAGTTTTTCTGTGTGTGTGTGTGTGTTTGTGTGGAAATTAAACAAGGATCCTTTCATTATATTCATTTTCCTGCCAACATTGTCTGTTGCAAGACAGTTGTTTTGCCAAAGTGTGGTGTCACTAAAAAAACAAAGGATTCTAGAACGGAAATGTTATTTTCCTTAACTTTATAAATAAAAATAGTAAAATATGTGTCTTTTAAGTAAACTTTTAAATTATAAGTTAAATTTAAAATGCATAAGTTTTTCGCCAAGAAGACAGCTTTTTGTGGGGGATTTTGAGTTTTGTAAAAAGGTTAATATATAAAATAAAGTAATTACTTTTGAAATGTTTGCCAACTCAGTTGCAAATTTTTTAATTAAAATAATATTTCTAAGAAATGCTAGGTTCTTGTAGGATATTAACTATAATGACATAACATATTCTGATAAAACAAAATGAAAAACTTAAAAAAAAAAATGTAGTTCAGTCCAAGTCCAGTTCTAGTTCTGTTCTAGTTCTGTGCTATTTCTGTTCTAGTTCTGTTCTAGTTCTGTTCTAGTTCTGTTCTAGTTCTGTTCTGTTCTAGTTCTGTTCTAGTTCTGTTCTAGTTCTGTTCTAGTTCTGTTCTAGTTCTGTTCTAGTTCTGTTCTAGTTCTGTTCTAGTTCTGTTCTAGTTCTGTTCTAGTTCTGTTCTAGTTCTGTTCTAGTTCTGTTCTAGTTCTGTTCTAGTTCTGTTCTAGTTCTGTTCTAGTTCTGTTCTAGTTCTGTTCTAGTTCTGTTCTAGTTCTGTTCTAGTTCTGTTCTAGTTCTGTTCTAGTTCTGTTCTAGTTCTGTTCTAGTTCTGTTCTAGTTCTGTTCTAGTTCTGTTCTAGTTCTGTTCTAGTTCTGTTCTAGTTCTGTTCTAGTTCTGTTCTAGTTCTGTTCTAGTTCTGTTCTAGTTCTGTTCTAGTTCTGTTCTAGTTCTGTTCTAGTTCTGTTCTAGTTCTGTTCTAGTTCTGTTCTAGTTCTGTTCTAGTTCTGTTCTAGTTCTGTTCTAGTTCTGTTCTAGTTCTGTTCTAGTTCTGTTCTAGTTCTGTTCTAGTTCTGTTCTAGTTCTGTTCTAGTTCTGTTCTAGTTCTGTTCTAGTTCTGTTCTAGTTCTGTTCTAGTTCTGTTCTAGTTCTGTTCTAGTTCTGTTCTAGTTCTGTTCTAGTTCTGTTCTAGTTCTGTTCTAGTTCTGTTCTAGTTCTGTTCTAGTTCTGTTCTAGTTCTGTTCTAGTTCTGTTCTAGTTCTGTTCTAGTTCTGTTCTAGTTCTGTTCTAGTTCTGTTCTGTTCTAGTTCTGTTCTAGTTCTGTTCTAGTTCTGTTCTAGTTCTGTTCTAGTTCTGTTCTAGTTCTGTTCTAGTTCTGTTCTAGTTCTGTTCTAGTTCTGTTCTAGTTCTGTTCTAGTTCTGTTCTAGTTCTGTTCTAGTTCTGTTCTAGTTCTGTTCTAGTTCTGTTCTAGTTCTGTTCTAGTTCTGTTCTAGTTCTGTTCTAGTTCTGTTCTAGTTCTGTTCTAGTTCTGTTCTAGTTCTGTTCTAGTTCTGTTCTAGTTCTGTTCTAGTTCTGTTCTAGTTCTGTTCTAGTTCTGTTCTAGTTCTGTTCTAGTTCTGTTCTAGTTCTGTTCTAGTTCTGTTCTAGTTCTGTTCTAGTTCTGTTCTAGTTCTGTTCTAGTTCTGTTCTAGTTCTGTTCTAGTTCTGTTCTAGTTCTGTTCTAGTTCTGTTCTAGTTCTGTTCTAGTTCTGTTCTAGTTCTGTTCTAGTTCTGTTCTAGTTCTGTTCTAGTTCTGTTCTAGTTCTGTTCTAGTTCTGTTCTAGTTCTGTTCTAGTTCTGTTCTAGTTCTGTTCTAGTTCTGTTCTAGTTCTGTTCTAGTTCTGTTCTAGTTCTGTTCTAGTTCTGTTCTAGTTCTGTTCTAGTTCTGTTCTAGTTCTGTTCTAGTTCTGTTCTAGTTCTGTTCTAGTTCTGTTCTAGTTCTGTTCTAGTTCTGTTCTAGTTCTGTTCTAGTTCTGTTCTAGTTCTGTTCTAGTTCTGTTCTAGTTCTGTTCTAGTTCTGTTCTAGTTCTGTTCTAGTTCTGTTCTAGTTCTGTTCTAGTTCTGTTCTAGTTCTGTTCTAGTTCTGTTCTAGTTCTGTTCTAGTTCTGTTCTAGTTCTGTTCTAGTTCTGTTCTAGTTCTGTTCTAGTTCTGTTCTAGTTCTGTTCTAGTTCTGTTCTAGTTCTGTTCTAGTTCTGTTCTAGTTCTGTTCTAGTTCTGTTCTAGTTCTGTTCTAGTTCTGTTCTAGTTCTGTTCTAGTTCTGTTCTAGTTCTGTTCTAGTTCTGTTCTAGTTCTGTTCTAGTTCTGTTCTAGTTCTGTTCTAGTTCTGTTCTAGTTCTGTTCTAGTTCTGTTCTAGTTCTGTTCTAGTTCTGTTCTAGTTCTGTTCTAGTTCTGTTCTAGTTCTGTTCTAGTTCTGTTCTAGTTCTGTTCTAGTTCTGTTCTAGTTCTGTTCTAGTTCTGTTCTAGTTCTGTTCTAGTTCTGTTCTAGTTCTGTTCTAGTTCTGTTCTAGTTCTGTTCTAGTTCTGTTCTAGTTCTGTTCTAGTTCTGTTCTAGTTCTGTTCTAGTTCTGTTCTAGTTCTGTTCTAGTTCTGTTCTAGTTCTGTTCTAGTTCTGTTCTAGTTCTGTTCTAGTTCTGTTCTAGTTCTGTTCTAGTTCTGTTCTAGTTCTGTTCTAGTTCTGTTCTAGTTCTGTTCTAGTTCTGTTCTAGTTCTGTTCTAGTTCTGTTCTAGTTCTGTTCTAGTTCTGTTCTAGTTCTGTTCTAGTTCTGTTCTAGTTCTGTTCTAGTTCTGTTCTTGTTCTGTTCTAGTTCTGTTCTAGTTCTGTTCTAGTTCTGTTCTAGTTCTGTTCTAGTTCTGTTCTAGTTCTGTTCTAGTTCTGTTCTAGTTCTGTTCTAGTTCTGTTCTAGTTCTGTTCTAGTTCTGTTCTAGTTCTGTTCTAGTTCTGTTCTAGTTCTGTTCTAGTTCTATTCTAGTTCTGTTCTAGTTCTGTTCTAGTTCTGTTCTAGTTCTGTTCTAGTTCTGTTCTAGTTCTGTTCTAGTTCTATTCTAGTTCTGTTCTAGTTCTGTTCTAGTTCTGTTCTAGTTCTGTTCTAGTTCTGTTCTAGTTCTGTTCTAGTTCTGTTCTAGTTCTGTTCTAGTTCTGTTCTAGTTCTGTTCTAGTTCTGTTCTAGTTCTGTTCTAGTTCTGTTCTAGTTCTGTTCTAGTTCTGTTCTAGTTCTGTTCTAGTTCTGTTCTAGTTCTGTTCTAGTTCTGTTCTAGTTCTGTTCTAGTTCTGTTCTAGTTCTGTTCTAGTTCTGTTCTAGTTCTGTTCTAGTTCTGTTCTAGTTCTGTTCTAGTTCTGTTCTAGTTCTGTTCTAGTTCTGTTCTAGTTCTGTTCTAGTTCTGTTCTAGTTCTGTTCTAGTTCTGTTCTAGTTCTGTTCTAGTTCTGTTCTAGTTCTGTTCTAGTTCTGTTCTAGTTCTGTTCTAGTTCTGTTCTAGTTCTGTTCTAGTTCTGTTCTAGTTCTGTTCTGTTCTAGTTCTGTTCTAGTTCTGTTCTAGTTCTGTTCTAGTTCTGTTCTAGTTCTGTTCTAGTTCTGTTCTAGTTCTGTTCTAGTTCTGTTCTAGTTCTGTTCTAGTTCTGTTCTAGTTCTGTTCTAGTTCTGTTCTAGTTCTGTTCTAGTTCTGTTCTAGTTCTGTTCTAGTTCTGTTCTAGTTCTGTTCTAGTTCTGTTCTAGTTCTGTTCTAGTTCTGTTCTAGTTCTGTTCTAGTTCTGTTCTAGTTCTGTTCTAGTTCTGTTCTAGTTCTGTTCTAGTTCTGTTCTAGTTCTGTTCTAGTTCTGTTCTAGTTCTGTTCTAGTTCTGTTCTAGTTCTGTTCTAGTTCTGTTCTAGTTCTGTTCTAGTTCTGTTCAGATTGTAGAAAATTATAATTTGACATAAACTTATTAACCAAAGGCAAAAGACACACACCATGACAAAATATACATCAACAGTTGGACAAAACAAAAATTACTTTGTAGCACATTAAAAAGTATGACATTAAATTAAATCTGTTACAAACAGCAAATGTTCAACATGACTGTCATTTCAATGGCTGTAAAGGAATGACAGGTAATTTTCCAGGCATACAATCTTGGCATACACACATCTCAATGTAATTTAATTTTAAGCTGTAAAAGGGAATTGCTTCCGTTCTACTCTTTTATGTCCAAATGAATTTCAAAAGCAAAACCATACATCTTAAGTTTTCATTCTTTACCACTGTAAATAAGTGGCAAAAGCTAAGCAGTGCGCGCAGGCTTAAAAGCTTTGGCGTATTACATGCGAAATAAAATTCACTTTGTTATAAAGAAAACAACAAAACTATTTAATGCTCCGCCAATGCAACAATTTAACAAAAAAAAAAAAAAGTTTTTTTTTTTTTTTATTTAAGAACAAACTCTAGTATTAGCTAGAAGGAACTTGGCAGACAGACACTTTGCTTTTGTATTAAAAGCCCTGCAAAAAAAAAAAAAAAAAACCAAACAGACCCTGGCAATTTCAAACAATTAACAGCAGAAAATTGATTTTGAAAACCATGAAGAGTAGAAACTAAACAATGCTCAAGCATAGCAAAAGTTAATTGTAATTGTGAAATGACTTTTGATTTCTACGAAATTATATTTGAAACTGGTCAATTAGAGACACGAAGAGTAACTTATTATGAGCTAAAGGAGAAAAGAACAAATTACAACTTTATTAAGAGTTTTCGAGGTGATTTAAAAAACCTAATGCAATTTTAGCAGAAACAACAAGAAAATAAAGTGGTTTGTAATACTTAGTAGAAAAGAAAGCAAAAAGTTTGTTTAAGAAACTGAAACTGAACTAGAACTGAACTAGAATTGAACTAGAACCTGAACTAGAACGGAACTAGAACTGAACTAGAACTGAACTAGAACCTGAACTAGAACCTGAACTAGAACCTGAACTAGAACCTGAACTAGAACCTGAACTAGAATCTGAACTAGAACCTGAACTAGAACCTGAACTAGAACCTGAACTAGAATCTGAACTAGAACCTGAACTAGAACCTGAACTAGAACCTGAACTAGAACTGAACTAGAACTGAACTAGAACTGAACTAGAACTGAACTAGAACTGAACTAGAACTGAACTAGAACTGAACTAGAACTGAACTAGAACTGAACTAGAACTGAACTAGAACTGAACTAGAACTGAACTAGAACTAGAACTAGAACTAGAACTAGAACCAGAACTAGAACTGAACTAGAACTGAACTAGAACCTGAACTAGAACCTGAACTAGAACCTGAACTAGAACCTGAACTAGAACCTGAACTAGAACCTGAACTAGAACTGAACTAGAACTGAACTAGAACTAAACTAGAACTGAACTAGAACTGAACTAGAACTGAACTAGAAGTGATCTAGAACTGAACTAGAACTGAACTAGAACTGAACTAGAACTGAACTAGAACTGAACTAGAACTGAACTAGAACTGAACTAGAACTGAACTAGAACTGAACTAGAACTGAACTAGAACTGAACTAGAACTGAACTAGAACTGAACTAGAACTGAACTAGAACTGAACTAGAACTGAACTAGAACTGAACTAGAACTGAACTAGAACTGAACTAGAACTAGAACTGAACTAGAACTGAACTAGAACTGAATTAGAACTGAACTAGAACTGAACTAGAACTGAACTAGAACTGAACTAGAACTGAACTAGAACTGAACTAGAACTAGAACTGAACTAGAACTAGAACTGAACTAGAACTGAACTATAACCTGAACTAGAACCTGAACTAGAACCTGAACTAGAACCTGAACTAGAACCTGAACTAGAACCTGAACTAGAACTGAACTAGAACTGAACTAGAACCTGAACTAGAACCTGAACTAGAACCTGAACTAGAACCTGAACTAGAACCTGAACTAGAACCTGAACTAGAACTGAACTAGAACTGAACTAGAACTAAACTAGAACTGAACTAGAACTGAACTAGAACTGAACTAGAAGTGATCTAGAACTGAACTAGAACTGAACTAGAACTGAACTAGAACTGAACTAGAACTGAACTAGAACTGAACTAGAACTGAACTAGAACTGAACTAGAACTGAACTAGAACTGAACTAGAACTGAACTAGAACTGAACTAGAACTGAACTAGAACTGAACTAGAACTGAACTAGAACTGAACTAGAACTAGAACTGAACTAGAACTGAACTAGAACTGAATTAGAACTGAACTAGAACTGAACTAGAACTGAACTAGAACTGAACTAGAACTGAACTAGAACTGAACTAGAACTAGAACTGAACTAGAACTAGAACTGAACTAGAACTGAACTATAACCTGAACTAGAACCTGAACTAGAACCTGAACTAGAACCTGAACTAGAACCTGAACTAGAACCTGAACTAGATCTGAACTAGAACTGAACTAGAACTAAACTAGAACTGAACTAGAACTGAACTAGAACTGAACTAGAACTGAACTAGAACTGAACTAGAACTGAACTAGAACTGAACTAAAACTGAACTAGAACTGAACTAGAACTGAACTAGAACACAACTAGAACTGAACTAGAACTGAACTAGAACTGAACTAGAACTGAACTAGAACTGAACTAGAACTGAACTAGAACTGAACTAGAACTGAACTAGAACTGAACTAGAACTGAACTAGAACTGAACTAGAACTGAACTAGAACTGAACTAGAACTGAACTAGAACTGAACTAGAACTGAACTAGAACTGAACTAGAACTGAACTAGAACTGAACTAGAACTGAACTAGAACTGAACTAGAACTGAACTAGAACTGAACTAGAACTGAACTAGAACTGAACTAGAACTGAACTAGAACTGAACTAGAACTGAACTAGAACTGAACTAGAACTGAACTAGAACTGAACTAGAACTGAACTAGAACTGAACTAGAACTGAACTAGAACTGAACTAGAACTGAACTGGAACTGAACTAGAACTGAACTAGAACTGAATTAGAACTGAACTAGAACTGAACTAGAACTGAACTAGAACTGAACTAGAACTAGAACCTGAACTAGAACCTGAACTAGAACCTGAACTAGAACTAGAACCTGAACTAGAACTGAACTAGAACCTGAACTAGAACCTGAACTAGAACCTGAACTAGAACCTGAACTAGAACCTGAACTAGAACTTGAACTAGAACTGAACTAAAACTGAACTAGAAGCTGAACTCGAAGCTGAACTAGAACCTGAACTAGAACCTGAACTAGAACCTGAACTAGAACCTGAACTAGAACTGAACTAGAACCTGAACTAGAACCTGAACTAGAACCTGAACTAGAACCTGAACTAGAACCTGAACTAGAACCTGAACTAGAACTGAACTAGAACTGAACTAGAACTGAACTAGAACTAGAACTGAACTACAACCTGAACTACTTCTAATTTTTAATTGTTTAAGTACTTATTTATTTTTCCTTAACTGTCTTACAACCACATTTGTTGGTTTCCAACAAAATGTTCGTTTGCAACTTGTAACACATTATAAGTTTTTCGTTTTTAATTTTTTAAATCATTGCTGTATATTATTGATGTTTTTAATGCCTGTTGCATATTTCGAGCAAAAATAAAATCTCTCAAAACAGTTAAAGGAAATATATATATAAAAAAAAACAAATTTGTTTCAAGGTTTATTAAACAGATGTTTTCTCATAATGATGTTGTTGATAATGATGATGATGATGATTGCAGCAGGGGTCTTCCAGTAGTGAAAACAAATAAAATCTGGGGATTGGAAATGTAGCCGCCGGATTGGAATAGCGGGTGGTGGTCGAGGGTTGTTTATTTTTTTTATTGTTTTTATGTGATGATACATTTAGTAGGGTTTTGGAAATAAGTGCAATTTTAAGCGGTTTTAACATAATAAGACAACAAGAGCTGTTGAATGTTTTATGGAATGGGAGGGAGGGGTGATAAAAGTTAGAGAGAACATGTGATAGGTGAGATATATAGTATTAAAACAGCAATATAGTGTTAATAAAAAAGTAGGGGACAAAAGCAAACTTGTGTTAATGGAAATTGTTTATTTTTTTTAAGTTATTAAAAGTTAACAAACAAAAATTTTATGCTGTTTTGCAAAAATTACATACTTTTTGATAATTTTCCTTTAATTTGTATATATTACACAAAAAAATCTATGTTTGCTAATCAATTTTAGAAAATATTAAAATTTTAAGCTGACAACTTTTTACTTAAAAATATTATACTTAGTTCTCATAATTTTTTTGTTCCAGGTAAAGCACTTTTTTACTGCTTTTATATTGATTTTGAAAAGTAGGCATAATGTCCTTTACATTAATGTAAAATATGTCTAACTACTCATTCCGTGTTGGGAAAATTTTGCAAAAAATTTAAATGAAATATTTCAAAATTTTATTTTTTTAATTTATTTGTTTTTTTATTTCTTATTTGAAATATTCCAATTATTTATATATATTTAAAAACTATTAACAATTTCCTTTAAAATGATATCAAATATGTTATACTTTTCTTTAGCCAAGTTTAAAATAAATAGCTTCAATGTTTAACGTGTAACTATTTGAATTTCAATTTCAAACTATGTGGTTCTTCCAACATTTACCGTTATAAAGGTTTGCTTCAAACCTGTTTGTAGTCAACAACATTATCTTCACCACATCATTGCAACTTGCTGGTTGTGTCTGATGAGTAGTTGTTGTTATATGTTATCCATTTCCAGTTAAACCAGAATTTCCATTTATTTATAACGCAACATGTTGCGTGTGTGTAAAACTGGGCTATTGATAGTTGTGTTAGTTAATTTGGTTTGAGTTTGAGCTGTTTTGGTTTTAGCCCATTGTGTTCTTGTGTGTTCTCTCCACCAACCAACCACCTTTTTATATGGCCTAACAAAACACAACAATGTGTCTGGGCCTTATTAAACTAAACTTTAGTTTTAAAGCGAGTTTCAACGTGTTCGGTAGCCAAAAACAAACAAAATGCGCTAAAACACATTAGAAAAATATAATAAAAATAAAGAATTATAGTGTCTTAAATGTCTAATAAGAATTATAATACAAAGAATAAAGAGAATGAATTAATTTGTATAGAAAAAGAGCTATAAATTAAAAAGAATAATAAAATTGAAAAAAAAAAAAATTAAGAAAAAAGTTGTAAACAAAAAGTTTGTAAAAAAAAAATCTTAAAAAAAAAAAACAAATTGCTTTAACATAAAACCCAGTGTTTAACATAAAAAAAAATGTTCTAAATAGCAGTGGGCAGTGGAAAATTCAATAATAAAAATTGTAAAACAAATTTTAAGTAGGTTGTTTATTTATTACACAAATAACACAAAAAATTGTTAAAAAAAGGCTAGAAAAAAATAGTAAAACAAATAAAAAAACAAGAAAAAATTACCAGTTACAATAAAAAAAGGTGTTAAATATAACAAATTTACTCGCCTATAAAAGTCTCTAAATATTTATGTTTGAGTGTTTACTTAAATACAAATTTATTTAAACCCCATATTTCCTTAAGTTCTAAAAGTAAAAAAAAACAAAAACAAATTGTGCATTTCTTGTCCCCCTTCTAACGCATCCGTTTTAGCTGCCCAAAAAAATTGTTACAAAAAGCTGAAAATTTTGTAAGTGCTTTACTACAGCTGCTGTGTTTTTTTTTATGTTTTGAACAAAACTTTAAATGTAAATTTTCTTTAACTAAGAAAAACAAAGACGAAAAAATTCACAAGAAAAAAGTTGGGCAAAAAAAAGAATAAAATATAAAATGAAATGAAAGAAAAATAATAATAATAATAAGAAAATGTTTGTTATTTATTTTGAAGTGTTACAAATGCATAAATTATAAAATAAAAACATTTTCACAAACTACAGGGAAGTAGGCCAAGAGATAAAGATGGATTTAAAAACATAAATAAAAAATATTTGTTAAAAACATTTTAATTAAAGAAATTTTTAATTAAAATGTGTATAAAGATAAAGATTGAAAATATTTTTTTGGTAAAAAAAGAAAAAAATTTATTATGAAAAAAAAAAAAAATTTTTGGAAAAAAAATTTAAAATTTTTTTTTTATAATTTTATTTTATTGAATAATTTATTGAAAATATGGTTGAAAATAATTTTATGATAAAAAATTTTTTTGGTGAAAAAAAAAATCGGATTAAAAAATTTTTTTTCCCGATTTTGACCCATTATAGGTCCGAATTACTATGGCGTTATATACGTTGTTAGAAAGGTCTTTGAAATATCTATCATTAGACATCCATATTGTCGATATTAATCACTTAATCCAGATATGGATCAAGAATATGTAAAAAATCGAGGTAGTAGTGGGCTTTTGCCTATATCTCAGCCATTTGTGGGCCTATTTCCTCCAATTTAAATAGCAACCGTACCGGTACTATAGCGGATATGGTGATGTATGAATCATGTTTGTTAGTTATTGGAGGGCTATGGAAAGTTGATTTCAACATACATAAGGACATGGCTATATTGACTCCGCTGGTGTAAAAAATGAAAAATGTAGAAATTATGAACGAAATGACAAGCTTATGTATACCCTTGCCCAGGCGCAGATCTAGGTCAACCATTTAAGGGGTTGAACAAATTTGTTTTACATTTTGCTTTTTTTCCTTTTCGGTTTTGAGGTGGGAAAATTCCTATTTCAACTTTCCCCTGGATCCGCGCCTGCCCTTGCCACTCATGGAGAAGGGTATGAAAATGATTAGATTAAAAAGTTTCTTTAAAAAGGGAAACAGTTAAAAAGATAACAATATACGAGGTCCGGTCAATATGTCCGTGACTTTTGGCATGAAACACAGGTTTTTGGATAAAAAAATCATTTTATTTTCCAACACAGTCTCCTTTGAGCTCTATACACTTTGTCCAACGCTTCTCCATTTTTGTTTATCCGTTCCAAAAAATAAGATTTGTCGAGTTCATCGAAATTGGTATTTTTTGTGCGATGATTTCATCGCTGGAGACATTTCTCCGGAGAATAAGGTGGAGGAAGGTGAATCCTAATGAGAGCAAACGCGGCAGCCATCTTGTGGAAAGCTTTCTTATACCCAAGTGATAATTTAAAATTGAAACCACTGAGCCATGTGAGATGTTTATAGCTTCCATAATCTCTCAAACTTTCAATCTCCTATCGGCCAACACCATATCATTATTTTTTTCAATTTTCTCAAAATTACTTAAACAATATAAATAGTTTTTTAACTATTTAATACACAAGCAGTTGAAAAATTCGAACTTCTATAACAAAACAACTGTATAAGGACCTAATTCAGAAACCCGAAAGGAAAACAATTTTCAAATTTTTGTATGAAAAACACTCAAAAATAATTTAAAAACTGAGTGATTTTCATACAAAAATTTTAAAATTGTTTTCCTTTCGTTTTTCTGAATCAGGCCCTTAGAGTTTTATTTTTAGTATAATAGTTTCCAGATGGAAATATTTCATTTGAATATCAGTTTTTCTATTATGGTTTCCAGAACGTTTGGCATCTTCCGTGCTTGTATGACCACAACAAAATTCAGTAAGCCACTTTTTTACCATTTAAATTGATGGTGCAGAGTTCCCATAGTGTTTATCAAGCTTAGCCTTGGTTTGAGTGATAATTTGTTTCCGCAAAAAATAATGCACACGAACGAAATTCAATTTTTATCATTTTCTCCTCAAGTCACGCGGTAGTAGTCTGCTATCAATGGCTATCAAACACAAACCAAATGACGCAGCTTGTTTAAATTTTGACAGGAGTCAGCTGACCTGTTGACATATGGCAGTGTTGCCCTTTCAGTTAAGAGGTGGAAAATTCAAAAAGTCACGGATTTATTGACCCGCCCCCGTAATAGAGACATTCAAAGTTTATTTTTGTTCAAAGAGAGGAAGCTCTTACAATTTTCAGTTCTATTTTCAATGTTTAGTTTTTCACCAACAAATTTCTTGTTAAAAAAGAAATACATTTAATTTAATATACATATTTGGTCAATTCACAAGGTCTCTTATCATATCATATTGTCATAATATTTTACGACTCGGCTTAACCGACTTTTAGGCGTTTGTCGCAGGTCTCTGCTGGTTGGTTTCGATAACACAATAAACATAGCATACAGAGTAGTATTATTTTGGGGCATTTTTTGCTTGAAGCAAGAACAACATTTTTAAACCATTGTGAAATATTAGGACATTATGACAATATGACATGATAGAAGACCTTGTGAATTGACCATTTTTTTTTCAAAATCTCACCAATTTATGGCCACATTTTCCCTATTTTCAATACCAAAATTTCCTAATGTCTATCTATTACATTTATATAAAATTTGTGTTCGTTAGTTAGTGGAGGTCTTCGGAAAGTTAATTTCAACTAACATATTGACATCGTTTTAGCAATTTCAGTAGCTATAAACATCTGGAACATAAATACTTTATAGACTCGTAAATAAATATCGCAGAAATTACATATGGCATGACAAACTTAAAGCAAACCAAAGCGTTGGAAAGGCTTTCGATATACCTTTCATTGGATATACATATTGTCATTGTATAAATACAGATTCAAATATATTTCCAAAAATCGTGTTAGTCCTGGTTTATTGAACATATCTCAATCATTAATGGACCGCTTTTTTTGATTTTCAATACCAATAAAACTGTTTTTAGCAAAACTGTAAAAATCTGTTATACAAAAACCAAAACTGTTATACAGAAGTAATTTATAGATACTAAAGACTTTGTATTAATGCCAACATTTCAGACATTTCAGAAAAACTGTTATATTTAGTAAATAACTATAATTTTGTTTGAAATTGTAACTGTCATACAAAGAAAACAAAATTGTATGAACATATACATTCCAATTTAAGGATTTCTTAATGTTTGGCATAGAAATAGCCTGTTTTTGCAGAACTGTTATATTAAACCTGAAACTGTTATATTCCAGAATTTAATAGAATCTAAAGTTTTTGTAACATTAAGAAAACTGGCAAATTCTCGTTTCTACAATATAAAATATTGATGTATAACAGTTTGGCAAAAATCTGAGATTTGTATGTCAAACTTTAAGACATTTTTAGACAGATATTTTCTAACTAGAATCTATATTTTATATTGTATTAACTAGAATTTGCCAAATAAAGACTAATAGTTTGTGAAACTATAATATAAAAACTGCTATATAAATTATATATGTCCTTCTTTAGTGGAAGACTGTTATACTACAAATAAAACTGTTATACAGTTGTTTTGTTATAGAAATTCGAATTTATCAAATCCTTGTGTCTTAGGGCCGTTTTATCATTAGGTGATTATCTTTTTTCCCAACGAAAAACTGCAGATTAAAGAAATGTCTCATTTGCATCTATTCTGTCACAAAGCTAACCCGATCTCATCTGCCAATTATTTATTTATCGTACAGATAAATTCAATCAGCTGACTGCTGTTCATAGTTTTTATGTGTTTGTGTTTTTGTAAACAGAATTAAATAGATTTTGTAAAAAAAAAAATGTTTAATAGAGGAATTAACATTAATTTGATAGATGAACTCGAAAAACATGAATAATGCTTTTTATCGGTATATTGAGAAAACCAAAAATGTTAACGGACAGATTATCGGCCTAATAAATTTATGTCGAGATTTATTAACAAGCAGTTTGTCGATACATTGAGAAAACGGGCCTTAAACAGTTAAATAATTCATTATATTGTTTAAATAATTCTGATATTGTTTGAATATTTAACTGTTATACAATTTAAATAACATTTATTTACATTATTAACGTTTGCCTCTTGATTTCTTGCCAACAAAAGGCCTCTCGATTTTAGTGCTATGTTTCTAAGTATGTTCCAAACGTATCCAATACATTGTCCTTCTTCAATATTCTATAGTTCTTAAGAGTTTTCTTGCTGAGAAACAAAATCCATAAACTGTTATACATAAAGATTAACTGTTATACAGTTTTAAAATATATTTTTTTCTTGACATAAATTATAGATTTAAAACAATTTTATATTTTCACAATATAAACAAAACTGTTATACAAATTCAAAATTGGTTGTCTAGCTGTTATACAGTTTTAATTCAAGAGAAATTGCTTTGAAATTATAATGCAGAATGCCTATATAGGGGATTTTATGTTTATATAAATCTAAATTTAAAATTTGGGCATTTGGAAAACTGTTATAAATATTAAAGTTGTTTTAGAATTGTTATACTAATGAAAATCTCATGAAATTTGTGAAAATTTCTTAAAGTTATATATAAGTTTGTCATTCCATTTGTAATTTCTACATTTTGCATTTGCGAACCCACAAAGTATATATATTCTGGATCGTTATAGATAGCGAAGTCGATATAGCCATGTCCGTCCATGTCCGAAGTAGATATAGCCATGTCCGCCCCCAAAAAACTTACAAACATGATTGATACATCAATATATCGGGAATTCTACCGGCTCGGTTGTATTTCAAATCGAGAAAATCGGCCCACAAATGGCTGAGATATAAGAAAAAACCGGAACAACATCGATTTTTGGCCTATGTTTTAGTCATTAATGATAAGTCATTAATGATAGATATTTCCAAGTCCATTGCAACGATGTATATAAGGCTATAGTAATTTGGACCTACAATGGGTAAAAATCGGGTAAAATATTTTTTAACCCGAATTTTTTTTACCTAACAAATTTTGTTTGTCATAACATTTTTTCCCTAATTAATTTGAAAAAAAAAAAATTAAAAAAAAAATTTTAAAAAAAATGTTGAAAAAAATTTAAAAAATTTTGAAAAAAAAAAATTTATTTTCAAAAAAATTCGAATTTTTTTTTTTTTAATTTTGAAAAACAATTTTAAAAAAATTTTAATTTTGTTTACCTAAAAATATATAAAATTTTTATTTTAAAGTATAATTTGGTGAAGGGTATATAAGATTCGGCACAGCCGAATATAGCTCTCTTACTTGTTTTTTTTTTTGATCATTTTGTTAAAATAATTTTGTTAGTAGCAAATTTTAAGCATTAAATTTCATTGCGTTTGTTTAAAAGTTTCTTTTTAACCTTGAAAAGTTATAAAAACTTTGTTGTTTTCTGAAATTGTTTTGTTTTTGTCTTGAATTAACATTCTATTTTAAATACATATATAGCCTAAAAGCCAATTACAATTGTCTAGCATTTTCAAAATATTTAATTGCTTGGTGTTAAAAGAAAATTAAGCCAAAATAAGCTAAAATAACTGGCAAAGAAAGGAAAACAATTTTGAATATTTATAAGCTCAATTATTATTATAAAATAAGTTTCTAATAAAATAATTTAAATTAAATAAAGGCATGTTCAAGCATGTTTCAAAAGTTTTTTAATATAACTCAAAGTAAGAGTGCAGTAATAGCCCTGTTTATTTTAAAACTACGAATATTTGTATAAAAGTGTCTGTTGTTTACTGAAATTAAAAACATGTTGCTTAATTAGTTTTATTTTTAATTTTCTTTAACATAACTTGTCTGCTTTCAACAGCATATGTTTTTCTCATTATATTTCATGTCAAAGAAAGTGTAGTCAGCTAAGAAGAACTTTTCTATAAAATACTTATGTTGCTAATTATGGGAAAAATTGCTATAGAGGAAAGAAAACTCTGAGAAAACTGAAATTTAATTTTGTTTTTTTTTTTTTTTTAAGAAAATAAGCTAGGAACAGAACATTGTTAATAAAAATTCAACAGGCTGGCATGGTAATGAACAAAATTTCTTTTAAAATCAAAATTTGTTTAAAAGATTTGAAAAGGTTATTACTTTTTAAATGAACAATTGTTATGTTTAATATTTATACTCTAATTTTTAAAATTTATTCACTTTTATTTGTCGCAAACTTCAAGGGAATTTTGAAATATGTACTTACATATTTTACACAAGCTATTTTTATAATCTGCAAATATTTTTTTTTATCTATCTTTGTTTTATTATCAAACTATTCTTTTTATTTATTTGCTTGGCAAAATTCTTTAAATATTTGTTTATAATAGAATTGTAACAATAATTAAAAAATTCTTGAAAGCATTACTAAAGAGAAAAAAAGCTAAAGAAAATAAAGGAAAAGAAATAGTATTATATTCGACTGTACCCATTATCAATATTTGGCAATATTTTTCTGATATAAGCTCTTTGTATGGCGGCAGGAGAGATGGGGTGAAATAGGAAGCCCCCCTCCAAAACCGAAAAGTTTTCCTATAAAAAGAAGAAAAACTGAAAATTGGAGAACAAATTTCGATTTTCCCTCCCCTTACATGGTTGACCAGGATCCGCGCCTTTTACATTGGTAATGACCCTACCTCGCAAACTTTTTGAAATCACTGCTTGAGTAGCTCCCAATGACTTTGCAAGCTCCTGTTGAGTTTGACAACAATCTTCATTGAGTAATGGCTGGCCTGGGCGATCTTTGTCTTTCGTGTAGATGAAACGCATTCACCATAAAGAAGTAACGCAAAACTTCCCGCATATGACGCTTTGTTGGCACAAAATTCAACATTTTCGAAGCAAAATGACAGATATGTTCCCTTAAAATTGACATATAAGTTATTAAAGACAAACACCATCTATTGAATTTCCCGCATTTTTAAGTCATACACCCAATATTTTCTCACTTAAATTTAAATTTTTGTTTTTGGCGTTTTCTTTCTTTTTGCTAATAACTTTGTTGTTATAAAATTTAAAAAATTACTAAAAATAGTTATAGTTTACCAACAAATTTCTGAATAATTTGTATAAGGAAAATTTTAATTTAGCTTGAAATTTTATATAAAGAAAAATGGTTAAAGTAAAATTTTGTTCGTCAAAAATCTTGAACTTTTTAAATAAATTATTTTTTTTTTTTCAATGTAATTAGAAATTTTGCTAACAAAATTAAATATTTTCTAGCAATTAATGAAAATATACAAGTTAAGCCATATCAGAGATATAATTTAAAGAAAATTTGGCACAGCAATCTACTTTCAAAATTTCATGAAATTCGTACATTAAAAAAAATATATACAAATTTGTAATTTTATTTTTTTTTGATTTCTTAAGAGTTTTTGTTAAGAACTTATTAAATAAAAGCAAAAGAAACAACTTCAGGACAAAAAAAAAAAACAGATTTTAAGGAAAATTTTATTTTTAGACTATTTTTGGCCTTAAATTTATATAAAAAAAAAATTGTTTTTTTATATTTTAATAACATTTAAAGATTTCTTATATCTCCGTTTAAAATAAATATCAAAATCATATTATTGCTTATAACTGTTTGAAAAATATTCTGAATTCAGTGTAGTGAAAGCTCAAAAATTGAACATTTATGATATTTGGTTTTCATTGAATAATTAAATAATTTTAATATTTTTGTAAAGTTCATTGAATTTCCTTTACAATGATATATAATATGCCAAATTTTGTTTTCCCCACAAGAAAAATATATCAACCTAAATAAAAGACCTTGCTGTAAAATATACTCAAACATTGGTAAACAATATAGCGGCTTTTATGTTTCAACGGTACGCTTTGCCGCCTAATCGTAATTAAATGAAAATCAACTGAAACATAAGCCTAGCTATAAATCGATAAATAATGGTTTAAATGGAAAATGGATGGAAAATCTGTGATCACTTTATTTTAACCAAAAGATGATTTTTCATATGAAAATTAAATGAAACATAAAAGTGGCTATAAGTAGGTAAATAGAGGAAAAAGAAGGAGTTTGTTAAAATACACAACTAAACAAACTGTACAAATCAAAGAAAGAAAAAGGAATTTTAAGTCTCTTTTTGTAAATTTTGATTCATTCATGATAACATAGACAAATACATACAGATCGGAAACTCTCCTGTCCGAGACTTAACTCAGTTGTCAAAAACCTAACAGATGAGAATGGTTTATTTAAAAAGACTATGAGAAAACAAAAACAACATTCGTATGTTAATTTTTTTGGTTGAATTTTTTTCTAGTTTCCGTTCTATGTGTGTTTCTCTATGTATGCTCCCAATTTCATGTTTATTGATTCATTGTAATAGAAATATCGAAAAGTACCATTAGGTTTCCCTTTGTAGATTCTAATTCATTTCAGATTATATGTGTCTAATTCAGGCGAGGATCCAGAGGGGGTGAAATAGGAATTCCCCTCCCCCAAAACCGAAAAGTTTTCATATAAAAAAGAAGAAAAATGTAGACAAAATTTGGATTTAAACACACACAAAGCCCCCCCCCCAAAATCTAGTTTCTTGATTCTATGTTCATTGTTATAAAATATTAAGAAAGTAACTTTCTGAGTACTGAATACTGCTTTGGCTTAGTATTCTGTACTCAGAACCAGATATGTTTAATTTCATGCTTCTGGAAACATTAGTACAAAGTATTCAAAAAGTACTTTTATTATCGGAAAAGTACCTATAAGTCCAATGTTTCTGGATTCTAACACATTCGGAATCATGTGAGTCTAATTTCATGATTCTATTTTGATTATTATATTGTAAATTATTCGCTAAGGATTATTAAAATAAAGAAAAAGTACCATAAAGAGTTCCCATGGACACAAAGTACTTTTATTTGTTTACAAAAGTACCTATAAGTCCCATTTTTGTGGATTCTATCTCACTCTGGATCATGTGTGTCTTATTTCATGATTCTAGTTTGATTTATTATAAAATATTCAAAAAGTACCTTATAGAATAAAGAAAAAGTACCAAATTGAGTCCCCCATGGTTTCTAACCCAGTACCACATGTGATTAATTTCTTCTTTCTAGGTCAGTTATTATAGAAAATTCAAAAAGTACTATTACAGGAACGAATAAGTACTATTAGTACTTTATTTATGGTACCTTAATACCTAAGGTACCATAAAGAGAGTACAAATAGTACTATTTCGTTCCTCTGCTGGTACTTGTTAAATTTTAGTAATATTTCACCTTATCCTTAATTCTTACTTCCCTCAAAAGCATATCAGCTAACTTTTATGTCGATATGTTACATAAGTTAAAATTTAAGAAAAGTACCACTAGGAGGAAATGTAACAATTTCTGTTATCCCTATTTAACAGCCATCAAGTTTGAAATATCAAAATACCCCATTTTAATGAATATTTTTGTAACACAGATATGTCTCAAACGATTAAAATCTATATTAATTTTCTGAAAAAAAACTTATGTTTTAAAAAAGTACCAAATTATTAACACGGATTTGTCACAATCTAACCGTTCGCACTCGAGTTTCAAATAACAAACTGTTAGTTAATTTTTTGTCTGACTGGAGGAACCAATTTTTAAAATTTTATCATAAATTTTCTTTTCAATCTTGGATAAAATGTATTTTTTCCCGTTTTTACCCCCTTTTGGTACCTTTTTTGTTCAAATTGAGATGATACAAATTGTATCCAAATAAAATTGATATCATATTGGGAGCCCATGACATGTCTAGGTCAGTTTATAGAAAAACATATTTTATGAAAAAAGTACCAAAAATAATCCCCGAATGGTTCGAATTTCCAAAAAAGTACCAAATTCGTATTTGATATTTTTTTGACATGTAATGAAAATTTCATGAAAAAAGTACCAAAAATATCCCCTGTATAATTCGAATTTCCAAAAAAAAGTACCAAATTCGTATTTGGTACTTTTTGACATGTTAAAAATTCAAAAACGATTCAAAATTTGTTGATTTAAAAGACACATAAAAAAGTACCAAAGCATAGTTTTACACGTTTTCTCCCCTAAAGGATTCGAATTTCAAAAAAGAACCAGAGACGTATCTGCTAACTTTTTAAGTAGATGAAGATATATTTTAGTTTAGATCTTAGAAGATTATGTTACCGTTTTTACTCCCCAATTCCTCAAATTTCCAAAAATTCCTTCTTAATGGATCTACATAGGAAGAAAGGTAGACCTTCTTAGTCCACTGTATTTTCAAATTTGTTACATTTCTTTATTTACAATAGATTTTATTTCAGTTTCTTTTTTTCGTATTTTTTTTTTTTAATCAAAAAATTTAACGTTGAAATAAAATAAAAGTAAACTTTATCTCATATATTAAATAGCAAATGAAACAAATAATAAAAACAACACCAGCAACATGAAATATATTTTTCATTGCTTAAATACTTGGCTAAAGAAGGCGTTCTAGTAAAATGGTCAGAAATGAACATTCGCACGTTCTAAAAATCATGTAGAACAAATGAAAATAAATAACAAATAAGAAAATAATAGAAAAATGAGCTTAAATAACATAAAAACAAAATAAATATTTGAGAAAAAATAGCATAGAAAAAGAACTTAAGCTAAAAAGAATAAAAATTCGGCTGTAATTGTTATAAGAACGATTTGTGATATGTAAATCAGTGGTCATGTAGAAATACTTAGACAATTTCAAACGCTGCTACTAGGTTTCATATAGAACATGGCTATAAAACTTTTGAAGCTTAAAAGTACTTTTTTGTCAGGTACTTTTTTATAAACAAGAACTTTTCCCATAAAATATTGTTTACATTTTTAGAAATGATAATTTTAACTGGCTTAAATATTTTAAATACAAATATTTTAGCCAATACATGAAGTTTTTTAAAGTTAAATTCTCTTTATAATATTATATCCTAAGCAAATAGTACTTTTTCTATAATTCTTCATTAAATGTAATTTTCCCTCTGCTTATTTCAGTTTTAGTCGTTTTTTATAATACCATTAAATCTAGGAAAATTTTTTTGTACCAGAAAACAACTTTTTTAACCAAGATATTTAATGGTACTTTTTTGAGAAAAGTACTTTTTTCCAAAAAAGTACTCTTTTTCCAAATTAACGTAATTTTTAAGCATATTTTAAATATAAATGATTTTTATGAACTTTGCCTTAAACTAAAAACTACTTTAGTAAACAAAGTACTTTTTCCTATTGATGATTGTTTTTGTGACAGTTTTTAATTTAATCCTATTTTAATGAACTTTTTCTAAACTAAGATGTAGTGTTTTAACTAGTTTAAAAAGGTACTTTTTTTAAAAAGGTACCTTTTTCAATAAGGTACTTTTATAATTTTTAAAAACCTATAATGTTAAAGCTATAGATTTTTTAATAAAATAACTAATTTTTCGACCAACATATAAATGTCCTTTTGAATAAAAAGTACTTTTGGAAATAATGCAACATTTTCCCAAATATTTCATTTTTATAGCTTTTCATTAACATAAGAAATTTTAAAAAACTATTTTTTCTTTACAGAAATGTACTATTTTTGACTAAAATATTTAATGGTACTTTTTGACAAAATAGTACTTTTTCAATAAATAATATTTAAACAAGTATTTAACACTTAAAGCATTATTATAAGCTGTTTTCGGAAAAAGTACTTTTTATAAATATGTTACTTTAGTACTTTTTTAAAAAGTACTTTTTTCTATTTTGTATTTACTATTTAATTTAATAAAAACCATTTTAATAAAAGGGAAGGCACTCTTTTAGACTTTAATATGAAAGGTACTTTTTTGTATAAAAGTACTTTTGAATAGCCGCAGAACAAAGGTCCTTTTTTGCATTTTTAATTTTTTTTTTGGTATTTTTGTAATATTTTGGTTGAAATTTCTAGAAACATTCAAATTAGCAAATTTTTTTTACTAACTAAATAGGTTTTAAAAAAAATTGTGCTTAAAGGGGCCCATAGACACATACTGCTGACGCTACTGCCGATAAACCCTGCGTATATGTGTGAGATTTATATTTTACTACAAATCTTTTTTTTTTTTTTAAAAAAATTTAAATTAAAATAAAATAAACATACGTTTGAGAAAAAAAAAATATTATTTCGTAAACAAAACGTCAAATTTAAAAAAAAAATTTCAGAAAAATTTCAAAATTCATATTATTGTTTATTTGAACAACTGTCAGTAGTATGAGTTCATTTCAAAATCAAAACTATTTTGATTTTTCATACTACATTGTCTGTGTGTCGCATATATAAACAAACATTTAAAATTTACAAATACATGCTTATTGCATAAGCATGAGCTGTATGTGTTTATGGGCATAGAGAAAATATATGTACATAGAGCGGAAACTATAAAAAAAACTCAAACAAAAAAATTACTCAAAAAAGTTACACATACGAGTGTTGTTTTTGTTTTCACATAGTATTTTTTACTAATACATTCTCACCACTTAGGTTTTTGACAATTGAGTTAGGTCTTTGACAGCAGAGTTTCCGGTCTATGTATATTTCTCTATGTCTATGGGCCCCTTAACAAAAAGTACTTTTTTTATTTTTTAGTATAAATTATAAAACGTCAAAAGTAATATATTTAATTTCAATGAGTAATTTGTTTATATATTAGATCAGGTTTAAAAATATTCAGTCAAAATGTTATTGTTTGCTATAGGCCAACATAGATTGCTAGTTAAAATCAAACAAATTGCTGAAATATAATCATCCAGACTACCTTGATTTTTTCATCTATTATTCACCCAAATTTTTTTTTCAACAAAATTATTTTTTTTTACCAGAATTATTTTTTCATCAACACTTTTTTTTCACTCCAAAAATTTATTTCTTACCAACATTTTTTTTCACCAAAAAAATTTTTTTTCACTGAAAAATTTTTTTTCACTCAAAAATTTTTTTCACTCAAATTTTTTTCTCCATAATTATTTTTGTTATTTTTCTTAAAGTATAACAAACATTTTTTTTCACCAAAATTATTTTTTATTTTTCACCAAAATTTTTTTTTTTTTTTTCACTAAAAATTTTTCATCACAGTTTTTTTTTTTCCCCAAAAATTGTTTTTGTTATTTTTTCTAAAGTATACTATGGTGAAGGGTATATAAGATTATTGCACTCTATAGTGCTACATTCGGCTATTTTCCAAACCAAAAAGTAGTTTGTAAATTAGTACTTTTTCAAAAAGGTACTTATTGTAGAAAAGTACTTTTATCAATAAATTCAAATTTAAGAACAAATTTTACTTTTACAGCTTTTTATAAACAACGTAAGCAACTTCAAAACTAATTTTTTTCCTGAAAAGTACTATTTCATTAAAATAGGTAATGGTACTTTTTTGCAATAAATATTATTACAAATAGTATTTTAAATTTAAACCATTTTTATTAACTATTTTCTAAACCAAAAAGTACTTAAGGTACTTTTTTAAAAAAGTACCTTAAGTACTTTTTTGGGATTTTGGTTTCTTTTTGACTTAAAACTTTTTAAAAGTAAAATTAAAAGTACTTTTTCGTCTAAAAAATCATTTTTACACTAAATGCTTGTTTTAATTAAAGTCATTTAACCCTCTAACCCGCAAGAGTGCCTCAAGGCATGCATTACAAGACACCAATTATCTCAAAAAGTAATTACAATTTTGTTTTTTAAATTTAACGGTAACTTTAGTTACAGACTTGTTTTCATTTCCCTCCAAGGTCTAAATGCATTCTGACTTTTAGTTTTTGTTGTGTCAGCTGTTTTGTGAGTGATGTCATAATTTTAGCACTTGAAATTTTGTGTGTGATTTTTTTTAAATCAAAGTTTTACTAACTTTTAGTCGCCTGATCTATTCGAAATATTTATTATTTTAAGGATAAGATATTCCTCTTTCAGTCTATGAATTTGTAAATGTTAAAGAATTAACAAAAAGTGTGTTCAGAACGCTAAAACTAAGGGGTGCCTCAGGGCACTGTTGCGTTTAAATTTATCTGCGTGTATATTTTTACTTTTTTGTTATAGAAAAGAATTTTTGGAGTGGCAGATAGAGACCGCAGACGTATTAAATTATCCACCTTGACTCGTGATCAGTTGGTACTCCACAAAAGATCCACAGATGGAAACACAGTGCGTTTATTCAAAATCCGATCTTCATTTAGGCGTCTTAAATGCCAAAAATTGCTTTTATGATTATTATCGTAGAAAGTAAAACATATTTTCTTACTTTTTAGTTTTTCAATAAAATCGTATCATAATTAATGTTTACATCTTATTGTTTTTTACACCTAAACCGTCAATAATGCCCCTAGGCACGCTTCACCTTTTTGCAACTGGTTCCTAAACTTAATTTGCAAATTAGTTTCTGATGGCTGTTCTGGTAAAATATTCTTCTTTCAGTCTATGAATTTGTAAATGTTAAACATTTGTGTTGAGAACGCAAAAACTAAAGAGTGCCTCAGGGCACTGTTGCGGATTGCGGCTAAATTTATCGGCGTGTTATATTGTATAGCTTTTTACTTTTTTGTTATATTTATAAAAAAAAATGATAGGAATGGCAGATAGAGACCGCAGACGGTTTAAATTATCCAGCTTGACTCATGATCAGTTGGTACTCCACAAGAAGATCCACAGCCAGGAAGTTCAAAAGTGGGTGAAAAAGCAAAAATATTCAGTTAATGAAGTCCGTTAAGACAAAATCGTCCACTTTCCAATCTGGTTTGGCAAAAAATATGGTGCAAATTATGAAAAAAGTCGGAAACACAGTGTGTTTGCCCAAAATGCGATCTTCATTTCTGATCAAATGCCAAAAATTGTTTTCATGATTATTATCGTAGAAAGTAAAACATATTTTCTTACTTTTTGTATCTAATGTTTATATCTTATTGTTTTTTACACCTTAATGCCCTGAGGCACTCTTCACCTTTTTGCAAATAGTTCATAAACTTAATTTGCAAATTAGTTTATGATGCCTGTTCAGAGTTTATTGGGTCATAATTACTCTAGAAAAAAATTATTATTATTATTATGACCTGAGGCACTCTTCACCTTTTTGCACCTGGTTTCTAAACTTAACATGCAAATTAGTTTCTGATGGCTGTTCTGAGTTTATTTGGGTCATAATTACCCTAAAATAAATTATTCGACAACTTTTTTTAGCTTTTTAAAGTTTGGGGGTTAGAGGGTTAAGAAACTCTGAACTTTTGGGAAAAAGTACTATTTTCAAATAAGTACCTAAAATATATAAAAGTACTTTCAGTTTAAAACATTGCAAAAAGGGACATAAGCATTTTTTATTATAATTTAAAAAAATATTCAAAAATTACTTTAAAAAAGTACCTTAATTTTGAACAAAAAATTTGAGTTTTTTCAAAATTTTTTTTGGTACTTTTTTGAAAAAAGTAATTTTTGGAATTTTAATAAAAAAAAACCATTTTATGTGCCTCTTTGCAATGTTCTAAACTGAAAAGTACTTTTTTTATTTTAGGTACATATTGGAAAATAGTACTTTTTCCCAAAAATTAATGTAGAAACTGGTTCCTTGTCAGTTTTCGGGCAGTGAACTATCACGATAATCACTCATTTATAATAAGCTGCCTGTTGAAATCATTTAATTTTGATTTTTTTTAAATATTTTTTAATAAAATTAATTAAAATATTTCATTTTCATATCTGTTAAACTAAAAAGTACTTTTTTCGTTTATTTATTTATAACATTCCTATCTAAACTAAAGTGTTTTTTTAGCTTCGTTTTACCGGTTTTTTTCAAAAATCATTTCAAAAATCTTTAAATTTCTACATTGTTCTCCCATGTGGGTTTAACAAAAGTTTTTTTTTTTTTTTTTTTTTTTTGTTAATTATTCCATACATGTGTCTGGCCATAATTGTCGTGGTTAAGTAATACTCGTAATTAATTCATTTAGAAGTTATTTGCTTAAGCAAAATACTTAAAAAAACTGCTTTACCCAATAAACAACTTTATATGGCAAATCAAATTTAACCATAAAAACGCTTTTAAAACTTAAATCATTTAGAATATTAAACAAGCAAGATTTTAGAAAAAGCTAATAAACATAAGAGAAGAAACTTTCTATTTTAATTTTTGCATTTTTATAAAGGTTGAAGTATTTTTTAAATAATTTTTAGGACAGCCAAACATGTTTGATCCTGCTCCTGGCTTACAAATTCTTTATATATTACCTTGTATTGCATGAAATTCAGTTCATTCAAAATCATTGTATTTTTTTTTTTGTCATAAATCTTTTAAATTAGTTTTCTATTTTCTATTTTCCTTAATTACTTTCATTATTTGTCTATTAATTACTTATTTATTTCTTCAATTGCTTTGGCAAAGAGAAAAACTTTTTGTTTGTTATTGCTTTTATTTATTAGAAATCCCCAAAAGGTTTGAGGTTTAACCTTAATATTACAAGTTTTGTTTTAATTTTAGTTCTTTAGCCACAAAGAAAACTTGATTAAAATGAAAATAGTTTGAAAACTAAACCACAATATTAAGAGTTAAGGGCATTTAAAGTAAATTAGGCATGAGTAATTCACTTATATTTAATAAACTTATTAAAAGTTTGCTACTAGCAGGAGGAACTAGAGTCTCTGGGCTGCTGTAGCCATGCTCTTGCCACTAATTGCACTCTATATAATTGTTATACATTTAGTTCATAAAATATGTTAGTAGAAATCAGTTTTCCATAGTCCACAGATTGTCCAAAGACCGAATATTAGTATACATATATCAGAAATATTCATAGAAAATTTGCTATTAAAAATCAGCAAAATCGGTTTATAAATGGCTGAGATATGAGCAAAAAACTAAGGCTACCTTAATTCTTGGAAGTATTTTTGTATATAGTCCTTGGATACTAAGTAAGATACATAAATATGGACAATATATATATCAAATGAAAGGTAATTCAAAGGCCTTTCCAACGAACATAAAAAAACTTAAAAATTTGCATCGACAGTGGGCCAATTTTGAGAAAAATATTTTGAAATAAAATTTTTAATTCTAAAAAATCTTAAAAATATTTAATTGGTCACAAACGAGTATAGCATACTGACTTAGTATACTCTACACCATGAGTGGCAAGACTAAATATAAATTTGTCATTCCGTTTGTAATTTCAACATTTTTCATTTGTGACCCCATCTTCGTCTGTCTGTTGAAATCAATTTTCCTTAGCCCCCAAGTAACATATATACATCATTCATACATCAATATATTCGCTATAGTCCCGGTTCTGATGCTATTTAAAATCAAGATAATCGGCCTATAAATGGCTGAGATATAAGCAAAAAACCAAGGCTACCTCGATTTTTGACTTAATTTTTGTTTGATCTATATCTGGATTACTAAATCTTTAATATAGACAATATGGATATCTAATGATAGATATTTCAAAGACCTTTATAAAGACGTATATAGCGCCATAGTTATTCGGACCTTTTATGGGTCAAAATCGGGAAAAATATTTTTTCAAAAAATTTTTCTTTTTAAAAAAATTTTTTCGATAAAAATAATTTCAATCTTTATTTTAAAGTATACTTTGGTGAAGGTTTTATAAGATTCGCCACAGCCGAATATAGTTCTCTTATTTGTTTGTATTTAAATTCTTCTTTTCCCACATTGTTTCCAAACAATTAACATGATTTAGCCATTCTAGTTTGAAAACAAACAATAAAATCTTGAATCTTTGTATTCAACTGCCATTACACAATTTTCAAGAGATATAAAGTTTTTTTTTTGTAACTTTTTGTCTGCCACACTAAACTACACATCAAGATAATTTAGCAAAAACTGTTGCTTTTGCTACCTTTACAAAACTCAGCATACTATGCTACCAACAAACCAACATTTTCATAGATTCTTTAGGTTTTTAAATAGCAGCATTCTTTTTTTGCAAAACCCTACCCCCTCTTAACACTTTCATAGATTCTGAAGGTTTCCTGCCTCCTTTTGTCTGCAGCACTCATTATGTCACTATTTTGTTACGTTAATTTATTACATGTTTGTTTTTCGTGGTTAAGAGGGAGAGTGGTGGTGGATTCTGTAGGAAAATTGGGTAATCTAAAAGGATTTTCAGGTTTAACATAAATAAAACATTTATTTGCATTTTATGTCTTTCTTTTTTTTCTATTTGGCAGCTTATTTTATCTGTTCTCTGTTATTAACAATGGCTCAATTCAATTCGCTTTTAAAAGGTTTGCAAAATAGCAATTTTCCAGCCAACAAAAAAAGTCTGCTGCCATTTTAAATTTGCTATATGTATGTATTGTAAATAAATTATTTATAATTTATAGGAAAAATTTTAATGAAAATTCAAGGTTAGATTTAATTCAATGACAAAAAATAATGAAAAAGATAATACAGTCTGTAGTGAAATAAAAAGAATTTTATTTTAAATTTGTTCTCAATTGTCAATTAGTTAAGAAATTGTAGACATTTTTATATATAAGCTGAAAGGAAATTGCAACTGCTTCTTAAACATGTTTAAATCTTAAAAATTAAACAAATTTGTGTATATATGAAAAGTATTAATTTTGTGTGGTTTTCCACACAAAGGGTAAGAAGAAGGTTTTGAAAAAACATATCCAACAAATTCTGATTAATTTAATTTAAGTTAATTACTTTTTATTGCTTTTATCTAAAACCTGCTTTTATATTTTTAATTGTTTAACTATTAAAATTTTATATTGCTCTACACTTTTATTAACCACTGTTTCATTGTTTTAATTTCCAAAACAAACAAAACCGGTTGACATGAATTTTTAATTTAAAACTCAATACCATCAGTTTATCATTTGAATACTAGCAAAATGTTTAATCAATTTGCTGCTGTTTTAAAACGACAAACCATCATTGTTGCAAATTTTAATGGATTTTTGAACCAGTGAGATATTGTAACAACAAATATAATACAATTTTCTTAGAATTTTAGTTAGGAAACAAAATAGCTTAAAATTTAAAATTAAATAGTCTATTTAGCCATATCCGTTCATATGCCTGCTTGCTGGTGTAAATTAATTTTAATAAAACACGTTTATTGCCTAGAATTTTACTATTAAAAATCAGACCACAAATTCTATTTACACTGATCTGTCACAAATATATTGTAGATTTTCTCTTAATCTTTTGCCATAAATTAAATTTTCCAGTTAAACAGGAAGCTTCTGAAAACTGAACGTTAAAAAGAATTCAATAATCGCACAATTGTGCACAATTTGGCCGAGAATATTTAAAATATTTTGAAACTTTTGTTATATAAACAAAAATGTTGAAATTTTTAAATAAATAAAAGAAATAATCCTATAAAAGTTACACAAGTTTAAAGGAAATAATTCTTGAAAACTATTTTTCCACAAAATCTTAAATAAGTTTACAGTTTGAAACCATATAAATTATAAAGTATAAAGTATAAAGTATAAAGTATAAAGTATAAAGTATAAAGTATAAAGTATAAAGTATAAAGTATAAAGTATAAAGTATAAAGTATAAAGTATAAAGTATAAAGTATAAAGTATAAAGTATAAAGTATAAAGTATAAAGTATAAAGTATAAAGTATAAAGTATAAAGTATAAAGTATAAAGTATAAAGTATAAAGTATAAAGTATAAAGTATAAAGTATAAAGTATAAAGTATAAAGTATAAAGTATAAAGTATAAAGTATAAAGTATAAAGTATAAAGTATAAAGTATAAAGTATAAAGTATAAAGTATAAAGTATAAAGTATAAAGTATAAAGTATAAAGTATAAAGTATAAAGTATAAAGTATAAAGTATAAAGTGTGCCGTGTGCTACCTTATTTACTTTTAGTATAAATATTTCAACTATATATAGAGGCTTTCAAAAATAATTTTATTGTTTTTAATCGGGAATTTTTAAATATTACAGTTTTTCTTAAAAATTTACCAAGTTGGGGAGTGAGCTAAGGGGTTCTTATTCCCTTTAATCTAAACTAATTTTAATTTAAACTATAATTGTAAAGTACTTAAACTTTGTGTGAATAAATTTCTTATCATGAGTGGCAAGGGTATATAAGTTTGTCATTCCATTTGTAATTTCTACATTTTTTTATTTGCGACCCCACGAAGTATATATATTCTAAATCGATATAGCCATGTCCGTCTGTCCGTCTGTATGTTGAAATCAACTTTCCGTAGCCCCTAAATAACTTACATACATGATTGAAACATTAATATATCGCGAATTCTCCCGTCTTGAGCAAATCGGCCCACAAATGGCTGAGATATAAGCAAAAACCGGGACAACATCGACTTTGGGCCTATTTTTGAGCTATATCTAGATATTAAGTCATTAGTATAGACAATACGGATATCTAATGGTAGATACTTCAAAGTCCATTGCAACGATGTATATAAGGCTGTAATAATTTGGACCTACAATGAGTCAAAATCGGAAAAAACATTTTATAACCCGAATTTTTTTTAAACAAAAAAAAATTTTTTTTAACAAATAAATTTAAAAAACAATTTTTAGAAAATTAAAACAAAAATTTCGAAAAAAAAGTTGAGAACAATTTTCAAAAAAATTTTATTTTTTAAATTTTAATTTTGTTTATCTAAAAATATTTAAAATATTATTCCACATGCATTAAGTTTTCTTTCAGAAAGATATACGAAATATAAATGGGCTATTTAGAGATTTATTTTCAATAAAATAAAAGAAATGCACACACACTTTGTAATGTACAAACTCAAATGTACACGACAGTTGATGTTAACTCTAACAGCGCCTATTATGAACTCACTCATGACTGCAACCTCTGCCACTATTTATACACACGCCATCTTTCGTTAATCTTCTACAATGTTCTAGAGCTTTCGATGTCAATGTTAACAGCTTAAACATTTGGTGTTGCCATACTTATAAGCAATGCTAATTACCGCATGCTATCAACATTGTTGATAAGTAGAAACTTCTACTGATGGACGTGTTTATAAACATGATGAATGCTGCAGGCAGTCGTTACAGACTATTAAATTCAAATCGCTATTGCAAATTCGTAACAATATATCTTGCACTTAAAGAGATAACCCAAGTTCTAGTACTGTCATGTATAATTTCTTGGCATTTGGGTAGGAACTGAATTTTTGGTGATTTTTTTTATCACTTTTCGTAACAATATCTCTTGAACTAAAGAGATAACCCAAGTTTTAGTACTGTCATGTATAAAGTATAAAGTATAAAGTATAAAGTATAAAGTATAAAGTATAAAGTATAAAGTATAAAGTATAAAGTATAAAGTATAAAGTATAAAGTATAAAGTATAAAGTATAAAGTATAAAGTATAAAGTATAAAGTATAAAGTATAAAGTATAAAGTATAAAGTATAAAGTATAAAGTATAAAGTATAAAGTATAAAGTATAAAGTATAAAGTATAAAGTATAAAGTATAAAGTATAAAGTATAAAGTATAAAGTATAAAGTATAAAGTATAAAGTATAAAGTATAAAGTATAAAGTATAAAGTATAAAGTATAAAGTATAAAGTATAAAGTATAAAGTATAAAGTATAAAGTATAAAGTATAAAGTATAAAGTATAAAGTATAAAGTATAAAGTATAAAGTATAAAGTATAAAGTATAAAGTATAAAGTATAAAGTATAAAGTATAATAAGTATAAAGTACAAAGTATGAAGTATAATAAGTATAAAGTATGAAGTATAAAGTTTAAAGTATTTCGTGGTTTTTTGCATATTTTCTAAATTCGTCTGAATATATCTGATATAATTATATGTACACACAGCGGCCAAAGTGAGTAAACACCAGTCAATTAGTTGATTTTTTTAAGATAATTAAAATCATCAGAAGCCGACCTAAACTTTTTTTTTCATAAGCGAAGTATAAAGCCTAATCTGCAACAAAACCGAAACTTTAAATTTAAATCGATGAATAGATTTTATGATTTTCATTATCTTAAAAAAATCAAATAATTCATTAGTGTTTACTCACTTTTGAGGCTGTGTGTCTTTAAGATATTTCTGGGCTTCGAAAAACGTATTTCAATATTATTATATGTTCTTCCCTACATAAGCGGAGCGATCATTGAAAAATAGATTATATATATGGAAAATCATAGAAATTTAAGGTACTCTAATAAAAAAACTAAATATCTGTAAGAAGAATTATGTTTGGTATTAAATTACAGTAAAATTTTTTACCTTTGGTGTGGTTTTTAACAATGGTTACATAGATTTTTTATGTAGAATTGGATTCAATCAAAAAAACTGAAAACACAACAAGTAAGAGAGCTATATTCAGCTGTGTCGAATCTTATATACCCTTCACCAAACTATACTTTAAAATAAAAATTTTAAATATTTTTGGGTAAACCAAATTTAAGATTCTTCTTTTCTTTTCAAAATTTTTTTATGGCAAAACATTTTTTTCTAAGTTTTTTTAAATTTATTAGTGAAAAAATTGTATGGCAAAAAAAATTTTTTTGGTGAAAAAAATATTTGGGTTAAAAAATATTTTTTCCGATTTTGATTAATTTGGCCGTTGAAATGTCTATCATTAGATATCCATATTAGTTATATTAATCACTTAGTAATGCAGATATAGATAAAAAATTGGTCATAACTCGGGGTAGTTCTGTTTTTTCCTTATATCTCAACCATTTGTGGGCCGATTTTCTCGATTTTAAATAGCAACCGACCCGGGTCTATAGCGGAGATATTGATGTATGGAAGTTATTTTAGGGCTAGGGAAAGTCGATTTCAACATACAGAAGCTATATATAACGATCCTGAATACATACATTTTGTGGGGTCACAATTTTTTTTTATTTTTCAATAATTATTCACTCATTTAGTTTAAGACTTTTTACATTTGCCTTAGTTTCTATACTATAATTTATGTGTTGCTGGAAACTAAAATAAATATTGCCCTTCAAGTGTTTTGAAACCCTCATGACATTTTTCCCTGCTCTTTTTTTTTTTTTTTTTTTTTTTGCAACCGACAATTTTGCATAACCATTGTTGTGACTTGTGATTTTTAATGGAAAAATGTGCAACTATTTTGCTCCCCCAAAAGCATAAAGCGCTTTTATTTTATATTTCTCTGTATATGCCACATTCAACAAAATGTGTATTGTAATTGTAATGCGGTCTCTAGTGATGGCTGCAATATTGTTTTGTTTGAATAAATACGAACAAAAAAACGAAAGATGACTAAAAACTAAAATAGAAAATGCACATAGCATTTTGTGGGTGGATACATTTGACAGTCAGAGGTTTCTTTTTTTTTACACATAAATTTTTTTACTTTTCATTACTTTTTTTTTTGTGATTTTCTATATACTACTAACTAACGTGTAAAAAAGTTGTATAAAAAACTTTATAAATAAAAAGTATATTGGAAATAAAAAAGTGAAAATTATGGTAATGTTGGGTAATAGTTAGAGTAACAGAGTACTGCCCAAGTGTAGCTACGGTGTAGTATTGACGTTATTATCAAATGACATCCGATGTGTGTGTGTGTGGGGGGCGCTGTGATGACATATCTGCAGAAGTGGGTTGAGAGTGGCAGCAGCTAAGAGTTGTCAGGCAAACAAACATTAGACGGGATTGAAAACTTTTTTTTATCACACATTTGACATTAATATTTTGTTTTGTTTGTTTTGAATTTATTTTCTTTTTCTAACAAAATTTCCATAATATTGATGGGCTTATTTCTTGCAATAAATGACGGCATATGAAAAGTTTGTTTTATTTAAAAGTTAAGAAAAACGAATACTCTTTTATGAATATTGTTTTTACATAATTCTCTTAGATTTTTGTTTTGTCTTTAATTTCAAGTGTTTTCCTGGGTTTTACTTATCCTTCTGTTATTTTCTATAGCATTTATAGTTCAAGCTTCAGTTTTCTTTTTCTGTTTAAGTTATTTGTTGATTTGTTAGGTTAGCAAATTTCATCAGCAACATCACAATCACGACTGCCAACATCAGAACCAACCTCAGAGACTGTTTGGTATTTTTTTTTTCAGAAAAACAAACACCAACTTACAGCCGTCCAAATTAGAGCCAAATGATGTATGGTTTCTAAATCAAACAGAGCGCAGGGGGAATAAACACAGTGACCAAAGCCTACACAAGCATAAAAACGTGTGTGGTTAAAGCAGCAGACACTGCGAGAAAATTTTAGGTGAAATGCAGACAAGTGCAAGAGGACTTTTTGCAAAAACCTCATCATTAGGACTTTATAACTGTAAAAAGTTTGAGTATTATATTCAGTTGTATAGAATTTTATAAATTCTTCTTACAGATATTTAGGTTTTTGATTGAAGTACCTTGAATTTGTATGATTTTTCATACATGAAATCGATTTTTAAAGGCGTTATTTTGCAGACACAAGGACACCCAGCCGTTTTGTAAACACGTTTCAGTTTTACATTGGGAACCAAGACCTTACATACTCGCTTTTGTTACAGCGCTGATAGAAGGCCTACTTAGGAAGGCATATTAGAAAATCTGTTAAGATACCATCCGCGTAATGCCTCACAGAATGTCTACTTATGTAGGAGCCTAATTGAAGGTCTGCTGAAGCAAGCCTTTAAAAAGGGTTTTAAGAAAAAAAGTTTTGAAGAATTTAGCATAAAACCTAAAGAAATGAATTTAAAGTAGCTTTATAGTATATAAAAAACTACTTCATGCGAACTAACAACATCAATTGTTATAAAAGTCTAAATTTTCTAGAAGATTTTGTTCCTTCTTCTGCAGTTTGCAACGCAGTTTTGAACGTGTATGAAGGTTTTTAGAAGGTGAAGCAAAGCCCTTCTAGATCGTTTTCTGAGAGAAGACATAGTGGAATGAATATCTGATCTTATAGAATGTGAAAACAGGTATTTTAGAAGGGCTTAGCAATTTTGAAATTGAAATTTAAAAAATAAACAAAAAACCACGACTATCTCGATTTCCAGACATATTTTATTGTTTATCTCGGCTATACTTTTTACTTTATACTTTATACATTATACTTTATATTTTATACTTTATACTTTATACTTTATATTTTATACTTTATACTTTATACTTTGTACTTTATACTTTATATTTTATACTTTATACTTTATACTTTGTACTTTGTACTTTATACTTTATACTTTATACTTTATACTTTATACTTTATACTTTATACTTTATACTTTATACTTTATACTTTATACTTTATACTTTATACTTTATACTTTATACTTTATACTTTATACTTTATACTTTATACTTTATACTTTATACTTTATACTTTATACTTTATACTTTATACTTTATACTTTATACTTTATACTTTATACTTTATACTTTATACTTTATACTTTATACTTTATACTTTATACTTTATACTTTATACTTTATACTTTATACTTTATACTTTATACTTTATACTTTATACTTTATACTTTATACTTTATACTTTATACTTTATACTTTATACTTTATACTTTATACTTTATACTTTATACTTTATACTTTATACTTTATACTTTATACTTTATACTTTATACTTTATACTTTATACTTTATACTTTATACTTTATACTTTATACTTTATACTTTATACTTTATACTTTATACTTTATACTTTATACTTTATACTTTATACTTTATACTTTATACTTTATACTTTATACTTTATACTTTATACTTTATACTTTATACTTTATACTTTATACTTTATACTTTATACTTTATACTTTATACTTTATACTTTATACTTTATACTTTATACTTTATACTTTATACTTTATACTTTATACTTTATACTTTATACTTTATACTTTATACTTTATACTTTATACTTTATACTTTATACTTTATACTTTATACTTTATACTTTATACTTTATACTTTATACTTTATACTTTATACTTTATACTTTATACTTTATACTTTATACTTTATACTTTATACTTTATACTTTATACTTTATACTTTATACTTTATACTTTATATTTTATACTTTATACTTTATACTTTGTACTTTATACTTTATATTTTATACTTTATACTTTATACTTTGTACTTTGTACTTTATACTTTATACTTTATACTTTATACTTTATACTTTATACTTTATACTTTATACTTTATACTTTATACTTTATACTTTATACTTTATACTTTATACTTTATACTTTATACTTTATACTTTATACTTTATACTTTATACTTTATACTTTATACTTTATACTTTATACTTTATACTTTATACTTTATACTTTATACTTTATACTTTATACTTTATACTTTATACTTTATACTTTATACTTTATACTTTATACTTTATACTTTATACTTTATACTTTATACTTTATACTTTATACTTTATACTTTATACTTTATACTTTATACTTTATACTTTATACTTTATACTTTATACTTTATACTTTATACTTTATACTTTATACTTTATACTTTATACTTTATACTTTATACTTTATACTTTATACTTTATACTTTATACTTTATACTTTATACTTTATACTTTATACTTTATACTTTATACTTTATACTTTATACTTTATACTTTATACTTTATACTTTATACTTTATACTTTATACTTTATACTTTATACTTTATACTTTATACTTTATACTTTATACTTTATACTTTATACTTTATACTTTATACTTTATACTTTATACTTTATACTTTATACTTTATACTTTATACTTTATACTTTATACTTTATACTTTATACTTTATACTTTATACTTTATACTTTATACTTTATACTTTATACTTTATACTTTATACTTTATACTTTATACTTTATACTTTATACTTTATACTTTATACTTTATACTTTATACTTTATACTTTATACTTTATACTTTATACTTTATACTTTATACTTTATACTTTATACTTTATACTTTATACTTTATACTTTATACTTTATACTTTATACTTTATACTTTATACTTTATACTTTATACTTTATACTTTATACTTTATACTTTATACTTTATACTTTATACTTTATACTTTATACTTTATACTTTATACTTTATACTTTATACTTTATACTTTATACTTTATACTTTATACTTTATACTTTATACTTTATACTTTATACTTTATACTTTATACTTTATACTTTATACTTTATACTTTATACTTTATACTTTATACTTTATACTTTATACTTTATACTTTATACTTTATACTTTATACTTTATACTTTATACTTTATACTTTATACTTTATACTTTATACTTTATACTTTATACTTTATACTTTATACTTTATACTTTATACTTTATACTTTATACTTTATACTTTATACTTTATACTTTATACTTTATACTTTATACTTTATACTTTATACTTTATACTTTATACTTTATACTTTATACTTTATACTTTATACTTTATACTTTATACTTTATACTTTATACTTTATACTTTATACTTTATACTTTATACTTTATACTTTATACTTTATACTTTATACTTTATACTTTATACTTTATACTTTATACTTTATACTTTATACTTTATACTTTATACTTTATACTTTATACTTTATACTTTATACTTTATACTTTATACTTTATACTTTATACTTTATACTTTATACTTTATACTTTATACTTTATACTTTATACTTTATACTTTATACTTTATACTTTATACTTTATACTTTATATTTTATACTTTATACTTTATACTTTGTACTTTATACTTTATATTTTATACTTTATACTTTATACTTTGTACTTTGTACTTTGTACTTTATACTTTATACTTTATACTTTATACTTTATACTTTATACTTTATACTTTATACTTTATACTTTATACTTTATACTTTATACTTTATACTTTATACTTTATACTTTATACTTTATACTTTATACTTTATACTTTATACTTTATACTTTATACTTTATACTTTATACTTTATACTTTATACTTTATACTTTATACTTTATACTTTATACTTTATACTTTATACTTTATACTTTATACTTTATACTTTATACTTTATACTTTATACTTTATACTTTATACTTTATACTTTATACTTTATACTTTATACTTTATACTTTATACTTTATACTTTATACTTTATACTTTATACTTTATACTTTATACTTTATACTTTATACTTTATACTTTATACTTTATACTTTATACTTTATACTTTATACTTTATACTTTATACTTTATACTTTATACTTTATACTTTATACTTTATACTTTATACTTTATACTTTATACTTTATACTTTATACTTTATACTTTATACTTTATACTTTATACTTTATACTTTATACTTTATACTTTATACTTTATACTTTATACTTTATACTTTATACTTTATACTTTATACTTTATACTTTATACTTTATACTTTATACTTTATACTTTATACTTTATACTTTATACTTTATACTTTATACTTTATACTTTATACTTTATACTTTATACTTTATACTTTATACTTTATACTTTATACTTTATACTTTATACTTTATACTTTATACTTTATACTTTATACTTTATACTTTATACTTTATACTTTATACTTTATACTTTATACTTTATACTTTATACTTTATACTTTATACTTTATACTTTATACTTTATACTTTATACTTTATACTTTATACTTTATACTTTATACTTTATACTTTATACTTTATACTTTATACTTTATACTTTATACTTTATACTTTATACTTTATACTTTATACTTTATACTTTATACTTTATACTTTATACTTTATACTTTATACTTTATACTTTATACTTTATACTTTATACTTTATACTTTATACTTTATACTTTATACTTTATACTTTATACTTTATACTTTATACTTTATACTTTATACTTTATACTTTATACTTTATACTTTATACTTTATACTTTATACTTTATACTTTATACTTTATACTTTATACTTTATACTTTATACTTTATACTTTATACTTTATACTTTATACTTTATACTTTAAACTTTATACTTTATACTTTAACTTTTTACTTTATACTTTATACATTTTCAAATCTATATGGTTTCAAACTCTTAATTTCGTCTATTTATTTCATATTTTCTGGAGAAATAGTTTTCAGGAATTATTTGAACTGAATTTGAGCTTTAAGTAATAGAATCATTTTAGTTTTTTTATTATTGAAAAATGTCAAAAAATTTTAGCAATAAGAACAAAATTTTTCAAAATATTTTAAATTTTCATCAGCCAAATTGTAAACAATTGTGCGAATATTAAATTCATACTTACATTGAATTTTGAGCAGCTTCCTGTAAATTGTCAGCCATAAATAAACCAACAAAATATAAAACAAAAAGTTATTGTCGATACACAAACTCACTAAAAATCGTACAGCCAGGGCCACAAAAGTATTGAAAACAATTGCAGCAATAGTTTGTATAAATGTATTACGAATGCGGATGTAGCAGCATCTTCATCATTCCCCGATTCAGTGCAGCTTCACCATCAGCACCGTTGTCGTTGTAAAAATTGCATATAAATTTGACTTAAATTGATTTTAGCTTCAATGGTTGGTTATTGTTTAATGGTAGCAGGCAGCACAACCAACCGTGCACTGTGTAATGTGTTGGCATAATAATGCTCAGACATAAATTAATTTCGTTTATATTATTATTTCAGCCATAAATAATTTCTGTAATTGTAATTTGGTAATTTTGTGTACAAAAAGTAAAATGTGCAGGAAAATAAAAGTTAATGAAAATTTCATTTAGTAAACTTGTAAAATCCTACAAAATGTTACTGATTTTTAGAAGCATTTGATATATTTGATTTATTTTGATACTAATCTAAAGTTTTAGTGGATTTTGATTTGAATAGTTTTCATATTATTGCTTTTGCTGTTAACGCCTCTTCATTTTACTTTTTGCTTACATTTATCTCTTTCTCTGTGTTTTATCTTGTTTTCTAATTGTATTTTTACGTTACTTTAGAAAAGTAAGTAATTTCGGAATGATTAACACGGGAATGTCACAGTTTGTTTAACTCTATAATGATGATGATGTCTATGTTCATCATGATGGTAAATAAATTTTGAAAAAAAAAGTTTATTTTTATCTTTACAAGATGTTAATTACATTTTTGTGTAAGAAGTAGCTAACAAAACCTTTAGAAAATTTTGTGCAGAAAGATTTGCATAGTTAATTAAAAATGTTTTATGGGCTGTAATAAAAGTCAAAGTCAATGTACTGCAATTGATGGACAATTATGAGAAAAAAATAAAAACTTATTTGAATGAGTGCAGAGATTATATCAGGGAAGAAAAAAATATGTTATTCAATTTGTAAATTTTGTTTACGCTATGGAAAAGTAATACATTTTAATGTTGTTGAAAAAGTAGTATTTCGACTACTTTTTTTAAAATAAAGAAAATATAAATTTATAAATACATTAAAGCACTCTAAATATATTTTATGATTTTTTTTTTTAAATTTACTACTTTATGCTAAACAGTAGTAAACAAATTTATTATTTATTAGAAAATGAGTAGGGAAAATTTTAGTCTTAGCTCAATACTTAATAAATTTTAATGTTTTCAAAAAAGTACTATTTCTACTACTATTTTTAAAATGTTTAAAATATACATTTTTCAAACCACGCAAACACATTTAATGCATTTCATAAACAATTTCACATAATTTTGTACTTTTTTTAAAAAGTAGTAAATATCATACTACTTATTATAATTTTTTTTTGGAAAAATATGTCTTCTTATTACAAATTTTTAAAGCAATAATGTTTTACCTCAAAAAATTATAATTTTGAAGGTTTTTTAACCTAACCTAACTACTATTTTTAAAATGTTTGATATATATATATTTTTAAAATCACACAAACACTTTTAATACTTTGCATCGAAAATTTTACAAAATTTAGTACTTTTTGTGAAAAAGTAGTTAATAATTTATAATTTATTAGAAAATAAGTATGGAAAAGTTTAGCCTCTTGTTTTTAATTTTCAGCTAAGTCATATTCTAGCTGAATACTTACTAAATTTTAATGTTTTTTAAAAAAGTAGTATTTCTACTACTATTTTTAAGATGGTTAAAATGTACATTTTTCAAAAAACATAAACACATTTAGTGCATTTCATAAACAATTTCACAAGATTTTTAACTTTTTGTTAAAAAGTAGTAAATATTTGACTACTTATTAGAAAATTTGTTTGGAAAAATATATCCCTCTTATTTTTAAAATACATATTAATATTCTTCATAAAAAAATTATAATTTTGAAAGTTTTTTAAAAAAGTAGTATTTCTACTACTATTTTTAAAATGGTTAAAATATACATTTTTCAAACCACACAAACACTTTTAGTGCATTTCATAAACAATTTCACAAAATTTTGTACTTTTTGTTAAAAAGTAGTAAATATTATACTACTTATTAGAAAATTTTTATGGAAAAATATATCTTCTTATTACAAATTTTTAAAGCATTAATATTCTAGCTTAGAAAAAGATAATTTTTAAGTTTTTTAAAAAAGTAGTATTTCTACTACTATTTTTAAAATGGTTGAAATTTAAGTTTTTAAAATCACACAATTTCTTTTATTACTTTGTATTGAAAATTTTACAAAATATAGTACTTTTTGTGAAAAAGTAGTTAGTAGTTTAGTAGTTATCAGAAAATTAGACGGAAAGTTTTAGTAAGTTGTTATAAATTTCCAACTAAATTATATTCTACCCAAAAAATAATATATTTATATGTTTTAGAAAAGTAGTATTTCTACTACTATTTTTAAAAAGCATAAATTTAAACTTTTTAAAATCACTCAAACACTTTTAATATATTTTACAAAAAATTTTACAAAATTTCCTAAATTTTCCTTTAACTACTTTTTACATTTTGGCTGATGCATTGATAAGCATTATGATGAAATATTCCTACAAAAAGTGTAACGTATATTTGATGGTGTCACTTATTTGAGAGATTCATTTATTTAATATGATTCCTGTCAATTTTATGTATTGTTTAACTTGCTGTCATTTACATATAAAATATTGCCACTTTAATTACATTTATGTACGAGCAGGTGCGTAGCCTAACAAATAAATTGTGTTTCCTTATAAACTTCTAATACAAATATGTATGTAATTACTGTAATAACCAATATATCTCCTTTTCATAGACAAATGATTGTAACGCCCTCTTTTAGATACAAATAAATTTGTTTTTATCAAATTTATACGTATTCGTTTGTCTAACAAAAGAAACAAATACATAATGAGGGTTTGATAATCTAAGTGTTCTAATTTTATAGTTGAATAGTTATAATAGTGGATGCAAGGGACATGTGTAGGAAATGGAACAGAAAAAAAAAAACTGTGGGAAAAACTACAAACATATGAGTACCAGAAAACACATGAATAGATTTATATAAGCCACTCACTCTTTCATGCAGTCACTTATTTTGCGATAAGTACTTTTAAAGCTCCTTCATACTCAATGTACTGCAATTGAAGGACAATTAGGAACAGAAAAAGAAAAACTTACACAAAGGAAAGCAAAACTAGATTGAAAAATAAGATAATGTAAATTTTTAATACTTTTTGCCAAAAACAATTAAGTAATTTGCTATTGATTAGAAAATTAATTCAACAAATTTCATGCTCTTAATGTAAACTTAAAAACAAATAAAATTCAGCTCAAAAAGTATCATTTTTGCAAGTTTTTAAAAAAGTAGTATTTCTACTACTTTTTTTTAAAATGTTTAAAATTTACATTTTTCTACTCATCCAAACACTATAAAATAAATTTCATACAATTTTACAATTTTTTTTTTTTTTATTTTGCTAAAATGTAGTAAATAATTCACTACTTTTTTGAAAATAAGAATGAACAATTTTAGCTTCTTTTTATCAATTTGAAGCATAACAATATTCTACCACAAATTTTATAAAATCTTAAAATTGTTTAAAAAGTAGTATTTCTACTACTAAAGCACTTAGTATTTAAACAAATAAATTGAATAAAAAAATTATAAAATTTTGGACTTTTTGGCACAAGTTAATAAATAATTTAGTAATAGTTACTGGAAAATAACGAAGAACATATTATTTTCTTAACATACGTTTTAAGAGCAATAATATTGTACTTAAAAAACTGGTATTTCTACTATATTTAATAAAAAATATATTTTCAGAATCCAAATACAACTTAAATTTTAAATTTTTTTTTTTTTTTAAATCTACTACTTTTTGTTAAAAAGTACTAAATAGCTTACTACTTATTGTAAAATGAATCCAAAAACTTTAATTCTCGTTACAAAAATGTTTAGGAAAACAATAATCTACCTTCAAAAGTAATAAATTTTAATATTTTGAAAAAAGTAGTATTTCTACTACTATTTTGAAAATTGTTAAAAATTGCATATTTAAAATGTCTAAACAATTTTTAATACATTATAATAGAAATTGTAAAAAATTTGCTAATTTTTTTAAAAAAAAGTAGTAAATTATTTACTACGAATTGGAAAATCAATATACATAGTTTTATATTTTTTACATATATTTTAAAGCAATTGTACTCCGCCACAAAAATGTATGAATTTTAATGTTTTTAAAAAAGTAGTATTTCTACTACTATGTTTAAAATTGATAAAATTTACATTTTTCAAATCCCTTAGTCATTCCTAATACATTTTCTCCAAAATTTTACGTCAGAAATTAATAAATTTTAATGTTTTTAAAAAAGTAGTATTTCTTTTCGTTAAAATGTACTAAATAGTTTACTACTTATAGCAAAAATTATCCAAAAACCTTTATTCTCATTACAAAAATTTTGAGAAAAACAATAATCTACCTTCAAAACTAATAAATTTCAATGTTTTTTAAAAAGGTAGTATTTCTACTACTATTTTGAAAATTGCTAAAAATTACATATTTAAAATCTCTTAATGATTGTTAGTACGTTTTAATACAAATTGTATAAAATTTGCAAATTTTTTAAAAAAAGTAGCAAATAATTTACTACTAATTGGAAAATAAATGTATAAAATTTTATATTCTTAACATACATTTTAAAGCAATACTTATGCTACCTCAAAAAGTAATAAATTTTAATGATTTTTAAAAAAGTAGTATTTCTACTACTATTTTTAAAATGAAAAAATTTTAAATTTTTCAAACCCCTTAGTCGTTCTTAATACGTTTTCGTAAAAATTTTACAAGATTTATTACTTTTTGTTAAAAAGTTGTTAGTATTTTACTACCTTTTATAAAATTTATCCGAAAAAATGTAGCGTGTTATTGTAAATTCTCAGAACTATAGTATTATAACTCAAAAAGTAATAAATTTAGAATTTTTGAAAAAGTAGTATTTCTAGTACTAATGTACTTTTTCATCTTTTTACATTTTTAATTCATTTTAACAAAATTTAACAAGAATCAAGAATTTTTTTTTGGACAAAAAATTTTTTTCATCATAAATTGTATTTAATTTTTTTTTTTGGTTAAGCTGAATATAGCACTCTTACTTATTTTTATTTCTTTTGCTTTATTCTTTTTTCCCGTGTATTTTATTTTTAATTTTTTTTTTCTATTGAAAAATTGTGTAAATCTAATAATAATATGATACCTCTACTCTTTGTAGTATCATATTCCCTGGTATTGCAAATGCATTTAAAAAAAATGTATATTAAACAGTATTTTTCTGTTTTCAAATCTCTTTAGTGTGTGTAGCAACCAATAACAAATTTAACAGAAAAAAAAAAGAATTTGCATAGTTGGTGAACATATCAAACATGTCATTTTAAAAATACAGTTAAATTATAAATTTTCTTTGTATATTTTTGTTTTTGTGTAACCTAACAACCAATTCAGTTATTTAACCACCCTCACTAAACATGGTAACTGGAAACAGAAAGAAAAAAAAATACACACTAGAAATGCAGTTGCAATAAATGCACAGTGGAGCTGTAGGGAGTAAATGTTCAAAAGGGATAAAATATAGCTATTTATAGGTAAACTTGGTTAAAAACTAGATTCTAGAGGTCTTATTTATTAGCTTGCCATTTTGATTTCTAATTTTTTTTGAAATCGATTTAGTAGTTTATCCAGTGTGCCACCCTCACTAAACTCGTTAACTTAGAGTAAAATCAAACAAACCAAAAAAAAACTTAAAATGCAGTTGCCAACAAACCTCCTCTAACAAATATATGAAAAACAGCAACAAAAAGTATGTATGTAACTAAATATATAGCCACAATTGCCATTAACATATAGACAAACCGACGCACGTTGGGTTGAATCGTGTTCAAAGTGGCGCTTAATTGATTTTTTAGAATTAATATTTTTTTATTAAATTTGGTACCGGGTAAAAGTAAACAAAATTGTACATCACTAGTAGCTAAAACCGTTATTCTAGCTTACATACTTTTTCTGCAGTGTATTGTCAAAGTGGAAACATTTTTCATATTCTTGAATAAAGTGGTAAAAATTTAAAGTAAACAAAATTGAAATAATTTTTTTTTTGTCAAAAGCTTTTAAAATCTAATATTTTATGATGGAACCATCAACTTCAGGTATTTGAGTATATGAATAAGAAACTTTAATTTATATTTTGTTTGTAAAAGTATTTTTGTTTTTTTTTTTTTGTAATGTTCCAAATTTAGAGTATTTTTTATTTTTGATAGATAATAACTAAAAAAGTTTGTAGTTGTTTGTTTTTAAAAATTCTAATAAAAAAGTACAGCATTTAGGCTTTCATTTTAACAAAAAAAAGTTTGCGCATATTTGCGCGCCTTTCTTTAAATTAAGATTTTATGAAAAGACTCGCGCTGTTTGAAATATATATTAAAAGAAAATGTATTTTATTTTTGTTTTGCTTTATTGAATATTATTTTTGTTATTGTTATTATTGTTGTTATTGTTGTTATTATTGTTATTATTGTTATTATTGTTATTATAAAATAAAAAAAAAATTGTTGACTTTTTTTTGTCAAAATCCAAAAATTAAAAAAAATCAAAAAATTTTTTGATTTTGCAAAAAAAAAAAGTCAACAATTTTTAATATTTTTTAATTTTTTTTTTTTTCGAGAGATTGAAGAAATAGCTATCTAAACTATTTGGGACGCATTTTGCTAAGAACAATAGGGAATAAGTTACATGGATGAGAAGAAACACCAGTTTGGCCAAAATGTAAAATTTTGACCCCCTCTAACACAGAGAGTTCTTAACCGATCTTGTTGAAAAATTCGGTCTAAACTACTATTCAATAGGACTAACCTTGGTGCAAATTTCGCCCCGATCGGAAAACATCGGTTTTAAAAATTTGTTCCCTTGACATGAAATACCCCATATACTATATGAATAAATTTTTTCTTTTGTGAAAATTTTTTTTATAAAATTTTTTATTTAATTTTTTTTTTACTTTTTTTACTTAGTAAGGAATAAACTTTAAAAAAATATATATAAAAAAAATCTAACATTATTGCCTGAGTTAAGCGTCACTTTGGATGCGATTCAACCCACTGTGCGACGGACGACAGACAGCCCATAGAGTATGACAAAAATAAAATTTAAAAAAAAAGAAAACCATACAATGCATCTGCATACTGGTTACTCTTTTATACAAATTCATGCAATTATTTACACTGACTGACATACTGGCTAAGGTTACTGGTATCAACCACCCACCCATCCATCCATCCACCACCACCACCTTCAACACACATGGTTACACACACGTATTCATTGTTGTTTTTTTTTTTTTTTTGTCATCTTTCTGTTGTTAAATCGAAACTTTAAATACACAATTACAACAACAAACTACAACATAACATAAAATGCAACCATGCATAACATTATGTTGACAATGTCTGCTATATGATCATAGTTACAACAGCAACAACAACAAAAACCAACAAAAACATTAACGTGATATAAAACAATGGCCAAAGCAATAACAGCAACATTTACAGAGAACAACAATTTACGAGTACATACGAATACAACTACATACGAGTACATTATTATAATAACGGTTATTTTATATTGTTGTTGTTGTTGTTATTTGTGAGTGTGGTGCAGTCCAGTGTTACCGTTGAGCGACTAAAGTCGCAATTTGACCCTTTTTCAGCACCGCTGACACTTTTTGTGCCCCTTTACTAAAATGAACTAAATCTGACACTTTTTAATATTTTTGACCCTTTTTTCCCTTTTTGGAACAATCAACTTAAGTATATAAAAATATTTCATATATGTATATAGAAAAGCTTCTTGCTTTTTCATGTGGTAGCAAGGATTTTGGAGCAGTAGGAAGTTTTACAACACTTCTTTATTCAAGCTCAATTCTAAGAGAAAAATGCTTTCAATTCCAATTTATTCAAGCTCAATTCAAAGAGAAAAATGCTTCCAATTTGAACAAAATTTTAGAAATTCAACAAGGTTTGTCCCCTACTACCAAAATATATTTAAAATTTTTAGTATATATTCTTAACAGAATGAATAAATTTAATAAAAATTTTCAAAGCGAATCTTCGCAAATAATTTATCTTACATCAAGCACAAAAGATATTTTATTAGACATTTTTACAAATTTTTTAAAAAAGGAATTTATTATTAACTTTAAAATCGAAGAGATAGATTTTATGAATGTTTTACATATTAAAGAAATAACATATATATATTGGACATGAGGCTGACGCAGTTTTATGTATCGAAAAAATATCAAAAAGTTGTACCATTGAAATAAAAACAAATATCTTAAATTTTTACCAAAAGCTTTGTAATGAAATAGTAACAAGAATTGATATAAAAAAATAAAAAACTTTCAGTTTTAGAGTATATAGATCCATTCTTTCTAAGCTCAAATAAGGAGATTAATTACTATGATATAGCTTCAGAATACAAAGATGTAATTACTCAACCAGATATATTTATACAAGAATTAAAAATGTTAGAATCAAAAATTTATGACAAAACATATGATACTATGTTTTAAATTACAAACCCAGAAGAATTTTGGCATCAAATTGGTAGTTTTAAAAACAGGTTTAATGATTATTTATATTATAATTTATATGCATTTATAACATATGTATTTACTCTGTCACATAGTAGTGTATAGGCGGAGCGAGTATTTTCAAAACTTACTGAAAAACTTACGTTAATGAAAAATAAATTATCCAACAGATTAAAAGTGGACTCATAATTGTTGTGTTCCTTTTTTTTTTTTTGCTATTAATTTTCAAAGTTACGGAAAAAAGAAAATACCAAAAGTGATTTAAATAATATTTTATTTTATTTTTAAATATACGCTGTTCACAAATTTTTTATCATATGCTTTTTTTTAATTGTGATCAACATTTATAAATTTGTAAAAAAGCTACAAATCACAACAAATAATTTGTAACAAAATAAAAATTTTCTTTAAGTTTTTGTTATTTATTAGATAGTCTTTTTTGCCAAATCGTTATTATAAAAATTTAGAAAAATTAAAAAAAAAGAAAATGAATTTGTCTATATGTACATTAACATCATTAAAATATTCCATAAAATAGTTTTTATCGAATTTTATCTAATTTTGTTTTCCTTTAAAAGTGTGCGACTTTTTCTTCAAGAATCCCCTTTTTATGCGACTTTTCAAAATTTTCCAACGGTAACGCTGGTGCAGTCTCATGCATGTATCCATACTTTATTTATACAATTATAATGGCGTTGATGATGCTGGTGAGAGCCATTAAAAAAGGCATTGAAACTGTTTAGCAAGACAATTTTAAATATGTGCAACTAATAGGGTTTAAATTAAATATTTATAGCTAATGGTTATTAATTAATATAAATAAAATAAATTAAATATTTATAGCTAATGGTTATTAATTAATATAAATAAAATAAATTGGTTATATGAAACAATAACTGTTAAATTTTTAAAAACTCGTAAAAAAATCTTGAAATAAGAATGATTTTTAAAAAGTTAAAGAAAAATATAAAGAAATTGATGGCTTAGTTAAAACATTTTCTGGTATGACATGGAAATCTCCGCACATAATTTTATGTCTTGACACAGTTTCCTAAAAAAATTTAATTTTTTTCTGGAGAAAATTTGTTTGTCTTTTCAAAATTTAAAAAGAGTTTTTTGTCACCACAAAATTTTCATGCGGAAATAAATTTCTTTATCAGAAAAGTTTTATATGACCCTGACATAATTTTTTATAACCTTCATTCCGTTTGTAATTTCTAAATTTTTCATTTGCGACCCCACAAAGTATACTTTTATATTTTGGATCGTTATAAATAGCGGAGTCGATATAGCAATGTTCATCTGTCTATCTGTATGTTGAAATCAACTTTCCGTTGCCCCCAAATAACTTATATACATGATTCATAAATCAATATAACCGCCTTAGACCCGGTTCGGTCACTATTTAAACTCGAGAAAATCGAATGGCTGAGATATAAGGAAAAAACCAGGTCAACCACGATTTGTGACCTATTTCGTATCTATATTTGGATTACTTAGTCATTAATATAGACAGTATGGTTATCTAATAATAGATATTTCAAAGACCTTTGCAACGATGTATATAGCGCCAAGTCGTACCTACAATGGGTAAAATCGGTAAAAATATTTTTTTTCCAGCAAAAATTTTTTTTGTCATGAATTTTTTTCATTAATGAATTTAAAAAAAAGAAATGTAAAAAGTAAAAAAAAAAAATTTAAAAAAGTTAAAACTGAAATTTTGAAAAAAATATTTGCCATAATTTTTTTTCTCTAATAAATTAAAAAAATATATATTTTTTTTTTAAATTTATTAGATTTTTTTACAATTTGGTGAAGGATGTTTAAGATTCGGCACAGCTGAATATAACTCTCTTACTTGTTCAAAACGAAAAGTTTCTGTGTTGACATAGTTTTCCTAAAGAACAATTTTCTGTCTTGACATTTTCTTTAATTTTTTACCCGGAAATAAGTTTTTCGAAAGAATTGTTTTTTCGACATAATTTTTTTAAAAAACTTTTTTTCCGATTTTCTCAAAAAAATGTCATCACAGAAGGGTCTGTCTCGACAAAAATGTCTTTCCTGGTATAATTTTTTCTAAAAAATATTCAATATCTATCTTGAAATTTTCTGTCTTACATAATATATTGGAAGGAAAATCATGACATAATTTTTTGCTTAAGAAATTTCAGGACATCATTTTCCACCATAAAATCATCTTGACATAATATTCTCAAAACAAAAATTTTCTGTCTTGACATAATTTTCTTTAAATATACATATATTATTATACCCTAGTGGGGATGACAGTTTCGGTCTTCACACAATTTTCTTAAAATTTTAATTTTTTTTTTGTATAATTATCTCTAAACAAAATGTATTGACGGAATCTGTCTGTGTTTCTTGTTATAATTTTCTCTAACACATATTAAATTTCTATCTTGCCATACATATTTTCACCAAGAAAACATTTTCTGTCTTAACATAAAAGATTTATCGTAACAATTAATGACCATTTTACCATTTTGACGTTTAGCATGACAAAGATTTATCATAGGGTATGAAAGTCTTGACATACTTTTATCTTACCCCCCGACTAGACTAGCAATAAATATATTGGCAATAAAGCAATTTTTCTTGACATAATTTTCAATATAAATATTTTCTTTCTTGACATACTTTTCTTCTAACGAAGTTTTATTTCTAACATGACATAATTTTTTTAAAAGATTTTTTTTCTTGACATTAATCTAAAGAATTTTCTGACTTGAAGTGAATCTCTTAAAATTTTTGTTTTGTTTGACATATTTTTTCTCAAGTAACTTTTTAATTTTCTGGAAAAATATGTTCTAGTATAATTTTGATTAAAAGAAACGTATATGACGACATGAAAATTCGGAGGGACAAGGGGTCTAAATCGGGAAAATATTTTTTAATACAATTTTTTTTCTTCTAAAATTTTTTTCACCGAAAAACATTTTCTTCACTGAAATACTTACTTTCAAAAAAAATTTTATTCCCACCCACAAATATTTGTTCCAATTGTTCTACAATTTTAATCTTAAAGTTTGGCGAAGGGTATATAAGATTCGCACAGCCGTATATAGCTCCTTACTGGTTTTTTTCTATCTTGACATAATTTTCTTTAAAGCATCTGTTTCTTAAGAACATTTTTCGGTTTTAAATATCTTCTAAAAAAAATATTTTTTGTCTTTACATTACATTTTTTAACCTTTTTATTTGTTCACATAATTTTTTGCTGTTTTGGCATACGATTTTATAAAAAAAAACTTTTTACTGTTTTGGCATAATTTTTGCCAAAGACATTTTTTACTGTTTTGTATAACTTTAAAGAATATTTATTTTCTCATACTTTCTTTAAACATTTTTATGTCATGACATTTTTTTTTAACAAATTTTCTTCAGTCTTGACAAAAACTGATTTGACATAATTTTTAGCAAATAAATTTTTTTCTGTTTTGATATAACTTTAAAGAAAATTTATACTCATACTTTCTTTAAACATTTTTATGTCTTAACATTTTTCTGTAAGGCAATTTTTTGTCTTGACATAAAGATGTTTATTTATTTCATGACAATTAATTTTCTCTAAAATTGATTTTCTACCTTAACATAATCTCTAATTAAAATTTTTTCTGTCCTGACATAAATTTGTCTGCGTTGATAAATTTTCTCTCTTGACATAATATCCTTTTTAAAACATTTTTGTCTGACATAATTTTTTCTAAAGATTACTTATTTACTTGAAGTTGAAATTTATATCCTTCTTAACATAATATTCTTTCTAAACCATTTTTGTCCAAAGTTTTCTTATTAATCTGAAGAATTTGTTTGTCTTGATATATTTTTTCTTATGAAATTTATTTCTCTCTTGACATAATTTCATTTTGAAATCTTTTTCTGTTATGACATATTTTTCTCTAAAGTTTTGTTATTAAGCTGAAGAAATTAGTTTGTCCTCATTTTTTTTTTCGTAACAAATTTATTTCTGTTTTGACATATTTTTTTCCAGCATAAGATTTTTATGTCTTGACGTAATATGTACGTATTTTTTTATATAAATTATTTTAGTTTTAACATAGACTAAAATAATTCTGTTTTGACATCATTTCTGGCAAAGTGCTAACTTTTTAATATTAGTTTGTCTACATCACTTTTTTTTAAAATTGTTTTTTGCCTTGACATAATTCTGTATAATGAAATTCTTTTTGTTTTAAAATAATTTTCTTCAAAGAAAAATTTTGTAATTAATTTTTCTATATTGCCAAAGTTGTCGATAAATGAATTTGTTTATGCCTTGACATAATTTTTTACACAACTTTTGTTTTAATTTACTTTATTTAATAATTTTTCATCCTTTACCTTCTCAAACCATAGCAAACCCAAAAACTTTAGTAGAAATTTTAAACCCTAAAAGTATGCTTATTAATTTGTCATTCTCGAACAACAATGAAACACCACAAATCGCCATGAATCCAGTGTGCTTAGCAAACATCAAACAGCTAAAGAAATTCATTTTACATTAATTACTTTTGCAACTCCTATTGGACCATATAACAGACCACAATTATTAATCAAAAATTTTGTTAGCTACTAAGGGACTCCTAGGAATTTTCTATGATATTAAAAAACAAACAAGTTTATAAATATGCGTGTCTTTAGAGACCACTAAAAATAAATTTTCCAATAAAAGTAGCCAATAAATATTGAAGGTCAGGTCATGAATTCAATATTATTTACGCAAATAGAAGAAAACTACATTCTGACTGGCTACAAATTAATTTTATTATCTTCATGAAAACCTACAAATTAGAATTCTTTATATGTACGTTATTGGTATAAAATGAAAATAAAAAGAAACAAAGCCAAAAATCAAGTGTAGGAGTATACTTTAGGGGGCAAATGTTTTTGTTAACCTAACTAAAGCATAGTTCTTGGGGTAAGGAGTAACACTAAAGCGAATGAAATAAGTATAATTTCTCAAAGGAAATAAAATTTTATGTGAACAGGAATATGTACAAGGAATATTAAAATATATGTATATTGTTTGTACTATGTATATATTTATTTTATTTAGTTACTAGGGAAAAGTGTGGAAAAGTTTTAGCTAGTTACTTAATACAGCTTAATAAAAAAGAAGAAAAATTTTAAATTTGTTAAAGAGAATTTACAAATTCAAGTAAAAATTTAAATATTTATTTTATTTTAATGTAATTTGTGTTTAATGTTGTTATAATTCAATGATTTTTTTTATGTATTTTCAGGTTTATCTTAGGCTAAGGCATAATTGGACTAAAACGTAAGTTACAATTAGGTGTAAAATGTCTATAGAATCGTTAAATTTATTAAGAAAATAAATTTTGATAAATCTTAAACTTGTCATAGATTGGTTTATAGTAATTTACAAAAACTTTGTATCTTCTTTTACCAATATTTCTACATATAACATATTTCTGTCTTGACATAATTCTGTCTCCAGAGAAATTTATGTCTTGACATAATATTTTGTCAAAAGAAAATGTTTACTAAGAGATATTCATGATATAATTATCACCAACAATTTTTTTCTGACTTGAAATAATTTTCTCAAATAAAATTTAGTCGTCTTGTCAAAACTTTATCTGTAGTATATGTTCAGGGAATTTATTAGAAAAAATTGTCTGTCTTGACAGAATTTTCTTTAATGTCATCACAGTTTTTTCTAATTTTCTCTGTCTTGACAAAATTTCATTAAAAAAATATTCTTTCTCAAAAGAAATTTTTTATGTCTTAACATAATTTTGTCTAAAAAATTATTGTGTTGACAAAATTTTGACTAAAAAAAATTGTTATGTCTTGACATAATTATGTCTAAAAAAATTGCTATTTTGACACAAAATTGTCTAAAGAAAATTTTTTTACCATCAAAAGCGTCTGTCTTGACACAATTTTCTTCTATGTCATACATAATTTTTTATGTCTTAACATAATTTTGTCTAAAAAAATATTGTCTTGATAAAATTTTGAATAAAAATAATTATTATGTCTTGACATAATTATGTCTAAAAAAATTGTCTAAAGAAAATTTTGTCTTGACATAATTATGTCTAAAAAAATTGTCTAAAGAAAATTTTGTCACCAAAAAAATGTCTGTCTTGACACAATTTTCTTCTATGTCATACAAAATTTTTCTACTGAAAATTTGTCTGTCTTGATATAATTTTCTTAAAAGAAATTCTCTTTTTTGTAATTTCTTTTCAAAAAAAATGTCTACATAATTTTGTCTATAAAAATGTTTGTCATGACATACTTTTCTCTAAGACAATTTTGCTGTCTTGACATAATTTTGTTTATAGAAATTTTTCAGGAATTTTTAGACCACACAAGTTCCTTTCTTGACATAATTTACTTTTATGTCATACATAATTTTTTCTACTGAAAATTTGTTTGTCTTGACATAATTTTCATTGGTGTCAATGTAGACATAATTTTTTCAAAAAAAATTTTATTCTGACATACTTTTCTCTAAGACAATTTTGCTGTTTTACATAATTTTTTTAAAGAAATTTTTCTGGAATTTTATGAAAAGTTTCTGTCTTGACATAATTTTTTTTTATGTCATGACATAATTTTTTCTGCTGTCTGCCTTGGCCTTATTTTCATTAAAGAAATTTTCGTTGTTTTCATGTTTAAAAAAAAAATCTTTATGTCTTGACATAATTTTCTCAAAAGAAATTAGTGTGCCTTGACTTAAAACAATTTTTTTTTTGTCTTGATATAACTTCCTTAAAGAAAATTATTTCTATTTCGACATAACTTTGTGCAAAGAAAACTTTTTTATCTTGACATTTTATTCCTTAATATTAAAAAAATGTTCTCCCTTTTTTAACATACTTTTGTTATAAACATAATTACTTAAAAATTTTCCTTCAAGCTAAATTCTTAAAAGTCTTTATCACTCTATCTTTTTGCAACTCATCTCTTGGTTCATTATGACATTTTAGTTAAAATATACTTACTTTCTCCTCTATCATATGATTACTTTTGTACATATTTCAAGCATTTACTTATAATTTAAAGTTTTGAGTTTAACATATTTCGGTCTTATACATAATTTCTTTCTTAAAACATTTTAAGAATTTTAAATTCATAAACTTTGCCTTTAAATTTTCTTTGTAGTTTTGTAGCAAAAAACAAAAACTAAAAATTTTTCTTGTGGAAGCTGTTCATTTCCTGGCTGTCATGTTGTAAATGTTAGAGTGGCAGAAAAAACTTAAATGATTTGAAAAGTTTTATTAGTTTGCAGCCACACTAGACTTATATTGCAAAAAAGTATATATATTTCTTTCAGACAGTGATTTGTTTGATAGTTTCAAGGAGGATTTAAAAAAGGTAAAAAGGCTGTTTAGAAGGAATGAGTTTTAAAGAAATAAAGTTCAAGTTCAGTTCAGATCTAGTTCAGTTCTAGTTCTAATTCAGTTCTAGTTCAGTTCTAGTTCAGTTCTAGTTCAGTTCTAGTTCAGTTCTAGTTCAGTTCTAGTTCAGTTCTAGTTCAGTTCTAGTTCAGTTCTAGTTCAGTTCTAGTTCAGTTCTAGTTCAGTTCTAGTTCAGTTCTAGTTCAGTTCTAGTTCAGTTCTAGTTCAGTTCTAGTTCAGTTCTAGTTCAGTTCTAGTTCAGTTCTAGTTCAGTTCTAGTTCAGTTCTAGTTCAGTTCTAGTTCAGTTCTAGTTCAGTTCTAGTTCAGTTCTAGTTCAGTTCTAGTTCAGTTCTAGTTCAGTTCTAGTTCAGTTCTAGTTCAGTTCTAGTTCAGTTCTAGTTCAGTTCTAGTTCAGTTCTAGTTCAGTTCTAGTTCAGATCTAGTTCAGTTCTAGTTCAGTTCTAGTTCAGTTCTAGTTCAGTTCTAGTTCAGTTCTAGTTCAGTTCTAGTTCAGTTCTAGTTCAGTTCTAGTTCAGTTCTAGTTCAGTTCTAGTTCAGTTCTAGTTCAGTTCTAGTTCAGTTCTAGTTCAGTTCTAGTTCAGTTCTAGTTCAGTTCTAGTTCAGTTCTAGTTCAGTTCTAGTTCAGTTCTAGTTCAGTTCTAGTTCAGTTCTAGTTCAGTTCTAGTTCAGTTCTAGTTCAGTTCTAGTTCAGTTCTAGTTCAGTTCTAGTTCAGTTCTAGTTCTAGTTCAGTTCTAGTTCAGTTCTAGTTCAGTTCTAGTTCAGTTCTAGTTCAGATCTAGTTCAGTTCTAGTTCAGTTCTAGTTCAGTTCTAGTTCAGTTCTAGTTCAGTTCTAGTTCAGTTCTAGTTCAGTTCTAGTTCAGTTCTAGTTCAGTTCTAGTTCAGTTCTAGTTCAGTTCTAGTTCAGTTCTAGTTCAGTTCTAGTTCAGTTCTAGTTCAGTTCTAGTTCAGTTCTAGTTCAGTTCTAGTTCAGTTCTAGTTCAGTTCTAGTTCAGTTCTAGTTCAGTTCTAGTTCAGTTCTAGTTCAGTTCTAGTTCAGTTCTAGTTCAGTTCTAGTTCAGTTCTAGTTCAGTTCTAGTTCAGTTCTAGTTCAGTTCTAGTTCAGTTCTAGTTCAGTTCTAGTTCAGTTCTAGTTCAGTTCTAGTTCAGTTCTAGTTCAGTTCTAGTTCAGTTCTAGTTCAGTTCTAGTTCAGTTCTAGTTCAGTTCTAGTTCAGTTCTAGTTCAGTTCTAGTTCAGTTCTAGTTCAGTTCTAGTTCAGTTCTAGTTCAGTTCTAGTTCAGTTCTAGTTCAGTTCTAGTTCAGTTCTAGTTCAGTTCTAGTTCAGTTCTAGTTCAGTTCTAGTTCAGTTCTAGTTCAGTTCTAGTTCAGTTCTAGTTCAGTTCTAGTTCAGTTCTAGTTCAGTTCTAGTTCTAGTTCAGTTCTAGTTCTAGTTCAGTTCTAGTTCAGTTCTAGTTCAGTTCTAGTTATACTTCAGTGAGAGAATTTTTCAATGCAAACAATTGTTCTTTGGTTTATATTAAGAAAAATTAAATAAATACACATAAATTTATATTTTGAGAAACTTACGTCAAGACATACATTCTGGAATTCTGTTAAAAATTAGCCAACTTTAAGTTAACTTTTAAATAACTAACTTTAAGTTAGCTTAAAATAAGTCAACTTAAAGTTAACTTTTAAATAACTAACTTTAAGTTAGCTTAAAATAAGTCAACTTTAAGTTAACTTTTAAATAACTAACTTTAAGTTAGCTTAAAATAAGTCAACTTAAAGTTAACTTTTAAATAACTAACTTTAAGTTAGCTTAAAATAAGTCAACTTAAAGTTAACTTTTAAATAACTAACTTTAAGTTAGCTTAAAATAAGTCAACTTAAAGTTAACTTTTAAATAACTAACTTTAAGTTAGCTTAAAATAAGTTAACTTAAAGTTAACTTTTAAATAACTAACTTTAAGTTAGCTTAAAATAAGTCAACTTAAAGTTAACTTTTAAATAACTAAAAATTAGCCAACTTTAAGCTAACCTTTGAATAACCAACTTTAAGTTAGTTAAAAAATTGCTAACTTTAAGCTAACTATTACATTACTGACTTTAAGTTAGTTGAAAAGTTATGCAGAGTCGGACAATTGACTACTGCCAATGACAGCCCCATGTTAAAATAGTCAGTTGGCTGCATTGAAAATAATCTAAGAGTCAACCACAACTAGTTGAGAAAAAGCTAACTTATAATGCATTAAAAGTTAGTTGAGTTGCTTGCAGGGCGTCTATCAATTCGCAGAAATGCATACACACTTTACAACGTACAAACACACATGTACACGACAGTTGATGTTAACTCTAACAGCGAGAATGATCAACTCCACTCACGACTGCAGTCTCTGCCACTATTTATACACACGCCATCTCTCGGGAATCTTCTACAATGCTCTTAACGGACAAAACTCGTATGTTCGAATTCCAGAGCCTTCGATGTCATTGCCAGCAGCCCAAACATTTAGTGTTTTCACAGATTATTATGCAAAGACCAAAACAATTTACTTTAGTCAATATTATGTCAAGACAGTTCCAAGATTATTATTTAAAGACCAAAACAATTTACTTTAGTCAAAATTATGTCAAGACAGAAATATGAGAGAATTTTGTTTTTAATTTTCTTTAGAGAGAATTTGAAAAATTTTCATCTTCAATTTACTTTAATCGAAATTATGTCAAGACAGAAATATGTCATGATAGAAATATCAAGACAGAATTTTTTTAATTTTAAAATGTTCTTCTTTTCAGATTATTATTTAAAGTGCAAACAAATTAACTTAAGTCAAAATTATGTCAAGACAGAAATATATCATGACAGAAATGACAAGATAGTTATTTCTGTAATTTTGTTTGAAAAATGTTCTTCTTCCCAATTTATTATTTAAAGACCATAACAATTTACTTTAGTCAAAATTATGTTAAGACAGAAATATGTCATGACAGAAATGTCAAGACAGAATTTTTTTGTAAAATGTTCTTCTTCCCAATTTATTATTTAAAGACCAAAACAATTTACTTTAGTCAAAATTATGTCAAGGCAGAAATTTGTCATGGCAGAAATGTCAAGCTAGAATTTTGTTTTTTTTTTTAATTTTAAAATGTTCTTCTCAGATTATTATTTAAAGTGCAAACAGATTAACTTAAGTCAAAATTATGCCAAGACAGAAATAAGCCGTGACAAAATTTTGTTTTTAATTTTATTTAGAGAATTTTAAAAATATTCTTCCCGGTTTATTAGTTAAAGACCAAAACAATTTACTTTAGTCAAAATTATGTTAAGACAGAAATGTGTCATGACAGAAATATCAAGACATAATTTTGTTTGTAAAATGTTCTTCTTCACAGATTATTATTTAAAGTCCAAAACAATTTACTTTAGTCAAAATTATGTTAAGATAGAAATATGTTATGACAAAATTTTGTTTTTAATTTTATTTAGAGAATTTTAAAAATATTCTTCCCGGTTTATTAGTTAAAGACCAAAACAATTTACTTTAGTCAAAATTATGTCAAAACAGAAATATGTCATGATAGAAATGTCAAAACAGAATTTTGTTTGTAAAATATTCTTTTTCACGGATTATTATTTAAAGACCAAAACAATTTACTTTAGTCAACATTATGTCGAGACAGAAATATGTCATGACAGAATTTTGTTTTTAATTTTATTTAGGGAATTTGAAAAATGTTCTTCTTACCAGATTATTATTTAAAGTCCAAACAAATTAATTTTGTCAAAATTATGTGCAGACAGAAATATGTCATGACAGAATTTTGTTTTTAATTTTATTTAGAGAATTTATAAAATTAATTTTATTTTTTTTTAAAGATCAAAAAAAATTTACTTTAATTAAAATTACGTCAAGACAGAAATATGTCATGATAGAAATATCAAGACAGAAATATGTCATGATAGAAATGTCAAAACAGAATTTTGTTTGTAAAATGTTTTTTTTTTCACGGATTATTATTTAAAGACCAAAAAAATGTATGTCAAGACAGAAATATGTCATGACAGAATTTTGTTTTTAATTTTTTTTAGAGAATTTGAAAAATGTTCTTCTTCCCATTATATTATTTAAAAACCAAAACAATTTACTTTAGTCAAAATTATGTCATGAGAGAAATATGTCATGACAGAAATGTCAAGACAGAATTTTGTGTGTAAAATGCTCTTCTTCAAGGATTATTATTTAAAAACCAAAACAAGTAGTTTAGTCAATATTATGTCAAGACAGAAATATGTCAAGACAGAAATATGTCATGACAGAAATGTCAATGCAAAATTTTTTTTTTTTATTAAATCTAGAGAATTTTTTTAATATTATTTAGAGAATATTATGTCAAGACAGACATTTTTTACAAGACAGAAACATTTTATTTACAAACATTTTTTAGCAACCCATTAAAACATGTTTAGAATATACTGAACTTGTTTTTCCCTTTCAATTCGTTCAAAAATATCTTAATTTAAAAATAACTACTGTTATATTTATACACTTCCTTAGTTTCCTTTAGAAAACCTGAACATCATTTCCTTTAAATTCTTCAAAAGTTTAAGATCTATTTCAAGATTTCTTTTATAAACTCTGCCAGCAAATCTCAACAATATGGCTTCTGGTTTATGGAGAAAAAAAAAAATAATAAACAGTAAAAGGAAATAAGTTTACTTTTTTTTCCATAAAATTCCCGTAAATTTATAACAGTATTAAGTGTGTGTGTAAGGTTTAAATCAAAACTGATTACTTTCAAACACATTTTTCCACAATACAATTACAGAAACATAAAACTCTTGTAAACAGTTGGAGTATTGAGAAAATACGTAAAATCCCTGTGTATTGTATGAGTTAAAACCACAACTTTTTTTGTGGTATATTTCCAAACCAACTACTTGGTAATTGTATCTATAGATACTATAGTAAATTTACATATTGTCATTGTCATTTAAAAAAAAAAAAATTGTTTTATAATAAATTCATTTAAATTTACTTTGCTATGTGACATGAAAGGCTTTAAATTGTTAATTTATGTGTATTTTTTTAGATTTTTGTGAAAAAGAGATAATAAATCAATATACTACAGTTAAAACATAATCATCGAATGAGTGAGTTAAATAAGCCAAACGAACATAAATGAAAACCTCAAAAACCCAAATGTAATTATATCTTTTATAAAGTTGCTGTTATTCTACAAAATATCATATATTAGCAGCAGATTGTCACAGTTAACAAAAGCATTTGTTAAAAATGCCTTATATCTCTCTGTGCATCCCTTCACCACTCATTGCATTGCATTCATTCACTCATTCATTCATTGATGCTAAAGAAGCCCTAGTAGTGGATTTTGAAAAGTAGTTTAGATTAACAGCTTTAACATAAAAACTTTATGTATTTAAGCCACATGAAGGCAATTCCCTTGAAAAGGGGAAATAAAGTATAAATTACAAAACAAATATTTGCTTAAAGTATCTTTAAGTAAAAAATGGGAAATAAAGAGATTAAGTTTTTTGAAAGAAATCGCATAAATTCCAAAAAATTGGAATTAAGATAGTTAAAGTAACAACAAATTTATACACAAGGGAACAAAATGTATAGCTATTTTAAGCACTTTAAATTTAAACTAAATTATTTTATTAAAAGTAATATAAAATCCCAAAGAAGAACATCTGATGCCTTCTCCTACCATCCGCAACAAGTAGCCGTATTTGTGAGACCTTAAATTTTCTCCTCCAACAGCCAGACAAACAATCAAATGAAACCCAAACTCATTAACACATAATGTTGCAAATAAAGTATCTTGCAACCTTCATAAATAACAAACACATTAACACTAGACTGCAGCAAAATTGTAAGGAGAATAGCTGGAACAAGCTCAAATTCCTCTCTTTAGTAAAAAATATCATCCCACAAAAAAAAAATTTCCAAGATCTCCAAAGAAATGAAGCTATCTATATAAAACATGGAGAATTTATTCTATTTCAAAATCCTGACAAAATCTATTTTAAAATTTCCATATTCGTTTCTCTGTTTCTCCCTAATGTATATAAACAGCAATATTCATGTGAGTGTAGTGTAGAACGTGTAATAGCCTCATTATTGTCATCTTTGCCAGGAGCACCAGCACCACCACCATTACCGCCATCAACCAACACCACAACTAGAAAATTAAATTTTAATGATACGAAGACGAACGAACACACACGCACATAATCATGTACTAATAAACACATACATACAAGTGTTTATTAATATCCCAACAGTTCTGAGGACTGTCTGGGAACTGAAGATTCTGGAATTATCTAAAATCCCACAATTGACACTAATTTGGAACCTTCTAAAGATACATGACTGAAGCTAATTTGGAACCTTCTAAAGATCCACGATTGACGCTAATTTGAAACCTTCTAAAGATCCCCGATCGACTCTAATTTGGAACCTTCTAAAATTCCACGACTGAAGCTAATTTGGAAACTTGTAAAGATCCACTATTGACGTTAATTTGGAACCTTGTAAAGATCCACGATTGACGCTAATTTGGAACCTTCTAAAGATACACGACTGAAACTAATTTGGAACCTTCTAAAGATCCAAGATTGACGCTAATTTGGAACCTTCTAAAGGTACTTGAATGACGCTAATTTGGAACCTTCTAAAGATCCACGATTGACGCTAATTTGGAACCTCCAAAAGATCCACGACTGAAGCTAATTTGAAACCTTCTAAAGATCCACAACTGAAGCTAATTTGGAACCTTCTAAAGATCCACGATTGACGCTAATTTGGAACCTTCTAAAGATACATGACTGAAGCTAATTTGGAACCTTCTAAAGATCCACTATTGACGGTAATTTGGAACCTTCTAAAGATCCACGATTGACGCTAATGTGAAACCTTCTAAAGATCCACGATTGACGCTAATTTGGAACCTTCTTAAGATCCATGACTATAGCTAATTTGGAACTTTCTAAAGATCCACGACTGAAGCTAATTTGGAACTTTCTAAAGATCCACGATTGACGCTAATTTGGAACTTTTTAAAGATCCACGATTGAGGCTAATTTGGAACCTTCTAAAGATCCACGATTTACGCTAATTTAGAACCTTCTAAAGATCCCCGATTGACGTTAATTTGGAACCTTCTAAAGATCCCCGATTGACCCTGATTTGGAACCTTCTAAAGATACACGACTGAAACTAATTTGGAACCTTCTAAAGATCCACGACTGATGCTAATTTGGAACCTTCTAAAGATCCAAGATTAACACTAGAATGTTCTTTAGAAGGTTCCAAAACTGTATGAGAATTTGGAACCTTCTAAAGATCCAAGATTGACGCTAATTTGGAACCTTCTAAAGATCCACGGTTGAAGCTAATTTGGAACCTTCTGGAGATCCACGATTGATGCTAATTTACATCCTTCTAAAGATCCACGACTGGAGCTAATTTGAGACCTTCTAAAGATCCACGATTGACGCTAATTTGGAACCTTCTAAAGATCCAAGATTGATGCAAATTTGGAACCTTCTAAAGATCCACGATTGACGCTAATTCGGAACCTTCTAAAGATCCCCGATTGAAGCTGATTTGGAACCTTCTAAAGATACTGGACTGAAGCTAATTTGGAACCTTCTAAAGATCCACGATTGACGCTAATTTGGAACCTTCTAAAGATCCACGATTGACGCTAATTTGGAACCTTCTAAAGATCCCCGATTGACGCTGATTTGGAAGCTTCTAAAGATCCACGATTGAAGCTAATTTGGAACCTTCTAAAGAACCACGATTGACGCTAATTTTGAACCTTCTAAAGATCTACGATTGACGCTAATTTGGAACCTTGTAAAGATCCACAATTGACGCTAATTTGGAAGCTTCTAAAGATTCATGATTGATGCTAATTTGGAACCTTCTAAAGATCCACGATTGACGCAAATTTGGAACCTTCTAAAGATCCACGCTTAACGCTAATTTGGAACCTTCTAAAGATCCACGATTGACGCTAATTTGGAACCTTCTAAAGATCCATGATTGAAGCTAATTTGGAAGCTTCTAAAGATCCTCAAAGGAAGCAAATTTGGAACCTTCTAAAGATCCACGATTGACGCTAATTTCGAAGTTTCTAAAGATCCACGATTGACGCTAATTTTGAACCTTCTAAAGATCCACGATTGACGTTAATTTGGAACCTTCTAAAGATCCACGATTGACTCTAATTTGGAACCTTCTAATGATCCACAACTGAAGCTAATTTGGAACCTTCTAAATATCCACGACTGAAGCTAATTTGGAACCTTTTAAAGATCCACGATTGACGCTAATTTGAAACCTTCTAAATATCCACTATTGACGCTACTTTGGAACCTTCTTAAGATCCACGATTGACGCTAATTTGGAACCTTCTAAAGATCCACGATTAACGCTACTTTGGAACCTTCTAAAAATCCTCGACTGACGCTAATTTGGAACCTTCTAAAGATCCTTCTACAGATCCAAGATTGACGCTAATTTGAACCTTCTGAAGATCCACGACTGACGCTAATTTGGAAACTTTTAAAGATCCACGATTGGCGCTTATTTGGAACCTTCTAAAGATCCACGATTAACGCTTATTTGGAACATTCTAAAGATCCACGATTGACACTAATTTGGAACCTTCTAAAGATCCACGATTGACACTAATTTGGAACCTTCTAAAGATCCACGATTGACGCTAATTTGGAACCTTCTGAAGATCTATGATTGACGATAATTTGATTGATTAAAGTGAAAATTGATTTCATACCTGATAACCGGAGAGCTATGATGTAGTAAAATCTCCTTGCTTGACAAAGCATGCATAAATGTAAAAATATATATAGAAATTGGGGTCTGCCAAAAAACAACGGAAAAATTGAGTCTAAAAGTAATACATTGTCTGTATTTAAACTGAAGGGATATTTGATGTATAGTTTGATATCACCATAAGAAGGAAGACTTAAAAGCACAATAAGTAGCATAATGGAGTTGCCAAATGAATATAGTTATGCTCTTCAATTTGGCGACTTTATACAGTAGTTATTAAGTACATAAATACGTATGTAAGTACTTCATTTGTATGTTCGATTATTTCCATCAAATATCAGCCAAATCGGATATCTGAGTATATAAATATTATGATACCATTTTCTAATTTTTTCCCAAAACTATGTATAAACTTTTGTCCCCATTATTGCTCGAATAATGACAATAACTGGCAACACTTTCAGTCATATTAAAAAGACCCATTGCCACCATCAAAGCATTCATACATCATCACCATAAACCATTATTTTCCACAGAATTTCAATCTGTCTTGGCAGGAATTTTATGAGTGACTAAGAGGCTGTTTAATAACGCACAACATTAGATAGATGATTATAATTTTTAGGTATTTTAATAAAACAAAACTCACAATATGGGCCCTGAAAGTATGGTGTTGTGTGAGTTCATTTAATGACACATTCGGCAAATCTGAAACAACGAAACTTGACAGACAAAACTATAGAAGACACGAGAAACTACTAATTCAAGGCAGTGACAAAGAGTCAGACTCTGAACGGAGTAGAGAAGCAACAGCTTCATACGTATACAATACCATTTAATAATTACACTGTAATATTTTGACAGTTAATGCTTTTCGGCAATTACACGCATAGCCATATACACTCGTCATTACAGCCAACCAACAGACAAATTCAGTGACTTGAGAAAATAAAGAAGAAATTATGATTATTTTTTTGGGTTTTCACACGCACATCCCAAAATGTATGTATTTAAAATAATGATGAGAAGTCATAAAATTTTGAATTAAACTAAAAGAAAAGACAGAGAATTTTTTATATTGTTGGTAAATTAAGCAAAAATTAAAATAATTAATGGGAATTTTTGTAGTAATTTAGTGTGTTAAAAAAAATTTATGAAATGTGAGATTTTAATTACAATTGGTGTTAGTGGCTTATGTATGTAAGTATATAATAACTGCAAGGTGGCTCAAAATCTAATATAATTTAGCAAAAAATACTAAATTTTGTAAAAATGTTTGACTTGAAAAATATTACAAAATAGTAGTAGAATTACAATTTTCTTTATTGTTTCAAATTTGTTATTTTTTGAGGTAGAATAATACATTCTGACATTTATTTTCATAAAATAGATTTTAAATTTGTTAATATGTGCTCAATTTGTTGCTACTTTTTAACAAAACGTAGTAGATTTTAAAAAATGTTACATAAAATATATGAAATATGTGATTTTGAATTGAAAATATTTTATTTGAACAATTTTTAAAAAAGTAGTAGAAATACTACTTTTTTTAAATGATATATTTTATTACTTTTTAAAAAGGAATATAGTTGCTCTTAAATTTTATATTAAGAAAACATATTTTTCCATTTGAATTTTCCAATAAGTATCCAATTTGTTACTTTATTTTACTACTTTTTTTTAAAAAGTAGTATATTTTAAAAAAAAATTTACATAAAATATATTAAAGACGTGTGTCTGACTTAAAAAAATTTAATTTGAACAATTTTAAAAATAGTAGTAGAAATAGTACTTTTTTTATAAATGTTAAATTTTATTACTTTTTAAAAAGGAATATTGTTGCTCTTAAATGTTATACTAAGAAAACATATTTTTCCATTTCAATTTCCCAATAAGTATCCAAATTGTTACTTTTTTTAAAAAAAGTAGTCAAATATTTGCTACTTCTTCTTTAATAAAAGTAGTACATTTTAAAAAAAACTTTACATATAATATATTAAAAATGTGAGTTTGACTTTAAAAAAGTTAATTTGAACAATTTTAAAAATAGTAGTAGAAATAGTACTTTTTTAAAAATGTTAAATTTACTTTTTAAAAAGGAATAATATTGTTGCTCTTAAATTTTGTATTAAGAAAATATAATTTCAATTCTAATTTTCCAATAAGTATCCAATTTGTTACTTTAAAAAAAAAAAAAAATATATATTTAAATATTTGTAGCTTTTTTAAAAAAGTAGTAAATTTTAAAAATGTTACGTAAAATATATTAAAGATGTATGTTTGACTTTAAAAATGTTAATTTGAACAATTTTAAAAATAGTAGTAGAAATATTACTTTTTTAAAATGTAAAATTTTAATTACTTTTTAAAAAGGAATATTGCTGCTCTCAAATTTTATATTAAGAAAACATACTTTTCCATTCAATTTGTTACTTTTTTTTAAAAAAAAAAAGTAGTAAAATATTTGCTACTTTTTTTATAAAAGTAGTAAATTTTGTAAAAATTATTAAACAACCTATTAAAATATAAAATGATTATTTGAACCATTTTTAAAATAGTAGTATAAATACTACTTTGTTACAAATAATGAAATTTATTATTTTTTGAGGAATAATATTATGTATATCTTTTGATATTTATATTAAAAAAGTAAAATTTTCGTATCATTTTTCTAATAATTATTAAATAATATGCTACTTTTTAGAAAAAGTAGTAAAATTTTTGCTACTTTTTAGCAAAAAGTATTTAATTTTATAAAAATCTTTAAACAATGTATGAATTTGTGAATGAATTTTTAAAATGCTTTTATGAACAAAAAATGGTAGTAGAAATTGTATTGAAATTTGTATCAAGAAAATACAATTTTCCGTTTTAATTTTCTAAAAAGTAGTAAATTATTTGCTACGTTTTTTAAAAAACATAGTAAATGTTTGATGAAATATATTTAAAGTGTTTGTCTGGTTTTAAAAATGTATATTTAAACCTTTTTTAAAATAGTAGTAGATATACTACTTTTTTAAATATTTAAACTTTATTACTTTTTGTGGTTGAATACTATTGCTTGTGAAATTTTTATCAAGAACATACAATTTTCCATTTTCATTTTCCAAAAAGTACTAAATTATTTGCTACTTTTTGAAAAAAATATAGTAAATTTTGTAAAATGTTTGACAACATATATTTAAAGTGTTTGTCTGGTTTTAAAAATGTATATTTAAACCTTTTTAAAAATAGTAGTAGAAATACTACCTTTTTTAAATGTTTCAAATTCATTAATTAATGAGGTAAAATATTATTTCTTTTGAAATTTATAACAAGCAAATACAATTTTTCATATAAATTTTCGAATAAGCAGTATATAATCTACTACTTTTTTTTTAAAGGAAATTATTTGCTACTTTTCTTTGCAAAAAGTAATAAATGTTATTAAATTTTTTAGGAAAAGTATTAAAAATGCTTGTATGTTATCAAAAACGCTTATTTTAGCAATTTAAAAATTGTAGTAAAAATACTACTTTTTTCAAAATTTAATATTTTATTGCGTTTTGACATAGAATATTATTTATCTTGACATTGATATCAAGAAAATAATATTTCTTCATATACATTTGCCAAAAGGTAGTAAATCTATTGCTACTATTTAGTAAAAGTAGTAAATTTTGTAAAAGAATTAATGAAATATATTTATAGTGTGTGATTAAATTCAACTCCTTAAAATTTAACATATTTTAAAAATAGTAGTAAAAATACTACTTTTTAAAATAAGTATATTTTATACTTTTTTAAGGTAAAATTTATTTTTCTTGAAAGTAAATAAATTTGTCATAAAAATGTTTTAATAACTTTGCTACTTTTTATAAAAAGTAGTGACTTATTTAATATTTTTGAAGAAAAAAAGAGTAAATTTTTTTTAATGATCTAGACAATGTATTAATAAGTGTCTATGACTTTAATAATGCTTATTTTAACCATTTTAAAAATAGTAGTAGAAATACTACTTTTTCAAAAAGTTCAAAATTTATTACTTTTTCAGCTAGAAATTACTGCTCTTGAAATTAATTTTAAGAAAATACAATTTTCCTTTTAAATAGTATATTATTTGCCGCTTTTTTTCTACTCCTGTTTGACATTTAACTCATAATTCCCCTTAAAAAAACTTGAGTTAAAAAACTCTTATTAAAGCTTGCAACTAGTTATTTTTTACCAAAATTATATTGTTAAATTAATCATCCTATTGGCAAATTGGGTCAAGACTATGTCTAAAAAGGTAGCTCACATGCAATTTACCAGTAAGGAAAGTAAGTACTTTTTAGCTTAGTTGTTTTTGTTGGCCGAGGAAAACCCCATTTTAAAATTAAGTAGACACGAAAATTATGTATAAACTCACACATATAAACAGACATGAACAGCCATAGTCAAATTTGAATTCAAATAGGCCACCTCGAAACCAAGCACTGTTTTATTATCTTCATATTGCGCATGCACAAACGGCACGATTTTTTGTTTACAAAACTTACTTAAAAACAAAAAATAACAAATAAATACATAGTTTAATGTTGGGAAACTTTGTTTTTGGTTTTTTTTTAAATTTCTATAAGTTTGAAGTAATGAAGCAAGACCACAATTACCCACAAACTACCAGCTACCAAAAATGGTAAAGCAAGGAAAAAGCTAAAAAAATAAAACTAAGACCCAAACCTACATTTACCAAAAATGGAACAAAAGGTGTTACCCAGCCAAAAGATTTAAAAAGTACTGCTGCTGCTGCTGCTACCACTACATAGTGAACTGAAACGTGATTTATATTTTTAGATAGAAAATAATAATAAAAACGATACAATGTTTTAAATAAGTAACAAATGTGTTAGGTTAATACCCTCTAAAGTTAGTAAAATGAGGTAAAATTGCAATATGAAATTGAGTGCTGTAGTCCTAAATGAATGGATTAAAAATTGCATTAAAATTCATGGAAATAGGCAAAAGTAACCGTAACTTTTAAAAGTAACTATATGGTTTTTAAAGCCTTGACTTCAAAAAAATCATTTACTTAGATTAAAGCAATTTATACAAGAAAATATGAAGAATTGTATAAAAATTTAACAATTTAAAAAAAGTAACCGAAACTTTTAAAAAGTAACCATATACATAACACCTGATTTATATATTATTTTTCCGAGAAAATCCATTTTTAAGCTTAAAGAAATACAAAAGTAAAAAATTTAGTTAAAACTTAAGGAAATAAAAAAGTAACCGAATATTTTTGAAGTAACCATTTGATATAATGGATTAACATAAAAAATAATGACTTAATTTAGTTATTTATGGCCAATAAGACAGAAAAATGGGACAGATTTTATAAAAATCTGACAACTTTTAAAAAGTAACCGTAACTTTTAAAAAGTAACCATGTAAAAAACACCTGATTTACATATTGTTTTCCAAGAAAATACATTATCAAGCTTAAACCAATACAAAAGTAACAGGATTTTGCTAAAAATTAAGGAAATAAAAAAAGTAACCGCATATTTTAAAAGTAACCATATGATTTTATTGATTAATATCAAAAATAATGATTTAATTTAGTGGCTTGTGGTCAATAACACAGAAAAATAAGACAAATTTTATAAAAATCTGAGAACTTTAAAAAAGTAACCGTAACTTTTAATAAGTAACCATATACAAAACACCTGATTTACATTTTGTTTTCCGAGAAAAGCCATTATTAAGCTTAAACCAATACAAAAGAAACAAGATTTTGTTAAAAGTAACCGCATATATAAAAGTAACCATTTGATTTTATGGATGAACATTAAAAATAATGATTTAATTTAGTTGCTTGTGGCCAACAATACAGAAAAAAGGACATATTTCATAAAAATCCAACAACTTTAACAAAGTAACCGTAACTTTTAAAAAGTAACCATATAAAAAGAGCTTTAATTACATATTTGTTCCCAGGAAAAGCAATTCTTAAGCTTAAAGTATACAAATAAAACCAACATTTTGTTAAAAATCAAGAAACCACAAAAAAGTAACCGAATCTTTCATAAGTAACCATATGTTTTTAAACCTTATTTTTGAGAGAATCGCTTAATTTATTTGCTTTTAGCTATTAAGACAGACAAAAATGTAAAATTATATAAAAACCAAACAACTTAACAAAAGTAACCATAGTTTTAATAAGTAATCATATAAAAATCACTTAATTTATGATTTTTTCCCGAAAAGATCGAGTCTTAAGCTTAAAAGTAGCAACTTTAAGTTAGAAAATCATGTAATAAGCAAAAGTAACCGAATCTTGCAAAAGTAACCACATGATTTTTAAGCCTTAAATTCAACAAAAGTACTTAAATTAAATTTTTGTGGACAATAATACGGGGAAATAAACAAATTATACCAACAATAAAAAAAAGTAACCAAAACTTTTGAAAAGTAAACAAAGTAAAACTTACCTAATATACATACTTGTTTCCTAGACAAGCGATTATTAAGATTATTTTTCCCGAAAAATCGATTCTTTAGCTTTAAAACACCAACTTTTAGCTAGGAAAATAAGAAATAAGCAAAAGTAACCGAATCTTTTAAAAGTAATCGCATGCTTTTTAAGCCTTAAATTCAACAAAAGTACTTATATTAAATGTTTATGGCCATTAATACGGAAAAATTACAAAATATATATAAAAAATAAACAACTTTAAAAAAGTAACCGTAGCTTCTAAAAGGTAACCAAATAAAAATCACCTAATACACATAATTGTTCCCTAGACTAACGATTATTAAGCTTCAATAAACATAAATATTCCAAAGATTGGTTAAAAATCAAGTAAATACGCCAAAGTAACCGGTCTTTTAAAAGTAACCATATAATTTAACACCTTTCCTTCGTAAATAATGTTATAATTTTTTGATACATAATAATACAATTGAGCCAAGAAAATACGCAAAATTTTATCAAAATCAAACAACTATAAAAAAGTAACCATATAAAAATCACTTAATTTTCATATTTTTCCAGAGAAAAAAAATTGAAAAAGCTGATGAAACCAAATCTTTTAAAAGCCACCCGTATCTGGTCCAATTAGGCTGATTATCATTAGCGATAATAGTTGTCTCGGGGCTTTAAAAATTATTGTTTTTTCAACTATTTGAATAAATTTCCCTTTACATTTTCTCATATTTGTCCAATTAAACTACATATTAAACAAATAACTTTCAACTTTTCACTTGACTAAATACTTTGATTTTTCAAAGGTGTTGTTTTGTTTAAAATCAAATTTCTTATTTGCAGCCAGCCTGCTTTAAAGCAGCCATAACGTGGAGCAACAAAAAAAAAACCCACCAATTTTACAATTCACTAAATTTTCCACAACCACTTCAAATAAATCAATGGGGCGTAAAGCACAATTTTTGCAGCTGGTAAAATACAGTTTTGTTTTATTTAAAAAGCCAACACTATAAATTGTTAAAAAAAAAATATGAATTTTTCTCTTATTTACTAAAGAGACCTTAAGCATGAGATGATCAATTAAATGCTTAGAAGTATTCAAGGAAATTATGAAGAAATGTGAAGTGTACTTTTAGGTGTTTAATTAAGAAAAATAGTGTGGGGTAGAGGGGATGTCACGACATGTCGTTAGTTGAGTATAATTATACAGAAAACCCGCAAATTAAGTAACGATTTATTTAAAACAGTTATTAAATTAAGTACTTTTTAAAGCAACACAACTTTTTATTCTATATGTTAGAAATTAAAAACAAGAACAGCCCTCATATTGAACATTTTTAATACTTTTTCTTCTTTTTCGTTTCTTAGAAAGTTCTTTTTTTTGCTGATTTACATTTAAATCCATTGTATAAGAAAATTCCCCATTATATTATGTTATATATTCTCTTTGTTCTTTCCTCAATTAACATTTATATCAACATTTGTAATCAATTAATTAATGAAGAGTGATTGATTTAAACCACATACATACGAACATTTGTTCTTACCTTAATTAAAACATTATTTATACTTGTATATGGTGTGATTTATCTTATAAAGACAGATGCTGTTAAACGCCTTAAGGCAGAAAGGTTTGAGTTAATTTATGTGCATAACATTAACCCCTAAAAGTAGACTATTAACGAAGATTTGATTTAAAAATCAGGATAAATGAACCACACATTAAAATCCTTTAGAGAATTGGTGCTAAGTTGAGACAATAAAAATCATGTTGCTGGCCATATGTTTTTTAGCCTTAAAATCAAGAAAATCACTTAATTAAGATGTCTATAGCCACTAAGACAAACAAATACGAGTATAATTATAAAAATCAAACAATTTTAAAAAAGTAACCATAACATTCATAAAGTAACCGTTACTAAAATCACATTATTTACATATTTGTTTTCTTGAAAAGCAATTCTTAAGCCTAAATGAATATAAAAATGCCAAATTTAAATGAAAAATTAAAAAAATTAAGCAAAAGTAACCGCAATATTTAAAAGTAACCATATGCTTTTACGACTTATCTTACAAAAAATTTGTCTATTTAAATGCTTAAAAGCATTAATTAAAGAAAATGAGTAAAATTTTATAAAAATCAAGTAACTTTAAAAAAGTAACCATATCATTTAATAAGTAACCATTTAAAATCACATGCCGCACATACATGTAACCTAGCAAATTATTTTTTAAGCTTGAGTTAATAACATAGCACAAATTTTGTTTATAAAATCAACAAAATTCACAAAAGTAACCGAATATTAAAAAAGTAAGCATATGCTTTTATGACTTAGTTTCAGAAAAATCATAAAATTTAAATGCTTTTAGCTATTGAGTCTAGAAAAGACAAAAAAAAAGTTTTAAATAAGTAACCATAACGTGAATAAGTAACCATATTGAAATCGCTTAAATCACATAGTTCTCTTCAAGAAAAGCTATTATAAAGCTTAAAGTTATACAAAAGTATCAAAATTATGTTAAAAATCAATAAAATATTCAAAAGTAACCATATCTTTTAAAAGTAACCATATGCTTTTATGACTTAATTTCAACTAATTTACATATTACAGCATTCAAGACAGATAAATAAGCTTATGTTAATAAAATAAAGTACAATTAAAAAAAAAACGACAAAATTCACCAAAGTAACCGAATATTTAAAAAGTAACCATATGTTTTTTGACTTAGCTTCAGAAAAATCAACAAATTTAAATGCCTTTAACCATTGAGTCTAGAAAATACAAACAAATTTATAAAAATCAAGCAGTTTTTAATAAGTAACCATAACGTGAAAAAGTAACCATATTAAAAACGCTTAATTCACATTATGCTCTCCAGGAAAAGCTATTATAATGCTTAGACTTATACAAAAATATTAAAATTATGTTGAAAAATCAATAAAATGTGTAATAATAACCATTTTTTCAAAAAGTAACCATATTATTTTAAGCCTTAACTTCAAAACAAATCATTTTGTTTAGATGTTTACAGCAATTAAAACATAGAAATATGAGAAATTTGATAAAAATCAAGCAATTTTAAAAAAGTAACCGTATCATTCAAAAAGTAACCATATAAAAATCGCTTAAATCACATAATTGTCTTTAAATATTTTCCCTTTCGAGGGTTAATAGTTTACTGTCAATCTTAATTAGTCTTACTTCCATCCCGCCCGCTCTAACAAATTTACATTTCTAAATGTAAATAAAGCTATTTATATTTGACTATTTTTGGGGAATTTTGGACGAAAAGGTCGTTTACATTAATTTGTATGAATGTATCTTTTTTGCATACAACAACAGCAACACCATCATTAAATACACAATGTTACAGTGTGTTATTAATCAATATAATTAAAAAATCATTAATTATTCCAAGCACACACAGGCAATGAAATGAATTGGAGCCATCCATGGTGGCTCTTCTTCAGTATTAAGTTAAATTGTTTAAAATTAATGTGTGTGGAAACAAAGTTGTGTGCCCCGATTGCTACGTGTGGGTGGCTGGCTGCATGCTCATGTGGGTTGAGTCTTGACTGTGCAATGACGTATGAAGTGCAAGTGTTTTTTTTTATGTAGCTTTTATAATAAAAATGCAAGTGCATTTTTGAAGAGAAACTAAGTAGAAGAGGAAGTTATAATTTATGTAGGTCTTTTAGAAAGTATTCTACTGTATTATACGTTGAGTATGATAGTTAAGGTAGATAAATATTTAATAACTTAATAAGTCTATAGGTACGCTTCAAAAATAATTAATTTATTTAGATTCCATAGACATTAACAGCCTGGCCCACTATGTCGAACGTTGTCGTTTCAAACGACAAACAGCTGTTTTGAGGCTCACTAATATTCTTATTCGAAAGAAAACAAATACGAACGATAACGTAAGCAACTCAATACAAAATTTGAGGCTCACTATTTACATTTTCTAATATTTGTACGAACTAAAATGTCAAATTCATTCACTTTTTATTTATTGTCGTCTGTGTAAGAATCTAGTACAAAACGGATGCATACTTATTTATTATTATACATTTGTGCATAATATAACATAATTACATATATTTTCACTCATACATACTGGTTTGTGGTAGAAAAATAAGTACAATTTGACGAAAAGTCTACTTATTTTTGTTCGAGATGTCCCAAAAGTAATCTTTTATATTCCTTAGGAGAGTTATTTATAGAATTATGTATTTACAATAATAAAAAATATAAAAAAAATAAAGAAAAAAATAAGTCGCAGCCACGAGTTGATCCCACAACCTTCTGGTTGCTAGTCTAGGGCTGTACCCACTACACCACTGCTCAATTATTTTATTTTTTGTCAAATAATAGTTTTAAATATATTGTCGATTGTTTCTCAATTATATTTGGATTACGTTTGAAACGTAAAGCAAAGCGAACGATAAGTCGTAAGATAGTGGGCCATTGTTTCGAATGAAAGTGAGTGACTGACTTTCGTTCGATTAAGTTTTCTTTCGACATCGTGGGCCAGGCTGTAAGTTAGGAAAAATGGAACATTTTATAAAAATCGAATAACTTTAAAAAAGTAACCGTATTTGTTTATAAGTAATCATATAAAAATCGCTTAATTAGCTTATTTATTGCCGAGAAAAGCCACTCATAACTTTAAATAATTACAAAACTACCAAAGTTTGGTTAGAAATCAAGGACATACAGAAAAGTAACCGTTACTTTAAAAAGTAACAATATGATTTTAAGCTTTAAATTCAACAAAATCACTTAATTTAGATAGCTATACCTATTAAGAAAGTAAAATATGAAAAAAAATTTAAAAAAAATCAAGTAACTTAAAAAAGTAACCGTAAGATTTTAAAAGTAACCATATTAAAATCATCTAAAATACATATTTTTAATCTAGAAAAGCAAGTGCTAAGCAAAAGTATTAAAGTTTAGCTAAAAATTGAGGTTACAAGAAAAAGTAACCGTTAGTTTTAAAAGTAACCATATGTTTTTATAGCTTAAATTCAACAAAATCACTTTACTTTAGATGGCTATAGCTATTAAGACAGAAAATTATGAAATTTTTTTATAAAAATCAAGTAACTTAAAAAAAGTAACCGTAAGTTTTTAAAAGCAACCATATAAAAATCACTTAAAACACATATTTTTTACCTAGAAAACCCATTTTTAAGATAAAACAAATGCAAAATTATGATAGATAGAAGAAAAATCCAAAAAATACGCAAAAGTAACCGAATATTTTAAAAGTAACCATATTAATTTATGCCTTGAATTCAACAAAGTCGCTTTATTTAGCTGTCTATAGTTCTTATAACTGGAAAATATAAAAATTTTCATAAACATCAAGTAATTTTAAAAAGTAACCGCAAAATTTTTAAAAGTAACCATATGAAAATCCCTTAATTTTCATATTTGTTTCTTAAAAAAGCAATTCCTTAGGTTGAATAAATACAAGAGCAACCAAGTTGGGTTAAAAATCAATGTAATAAGCAAAAGTAACCGTTACTATTAAAAGTAACCATTTTTGTTAAGCCCTAAATTCAACGAAATCATTTAGTTTCAATGGCTATAGCTATTCAAATAGAAAATTATAAAATTTTTTAAAAAATCTAGTAACTTAAAAAAGTAATCGTAAGTTTTTAAAAGTAACCACATAAAAATCGCTTTAAACACATATTTTTTAATTAGAAAAGCAATTATTAAGCTAAAACAAATACAAAACTATTAAAGTTTAATGAAAAATCCAGAAAATACGCAAAAGTAACCGAATCTTTTAAAAGTAACCATATGAATTTATGCCTTGAATTCAACAAAGCCGCTTTATTTAGCTGTCTATAGTTCTTATAACAGGAAAATATAAAAATTTTCATAAACATCAAGTTATTTTAAAAAAGTAACCGTAAATTTTTAAAAGTAACCATATGAAAATCACTTAATTTTCATATTTGGTTTTTAGAAATGCAATTCTTAAGTTTGAATAAATACAAAAGCAACCAAGTAGGGTTAAAAACCAAGGTAATAAGCAAATGTAACCATAACTTTTAAAAGTAACCATATGTTTTTAAGCCTTATATTCAAAAATTATGACTTAATTTGGATCTTTATAGCCGTTGGCACATGCTAATAAGCTTAAGACTTGTTTTTCTAGTGATATTTATATATAAAAATCAAAATTAAAGCGTGGGAAAACTCATGTCAAACAAATAATAATAGTAATTTATTTTGAAATTATCACTCTATAAGCTCTTTGTTTATTTCAGAAAATCCTTTTGACAATATTTTCCCAATATTTACTTGTGTCTTCATAATTAAATAATTATTATAAATGAAAAATTGAAATCGCGTGCATTAAATTAATTTAAACTACTCTGACACATTAGCATCCACAACAATTATTTTATTATGACAGCTATAAAATCAACAACACTTTTTTTTATTAATAATAAATTAAAACTTTTAACAACGCCTGATGGTAAAAACCAACAAAAAATTCTGCAGAGTACGTATGTTTGAATAAATTCTTTATTAAAATCTTTTTAAATGCTTTTTTGAATGCATTAAAAAACGTTAAAGGCAATAAATAAACTTCCGTTTCCGTTTGTTAATACAGAATTTTTTTTTTAAAGAATTAAAAAGTACAGGCAATATTTTGCACAGTAAAAGTTAAAATAACTGCTGACATAACTTATTTTTATACAAACTGTGGTAGCAAAAGCATTTTAACCTTAAAAAGAAGGGGAAGTGGAATTTTTTAATTACTTACACTTTTTATTACATTCTTGAATGAAAAGTAAAGACAGAAATATGTTTAAAACCTAAATGGGAGAAGTAACTATGGGTTAAATTTACTAAGAATAATTAAATTTTAAGCACTTTAAACTACTCAATGTGGCCTAAGTAGACAGTAAAGTAGATAGTAAAAATTAAAATGTATGAAACTAATTTTAAGTATAGGTAAAGTTACTTGGTGTAATAGATTTTAATAACAATTTGCTTATATTTATACACTATCAAATGTTCTTTAAATTATGCTTTATTTAAACAAACATAAAATTTCATTTATTTGACTTGTTTAGCCCTAAACTATTGTTACGAGTTTCACACCTAAAAGTATACTTTGAATTTTATTTATACATTATTTAGCAGCTATCTCGGGTTTTATAAACGTTTTTATGGTGTCTAAGTTTAGGTTTTTCTATGCAAATACATATGTATATTCTATGAAAATATACATATGTATTTGCATAGGTTATGCTTTAGTTATTTTTATTGGTTTATGCAGAGTTTTGTTATAAAGTTCGTTGAAATTTAGTTTTTTTTTTTTTTATTAAAAAACTATTATTTTAAAACAATTTTATTATATTGTTCCAGAATAATGATTAATATGTTGAGGGATTACATAGAATTGGTTAAAAATAAAGGAAATAAGCTAAAGTATTCGAAACTTACAAAAGTAACCATATGTTCTAAAGCCTTAGCTTCAGCAAAATCATTTATGATGGATGTCTATATACATCTAAATGTGAAAATTTTTATAAAAATCAAAAAACTCTAAAAAAGTAACCATAACTTTAAAAAGTAGCCGTATCAAAATTACTTCGTTTACTTAGCTTTTTTCAAACAAATATATACTTGAGCTTCAAAAAATACAACAGCACCAAATTTTGTTTAAAAATTAAGAAAATCCGAGAAAGTAACCGAATCTTTGAAAAATAACCATATGTTTTTAAGCTTTAAATTCATAAAAATGACTTAAATTAGATATATATAGCCATTGAGACAGGAATTTATGAAACTCTTTTGAAAAAACTAATAACTTTAAAAAAGTAACCGTGAGTTTTTAAAAGTAACCATATAAAAATCACTTAGTACACATATTTGTTCTCTAAAAACGCTATTCTTTAGCCTCAATAAATACAATAGCACAAAATGTTGGTTAAAAATTAAAGAAATCCGCAAAAGTAACCGAATCTTTCAAAAGTAACCATTTGTTTTTAAGCTTTAATTTCAACATATAAACTTAATTTAGTTGTTTATAGCCTTTGAAACAAGAAAATATGAAAAATTTTACAAAAATCGAGTAACGTTGCAAAAGTAACCGTAAGTTTTTAAAAATAACCATACAAAAATCACTTAGTACACTTATTTGTGCTTGAGAAACGCCATTTTTTAGCTTGAATTAATACAATATCACCAAATTTTGGTTAAAAATTAAGGAAATCCGCGAAAGTAACCGAATCTTTCAAAGTAACCATATTTTTTTAAGCTTTAAATTCAAAAAATGACTTAAATTAGTTATCTATAGCCATAGAGACAGGAAAATATGAAACATTTGTAAAAAATCGAATAACTTTTAAAAGTAACTGTACGTTTTAAAAGTAACCATACAAAAATCACTTAATACACATAATTGTGTTCTAAAAATGCGTTTCTTTGGCTTCAATAAATACAAAAGCACCAAATTTTGGTTAAAAATTAGGGAAATCTGCGAAAGTAACCGAATCTTTCAAAAGTAACCATTTGTTTTTAAGCTTTAAATTCAACAAAATTACTTAAATCAGATATCTAGACAATAAAATATGAACAAATTTTAAAAATCTAATAACTTTAAAAAAGTAACCGTAAGTTTTTAAAGGTAACCATATAAAAATCACTTAACAAACATATATTTTCCCTCGAAAATCAATTTTTTTAGCTTGAATTAATACAAAAATACTAAAGTTTGGTTAACAATTAAGGTATTACGCGAAAGTAACCGAATCTTTTAAAAGTAACCATATGTTTTATAGCTTTAAATTCATCCAAATTACTTAAATTAAATGTCTATAGCCATAGAGACAGGAAAATATGAAACATCCTTTCAAAATCGAATAACTTTAAAAATGTAACCGTAATTTCTTAAAAGTAACCACATAAAAATCACTTAATACACATATTTGTTCTCTAAAAACCCTGTTCTTTAGCCTCAATAAATACAATAGCACAAAATGTTGGTTAAAACTTAAAGAAATCCGCAAAAGTAACCGAATCTTTCAAAAGTAACCATATGTTTTATATCTTTAAATTCATCAAAATTACTTAAATTAGATAGCTATTGTCATAGAGACAGGAAAATATGAAACATTTGTATAAAATCGAATAACTTTAGAAAAGTAACCGTACGTAACAAGTAACCACATAAAAATCACTTTACAAACATATATGTTCCCTCGAAAATCAATTTTTTTAGCTTGAATTAATACAAAAATACTTAAGTTTGGTTAAAAATTAAGTTATTACGCAAAAGTAACCGAATCTTTCAAAAGTAACCATATGTTGTAAAGCTTCAATTTCATCAAAATTACTTAAATTAGATGTCTATAACCATTGAGACAGTAATATATGAGCGATTCTTAAAAAACAAAGTAACTTTAAACAAGTAAGTTTTTAAAAGTAACCATATAAAAATCACTTAATACACTTATTTGTGTTCTAAAAACGCGATTCCTTAGCTTCAATAAATACAAAAGTACAAAATCTTGGTTAAAAATTAAGGAAATCTGCGAAAGTAACCGAATATTTCAAAAGTAACCATATATTTTTTAAGCTTTAAATTCAACAAAATGACTTAAATTAGATATCTATACCCATTGAGATAGAAAAATATGAAACATTTGTAAAAAATCTAAAAACTTTAAAAAAGTAACCGTTAGTTTTTAAAAGTAACCACATAAAAATCACTTAATACACATATTTTTGTTCTAAAACGCATTAATTAGCTTGTACCAATTAGCAAAGTACCAAACTTTGGTTAAAAATTAAAGAAATCCGTGAAAATAACCCCAAAAGTAACCGAATCTTTGAAAAGTAACCATATATTTTAAGCCTCAAAAAAATATAAAACATTTGTAAATAATCGAATAACTTTAGCAAAAATAACCGTATGTTTTGACAAGTAACCATATAAAAATCATTTAATATACATATATGTTCTCTTGAATATCAATTTTTTAGCTTGAATTAACACAAAACTACTTAAGTTTGGTTAAAAATTATGGAATTACGCAAAAGTAACCGAATCTTTCAAAAGTAACCATATGTTTTTAAACCTCAGCTAAAAAAAAATATCACTTAATTTAGGAAAATATGAACATTTTTATAAAAATTTGTACTTTTAGGGGTCAGACTGAATTGAGCTTTTGCTTCCATATACAAACCTAATGATATCCCCTGAATTTATCTTAATTTTTGTCAAAATGTCAATAGTACAAAGAATTCAATTACATTTTAAATATTAACAACATTTCTGTACAATTGTCCACCTATTGATTTATGTATTTATGAACAATTGAGAGGTTTTTATATGGCCCCTAAAAGTAGGCATTTTCAATTTTATAGTTAAGATAAGGCTTCATATGTATGAGGGGATTTAAATTAACCAACTTCATTATCTAATTCCCTTTTTTTTGTATGTCAATCATTATATAGCCGAAATGATCACAATAAGGTGTTTTAAATTGCTCAAAATCACTTTTTATTTAATAAAGTATTCTACATAACATTTAGCTAAATCTTGACCTCTCTCTTAAACTTTACCAGACAAATTGTTTTTAACATAATTATAATTATTTGACAGGCTTATATAAACCCTTTTGATAAAGTATCTGGTTTTAACTGTAGCTGCAATTACTTTGGTTTATTTATATTTACCTTTGACCCCCTGAAAGTATGTTTTAATTTGTTAATTAAAAAAACCCTTACCTTTATGCTTTGCTTTGTGTTGTAAATGTAAATTTAATCTCTTTCTGTAAGTAATTAAATCTAAATTTTATAAAATATTAAATTTATCGCTCTCCTAAAAGCCTTAGCTAAGTCAAACAATTGAAATAAAGGCTTTAATGTACAATATAAAATAAAAAAGTCATTAAAGTGGTAAAGTCCTTAAAAATTTTAATTAATTATTTTTTATGTTGGCTTTAAAATGTAATGTAATTGATAACAGATATTTTGCAAAACATAAAAAATGCTTAACAAATTAACATTTTTATAAGTTATTTTCTGGAAAAACGCCTTAAACTGTACTGTTTTAAATTGCTCAACTTTATTTTAATTAATTAAAAATATTTTTTTCACTTTCACAACATGCCAACAAAATACCTGACAAACCCAAAAAAAAAAAAATTACTGCTGGCTTTAATTGGCTTTTCTAGCAACATTTTAGTTATACTTAAACACAAAAAATAATTACCAAACAATGCCTAAAAGCATGCCATACAAAGTATGCAGCCATAAAGTAAGAAAAAAAGAAACATTAAATATAATAAACAGGCTAAAACCATGTTAAACATTTCTGTTAAACACACAACAACACACAGCTGTGTATAAGGCTAGTTGGTTGTTGAGACGTCAACAGGTGAACTTTTAGAATATTTTAGACATTTTGGCATTATGCCTAGAAATATGTTGTACTCTAGCAGCAAAAAATGTAGTAGTCATATGTTAGCCTTAATGGCATAGTTGGCTTTAGGGCGTCTTAACATTTATTTGCTGCTAAACAAATTTATATTTTATTCTACTTTTATGACACCTGTTGATAGATTTTTTTATGTTTAAGGAGCTTTTGCTGGTATGTCATTGCCAGCCGCATGAATTCTTAACTTTTAGTTGGAGTTTTTAGAAGAAAGTTTTGGTGCTAATGGGTTTTGGTGGTTAAGGGGCTTAAAATGTCTTATAAAGTTTGAAAAACTATTGCTGTTCGAATAATTTGTTGAACAATTTAAAGCAAATAGTTTGTTAGAAATTATAGCAAGATAAATGGGTAGTAAAAAGAAGCAGACTGTAGACTGGGGTAATAAAATATTTCAAAATAATTGAAATTCAAGAGATTTATTAAACGATAGGTAGAGTTTCATTTATATTTAAAGCGAGTTAATTTTTAAATGTATGAAATATAATATTTAATTATATTTCTTAAAATTTAGTTTTTACTTGCGCGTAGTAACTAAATTTACATTTGCAAAACGAAGCACAGCATAAAGGTAAGGTTTTTTAATTAACATATTAAAGCATACTTCCAGGCAGTCAAATGTCAAGATAAATAAAAACAAAACATTTAAAACCAGTTATTTTACAAAAGGTTTATATAAGTCAGTAAAATAATTATAATTATATTAAAAAACCATTTGTCTGGAAAAGTTTGAGGGAGAGGTCAAGATTTAACATACAATTTTGCAAGGCATGCGAGAAAGCTTTATTTAAATATAATAAAATAAGATTAATTACTGCATAATGTAGAAATTCATTAACTACTGCACACTAAAATAAAATGAGTTTGTGATTAGAAACAATTTTAAACATCTTGTACTTATAAAGCCGAAACTTAACTACGACATTAAAAAGTGTTTACTTTTAGGGGTCAAACTAAATTGGGCACCTGTAGCCATATGAAAACCTGTTGATACCCTTTGAATTTCTCATACTTTTAATAAAATTAAAGCAGTAAAGAATCATCAGTTTAACGATTGACAACATGCTGGTAATGTCTTAAGATTCAATTTCGCAATTTTAATAAGGCTTTTTAAATAAACCACGATTTTTTATGTTTCTTCTATTGACTCTAGTTTAAAAAAACACAAAATTATACTTTAAAATATTTTTAGGTGAGCAAAATTAAAAAATTTTCAAAAATGTTTTTCAAAATTTAAAAAAAATTCAAAATTTTTTCAAAATTTAAAAAAAAAATTTCAAAATTTTGTAAAATTTTTTTAATTTTTTTTTTAATTTACTAATGAAAAAAAATTTATGACAAAAAACTATTTTTGTGAAAAAAATTCGGCTTATGTACATCATTGCAATGTACTTTGAAATATCAATCATTAGATATCCATATTGTGTATATTTATGATTTAGTAGTCGAGATATAGATAAAAAATAGACCAAAAATAGAGGTTGTCTCGGATTTTTGCTCATATCTCCGTTATTTATGGACGGATTTTGCTGATTTTAAATAGGAAACTTCTCGAAGGCATGTTTGACAGAATTATTGAAGATTTGGATCCCGCAGATATCTCAGGTCTTCAGAAAGTTGATTTCAACAGACACACGGACATAGGTTAATCGATTCCGCTATCTATAAGGATCCAGAATATATATACTTTATAGGGTCGGAAAATTATATTGTGGAAATTACAAACGGAATGACAAACTAATATATACCCTTCTCACGAAAGTGTTCTGGCAAAGTTTCGCGTGCTTTGTCCTTTTTCTGGGTACGTCAACAAACTAAATTATCGAATCCAGATGAGAAAAAGTCACTGTGTGGATTTTGGGGAGGCGGTTTTATCTCCTCATATTGGGCATATCATCACCGTCAATGGCGAACGCTATAGGTCGATGACTACCAACTTCTTTGTCCTGAATTAATTGATATGGACAACAACGTCATGTGGTTTTAACAGGGCAGCACTATGTGTCACACACAATCGATTTGAGGGCATGGTTATCTCAAGTAGAGGTAATATGAACTGGCCTCCGAGATCTTGCGAGTTGACCCCGTTAGACTTTTTCTTGTGGAGTTTTCTTAAGTAGCAGGTCTACGCGAATAAGCCACAAACCACGGCGGCCTTAAAAACCAACATAAACCATGCCATCGCTCAAATTCAGCATGGTTAATATACCAGAATCATGGAAAATCGGACATTTCGGATGCGCTTCAACCAGCAAAGCCACGAAGGACATTTGGCCTTTCAAACGAATAAAACAAATCGATGATATTTCATACATACTTTGTTTTATTGAAATTTAAAGAAAGGAAGCGCTTAATGAAATACCCTTTATTTACATAACTAAGTAAAACACCACAAAAACATTTATATTTAAAAACCCAAGGTAATGTATTTCTGCTAAACAAGCAAGTGATAAAGATAGTAGAAGTGTTTCTAGAGTTTTTTTATACAATTATTCTCCAAATGGGTCCCAAGAAAGTGAGAATTCGCGAACCAGTAGTTTTATACGACGAATCTCCTGTGATGTCCGAAAACGAAAATTACAACATCAGCAGGAAGCTATTTTAAGCGATTCAAAGCCTCCAGTGAAAGCCTCAAGTAGTGGAAACAGTGGTTCTGAAAGAGAATAAGAAGAAGAAGAAGGGGAAATCCGAGGTGATGAACGAAAGCTCGAAGAAGAAGAAGTTAGACATCGATGGGAAAATGAAAAAAGCGAGTGTTCTTCTAGAGAACACGAGTAATTTATCTCTATTGTTTCTTCTTGTGGTAATTGGGACAAGGGATTTCCTCCTTCATACGACTACAACATTAAAGATTTTGATCGCTCTCTCTCCTTGTAGGACAAACAGTACGAAACCGAACGATATCTACATATGTCGATGGACTCCCTTCTTCATGTCCAGAATAGTGTTAAGAATGTGCAATAACGATTTGAATTTAACGGTCTGTAACGACTGCCTGTAACATTCATCATGCTTATGAACACGTCCATCAGTAGCATGCGGTTATTAGCATTGTTTGTGCGGTTATTAGCATTGTTTGTAACACTAAATGTTTAAGCTGCTAATATTAACATCGAAAGCTCTAGAAGTCGAATGTATTAGTTTGTCCATTGAGATCATTGTAGAAGATTCACGGAAGATGACGTGTGCATAAATAGTGGCAGAGGTTGCGATCGTGAGTTGAGTTTATCATAGGCGCTGTTAGAGTTAATATCAACTGTCTTGTACATTTAAGTTTGTACATTATAAAGTGTGTGTGAATTTTTGCTAATTGATAAATGTGTATATAGACACTGAGTGACTACACAGAAAAAAGAAATTCATAATTGGAATGAATTTTGTAATAAATATTATTAATCGAACATGACTTTTTTTTCCCAAACTTTTTTCATTCAGAATAAGAACATGTTCATAAATATTATAAAATTGTACATAACGGAAATTTTTGCTATTTTTACGTAAATTTAACAATATTTTATAATAAGTTGCATTATAATTGTATTATCTAATGAATAATTTCAAAAATGTTTGCATAATAGCCATATATTGGCCAATATTTTAAGATGAATTAACAATATGCGAAACTTAAAAATGATCATTAAACACATACAAAACATACATAAACATTGAAGCATTTCATCCCCTTAACAAAATTGAGTCAATTTTGAGCATATTTTCTCTTTTTGTAGCTGAAAATCATAAAAAACTAAAAAAATTTTCCAAGGAAAATTTCAAACATTTTTGAACAACATAAAAATATAAATGAAATTGTAATAATATTTTCCAAGCATTCTAGATTTTATTTGAAAACATAAAATATTAAAAAAATCATACTATTTAAGAAATTATTTATAAATGTTATGAATTGAAATCAATGAAATCAAATCATAATATTAATGTCGATACTTTTTTCTGTGTATTTAATTCTGTTGTTGTTGTACATTTAAAATTAAAATTTTAAATAAAGAGTTGTTACATTTTTAAACTACTAAAACTGAGTGGTCCATGATGTTTTTGAAACCGACTATGACGTTGGAGACATCCACTTGGATTACGAACAATTATGCAGACAATTTTCCGGGGTAATCCTCATTATCACAAACCATGGCAACCACATCAATATTATCCATGACTGCACATACTCCAACATCACATTTAGATGTGCTTTTACAAAATGATTGCAAAATCAAATCAATCGAAGAGTCGTTCCAAGCTGGAAATTCACGCTCCAATACTGGATCAATCTCTCAATCTATTTGCAGAATGATTTCCGGCAACCATGTTATACTAAGTATAACATGGTCCAAAGTAGTCAACGCATTGTAGTCACATACTGGTTAGATAGCGTCAGTTACCTTACTAGCTACCTAACTGGTAACTTGATCAGCTACATAACTAGTTATTTTAACATGTACGGGTGCTAATTGACCTCAAATAGTCAGCTAAAAAGACACATTATTGGCAGTCCAATAAACGATAGCTTGTAAACAAAACTTTCTTCGACAACGCTCCAATGGATTGCTTTTGGTGGGGAAAATAACTACTTTCTAAAGTGCAGTACAAAATAAACGTTAAAAGTGACTTCACTATAGGTTACTAAGAGACAGTAAAGTGACTGTTGACTTCATGCTATTCTACTTAACTGTATGAGAATTATATCAACACAGTTTCTATAAAACCAGTTTAAACGAATTACTCACAAAATGTTTAAATTAACTACACTCCAGATTACTTAGAGACACTTAAGTGGCAATTGTCTTCTCGCTAGATTACCTGGGATGTAGAAAGTAACCAATTGTCTTCTCTGTGCATTACAAAAAGCACATACGTGTCAAATGACCAAAATATATAAATTGGAGTCAGCCAAGTGATAAGTAATTTGTGACGATTACTGTATATAAGGGATACATTGACTACTTGCTTAACTGCTGGATCAATTTGTGTTATAAGTGTTCGATTTTTCGAAGATCTCAGAGAAGCCGAAAACGAAGTGGTCTCCTTTGAATCCGAACTACCAGTTAATAATGAAATTACTTCTATATGTAACGAATCAAATACCAGGAAAGGCAGACAAAATAATTGATTGCTTAAAGGAACATCCTACGGCTCCTATACATTTAGCTAAATAAGACAAATAAGAATTAGTTTTATTTGTTAAATAAAAGCTGTTATTAGAAGAACAATTTATAGCTGATACGAATTTCTAAACAGAAATTATAATTCGATTAAAATACAGTGAGACATCGATTATCCGTAATGGTCGGGACCGGGAGCATTCTGGATAATCAATTTTCCCGGTTAATTGAGTACCAATTTGTATTAGTTTTTAATAATGACATTTAAAGCTCCATACTGCACACTGATCCATCGGTTGGATCAAAGTCGTCCAATTTGGTGAAAAAAAAAATTTCACAATAATGTTTTCAGCATTGAAGTCCAATAGCAGAATGATTTTACTATCATCTTTTAGACCGATTTTCTTAAAATTCTCAGTCACTTCTGGTACTAAGTTATTGTTAAACCATTCTCATGGACATTTTTGAAATCTCTTTCCAATAACTAATGCTTTGTACTTGTGCGTACCAGCAGCATTAACAAAAACTAATGCGGTTAGTCTGTCCTTTGAGACCTTGTGTCATTCTATGAAATTTTCTTTATGGCAAGCCAAACTTCTCTCAAGTAAACACTTTCCATTCTCCATTATCTCATTGGTGAATTTTTTCCTTGATTTGAATTCATTTAATATTTCCACAAAAATTCTGTCAGCTAATCAGCTGAATATTTTTCTCCTGCAGCATTAAGTTTGTGAATATCACGTTGTTTTTTCTTAAATTTTGAGTGGAATATTTTCGACTTTCCTTCACTGTTAATCCAGGAATTGGAGTTCCTTTAAATCGTTCTTTCCGGAACCATTCATAAACTGCAAAATCTACGTTTGGTTCTTCAGCAGTTTTTAAAGTTTTTCGGTTTCCAAAGCCAATAAGAGAATCACTTTGTTTTTTACAATGTCTAACACTCCTGTACGCCAAAAGCTTTCGAAAAAATGTTGACCTTACAAATCGATTGAGGGAATTCCCGTTTTTCGTTTTATTCACATTGTGTTAGATTGTTCAAAAATAATGGAAAAAAAACTATAATCCCCGATAATAGAGGTAATTACGGTTAATTGATGCAAACAAATTTAGATCTATCCAAAAACAATTTCTTTTTCTTTCCCGGATAATTGATGTTGCCGGTTAATCGAATCACGGATAATCAAGGCCTCACTATACCTAGCAAACACTTTTATTACCAAGGAGTAGCTTAAAATGCTAATACGAATAGGTTGTCGAAATATTTGAATTTTCAGCCATTTTTAAAATAAAGTGTTGCCAAACAAAAAAGTCCAAACTGTATTATACGAAAAATATTTCTCAAATAATGAAAATTGAAATCATTCAAAGAGCAAAATCTTCATGTTTGAAACATTTCTCTCTCTCTCTCGTTTAAGTCAGCAAAATCATTCAAAGAGAAAAATCTTCATGTTTGAAACTTTCAATTACTGGATGAGAAACTTTCTGATCGTGATCTATCTCTCGTTTCAGTCAGATCAGAATTGGCTTCGTAGATCGTGTGATTTAACACCATAGAACCATTTAAGCAAGAAATTCTACGCCATCTCAATGAAATTCATTTACATTTATCTCTGTAATTCATTAACAAGCTTTTGCTGGAAACATATAACTTCTTGCTAGTTTTCCAATTTCAAACTTTTCTTTTTTACTTTAAAAAAAAGTCTTTATTTCTCAGAAAATTGTGTAATTTTGTTGATAAACAATTGTTTGCCCTTGATTTTTAATTAATTTCTGTTTAAATATTTCATTCATTAAAAATATCATTTCATTCATTTATGGTTTACTTGATTTTACTTTTTTTATTTACGTGTAAAGTTTTTTTCCAACTTTTTTTTTTATTTTGCCATGATTTAAGTGTAACTTTAACTGTGACACGCTCTAGTGAATACGAAACACAAGAGTTTGTCGTTTTAGAATCGTCTGAAACATACAGCAAAGTTCCTTTACAATTCAAGTACATCCATCCACTACAAATATAAAACGGGGGATGTTGCTTCTGTTTTTTTTTATGGTTTGTAGGTTTTAATAAAAGCTAAATTCTTGTTGTACCCTACACCACTATAGTGGAGAGGGTATTATAAGTTGGTGCTGATGTTTGTAATTGTCAGAAATATCTGTGTATTAGAAAGCTTATCTTGTATTAATCTACTCAGAATATGTATTTGAGATGATTTAACGATGTCCGTCCGTCTGACTGTCCTTCGAACTGGCTGGTTGTCCAGCTAGCTGGCTGAAATTGTTTACTCTCTGTTGATAAGGTTTGTTTGGTATTGAAAATGGGCAACGTTGATTCAAGATTTCACCAGGCACCCATTCAATACTCTACTCGGAATACTGTTTGAGCAGTTCTATGTTTATTGATTATGAGGCAATACTGTAAAGTATTGCAAAATCGGGAAACATTTGTCCCTACTCCCCTGATCTATATCTTTCTACCAACTATTGTTAGAATCGGTACCAACATGACCCTACCCCCATATGGGGGTTATAGTTTGTATATCCTCCATCACATATTAATAGTGGGTATTCAAAATTCGTCATGACCGAATATAGTTTTCTTACTTGATTTTTGTTTGTTTTCTGTTGCTGCTTGTTTGAGCTGTAAAAGAGTTTAGTGTAAATTTATACAGCCATGTAATTATTATTTGTTTGTGTGTAGTTTTTTTACACTTTAATTTTTTTTATATATTTTTTTTATTGTTTGAACTTGAAAATGAAATATTGGTTTAAGTAATATTGTACAGTGTTTAAGTGAACGTACATTTTTATGTTTGTAGTTTATATTGAGCATAAACTGGGATAGAGTACAATTTAAGAGTTTAATAGAATTTTGTGCAAACTATGTTTTTTTTTTTGTAAAAATTTATACAATAAAGAATAGAAAACAGTTCACAGAGAATTTATTGGGTTTATGACTTAATAATGAGGGATTTTTTAAAAACTTTCTTTCTGGCAACATTTGGATTCCGAGCCAAAAGAACTGCTCGTTTTTTGAGGCCAAGAACGAATCATGTCAACTTCAGATGCTCTGTTCTGAAGTGAAGCGTATCACAGAGAGAACGTTTTGCATGGATCGAAACCAATAGTAGTTGGATGGGGCACTGTCTAGACTATAAAGCGGGTGAGGCAAAACATCCCAACCACTTCAGTCTATATACTTTTTAACAGGTATTGCTTCATGTGGCAGAGCGTTGTCATGATGGAATATTACGCTTTCATGTCTGACCGCATATTCTGGACATTTTTCGGTCAGTTGCCTTAAACGAATCAGTTACGTTCAGTGTAGGTTCACTGTGATGGTCTGGCTAGATCTCAGCAGCTCATAGTAAATAGGACCCTTTTGCTCTTACCAAATACAGAGCATTACCTTAGCGCCATGGATATTTGGCTTTGGTTTCGATTCTGCTGGTTGGCCGGGCTTCACATACGATCTCTTACACTTCGGGTTATCGTAATGGATCCATTTTGCATTGCATGCAAAATCGGTTTTCAAGATCTCTCAGTTTCAATTCGTATGTTACCCAATTTTCCAGTTTTCAAACTATTTTAGCTGGCCTAGGCGTTCTTTGTCTTCACCAATTTAAAAGCGCACAGACTATCTCTCGCGTATTGAAACCAATGAAGCATATTCACCATAAGCTTTGGTGAGCAATCAGTGTGCTTCAGCGGCACTTTTTTTGTCAACCGTTAGCCTCACATAACATCTCTCTTATGATGGTTTGTCTAACTAAAGTTTTTACTATGATCTGGTTGCTCAGAGGCATTCTTGTATAGGGTTTTGATTACCCGTGTCTCCCAGTTTTGCCCAATTTCATGCACTTTTTAATGGGCCCCCAAAGATTTGGGCCCACGGTGTCATTTATTATTTTCTCAGGCTCATATCTTGCAAACCGTTCGGAACTTTGATTTACTCTCTGAGACAAAGTTGTAGCTCTTGACATAAAGAACAAAAATTGTGAACATATAAAAAAAAACTTCATCTTCAAGATCAAAACCGCAAAAATAAACTTAAAAAATTAGATTTTTTCCCCTGTTTAGGTCCACAGGTAGCAAACCCTTCAAAATTCAAGGAAACAATCAATTAAAAAAATGTACCTAAGGCCTCAGTAAACAACTTTTTGGAACATGTGAACTTTTTAGGAATGATTCTTAAGACCGTTTAGGTAGCCGCAAATGTGAAAATTTTACAGAAAAGAAGTTACAAAGGAAATGACAATCTTATATATACCCTTCTCACAAAGGTACAAAAACAAAAACGCCAAACGAAACGAAACACCAAAAAAAAAAGCAAAAACAAAATACGAAAAGCAATGAAACCAACACACATCCAAACATACGTTTCGTTGCTTTTTTTGTCAAAGCATGCAATAAATTGTCTTTTTTTGATGAAATTTTCAGAGGTTGTCTCGGATTTTTGCTCATATCTCCGTTATTTATGGACAGATTTTGCCGATTTTAAATAGGAAACTTCTCGAAAGCATATCTGACAGAATTATTGAAGATTTGGATCCCGAAGATATCTGGAGTCTTCAGAAAATTGATTTCAACAGACAGACAGACAAAAAGTGAATGGTATAAAAATATTCGTATTATTTTTATAATGTTGATGGCCCTGGAGTTGCAAATCGCAATCTCTTAAGTTGTGGATCCAAATCGTCAGAATCTGACACTGATTCAGAACCTATGGTTTATTTTTCGGGGACTCTTTTGCATACCAGCGAGTTCCATATAGCATTATGGTTGAGTGTGTCAAAGGCCCTCTCAGTGTGTATAAATATGAGGTAATGGTGATCTGAGATCATCACTGATCACTGATCTATATTCCACTGATTGCACAACGGTAATCCTAAGACTATTTACTTGGTTAATACAGCATGCCCATTACAAAGATAGGAGAATTGTTGTCGAGAGTCTATTGTTTAAAATAATTGTAGGTCTTCGATTATGCCGATGAAATATTTCTACTTAGCCACTCAATCTCAAAGATGCAGTCCAAAATTACCACCATCAGTGAGATGACAAAACAGGTTGGACTGAACCCAAAACAAATTCGCTCCGGATATATTCGATGAAGATATTGATGATATATAATCCTTCTCCTATCCGGGAAACACAATTGGTACAACTGTTGGCAGCAGATATAACCAGTCGTATAAATATGACACGGAGTGCATTTGTCCAATTAAATCTGTTGCCTAATATTTCAAAACAAACCAAAATCAAATTATTAAATTTCAACATAAAATGTTTTCTTTGATGTATGGATGAGAGGCCTCAAACATGGTACCGCATTATGTTAATAAAGTGCCAATACACAATGTCCTCCAACTTTTAATGGAGTCAGACCAGCAGCCTATTCAAACAGAGATAAGAAGGAGGAAATGGAGTGGAATAGGTCGCAACCTTCGAAAACCAGACGACTTCATTGTCAAGAAATGCATAGACTGGAACCCACAGGGAAGCAGACCAGTCGAAGGACCAGCTCATACGTGCAAGCGGCAACTAACAACAGAACTTTCGAGTTTGCTTGTGAAGACGAACGAAGTCATGAATCGAGCCGAGGATCGCGATTACTAAGTCATGCATATAGGCAATATGGATATCAAATAAAGAGAACTTTAAAGACCTTTCCAACAACTAAGGACATATATATACGGGCCCACAATGGTAAAGTGCTGTTCCAAAAGTTTGTTCCCAAAAACATTGAACTGTCAATTTGCTATAAGTTGTGTGTACATTTAGTTAACTCACTAAACCTTACTTTTGTTCATTATTTTCTTATTTTTTCCCCGCTTTTCTAACTCAAAACCTTTGCAGTCATAAGTTTTCATAACATTTCGATAAACCTGTCAATGGCAATAAAATTTATTTGCCAAGAAATACAAAACATTTAACTTTCGCTGCCACTAAATAAAAAGACAAGAACAGAAGAAGAAAAAAAAATAACTAAAATAAATGTTCTAGGTAGTAACCCAACCCTCGTATTTGTTAAACTTGACAGGTGCATTTATTTAAGTTTCATTTCGGTTTTTTTTTTTTATTTCTTTTTTCATTCAAATGCTGTTGCTGTTGTTTTGTTCATGCTGTTTTTAGTGAGTGAGTGGATGGATGGATGGTTGGTTGGTTGGCTACCAAAACCCAAAACGACAGTAACAAAACACAACAGCAACAAATAATATTAACAACAAAAAAAAAGTTTCAACTAACAAAGCATGACCGCAGCAAGATTAAAGCCACACCAACAACATTGAGCCAAAAAAAAAGGGCTACAACTAACGAAAATAACATACATCACTTCCAAAACATTTGATACATGCCACAAACAAGTTGCACATATAAAAATGTTTTTGTGTGTGAATGGACAAAAGAAGTTTCCAGCTGTTTTGTCAATTGACTCCCCAATAGATTACTTCTGGTGGGTAAAATAACTACTACTTTTTAAACTACTGTACACAAACAAGTTTAAAGTGACTACATTGTAGATTACTTAGAGACACTAAAGTGACAATTGACTTCACTTCCGATTACCTGGGATGTATAAAGTAAACAATTGACTCAGCTTTGCATTACAAGGATATCAAAAATTTATAAATTGGAATAATTTAAGTAACTAGACATTATTAAAAATGTTTGTATAAAAGATATTTAGTAACTGACCACCTTCGAAACTGCTGGGTATATATGTATATGAGCTTGAATACCTGAGTTCCCATTGTACTCGTGCGACACCTGCTTCACTTTCAGTGGCATCCCACAGAAAATTTTGAAAAGTTTAATGAAACATGCAAACTTCAAATCAACGTATGTAGTACACAGCGAAAGCGTGTTTGTTTTGGGCAGGTTGTCTTAATGACAACAACGACAACAAAAAACACAACAACTAAAACAATGACATATTCAAAATCATATTTTTAGTTTTTAATTTTTCTACTAACAAATTAAAAGGTTTTGTGTTAGGAACTAAAACAAAAAATGTTCATAAATTTATGTTCATTTTCAAGTAATTATTTAGTAAAAGTATCAAATTTGTTGAAGGACAAAAAATAGCGATCCTACAAAGTATATATATATTTTAGATCGTTATAGATAGCGAAGTCGATATAACCATGGCTGAGATATAAGAAAAAAACCAGGACAACCTCGATTTTTTACTTTTTTTGATCTATATCTGGATTAAAAAGCCATTAAGATAGACAATATGGATTCAATAATAGATAATTCAAAGACCTTTGCAACGGCGTATATAAGGCCAAAGTAAGTCGGACCCACAATGGGTCAAAATCGGAAAAAATATTTTATACCCCAATTTTTTTTTTACCCACAAACATTTTTTTGTAATAAATTTTTTTCACAAATAAATTAAATTTTTGTTTTTAAAAAGTAAATAAAAAAAATTTGTTAAAATATTTGTCGCTAATAAATTAAAAAAAATTTTGAAAAATTTTGTTTTTTAAAGTATAATTTGATGATTCAGCACAGCCGAATATAGCTCTTTTAGTTGTTTAGACCGTTAAAGTTACCGCAATTATTGTTGCCGCTATATAGCCATGCCCGTCAGTATGTTGAAATCAACTTTCCGAGGCCACCAATTAACTTACATACATGATTCATATATTAATATATCCGCAATAGTCCCGATTAGGTTGCTATTTAAAATCGGGAAAAGCGGCCCACAAATGGCTCAGCCAGAAAAAAACCATGACTACCTAGATTTTTTAACTATTTTGTATCTATATCTGGATTACTAAGTAATTAATATAGATAAAATGGATATATAATGACAGACATTTCAAATACCTTTCCAACAATGTACATAACGTCATATTAAGTTGGACCGACAATGGGTCAAAATCGGGAAAATTATTTTGGTATCCGAGTTTTTTTTTATCGAACTTTTTTTTATAGCTGTCACCTTCGTGAGAAGGGTATATATAAGTTTGTCATTCCGTTTGTAATTTCAACAATATAATTTTCCGACCCTATAAAGTATATATATTCTGGATCCTTATAGATAGCGGAGTCGATTTAGCCATGTCTGTTGAAATCAATTTTCGGAAGACCCCAGATATCTTCGGGATCCAAATCTACAATAATTCTGTCTGACATGCTTTCGAGAAGTTTCCTATTTAAAATCAGCAAAATCCGTCCATAAATAACGGAGATATGAGCAAAAATCCGAGACAACCTCTATTTTTGGCATATTTTTTATCTATATCTCGATTACTAAGTCATAAATATAGAAAATATGGATATCTAATGTTAGATATTTCAAAGTCCATTGCAATGATGTTTATAAGGCTATATATAGTAAGTTGAACCTACAATGGGTCAAAATCGGGAAAAAAATATTTTTTAACCCGAATTTTTTTTCACAAAAAAAATATTTTTTTGTCATAAGTTTTTGTCACTAAAAAATTAAAAAAAAAATTTTAATTAAAAAAAAATGTTTAAAAAAAATTTTAAAAAAAATTTTAAAACCAATTTCGAAAAAAAAAATTAATAAAAAATGTTTTTTATTTTATTTTAAGGTGTAATTTGGTGAAGGATATATAAGATTCGGCAGACCCGAATATAGCTCTCTTACTTGTTTCCCCTTAAATTTGTTTCACTCATATTTTTTCAGCAAATCAACACTTTTTGTCAGGAAAAATTTTTTTTACAAAAAATTATTTTCAATCTTTATCTTAAAGTACTACCGAATAAAGCTCCCTTATTTGTTTTTTAATGAAATTAATATCGATAATTCAAAAACTACCTGTGGTAAAAAGAAAAAGTACCATTTAGTCCCCATTTGTGTTTGGTGTTTCTACAAACAATAATGGGGAAATTAATAAAATTACTATATAAAGAAAAAGGGTCTTGAAAGGGCCCATTTGTTGGTTCTCATTTCGTACTCTACGTTCGTTAATATAGGAAATTAAAAAAGTAGAAAAATGCAATTTATTCCTTTTTGTGGATATATTTAGAATATAAAGTGTTTCTTATATTAAGTACATAGGTTCTTTAATTTTGACAAAACCAAATGGTATTATAATAAGTTAGCTTAATCGTCAAAGAGTTGTATTAATATCATCATTTCCTCGTATGTATAACTGCTAACTTTTATGTGGCTAATATAATTAATTTTGAATATTAAAAAAGTCCCCTTAAAACCACAAAGTACCAAAATTAAATTTGTCTCCCTGAACACCCATTAAACTTGAATTTTTAAAGTGCTTTAATTTGGCATAAGTTTAAGTCACACAAATACATATTAAACTTTACAAATCTGCGTTAATTTGCTGATGCACAATTTATGTTTTAAAAAGTACTAATGTATTTATCAAGATTTACCAGTTTCTACCACATTATATTCGAGTTCAGTAGTAAATAGTTAAATTGTGAGTGTGTTGAGGAGTCTTTAATACGAATTTTATCTTTGTTGTGTCATTAATTTGGTTTAAAATTTAGTTTCTCATTTTTCTCTATTTTGGTACATTATTTATCCCCCTTGAACTAACAAAAATGTTAAACAAATAAATGTATATTCATATTCTTATATTAATTTATTTAGCATATATTTGTTACTAGAGTATCAAAACTATATACTATATACCCCTTAAAAGTTCCAGTTTACAAAAGGTACTAAATTTTATTGTTCATCATATTTCAATTTTGAAATGCTTTATTCTAGAGTAAGTTTGAGTAAAATATTAACATGAAAAACTTTTCAAATACGAATTAATTGGATTAAGAAAAATAATTTTTTAAAAAGTACCAAATTATTTACCACGATTTTCCCTTTTCTACCCCATCATGCTACACTTTCCAACAGCTTAAGTTTATTACTTCATTTTTGCTTAACTAGAGCAGCCTTTGTTGTGAAATTAATCTTTGTTTGCTTAATAAATAAGAATAAAGAAAGGTTTTCCCCTTTTTGGTACATTATTTGTCCCCCAAAAAATGTTTAGGAAATAAATACATATTTTATAGCAGCGGTTAATAATAAGAAAGTTATAAGTTTAGATCAATTCATTTAGACAATAGAAATACGTATACACTTTAAAACATTATTTTATTTATGTGGTTATTTGTTTAGATACTCTACAAAGGGAAAAAATATGTATAAACATTTATTTTTGCCCGTTTTCACCCCCGAACGGTGGAATATCCGAAAAGTGCTTAACACCTGTCTGGTCTCTCTTTTGAATTAGATGAATAATAAATATAAAAGTACCAGATTTTACCATCTAATTACACTCCATTTTTAGTCTAAAAACTTTCAAGAGATGGCAAGGTTTGAGAGTCACCTGAAGTATATTTGGCATTATGGAAAACCTTAGGACTAGAGGATTAGCATTTAAAAGAAGAAACTGTATCTTAACAATTTTCAGAATAATATTTACCATAAAAACCTGAAATTTCATTTCAACAAGAGGTGTTATTTTGAATCAACCGGTATTTCGGTAGCTGTCACTTTTCAAGCTATTATTCTTTGACATGTGACAAGTATAATCTATGCCATTACTAAAAATGGAAAGATACACGATTCAATAACGCATTGAAATTATTAAAATTCACTACAAAAATGGTGAAAATCTTGCAGTCACTGTTCGCAAAACTAAAGCAGTTTTGGGTCGTCGTGAAGCACCTTGTCGGACCCCGCAATACAGAAATTGGTGGACAAATTCGAGCTGTTGGGGTAAGTTAGGTGATGTGAAGAATAAAACCTGTGCACGTCGCTCAAGAACAACTGAGAATATTGCTGCTGTAGCCCAAAGTGTGGAAAAGAACCCAGGTTTGTCCATTCCTCGTCGTTCTTTGGAATTGGACATTCCACAAACGTCATTACACCGTATCTTATGGTCGGAGTTGGATAATATTGAACTGCACAACGTTTACTTTCAACAAGTCTGTGCTACGTGCCACTCAAGCAACGAAACCATTGCACTTTTACGGGAAAAGTTTCCGCACCGTGTTATCTCTCGAAGTGGTGATCACAATTGGTCAACGAGATCTTGTGATTTAACACCTTGCGATTTCTTCCTTTGGGGCCATATGAATGATAAGGTCTACGCCAACAGACCAGCGTGGATTCAAGACCTCAAAGATAGAATTCGTGAGACTATCGAGGACACATATGGCAGCCACTTTGCGATTTGGTTATGGAGAATTTCATGATAAGGATATGGTTCTGTAAGCGTGGTCGTGGTGGCCATTTGGCTGATGTTGTTTTTCATTATTAAAGGCATACCTTCCACTTTATTACGAAATAAACATCCGATCATTTATCTCAAAAAATCCCATTTTTCTTTGAATACCAAAATAACAGCTCTTGTAGGAAAACCCTGTATTTAAAATAGAGTAAAAACTTTATGTATTTTATATTCAGAAATAAAGTAATCTACTTGTTTCATGAAAGTACGATGGGACCTGAGTTTGTGTTTTTGATGAGTTAACTCTTTCTGCCACGGTTTTATGTGTATATAAGTTTATAACTAAAACAATTGCATTTTTACTTTAATTAAGGTTAATTTATTATAATAAAATAGAAATAGAACAAGTATATAGCTAAAGGTTTTTATGATATTTGGTGGTGGTTAGTTTATTAACCACCCTTTGTAGCATATACGCATTTTGAATAAATTGTCTGACCAAAACATACCAAATAGCTCTGTAGGTGGGACATTCATCAATTTTGTTATATCATTTGGTATACCCCCATTTCCTGTGTAATCTCCTGGCACTTCAAATCGAAAATTGGTTCCCCGTTTTGGGTCCATCCTAGCAGTTTGGGTAGATAAGCTCACATTCCAACTGCGAATCCATGTGAAATATCATTAAGATACCTCCAATCGTTCAAGAGCTGCGGAATTGTTTCCAAAATAATAATTTTCTAAGCCACTGTGCGATATGGAATCAGTCAGAATACCAGTACGTATAAAAATACATAGAATTTAATTTCGTAAAATATTTTTAATTTTGTTTATAGACATTAACATGATCTTTGAAAAACCTTGAAAAGAAATTAAAAATTTTAATATATATATTTAAAATATTAATGCAAACTACTCAAATTCAAATAATTTTCAAATTCTATAGTTTTGTTTACCATATTACATTTTAAACCTGAAATGACGTCAATTTAAACTTTACTTTATTTTAAACAATATTAGCTAATTATAATTTCTAAACAACGTTTTGTTTTCTCACTCATTTTGGAAGCCATTTACGAACAAAGAAAACCAGCTCTGCCTTTTATGGTTAATTTTAAATGTTGGCTGGCTACCATGAGTATTGAACTCATTCATTCATTTGTTTGCTTTTAACTATTTAGAATTTAGTATTTTCTATGTTAACAGATAGTTTTAAATTTAATTTATCTAGTTTTTATTGTTTTATATTCTGTTTGTTGTTAAAACCAAAAATTTTAAGCCAAAACGTAAATAAAACCTTTTTGACCTCGTCTTATTGAATCATTTTAATTTTATTAATAAATTTGTTGTTGCTGTTTTGTTTAAAGTGTTTTTGTTTATAACATTATTATTTGTATTATTATTGTTTTTATTACCATATTATTCATAGTAGTTGTTGTTTTTAGTAGTTTTCGTACGTGTTAAGCATGCGTGACTTCAAACCAACATTTAGTTTTTATTTTATTTTTTTTATATTTTTGTTTTTCATTAACAAAAAAACCCTAATGTTTATCACTTTTGTCTGTTACTTATTTTTTTGCTCAATAAACTTTTACTGCTCTTTTTTCTGTGAATACTCTACTTAGACTGGGGGGTATTATAGGTTTAGAACCATAGAGAAATACACATAGAGCGGAAACTATAAAAAAAAAACTTAAACAAAAGAACAACACATACGGGTGTTGTTTTTGTTTTCACATACTCTTTTTTTACTAAAACATTCTATCCGCTTAGATTTTTGACAACTGAGTTAGGTTTTTGTCAGAAGAGTTTCCGATCTATGTTTAGAACTATGTTTAGAGTGAAAAATAACTCGTGTTATATGAAACCAACAAAGTGTTTAATCTTAGTATGTTTAAATCAAATGTTGGCCAAATAAACTGCAATTTTATTAACTACATTCCTTAGGAAAATCTTTAAAATCATTACTTGAGCAATTGAGTTAGGACTAGTAGATGCTGATTGCCTTTGGGACAGTTAATTTTGCCAACATATTGATTTGTAGGGTATTTTACCACTTCGTTACTATTATTTCTCTATCTCAATACCTTTTTCTATCTCTTCTGTTAGTTTATTTTTATTGTTTTTAAGGCTAAAAAGTTTTGCTATTTTTATGGTATTTTGACCCCCAACAATTACTTAAATACAATTTGTTTTCGTTTCTAGTATAATTCTCTTGCTTCCCATTGATTTACTTTAGTTAAGTTCTGTTTACTTTTGAATTATATAAAGTTTGCACTACAACTGTTCAAAGGGGAAGTATAGCCAATCAAATTATAAAGAAAATGTGGAGTAAAATAAACCAGGAATAATAAAGAACATTTTCAGGTAAATAAATTGTGATTAATAAAGAAAATTTTGAGTAAAATAAACCAGGATTAATAAAGAAAATTTGGAGTAAAATAAACCACGATTAATAAAGAATATTTCTAGTAAAATAAACCACGATTAATAAAGAAAATTTCAAGTAAAATAAACTGGGATTAATAGAGATAATTTCAAGTAAAATAAACCACGATTAATAAGGAAACTTTCAGGTAAAATAAACCACGATTAAAAACGAAAATTGGGAGTATAATAAACCACGATTATTAAAGCAAATTTAGAGTAAAATAAACCACGATTAAAAAAGAAAATTGGGAGTATAATAAACCATGATTAATAAAGAGACTCTAGAGTGAAATAAACCACGATTAATAAAGAAAATTTGGAGTAAAATAAACCAGGATTAATAGAGCAAATTTCAAGTAAAATAAACCAGAATTAATAAAGAGACTATGGAGTAAAAGAAACCACTAATAATAAAGAAAATTTGGAGTAAAATAAAACACGATTAATAAAGAGACTATAGAGTAAAATAAACTAGGATTAATAGAGATAATTTCAAGTAAAATAAACCACAATTAATAAAGAGACTATGGAGTAAAAGAAACCACGAATAACAAAGAAAATTTGGAGCAAAATAAATCAGGATTAATAAAGAAAATTTCAAGTAAAATAAACCACGATTAATAATGAAAATTTGGAGTAAAATAAACCAGGATTAATAAAGAGAATATGGAGTAAAATAAACCAGGATTAATAGAGCAAATTTCAAGTAAAATAAACCGCGATTAATAAAGAGACTATGGAGTAAAAGAAACCACGAATAATAAAGAAAATTTGGAGCAAAATAAACCACGATTAATAAAGATAATTTCAAGTAAAATAAACCACGATTAATAGAGAAAATTTCAAGTAAAATAAACCAGGATTATAAAAGAGGCTATGGAGTAAAACAAACCACGATTAGTAAAAAAAATTTGGTGTAAAATAAACCACGATTAATAATGAAAATTTGGAGTAAAATAAACCAGGATTAATAAAGAAAATTTGGAGCAAAATAAACCACGATTAATAAAGATAATTTCAAGTAAAATAAACCGCGATTAATAGAAAAAATTTCAAGTAAAATAAACCATGATTAATAGAGAAAATTTCAAGTAAAATAAATCACGATTAATAAAGAGACTATGGAGTAAAAGAAACCACGAATAATAAAGAAAATTTGGAGCAAAATAAACCACGATTAATAAAGATAATTTCAAGTAAAATAAACCACGATTAATAGAGAAAATTTCAAGTAAAATAAACCAGGATTATAAAAGAGGCTATGGAGTAAAACAAACCACGATTAGTAAAAAAAATTTGGTGTAAAATAAACCACGATTAATAATGAAAATTTGGAGTAAAATAAACCAGGATTAATAAAGAAAATTTGGAGTAAAATAAACCAGGATTAATAAAGAGAATATGCAGTAAAATAAACCAGGATTAATAGAGCAAATTTCAAGTAAAATAAACCGCGATTAATAGAGAAAATTTTAGAGTAAAATAAACCACGATTAATAAAGAGTCTATGGAGTAAAATAAACCACGATTAATAAAGAAAATTTGGAGTAAAATAAACCACGATTAATAATGAAAATTTGGAGTAAAATAAACCAGGATTAATAAAGAGAATATGCAGTAAAATAAACCAGGATTAATAAAGAAAATTTGGAGTAAAATAAACCAGGATTAATAAAGAGAATTTGGAGTAAAATAAACCAGGCTTAATAAAGATAATTTTAGAGTAAAATAAACCAGGATTAATAAAGAAAATTTGGGGTAAAATAAACCAAGATTAATAGTGCAAATTTAAAGTAAAATAAACCACGATTAATAGAGAAAATTTCAAGTAAAATAAACCACGATTAATAAATAAAATTTTAGAGTAAAATAAACCAGGATTAATAGAGAAAATTTCAAGTAAAATAAACCAGGCTTAAAAGAGAAAACTTCAAGGATTAATAAAGACCAGGTTTAATAAAGAGACTATGGAGTTAAGTAAACCACGATTAATAAAGAAAATTTTAGAGTAAAATAAACCAAGATTAATTAATAAAATTTGGAGTAAAATAAACCAGGATTAATAGAGAAAATTTCAAGTAAAACAAACCACAATTAATAAAGAAAATTTGCATTAAAATAAACCTCGATTAATAAAGAAAATTTGGAGTAAAATAAACCAGGATTAATATAGATAAGTTCAAGTAAAATAAACCACAATTAATGAAGAAAATTTGGAGTAAAATAAACCAGGATTAATAAAGAGACTATAGAGTAAAATAAACCACGATTAATAATGAAGATTTGGAGTAAAATACACCAGGATTTATATAGAAAATGTAAAGTAAAATAAACCACAATTAATAAAGAAAAATTGGATTAAAATAAACCACGATTAAGTAAGAAAATATGGAGTAAAATAAACCACGATTAAGTAAGAGACTATAGAGTGAAATAAACCACAATTAATAAAGATACTGTGGATTAAAATAAACCACGATTAATAAAAAAAATTTGGATTAAAATAAACCACGATTAATAAAGAGACTAAGTAAGAAACTATGGAGTAAAATAAACCTTGATTAATAAAGAAAATTTGGAGTAAAAAGAACTACGTTTAAAAATGAACATTTTTAGTAAAACAAACAAGATTTTTGAAAATGAATTTTGTTTTTTTTTTTTTTTTGCGGCAACTTCCCTTCTTTACCCTCTTCTTCTTTATTAAGCACATGAAATGTGATCTCATTTGCAAAATATTTTCAGTTTATTTCTGTATTTCCTGTTTATTTCCAGGTTTTTAATATAAATTTTAAACATTTTTCTAAATTTATCTTACATACCCGCTACTCATTTTGGTTGTTGTTTAGCTAAAAAAAAAAACATAAACCGTAAACAAAGTTTCCTTTCCTTTACAACTTAAAGTTAGGTACCGTTTCTCCATTATTTTTTTACTTTTTTTTGTTTTCATAGAAAAAGGTTAATTTGAAGTTTGTATTTCATGTTGTACTTAACATCACGATTTTGACTTAATTTTTGTGTAAACACAAGCTATGAACATGTTTTCTTAAGATGATGTTAGGTTAAGGGAAGTCAAATAAAGTCAAGACAATTCGTTGTTAACTATTAACATGGATAGAAAAGTTTAACAAAAATTTGGTAAGAAATGTTTATAAAGAAGCTTAATTTTTATGGGGATAATATACAAATAAAATGAGTGGATGAAATAGGCAAAATATTCCACATGTATTAAGGTTAATTTTATATGAAATTTTCTTAATGAAACTAAACTTTACGTTTTAACCTTTTTAAAAGGTTGGTTTATTTTCTTTAAATAAACCGGATACTTTTGATTGCAAATAAAAGCCGCTTAGTAGTTTACAATTGTAACAGCTCTTTATTTATTCAAATTTACAACAACAACAGTCTTAATAGTCATTCAGTGTCTATTTACAGGTTTATCAATTCGCAGAAATCCACACACACTTTATAATGTACAAAACAGTTGATGTTAACTCTAACACCGCCTATGATAAACTCACTCACGACTGCAGCCTCTGCCACTATTTAAACACACGCCATCTTTCGTTAATCTTCTACAATGATCTTAACGTACATACTACAACATTCGAATTCTAGAGCTTTCGATGCTAATGTCAGCAGCTTAAACATCTAGTGTTGCCATACTTACAACAATGCTAATAATGTTAATAACCGCATGCTATCAACATTGTTGATAAGTATAAGCTTCTACTGATGGACATGTTTATAAACATGATGAATGTTGCACGCAGTCGTTACAGACTGTTAAATTCAAATTACTATTGTAAATCCGTAACAGTATTATATAGTAGTCGTGGTTTATCTTACCCAAACTTTATTTTTTTAAATTTATTTATTTTACTACACTTTCTTTAGTAATCTAGGTTTATCTACTCCAAATTTTCTTTACTATTCGTGGTCCATTTAGCTCCAGATTTTCTTCATTAATCGTGTTTCATTTTATACTAAATTTCCTCTCTTAAATGTGGTTCATTTGATACTAAACTTTCTCTATTAATCGTGGTTCATTTTATGCTAAATTTCCTTTATTATTCGTGCTTCATTTTATACTAAATTTTCTCTATTAAACGTGGTTTATTTTATGCTAAATTTCCTTTATTAATAGTGGTTCATTTTATACTAAAGTTCCTTTATTAATTGTGGTTCATTTTTTACTAAATTTCCTCTATTAATCGTGTTTCATTTTATACTAAATTTCCTCTATTAATCGTGGTTCATTTTATACTAAATTTTTTCTATTTTATTTTATACTAAATTTTCTCTATTAATCGTAGTTCATTTTATACTTAATTTCCTCTCTTATTCGTGGTTCATTTTATACTAAATTTCCTCCATTAATCGTGGTTCATTTTATACTAAATTTCTTTTATAAATCGTGGTTCATTTTGTACTAAATTTCTTTTATAAATCGTGGTTCATTTTATACTAAATTTCCTGTATTAATCATGGTTCATTTTATACTAAATTTCCTTTATTAATCGTGCTTCATTTTATACTAAATTTTCTCTATTAAACGTGGTTCATTTTATACTAAATTTCCTCTATTAAACGTGGTTCATTTTATACTAAATTTACTCTATTAATCGTGGTTCGTTTTATACTAAATTTTCTTTATAAATCGTGGTTAATTTTATACTAAATTTTCTCTATTTATCGTGGTTCATTTTATACTAAATTTCCTTTATTAATCGTGGTTCATTTTATACTAAATTTCTCTTATGAAACGTGGTTCATTTTATACTAAATTTCCTCTATTGATCGAAGTTCATTTTATGCTTAATTTCCTTTATTAATCGTGGTTCATTTTATACTAAATTTCCTTTATTAAACGTGGTTCATTTTGTACTAAATTTCCTTTATTAATCGTGGTTCATTTTATACTAAATTTCCTCTTTAAATCGTGGTTCATTTTATACTAAATTTCCTTTATTAATCGTGGTTCATTTTATACTAAATTTCCTTTATTAATCGTGGTTCATTTTATACTAAATTTCTCTTATGAAACGTGGTTCATTTTATACTAAATTTCCTTTATTAATCGTGGTTAATTTATACTAAATTTTCTTAATGAGACGTGATTCATTTTATACTAAATTTTCTTAATGAAACGTGATTCATTTTATACTAAATTTTCTCTATTTATCGTGGTTCATTTTATACTAAATTTCCTTTATTAATCGTGGTTCATTTTATACTAAATTTCCTTTATTAATCGTGGTTCATTTTACTCCAAATTTTCTGAATTAATCGTGTTTAATTTTATACTAAATTTCCTCTTTAAATCGTGGTTCATTTTATACTAAATTTCCTCCATTAATCGTGGTTCATTTTATACTAAATTTCCTCTATTAATCGTGGTTCATTTTATACTAAATTTCCTTTATTAATCGTGGTTCATTTTATACTAAATTTCCTCTATTTATCGTGGTTCGTTTTATACTAAATTTTCTCTATTAATTGTGGTTCATTTTATACTAAATTTTCCTTATGAAACGTGGTTCAGTTTATACTGAATTTTCCTTATGAAACATGTTTCATTTTATACTAAATTTCCTCTATTAATCGTGGTTCATTTTATACTAAATTTTCATTATATTTGATTAAATTTAACTTAATTGCCCATAATTAAGAGTACTTATGAACGAAACCTTCCACTGTTACATTTGTTTTTACTTTAAGCCATTCGTCTACTTGAAAATAACATCCTTTATCCGGCCTACTGTGTAATTACCAAGAATTTCTATCTTTACTTTTTCAAAACTCATCATTTGCCTGGCCTTTTTTTTTGCAGCTTCAAACACCACAAAACCACTCATTTTTTCGCTAAATAAAAATTAAACTAAATTTATTTTTTCTTTGCTCACAAAACCTCAGGGTTTTTCCTTTCTACAGTTATTATTCAAATTTATCTCTATATTTATAAAAAAAAAAACTAAAAAAAAAAATAATTCTTTTTTAGAAAAATTATACACCAAAGTATTAAAAAAAAAAAAAGAAAGAAAAACTAGTTTGGTTTTTCTTGGCCATAAACTAGCAAAAGCCAGCTACAAAAAAAGGCAAAATAAAATCGTTTAAAAAACTACAAAATCTACACAAACTGTTATAATTATACAGTTAGTCTAGTGGAGAATTGTAAGGCACTGGGTATGGAGACTAGCAGCCAGCCAGCCAGCCAGTCATACAATATAGCAAATAAAACCCAGGGCACTGGGTTAATATTTTCAGCTAGAAACAGCATCATTTATACATTTTGCTTTTTTACTGGCACAAAATTATAATTTGTTCAAGAAAAAATTATATATATTTTTCAGTTTGTTTGTGTGTTTTTCTAACATTTTGAATAATTTATCATTTCACAGGCATAATTTTTTTCAATCATGATATTATTTGAGGTATTAATGCCAAAGAGCTTAAAGAAATAATTACAGGGTTTACAAGAAAATAAACTAAATTAATAAGCTAAATTCTTTTTTCATTTATTTTTTGAGGTATGTAATATCCAAAACCCTGTGCAAGCGTAAGTTTATATCTGTAATAAAATTACTATTCAAGAAGTAACATGCATGGTTCATTTTATACTAAATTTTCCTTATGAAACGTGGTTCATTTTATACTAAATTTTCCTTATGAAACGTGGTTCATTTTATACTCAATTTTTGTTATAAAATGTGGTTCATTTTATACTAAATTTTCCTTGTGAAATGTGGTTCATTTTATACTAAATTTTCCTTATGAAACGTCCTTCATTTTATACTAAATTTTCTTTATGAAACGTGGTTCATTTTATACTCAATTTTTGTTATAAAATGTGGTTCATTTTATACTAAATTTTCCTTGTGAAATGTGGTTCATTTTATACTAAATTTTCCTTATGAAACGTGGTTCATTTTATACAAAATTTTTCTTATGAAACGTCCTTGATTTTATACTAAATTTTCTTTATGATACGTGGTTCATTTTTTACTAAATTTTCCTTATGAAACGTGGTTCATTTTATACTAAATTTTCCTAGTGAAACGTGGTTCATTTTATACTAAATTTTCTTTATGATACGTGGTTCATTTTTTACTAAATTTTCCTTATGAAACGTGGTTCATTTTATACTAAATTTTCCTAGTGAAACGTGTTTCATTTTATGCTAATTTTTCCTAGTGAAACTTGGTTCATTTTATACTAAATTTTCCTTATGAAACGTGGTTCATTTTATACAAAATTTTCTTTATGAAACGTGGTTCATTTTAGACTAAATTTTCCTTGTGAAATGTGGTTCATTTTATACTAAATTTTCCTTATGAAACGTGGTTCATTTTATACTAAATTTTCCTTATGAAACGTGGTTCATTTTATACAAAATTTTCCTTATGAAACGTCCTTCATTTTATACAAAATTTTCCTTATGAAACGTGGTTCATTTTATACTAAATTTTCCTTATGAAACGTGGTTCATTTTATACTCAATTTTTGTTATAAAATGTGGTTCATTTTATACTAAATTTTCCTTGTGAAATGTGGTTCATTTTATACTAAATTTTCCTTATGAAACGTGGTTCATTTTATACCAAATTTTCCTTATAAAATGTGGTTCATTTTATACAAAATTTTTTCTAATGAAACGTGGTTCATTTTATACCAAATTTTCCTTAAGAAACGTGCTTCATTTTATACTAAATTTTCCTTATGACATGTGGTTCATTTTATACTAAATTTTCCTTATGAAACGTGGTTCATTTTATACTCAATTTTTGTTATAAAATGTGGTTCATTTTATACTAAATTTTCCTTGTGAAATGTGGTTCATTTTATACTAAATTTTCCTTATGAAACGTCCTTCATTTTATACTAAATTTTCTTTATGAAACGTGGTTCATTTTATACTCAATTTTTGTTATAAAATGTGGTTCATTTTATACTAAATTTTCCTTGTGAAATGTGGTTTATTTTATACTAAATTTTCCTTATGAAACGTGGTTCATTTTATACAAAATTTTTCTTATGAAACGTCCTTGATTTTATACTAAATTTGCCTTATGAAACGTGGTTCATTTTATACTAAATTTTCCTTATGAAACGTGGTTCATTTTATACTAAATTTTCCTTATGTAACGTGGTTCATTTTATACTCAATTTTTGTTATAAAATGTGGTTCATTTTATACTAAATTTTCTTTATGATACGTGGTTCATTTTTTACTAAATTTTCCTTATGAAACGTGGTTCATTTTATACTAAATTTTCCTAGTGAAACGTGTTTCATTTTATGCTAATTTTTCCTAGTGAAACTTGGTTCATTTTATACTAAATTTTCCTTATGAAACGTGGTTAATTTTATACTAAATTTTCCTTATGAAACGTGGTTCATTTTATATTTAATTTCCTCTATTAATCGTGGTTCATTTTAAACTAAATTTTCCTTATGAAACGTGGTTCATTTTATACTAAATTTTCCTTATGAAACGTGGTTCATTTTATACTAAATTTTCCTTATGAAACTTGGTTCATTTTATACTTAATTTCCTCTATTAATCGTGGTTCATTTTATACTAAATTTTCTCTATGAAACGTGGTTCATTTTAAACTAAATTTTCCTTATGAAACGTGGTTCATTTTATACTAAATTTTCCTTATGAAACGTGGTTCATTTTATATTTAATTTCCTCTATTAATCGTGGTTCATTTTAAACTAAATTTTCCTTATGAAACGTGGTTCATTTTAAACTAAATTTTCCTTATGAAACGTGGTTCATTTTATACTAAATTTTCTCTATGAAACGTGGTTCATTTTATACTAAATTTTGCCTATGAAACCTGGTTCATTTTATACTAAATTTTCCTTATGAAACGTGGTTCATTTTATTGAAATTTTCTTTAATGAATCGTGGTTCATTTCATTGAAATTTTCCTTAGTGATTCGTGGTTCATTTCATTGAAATTTTCTTTAATGAATCGTGGTTCATTTCATTGAAATTTTCTTTGGTGAATCGTGTTTCATTTCATTGAAATTTTCTTTAATGAATCGTGGTTCATTTTATTGCCATATTCTTGAATGAAATGTGGTTCATTTCATTAAAATGTTCTTAAATGAATCGTGGTTCATTTAATTGCAATTACCTTAATTAAAAAGAGCTACCAATTTAACTCTTTCACAATTAATATTGACTTAATTGGTTGCACGTAATTGTAGTTTAAACCATATTAAATAGAGTTATAAATTAATAATAAATACCCTCAAATTAAACAAATATTTTTTAAAAAAAAAACTCTGCCTTAATTTTTTAACATAAAAAGAGAGCGACACAATTCAAAAGTATGAATTTAATTTTTAATATTTTGTATTAAAATAAATGAAAGTGAATTGTCATTTTTTTGTTTTCAGACTCATTGACGTAATAAATTATTCAATTTCTGCTGCTGTTGTTGTGGTACAAAACAAAACAAAAAATTGTTTAAAAAAAAATATTTACCAGCAGCAGATAAATACAAAGTAATTGTCATGATGTTAAAAAAATGATAAAGAAAAAAAAAATATTTTTAAATTATATAAAGAAAAAAAAGAAAAAAATAAATAAATAATGAACAAATTATGAAAAAGTATGAAATAAATAATAGACACAATCTTTCAGAAATGTGGAAATAAAAAGCGAAAGGAAGTTTAAAAATATTTTACCAAAACAATAATAGAGAGGGAGGTAGAGAAAGAGGGGGAAGCAGCAAAGTAAATAGCAATGGACATTTATAATGACACTTAACATTATTTATTATGACAATGTACAAGATGGGGCCACTTAATTGACACTTAAGGCAGTAGCAAACAGCCACATTCAGCAACAATTGCTAAATTATTTGTAAAAATTTTAAAATTACAGAAGATTACATAGTTACGGCTACTTAGTTTTCTTCACTATTATGAAAATAATGTTAGGGCAGCAATTGTTTGTAGCGCCTTAATATCCATAATTATCTGCAAAATGTTGTAAATAAAACATGGAGATATGTTTACATAATATTTGCACCCAAAATTTAAAAAAAAAAATAAATATTTTTTCTCAATTATTTGGAAATGTTTTTTTTTCGGAAAAATTTCATTTGCTAATGAAGCGTTAAATTGTATAAAGGTAGCCAGGGTAAACAAATATTTAAATTCTAACGAAAAATATGGTTGTAAAGTGACATTTGACTTTGAATCAAGCTTTTCCAAAGAAAATAATAAACAGATAAACTGAATATGATAACCTACACTAAGTTAAGTTAATTTTAATAATTTATTTTCGTGAGTGATATTTGAAAGTGGTCCTTATATGGGACCTACATAAGTATAACCAATTCTGTACCGATCGTCATCAAATTAGGTCGTGTAATTTATTTCTATATGAAACCTCTTTCCGTTAAATTTTTACACTTTGCGGTTTAGTGGTCACTTTACTAACCACCTTTTCTATAGTATTTAAAACATAGTTTATTGCAATGGTGCGCACGTATTCCTATGCTTCTTACAATTTAGTAGTCGTTGTCCACTCAACGGGACTACTAAAAAAGCGCATGATCATGGGTGTATGACTTTTTCTTTATTTTTTCAGTTTTTGTATTTGTTTGTTTGTAGGTGCACTGAACAAAATATAGAATTGCATGTGTTGGTAAGAGTAAGTGTATTGGTGAGAGAATACTTTTGCGCACCTCTGGTTTATTGACATTTATTGGCATTTTGCTAAAGAATTAAACTTTTTTAACTCATCGTTTATGTTTTTTTGCAAAATTTTGCCGTCAGGTTGCTCTGGTTAGATAAATATGTATATTAATTTCAAAATATAAATTTGATAAAAATTTATACGATACGAAAATTTGTATTATAACTGTTTTTAATGCCAACCGCCACGGTGGTTAGTTAACTAACCACTCCACAAAAAACCTTGGTATGGGGTGTTTTTTTTTATATTATTTTTGTTTTGATTTATTTTTTCTTATTTTTTTATAATAAATTAAGTCCACATCCCTGTCTTACACCACTAATTGTTATAAAGCTATCACTTAGTGCACTATCATGTAAGACTCTGCAGGATGAGTCATGAGAGCTTTTCCTAATAACATTAACTATAATACTAGGAATACCTCTTTCTTTAAGGCATCAAATGCTTTCTTATAATCAACTAAACTTAGATACATTGTCGCGTTAAACTCCGCAGCTTGTTCTATCGAGACACTCACCATACTTATTTGATCTATGCAGTATCCATTTGGTCGAAATCCTGCCTATGTATTACGTAGAACACAATTTAAAGAGATAGTTAATGTCGATCTAGAATAATATTATTAAATATTGTGGTAGAAGAGCGATTCCAAGCCAATTATTGCAATGCCTTTTTTCTCCTTCCTTCAGTATTATGATGATGATTGACTGCTTCCGTTGCCAAATTAATAAAGGGGTGCTAAATTCTTGCCGTTGTCAGTGAGTTCGCCATAAAGCATTCGATAGGTAGTCCATCATTGCCAGTAACGTTAATCTATTCATGATGATTTGCGGGAGTATATTGATCATAAATGTCAAAAAGTGAGCGCAGTATAACAGTTCGTTTAATAGTTAAGCGTTTCGTATGTCATATCGGGCTTGAAAAAACACCTTTATAAGCTTATTTTTTTTAGACATTTTCAAAGAACTAACTAAATGTATTTCTTGACATTTAGATAAGAACTAACTTTTTGGCTGATTTTTTAAAAATTTTGTAGGCCAGAAGTGAGCAACTTTGGGGGGCCAGTCACTAGCCACCATTCTAACTACGAAGCCATGTAAACGCCAATGTTTACAGAAACACCTCAGTACTGACTACGTGAAATTTCATTACGATATATCTAATAGTTCACGAGCTACCGAATTATTACCAAAATAATTATAAATTTCTTTGTAACCAAACTTTAGCTTTCTACAACGATACATTTTTAACTGTGACCTCAACAACAATTCTTCGTATCGTTAATGTTGTTACTCCGGCATGAACAATTTTATATGGCGACAAAACAAATTTTCAATTTTATTGTTGGCTTCAAAAATGTTCATTACTGAAACAAATTTAATGATGGCGTAAAACAATTTCCATACAGCGACATATTTTAACGCAGGCGTTAAAATGTTTTTTTTACCATTAAGCTTTAATGTTGGCGTCAAAAATTTTATATAGCTACAAAATTTATGTCGGTCGTCATACATTTTCTATGGCGACAAATTTTAAGGTTGGCTTAAAATATTTTATAAAGACAAGTTTTAATGCTGACATCAAAAATGTTTCATAGCGATAATTTAAACATTTTCAGAAAATAAAAATGTTAATCAAAAGTTTGCTACAGCCACAAATTTAATGCTGGCGTCAAATTTGTATTTTAAATGAAAATTTTTATGCTGTCATTAATTTTATGACCGGTAAAGAATTTTCTATAGCGACAGATTATAACGCAGGCGTCAAAAATTATTATTGGTATCCAAAAGTTTCCAAAAAGGCAGGTTTAAACGACAGCGCTAGACATTTTAAAATGGCCCCAAAAATTATCTATAAAAAATATTTCATAGCGATAAATTTTAATGCGTAATCAAACTATGTTATAGCGACAAATTTTAGAGCGAGTGTCAGCCATTTTTTATATGTTAAAGTTGGCCTTAAAAATTTTCAGAAAAATCAAATTTTAATCAAAAGTCTACTACTGCGACAAATGTGATGCTGGCGTAAATTTTTTATTTTCACAGCTTAAAAAATTTTATTTTGTCACAAATTTGTAGACTGTCGCCAACTTTATGGCTGATTTTCTAAAGCGACAAATTTTAGATCAGGTGCCAATAATGGCAAAAATTTGTCTTTTTAGCCCTGGCGTCAAAAAATTTATATAGCGACAAACACTGGCGTCAAAAATTTTAACACTGGCGTCAAAAATTCTCCAAAGAGACAAATTTTAACAATGACGTCAGATATTTTCTGACGTGGTTCATTTAATTGAAATTTTCTTAAATAAATCGTGGTTCATTTAATTGAAATTTTCTTAAATGAATCGTGGTTCATTTAATTGAAATTTTCTTAAATGAATCGTGGTTCATTTCATTGAAATTTTCTTTAATGATCAGATATTTTCTATAGCGACAAATTTTAACGCTGGCGTCAAAAATTTTCTAAAGTAACATATTTAATTTTTAAAAATTTTCTATAACGACAAATTTGATCACATTTCTGTAGCGACTTATTTTAACGTTAAATTTTCCAAAGGGACATATTTTAACAATAACGTCAGAAACTTACTGTAGCGACAAATTTTACCGCTGGCGTAAACAATTTTCTATAGCGATAATTTTAACGCTGGCGTCAAAAATTTTCTTAAGCGACAATTTTTAACGTTGGCGTCAAAACTTTCCTACAGCGACAAATTTTAATGCGGGTGTCAAATATTGTTTATTGCGACACATTTTTCCGATAAATTTAAACATTAACTATAGCGACAAATTTGATCGCTGACTTAAAAAATGTTCTATGGCAAAAAATTTTAATGATAAATTTTTCAAAGAGTCATATTTTAACAATAACGTCAGAAATGTGCTATAGCGACAAATTTTAACGCTGGCGTCAAAAATTTTCTAAAGCGGCATATTTTTACGCTGGCGTCAAATCTTTCCTACAGCGAAAAATTTTAATGCGGGCGTCAAATATTGTTTATTGCGACAAATTTGATCGCAGACTTAAAAAATTTTCTGTAGCGACAAATTTTAACGTTAAATTTTCAAAGAGTCATATTTGAACAATAACGTCAGAAATTTTTTATAGCGACAAATTTTAACGCTAACGTCCAAATTTTCTAAAGCGACACATTTTATCACTGTCGTCAAAACTTTCCTATAGCGAAAAATTTTAATGCGGGCGTCAAATATTGTTTAATGCGACATATCTTGCCGATGGATTTACAAATTTTCTATTGCGACAAATTTGATCGCTGACTTAAAAAATTTTCTGTAGCGAAAAATGTTAGCATTAAATTTTTCAAAGAGTTATATTTTAACAATAACGTCAGTAATGTGCTATAGCGACAAATTTTAACGCTGGCGTCAAAAATTTTCTAAAGCGACACATTTTTACGCTGGCGTCAAAACTTTCCTATGCCAAAAATTTTTAACGCGGGCGTCAAATATTGTTTTTTGCGTCATATTTCTTCGATGAATTTAAACATTTTCTATAGCGACAAATTTGAACGCTGGCGTAAAAAAATTTCTATAGCGAAAAATTTTAACGTTGGTGCCAAAAATTTTCAAAGGAGACATAATAGTGTCAGAAATTGTATATAGCGACAAATTTTAACACTGGCATCAAAAATTTTCTAAAGCGGCACATTTTTACGCTGGCATCAAATCTTTCCTAAAATCAAAAATTTTCATGCGGACATCAAATTTTGTTTGTTTTTTCGACGGTCAAACAAATTTGCTACAACGACAAATTTTAACGCAAGCGTAAAAAATTTTCTAAAGCGACACATTTTTACGCTGGCGTCAAATCTGTCCTACAACGACAAATTTTTACGCGAGCGTTTTATGTTGTTTATAGCGACACATTTTGCCGATGGATTTAAACATTTTCTATAGCGACAAATTTCAACGCTGACGTAAACAATTTTCATTAGCGACAAATATTAACGCTAAATTTTCCAAAGGGACATATTATAAAAATAATGTCAGAAATTTGCTATAGCGACAAATTGTAACGCGGGCGTCTAGTATTGTTTATTGCGGAATATTTTTTCGATGGATTTAAACATTTTCTATAGCGAAAAATTTGAACGCTGGCGTAAAAAAATTTCTGTAGCGACAAATTTTTATGTTAAATAACGTCAGAAATTTGCTATAGCGACACATTATAATGCTGGCGTCAAAAATTATCTAAAGCGACACATTTTTACACTGACGTCAAAACTTTCCTACAGCGACAAAGTTTAATTTAATTTGATGGATTTTCTATAGCGAAAAATTTTAACTCTGAAGTAAACAGTTTTCTATAGCAACAAATTTTAGTTAAATTTTCCAAAGGGACATAGTTTAACAATAACTTCAGAAATTTGCTATAGCTACAAATTTTAACGCTGGCGTCAAACATTTTCTAAAGCGACACATTTTTACGCTGGCGTCAAAACTTTCCTATAACGACAAATTTTAATGCGGGCGTCAAATATTATTTGTAACGACACATTTTTTCGATGGCCAAACAAATTTGCGATAGCGACAAAATTTTAAATTTGTCGCGACATATTGAATACCCTTATTATTTCTTTGGCTTTGAGAATTGTTTTTTTTTTTCTTTTTCATTCCTGTACTTTTTGCCACTTGATTTACTTTTCGTGCTGAATTCTTGTCTTCAAAGCAATGAAACGAACACAAATCATGTTAAAATCATTAAACTGCAATTAATTTGTTTCCGAGTTTCCAACAGAATAGAAATGTTTTTTTACTGACATTTTTTTTTCTGTAGTACATATTTGCAAAACATCAAAAACGAATAGAAATCTCTCTTTCCAAAAAAAAAACAACCTTAGAATTGCAAAAATGTAATTAATGGCTGCTTTGCTTTTAAAACACACACATTTGTCGCACAGAGCTTTAATAAACTGTCGCACAGCTTTAAAGGCAATATTAAGCCAAAAAAGACTCCCTGTTTTAGGGGAACTGTTTGCCATTGACACTTAAATGTTGTGTGTTTAGGGAGGGAGGGTGGTTAGGTTATGTTTGTATCTGAGAAAATGTAACATGTCCCCGGAGTTTAGTTTCGTGACAAGAACATACACTTCATATTCTTCGGTTACTGCAAGTTCTACATATTCTAATGCTACTGGACACTTATAACTGACTTTGTCTCTGGTTAGAACGAACACACGACAAGTGTATAAATCAACCAGTAATTCAGTGTTTGAGTGGGAGTGTATAAAAATTTCTGTGATAAATGATGATTAAACTTGTAGTGCTTTTTACTGCTGCTGCTGTTGAGTTGTTTGGGGAGTTTGGGGTTAAATTCGTGCCGGAGAATACTTGATTTTCTTTATAAAAAAATAAAAAATTAAATAAAAACCCTAAAAATCTCGGTACATGACCATCTAAACTGTTTTGAATTAAACAAATTAAGTTGGTAGTTCATTAATTAAATTGGGGAGGACAAGCAACAAAAGAATATAAACAAAAAAAAAAAAAAAAAATCTAAAACACGTTAAGTTACATCTTGAGTCGTAGAGTAGCTACTAAAGTAATTATGGTTAAATTACGATTAAGCAAAGAGCTTTTAAAAGCTTTTATTTTTTTAATAAATGAAACTACTTAAGAAAGGATAAACCCAAAACTACTTACCAAAAGGAGCAAGCAAATGAATAGCTAAATAAACCAGCAGGTTGTTACAGACGTTAAGATTAAGTATTTAGGACAACATTTAGACAGCAATAGAAAGACTGACATGACAGCCAGCCAAATATTTTGACACACATGCCACAAGGTGTTGAGACGAACATAAGCTGGGGTAATAGTTGTATGGAAATAGTATGATGGAATTATAATTATACTTATCACAGTGGATTATAACAGGAAATTTAAAAGCATAAATAAAGCAGAAACAGTTTTGACGCCCATGCTGAAATTAGTCGTTATAAAAAATGTTTCACCAAAGACAATATTTGAAGCCATCCCTGCAACTAAATGCTAAAAATATTGGTTGTATGACTTAAAAACTTTCTATAGATAGCGTATATTTTGAACGCGGTTTTTGTTTTTTATAACCTATATGTCATTTTGAAGGGTACATATATGTCATTAATTCTCTATTAGTTATTGAACATTATAGTGTAAACAACAACGTGTTTTTTGCTTTGAAAATGTCGAACTTTATGGCAACAAAGCGTCAAATGCGAGAAGTTTTGCTTTACATCTTTAATTTGAAAAAAACAAGGACTTTGTCTTCAGTGTCAAAATCATCACTTCTGAACCGCACAAACTATCTTTCGTACATTGAAACCGATGGAACACATTCACCATAAGCACAGGTCAGTCAAAAAAGCTTTTTAAACAAGAATTGGAGGCATTACTCCTTTAAGATTGTTGTAAAACTCAACAAGAGATTGAAAAATCATTGGCAGCTACTCAAGCAACAATTCCAAAACGCTTTCAAGCTGCAGGATTCATCCGAAAGCAGGGAAATTAGGTAACATACGAATTGAAGTCAAGAGACATTGAAAGACGATTTTGTATGTCCGAAATGATGGTTGAACGCTATAAAAGAAAATCATTTTTGCCCTGAATCATTACTTGCGTAAGGGATTGAATGTAAAGCACGGACAATGCGATACCAAAAGCAAATATCCATGACGGTCCTATCTATTATGAGCTACTGAACGCAACTGATACATTTGCAGCAAGCATTGGACGAAAAACGAGAAGAATATTCGGCTAGACATGAAGCCGTTATTTTCCATCATGACAACGTCAGGCCACATGACGCAATACCTGTTAAACATTATTTAGAAATAAGTACTTGGGAACTTGCCCCGGCCGACTACTACTTTATTCCATCGAACGCTCTCTCTGGGACTCGCTTCTCTTTGGAACACAGTATCCGATACTGGCTTTATTCGTTCTTGGCCTCTAAAGATGAATAGTTATTTTGTCTGGGAATCTGTATATGGCCAGAATGATGTATAAAGTCATAGCTAACAATGACCAATACTTTCAATACATCATAATTTGTTGCTTTGGAGATAAATGTTGCAGCTTTACAATCTGTCCTCATACAAAGTTTTGAAATCAGCGTTAAGATTTGTCGCTGTAGAAAATATTTGTCCCCAATATAACAATTTGTCACTCTAAAAAAATAATTTCTGTAGCGCGCGTTTAAGTTTGTCGCTACAGCAAATGTTTTCTATTTATTTTTAATGCTATATTACGCCTTGAATATTGGAAGGTTTCACTGGTCGGGAAAAAATCACACAAAAGTAGAATCACGCAGACCCATAGGCCTATTGTCTAATAAAGGGTTTTTACCCGGTATTTCGGTAGCTGTCACTTTTGAAGCTTTCATTCTTTGACATTTGACAAGTAGAAACTACGCCATTACTAAACATGGAACGATACACGCTTCAACAACGCACTGAAATTATTTAAATTCACTACAAAAAATGGTGAAAATCTTGCAGTCACAGTTCACAAAACTAAAACATTTTTGGGTCGTCATGAAGCACCTTGTCGGACCGCAATACAGAAATTGGAGGACAAATTCGAACTGTTGGGACAAGTTAGTGATGTGAAGAATAAAACCCATGCAGGTCGCTCAAGAACAACTGAGAATATTGCTGCTGTAGCCCAAAGTGTTGAAGAAAACCCAGGTTTGTCGATTCCTCGTCGTTCTTTGGAATTGGGCATTCCACAAATTTCATTACGCCGTATTTTAGATGATATTGATCTGCGTTTACTTTCAACAAGACGGCGCTACGTCCCACACAAGCAATGAAACCATTGCTCTTTTACGGGAAAATTTTCCGATCTGTGTTATCTCTCAAAGAGGTGATAACAATTGGCCACCGAGATCTTGTGATTTAATACATAGCGACTTTTTCCTTTGGGGCCACGTGAAAGATAAGATCTACGCCAACAGCCCAGCGTCGATTCAAGACCTCAAAGATAGAATTCGTGAGGCTATCGAGGACACATATGGCAGCCACTTTGCGATTTGGTTATGGAAAATTTCATAAAAAGGATATGGTCCTGTAAGCGTGGTCATGGTGGCCATTTTGGCTGATGTTGTTTTTCATTATTAACGGCATAACTTCCTCTTTATTATGAAATAAACATTCGATCATTTATATCAAAAAAATTCAATTTTTCTTTGAATACCAAAATAACAACTCTTGTTGGAAAACTCTGTATATCAAAGCTATTTGAGAAGATACTCATGAATAAGTTATACCCGTTGCCAATTGAAAACAATTGCATTCCGAATTATCAATTTCGATTTAGAAGAAAACCCAGTTCTGTTGAACAATCCCATAGACTTGTAAATGTTATAAGAAAAACGTTTGAGGAAAAAATATTGTTCTGCTGTCTTCAACGACATTTCTAGAGCGTTTGAGTAAAAATTTACCCGCAAACACACATAAGCTAATGTTATTTAACAGGTCGAACATTTAAGCTTAAAGAAGCAGACTTAAGTCCCCCAAGGCAGTATCCTGGAAACCTTTTTATACTTGATATGCCAAATAACAATCGGATCATTTGCTGATGTTACTGTTATTCTAAGCATTCATTTAAACCCTCAAGAAGCGTATCGTTACTTACAAAATCACATACTTGAATTAGATAAATGGTTAAAACAATGGAAAATAAAACTCAACGAGCAAAAATTAACACATGTAACATTTACATTCACATCAATAACCAACCAATAATTCAACAATATAAATATAGTTCTGTAGGCATTAATTTGTTTCCAAAATCCCCCTTATGGGCGGCCCAATACAATAAAGGGGCGTGGACCGCTCATTTTTTTCACAAATCGAATTGTTTTTACAGTAAAAGACTGCTTACCAAATTTCGTGGCTTGTCTGGAAATATTTGTCCCCACTTTTTGGGGTTTTTCGGCCATAGTGCATTGGTAGAAACTCTATGTTTAGTTTAGATTGAAAACTTCTACTTTATAACTCAATCATATGGGATCCAGATATGGATAAGAATGTTCCTAGTTGCCTCCTGGTAACGCGCATATATACAAAGATCTAAACGTGTCCTTCGTAAAAACTGAGATCAAGAAGCAGGTAGAAAAATATTTCAATAAGCTTGAAATCCACCCAAATCCACTGGCCCACAACATATTAGACAAGAGTGTCCACATTCGACAAGAAGGAGACAAGCAGCAGACCTAATCCAAAGACAAGAAGGAAAAATTACAATTTAATCAAAAGAACAATGGATAAACAATTTTTCGTCCGGCTCTGGCTGGACTAATTAAATTATACAAGGTGGCTCAAAAGTAAACTTCCGATGTTTTTTGGCTGTAATTAAAAAAAAATTAAAAACTTTGATTCTTCTTGTGGATTATTTTTATTTGGTCTTTTAATTTTTTTTACATCAAGTCAAGAGTATGATGTCATATAAATGGCCTCCGCCACAGTTGATTGTCATTTGAGCCCTTTTTATGGCATTTTCCATCACTTTGGCCAAAACTTCCGGCGATAGGTCCTCTTATTCTTGACGGATATTGTATTTAAGAACTGCAAGAGTCTGAGGCTTGTTGACATAAACCCGCGACTTCAAAAAGCCCCACAAATAGAAGTCTGGAGCGGTCAAATCAGGCGATCTTTCTGGCCAGTGGAAATCGCAAAAACGGGAGATTAGGCGCCCGGGAAATACATCCTTCAGCATATCGGTTGTGGCACGTGCAGTGTGTGCCGTTGCACTCTCCTGTTGGAACCACATGTTTTCCAATCCCAATTCATCAAGTTGCGGCAAAAAGAACTCGTTGATCATTGCTCTGTAGCGCTCACCATTCACAGTAACCGTTTGGCGCGCGGCGTCTTCGAAGTAAAAAGGTCCGATGACTCCTCCAGCGAAAACAGCACACCATACAGTGACTTTGAGCGGGTGTAATGGCTCTTCATGGGTAACACGCGGATTTTCAGTGCCCCAGAAGCGTAAATTTTGTTTATTTACGTACCCGCTAAGATGGAAATGGGCCTCATCACTCATGATTATTTTTGATGAAAAAACATCTTCCTCTTGGTGGTGACTATGGATGGCTTGAGCGTATGTTAGACGCGATTGGCGGACAGCAGCTAACAGCTGATGCACGGTCTGGACTTTGTACGGAAACATCTTAAAATCTTGAACCAAAATTCGCTGTAAAGGCCGTCGACTGATACACATTTGCGTGGCACGTCTTCTGGTCGATGTCGACGGCGCTACAGCAGCAATATTCTGTGCAGAACGGCTACTCCGGGGTCTGCCACGACTGACAGCATCTCGTGTTGTGCCAGTCTCTTCGAGGCGAGCGGCTAAACGTCGCAGTGTTTCACCAGTAGGCATTGGACGGCCAGGAAATCTGCGACGAAATTCACGTTGTGCCAAAGTCACGGACCGATTATTGGTCAAATAAATAGTCAGCAATATTCCGCGTTCTGGAGCAGTGTAGCGTAACATTGTTTATTAACGTGTATTTCGCATGTGTTTACTACACAAATGTCAAAACAGAACTGACATTAGGAGCCAATCGCAAAATTTATAGCATTTTCTGATAGGAGGATTACTTTTGCGCCACCTTGTAGTTATTAGATATACGACTTCAAATACTTGTTGTTAGTTCATTAAGTAAATAAGTAAACTCGCTATAGAAAAATGTTTTACGCCAGCGTAAAAATGTGTCGCAATACAGAAAATTTTTTAAGGCAGCTCTTTACAAAATATTTTCTCGTTATAAAAAATTTATGACGCCAGAGATCCATTTCATCGCTAAAGAAAATTTTTTATGACAACCTTAAAATTTTGAGACTTGAGTATTTAAGACGTATTTGTTAAAAAATGTCGCTTTAACATTTATATGACGCCAACAACTTTCGATGCTCGTATTAAAATTTGTCGCTTAGGAAAATGTTTGTTGCTATAGAAAATTGAAATTTGTCGCTTAAGAAAAAACAGAAACGTTTTAAATTCAATTTAAAATTTGTCGCTATTGAACTTACTTGTCGCCATCGCCACTATAGGCAACTTTCGCTGTTCGCATTAAAATTTGTCGCTTAAGAAAATGTTTGTCGCTATAGAAAATTGTTGACTTTCGTGTTTAAATTTATCGCTTTAGAAAATGTTGGCGTCTGCCTTAAAAAACGGAAACCTTTTAAATTCAGGTAAAATTTGTCGCTTAAGAAAATGTTTGTCGCTATAGAAAATTGAAATTTGTCGCTTAAGAAAATGTTGGCGTCTGCCTTAAAAAACAGAAACCTTTTAAATTCCGTTAAAATTTGTCGCTATAGAACTTATTTGACGCCATCGTCACTATAGACGACTTTCGCTGTTCGCTAAGGAATATTTTTGTCGCTACAGAAAATTGTTTAAATTTATCGCTTAAGAAAATGCTTGTCGCTCTAGAAAATTGTTGACTTTCGTGTTTGAATTTGTCGCTTAAGAAAATATTGTCGTCTACCTTAAAAAACAGAAACCTTTTAAATTCAGTTAAAATTTGTCGCTATAGAAATTATTTGACTCCATCGTCGCTATAGACAACTTTTGATGCTCGCATTCAAATTTGTCGCTTAACAAAATGTTTGTCGTAATAGAAAATTATTTAAATTTGTCGCAAATTTAGAATTCAGTTTTAAAAACTTGTCCCCTGTTAAGACCGTTAATCGAGTCTTAGATGTTTCATTCTTATTTGTTATTATTAATATCTTTCTTTTCATTATTAAATGTGTGTCTCTAAGAACCGCTATACAGAGAAACTGGTAAATGTGTTAAGAAATAGTCGGTTTTATTGCTGTTAAATAACAGCAACAGCAATTTGCAAACAAACGTACACACACACACATTTATACAAAGAAATAGAGGAAAATACTATAAAGTATGTGTGTGCAACTTCCACATGTGGACTTGGCCTAAAATAAAACAAGAAAATATAGAGAAAACTAGTTAAATAAGGCTAGAAATAATGCTTAAAATGTAAAGACTAGTTTCTGGTGCTAATGTGTTGTTGTTTTTGCTGTTGTTGTTGTTAATGTTGCGCAATCATTTTTTATGCTTATCATGGCAGTTTATTTTTGTCGTAAACCCAGTTTCTTAAAATGGCTGTAGAAGAGTCTCTTTGTGTTTTTGTGTCCGTCCGTCCATCCGTCCGTCTGTCTGTCTCTATTATTGTTTGTTTGTTTGTTCCACTGTCTGTGTTTGAGTTTTGTTGCCATGTTTGGCTTAGTTTGTTGTTGTTGCTGTTGTTATAGTGTTTAACTTGTCCTGTTAACTGGTTGCTTCTGGTTTTATCCAAAGACACCATATACATTTATAATTTGGCCTTATTAGAGAGACGCACACAAAACTAAAGCTCTTGGAGCGACATAAGAACCTACTAACCAACAACAGCAGCAGCAACATAAATAACGACGACGACAACATTATGGCCATCAAACCAGCTGTTGTCTTCTGTAAGATTATATTTCACCAAAAAAAATTGTCTTTGGTTTTGGTTTTCAAACTTTTTTTTTGGTTTAGGTTTAAGCTCTTTTTTATATTTCCTTAAAGTTTGGTTTATTGGTTACATTTAAAATCCTGGCAAAATTTCTTATCCAACACGTGTCATTTTTGCTGGCTTAAGTATGGTCGGTCTTTGGTTGTGGTTATGGTTTCAACGTATGTATGTATGTACAAAGGAAATGATTTTTAAAATTTATGATTTACAAAAGGCAATTATTATTATTTTTTTATTTAAGAAGCAGCTGTAATAAAAATTATTATATTACCAGCTACAAAGTTTTCAGCAGAAAATTTTACACAATTTTATGAAGACAGTCATTTTAATGTCAGTGACAAACATGTCTAAGCATTAGTTTAATACTAACGATAATCATAGAGATAAATTTTAACCAAAAATGTCAAATTTTTTTTTTCTAAAGCGACAAAATTTCATCAAAAACATCAAATATTTTCTAAAGGGACAACTTTTATGTAATACAGGCGTCTAGTAAATTCAATAGTAACTAATAGCAAAACATTTTTATATAGCGACAGATTTGACAGTGAGCGTCAAAAATATTCTGTAGCCGCAAACTTTAATGTCAAAAATTTTTTATAAAGTCCAATTTTAACGTTTTATAATCAATTTATTTAACCCAAACATTGTATTTGGCGATAAATTGTAATGTGATCATTAAAGCAACGAGTTTTAACATTGACATCAAATATTTGCTAAAGCGACAACATTTAATATGGGCGTCAAGTAGTTTCAATAGCGAATAATGGCAATCGATTTTCTTATGGCGACAGATTTGATAGCAGGCGTCCACAATTTTCTGTGGCGACAAACTTTAATGTCCAAATTTCTTTATAAAGTCAAATTTTAACGCGTCGTAATCAATTTAATATTGGCTGTAAGCCTTAAAAATGCGGAATTTTGTAAAATTTGTAGCTTTTATTTTGAAACATCTGTACAATATAAATTTATTCAAAGTATTGCCTATTGTTAACTATGACCTTTTCCCATCTTTCTGACAACATATGAATTCCGAGCAGAAAGAAGTGCTGATCAAGGAATTAAGCCAATATCGGATAATCTGTTCCAAACTGAAGCTTATCCCAGAGAGAGCGTTCTGCATCGATCGAAACAAATAATAGCCGATCTTGGTCTAAACTATAAGGTGGGTGAGTCAAAACTTCCTAGCCACTTCTTTCTAAATAGTTTTTTAACAGGTATTGCAACATGTGGCCTTGCTGTCATGATGGAATATTACGGTTTTATGTCGAGCCGCATATTCTGTAGGTTTTTCGGTCAATGCTCGCTTAAAACAAATCTGTTGCATTCGGTACAGGTTCTCTGCGATGGTGTGGTTTGATTTCAGCAGCTCATAATAAATAGGACGTTTTTGCTCCCACCAAATACGGTGCGTTACCTTAGCTCCAAGAATATTTGGCTCTGGTGACGATTCGGCTGATTGACCGGACTTGACATACGATTTCTTACACTTTGAGTTATTGTAATGAATCCAATTTGCACTGAATTTCAAACATAAAAAATCGTCAAGGATTTAAGGACTGAGATCGAAAAGTTCTTAACTTAACATATTACAGTTTTGATTTTTTTATTTGACATTACAATTACAATTTACCAAAAAAATATAGTTTTATAGTTCTAATCACTAGTGATGAAATTTTGATCCTTTTTCGGAAACCCTTCCATTAAGGTTTTTATAGTGATTTCTGTCATTTTGTTCGAACAGGTAGTCTATCTCCATTTAAAATCGACCACACTTTTGGACACCTTTTTTGTGCTCTTCAATTCTCTTTTAACCAGAGTCCAAAATCTCTCCACTGGCCTTAGCCAGTCTTGGTACAAATATCACATTATTGTTCTTTTACCACTCAAGACCTTACTTACCACAGTGATGGATGCCAAATCTGGCCAAAACTAAGTAGACACATTAAGAAGTCTTATGAATGGAAGCATTCTCTTTTGTAAACATTCCTTGATGTTAATTTCGGTATTTATAGAGCTCTTTATAACAAATGTTTGGCTTCTTTTGCCGCAACTGCATATTGCTTGCTATGCCAAGAACTTTTTTTGGAAATTTTGTCTGCTTTTGGGTCATAAACTTTTCTTTAACATTCCCTCGGGCATCATCAACATACAAATATTGACCAGGAAGCTGTGAAAAATGTTCCCTACCTACTATTCGTCATCCGTTATGCAGCAGAAATATTTTTTGTATAAAATTTGACTTCAATTTCCGTGCTCTGTCTTTGGCCTCTAAATTTTTAGCAGCGTTCCTGTCAGGAACTTTTTGAGCTTTGTATGTTATTGAACTTGCATTGGCTTTAACTTTTAGTACCAAATATTCCGAGTACTGAGCTAAAGGGTCTGATTTCCTACCGGATGTGTTGGGAGCTCTTTTTAAAATGCTTTCTATTTCATTGGCTTTAGAAGCATCATGTGGACCATCCCTTCTACCTGAACCAGTTTTTCTATCAACGTACAAGTTCTCCCGGTAATGTTTAATAACAATGGAATCAGTTTCACAGCAGACCTTTGATTGTTCGGCCAACTTTTTGTAAGACCAAGTTGGGTTTTGTTGAAAATATTTAATAATTTTAGTATATACTTTTTTCTTGTCACTCATTTTAATCATATTAACAAATCAACATAATTGACATTAAACATAATAACTGACATGCTTTACAAAGGTAACTTGAGCAAAAGTAAAAAAAATATCAAATAATACTTGGGTTAGAAATTTTAATGAAAAATGTGTGTTAAGAATTTTTCGATCTCAGTCCTTAGCTTCAATTCATATGTTACCCATTTTCCTTGATTTTGTATGAATCCTGTTGCTCTTAAACTTTTTGAAATTGCTGCTTGAGTAGCTTCCAACGATGTTTTAAGCTCTTGTTGAGTTTGACAACAATCTTCATGGAGTGATGTCTTCAATTCTTGGTTTTCAAACTTTTTTGGTTGGCCCGGGCGATCTTTGTCTTTCGTGTCAAAGTCACCACTTCTGAACTGCACAAACCATGTCTCGCATGTTGAAACCGATGGAACTCTTTCACCATAAGCTTTGGTGAGCAATCAGTGTGCTTAAGTAGCACTTTATTCTCAAATTAAAGAATTAAAGCAAAACTTCTCGCCTACGACACTTTGTTGGTAAAAAATTCGACATTTTCGAAGCAAAAAAACTTTGTTGTTTTCACTAAATGTTCAATAACTAGGTAAATAAACACAAAACCTGCGTTCAAAAGATATGCCATCTATTGTAAATCCCGCATTTTTAAGTCAAACACATAATATAGCGGCACTTTTCAACACTGGCGTTCAAGAATTTCGATAGCGACAAATTATAACGCAGTTTTAAAGAAACATTTCCAAAGCGTCAACTAAAACCCAGGTTCAAAATTGTCTATAATTTTACATGTGAATACGTTCCTAACCAATTAATTAAAACAATAAAGCGCAGGAGTCTAAAATGGCGACTAATTTTAATGTAATTTCAAATATTTTCTATCACAGGCGTCAAAAAAGTGCGTTTAGCGACAAATTTTAATTCGGACATCATAAATGTTGTACAGCGACAAATCTTAGCTCAGGTGTCAAAATTTTTACGTGGAGATAGATTTTAACTTAGTAGCGAATAATTTTATATGGCGTCTAAGTAACAACAAATTTTAAGGCGTTGCTCAAAATGTGCTAGTGAATAATTTTATATAGTGACCAATTTTAACATGGGCGTCAAAATGTTCTATGGCGTATAATTAGCGATACATATTAAGGCGGCTGTTCAAAATGTTTCTATAGCGATAGATTTTAACGTGGTATGCACTACTAAAATATTCAATTATTTCATGTAGCGACAAATTTTTACTTGAGCTTCAACAATTTTTTAAAGCGAAAAATTTTAACGCTGTTCAAATATTTTCTATAGTGAAAATTTCATAGCGACTGTATGTAAACCGGGCGTCAAAAATTTCATACAGCGACAAATAGCTACGCGGGCGTCAAAAAATTGTCTGCAGAGAAAAGTTTAAAAATTAGTTTAAAAATTTATATGTTGTCGCTACTGTTAAATTTATTGTCGCCTACTTTAAAATATCTCTATATAGATATATTTGTAGCTTTAAATATAATTTTTTTAGAAATTATTGTCGCCAGCTTTAATCTATTTTTTATTGAAAATTTTTTCTCTTTAGCTACACGTTTTCTTTGAAAAATACTCTAAAATATTTGTTCTAATTCCTCTGGGCTTACCTTCCCTTTTCTTATAACAAGTAGAACACACAAAGAAGAATTATAATAAAAACAATGAGAAGCAAAAAAAAAAATTAAAAAGAAACTTACAAATAAAAAAGCAATTGTTTGTTGTTGAACTCAAGATACTTACTTGTTGAAATCTTTAAACTGGTTCTCACATTTGTTTTACCCAGCAGTTTTTGTTTACATTTTTTATTTAGCTTCAACCAAGCAACTCTTCTTTTATATGCTGAATCAGTGTTGCCATATATTGTTTTCCAAAAAAATTTTTTTAAGCAAAAAAGTTTTAGAAGTTTACTAAGAATTATCCATAAATTGTAAAAAGGAACTCTAAAAATATAAATTTCAATCAAAAAATTTTTTTATTCGAAAGATGGAAAATTATTTCGGGCATGTCGCCAACGCGACTGTTCTTAAACGTCCTAAATTTAAGCCACTTTTCAAGCATTGCTGGCCGTATGTCACAAATATCACCAACAATGTTGGACTCCAAGGCGTTAATTGTTGCTGGTTTATCAGCATAAACCAGTGGTGGCCCCAAAGGAAAAAATCAAGAGGAGTCAAATCGCACAAATAGTTGCTGGTTTATCAGCATAAACCAGTGACTTCAGGTGGTCTCACAGGAAATAATCTGGAGGTTTCAAATCAATATCAAGTTATCGCCAAATTTTAATTTCAATAAATCGATGATTGCAATCACTTTATGTCACGTAGCGCCATCCTGTTGAAACCACATCTCGACCTGATCAATCTCATCCACAGGAAATAATCGAGAGGTGTCAAATCGCAAAAATATCACGAACAATGTTGCCCTTAAGGTTTAAATTGTTGCTGGTTTATCAGCATAAACCAGTGACTTCAGGAAATAATAGAGAGGTGTCAAATTACACGACCTTGGAGGCCAATTGACAGGTCCATTTCTCAAAATCAAGTTATAGCCAAATGTTTATTTCAATAAATCGATAGTTGCGGTCACTTTATGCCACGTAGCGCCATCCGGTTGAAACATCATCTCACCCTGATCAATCTCATCCATATTTTCAAACAAAAAATCATTGACCATGGTGCGGTAACGATCTCCATTGACCATAACGCGAGCCGCAACTTAGTTTTTAAAGAAATAAGGTCTGATGATGCCAACAGAACCAATCGGTGCATTTCTGTGGATGTAATGGAGTCTCTAGGGTCTGTTCTGGGTTGGTGTCTCTCCATAATCGGCAATTTTGTTTATAAACTCGTTAAGCCAAAAATTAGCCTCTTCGCTGAACACAATTTTGCGATAAAACAGTCGTCTATGACTGATTTTCATAGTAAATTTGGTAGCGTTGTTCAAGCTTTAATCTTCTCATGATGATTTGTTTACTGATCATAAATATAAAAAAGTGAGCTCAGAATGAAGTTTGTTTGACAGTTAACCCATTCGTAAGTTCTATCGGGCTTAAAAATCATCTTTTTTATACCAAACTTCATATAGTATAACAATATCAAGACAGCTGATTAGTGTTTGTTGTTTTTTGTAGAAATAAACTTGAAAACTTTTTTGCATCTCGAAAAACTTGCAAAAAAAAGGAAAACTTTGGGATATGGTAACACTGATTCTTATGCTTTTTATAATTTTTGCATTGTTTTTCACTGTACAAATAGTAACAGACATGAAAAGGTAACAGAAGGTCAACTTTTTAAAACAGCAACTACAGAAAAATTCTACCCAAAAAAAAAAAATAAAAAAAGTTGTAGGAGCCCATTACTACAACAAGGCATCAATAAATTGCAATAAAAACAACAACACAAACAACAACCATAACATTTCATTACTCCTATAAACCTTAAAGCACAAGAAGACCAAGTACTTACTACAATCCAAAAAACAACAAACATAACAACAAAAAATTTAATTTAATGACAGTTATTGTTTGTTGTTGTTCGTTTTTATATGATCATGATCTTTATTATTGAAGAGGGGGTTCATCTGGGGTTCATTTAAAACAAAATAACCGCAAACAACAAAAAATAGCTTGAAGAGATTAAAACAAGATACGAGAGAGATATAGAAAAAAAATCAATAACAACAAAACATGTTAGTGTTTGGTTTCTTGTTTTTTTTTTGTCGGTTTGTTTTGTTTTTGCTAATGATGACAACATGTGTGTAAACATTTAACGGTATTAAAAAGAGTTGGAAGAAAGAACAACAACAACAGCACTCACTCACTCATTACCTTGTATTTAATCATCATCAATAGGTGTGTATGTGTGAGCGAGTGTGTGCATTATTTTTATGTTACTTATTAATGTTAATGGTTTTATGGTCTCAATTAAAAACATGTCGTGTTTGGTTTTGTTTTTCAAGCTCTCTGCCTGTTTGTTTTGTTTTGTTTTCATTATGAGTGTGTGTCATGGTGTCATGATTGAAATTTTATTTTCTAAATAAACCAGGTGACAATTATGATCTTTTACTTTTTTTTCCATTCTTTCTTCCATTCTTGTTTATGACATGTTAATTTAATATTTATGTTATGTTTAATTATACATATTTTCTTTATTTTAAAATTATATTTATTAAAACGTTTTGTAATTATGACGGATGTTGTGTGGAAAAAAAGAAAGAAAAATAAACAAGTTCAAATGGTGTGATTTAAATGTGTAAAAATAGTATTGTTTGTCTAGCTAGAAGAATATTTTTCTCAATTTTTCTCACGTTTTTATGGGAAAATATAAGAATTATATATTACAAATACCTACTTGTTTATGTCTAAACAAAAGAAATATTTTTTTGTAGGAAATTAAGGTTGAAAAATATTTCGAAATTGAGTCAAAATGTTGTGATCCGGAAGTATGTACATACTAAAGTTTCTTAAAATAAAATGTTGATGAAAATTAAGATTTAACTTGAATTAATAAAAAACATACATTTATATTTCAATGAAATGATGTTTAAAAGCATGGTGAAATCAATTGAAAAAGTCCAGTTGGTCTTTATATACTCCAATTTTAGATTTAAGCGAAGGTTTTTCTTTAACCAATATAAGCAAAGGTCTTTCTATACTCCATCAATCGTAGGTTTGTTTATACTCTAATTAAATCTAAAATCGTATGTCTCTCCATACTCCAATTCAAGATTCAACCGAAGGTTTTTCTACACTTAAAGCTGAAATCGTAGGTCTTTCTATACTCCAATTTGTGCTTTTAATGTGTATCTTTCTATACTCAAATTTGAGCTTTGAATGCAGATGTTTCAATACTGCAATTTGAAATTTAATCGAAAGTCGTTCTATACTTTTATTTGAGCTTCAATCGTAGGTCTTTCTTTACTCCAGTTTGAGCTTCAAACGTAGGTCTTTCTATACTGAAATTTGGGGAACAATCGTAGGTCTTTCTATACTCCAATTTGAGCTTCAATCGTAGGTCTTTCCGTACTCCAGTTTGAGCTTCAAACGTTGGTCTTAATATACTCCAATTTAGGCTTCAATCGTTGGTCATTCTATGCTCCAGTTTGAGCTTCAAACGTTGGTCTTAATATACTCCAATTTAGGCTTTTATCGTTGGTCATTCTATGCTCCAGTTTGAGCTTCAATCCAAGGTCTTTCTATACTGAAATTTGGGATAATATCGTAGGTCTTTCTATGCACCAATTTGAGCATCAATCGTAGGTCTTTCTATGGTAGGTCTTTCTATGCTCCGGTTTGAGCTTCTATCGTAGATCCTTCTGTACTCCAGATTGAGCTTCAATCGTAGGTCCTTCTATACTCCAGTTTGAGCTTCAGACGTAGGTCTTTCTATACTCCGATTTGAGCTTCAAACGTAGCTCTTTCTATGCTCCAGTTTGAGTTTCTATCGCAGGTCTTTCTGTAATCCAGATTGAGCTTCAATCGTAGGTCTTTCTATACTCCAGATTGAGCTTCAATCGTAGGTCTTTCTATATTCCAGATAGAGCTTCAATCGTAGGTCCTTCTATACAGCAGTTTGAGCTTCAAACGTAGGTCTTTCTATACTCCGGTTTGAGCTTCAAACGTAGCTCTTTCTATGCTCCAGTTTGAGCTTCTGTCGCAGGTCTTTCTTTACTCCAGATTGGGCTTCAATCGTAGGTCTTTCTGTACTCCAGATTGAGTTTGAATCGTAGGTCTTTCTATACTCCAGATTGAGCTTCAAACGTAGGTCTTTCAATACTGAAATTTGTGGTACAATCGTAGGTCTTTCTATACTTTAATTTGGGCTACAATCGTAGGTCTTTCTATACTTTAATTTGAGTTACAATTGCAGATATTTTAATACAGCAATGTAAGGATTTTTTGGCCTTCATTCGTAATTCATTATTTTATGCCTTTTGGAGGTCAAAAACCTTTATGCCTTTGGAAGTTCAAAGCTACACTTTGCAAACACTTTCATAAATTACTTCATTGCACAACGAGTATTTTCAATCATGAATTCTTTTGAAAAACTCTAATAAAATTTTCTTAAAATTCCATTCTAACATTTTCTTTCATATGTACGCAAAAAAAAACAAACCATTTAAATTCAATTACTTTAACAAAAGAAGACAATACAATAAAATTTATAATTTCATTAAAATTTTTGTTAAATTTCACTGAAGCAAACAAATAACGTTCATTTCATTCATATTAGTTAGGAAATATTTTAAAAAAAAAATTAGTTTTCCATTAAAAAATGCTCTTTTGTAAATTCATTTATACATATTTTTGTTAAATTTACTTGTTTTTACATATAAGTCAACCAAAAGAAAGCTAAGAATAATACATAAAAGTTCATTTCAATTCTAAGAAAAGCACACCAATTTCATACACAATTTTATTACATTATTCATATGTGTAGGAGAGTATGTGTTTGTGTGTTTTATGCTCCAACAATAAAAACAAATATATATAAGTATTCATAAATATTTTATGATTACTACCACTTTCATACATAAATTCATTTGTTACGCAAATTTTGTGAATGTATATGTATGATTTTTTTTTTTTAGAATAAGGGTAATCACAGTTATACATTAAAGAAAGCTGTAAAAAATAGCATACTTTTAGGTCACGTTTTCCGTAGATAAAATTTGTTGTTAATCAACAAAAACTTAAGATAATATAGATGAAATCCCAGTTATATACTAAAGTTGCAGCCGTTGGTATTTCTATATTCCAATAGATTTTCAATCGTACATATTTTCCCCCCATTTTTAGCTTATACCGTATACATTTCTATACTCCAATACTAGGCCTTTCTATGTTTCAATTAGAGCTTCAATCGTTGGTATTTTTATACTCTAATCGAATGTTTTTCAATACCACATTTTAAACATCAATCGTTGGTTTTCTACATTTGAATTTAATAATAAATCGTTGGTTTTTTATACTCCAATTTTAGCTTCAATGGAAGGTCGTCCTATACTCTCATTGGTGCATAAACAATAGGTCGTTCTATAGTCTAACTTGAGTTTCAGTCGCAGGTCGTTCTATATTTCAATTTGAACTTTAATAGTGGTTCATTCTATACTCCAATTTTAGCTTCAATCGGAGGTCGTTCTATACTTCAATTTGAGATTCCATCACAGGTCGTTCCATACATCAATTTCAGCTTCAATCGTAGGTTGTTCTATACTCCAATTTGAGCTTCAATCGTAGGTTGTTCTATACTCCAATTTGAGCTCCAATTGAAGATCTTTATTTACTCCAATGTTAGCTTCAATCGTAGGTCGTTCTACACTACTCCAATTTGAGATTAAATAGCACTTCAATTTGAGCATGAATTGTAGTCCTTCTGTACTCCAATTTGAGATTCTATCGTAGGTCGTTCTATATTCCAATTTGAACTCCAATCGAAGTTCCTTGTATACTCTAGTGTGAACTTCAATCGTAGGCAGATCTAAACTCCAACATAAGCTTCAATTTGAGGTCGTTATACAGTCCAATTTTAGCTTCAAACGTTGGTCTTTCTATACACTAAGTTGAGCTCCAAAAAAAGGTATTTCTGTACTCAATTTGAGCTTCAATCGTAGGTTGTTCTTTATTCTCAATTAGAGCTTGAATCATTCTATTTTTGGTTATTCTTTGCTTACATATAAGCGCTAATCGTAGATAATACTTACTATTATTTAATTTGACCTACAATCTTAGGTCTTTCCAATTTCAATATCAATCTACTATTTTCTTTTACTTTATTCTGAGAGTCAATCCTAAAACTTCCTATGCTCCAATTTGAGCTTCAATCGCTAGCTCGTCTGTACTCCAATTAAAGCTTCAATGTATGGTCCCATATTCCAATTTAAGCATCAATCATAAGTCTCTCTATTCTACAATATGACCACTAATAGTAGAACTTCATATACTCCAAGTGTAGCATCAATCGTAAGCATTTCTATTCTCCAATATGAGCAATAACAGTAGGTTTTCCTATACTCCAATTTATACCTTAATTCCAGGTCTATCTATACTCCAACTAGAGGTTTAATTGCTGGTGTTGCGAAGAAATTTTAAGTGGCTTCCAAATTAAACATCAATCGTTGATCTTTCTATACTCCAATCGAGTGTTTTTCTTCACTTAATTTTTAACTGCAGCAGTTTGTGCTTCTACATTCCACTTTAATAATCAATCATTGGTTTTCTATTCTCCCATTTGTGCTGCAATCGTAGGTCTTCCTGTACTTAAATTTTTGCTTCAATCGTAGGTCTGTCTATACTCCAGTTTGAACTTCAAACGTAGGCCTTTCTATGCTCCAGTTTGAGCTTCTATCGTAGGTCTTTCTGTACTCCAGATTGAGCTTCAATCGTTGGTATTTCTATACTCCAAACGTAGGCCGATCTATACGCCAACTTGAGCTTAAATTTTAGCTTCAATCGTAGGTCTTTCTGTACTCCAGATTGGGCTTTAGTCGTAGGTCTTTCTATACTCCAATTTGAGCTTCAACTGTAGGTTGTTTGATAGTCCAATTTGTGCTAAAATCGAAGATCTTTATATACTCTAGTGTGAGCTTCAATCGTTGACCAATCTATACTCCAACTTGAGCTTCAATTTTAGTTTGTTATACAGTCCAATTTGAGCTTCAGATGTAGGTCTTTCTATACACCAGTTTTAACTCCAAACGTGGGTCTTTCTGTACTCCAATTCGAGCGCCAATCGTAAGAGTTTATGTACTCCATTTTGAGCATCAATTGTAAGTCGTTCTTTACCCAAATATGAGTTTGAATAGTTGGTCGTTCCATTCCTCAATTTGGGATTGAATCGTAGATCGTTCTACACTCCAATTTGAATTCTAATCGTAGGTGTTTCTGTGTTCCTATTTGAGTTTGAATCGTGTGTCATTCTATACCTTAATTTGGGATTGAATCGTAGGTCGTTCTACACTCCAATTAGAGTTCCAAACGAATGTCGTTCCATACCCCAATAAGAGTATGAATCGTTGGTCGTTCTATACCTCAATTTGGGATTGAATTGTAGGTCGTTCTACACTCCAATTTGAGTTCTAATCGTAGGTCGTTCTTTATTCCTATTTAAGTTTCAATCGTGGGTCGTTCTACACTCTAATTTGAGCAGCAATCGTAGGTCGTTCTATATTCTAATTTGAGCTTCAATCGCGGATAGTTCTACAGCTCAATTTGAGCTTCAATCATAGGTTGAAATTTACTCCAATTTATGGTTCAATCGTATGTCGTTATGTTGTCCATGTTGAGTTCAAATCGTAGGTGGTTCTAAACTCCAATTTCAGCTTCAATCATAGTTAGTTCTATACTCCAATTTGTGGTTCTATCGTAGGTCTTTCTATGCTACAATTGGAGCTTTAATCGCAGGTACTTCTTTGCTCTCATTTGGGTTTGAAAGTCCAAGTTAGTACTACAGTTCAATTTCAGCTTCAATCGAAGATAGTTCCATGCTCCAATTTGTGGTTCTATCGTAGGGGTTTCTGTACTACAATTGGAGCTTCACTCTAATTTGAGTTTGACAGTTTATGCTAGTTCCACAGACAAATTTGTGGTTCAATCGCAGTATAGGAAAGTTGTATTAAGGCACTATAAAAAGAACCACGATAAAGGCTCAAATTAGACTATAGAAAACTGTCAAATTGAGCTCGAATTTAGCTATAACAAGAACTACGATTGATGCTCAAATTGGGATGATAAGAACCTAGGATTGCTCCTCAAATTGGAGTTCATTCTTTCGCAGGTGCTTCAGTGAAAGTTCTTTCAATAATTTTTGCAACTGTGAAGTTCCTTATTTATTTTCTTTACTTCAGCTTTTTCTTTACTTCCTTGTGATTCAAATTTTCTTATAAGGAAAACAATATGTTTTTAATATTTGACTTTATAACTTCATTTGTTTATACATATTTTATTACATATTTTTCTTCAATTTTTCTTTCTTTTAAAGAAAATACAAATATAAAAAGTTTGTTTTGTTACAGGAATGGGGAAATTGTGACGTACTAAAAGCAATAAGATGTAATAAAATACGTTCCTTTTATTCCTGATAATTTTCTCTTTACAGTTGGGAGTTTATTTGTACTTATTGTTAGTTTAAGATTTATGACAATATTGATTTGTTATCTTTGAAAGAAAAGCTAAAATTAACTTGAGTGATTGAGTACATATGAGCATATGTTTATTAAATGTAAGTTATACATATGTACATATTTATTGTAATAGATTTTCATTAAATTTTACATTTATTTATTTAAAATTTCAATTAAAATCTTTTGTTTATTTCCAGATAATGCAACAGCTGCAGTCAATTGTCTTTAGAAAATAATTAAAAGGAAATTTGATTTATGGTAAGCCAGTAAATTTGAATTTCTATTAGATTTTAAGATTAAAATTATTCAATTTGTATTAAGTATTGTTTGACACTGATGTGGGCTTTTGAAAATAAATATTAATCATAGAATGCAGTGTTTTAACCAAACAACTAATCAATATTAAGCATACGCCTTGATTTATTGTATGTTTTTTTGTTTTGGCAAAACAATCATACGCCTCAGTTGTTATGCAATAAATATTACTAGCAATTAATAATAATCATACGCCTGCCTTAATTTTATTAAAATTTTTAAGAATTTTTTGAATTCTTGTTAAATATTAAAATAAATTTTGTGGTTGTCTTAAAACTAATAACAATGATTGATCTGCATAAAGTTTTTTTAGATAAATTCTTAAAAATTTCTCTCAAAATAAACTATATTTAAGTGCTTAAATTTAAAGTTTTCATATTTATATTACAAAAGTTTTATTTAAAATTTATTGCACTCCTTAAACAAAAGAATTTGTTAAACACTTAAAAAAACAATTTCATTGAACATAAAACTATAAATATAAAGTTTTTTTTTTCGACTGAAGGTTAAACAAGGTGTTAAATTTCATTTTGTAAACTAAAAGAGAAAAATGTTAAAACCTTCACTACTTTTTCAAACATACGATATTCATAAATAACATGAATTTCTTATTAATTTCACTAGGAAAAACTACATTTTCAGCTCCCTCTCAAAAAATAAAACAAAACAAAAGTTTTTCCCTTTTTTCACACTTAAATATTTCATTTCAATGCCTGCCTTTCGGCTGTAAATGCTATATCTCTACTTTTGTAGATGTTCAGTTGATGCTGCTGCTGTTGCTGTCACTTTCAGTTGCCTTTTTCATTTCTGTCTGTGTGTGTGTTTTTGTCAACTGTAAAATATACTTTTAAAACCCTACAACAATAACAAATCATAAACAATTTTACATTTTAAATTTATACACTCTCTACACCAACATCAACTAAAGTCAAAAGAAAAACTTTTTGCTTTGTAGCTTTTGCCTAAAACCAAACAGAAAACTATAATGAAACTAAATCTGAAACTTTCCTTTTTCTATCTATGTATTTGCATTAAAAAGTGTTGTTAAAATTTTAGCAAATATTATTTTTAACACAAAAACTTTTTTTTAAAAAAATATGCCATATCCTTCTCCATGAGTGGCAAAGTTTTACATGAGCAAGTCTTGTATTTGTAGAAGAGAGAGGAAGAAAAAGAGGAAAATCTTTCCAATCTCCTCTCTCCTCTCTCCACTCTCCTCTCTCCTCTCTCCTCTCTCCTCTCTCCTCTCTCCTCTCTCCTCTCTCCTCTCTCCTCTCTCCTCTCTCCTCTCTCCTCTCTCCTCTCTCCTCTCTCCTCTCTCCTCTCTCCTCTCTCCTCTCTCCTCTCTCCTCTCTCCTCTCTCCTCTCTCCTCTCTCCTCTCTCCTCTCTCCTCTCTCCTCTCTCCTCTCTCCTCTCTCCTCTCTCCTCTCTCCTCTCTCCTCTCTCCTCTCTCCTCTCTCCTCTCTCCTCTCTCCTCTCTCCTCTCTCCTCTCTCCTCTCTCCTCTCTCCTCTCTCCTCTCTCCACTCTCCACTCTCCTCTCTCCACTCTCCTATCTCCTCACGATTTTACGATTGTAGCTCTAATTACACTATTGAAAGATAATCAAATATAGCTCAAATTGGAGCTTACAAGAACCTTGGATTGAAGCTCTAATTGAAGTACAAATAAGCTAATGATTGAAGCTCAAGTTGGGAAATGGAAAGTCATTCGATTACGTCTCAAATTGGAGTATAGAAGACCTGAGATTGTGGCTCAAATTGAAGTACAGAAAGACATACTTTTAATGAAAAGACCTTCAATATCAAATTGATAAAATTAAGTTGATCTTTTGAACACAATTGAATGTCCCCGAAATTCATTTAATTCTATCAAAATAATTAATAATCATAGTAATTAGCTCACAGACTAATCATCTTATCTTTAATTTGTGTTTCTTTTCTGAGAACAAAAATATAATTAACCACTTGTTGTTACAAGTTCCTTTCAAACGTTTGTCTTTTATAATTAAATATAAATTAGTTACCAAACTTATATTGAACCCAACAAATATATAGTTTTATAGCAAAAGGTCGCAGGCAACAAAGTCATTTATTAAATTCTTTTTTCTATTGAAATGTTTTGTTGGTCAAAGAATATGAAAATTACTTTTGTTTCCCCTTTACATTTAGTGCTGCAAATTAATTATTTATTACATGAAATTGTAATGAACTGCGATAGTTGGGTTAAATATTGAGTGTAACCTTTGGCCATCTTTCCTTTGGGTAGAAGGCAGTGTTTAGTTGTGCTAAATACAACTTATGTTGGGTGTTTCTCTTTCTTTTTGGTTTTGTGTTGAACTTGTGGTATTAGTAGTCTTTTATGCATTTAGAGAAAAGTGTTGGTTGTGTTTGTTTATTTATTAACAATGATTACTTTTGCAATATTTATTAGGTAATTAAGAAATAAAATTAGAGAAAGGGGAAGAAATTATAGAGAGTAACTTGCTATTAAAATGTTAGATTTACGTTTATAAATACAATATGTGGGTGAAGAAATGAACATAATTACAGTGTTTGATGGAAGATCAAACAGGTTGTCTTATCTGCTTAATATTTATTTATAGATTTGCTTGAAAAAACCAATAGAACACATTTAAACAAATTAAAAATTTAGGATTTTCATAACCAAGATAGGTCATCTTTATGGTGCTATAGCAGCCTTTGTGAATAAAAATGTCTTTTCTTTTTATAATATTATGAAAGCTTATTTTGTTCTTAAGTGATGTTAAAAGTTTCATGAAGATCGGCTTACAAGCTTAAAAGTTGTAGATTAATTACCAAACTTGTATGAAGTGGCCAGGGTGGCGTATGATTAATATTAATTACTGAGTATTTTTATATTTCCATTAAAAATTGTTGTGTTTTAAAGGGTTTTAAAGTAAATAATACTAGTTTATAATAGAAAACACAGCAATAAATGCTATTAAGCAAGAAAATTTAAAAATTTTAAAAAACATCTTACCTAAAAATTGCCTTAAAATTTGAGAATGCCAAAAAAAAATTTTAAATATTTTTTTATAAAGTATTTTAATTCGTGCATAAACAACCCATTCCTCTTACTTAAGAGTATTAATTTATTTAAAATACAACTGTGATTCAAAATTTCATGCTCTAGCACTCAACAAGCTAAATATTATTCAAGCAAATTTTAATTCTCAATTAAATTAATAGTCCTGTTGTTTGCCTGCGAGTTCAGATAAATAAATTTATTTATCTATGGTCATGTATATTTGACGAAGTGTGTGGAGTTGCGTGTATAAATATGAAATCAACGCACTACAGCCAATTAAATTTTAACCTACACGTGTGCTACAAATCCTTAAAGCTCATACACATTTATACGAGTAGCTATAAAAGAGAGAAAATATAAACTAAAATCATATTTTAATAATGTATAAATACAGTAGTGACCCACCCAGTCAACAAACCATAAATACACGCAACACGAGTTTTATAAAAAATTGTACTACAGAACAGTGTGAATTTAAGGCAGGGATTTAAAAACAAATTCAGAAAATAGAGCCAAAGTCCGAAAGTATACAAATGTAGTTGAAAACAAATGTTTTTGTTTGGATTTGCCCGTATAACGAATATTTTCCTTAGAATCTATTATGTATTTTATTCCATATATAATGTACTAATTCTTTGCTCTCAATTGTTGCTAATAATTTAGATTTATCTACTTAACAAATAACATAAAAAAAACACCTGTTTTATAATGTATTTTTTTTTTCTAGTACACAACCTAAATAAACTATAAATATTATTTTAAATAACCAACAAGTTATAATAAATGTCTTGGGAAAATAGTTAAAAAAAATAACTACAAATAAAAATAATAAAACACAAGTAAAACAACCCCCTCAACCCAAAAAATGCTATATAAACCAAACTATGGTTTCAATGAAAACAAATTATCATTAACAACAAAAAATAACTTTTACAAGACAATTAAATAATACATTTTATATAATCAAGTAAATTGAAACTAATATACATTTATAAAAATTCACTAATTTTCTTATTCTCTCAGGATTGTTGAATAATCCTGTAGATCAAGTTAAACTTAGATAACTGAAAATTATACCCTATAGTATCTTTAATTAAAATCATAAACAACAATTTAAAGTTTTGTAAATAATAAGCTCATTTTTATATAATATTTAAAACTATACCCTAATTAATATCAATCATACGTACTGTTGGCTTGAACATTTAAAACTGCTAAAAGTACAGAAATTATTTAAAAGTTTATAAATATTCTGATACGATTGTAAAAACCAGTAAATTTTTAATAATTATAGAACATTTCATGAAGATTTTTAAAAATTTTAAATGAACGAGAAAAGAAATTGTTAAAAAATGCCTAACAAAACTTTCCATTTTCCCAATTAACAAACAGTTTTAGATTTTTTTGTAAAGCATTTGAGATATTGAATTACTTGTTTATAAAGCAATACTTCGAACAGCTTGAAATTTAAAAATAAACAAATTATCCCTTCTGAAAAACTAATTCCTGTTTAATGTTTTTACTTTTCATTTTAGTCTTTAATCTCTTAATGCCCAATTAAAATCCTATAGTTAAAGCTCAAATAAACCTATACAAGCAACTAGATTGAAGTTCAAATTGGAATATGGAAAGACCTAAGATTTGAAGCTTAAACCCGTTATTGAAGGTCAAACTAGGTTACAGAAAGACTTAATATTAGGTAACAAATATAGGAATAGAAAGACTTGATATTGTAGATTAAATTGGAGCAAACTTAAACTAGACTAAAGATTGATGATCACATTGAAACTGAAAAATCTTCATTTGAAGCTCGCATTGGAGCATGGAAAGTCTCTGATTGGAGAAAAGAAGGACTACCCCTGAATATCAAATTGGAGCATAGAAAGGAAGATCCACGACTTTTGCTTAAATTGGATCATAGAACCTTGAAGCTACACTGAAAGATAAAAATACCTATAAGTATACCTAAAATTAACATAAAGAAAGGAAAATCAAATTACGATTGAAGCTCAAATTGGAGTATAAAAAGACATACGATTGACTCAAGCTCAAATTATAGTATAGAAAGACCTACGATTCTAGCTCAAATTGGAGTATAGAAACCCCCAAGATTGAAGCTCTAATTGGAGTACAGAAACACCTACGATTCAAGCTCAAATTGGAGTATAGAAAAACCCATGATTGAAGCTCAAATTGGAGTATAGAAAGAACCTACGATTGAAGCTGAAATTGGAGTATAAAAAGACCAACGATTGAAACTCAAATTGGATTGTAAGAAGATCTACGCTGGAAGCTTAAATTGGAGTACAGAAAGGTCTATGCTTGAAGCTCAAATTAGGGTATGGAGAGACCTCCGATAGAAGCTAAAATTGGTGTACAGAAAGACCTACGATTGAAGCTAAAATTGGAATATAGAAAGACCTACAATTGTGCTCCAAATTGCATTCTTGAAAGACCTACGATTGATGGTCAAAATGGAGTATAGAAAGACCTACGATTGAAGGTCAAATTGGAGTATAGAGAGACCTACGATTTTATCCCAAATTTCAGTATAGAAAGACCTACGATTGAAACTCAAATTGGAGTACAGAAAGACCTGTGATTTTATCCCAAATTTCAGTATAGAAAGACCCACGATTAAAGCTCAAATTTGAGTATAAAAAGACCTACGATTGAAGCCCAAATCGCAGTATAAAAAGAACTACGATTGAATTAAAATATAAAACTACTTTTGATTGAAGCTCAAATTGGAGTATAGAAAAACCATCGATTGAGCTTCAAACTTAATTGCTTGTATGACTTAAATATGCGGGATCTTTAAATTTTTTAACTTTTGTTTTGAAACGTTCTACGTACAAATATAAATACAAAGTATTGGACATTGTTAGCTATGACCTTTTACCTTTTCTCTGGAAACATTTTAATTCCGAGCCAATACTCTGTTCTAAAGTGAAGCGTATTCCAGAGAGAGCATTCTGCATCGATCAAAATAAACAGTTGTCGGACTGTGCACATTATGGACTATAAAGTGGATGAGGCAAAACTTCCTCACCACTTCATTCTAAATACTTTTTAACAGGTATTGCAACAGGGTTTTCATGATGGAAAATTATGGTTTCACGTCTGACCGCATATTCTGGGCTTTCTTCGGTCAATGATCGCTTCAAACGAATGTGTTGCATTCGGTACAGGTTCCTTGTGATGGTTTTATGAGATTGCAGCAGCTCATAAAAAACAGCACCCTTTTGCTCCCACCAAATACAGAGCATTACCTAAACGCCATGAATATTTAGCTTTAGTGTCGATTTGGATGGTTGGCCGACCTTCACATACGATATTTTCTGCTTCGAGTTATTGTAGTGGATCCATTTTTCATCGCAAGTAATGATTCGATCCAAAAATTATTTTCTTTTATAGCGTTTCAGTCATCGTCTTTCAAGGTCTCTCTACTTCAATTCATATGGCACCCAATTTCCTTGCATTTGGATGAATCCTGCTGCAAACGTTTTGAAATTACAGATTGAGTAGCGCCCAATGATTTGGCAAGCTCTTGTTGAGTTTGACAACAATCTTCATAGAGTAATGCTTCCAATTCTTGGTCGTCAAACATTTTGGCTGGCCTGGGCGATCCTTGTCTTCCGTGTCAAAATCACCAATTCTGAGCCGCACAAACCTCTTGCACGTTGATATCGATGAAACACATTTACCATAAGGATGTTCGATTGAAGCTCAAATTGGAGCTTAGAAGCTTACATTGGAGTATAGAAAGACCTACAATTGAAGTTCAAATTGGATTATAGAAATACGAAGCTTTGGGGCTCTAATTGAAGAATAGGAAGACCTACGATTGTTGCCCGAATTGGAGATTGGAAAATCCTCTAATTGAAGCTTGAAATGGAGTACAGAAAAAGTTACGATTGATGCTCATATTGGAGTATAGAAAGACTTATGATTGAAGAAAAAAGTAAATGTTAAATGCTAAATTATAGTAGAGAAATACGTTTTTGTGGATTTCGGCAGATTTTATACTTGTTGATTATTTAAAAAATAACGAAAATTTTTATTATATAAAAATAAAACTTGTGACAAAATCTTCCCAAAATTATGTTATTGGGATTCATAAGCATTATCTTTTTTCTCTATTTTTTTTCTTCTTTATATTCCTCTTAAGCTCTTAACAATTTATTTCAGCAATAGCTATTTACCAAAATATTTCAAAATTTCATGATACCCAACCAAAAACAAATATGTATGCAAATTACTTATTATTCTGTTTTACTTTTGCTTTATTTCTAGGATTATTTGAAAGCACAAACCTTTTTACTTGGTAGTAAACAGTAAAACAGATCTGTTACAAAAAAAAAGAAACCATTTTAATGGTATGTATTATTTATGTACATTTGTTTAAAACAAAAATAACCAGTTTGCAGCTCAAAAGTATGCAAATTATTTTATTAACTTTTCTATTTGAACTCAACTAATAGCTGGTTATTTATTTAGGTTATCTCTTGGTTTTTTTTATTTGATTTAAATCTGTTGAATTTAAACATTTTGTTATTTAAAAGATTTATTTCATTTACCAAAAAACAAATATTAATTAAAAAATTCTGTGCTTTGTTGTTGGTTTTAATTTGTGTATGTTTATAACTATTTTTATTCTTTTGTTTTAAGGTTTTTATTACAAAAATGTTTATTTATTATTACAAACGCATCATTTCACTGGATTTGTAATTATTTTTTTTTTCATTAATTTTAATACCAACAGCTTTTACTGTTGTTACACAGCCACACACACACACACAAATATTTACAGTTGTTACAACAGTAAATGAGTGTTATTTTTTTGTTATTTCCAATAGTACATAGTTCTCTTCTTACCACTCACACCCTTTTTTATTGTTGTTGCATTTTATATAGTTGTCGTGTGCATGTTTGTTTACATTTCATGCATGCATGTAGTTGTAATTAAAGTGTAAAATAATAATCATCATAAGAGACAACAGCAACAACAACAGTTAAAATGAGCAATATCAAAACACAAACAAAACACTGTTACATGTTTTAATTTATGCTGGGTAAGAGCTTGTCTCTCTCTTTTTTTGTTTGCTTCTTAATATTCCTGTTGTTATTATTGTATTTGTCACCAAAGCCTGGGGGAAACTAACATGTGTATGATTAATTTATTTTGATAAATTTCTCACATTAAAATTTTACACAAATCATAATTTTTGTAGAATTTAGTAACAAAATCAAAGGAATTCTTAAAATTTATATTATTTTGTGCTAAGAACACAAACATTTATAAGATTCTAACTAAATTCTTTTTACAAATCATAAATTTGTATAGATTATGTTTAAGGGCATTTATGTTGTACTTTTTTGGAAATTCGAATAATAACAGGTTTTTTTATTCTGGTTGAAAAAAGAAACATTTTTGCAATTTTAATCGAAGTACTTTTTAGGCAATTGTAAAGATTTATTTAGCCTTTTTGTTAAATTTATTGAATTATTTGTAAAGAATCATACAATATTTAGGGTATTTTTTAATACTTTTTGGAAATATCTAAAATTTTTCCAAATTTGAACTTGACTGTTTAAGAATTCTTAAATATCTACAGATTTTGTTTGAGATAATTTGTAAATACTTTGATTATAGACTTTAATAAGAAAATATTTATATTTTTTAATAGTCAGATTCTCAAATTCTTGTAAATTTCATTCGAGGGGATTTTCAAATTCTTGTTGGGAATTCGAAAAATTATTTTTTATAGCAGAATATTAAAATTTCATAGCAGAATATTAAATAAATAAATAATTAATAAATAAAATTTTATTTTGCATTTTTCTTTTTTTTCCCTTTCTATACATTAAAGCTTTTCGATTTTGGAATGAAATTTCCTTTTTTCACACCTCTGGACCCGCGACTGAATCTAAGAATTAAAACAAATAGTGCAATTTTTATGCAGTAATTTTTGGATGATTGAATTTTTAATTCAAAAATGTTTTTATTTTTCCTAGTTATTTTTCTAAACTTTAAATCTTTGCTTTTTTTAAAATGTATTTTCTTGTAAATCTGGAAATTTTCCTTCAATTCAAAACTTAATATTTTCTAGGCCATCGAAAAACTTGTTTCAAGTTTAAAAATCTCTGCCGGAAATTGTAAACATACGCGTAATAAAATATATAACTAACTCATGCTGTTATCTTAGCATTTACTTTATTTTATTTTTTTGCTAATGTCCAACAAAATCCTGTGCCAAAAAACGGAATTTCCTGTATATGTCAACCTTGAACAAAATAAAAAATTTAAAACAAACTTGGTTTTTATTAACATCAGCAAAAAATTATTACTAAAAACTTAAATCAAACAGAAGAAAACCTAAATGAACTGAAGTGAACAGAAAGAATCAATGAATTCATTTCCTAGACAGACAGGCACCCAGAAATGCTGCTAACAAACACAGGCAAATAATCTAAAACGGAAGTGAAAACAAAAGACATGAAAAAGGCACACACACAGTATTAAGAAAAAAAATAGAAAAATATGAAAGCGCAGCCATGATTAAAAATGAAGTGGAAAAATATCTTTTGTAATAAATTTCTTACAGTGCCCACAGCATTAATACCAACATACATATACCCACAGTGATGCTTTCTGTTATTGTTATTGTTATTATTACAATACATGTTTAATGCATGTAAGGTAAACATATACTTATGTATGTATTTGTAAAAAGAGATTTTTTTGAAAAAATAATCACAATACCACTTTTGCCAACTCCCTTACCTCACACTCTCACACTCACCCATGAGTATGTAAACAACTATGAGGGAGAATAATTTGTATGAATGTTTTGGATTTGTTTTTGCTTCGTTGGGAGAGAGTAGATAAATAAATGTAACCACGTTTGCAAATACACAAAGGAACCAAAATAACTTACAGTAATAAGTAAAATGAGCTAACTATGATTTTCATAAAACTTTTATAATATTTTTAAGATTTTTTTAAAATTGCAGCAATTTTTTATGGTACAAAATGAGCAACAAAACACAAAAATATATATTTTTTTTTTTTTTTGCAAAACGAAGTACTTCTCAGTCAATTTTTAAGCAAGAAGTATTCATTTGTAATATAAAAATACTTATTCCTATTAGTTATATGCTTTTTCAAAATGTTTTCATTATATCATCAAAATAAAGATTTCTCTGAAAATTTTCCACAATTTCCACTTAATACCATTTGCACTCCACTTTGATATCCCTCCCCACATTCTGTTCGTATTTGCAAATATTTGTTTTGCTGTTTTTCACCATATATTTGCTAAAATTTGTTTTATTTATGCCATAAGCATATTTGTGCTGATGAATATTTAAAAGCGTATCACAGGGAGACCTGTAGCTTCTGCAAAATTCTAGGAAGGGGAGCATATTTTTGTGTGTAAGTAATGTGTTTTGAAATCATATTTAAAATATATTTTTAAGATTTTCTTTCACGTTTTCAAAAGCATACAAATAAAAACATTAAAGGCACTTCAAATGGAATTTTAATGCGGTAATATGGGGGCCGAAGGAATGCTAGTGTCTAACGGTAAATAAAGTATTTTGAAAAAGATGTACAAACATATTTTGAAAATTAGTTATCAAAAGAAAACAACTTAAAATATATGCTGTGCTAAACAGTGATAGCGGGAAATCTCAATCTTACTGCATTATGGAGACATACTTTCATAATTTCTATATTAATCTTGCTCGATCTGTGATTGAACAAGAGTTAATTGTAGTTAGCAGATTTAATGTTTAATCCTCAATCTTTGTAGATCTTGCACGATCTTCTGGAATAACAATACAATTTGGGTGCCCCGATTGACTAGACGATCGAGTGCGGGTTCGATTCCCGCAATAAACTCTGGGTGTATCTGCAGATAAGCAAAATGCTTCGCAGTTAGTGTTTGTTATTCAAAACAAACCGTTCTATTACTCTAAATAAAATAAACTGTTAATTATGTATCCGTTCGTTCATTAGCAATGGTGGAGTTTCTCCACTACGATCTTAAAAAGTACTCCGTAATTATGATACACTTTTAACCACAGTAAAATGCGCTATTTAATTTATATTCTCAGAAGCCTTTATTCGTTAGCGAGTGTGTAGTTGCTACACTATAAAATTTTCAAACCCATAAAACGCAACTCTTTTCCTGAAGTACATTCTAGATCATATTAAAAGAGCTTTCTCAATGATTCACTTAGCTTTGCAAAGCATCACAAATCAAAGTGGTGTTTAAATGTTTTAACATTAAGTTTAAATCTCTATCGATAATAAAATTCGAATTGCAGTTAAAAGAGGTTCTTCGAGAAACAAAGAATCCCATCATATGAAAAAAATATTTTTGTAAATTTGTTTTTATTTGTAGAAAACACTTAAAGCTTAACAACTATTATATTAATGTTCAATATTCTTTGTACGGTATTCTATATATATCTTCTATAATTCATTTAAAATTTCCTTAATTTTAATAAAATTTTAATTTTTTAAATAATTTTCCCGCAATTAATATCAATCATACGCTCTAGGGTTCCATTAAGCAAAAATTTAAATAACTTTTAAACTGCGTAAACAAATAACACTAACTTCGAGAATTTCAAAGACTACCGACCAGGCTTTAATAACATGTTATATAGAAACTTTCAATTTAAATACACGGCTAGACAAAGTGGGTAATATTTTAGAAAGGAATGGAGAGCAGGGAAATTGGGTACTATATGAAGTGAAGCTGAGAGATCTTGAAAGACGAACTTGTATGTCTAAAATGCTGCTTGAACGCTATAAAAGTAAATCATTTTTGCAACATATCATTACTTTCGATGAAAAATGGATGGTATGTGAAGCCCGGCCAACCAGCCGAATCAACACCAAAGCCAAATATCCATGGCGCTAATATAACGCTCTGTATATGGTGGGACTAAAAGCTTCCTATATATTATGAGTTGCTGAAATCTGGCCGGGCCATCTCTGGGAACCTGTCCCGAATGCAATTGATTGGTTTGAAGTAAGCATTGGCTGAAAAATCACCAGAATATGCGTCCAGACATGAAACTGTAATATTCCATCATGACAATGCTCGGCAATATGTTGAAATACCTGTTAAAAAACTATTTAGAAATAAGTGTTTGTGATGCTTTGCTTCATCCACTTTATGGCTCATACCTTGCCTTGTCCGCTTCACTTTGAAACAAAGTTTCAAATATTGGCATCGTTCGTTCTTGGCCTCTAAAGACGAGAACTTCTTTTGGCTCGAAATCCATATGTTCCCAGAAAGATGAGAAAAGGTCATAGCTAACAATGGCCAATAGTTTGATTGAAATCTATAATGCACAACTGTTTCAAAAAAAAAAATCTAAAAATTTAAAAAAATTCTGCATTTTTCATTCATGCACCCCAAAAAAAAAACACAATTTTCAATTCATTAATAGGAAAATAGTTGATAAATTCTAAGCTTATTTTGCAAGCAACCCAAAATGTTTGCATTTATTAGACAGATGTACAAACTTTATAATATAATATACATTAATATTTAATAAAGTAAAAGTATTTATTATTCTCTTTTTGGCCATAATATGAACCACATGTAAAGGATTTTCCAACAAAAGGTGTTATTTTGAATCACCCAGTATTTCGGTAGCTGTCACTTTTGAAGCTTTTATTCTTTCACATTTGGCAAGTAGAAACTACGCCATTACTAAATATGGAACGATACGCGCTTCAACAACGCATTGAAATTATTAAAATTCACTACAAAAATGGTGAAAATCTTGCAGTCACAGTTCGCAAAACTAAAGCATTTTTGGGTCGTCGTGAAGCACCTTGCTGGACCGCAATAAAGAAATTGGTGGAAAGATTCGAGCTGTTGGGATAAGTTTGTGATGTGAATAATAAAACCCGTGCACGTCGCTCATGAACAACTGAGAATATTACTGCTGTAGACCAAAGTGTTGAAGAAAACCCAGGTTTGTCCATTCCTCGTCGTTCTTTGGAATTGGGCATTCCACAAACGTCATTACACCGTATTTTGCATAAAGACTTGGGTCTTAAGGCTTATAAAGTTCAGTTAACAGACGAACTCAAGCCAGCCGATCATCAACAAAGTCGTGTCTTTGGTGATTGGGTCCTTGAAATGCATGAAAATGTTATCTCTCGCAGAGGTAATCACAATTGGCCACCGAGATCTTGTGATTTAACAGCTTGCGACTTCTTCCTTTGGGGCCATGTGAAAGATAAGGTCTACGCCAACAGCCCAGCGTCGATTCAAGACCTCAGAGATAAAATTCGTGAGGCTATCGAGGACATAGGGCAGCCACTTTGCGATTTGGTTATGAAAAATTGCATGAAAAGGGCAGCCACTTTGCGATTTGGTTATGAAAAATTGCATGAAAAGGATATGGTCCTGTAAGCATGGTCGTGGTGGCCATTTGGCTGATGTTGTTTTTCATTATTAACGGCATTCCTTCCTCTTTATTATGAAATAAACATCCGATCATTTATCTCAAAAAATTCCATTTTTCTTTGAATACTAAAATAACACCTCTTGTTGGAAAACCCTTTATATGGTTTCAGTGTTTATAACGTAAATGGATTTAATGCTCAATATTTCTTGTATTATACTCTACAGAAATCATATAAAATTTGTTAAAATTTCCTCAATTTCAAGTCATATTTTTATTTTTGAAATTTTGTTTGTCACAATTAATATTAATCATACGCACTAGAGTTGTTTTTTAAGAAAATGTTTAAAAATATCTCTATTAATGCAGGGATTAAAACAAAATTTGGCAAATTAATAAAAGAGACCATAAGCTTTTTGGTTATTTTGGTTTTAGATCTACATTTTAATATCTCACACTTAGCATTAGAGGGTGAATAAAAACGATGTAATTTTTTAAATTAATTACAGAATTTTGACCCATACTGAAACCTTTTGGAATATTATTTACATGCTGAATATACTTTATACAGATGCCTATAGAAACCATGTACAATTTTTAGAAATTTTCTAAATTTTAAACCAAATTTTTAATTTTTAATATTTTTTGCCACAATTAATATTAATCATACGCACTAGAGCTTAAATAAGAAAAATATTAAATAACTTCTCAACATTAAGTGTGATTAAAGAGAAATTTAAGTGTTTCAAGGAATAGAGCACAGGATTTTGGAATAGTCTATAGAAAAAATTAAGTTTTAACACAGAGCCTGAGAGAGTGGATGAAAGTGAAATGTGAAACAAATGTGAAAAATATTTTCTGATCGAAACATATTTACATAACATTTGAAAATATTTATTTTACTGTTGAAATAAATGAACTAGTTTTGCCTTAGATTGTTTGGTAACTTTTTAGTTATTTTATAAAATAAAAAACCAACATAGTTCAGAAATTTTTCACAGAATTTTGCTTAATTTGGAACATATAATATATAAGATTTTTATGCTCTTTATTCATTGTATTATACTCTATAGAAATCATATAAAATTTGTTCAAATTGCCTTACTTTCTAAACATATTTTTTGTTTTTAAATATTTTCAGCCCCAATTAATATTAATCATACGCACTAGAGTTTTTAGAAGAAAAATGTTAAATAACTACTAAAGATGTTCACCGATTTCCACAAAAGTTCAGTATTTTATAGATTAGTGTGCATACTTTTAGTTAAAAGACAGATCTGGTCAGAGTAGGTCTAAGTAGAGCAGCTTGTATGATAAATAAATGTATAAAACACACATTTCCTAATAATTAGCTTTAAGTATAACACGACTTCAACCTGTCATCGCCTTTAACTCCAATTCTAAAAGCCACAAATATCCAAAACACATGTTTTTGACACATATTACACATCCCTCATATCCTATAATGGCATATGAATGTTACACAGGAAAAATTATAATAGAAATTCACTCGTGCATTAATAACTTCAGGCTAAATACAGCTGGACTAAAATGCAAAATAATGTATATTTGTAAGAAAAACAAAACAACGAATAATAAACAGCCTAAAATAACAAAATCTACTTGAAAACAGAAAAATAAAAACCTAAAAGAAACAACAAATTTGAATACAAATATAAAAAAAAACACATGTGAGTTAAATAAAATTTCTAAATGTCATACCCTTATCATAAGAGCAAGCAGCAACACATATTAAAAAAAATTATCATACAAATCGTCTTAAGATGACTTTTGGGACGGGGGAAAAAAGGCAAATTTTAAATTCCATGACATTTTTTCTTTTAAATGAAAAAATAATATTAATCATACGTTTAAGTTCTCTTGAAAAGTATACAAGATAAATTGGCTTAATACTCATACGTTTAAGTGGCCTAGAAAAAGTACTGCATATAAAGGGTCTTTCATTAAGAGATTCCTATTTTTAAATTTAAATAAAACAAAGTGTGTGTAAGATCTCATCGAAGTTTTTTCATTCGTTTGAAAGGCATATCGGTGCCATTATGTATGGAATATCACATCGTGCACATAAAGGCCGTGGGTGCCCTGGGTGGCGCTTATCCGAAATGTGAAATTTTCCATGGCTTTTGCTTATAAACCAGGCTGTACTTGAACGATGCTATGGGTTAAGTAGGGCTTTAAGGGCCGCCGAGGTTTGTAGCTTATTCACATAGACCGATACTTAAGAAAACCCCACAAGAAAAAGTCTAAATGGGTAAGATAGTACGGTTTCATTAATCATTTAATCTTCGGGTGATTAGCGGATTGGGCTAAAGCATCCTAGACTGGTGCTTGGGCTGCTAGCTAAGCCTACCAGACAGGCACGGAGAACATCCGAACACATTTATATAGCGAGCCGCTTGATGCAAGAACCAAAGCGGCAACACCCTGCAGTAGCTATTGTTTTTGGATGACGCCAATGACTCGCCATGTCATTTCGAGTATCATTGACACTCAGAATTTAGGTGGAGATCGGTGCAATCCGATATCCCTCTGAGACTCTACTCTTGAAATCGCTGATTGTCTGCGACTGCATAAAGCAGCTACCCCGCATATCTGCAGGACGTACCACTATCCGCAACCTGTGACGCGTCCGGTCGCATTCAGCCATGCTTCCCACAGGCAGATAATAAATCGGGCACCAACATAGATAGTAGTGTCCGAACTATTATCCGCAGTTAGGCGTGAGCTGTGTGAAACCACCCTGTTGTAACCACATGTCGTTGGTGTTTATATCATACTATTCAGGCCAAAGATGTTGGTAAACATCCACCTATAGCGCTTGACGATGATGTCCTGGCCAACATCGTTTTCAATGATATATGGAGCGATGACGCCGTCAGTCCATAATCCATATCAAACTGTGACTTTTTCGGGATGCATTGGACGGTCTTAGATCTTAGGTGGATTGGTGGATTCGACAATTTTCCCATTCATGAGAAATGAGCATTAGATGATTTTAAGAAGAAAATTATGGTCAATTTCCAACTGCTCCAGGGACCGCACGTCATTGTCTATGGTCGTTTAGCTTCAGATCCTTGGTCAGTTGAATTTTGTACGGGTGCCGGCTCAAGTCATAACGCAAAATTCGCCATATTGTGGTCTGCGAAAGAACGAGTTCTTGTGAGCGACAAAAATTGATTGCAGAGGATTCTCCTGCACACCCTCACAGACAGCGCCAAGCTTTTGTGCAGATTTTGGGTTTTGTCGTCATACTAGTGGTACTTCATTGTTTACTGAGCCAGTGAACTCATTTTTATCCAACAGACTGCTAACGGTAGGACGATTATTTCGACAGTTAAATGGGCGAATCTCGCTGAACACCCATTTTGATAAACTAATTTTATCATTTTGCAAAACAAACTGAATAAATGACAGCCAATTCGACAAATGTTGATTTACGAGGGCGGGTCACTTAACTGAATGAGCGCTTCTTAACTGAAAGAGCAACACTGCTCCTGTCAACAAACATTTGTCAGTTGACTCTTGGCAAAATTTTAACAATCTGCTTGATTTAGTTTGTGTTTGACAGCCATTGATCAGACTACTGCGTGACTTGAGGAGAAAGTGGAGAAAACTAAAGCTAAGCTTGATAAATACTATGGGACTCTGCATCATAAATTTCGATTATAAAAATGTGGTTTAATGAATTTCGTTGTGGCCGTACAAGCACGAAAATGCCAAACGTTCTGGACTCCCAGTTTAGGTTTCTACAACCGAAACAATTGAAAAAAATAACATATGGTTTTGTTCAATCGGAGATTGAAAGTGTGCGAGATTGTGGAAGCCATATTCAGCTCACATGGTTCGTTGGTTTCAATTATGAATGATCACTTAGGTATGATCAATTAAGGTTTGCTCACAATCGACCACAATAACAATCGTGTGACAACTTCGCTGAAGTTTTTGGTGTTGTTCAACTGCAATATAGACGAGTTTTTGAAACATTTCGTAAGCGTGGAGGAAACGTGGTAATACAATCAATGGCCAAATTATTGGGTCGATTTAAAGAGGATTTGAAAAAGAATTAAAGGGTGCACATATGGGCAGTTTAAATATGTAGCAAACATCCATGAATTAGGCTACGAATGGCTCCCTCGTGCCCTTATTCACCGTTTTTAGTTCAAATAACTATTTCTTGTTTCCAAACATGAAGAAATGGCTCGGCGGAAGGAGATTTGTGTCCAACGATGAAACATATACTTATTTTGATGACCTCGATAAATTTTACATTTAAGAAACTTTGAACAAAGACATGTTTAAAAACAAAATGATTTTTAATCTAAAAAACCTATGTTTCAGTCGGACTTATCGACTTGTCCTCGTAACAAACTATTGGAAGACCCTTTCCACAGGTTGTTGCTATCTTTAAGGGTAATTTTTAATAAAATAATAATCATACGCTTGGTTGTATGAGAAATATGAAATAAATATTTTCATTTGAGCCCAGGTGAACTTCATGGAAGAAATATTTGAATAACCATCATGTATGGGAGAGATAAAAAAATAAAATTGTTTGTGTTTTTCTGGTTATAAAGAATAATTTTACTGCTTACCTTTGAAGCAAGGAAAATTTTGGAAATATGTAAAATAATTTGAATTTTACTATTAATGGAATATTGGCTGTAGATGGAAGAAGTATCGTTGGTTTTTTTTTTAACAATTAGAGGTTTATTGATTTATAAAATGATATTTTATTATATGTTCCGATTAACTTGATTTGCTTTCCTTTCCCTTCCTTTCCTTTCCTTTCCTTTCCTTTCCTTTCCTTTCCTTTCCTTTCCTTTCCTTTCCTTTCCTTTCCTTTCCTTTCCTTTCCTTTCCTTTCCTTTCCTTTCCTTTCCTTTCCTTTCCTTTCCTTTCCTTTCCTTTCCTTTCCTTTCCTTTCCTTTCCTTTCCTTTCCTTTCCTTTCCTTTACTTCCCTTTCCTATCCTTCCTATCCTATACAATATAGGTTACTCTATGTTCCTATTTGTCGAACTACTGAACAGTTTTAGGTTTTCTGGGGTTTGTGAAAGTGCGGATTGTTCTCTTTCTCTTATTTTCATCATCAATATAATATTAACATTTTATTAAACCATTATTTCAAACTCATCGCCAATTAATTAAATTAATCTAATTAAGCAATGAATATTTAAACACTAATTTATCCATACAAATGCATTTAATTGTTAAAAAATTTAATTTTTAATTATTTACCACAAACAAAGCACTTAAAACTCCATCACACAAATACATACAACAGCAAAAACTATTGTAGTTACAATTCAGCAGAGTATTAAAATTCCTCATATATTTAATGTTTTATAAATTACTTAAACAGCTGAGGTTTATATTTAAAATAATCATGATATTATACAGATTAAAATTCCAGCTATTAAAAACTCATTACTAATTACATCCTTCTACTTTTTCTCATTCTTTGCAGCCCCTTAGTTAAAGTTAAACAGGAAACACTTAAGCACAGCTGTTTTTTTTTTAAATGACACCACGTACTGGGAGTAAACCCCACTACCATATCCTGTAATATTAACACAAAACTAGCCTGCCTTTTAGATGTATGCAGCTAGAGCGTCACAATTTGCCAAAACCATAACAATGGCGTGTAGTGTACAAAAGCAACCCTCTACCCAACCATTAACCAAGGCCACCTCGTCATCGGCGGGACCCACCACACCGAAACCTAAAGGTGCGGGAGCACCGCGTGGTTCTCTGCCCACGGATATGGTGGTGCAACCGCCTTTGGAATTCCAATGGCCACCGCCAGCGCCGGTGTCAACGCACACGAATAATGTGCGTTTGAATATGATGAATCAGGATCCGAAAGATTTGCATACGGCTCGTGCCATGATCGAGGAGTTGAGGTCGAAGGTGAGATTTCAGGCGGAACACATAATGAAGTGGCGAAAGGCGTATGCCATGCAGGTATGTTTTTAAGAATTTGCAATGTATTCCTTTCCTATTTGTTTCATATTTCTTTCCTATTCCTTTCCTATTGCTTTCCTATTCTTTCCTATTCCTTTCGTATTCCTTTCCTATTCCTTTCCTATTCCTTTCCTATTCCTTTCCTATTCCTTTCCTATTTCTTTCCTATTCCTTTCCTATTCCTTTCCTATTCCTTTCCTATTCCTTTCCTATTCCTTTCCTATTCCTTTCCTATTCCTTTCCTATTCCTTTCCTATTCCTTTCCTATTCCTTTCCTATTCCTTTCCTATTCCTTTCCTATTCCTTTCCTATTCCTTTCCTATTCCTTTCCTATTCCTTTCCTATTCCTTTCCTATTCCTATTCCTATTCCTATTCCTTTCCTATTCCTTTCCTATTCCTTTCCTATTCCTTTCCTATTCCTTTCCTATTCCTTTCCTATTCCTATTCCTTTCCTATTCCTTTCCTATTCCTTTCCTATTCCTTTCCTATTCCTTTCCTATTCCTTTCCTATTCCTTTCCTATTCCTTTCCTATTCCTTTCCTATTCCTTTCCTATTCCTTTCCTATTCCTTTCCTATTCCTTTCCTATTCCTATTCCTTTCCTATTCCTTTCCTATTCCTTTCCTATTCCTTTCCTATTCCTTTCCTATTCCTTTCCTATTCCTTTCCTATTCCTTTCCTATTCCTTTCCTATTCCTTTCCTATTCCTTTCCTATTCCTTTCCTATTCCTTTCCTATTCCTATTCCTTTCCTATTCCTTTCCTATTCCTTTCCTATTCCTTTCCTATTCCTTTCCTATTCCTTTCCTATTCCTATTCCTTTCCTATTCCTTTCCTATTCCTTTCCTATTCCTTTCCTATTCCTTTCCTATTCCTTTCCTATTCCTATTCCTTTCCTATTCCTTTCCTATTCCTTTCCTATTCCTTTCCTATTCCTTTCCTATTCCTTTCCTATTCCTTTCCAATTCCTTTCCTATTCCTTTCCTATTCCTTTCCTATTCCTTTCCTATTCCTTTCCTATTCCTTTCCTATTCCTTTCCTATTCCTTTCCTATCCCTATTCCTTTCCTATTCCTTTCCTATTCCTTTCCTATTCCTTTCCTATTCCTTTCCTATTCCTTTCCTATTCCTTTCCTATTCCTTTCCTATTCCTTTCCTATTCCTTTCCTATTCCTTTCCTATTCCTTTCCTATTCCTTTCCTATTCCTTTCCTATTCCTTTCCTATTCCTTTCCTATTCCTTTCCTATTCCTTTCCTATTCCTTTCCTATTCCTTTCCTATTCCTTTCCTATTCCTTTCCTATTCCTTTCCTATTCCTTTCCTATTCCTTTCCTATTCCTATTCCTTTCCTATTCCTTTCCTATTCCTTTCCTATTCCTATTCCTTTCCTATTCCTTTCCTATTCCTTTCCTATTCCTTTCCTATTCCTTTCCTATTCCTATTCCTTTCCTATTCCTTTCCTATTCCTTTCCTATTCCTTTCCTATTCCTTTCCTATTCCTTTCCTATTCCTTTCCTATTCCTTTCCTATTCCTTTCCTATTCCTTTCCTATTCCTTTCCTATTCCTTTCCTATTCCTTTCCTATTCCTTTCCTATTCCTTTCATATTCCTTTCCTATTCCTTTCCTATTCCTTTCCTATTCCTTTCTTATTCCTTTCCTATTCCTTTCCTATTCCTTTCCTATTCCTTTCCTATTCCTTTCCTATTCCCTTCCTATTTCTTTCCTATTTCTTTTGTTCCTTCTAACTTCCTATTAATTTTCTACTACTTCCATTCTTCCCATTCCTTCCATTCCTTTTATTCCTTCCATTCCTTCCATTCCTTCCATTCCTTCCATTCCTTCCATTCCTTCCATTCCTTCCATTCCTTCCATTCCTTCCATTCCTTCCATTCCTTCCATTCCTTCCATTCCTTCCATTCCTTCCATTCCTTCCATTCCTTCCATTCCTTCCATTCCTTCCATTCCTTCCATTCCTTCCATTCCTTCCATTCCTTCCATTCCTTCCATTCCTTCCATTCCTTCCATTCCTTCCATTCCTTCCATTCCTTCCATTCCTTCCATTCCTTCCATTCCTTCCATTCCTTCCATTCCTTCCCTATTTATTTCCATTCCCTAATTTCATTCTATAACCTATATTTGTTTTTATATCTTCCTTACATTTATATTGTTTTCACATTTCTATATCTTTATTCCAGGTCCAACAGCAGTACCGCTACCAGAAAGAGAAAAGCGATCAAATGAACGCCCTCACCTCACAACTGTTACTGCTCGAATCGCGTCTGAAACGTAAACAAAAACAAATTTCCAGTCTTTTGCAACATCGTGAGATGACCATACAAAGACAACAGAAAATTATCGATACCCTGTCTTCGCGTCTGGTAGATCATGGCCTGGAAGCCATCGATGCCAGCTATGCCACCGAATTGGATTCGTTAAATGATTCCGATTCTGCAGTGGTGCTAGAAGACATCGACTCCGACACCAATATGACTCTGATAGGCAGCCGCAGAAAAAGTTCCAGTGCCGGCAGCTGTACAACGGGGAGTGGCGGTGGTACGGGTGGTGATGGTATAACCATAGTTCGTTCTATATCGGATGCCATAGAGACCAGTTTACAGAAGTATGGTGCTGTGCGCAGGAACAATTGTTTTTTGCGGCGGCCCGAAATTTTAGAGACTGTCTACTCCGTCGAAGAGGATCCCGAGCCCACTTCAGATGTGGCGGAGAAAAGAGATAAATTTAAGCAGAGATCGGAAAAGGCTTTGAGTTCCAGTTCCACCGAAGGTCAATTAGATAGTGGAGAAACACCGCCGCCCCTAACAAATGGCACACTGCCGTGCACGACGGTAACCATAACGGCGCCCGAGGATACAACCAAAGATAAGGAAAATACTTTGCAAAGTTCACCCATTAAGGATGGCTATACGGCCTTAAGTATGAGAGTGCCTCAGTTGCAGCGTAATGCCAAGTCCATGGAGGATCAGCAAAGATCCTTGAGTAGAGATGACGAAGAAACAACAGCAGAGGCTTTAGCACAAAGACCACAAAATCCCATGACCAATTACAACAGGGTCATGTCCAATCATCGATCGGTTACCAAGCCTAAAGATGTTAAGTATAAGAGAATCAATAAGGCTAAATCGAAAAGTTTGGAGGAGCTAAGGGGACGCTTAAAAAATCTGGTGGAAAAGGTGGATCCCGTTTTGGCGGCACCCATGTACACGGCCAATGTAATGCCGCAAACGGCTCAGTCATATGCGTGACCTATGCCCCCCTGTAACGGCGAGGAAGAGGACTTTAAAACTGCTTCACCCTCACCCTCGGCCACCACCCAAAATACACCGGTAAAAACAACGGAAACCTTCAAATTTGGCATTGAGCGTAAGCCCACTTCCGAGGTGTCTTTGGCATTGGCTGTTATGGCGGTGCCTAAACATGCGGGCCCTAAACGTTCGCTCACTTTACCGCGTATTCTGGTGCCTCAGGCTGCTTTGCACAACAGCGGCAATGGCTCAGCTGGCTCTGGTTCGGGGACGGGCAGTCGTAGTAGTTTCTAGCAATTAAAGAAATTCTTCATACGTAATTGTGATAAAAAAGTGAGAGAATAAAAGATTTTTTTTCCACCACCCCAAGCCCCCCGTTTGTTTAAAAAATGTCATTTAATATTGTGTAAATATAAATGCAGCATATATTTTTAAGATAACTAAACAAAATAGATAAGATAATTGAAATTGTTTTATATAGTTACAATATTATTTTAGTTTTTAATTATGTGAGATTAAAAATTTATAATAATAAAAACAATTATAATTTTATAAAAAAAAAAAAAAATAGTTTTTTTCAGTTTGGTTTTATTTTTTGAGTTCCTTTTTTAAAGGTTTTTATTTTGGACAACAATTTTGAGTTTCTTAAGAGGAGATATCAGTTACTAAAGGTCTATCAGCTGCAATTTGTATGGTATCCAATTTTGCTGTTTCTAGATGAATAGATACGTCATCTATTGTAAATCCCGAGAGATTATCATCTAAACATTGAAGTGCTTTAAGGCGAACTAATAAAGTAATCGTGTTCCCAACAGGCTTAGAAACAATACAAAACATAGATTTGCTAAAGCAAAATAAATATTAAACAAGTATATAAAGAAGAAAGAGCTTTATAAGTTTATTATATCGTCCTTCGAACCATTACAAGAAGTCCAAATTGAAATATCAATTTAAACATAAAAGTTTCTAACATTTATCATAATAAAAGAGTATAAATACATGTTTGTGGAGATTTATTTAAAAAATTTTGATTCGAAGGACCATTTTTTCTCTCTAAATAGAAAATGCTGTATCTTGGTCAAGGAATCAATTCATGGCTGACATTTCTATAAAGCAAATTTGTAATTGGAGCTCTATACTAAGTAACTGATAAAATTTATTAAAACAAATTGCTTTTCTTTTCTTATTTATAAAAAATTTCTAAAAAATTTTATTTTATTTTTTCAAAATTTTTTTTTTAGTTTCTTCACAATTTCCTGCTATTTTTCTGCCTTTGTATCAAAACAAACAAACTTTCTATGGACTGTTAATTATTAAACAAAAAAAATCAATTGTAAATAATTAGTTTTAAGTTAAAAACATTGTATATAAAAATAACACTTATGCCTTTATTCAAAATAATAAAAAAATCCTGAACAAACTGAGTATTAATTTCTCATAAGGAAAATTTGTTCTCAAGTTGTTTAGAGTTTATTTTGTGTTACGAATAAGGCTGTTTATTTATAAATTAGTTTATTTAAGTTGAAAACTATAAATAATGAGTGATTAATTAAAATTAGTAAGAAATTATGTTTAACAAAAAAACCGATTTATACCTGTAAACCGTAAACTGAAGCAAATTTAAACAAAATGCTTTCATATATTTAAGTAAAAATATATTTAAAACATTAACTAAACACTTTGCTAAGAAAATCTTGAAAAAAAATTTAAAATTTCTAATGTTTTTAACATATTTTCATTGTTAAAGAATTTTTGCAAAAATTAATATCAATCATACGCTCTAGGGCATGTTTAAGACAAAACTTTAATAACTTTTGAAGGGTTACTGGGTTTAAAGTAAAATTTTAATATGTTATGCACAAAACAATAAACTTTTTGAATTTGCTATAAAATAACATTCAGTTTAATTTCACAGCTAGATACAGTGGGTCAAAAGAGACCTGTTGAAATTTGAACATTTTTCTAAACCTAGAAAATAAAAAAAATTTCAATATTAAAATCAATAATATCAAAACTAAATATAATTCCTTTTAAAATTCTTAAATTCTTAAAAAATATTGGCTTTTTTAGAATTAATTTTTATTAATTATTTAAAACTAATATCTAAATTTTGTAATAATAAGAAGAATACATACACATTGCAAACATATGTATGTAAATTTCGTCTCACTCATATTCTGTTTCTTAATAATGGGTGATAGTTACAATAGATCTTGCACAAAGAAGACTGTTTATAAAGCCGTTGGCAGGATAGAAAATGCATTAAAATTTTTCAATAGTCGACATTTTTATTTAGATTTTTTTAGCTTATTTAAAGATCTGTGAAAACATTATTTTATCAACCAATATTCTTTGTTTTGTATACTATAGAAATCATATGGAAATTTTAAAGATTTTGTTAAATTTTATTTAAATTTATTTATTTTTCTAAAAATAACCCTGTAGTAATATTAATCATACGCTCTAGAGTTTCAAAGTATAAAAAATTAAATAACTTCTTGAGACTTAATTTGTTTGAGCTAAAATTAGAATAGGTTATGGGTAAGACTACAGACCTTTGGAATATTCTATAAATAAACATTTAATTAAATCACTTTGCTAGATACAGTGGGCCAAATTAGACCATACAAAAAGTGAAAACATTAAAAACTTTGGAAATTTAAAAAAAAAAAATTAATTTTAATGTCTTTGCTTAATAAAACATAAGGCAATTGAAATCCAGTTCATTTCGCTAACAACTTTAGCTTTTTTTAATAAAATTTCTAAAAAGATAAAAATGAAAAAAAAAAATATTTTTTGAATTCTTTTGAGATTTTCAAGCCACAATAAATCCCGTAAAAATGTTAATTTAAAAATAAATAATGTTTGTTCTCTTGTCTATAAAAATCTTAAGAAAAATAATAAAATTTTCTCAAACTTTGTTTGATTTCTTAATTTTCTTAAATATTTGCCATAATTAATATCAGTCATACGCACTAGAGTTTCAAAGTGAAAAAAGTTAATAACTTCTTGAGACTTAATTTGATTGAGCTGAAATTATAATATGTTATGGATATGACTACATAATTTCAATGCAGTCTATAAATAAACGTTTAATTAAAGCACTATGCTAGATACAGTGGGCCAAATTAGTGCAAATATTAAAGACTTTGTAAATTTAACAAAAATTAATAAATTTAAATATCTTTTTTTAATACAACACAAGGCAATTAAAATCCAGTTCATTTCGATAACAACTTTAGCTTTTTTTAATAAAATTTCTAAAGAGATAAAAATGAAAAAAAAAATTTTTAATTTTTTTGAGATTTTCAAGCAATAATAAGTCCCGTAGAAGTTTTAATTTAATAAAAATTAATGTTTGTTCTCTTGTCTATAGAAATCTTAAGAAAAATAATAAAATTTTCTCAAACTTTGTTTGATTTCTTAATTTTCTAAAATATTTGCCATAATTAAAATCAATCATACGCACTAGAGTTTAATGAAGAACAAAGTTCTATAACTTCCACATTTGTAAAGCAAACAAAACAATATTGGAATGGAAGATAGACTAGACAAAAAGCTTTTAGAATAAGCTATAAAAAGTCAAGGGTTTAGAAAAGCATGTTAGACACAGTGGTCTTTAATGGACTTGTCAGTTTCCAAATTTTTTTTATATTTAAAATTCTATAATTTATTAGTGTTCAGTTTACGGTTTGGGTATAAATCATACAAATTTAGCTGTAATCAAATATGTTTTGTGTTATATTTAAATTTTTCTTATAGGTTTTATTGTGTTTCCTTTAAAAAAAACAAAGTTATTTAAATTATCTAAGCAAATTAAACAAATTATATTTTCAATATGTTTTACACACATATTGTCAAATAAATTGAGTTTAGTTTAGCTTATGCATAACAAAAAATGTCAAATGTACCTTAAATTAAATTTAATGTAACAAAAATAAACAAAAAAATTTAATTAAACTAATTGAATAAATATAAATATAGAATATACTTACATAAATATATAATAAATAAATTAAAAATGTAAATAAATAAATATATAAGAAATAAGTAAAACTCAATAGTAAACATTTCTAAAAGGGTGGGAGCAAAGAGATTTCTTAAAATTTATAACTCAAATAAGTTTTTGTTAAAGAAATGTACACAAACACAAAATATCACAAGAGTTTAAGAAAAAATAAAACCAAAATTTGATTATATCAAATAAATTTTTATAATAACCTTAAAATTTAATTTGTTGTGCACAAAATTTACTCTTTTCACTTAAACTTACTAAAAATAAGCTTTTATGAAATTTAAACTTTTGTTATAAGTTATCTGACTTCATTTCAAATTTTAGTTTCTCCTTTATAACTAAACTTTGTGAAATCTCTTTCTCCTCTCTAAAACTAAAGTACCTCATCAAATTTAATTTACTTATATCTCACTCACACAAGGACTTTCCAGTTAAAGCAAAGAGAGCTTCTCACATTTACAGTTTTCTGTTACCGAATGCTGTTATTGTTGTTGTTTCACTGTAAACCTCAAGGTACAAAAATTCAATAAGTTAAACTAAAGTTAAGCTGAAAATAAAACAATAAAAACTCCATATAATAAACCTAAATTATAAGCTAAATGAAGCATAAACATATTTTTCTGTTTATAAAATTAATAAAAACAATTTAAAGAAATAAAAAAACCAAGACACTCAAAACTATATATTTTTCTAAAAACTTTACAAAACTAGCTTAAACAAAATGCAGAAAACCTAAAGAAACTATGAAACAAACAAATACTTATACCCAGCTAAATTTTGAAAAAAATTCGAATACAACTTTTGGTAATTTAAATTATTTTAAATGATTTATAAATTTCCTTTGAAATATTGGGAGTATGACTTAAAAATGCGAGATTTACAATAGATGGCTAAATTTTGAATAAAACTCGAATGCATTTTTTAGCTGTTTAAATTATTTTAAATGATTTATAAATTTCCTTTGAAATATTGGGCGTATGACTTAAAAATGCGAGATTCACAATCTAACTTTTGAACCCTGTTTTAGTTTTTAATAACTTATATGTCATTTTTAAGGGTACATATCTGTGATTTATTCCCACTTAGTTATAGAACATTAACAAAGTAAACAACAATGTTTTTTTTGCTTCGGAAATGTCGAATCTGTTACCAACAAAGCGTCATATGCGGCTTCATTAACCCGTCAATGGTGACCTATGTGTTTGTGAGACCGGGTGTGTTAAAAGAACCGAATAAATTTATTCTCCTTTATTGTTTTTAAACAATTTTGTGAATTTCTACATTGAAGTAAAAGAGCTTTAATTGATTAAATATCTTTGTTTTATTTGTGTCTCCATTGCACAGTGGGGCAGAATTAAATTTTTTTTGAAAATAAATCTGTCATTTCTAAACGGCTGGTCCGATCGGGATAAAATTTGACATTGGCGTAGCCAAGGAGTATTCGAGTTTAAGTTATTAAAATCAGCACTATAAGTACTCCAGGCGCGGCGCTATAGTGGCTCAAAGTAGGGTACCTTTGACATGTAAAATTTTTAAACACGTTCCATTTTTGGATTTTATCACGATCGGATCAGCCGTTTAGAAATGCCAGACTTATTTCAAAAAAATGTTGATTCTGCTCCACTGTGCATTGGCTGATCAAGTTGGAAAATAGTGCCGTTGAAGCATACCGATTGCTCAGCGAAGCTTGTGGTAAAATTATTTCACCGGTTTCAACTTTCGAGAGATGGTTTGTGCGGTTTAAAAGTTGTGATTTTGACAATCAACGAAAATATCGTCCAGGCCAGCCAAAAAAGTTTGGAGACCAAGAATTGGAGGCATTACTTCATGAAGCTTGTTGTCAAACTCAAAAAGGAACTTACAAAATCATTGGGAGCTACTAAAGTCAAAATGCTTGCAAGCAGCAGGATTCATCAAAAAGCAAGGAAATTGGCTACCATATGAATTCAAGCCGAGAAACCTTGAAACACGATTCTGCATGTCCGAAATCATGCTTGAACGCTACAAAAGAAAATCATGTTTGCACCGAGTCATTACTTGCGATGAAAAATTAATCCATTACAATAACTCGAAACGTAAGAGATCGTATGTGAAGCCAGGCCAACCAGCCGAATCGACACCACAGCCAAATATCTCATGGCGCTAAGGTAATGCTCTGTATTTGGTGGGAGACAAAGAGTCCTATTTATTAAATGCTGACCAGACTATTACAGAGTACTCATACCAAACGCAACATATTAATTTGAAGCGAACATTAGCAGGAAAAAGCTCAGAATATACGCCCAGACCTTTAACTGTCATATTCCATCACGACACTCGGACACATGTTGCAATACCTGTTGAAATCTTTTTAGAATTTAGTGGTTGGAAGGTTTTGCCTCACCCGTCTTATAGTACAGACCTTTCCTCGTCTGACTACTATTTGTTTCAGTAGATGCAGAATGGTATCATAGGATACGCTTCATTTTGGAACAGAGTATCCGAAATTAGCTTGATTCGTTCTTGGCCTCAGAACATGAGCAGTTCTTTTAGCTCGGAATCCACAGGTTGCCAGAAAGATGGGGAAAAAGTCATAGCTAACAATGCACAGTGGTCCAAATGCTCAATCTAGCCGGGAAAAAGTTATAACTCGCTTTTGAAAAGCCATACCGACATGAAACTTGGTACGTTTATTGATTTCATCAATATAAACAATCTGAGGAAACAAATTTTTTTTTTTTTTTTTCTTTTTGATCATGTGTGTTTTTGTATGTAAATTTTTTCTTTGTGGATTTGTTTGAACCCTATAGACGGCGAATAGGCTGGACCGATTTTCCTGCAATTTTCACACCGTCTTTCTGTATGTGTGGAAGGAATTAAAAGCTACCTTTCGTTAAAAAATTTCAAAAGCCACACCAAACTTAAAAATAAAAATACAGCTCCTTCCTTGTTATGGACATGCCAAACTCTAAATGAAATAAAACTCGTTGAGGCAAAAAGTGGCAGCTAATTTTTTAAAGATTAGAAAGCTAAATCTATATAGATGACGACAACATAAAAACTAAAGCTTAACTGTGTTAAATTACCATTTGAAATTCTAATAGAATTTGGACATTAAACAAAAATTTCACATTTAAAGCACACATGTACATAATTGCATTTTTTTCTAAACAAAACATATTTTATGAAAAATTTAAACAGTAATTTTTACTCCTACCTTTGTTATATTAATTACACTAAGAATTTTTTCTTTAGTTGTTCTTATTATTTTTTTGACGACAATTTCACTTGGACTGTTAAATGTCACTTGAGATATTAGTTTTTTAACAAAGAAGCAATTACTTGTTTTTGAAGCAATGTATCAATGCTAGTGTTGCTATTTAAAGAGAAAAAATATGCCGTTATGTACTATGGATACTTGTCAACATATTACCATACAAAAAATTTGCTTTTTTAAGCATTTAAAAAAATTACTTTTTTCCGACTAGATTGAGCATTTAGACCACTGTGCAACGGCCAATACTTTAAATAAATTTATATTCTACAAATGTTTCTAAGTAAAAGTTAAACATTTGAAAAAAAAAATCACACATTTTTAAGTCATGCACCCAATATTAATATTAATATTTTTAATATCCTTTAAAATAATAAATAAAACTTTAAATTATTTTTAATACTTAACAATTTTGCTGGGTTATTTTTCTTAGAAACTAAAGGTTTTTTACAATATATATGTATATAACTCCATAACTTGTTTAGTTTTTAATAAAAAAAAAACTTTCTAATTATTAAAACATTATTGCTGAAATCAAGACTATCATAAAATTTTTATATACCTATACTTTGCTTAAAAATTTAAACTAAAAAATTATCTAAAAGTTGCTATATAAAATTCACTCTAATTGATCTAAAATTTATAGAAAATTTGCTCTTCTATATATTGTAAAATGAAAACTAAAATACCAGGGGAAGTTTTAATTTTTTAACTAATACATTCTAAAATAATCCTACAACTAAGAATATATTTAAAACCCAATTAGACTTTATTTTATTTGTTATTTCAAAAACACTGTTTAATTGTCTATGCTAAAGTTTTATCCAAGATTTTATAAAATTCTTTTAACATATTTTGTTTTCTTAAAATGAATTATAATTATTAGAATTAAAAACAAATATTTTTGTAATTCTTTTCAGTTTGTGGCCTACACTAAAACATTTAGAAATATAATTTTAATAACAATTATTCTTTGTTTTGTATTCTATAGAAATTATGCAAAGTTTGTCAAAAACATATCAGTCTTTAAACAAATTTTTATTTTTGAAATATTTTTCCCACAATTAATATCAATCATACGCTCTAGGGTTTCTTTAAGGAAAAAGTTTAATAACTTTAATGCTATTTAAACAAATAACCCAAAATTTAAGTATTTTAAAGACATCTAGACACAGTGGGTCAAAATAGAAAAGTTTATAAAACTAAATATAACATATACAGTGGCGGCCAGCTATTTAGAGACAAATATTTGAATGTTTTGTATCGACTGAAATTTGTGTGCGATAGTGCCAAAACAAAAGGACCGTGGGGTATGAAATTTTGTATTAATAATATATATTTGTGGAAATATTTGAAAAATTAATTGAGAATCAAATGGAATATAGCAAATAATTTTGTCCCTAATTAGCTGTCCACCTCTGTATATCGTCATCTTAAGCAAACTGACGTAACTACACACAAATTCAAATTCGAGTTTTTGATTGATTATGGTTCTTTTTGTCAAACTACATGCTCACGCAAATTTTGTGAACTCTTTGATGAAAGGCAAAAACTTGCTAAGAATACTTTATTATTCTTGATTTTATAATTTTGTTTGCTTCTCCTGTAAAAAAGTTTTGTTGCGTCTGTTTACATCTTATAACAGCAAATTTAAAATTTTTATAAAAAACATTATTCTTTCTTAATTTTTAATTACTTTTTTTTGCCATTTATTTCACTTTAGAATTATTATTTTAAAACTATATACCCAATACTGTTTTCTTTAAAAATGCAGTCTGGACTTTTTAAAAATATCCCACAAATTCAACAAATTTTTAAATTTTAAATATTTTTCCCACAATTAATATCAATCATACGCTCTAGGGTTTCTTTAAGCAATAATTTTAATAACTTTAAAACTATTTAAACAAATAACACTAAATTTGGGAATTTAAAAGACTAATGCCCAGGCTATAATAATATATTATACAGATACTTTTATTTTGAACACCCAGCTAAACACAGTGGTCCTCTTAGACTCATTAATAAATATGAATATGATAAATATGTATAACTATATAAAATAGTTAAATTAATGCTTAAATATTATTTTAAAATATATATTTATGCCGAAAGAGTGAAAACACTAAGAATTATTTTTCAAAACTGCATATTTTTTATTTAAAATTATTTACTTTTTTGCCAATTATGTTTGCTTTAGAAATTCCATTGTAAAGCTTTATATTCTTAATACTGCATATCATAGAAATCATTTTCATACTTTTCATTAATATCAATCATACGCTTTAGATTTTCTTACTTTTTTGTCCACTTATTTTCACTTCATAAATATTATTTAAAAACTCCATATACTTAATACAGTTTTCTTTAAAATTCATTTTAAACTTATTAAAAATATAGCAATTTTTTAAAAAATTTTTATTTTTTAAATATTTTTCCCACAATTAATATCAATCATACGCTCTAGGGTTGAATTAAGGCGAAAGTATAATAACTTTAAAACTACATAAACAAATGACACTAAATTTGGAAATTTAAAAGCCTAACCCAGACTATAAAAATATATTGGGCGTATGACTTAAAAGTGCGGGATTTTTTTCAAATTTTTAGCTTTCATTTTTAAACATTTGTAGAATATAAATTTATTCAAAGTATTGGCCATTGTTAGCTATGACCTTTTCCCATCTTTCTTGCAACATATTGATTCCGAACGAAAAGAACTGCTCATCTTTTGAGGCCAAGAACGAATCAATCCAATATCGGATACTCTGTTCCAAAGCGAAGAGTATCCCAGAAAGAGCATTCTCCATCGATCGATAGCATTCGGATGGTGCATGGTTTGCTCTATAAAGCGGGTGCGGCAAAACTGTGGCCAAGTGTTTTCATGATGGAATATTACGGTTTCATATCTGACCGCATATTTTTGATGCTTTCGGCCAATTCTCGCTTCAAACGAATCAGTTTTATTCGGTACAGGTTCCATGTAATGGTCTTGCCAGATTTCAGCAGCTCAGCAACCGTTTGGTACAGAGCATTACGTTAGCGCCATAATTATTTGACTTTGGCTGGATGGCGGGGCTTCATGTATGATCTCTTACGCTTTGGCTTATCGTAATGGATAAAAAAATCAGGAAACCTTTTCCCAAAAGGCTTTAGAAAAACTAAAGATATTATACAAATAAAACTATAGAGCGAATGAAAATTAACAGACACTCAAGCTTTATTTGTAAAAATATCAAAGCTTAAACAAAACACCAACAATAAACCGTGAGCTTATCTTTTCTTACATTCCCTACTACAATTGGTTGGTTTTTTTTCGACTCGAACTGTAGTTTATAGCGTTCAAACATAATTTTGAACATGCAAAATCGTCATTCAAGGTCTCTAGGCTTCAATTCGTGTGCTACCCATTTACATGGTTTTGGATGAATTCTGTTGCTTGCAAACGCTTTGAAATTGCTGATTAAGTAGCTCCTAATGGTTATGCAAGGTTAATGCCACCAATTATTGTTCTTCAAACTTTTTTTTGGCTGTCCTGGGCGATCTTTGTCTTCCGTGCCAAAATAACCACTTCTGAAGCACACCATAAGCTTTGGTCAGCAATTGATGTGCTTCAGCGGCACTTTTTTCAAATTAAAGAAGTAAAGCACGACTTCCGACAAAATTCGACATTTTGTCGGAAGTTATAATGTCCAATAGAAAACATTTTGAAATTATTAAAAATTTCTCAACTTTTCCTAAAATTTTTATTTTCTCACAATTAATATCAATCATACGCTCTAGGGTTCCATTAAGGAAAAATTTTAATAACTTTAAAACTATTTAAACGAATAACACAAACTAAAATAGCGTTTAATAGATTTACGGCCGGGCTATAATAATATGTTATACAGAATCTTTCAATTTAAACACACAGCTAGACACTGTGGTTGAAATTACACAGCTTCTAAAATTAAAAACTTTTTTATAGGAACATTAATTTGAATAAGCTATAATTTTCTTATTTTCAGTGTTAAAAGTAGATCAGTTTGAAAATGAATCACTTTTTAATATAGATTGGAATATTTTTTTATTCGCCCTTTTTCACAATAAATTTTTTTTATTTTTTACCTTAAACTAATCCTCCAAATTAGGCCATATATATAGTCAAATATTTATGTTCCCACTATCAAAAAATCGAAATATTAATCGCAGACTCACAAAAGTGTATTCTGGGTTCATATGAAGTTCTAAGACGATATAGATATGTCCGTTTATCCCTCTGTCTGTCTGGCTTTTGAAAACACGAGTACTCTCTCTTGATAAGGTTGGTTTGGTATTGAAAATGTGCAATACCGGCGCTTGATTTCAACTAGCTCACATACAAATACCCCCCCAACCCCATGAATACTGTTTGAGCAAACATAAATATGTTGATTAGGCGGCTATACTGATAAGATTTTGCACAAATTAGTTCTAAGTACTCTAAAATTATACTGTAAAGTATTGCGAAAATCGATCAACATTTATATTAAAAAATGATTTAAACATTCAAAATTGTCTTACAGTAATCAATACATAATACACAATTTTCCACAAACAAGCTTTATATGAACCTAAATCTGTTTTCCAACTTTCGCTAGGATCGGTCCATAATTGACCATATAAACTTTATATCAGAAAAATATTTTATTGTCACATATTAAGGGTGGGTTTACAAGATTCTGCACAGCAGATTAAAACATTATTAATTCTTAAACTTAAAAATGTTTTAATTATTTTTATATCCCCTTATACATTCACTATTGAATTCTTTTTACATTACAATACATTAATTGCTTACAATTGATTTAATTTTTTACTCTTACTTTAAATCATCAGTTCCCCAATGTATGCAGCATATTTACTAGCACTTACAACCCCTTAAAGTATGCTCTAATTTTGTATACTTCCTTCGCTTTGGCACAAGACTTTTAACATATTTTTTATTTATTTTTAAATACAATTTTATTTCAATTTTCCCTAGTTATCCTATAAAAAGAATTTTCCCTTAATTGCATTTAATTATCAAGAAATAAACGTTTCCACTAGGTTTCTAACTATACAAATAATAAAAATATGCACATATATTTTGACAAAGACTTAAACTATTGCTCAATTATTTATTTTTCAACATCCTTATACTTATTGCATCAGCTCCCCAGAGTATGCAAATTATGTTGTCAAACTCAGAGACCTCCCCCCGAAAGTATGCTCTTTATAATATTTGTCAATTTAAATAACAAAGAACTGCTACATACCCCTTGTTCTATTCTAATTTAAATGACTTTTCTCTTAATTCCAACTATAAACACATAAACAGTCTGTTTTGTATAGATACGTTTAATTTATATTATCTGCATTTAAATTCAAATCCCCTAAAGTCTGCTAGACAAAATGCAATTTGCAAATTTTATCGTTTATATAAGTACTACAAATATATATAGAAAGCAAACTGCTGTATAAGTATAAATATATTTATAATGTTAAAATACATGCATACTCGTATAAGTGTAATGTGTACATATTTACATACAAACTAGAGCGTTAAAAGAATTCTAAAAGCAAATGAATAGAGACAAAGTATATGTATAATTAAATCAATTTAAAGAAATTTTTAAGAAATAAAATTTTGTGAATTAAATAATATAAAAGTTTATATATTTATGTGTTAAAGTTTAAAAAGAATAATAATATATATACATATAAATAAATAACTAAATTAATAAAAAAAGAAAATTTAATAAAATAAAAACTTATATAATTTAAAGGTTATTTAACAAGCAAGTGTAACACATTGCCTAGTTTTAGGCTTGAAATCAAACATCCAGTAAATCCTTAAAAGAGTATATTTGGATTTTGTTATATCAAACTTGCTACTAAAAATTAAACTTTAAACAAACAATTATTGCTAAATTTAATATATTGTACGTAATTTTAAGCTAATTTCCAGAAAACTTTCCAAAAATAATTTATTATAATATGTAATTGTAAATTTTTTTTATTATTACAAATCATTTAAATGTAAACTAAAATTAAGCTTAATATTAAGTCTTATAAATTAAACACAATATCTTTGTTTTTCTAATTGCATAAATATATATTGAAAAATTATAGCATATTTTCAGGCAAAACTGCTGATCAATGAACTGCTTATTATTAATAATTTATATACATACATATTTTTCAAATTTAAATTAATATTGAAAAAAGAAAACATTGAAATAAAAAAGAAAAGTATTTCACAAAACTGAGTTTTATTTGAATTTAAAAATAAGTAAGTTATCATCACATATCTTCTACTAATATCAAATCATTAAAAAAGCATTTAGTTTCTCACAAACTGATAAAATTTCCCGTTTCTGTTAAAATAAATTTTATTATTCAATTAGTTCAACAGAAATCTAAATGATGTTTTATTGGAATACTAAAAATGTTTTTTAAATATTCTATAAGCTTATTTTATAGATATCATATACAAAATTTAAAATTTCCTTAAGTTTTTGAAAATGTTTATGAAACTTAAATAACATTTCATGATTTTCATGATTTAATATAAAATTGATATGAGAATGAAGTTGTAGTTGATAAATATTTCTTAGTCTTTTTATAAAGAAATCTCATAAAAAGTTTGAACATTTCCTTAACTTTTCATTAAAAATTTAAATTTTTATAATTTGTACCAGAATTAATATCAATTATATGCAATAGGGATGCTTTAAAGAAAATGTTGAATAACTTCTTCATTAATACAGGGATTGGGACAAAATAAACCTGTATTAAAATAAGTACCTACTCTACAAAACAAAATGTTGTGCTGGGCAACGAGCAATCATTACAAAATATGTCATTACCAAAATTCATAAAAATTTTTCTGGTTTATTTTAAAGCTACATATTTTAAATACTGTTATCTATAACAATTATTTTGAAATTTAAAAAAAAATGTCAGTTCAGGGATCATAGATAAATAGTTAATAAATAGTTAACAATGTTTATTTAATACACAAATGTCTACACTTTATAACACCATATACAAATACATTCAGTTTAAATTATATACACTCAGAGATCGAAAATAAATGAACTAATATATGAAAACTTCAAAGTATAACAAAAATATTAATAAATTTTAGTTAATATGTTATTAAAATACACTTCTTTCTCTTGTCTCACAATTTTGACCATAATAGAAAATTAAAATTTGAAAAAATTCCTTTAAAAAAAATAAATTATTATAGGAATTTTGTTAAATTATGAAACTTAAAAACATATGGTTTTAGTGCTCAATATTCTTTATGATATATTCTATAGAAATCATATAAAATTTCCTAAATTTCTAGTCATATTTCTATTTTTGAAAATTTTTGGCTATAATTAATATTAATCATACGCACTAAAGTTGTTTTTAAGAGAATGTTTAATAATGTTTGTACTAATACAGGGATTGAGATAAAACTTGGTATAGTAATAAAGGAGACTATAAGCTTTTCGGTTATTTTGGTTTTAGATATACATTTTAAAATCTGAAAAGTAGCATTATAGGCGTAAATGTAAACCATGATATTATTTACAGAATTTTGACCCATACTGAAACCTTTTAGAATATTATTTTCATTATACTGTTCTCTAGAGAAATCATGTAAAACTTTTAGAAATGTTCTAAATTTTTTAAACATATTTTAAATTTTTAATATTTTTTGCCACAATTAATATTAATCATACGCACTAGAGCTTAAATAAGAAAATGGTTAAAAAGCTTCTCAATATTAACCCTCTAATGCCAATTTCTAAAAAAAATGGCTAAAAACGTTGGTAATAATTTATTTTATGGTAAATTTTGTACAATCAATGGTTTACCTACCAGGTAGTCGGGCTTTAGTTAGTATAGTTTGTCAATTTTTATTGAAAACAACTTTTCTAATTGTTCATCAATCAAATCATATAATTTGAAACGTTTGTTCACTCGATTAGCCGTTTCTTCAAATTTTACTGATGCAGCGAAAATAGTCTGCAATGCCCAAGAGTGCCTGAAAGCACTCATCAATGTCTAAAGAGTAGCTTACCTTTTTTACTTACATTTATTGGAATTTTTGCGATGAGAACCTTGAGGCATGTTTAAGCATTAGAGGGTTAAGTATGATTAAAATAAAATTCACGTATTTTAAGGTTAGTGTTTAGAATTTAAGAATATTCTATAAAATGAATTAAGTTTTAGCACAGAGCCAGACACAATAGGTGAAAGTGAGGCACATGTAATGTAAAACAAATGTGAAAAAAAAATTTTTGGATATAAATAAGTTTATTTCGCCGTTGAAATAAATGAACAAGTTTTGCTTACAATTTTTTGTTAACTTTTAGTTATTTTATAAATTGAAAAACAAAAAAATTTATTTAAGTAAGAAGTGTTTTCATCAACATGAATTTTAACTTTATTCTGTTTTTTATCACCTAAACTAATGAAGTGATGAAGATAACAGTTGGAGTGCTTATAAAGAAGACATTAAGCTTTTAAATCTATGTGGTATGAATATCAAATGCTGCAATTTGAACGCTTAACAAAGTATCATGAAATGGAAATGTGTCATGAAGGCTTGGAATGATATTACTCGAAAAAGTTTAATATTTTTCAGCAATGAGAGCGCATTAATTCATCGTTTTTAAGATATTTACTTTCTTGCTTAAATATCATATTGGCTTAAAATTTTTAAAATTTAAAAAATTCAAAAAATAAAAAATAAAATATCTCTGTATCTCTCCAACAAATTGAGACTTTTTGTTTGGAACAGAACAGCGACCCTATAATTCGAAAGGGCATGTTCAGTAGATTATTTTTGTGGAATAAACTTATAGCCCAGCCGATCTGATTATTTTTTTTACAGTGGGTCAAGTTTCAATTTTTTGATCAAAGGGAGCATTATACTAACTGAAAAATATGTTGTAAGTTAATGTCTGAGAGAATTCTTATTGTAAAAGTTATATAGCGGAATTTTATGGGGATAATTTTTGTGGAAGTTCTTAACCCTCTAGCTCCTCTCTTTAGGGGTCAATTTGACCCTTATTTCGAGAAAATCAAAAAAAGTCTTTACAAAAAGGACATTTAAGGATTAAAATATTCTACAAAAATATTTGCGGGTAAATTTCAGTTAAGGGTAACCAAAGATACAAAAGTTTTTTTCTTTTCTAGAAAAAAATTTTCTTTGGGACTATATAAAGGGTTTTCCAACAAGAGGTGCTATTTTGAATCACTCGGTATTTCGGTAGCTGTCTCTTTTGAAACTTTTATTCTTTGACATTTGACAAGTAGAAACTACGCCATTACTAAAAACGGAACGATACACGCTATAACAACGCACTGAAATTATTAAAATTCACTACAAAAATTGTGAAAATCTTGCAGTCACTGTTCGCAAAACTAAAGCATTTTTGGGTGGTTGTGAAACACCTTCTCGGACCGCAATACAAAAATTGGTGGAAAAATTCAAGCTGTTGGAACAAGTTAGTGATGTGAAGAATAAAACCCGTGCACGTCGCTCACGAACAACTGAGAATATTGCTGCTGTAGCCCAAAGTGTTGAAGAAAACCCAGGTTTGTCCATTTCTCGTCGTTCTTTGGAATTGGGCATTACACAAACGTCATTACACCGTGGAGTTGGATGATATTGATCTGGACAAGGTTTACTTTCAACAAGACGGCGCTACGTGCCACACAAACAACGAAACCATTGCTCTTTTACGGGAAAAGTGTCCGGACCGTATTATCTCTCAAAAGGTGATCACAATTGGCCACCGAGATCTTGTGATTTAACACCTTGAGACTTCTTCCTTTGGAGCCACGTGAAAGCTAAGGTCTACACCAATAGCCCAGCGTCGATTCAAGACCTCAAAAATACAATTCATGAGGCTATCGAGGACATAGGGCAGCCACTTTGCGATTTGGTTATGGAAAATTTCATGAAAATTATATGGTCCTGTAAGCGTGGTCGTGGTGGCCATTTGGCTGATGTTGTTATTCATTATTAACGGCATACCTTCCTTTTTATTATGAAATAAACATCCAATCATTTCTCTCAATAAAATTCCACTTTTCTTTGAATACCAAAATAACACCTCTTGTTGGAAAACCCTGTATAAAAAGTGTAAAGTAAAACTAGTTATTAACAGATGTTAATAAACTTCAAAACTTTAAAATATTATATTAATGAGGATTATTCTTCTAAATGTTTTCGATAACAAATATTTAATATTGTTACGTTTTTACCTTTTAAAAACAGGGGTTTATTTCCTTTTGATTGCATATAAAAAGCAGTTTTGTAGTTTAAAATTGTAACAAATCTTTATTTATTTAAAATGTACACCAACAACAATTCAAACAGTCACTCAGTGTCTTTTTACACCTTTATTAATTCGCAGAAATGCACACACACACTTTATAATGTACAAGCTTTAATGTACACGACAGTACCAATGATCAACTCCACTCACGACTGCCACCTCTGCCACTATTTATACACACTGGCATCTTCATCCGAGTAGTCGAAATTGTTTTTAACGGACAACTAAAACATTCGAATTCTAGAGCTTTTGATGTTATTGTTAGCAGCTTAAACGTTTAGTGTTGCCACACTTATAAACAATGCTAATAACCGCATGCTATCAACATTGTTGATAAGTAGAAGTTTCTACTAATTTACGTGTTTATAAACATGATGAATGTTGCAGGCAGTCGTTACAGACAGTTATATTTAAATCCATATTACACATTCGTAACAATATTTAATACAATATTTTAAGTTTTTTTTAATGATTGCCTTAATTAATATCAATCATACGCTCTAGACGTTTTTAACATAGAAAAGTTTAATAACTTTCAAATTAGCTTACATAACAAAACAACATTTTTATAGCTTAATGATGGCACTAAAACTTATTTATTAAACAAAATTTAATTTTTATATAAGCAGCACCTTTTCTTTATTTGTTAAATTTAATTTATGTTAAATTTATACAGTTTTCCAAATGCTGCCACTCTATCCTGATAACTAGTTAACATTTTAAATTCCTCAAACCACTGCAATAGAGGCTCCTCTTTAGCAGAGTCTGTTGCATTTAAAGACCTCTTAAATTTCTCAAATTGCTTGAAAAAACCTTGCTCCACAAAATCATGAAATTTCTTTTCATAAATCAAATTAAATTTCGCATAATTCTGGTCTTCAAAAATATTCTGCAGCAGCTGTTGATCCTTTAAGGGTATGTCTTTAGTATAGTAAAATTTCAATATTATAGAGTTATAGAAAATCTGTGTTATATGGTTTAACTGCTCAACATCCTGATTACTTTCAAATTTTTTAATAAAGTCATTAATGTTATGAGTTAGGTTTTGTTTAACATCCGCACTAAGTTGTGAGAGTTTTGGGCTTTTTAACACATTTTTGACAATATCATAAACATGTTTACCATAAAAGATATTCAGATATAAGAGTTCTTCACGTATATATTGAAATAGCTGCTGTTTGGGATTTCTCTTTAAGGTATTGAAAAGTCTGGAAATACAGTTATAGTTCTGGCATTGTTTTAAATCATGATACCACTGTAATAAGTCTTGATGTTGTTCCAATTCTTCGGCTGAAAGTTGCGTCTTTAACTCTTCAAATTTTGGTAGAAATTTTTGTTTAACAAATGTCTGCAATTTTGTTTCATAGTCATCATTTATTTTGAAATAACCTTGTGCTATCAATAAATTCTCAATGTATTGGTTGTTATTAAAATTTCTTAACTTTTCTATAAGACTCTCAAACAGTAGCACCAATTCAGCATCTAGTTGATAATTTTTATAGGCAGGATAGTTGTATAAGAAATCGGTTATAACATTTTTGAACTCTTTTATATTAGGATCTGATGACTGCTGTATCGTTTCATCTTGCAGTATATTTTCACTTAAAATTTTAGCCTTGTCGCAGAACTCTTTGGATACTAATTGCAATTCATGGTCACTGAATTTCAAAAGTTTATCTTTAAATGAGGTTGTGTTGGTTGTAGTAGAGGTTTCCTGAGTTAAAATTGCAGGCATCTAGTTTGAAATTGTAATAAAATGTTTGTTAATGGGAAAATAATGAATTAATTGGTCAATTCACAAGGTCTCTTATCATATCATATTGTCATAATGTCGTAATATTTCACAATGGTTTTTATTGATTTTCAAGCAAAAAGTGTCCTAAAATAATACTACTTTCTATGCATGTTTATTGTGCTGTCGTAACGAACCATCAGAGACCAACGCCGAATGCCTAAGAGTCGGTTAAGCCGAGCCGCCGATTCGTGATATATTAGCACATTATGACAATATGACTAATAAGAGACATTGTGAAGTGACCAAATATTTATCACTTACTTGTATTAAAACCATGATTATAACAGTGTTTAACTGTTTCATTGTTTTATTTATTTTCATCTCTTTTCACTCCCCAAATTTCAGACAGATAGCTGTAAGTATTTTCTATTAAATTGTTCTAATACTTATATTCAAATTATAAATATTTAATACTAATAATGCGCAATAATGTTTGCATTTCTTTGTTTAATTACTCCAAACCGTATACTAATCGGCATAAACATTATTTTACTTGTTAAACCAATCATTTAAGATCATATGCAATTAATTTAACAAATACTCTCAGTTCTCTTTGCTCATATAATTAGCTTTTGGGAGCTGGTGTTTAGAGGTAGAGGGGTAAGTACATCAAAGATGATTCAGTATTTACCAGCAACAACGTAAAAACCCACTGATTAGAGACTACATCAACTTGCTGTGGAGGGTATGTTATGCGTTTATGTTAATGTTTGTAACGCCCACAAAGTAAACCAAATGACTCAGAATCAATTTGTTGATGTCCATGCGTTTTTCTGTCCATATACAAGTTATTAAAGTCATTAAACTACTGGTAGAAATTTTGAAGGCACTACCATGTTACATACTATTTCTAGCCACAAACTGTGGTCGCTTCTATAGTTCAAAAATAAAAAAATAAATATCAAAAATTTGTCATTAAATATGGCACCCTATCTCCCATGATATCAAGCTTTTGAAATTATAGTTATTTTTGTTTTATTTCAACCGTACTTTTTAAGAATACCTTTAAAAGATAGAGCAAGTAACAACTAATAACAATGAATATTGAAAACAAAGGTATTAGTTATATTCAACGATAAATACCTTGCAGTAAATGTCAATAGTGAAACTGCACTGACTTACTATTGACACAGTCACCAGTACTAGTGACTTATTACACCCCAGACAATACTATTTACTAGTATATTAAACATGTGCGTCTCATTGGAAGTCTACTACTGTCAATGGTACTATTGACTAGGTACTTCATTTGGGAGCATATGTAGACATTGGAACCGGAGACTCACTAGTACATTTTAGTAATTCTAGTCCACACTTTTGGTACTTTTCTGAAGTAGACATTGATAATGAAACTGCATATTTTGTTAACATTTGAGGTTGTATTAAAAAAATTAAAAAACAAAAATATACGAATTCAAAACATTTAGAAGAGTCGTCTTAAAATTCATGTTTTTCTTTTCTTTTTTTTCTCATCAAGAACAAATATAAAAATGTATATACGCTTCGTTGACAATGTCGCTAAAAATTCACCAAAATAGTCGACAATACTGATGACTTGGAGACACTTGTCCCCAGGTTTCCTTCAAGGTACTTAAATCTCAATGTGTATGTATAATAAAACTAATATTTTAGAGCTATTTCATCTAAGGACAGAAATCGTAATATTCTTAACACACGTTTTTCATTAAAACTTTTAACTCAAGAATTATTTGATTTATTTTTTTTTTTATCAAGTTACCTTTTTAAACCATTTCGATTAAATTCATTTGTTGTTAATCTGATTAAAATGAGCGACCAGAAAAAAATGCGTACTAAAATTATTAAATATTTTCAACAAAACCCAACTTGGTCCTACAAAAAGTTGGCCAAACAATCAAAGGTCTGTCGTCAAACCGATTCCAATGTTATTAAACAGTACCGGGAGAACTTGTCCGTTGATAGAAAACCTGATTTAGGTAGAAGAAATGGTCCACATGATGTTTCTAAAGCCAAAAAAAAAAGAAAGCATTTTCAAAAGAGCTCTCAACACCTCCGGTAGGAATGCAGCCCGGTTAGGTCAGTACTCGGACTATTTGGTACGAAAAGTTAAAGCCAATGAAGGTCTAAACGCATACAAGACTCAAAAAGTTCCAGACAGCAACTCTGCTAAAAATTTAGAGGCCAAAAACAGAGCACGAAAATTGAATTCAAATTTTATAAAAAAAAATATTTCTGCTGCATAATGGATAACGAAAAGTACGTATGGAAAATTTTTCGCAGCTTCTGGGTAAATATTTTTTATGTTTCTGATGCTGAGGGAATGTTGAAGAAAAGTTTAGGACTCAAAAGCAGACAAAACTCACAAAAAGTTCTTGGTATGGCAAGCAATATGCAGTTGCGGCAAAAAAAGCAAATCATTTGTTACAACGGGCTCTATAAATACCGAAATTTACATCAAGGAATGTTTCAAAAAAGGATGTTGCCATTTATAAGACTTTTTTATGTATCCACTTATTTTTGGCCTGACTTGGCATCCTGTCACTATGGTAAACAAGCCCTTGAGTGGTACAAGAACAATAATGTGGTATTTGTACCAAGAGAGGAAAATCCTCAAAACTGACCGGAGCTAAGGCCAGTGGAGAGATATTGGGCTCTTGTTAAAAGAGAATTGAAGAGCAAAAAAAGGTGTCCAAAAGTGTGGTAGATTTTAAACGGAGATGGACTACCTGTTCGAGCAAAGTGACAGAAAGCTCAATAAAAACGTTAATAGAAGGGTTTCCGAAAAAGGTTCAAAGTTTCATCACTAGTGATCAAAACTATAAAAATATATTTTTTTTTTTTGTAAATTGTAATAATAATTTCAATCAAATACATATGTTTAATTTTAATAGTATTTTGTTCTCACCTTTTGTGAGTGTTATTATTAAAATAAAATTTTGTATTTCCAAAAATAAATTTTAATAATTATTTGATTACTGTGGATCACAATATGATTTAATTAGGTCATAAATATGAATAATTTGGGTCTTATTATGATCGATTTACATCGTAATATGTTTATTTCATAACATATTGTGATTGATTTGTATCAATATGTTTGGACTACAAAATCATAAATCTTATCATAATATATTGCTCTTAGATGTTTACAACAACCATGTTTTTTTCTCTGCGTGTATCAGCTGCCACCTAGTGCCACTCTTTGTATTCGCAAAGAGCACTAAGAATTTAGATTGTCACTTGTACACGCAAACATTAGATTTTTCGAATATTTTTTTCATTTATCATAAAGACTTTAACTTAAACAATAGCAAATTAGGTTTTTAGAAGGAAAATAATGATTTCTCAACAAAAAAACAGAAAATTCAACTCGACATCTAGTCGATAAGCTGAAAACTGTAAGGATCAGGTCTTCCAATTTTGGAAATACGACACGAGGGTTTTTCAACAATGCTGCATATGTTTACCAAACATTTTAAAAAGTTTTTTATCAATATTATGGTCACTGTAATTATATACATAATTGCGGTAACCATAATATGTTTAAGGTAACATGATTATATCAATCAAATGATACAATTATTTATTTAACATTTTATTAATATTTTACATTTTGAATTTTTTTTTCAAATTTTAATTTTCGTATATGGCCAAAATTGTAAGACAAGAGAAATAAAATGACTATTATTTTAATAAATTAGCTTAGAATTATAGAGAAATGTTGTGTTGCTTGCTTAAAAAGTTTACAAATTATCAATAAGTATACAAGTTATTGAACGTATTCTTAAAATAAACTAGTGCGTATGATTAATATTAATTATGAAAAATATTTTAAATATGGTTTTTGCAATAAGACAATTAAAAAAAGTTGTAATTGATTTCTGTAGAGTACAAAATATAGTATTGTATATTAAGCATTAAAATAATATTTCTGAATATTTCAAAGTTATCCAAAATTCTTTAACAAATTTAAACAAGTACGAGAGCTATAATCGGCTGTGTCGAATCTTATATACCCTTCACCAAATTATACTTTAAAATAAAATTAAAAAATTATTTTTTTTTTTCGAAATTGGATTTTAAAAGTTGTTTCTAATTTTTTTAAAAAAAATCTTTTTAATTTAAAAATTTTTTTTTTTAATTTATTAGTGAAAAAAATTTATTACAAAAAAATATTTTTTGTGAAAAAAAATCGGATTAAAAAATATTTTTCCCAATTTTGACCCATTGTAGGTCCAACTTACTATAGCTTTATATACATTGTTGCAATGGACTTTGAAATATCTATCATCAGATATCCATATTGTGTATATTTGTGACTTAGTAATCGAGATATAAAAATAGGCAAAAAAAGAGGTTTTCTTGGATTTTTCCTCATATCTCCGTTATTTATGGACGGATTTTGATGATTTTAAATGGGAAGGTTCTCGAAAGCATGTCTGACAGAATTATTAAAGATTTGGATCCCCAAGATATCAACAGACAGACAGACAGACAGACAGACTGACTGACAGACAGACAGACAGACTGACAGACAGACAGACAGACAGACAGACAGACAGACAGACAGACAGACAGACAGACAGACAGACAGACAGACAGACAGACAGACAGACAGACAGACAGACAGACAGACAGACAGACAGACAGACAGACAGACAGACAGACAGACAGACAGACAGACAGACAGACAGACAGACAGACAGACATTTTTCCTAAAGCATACCTAGTGCGTATGATTGATATTTATTCTGATAAAATTTCAAACATTTTAGGTGATTTCTATTAAGTATTAAAATAATATTGCTAAAGATTTCAGTATTTGCCAAAATTCTGTAAAGAGTATAAAATATTATATGCTTTACTATGACTCCATAATTCAAGTAATATGTTTTATACATTAATAAATATTAGTCTTAATTCAAATTATTCGAAAACTGTAAAGTATCCTTTATTATCATAATCCCATTATTAGTTTACAAGTTATTGTACATTTGCATAAAAATCACTCTAGAGCGTATGATTGATATTAATTGTGGCAAATATTTAGAAATTTTAGAATAATGTTGAAAATTTAAGAAAACTAAAAAACTTTTTTATGATTTTTATAATATAAAGTGTAAGGAATATTTATTAACTATAAATTTCAAGCATTCTTTTCAAAATGTTTTAAAATTTGTAATTGATTAGGGATAAAATATTTAAATATATTATATGGTTAGCTATGACTCCATAATTCAAGGTATATGTTTTATATATTAATAACTATTAGTCTTTGTTGAGGTGGAGAATGGGAATGGGAATCTGGTTGGAAATGGTTAAATTATTCTCAGTGCCAATAAACAAAATAATTAATATTATTTTGTTTTCTCAGTACAGAAAAAGGAACCCCAATAGGAAATTGAATGGAAATAAAATAAGAATAAAAACACAAAGTATTAGGATTTTGTAGGATAAAGGATTTCTTTATTGAAGTGAAAAATTGGATTTTTTCTATTACCTCTTTGTTCAGCTGCGAAAAAGACAAGAAATCAAAATTAGTTTTGTATAAACCGGAAACAGCAGCTTAGACCTTTGGACCATTTGACGTTTAATTTAAGGCGAAAAATAAAGGAAAGAGATAGATAGTTATCGCAACTATTTATCTTGTAACTACTAGCATTTATATATGATAAATGCTATTAGGGAGAACCCAAACTAAGTCACGGGATTTGTGACAAAGTTGATTAAGGCTTTTGGCATTAACATTGCCGCCCGCCTTGCAGTATGTGCAATTAGAAAAAATAATTAAAACCCGAAAAAATGGAAAAGCTCAATTGGTCCGGCTAAGATACTGCTTCTGGAATGGAAAAGGAATATAATTATTGGATTAATAAGCTTAATTTAGGATAACAAATTCATATATTAATTCATGGAAAATAATTTTTTTTTTTTATTTCATAAGGAATAGTACATTTCAAAAACAAATTCAGTAAGTACGTTTGGTACTTTGCTTTTCTAAAAGTGCATTTCGTTACAAGGAGCAGGGACCGTAAATAGTCCAGCCAAACATTGAACTTTGAGCGGTAGGAAAACCAGTTCGCGAAAAAACGCCCTCACGAATGACCTTCGGATAAAGGTCGGCACCGATTATAATGTCAATAGGAGCCGACTCATAGAATTTAGAATCTGCAAGGAAGAGATCGCGGAAATTCTTTTTGTACGATTCAGGAAGAGACTCGGATGGAGTATGAATCGTTATGCGATTATCAACCCGGAACGTTCCTTCAAGTTTCGAAGACGAATCGAATCTGGATTTTAGCACGATTGGACAAACAGTTTCCTCATGCAACGTAAAAGCTGTCAGATCTAACTTGTCGACGAACTTTTTAGCCACTCGACTAACTGTCGATCCCGAGTCTAGTAGACACCGAGCGTGTGAGGTTGTGGACCCTACCTTCACGAGGACAGTCGGAAGAAGGACTAAGGTATTCTGACGTAGGATCGCAGTAAGGGAAGCGGTTTTGCTTGTCGACGGCAAGAGAGAGTCATTCGTGGACTTGTAGGATGAAGTTTTACGTGTCCGTTGAGGAGAAGGAGAGCTGGACCTTGCGCGATCGGATAAGAGGTCCTTGGCCAATCTTGGATTGACATGCAGTAAGGTGTGGTGGTATTTGTGGCAATGCTTACATCCATGTTTAGAAAGACATGTGCCTTGTGAGTGGTCGTGAGCCAGGCAATTGGAGCAGTATTTATGTTTTCGGACTGCATGGATGCGATCACTCATATTCATTGCTAGGAATTTGCGACATGTACGTAGAGGATGTGGACGCTTGCAGATTCTGCATGGATAGCTCGTGGAACTCGAAGACCGGGACTCGATTTTTGGCATTTTGATCTGGAAAAGAAGTTAGTAAAAAAAAGGATGTGAATTTATTTGGAAGAGAAACCGAAAAGTTACGAAGGTGCAAACAGAAGGATGAGTTTAACCACTGGTCGTGTTATTACGCCACGTTGTGTCAGCACATCGGCAACGCGTACACGATTGTCCGAGCCGTGATAGACTTTTGTAATCCTACCTAGTCGCCAGGAGTTTGGAGGGAGGTTTTCATCCTTTACAACAACTAATGTGCCTTCTTGGAGATTTGGTTCTGATCTTTGCCATTTTACTCTCTTTTGGAGTTCTTTCAGGTATTCGGTTTTCCATCGCATACAGAACCTTTGATGGATAACCTTCAACCTTTGCCACCTATTTGTAATGGAGATGGCTCTGTCATTTATCTGGGGATCAACAGGAGCAAGGATGGGAGAGCCGATAAGGAAATGCCCTGGAGTTAAGGCGCAAAGATCGGCAGGATCAGTGGACATTGGCGAAATTGGCCTGGAATTCAGACAGGATTCGATTCTGGACAACAAAGTAGATAGTTCCTCATGTGTGTATTTGAAACAACCTGTAGTTTTTCGGAAATGAGCTTTAAAGCTTTTTACGCCAGCTTCCCACAAACCGCCCATGTGTGGAGCACCAGCTGGAATAAAATGCCACGTGATGTTCTGGTGCGCGTAGTTTGCTTGGATGCGTTGTTGAGCAGTTTGAAGAAATTCCTTTGCTATGATTTTGGATGCACCAACGAAGTTAGTCCCGTTATCGGAATATAAGTGTAACGGACATCCCCGTCTTGAAACAAAACGACTAAAGGCTGCCAGGAATGCGGGAGTAGAGAGGTCGGATGTTGCCTCTAAATGAATCGCCTTGGTGGAGAAACACACAAATACACACACATATCCTTTCGTCATTCGACAACCTCGACCGGAATAACTCTTCACGTCAAAAGGACCAGCAAAATCCAAACCAGTACGGGTAAAAGGCCGAGAAATTTCACAACGCTCTGCAGGAAGTGCAGCCATAATCTGTCGCTGGCATCGTTTCTTATATATCAAGCATGGTTTACAATTATTAATGCACGTTTTAATAAGATTCTTCACCTTAGGAATCCAATATTGCATTCGAAGTAGTCGCAAAACTAGTTGGTTTCCACCATGCATACTGATCTCATGAATGAATCTTACCAGGAGCCGTGCATATTGGGAATTATATGGAACAATTACTGGAAATTTCTCATTATATGATAGCTCCGCAGATAACTCAAGCCTTCCACAGGAACGTATTAAGCCTTCGGGATCTAGAAACGGATTGAGGTTCAGAATATTGCTGGATTTAGAAATTTCTTGTCGGGAAGAAAGAGCTTGATACTCGTTAGGATAAGCAGATTTTTGACAGATGGATATAAGACGATCGCGAACTGAGACTATTTCAGAGCTTGAAATCGATGTGGATTCTCGGTAGAAATTGTAACGAAATCTTGGATGAGTTCGGTAAAAGAATCTATAGACATATGCCATTACGCGCATTGCCTTGGAAAAGGAAGAAAATCGCTCTAGTAAATCTTCAAAGTTTACGAAATAAGAAAAATGGACACGAATAGGTTTGACCTCAAGATCCGTAGTTGGAAGATTGGACAAGTTAAAATTTGGCCATTCAGTGGTAGGCTCTTTGAGCCAAGCTGGGCCACGCCACCATAGTTCGTTCTGATTCAACTCTTGGGGACTAATACCTCTACTTGCTAAATCTGCAGGATTTGCTTCAGAAACCACATGATTCCAGCGGGAAAAAGGAACAATTTGCGTAATTTTGGATACTCTGTTTGCGACGAACGTGAGCCAGCTACATGGTGCTTTAGCTAGCCAAGAAAGGACAATTGTCGAATCCGTCCAACAGAATACTGTGTACTTATCTACTTCTAAACTGGGCAACAGGGTATCTATCATTTCAGCCAGAAGAAGTGCTCCACAGAGTTCAAGTCTTGGGATAGACAGTGTTTTGATGGGAGCTACTTTTGTTTTGGACGATATCAGGTGTGTACATATGGAGTTATGAGTTGCTATTCGGATATATAATGCTGCTGCGTATGCCTTTTCTGACGCATCGCAAAACCCGTGGAATTGGGCATCAGCATTGGGAACATAACCAACCCATCGAGGAATACGTATGGAGTTGATTGACGGATAATTATCTTCGAACGATTTCCACTGATTGAGTGTATCTGGAGTTAAGTTTTCATCCCAATCAGTGCCATCTATCCATATTTTTTGCATAATGATCTTTGCTAGGACAATGCATGGAGCTAACCAGCCAGCGGGATCAAATAACTTGGCTATTCTTGATAGAACTTCTCGTTTTGTATATTGTGCGGACTCCTGGAATTGGCTCGCATCAAAATAAAACTCATCTAGACAAGCGTTCCAGCGAATGCCTAAGGTTTTTGCCGAACTACTGTCTTCAAATTTTAAGAAATGCTCGTGAAGTAGGAAATCTGGAGAAATACCTTCTAAGATATCTTTGGAATTGGACGTCCATTTCCTCAGCTCGAAACCAGCTAATTGTAGTGCCTGTGTTAGCTCATTTTTCGCTCTTATGGACTCGGTTTTAGAATGAGCACCGGCTAGAACATCATCGACATACATAGAGCTCCGGAGAATGGAACTAGCTCTTGGGTAAACTTCCTGTACGTCGTCAGCTAGTTGGTGAAGAGTTCGAATGGCCAGATATGGCGCGCAATTAACTCCAAAGGTTACTGTCTTTAACTCATAATCACTTATCGGACTATTTGGACTATCGCGGAATAGAATTCGCTGATATGGAGTGTGCCTTGGATCGACTAATATCTGTCTATACATCTTTTGAATATCCGCGTTGAACACGAATTTAAACATTCGCCATTTTAGAATTAACAAGGTTAGATCGTTTTGTAAAATCGGACCTACATGGAGCAAGGAATTTAGACTAAGTCCATTGGATGAAGGAGATGAGGCATTGAAGACTACTCGGACCTTTGTAGTCACACTATCAGGCTTAATGACAGCATGATGTGGAAGATAGTAAAATTTAGGACACTTATGATTTTCGGAATAATTTGGGGAGCTAACTTTGTCCATATGACCCAGTTCTTCGTACTCCCGTACCACCTTATCATATTCTGCTTTAAGGTCTGGAGTTCGATTCAGCCTTGCCTCATTTCGGAGAAATTGTGCCATTGCACTGGGCCTGGAGTGGCCAATATTTGGACTATCTGAACCAATGTCTTTGAAAGGTAACGATACTACATATCGACCTTCGGAATTTCTGGTTGTAGTTTGTACAAACAGATCCTCACAAGTTCGGTCTGATGGAGACATAAAGTTCTTCTTTGGAAGATTCTCCACCTCCCAAAAGCGTGAAATTTCCTTATCTAAGGAAATTTCACAGAAATGAGATATCACGTTGAATTTTGGAAATAAGTTTTGGGACACAGGACCTGTAAGAATCCAACCAAAGATTGTTTCTTGAGCAATCAGAGAATCACAAACTTTGTGCCTAATGCCAGAACCAATAATCGAAGGGAATATATCACCTCCAATCAAAATGTCAATCTTTGAACTTGTATGAAAATTGGGATCAGCTAGTCGAATCTCAGGAAGTTTGGAAAAGGTATCACGAGGAATGGTATGAGAGGGAAGATTGGAGGACAGTTGGGGAACTACTAGGGCCGTTACTGGGATTTCTAGTTTCCTATCTAAGTCAGTACCAAGGACAAAGGTGCATTGACGTTGAACTTTTGCAGATATCGAATTATTAAGACCAGATATCTGAGCTCTGGTGCGCTCGGAAGGAAGCTCCAGTAGGTTACTGAAGCGTTCGGAGATAAAAGTTCCTTCCGACCCTGAATCTATCAACGCACGAGCAGAATATCTCTGATCCAAATGACAAACTTGTACTAAAGCTGTTCCTAACAATACGCCCTTGGAATTTGTAGCAAAACACGATTGAATTACACCAGAAGTGGATGGATGTGTGGACTGTAGATTACCAGAATTTGTTTGGACGAAAGGAGTAGAATTTGGATTAAGGTTAGAGTTTCTGCTAGAACTTGAACTCGGACCAGGATTGTTATCTGATTCTTTGTGTAATAAAGTGTTGTGACGTTTGCTGCACTTAAAACAACTGTGTTTGCTAGTGCAGTTTCTAACACTATGAGTCTTGGAAAAGCAGTTCAAGCAGAGACCCTCTTTCTTGATTTCATTAACTCTCTGATTGTAATTCATGGCCAAAAATTTTGTACATTTTCGAATAGGATGGGCTTCTTTAGGGCACAATTGGCATTTAAGACCAGAAATATTGGTTTGAAAACTATTTAGTCTCTTTCCCGTGGCTGAATTAGAATGGGATTTAGATTTCGAATCATTTCCCTTTGAACTTGTGGAACTCCGAATCTCGGAAACAGATTCTAAAGTTCGGTACCTATTTGTTAAAAAATCGTCTAATTCAGACCATTTAGGAATAGCAGTTTTGTCCTTAAGTTGCTGTTCCCACAACGTCAGTGTATTTTCAGGAAGACGACTTGTGGCAAGGAAAACAAAAATTGGATCCCAACTTCGTACGTCAATATCGTAAAGTTTTAAAATGGATATGCAAGAATTGATATCCCTTTGTAATTGTTTTAAAGCTTTACTGGACTCGGATGTAATGGTCTGAAGATTGAATAGGATTTTCAATTGACCATTCACGAGAATTCTTCGATTCTCATACCGTGAACATAAATCCCTCCAAGCCAAATCGAAACCTTGGTGCGTAAGTGGACTCTTCATTACAATCTCCCTGGCCTCACCTTTAGTTCTTTGCGTCAGATAAAACAATTTTTCTACATTGCTAGCCTTGGAATTGGCTACAATGGCAGAAAACATATCCCGAAAAGTGGGCCAAGAAGAGTAATCGCCGCCGAAGGTTTCTATTTCAATCGGAGGGAGATGAAGACCATGACTTTCGATTGACTTTGAATTTGAAGGAACAGTATCCCTGGAGGAGCATGAAACAGAGGCGATATTGTTCTGGGACGGAAGATCGGTAGGTAAAGTCACAGGTTGGCGAAGTACATCGGACAGTTCAGACAGTTTGGTTAGGCAAGTGCAGTATGTGGTATACGTATTCTTATATTTTGTCTTAAAAGACTCAAGATCCACAGGATCTTCGCTGTCACTTGCTTCCTTCTCGGCATCTATCAAAAACTTCTCATATGCTGCCTTAACCTGAATCCAACTAGACTTTAATTCGTACCTATGTACTTCAAGCGCGTGAAGCGAAGTTACTGGATAACGATTATCGTTTAAGTCAGCATCGAATTCGACAATACTGTCGGCCAAACGGATAAAATTATCTAAAGACATTTTCAGTCAATTCTTTTTCGTATGATAAAAGTCTACTAAAGTGGAAAACTGAATTTCGTATTCAAGCTAAATAATTTAATAGAATCAAAAAAACTAAATTGGAAAATATTTAATAAATAGGCAAGAAATTCCGTAAATCGAGCACTATATTATTGTAAAAATATAAAGTATTGATTTAAAATGATATTGTTAGGAAAAAACTACAAAAACTTGGAAAACATGAATGCACACATTCAGTTCTCTGAAAAACAAATGAATTCAAACCTTTAGATCACTGGAATATGATCAGCTGTTCAAAGTATATAAGTTACCAAAAAGTTCATTGACCTTTTATTATTGGGAAGTATATGAATTGGACTGGAATTTGTACACAATAATAGGTCTGTTCACATCAATAACTTGAAAAAAATTTGAAAGTGTAATTTATGAAATTCTTCTATTGGGCAAATTAAGAAATTTTAGAATTTGCTCAAATGACTTGAGCACCTTTTGGACCAACCAAAAAAAGAATTTCAAAAAAAAATGAAAAGGAACAAGACCAAGAATTGTGTGAACAAATGAAAAAGAAAATCAAAATTTAATTTGGTAACTTAATTGCAGAAAAAACTTGGAAAAAATTAATATAAAACGAAAATAAGGAGAATTTTTTACCAAAAGTAAAAAAAAACTGAAATTGGATAAGTTTCCTTATATAAAATAAGGTTTACAAAAGTAAAAAAAAGGATAATTAAATTTGGAAAATATTGAAAAAATTCACAAAAAGTAAAAACGCTAAATTTTAATAAGGAAAATAAATAATAATTTTATCAATATAAAAATTATTATCAAAACTGTCGAAAAATCAAGAAAACTCAAAATATTTTGTATATAAATATAAACTTAAAACAAAATAATATATGTTCCAATTTTATTTGTTAATTTTCGAAAATATGTGAATATAAATTGCATATAATTTCATCAAATTATGATGCGAACACGGCTATGCAATTACCCGCAAAACAACAATGCGTTATTCCATCCGATTAAAAATATGGAATATAATGGAAAAACACAAATACCAATGATTATTGTTCTCTTCCTTGTATACGTACGCAAGAGATCGTTACAACCACACAGAACAGTGTAAGTGAAGAGTGTACAATGAAGTTAAGAGTTACAATAACAGAGAGTATTTGATTAATTGTAGAAGGAGTGAAGTATGTTAAGAGTACGGATTGTTGGGGAAACAAACAGAAGGGGAAAACAAAAGGAGGTAATTAGTAAGCTGGATGTAAAGGAGAAGTTATTGTTAAGGATTAAGAGAACGCAAGGTTTGGATTTATAAGAGTACGTAAATAAAAAGCAAATAAAGATTAAGTACTCGGATAGTACTTAGGGGAAAATAGATTTAAAATAATAAATCAAAAAAAGGGGCAGAGCTGAAAAGGAGAAATTAAATTGGAGCATACATACATAATATTCATAAGAGCTACTGAAAAAAAAAGTAAAAACACGCGGGAAAAAAGCAAATTCGACGAAGAATACCCTACACTATAACTCACAAATACTGACCGCCTTTTTGCAATATTTACTTTTTATTTATTTTTCACTTTCAATACTGCGGACAATTTGGTTGTACTCACAATTCTATACCGTGCTGGATGATGAAAAACCTCCTTGGAATCTTGGACAATTTCGATGATGACTGTGTTCGGACACTTTTGATTTTGTCTTCACTTCTGTTGCACTTTATTTAAAAAACAATATTTTTCGGCTCTTTCTCGTTAAAAAATTTTTATTTTTCAATATTTTTCAGAATATTTAGTTATTTATTTTTATTTATTGAATTATTAGTTTTTTGTTATTTATGTTGGCTACTTATGTAGCAGAAAAAAGAATGTAAACCACCGAAATGCACTTGTAATCAAATGAAGCAAAATACTAAACGTACCTGTTAATAAATTACTGAAGAGATAATTTGTTAATATTTTTGTATGTGTCTTCTGTTGATGAACCAAAACGCAATCTCTGAGAACTTCTTGTATTTCCAATCCGGCTCGAAGGACCAAATGTTGAGTTGCAAGCCGGGTGAAGGGGCAAAGGGCTGGATAAATTGGAAGAGATGTTCTAACTCTCTGAGCCGAAACAAAATCGTTTAGATTTTGTACTCAGAACAATTGGACAAATAAATATGAAAAAAGGAAAGAAATAAAACAAAGTAATTAGAATATTTTCTAATTATTTATTCAATTGTTTGGAATATGGATTCTTACCAATAAGGAGAAGTAGGATAGCGAAGTGAACAGTTGTAAGTTAGATTTGTTTCTCTCGCCGAAAGAAGTATTTACGACTCTTTACGAATGATTTAGAACATATTGACAAGTGGAAGTATACTGCAACACATAGCATTCTGCATTAATATATATTGAGGAAAAAATAGGAATTGCAGGGAAATAAGGAAAATTGCTAAGTGTTGGTTTTGGCGTAAACAGACTTGATTCATATGTTCAAAATGTTTCCGCCGTACATTTTAGATATATATTCCCAACTACGCGCTACTGGTACTGAGTCATTTCTAACTCCTAATGATTTAAGTTCTAATGATATCCTTCATGCTAATCCGATCCTACAAAAAGGCTTAAATCTATTAATTCTATATGGTCGTTTCTCCAAGTATGCAGATGTCCAAAAAAAGGATCGACAAATCCTAGTCGATCCGATGCATACTAATATCCAAATAATCTTATTCCATTATATTCCAAACGTAATTGTCCAAAATTACGAATCAAAAGTGACGCTCGGCGTTAATTCCTCGCCTTACCTAGCTATTCGGACTTTACTCCAAGTGGCTACTTATCCAAAAGTTAGACATATTCTACGTAGTGGTATATATGCCGATGTTATCTCTATCCAAGAAGCAAAGGACAAGTCCATTCTTGATGGATTTTCTATTAGAAATTGGATGGAAAACGATAAACAACCTCTACCAAAAATTCATCCTGAACTTTATTGGAAACAATCATCATCAAAACATCTACCAAAAATCCTGCTGCAAACGATCTGGAATGAAGTTAACAAGAGAGATAAGCCGCATTCATTGAAATCCTTACAGAAATGGCAAAATATCCAATCCAGTAACTGCATTCGTATTGACATCCGAAGTCCAAATTTGCTATATATTTTTCCAAACGCTAAAATCCGAATCCATGGGTTTTGTCATGCGTTACATATCCGAATAGCTAATGGTATTAAGATATCCAGTCACTTAATGTCATCCAACACGAAGACTACTACTCCATTAAAATATTTTACTAATGTAAAACTCCATTTTGCATATTTTCCAATATTTAATATTCCTCAATTGAATTTCTATTTTATCCGTAATCTTCGTACTATATCTTATGGTTTCCGATTCCTTTATCCAATTCATTTAATATTGCGTTTTCATTTTCTATTTAATGAAACTCATAATATTTACCGAAAATCACGACACAAAGCACTCTGATTTAATTGTTCCATTCCAACGCACTTTTATAGTAACAATAAGCAAAATGAAAACAAACTAACTTGAATTTATCCTTCAATTTATCGTTGAATTTATATTAAATTTCAAATATTGTATTTAATTTGTTATATGAAATGTAATCATAATTTTCAAATATCTTGAATTACTAATATTAATTTCTAAGTTTATATACATTTCCTTTTTTTTCCTAGCAAAAACAAGTATTTACGACAGTTCTATTTCCTTCCTACCTGTATACTGCAAGGCGGGCGGAATGTTTACGCCAAAACCAACACTTAGCAATTTTCCTTATTTCCCTGCAATTCCTATTTTTTCCTCAATATATATTAATGCAGAATGCTATGTGTTGCAGTATACTTCCACTTGTCAATATGTTCTAAATCATTCGTAAAGAGTCGTAAATACTTCTTTCGGCGAGAGAAACAAATCTAACTTACAACTGTTCACTTCGCTATCCTACTTCTCCTTATTGGTAAGAATCCATATTCCAAACAATTGAATAAATAATTAGAAAATATTCTAATTACTTTGTTTTATTTCTTTCCTTTTTTCATATTTATTTGTCCAATTGTTCTGAGTACAAAATCTAAACGATTTTGTTTCGGCTCAGAGAGTTAGAACATCTCTTCCAATTTATCCAGCCCTTTGCCCCTTCACCCGGCTTGCAACTCAACAAAGTCAATATATTCCGCAATATATAGGCTCTTGTAAATGGATTTAAAGTCAGGAATAAGGAATAGAAAACTTTTATTTTTTAGAAATTTTGGCAAGACACTACTTGGAGATAGGTTTGTATTCATTTTCTCGAAATACACATCCTTAATGGGATGAAAACATATAGTTTGGCTTTTTAAATTACTTTGAGCAGTCTTCAAATATAGCCTATCAGAAAGTAAAGATTCTATTTCTACTCTTGCTGTCCCCAGTAAAACCTCTTTAGAATTTACGGAAAAACTAGATTGAACCATCTCAGCTCCGGAACTACAAGTGGACTGTAGAGTATTGAAATTTGGTTGAAATGGAGCTGTATCAATATTAAGATTTGAATTGGGAATAGAACTGGGAGCAGATTGTTGTATGGATCTGTCAGAATCTTTATGGAGTAGGGTGTTATGCCTTTTGCTACAATGGATGCAACTATTTTGGCTATAACAGTTTCGGACTGAATGGGTTTTCGAGAAACAATTGAGGCACAAACTTTGACGTTTTATCTCATTGGACCGCTCAGAATAGGACATTTGCAAAAACTTTGGACATTTGCGTATTGGATGATGTTCGTTGGGACACCATTGACATTTGGACGAATTATTCAACCTTTTAGGAGTGGAATCTGAAGGTTGGAAAGCAGTTGCACGAATTTCTGAAACTGAGGTCTGTGTAATGAAAGCTGGTGGAAAATCTGTAGAAATTGTACCGTGTTTGTCTTGAGAGTGGACATGAAAGGTATCAGACAATTCGGACAATTTCGTAAGAATATTACAATAAGTAATATATGTGTTTTTGTATTTTTCCCTAAATGTCTTCTCTTCATTGGTATTGTCGAACAAGAATGTGTCATATGCTGATTTGATGCGACTCCATGTGGACTTCAATTCGGATTTGTGGACCTCAAGCATATGAATGGAATTAATAGGGTTCCGATTATCATTATAGTCAGCCTCAAATTCAACAATACTATTGGCAAGATGAAGGAAATGATTGAGAGACATATTGACACTCGTTGGGAAATCGGAAAAATATAACCAGCAGAAAACAAATTTAAGTTTCGAATTAGAACTAAATATTGGAATATATTAAAATAGGATTTAATATTCAGAAATGTTCTAAAAATTCTAATAAAATCAATTATTTGTTTAATGCAAATCGAAAAATAAATATTTCGGAAAATATTTTGTTTGAAGAATTAATTGTTTTAAATAACTGGATTGTTAGAATCAACTGATCACAGTTTAATTCCAGTATTGTTTTTTGGAAAACAACAACAATACAATGCAACTAGAATTTGTTTACAATTGTAAGTCAATTAACCCTTTGGAGTACAGGAAATATAATTAAATAAATTGAAATTTAAATTAAGTATATGCTAGACTATTGTTTCTTCATGGGACCATGGAAAAAGGAACGACAAATAAATTTTTAAATTTATTTGTTGTATGCAAAAATTAGTGGAACAAATTATTTACGGAAATAATTATTAGTATACAAATGTATTAAATTACTTAATTTATTGAACAAGAACCGTAAATATTTTCAAAATTATATCAATAAATTTAAATAACTAATTCCCAACATAAATAAAAATCATTAAAAATGTTGAAAACAATTTACAAATATTGTATGCACCCACCGGTCACACAAGGGTTAATGATGATCAGTTGCGTATTGTAAGAATAAAGGAGAAAAGGAAAATAGGAAGAAACTGTGTTGTGTTGATGTACATACGCACAAACAAGTGTATTTATGGGAATGATTGTACACACGCATAAACAAAAGTAATGCTTGTTAATGTGATATACAAACGGACAAACGTACGTATAGGATTGGTAACTATACAATATTAATAAGGAGAATTAATATTGTTTGGAAAGAAACAAAACAAATTGCTAAGAGAAAGTATTAAGGAAAATTGCAGTGTGTGGAATATTTTTCGAAGGGAATAAATAAATTAACCAAAAGCATACAAGGAGTTGAAATGCAATTGAACCAGGAAAAAATAAAAAGAGAATTGAGCTGTAAGAGATTGCGTGGAGTTGAAATGGAATATTTATCAAATAAATATATTGGAACCAAATGAAATGGAGTAAATATACACAACAAAACGAATGAAATACCCTACGAAGGGTCAATAGAAAAAGTAACAACTGTCGGTATATTTTTTCCGCAATACAAGTAAAGTAAAAACTCTCGTTAAACTCTCACAGCAATTCATGTAGTGTAAACCTATGTCGATGTTCACATGTAAATTTTATTTTTAGGAAATTCAATTGCCGTCGGCTTTTTGTTTTATTTATATTTTGGATAACTATTTTTCACTTCACAAACACTCTTATTTAGCACTTTGTAATAAGTATAAATAATGCAAAATGTAACGAAAACAAACTAACCTGTGTGTTTATTGTCGAAGAGAATAGATGAAAAAACTATTTGTTGGTAGGAAATCCACAACAACTGAGCGAAATCTCGGAGAATTGATGAAAATCTTCCAATGTTAATCCGGTTCGTACTGGACCAAATGTTGAGGTGGAGAATGGGAATGGGAATCTGGTTGGAAATGGTTAAATTATTCTCAGTGCCAATAAACAAAATAATTAATATTATTTTGTTTTCTCAGTACAGAAAAAGGAACCCCAATAGGAAATTGAATGGAAATAAAATAAGAATAAAAACACAAAGTATTAGGATTTTGTAGGATAAAGGATTTCTTTATTGAAGTGAAAAATTGGATTTTTTCTATTACCTCTTTGTTCAGCTGCGAAAAAGACAAGAAATCAAAATTAGTTTTGTATAAACCGGAAACAGCAGCTTAGACCTTTGGACCATTTGACGTTTAATTTAAGGCGAAAAATAAAGGAAAGAGATAGATAGTTATCGCAACTATTTATCTTGTAACTACTAGCATTTATATATGATAAATGCTATTAGGGAGAACCCAAACTAAGTCACGGGATTTGTGACAAAGTTGATTAAGGCTTTTGGCATTAACAGTCTTAATTCAAATTATTCGAAAACTGTAAAGTATCCTTTATTAACACAGCAAGTTTTATCACAATCCCATCATTAGTTCACAAGTTATTATATAGTTGAATAAAAATCACTCTAGAGCGTATGATTGATATTAATTGTGGCAAATATTTAGAAATTTTAGAATAATGTTGAAAATTTAAGAAAACTAAAAAACTTTTTTTATGATTTTTATAATATAAAGTGTAAGTAATATTTATTAACTATAAATTTCAAGCATTCTTTTCAAAATGTTTTAAAATTTGTAATTGATTAGGGATAAAATATTTAAAAAACTAAATTTATGATTATCAAAGTAAAGTTTTTTACAGGTCGCTCATTAAAAGGACATAGCTTCTACTTATATGTGTACGAAAAAGAAATCAATTTTCGTATATAAAGACATCATGGTACTAAATTTGATGATAAATTTAGCTCCCATTTAAGATTCATTTTCGAAAAAAATTTTTTATGCATCAATTTCTTTGAAACTCGTAATATTGAGAGAACTGTAAAGATTGCTCGCAAATTGTCGCTTAGTTTATTAATATTTTTATTTTAGTGTTTTTATTGTAGGCCATCATATGATCGGTCTTGACCGTCTATACAACAGACTCTCTGTTGTAATGATGACAAAGACAAACCATAGAGACAACAAGCTAATTTATATAAATCTTTTTAAATAACATTAATGTTAAATTTACACTATGGCACTTAATTTCTCAAATGCTGCAACTCTGTCAGAATATTCAGTTAAAGCTTGGAAATGCTGAAACCATTCCAATATGGGCTTCTCTTTGGACAATTCCTGGGGACCTAAAGAGTTTTTAAATTGCTTGAATTTTTTGGAAAAACCACGCTGTACAAAGTCATTGAATTTCTGTAGATAATTAGACTCAAATTTAACATAACCTTGATCATCAAAGATTGTCACCAGCAATTGTTGGTCCCCCAAGGGATTATAGTAAAATTTCAATATTATTTGATTGTAGAAAATCTGTGCTATATTAAATAATCCATTAACATCATGATTACTTTCGTATTTTCCTATGAATTCTCTAAGCAGATTTGTTAAGTTATGCTGTACAGCCGGATTAAGTAGTTTTAGTCTTTGATCTTTTAAAACAGCCTTGGCTATATGGTAAGCATTGCTGCCATAATAGATGTTAATGTTTTCCAGTTGTTCACGCACATAACCAAATAACTGCTCCCTGGGAGTTCGTAGTAATCTACTGAAATATTTGTGATCACACTTGTAATCCTGACACTGCTTTAAACCCTTGAACCACTGCAATAACATCTCATGTTGTTTTAGTTCTTGTGGTGAAAGTTGTAACTTTAACTCCTCAAATTTGGGTAGAAACTTTTGTTTTGCAAAGTTTTGAAAATTTTTTTCATATTCATCACTTAATGCATGATAACCTAGTTTTCTCAATAACTGCCAGATATACTGGGAATCCTGGTCGTTGCTGGGTTCCGGTATTTTATCCTCAAATAGCAAAACTAATTCATTAATTAAGCCATAATGTTGGTAAGCCGTATATTCCTGTAAGAAATCTGTTATATTTTGTTTAAACTCTCGCATTTTAGGGGTTTTAGGCTGCTGCACCATTTCATCTTGAAGTATTTTTTCACAGAAACTTTTAGCCTTCTCACAGAATTCCTTTGATAGTAATAGTACTTCTTGATCATAGAATTGCACAAGTTTAGTCTTGAACGAAGATGAAGCTTGCAAAGATTTTACTGAAAGCACCTAGTAGTTATTTTTTTTTAAATTGTATTAATATATCGTATATTTTTAATGAATTTTCAAATAAACTTACTTGTATTAGCCCCAAGATTAGAGCAATGTATAATAGTTTCATTTTATTTCTTAAGTTAAGTCTTTATGCCTTGGCTGCTAGCGTTATAATAAATTTATTTTCCATAAATAAGCTAATTTTATAACAAATTGCTGTAACAAAGAGTAAGTATTTTAAGAAAATTGCTTGGTTAGTATGTGACCGCACAGAAAATAAATCGTTTAAATGGTGCCAGTGCAATAGTAAATTGTTATTTATACATAAGAAAAATTCATCTGAGAAAATTATTATTATTGATGAACAGGGCAGCCAAAAATAAGCAATATTGAGTGTATGACTCAAAAATAGATGGCATATCTTTTGAATGCGGTTTTTGTTTTTAATAATTTATGTCATTTTGAAGGCATCATATCTATCAGATACTCTCACTTAGATATTGAACATTACATTTCTTTTTTGCTTCCAAAATTTCGAGTTTTGTGCCAACAAAGCGTCATATGCAGGAAGTCTTGCTTTACTTCTTTACTTTAATTTGAAAAAAATTGCCGCTGAAGCCCACCGCTTGCTCACCAAAGCTTATGGTGAATGTGTTTTGTTACAACTAAGGACTGAGATAGAAAAATTCTTAACATACATATACAGGGCTTTCCAACAAGAGGTGTTATTTTGGTATTCAAAGAAAAATTGAATTTTTTGAGATAAATGATCGGATGTTTCTTTCATAATTTTTTTTTTTTTATTAACATATTTTATTTATTGTATCTTCACAAAATAATGTGAACTATCAATAATTTGTTCAAATCTTAAATCTAAATATTATTTTTTTATTTACGTCCCACCACAGTTGGACGAAAAATTTTGTTTAATTTATAGATCCTATCATTAGCACAGGTCTGTTGGATACCTTCTTCTTAGTCGGATGTAGCCATTACTTCCCATTAATGTTCGTGCAAGTGGGTTTGGGTGAACTTCTAACTTTTTAAAATATGACTCCGCTTGTTTTTTTATTTCATTTTTCACCAGGGAGACACCTAGGTCCTTATGAATGTTAATATTTCTCACATACCAAGGCGCTGCTGTTATCATTCGTAATATTTTATTTTGGAATCTTTGAATTTTTTCAATATTAGAAGCTGAGGCCGTGCCCCATAATTGAATTCCATAGCACCATATGGGTTTTATTATTGAGCTGTACAGCAAAAGTTTGCAATCTAAACTCAATCTCGAGTTTTTACCAATTAGCCAGTAAATTTGTAGTAATTTTAACTTCATTTGAGTCAATTTCGTATCTATATGCTTTTTCCAGGTAAGACGTCGGTCTAGATGCAGACCTAGATATTTAACTTCAGTTTGTTGAGGTATTATATGATTATTTATTAGGATTGGAGGGCACGATTCTCTACGCAATGTGAATGTAAGATGTATACATTTTTGCTCGTTTACTTTTATTCTCCATTGTTTTAACCACCTTTCTATGTCGAGTATATGGTCTTGTAACAGTACAGATGCTTCTTGGGGGTTTTCATGAATGGCTAGTATAGCTGTGTCATCAGCAAAAGTAGATATGTGGGTTCGACTGTTTGTAGGCATATCACAAGTATATAGCAAATATAGGAAGGGACCCAGTATACTTCCTTGGGGTACGCCTGCTTCAATAGGCTGTGGTGAACTTATGAAGTCTCCCTCTTTAAGAACGAACTTTCGATGACTTAAATAACTTTCTAGAAGCTTGTGTGTGTTCACTGGTAAATATTGTTTTATTTTTATCGATCTTCTTTCATAATAAAGAGGAAGGTATTGCGTTAATAATGAAAAACAACATCAACCAAATGGTCACCACAACCACGCTTACAAAACCATATACTTTTCATGAAATTTTTCATAACCAAATCGGAAAGTGGCTGTCCTATGTCCTCGATAGCCTCACGAATTCTATCTTTGAGGTCTTGTATCGACGCTGGGCTGTTGGCGTAGACCTTATCTTTCAAGTGGCCCCAAAGGAAGAAGTCGCAAGGTGTTAAATCACAACATCTCGATGGTCACCTCTTCGAGAGATAACACGGTACGGAAAGTTTTCCAGTAAAAATGCAATGGTTTTGTTGCTGCGAGGACTAAAGCGAGGACTAGAGTGTTCCGAATTAGACCCATTTATACCACACTTCACCATGAGTGGTAAGGGTATATATAAGTTTGTCATTCCATTTGTAATTTCTACATTTTTCATTTGCGACCCCATAAAGTATATATATTCTGGATCGTTATACAAGATGGCGCAAAAGTAAACTTCCGATGTTTTTTGGTTGTAATTAAAAAAAAAAAATATGAAAAACTTTGATTCTTCTTGTGGATTATTTTTATTTGGTCTTTTAGTTTTTTTTTACATCAAGTCGAGAATATGATGTCATGTTAATGGCCGCCGCCACAGTTAATTGTCATTTAAACCCTTTTTATGGCATTTTCCATCACTTTGGCCAAAACTTCCGGCGATAGGTCCTCACATTCTTGACGGATATTGTCTTTAAGAGCTGCAAGAGTCTGAGGCTTGTTGACATAAACCCGCGACTTCAAAAAGCCCCACAAAAAGAAGTCTGGAGCGGTCGAATAAGGCGATCTTGCTGGCCAGTGCAAATCTCCAAAACGGAAGATTAGGCGCCCGGGAAATGCATCCTTCAGCATATCGGTTGTGACATGTGCAGTGTGTGCCGTTGCACCGTCCTGTTGGAACCACATGTTTTCCAATCCCAATTCATCAAGTTGCGGCAAAAAGAACTCGTTGATCATTGCTCTGCAGCGCTCACCATTCACAGTAACCGTTTGGCACGCGACGTCTTCGAATAAAAAAGGTCCGATGACTCCTCCAGCGAAAACAACACACCATACAGTGACTTTGAGCGGGTGTAATGGCTCTTCGTGGGTTACATGCGGATTTTCAGTGCCCCAGAAGCGTAAATTTTGCTTATTTACGTACCCGCTAAGATGGAAATGGGCCTCATCACTCATGATTATTTTTGATAAAAATCATCTTCCTCTTGGTGGTGATTAAGGATGGCTTGAGCGCATGTTAGACGCGATTGGCGGTCAGCAGCTAACAGCTGATGCACCGTCTGGACTTTGTACGAAAACATCTTCAAATCTTGTACCAAAATTCGCTGTAAAGACCGTCGACTAATACCCATTTGCGTGGCACGTCGTCTGGTCGATGTCGACGGCGCTTCCATGACATCCTCGGCTACAGCAGCAATATTCTCTGCAGAACGGCTACTCCGGGGTCTGCCACGCCTGACAACATCTCGTGTTGTGCCAGTCTCTTCGAGGCGAGCGGCTAAACGTCGCAGTGTTTCACCAGTAGGAGTTGGACGGCCAGGAAATCTGTGATGAAATTCACGTTGTGTCAAAGTCACTGACCGATTATTGGTCAAATAAACAGTCAGCAATATTCCGCGTTCTGGAGCAGTGTAGCGTAATATTGTTTATTAACGTGTATTTCGCATGTGTTTACTACACAAATGTCAAAACAGAACTGACATTAGGGGCCAATCGCAAAATGTATAGCATTTTCTGATAGGAGGATTACTTTTGCGCCACCTGTAGATACACGCAGAAAAAAAACTTGATTCTACAATTATACTATGTTTTTTGTTACAATATATTGTTCTAGTAAACATATAATTGTTGTTTTAATTGTACGTTTATATTTTCATTGCAATTATAAATATTAATATTTTTCACCGAATCATAATTATTTTTCGAACAAGTAAATAATGATAATTAGGTATAAATATTATTATTTTGTACAACCATTAAATGTTAAGTTTCTATACGCGTAGTCATAATATGTTTAAGATGCAAACCAAAATATGTTTACTTCTAATAGTCTTTTTTTCCACCATTTGTGAGTGTTGGTGTTTGTCTAAGCTATGTTATTTTTACAAGTAAATTTTAAGTGCTTGCAATTCCCAATCGCTCTATATTTTTATTTATATATTATCTTTAACTTTCCTAGAATGAATAACAATAAATTTCAGTGAATTTATCAACAATATTTTAATTGGGAATTTAGTACCTTAAAACTAAAACCTATTAAAATCAAAATTTTGTATTTAAAAAAACAAATTTTAATAATATGATCACTTTGGATCATAATATGATTTCTTTGGGTCATAATATGATTGATCAGTATCATAATATGATTATTTCAGAACTTATTATGATATTTTATGATACTAATAATGATCATTATATGTTTGGACTGCAGAAATAAATCTTATCATAATATGTTGCTCTTAGATTATGTTTACCACAACCATGTTCTTTCTCTGCGTGTAGCGGAGTCGATATAGCCATGTCCGTCTGTTCGTCTGTCGGTTGAATTCAACTTTCCAAATCCCCTAAATAACTTACAAACATGATCAATATATCGGAAATTCTTCCAGTTCGGTTGTTATTTGAAATCGGCCCACAAATGGCTCTATTTTTTATCTATATCTGGATTACTAAGTTATTAATATAGACAATATGAATATCTAATGATAGATATTTGAAAGTCCATTGCAACGATGTATATAAGGCTATAGTAATTTGCACCTACAATGGGTCAAAATCGGGAAAAATATTATTTTCACTAATAAATTTAAAAAAAAAAAATGGAAAAAATTAAAAAAAAAAAAATTGGAAAAAAATTAAAAAAAAAACAATTTTGAAAAAAAAAGTTTTTAAAAATTTTGAAAAAAGAAGAATTTTGTTTAATTTTGGAAAAAAATTAAAAATTTTGTTTACCTAAAAATATTTAAAATTTTTATATTAAATTATAATTTTTTGAAGGATATATAAGATTCGGCACAGCCGAATATAGCTCTCTTACTTGTTTCAATTTAAAAACTAAAATTTAAAAAAAAAAATTCAGCTAATATTTTTTATTTCCATATTTTGGCAAAAAGTCTTTAAATTTTCCAATTTTTAAAAGTTGTATATATTTTTGAATAGATGACTTAATTTCCTACATGTTGATACATAATATGTACAACTTATCTTTTCTCGCTTTGAAAGTGTATCTCATTCAAGGGAAAATAAAATAAATTAAAAGAACTACTTCTAGGGACTTTTGTCCCTATTTCCAACGTATCCTGGATAGGTCAATATGTTTGCACAATACCCACGATGCTGACCAGTTGGAGTGGACTTTTAGTGTGTTTGACTAATATAAGGTTTTTAAGCATTATTTGAAACACAATATAGGCGTTGTCTTCAATTGTATACTACCCTTGCTGGACGAGAGACGATATAAAGAACATGTTAGCTATTTAGCCGTTGAACGTTTTTAATTTAGTGCTCGGGATGTGCGTGACTATGGCAAATTCTACTATATCATTCATCATACCAAGTATCTGACAATTGTCCCAATGAAGTTGTCTCTCATGTTTCAACCACTCTCCCAAATCTTATGAGGAGATTAGACAAACCTGAGTTGTACAGTTGTTATTTTATTCGTGGATGTGATTTAGTTGCCGATATAACCAAAATCAAGCATAAACAAAATCATTCTGCTAACGATACTCAGCAATTGAAAACCTTGGCCACAATTGTGATGGATAAACGCACAATAATATTTTGAATAAAATAAGTTTTTATTTTATTTATGTTTTCAATAAGGGAAAAGTGGGATTCATTTTAATGAATATGGTAGCTTTATTTTACACATAAACTTCAAATCCCCTTTATTGTCAAATGCATAATAAGGTTGACATAAAGAGAAAGTGAAACTACCTTGTAATTTTTTTTATATCATGATAAATTTTTTGTTACTGGAAAAGCGTTCATTTACTTTTTACTATGTATTTTTGAGAATTTTGTATAATTTTGAGTAATTTTGTATATTTTGATTTTATTCTCTCGTTGCAAGTATTTACTGGGAAAGTAAATGAACAGACCTATATACAACATAACTGGTGCCTATAAACATCAAATGGGAATACAAGTATTGAATTTTGAAAAACGGAATAATTATTACTGCCTGCAACAATCATCATGTTTATAAACTCGTCCATCAGTAGATGCTTCTATTTATCAACAATGTTGATAGCATGTGATTATTAGCATTGTTTATAAGTATGGCAACACTAAGTGTTTAAACTGCTGACATTGACATCGAAAGCTCTAGAATTTAAACATACTAGTTTGCCGTTAAGAGCATTGCAGAAGATTTCCGAAAGATAGCGTGTGTATAAATAGTGGCAGAGGTTGCAGTCGTCAGTAGAGTTGATTTTTAGGCCAAAACCTTAAAATTTTTGGAAAAATATGAACAAAAAAATCATAAAATCCTTAAAAAAAACACATTTTTATATTTTAATTCAGCTGGGCTTAATTTTCTTTTAATCAAACTTTTTTAAACTCTCAAAAGCCCTTAGTATATCTTCAGGTTTGTGTAAATCTTTCAAACCCTCATACCACTCCACTAAAGGCTTCGCTTTGGTCAACTGTTCTCGATTTAGAGCAGCTTTAAATTGTTTAAATTTCTCAGAAAGTCCGTGACGAAGAAAATTATTCAATTTGTTGGTGAATTCGTAATTAAATTTAACACAACCATGGTCATTAAAGATTTGCTTGATTAGTTTTTGATCATTTAAAGGCAGAGTTCTGTTGTGGTAATATTTTGATAATATATCAGAGAAGAATAGGCGTGTTAGATTTTTTAATTCTTGAATTGATACATGTCTATTGTACTGGATAATGAAGTCTTTGATATTTTTTGTTAGATTATTCTTTAAGGCTGGTGGCAGTTGTGACACTCTTCTATCCTTTAATATAGCCCGGGAAATATTGATGGTGGTATTGGCATAAACAATATGTAGGTTATTGAGGTTTTCAGTGATATAATCAAATAATATAAGTTTCGGTGAAGGATCCTCTAGCCTGTTTAAATATATGTACTGGCATTCATAATTAGGACATCTACTCAAATCATGGTATAAGGTTATTAAATCCTTTTCTTGCTTTATTTCTTGTGGAGAAAGTTGTTTTATTAGCTCCTCAAATTTAGGCAGCAATTTTTGTTTAACCATTTTCGTAATATTGTTATTATAAACCTTTAGCATGTCGGTGTAGCCAAGTTTTTTGATTAGCTGACGTATGTGGTGGATTTCTTTATTAAGGCTATGCCTTGGAAATTTTTTATCAAATTCATAAGTTAATTCCTTGCTTAAATTATAACGCATATACAAAGGATACTCCTGAAGAAACTCTGTCATATTCTGTTTAAACTGTCTCATTAAACGTGTTTTAGGTTGTTTTATTGATTGATATTGTAAAATTTTTTCACTTATAGATTTGGTTTTCTCACAGAAAATTTTATCTAAGGGTACTATTTCCTTTGCATAGATTTCCACTAGTGTTTCTTTGAATATGGCCTTTTTGGATTTGGTAAAGGCTTCCAAAGGTTTAATGATCACCAGCTTAATTTAAATTAAAAATCATTTATTTTAAAGACAAAATATTTAACAAATTTTCTATATGTACTTACTAGTATTATGGTCAAGATTATGACCGAGTATAACAGTTTCATGTTTGTCTTTAAGCTTGTTTCTTCTTAATATCTCAACTGCTTAAGGATTAATAAATATCTTTTGTTTTCTGAAAGGCTTTTAAACAATCATCAGCATAAACGATTTTTATTTAAGGAGAAATAAATAGTTTTTCTATTAATTTTAAGTGGTTAAGTGGTTTATTAAGTATTAACAAATTATTTTAGTTTCCCCATTAATCACTGAAAATATTTTAGATCGCAAATGTTTGCTGAGAGGAATTTTAAACGATTAATTATTATACCCTTCACCATAAATGTATATCCATAAATTTGTCATTATGCGACCCCATAAATGTTATAGACAGCAAAGTCGATATAGCTACGCCAGTCAACATTCCGAAGCCTCGAAATAACTTAAATATGAGCGGATATGAGCAAAAATCAGAGACAACCTCTGAAAATTTCATCTAAAAATACAATTTATTGCATGCTTTGACAAAAAAGCAAGAAAACGTATGTTTGGATATGTGTTGGCTTTATTGCTTTGCGTATTTTGTTTTTGTTTTTTTGGTGTTTGAGAAAAAAGCAACAAAACGTATGTTTGGATGTGTGTTGGTTTCATTGCATTGCGAATTTTGTTTTTGTTTTTTGGTGTTTCGTTTGGCGTTGTTGTTTTTATACCCTTCACCTTCGAGAGAAGGGTATATACAAGGTGGCGCAAAAGTAAACTTCCGATGTTTTTTGGCTGTAATTAAAAAAAAAAAATGAAACACTTTGATTCTTCTTATGGATTATTTTTATTTGGTCTTTTAGTTTTTCTTACATCAAGTCGAGAATATGATGTCATGTAAATGGCCGCCGCCACAGTTGATTGTCATTTGAGCCCTTTTTATGGCATTTTCCATCACTTTGGCCAAAACTTCCGGCGATAGGTCCTCACATTCTTGACGTATATTGTCTTTAAGAGCTGCAAGAGTCTGAGGCTTGTTGACATAAACCCGCGACTTCAAAAAGCCCCACAAAAAGAAGTCTGGAGCGGTCAAATCTGGCGATATTGCTGGCCAGTGCAAATCTCCAAAACAGGAGATGAGGCGCCCGGGAAATGCATCCTTCAGCATATCGGTTGTGGCACGTGCAGTGTTTGCCGTTGCACCGTCCTGTTGGAACCACATGTTTTCCAATCCCAATTCATCAAGTTGCGCCAAAAAGAACTCGTTGATCATTGCTCTGTAGTGCTCACCATTCACAGTAACCGTTTGGCCCGCGACGTCTTCGAATAAAAAAGGTCCGATGACTCCTCCAGCGAAAACAGCACACCATATAGTGACTTCGAGCGGGTGTAATGGCTCTTCGTGGGTTACACGCGGTGCCCCAGAAGCGTAAATTTTGCTTATTTACGTACCCGCTAAGATGGAAATGGGCCTCATCACTCATGATTATTTTTGATGAAAAATCATCTTCCTCTTGGTGGTGATTAAGGATGGCTTGAGCGTATGTTAGACGCGATTGGCGGTCAGCAGCTAACAGCTGATGCACCGTCTGGACTTTGTACGGAAACATCTTCAAATCTTGTACCAAAATTCGGTGTAAAGACCGTCGACTGATACCCATTTGCGTGGCACGTCGTCAGGTCGATGTCGACGACTACAGCAGCAATATTCTCTGCAGAACGGCTACTCCGGGGTCTGCCACGCCTGGCAGCATCTCGTGTTGTGCCAGTCTCTTCGAGACGAGCGGCTAAACGTCGCAGTGTTTCACCAGGAGGCGTTGGACGGCCAGGAAATCTGCGACGAAATTCACGTTGTGCCAAAGTCACCGACCGATTATTGGTTAAATAGTCAGCAATATTCCGCGTTCTGGAGCAGTGTAGCGTAACATTGTTTATTAACGTGTATTTCTCATGTGTTTACTACACAAATGTCAAGACAGAACTGACATTAGGGGCCAATCGCAAAATGTATAGCATTTTCTGATAGGAGGATTACTTTTGCGCCACCTTGTATAAGATTGTCAATTCGCTTGTAAATTCTATAATATAATCTGTTCGTCAGCAATTAAATGTAAAATTTTTAAAAGTTTTCTTGATAAATTTAGGATCCAATACGCTGAAAGTGGGCAATTAATTCATTCACAACAAATGTAAAGGGTATATAAGCTTCGACATAGCCGAATATAGCACACTTACTTGTTTTTCACTAACATTTTGTATACTCTCCATGAGATTCAAGGATGTATATAAATATGTTTTGGCGAAAGTAAAATGGTGGCTCTATATATTTCTAAGGCGTTCAATAGTGCGCTTTTATCAAAACATATTGCTTTTGGTGTCGGTAATAACTTCTCTCGATTTATATCGTGCTTTCTCAGAGACCGCATTAGTTATACGTGTTGCTGTAGATGGAATCTCATCAAACGAGTTCAAGATGAATTCAGGTTTACCGCAAGGCTTCGTGCTTTCTCCTATTCTATTTTTTATCTTTCTTAACGACCTTTAACGTCAAATTTCCAACCCTATCTACTCTTTTGCAGATGACAGCAAAATTTGCCATACATATTCACTCAATTATAGACCAAGCCTGTCGGAAATTGGGGCAATCAGGCAAAACATGAATGATATGCTTAACCAAGATCTTGAGACAATCTGTGAATGGGGTTGTGCGAATAAATTCGATGTTAATGCAAGCCAGACTCAATGTTGTATGTTAAGTTACAAACACATAATTGGTCAATTCACAAGGTCTCCTATCATGTCATAATGTCCTAATATTTCACGAATTGGCGGCTTGGCTTAACCGATTCTTAGGCGTTCGGCACAGATCTCTGCTGGTTGGTTACAATAACACAATAAATAGCATACAGAATAGTATTATTTTAGGATATTTTTTGCTTCATAAGTAATAACAAAATTTTTAAACCCTTGTGAAATATTAGGACTTTATGACAATATGACATGATAAGAGACCTTGTGAATTGACCAAATATATCATGTTGTTACATCCTTTTTTATGGCTGGTGTAAGTATCAGGGAATCAGAAGCTCTTGATGTTCTAGGCATAAGTATTCGGAGCAATGTCCGCTGGACAAAACACATTTTTCAAAGCAAACAAAAGCACCCCCTTATAAGATGTCTAAGAATTTGACTATGCTTCTGCATAACGGATGCATTTAAAAATTCCAGAAGATAAAAATAAATGAAGACGTAGTCTGTATAATTATTGTTTTATACAGTTTATTGTGAAAAAACAATGGATGGCAAGGAGCAAGTTTTAAGTGAATTTAAAATTAAAGTTATTGAAGACTGGAAGGCGGGCTTATCATGGCATGAATTAAGTAAAAAATACTCAATTAACAGATCAGTTATTTCCAGGCTGATTCCAAAGTTTTTGCAGAATTGTCGTATATCACCAGGGCATTCTGCTGTACGCCCGCGTAAAACCACACGATATGATGATTGCTTGATCAAAGGAACAGTTCAAAAAGATCTTACAGCATCAGCTAGTCAAGTAAGAATAAGTTTAAGATTATGCGTTAGCGAAGGAACAATCCGTAGAAGAACAGTAGAGCCGAGGACCAGCAAAAAAAAAAACATTTATATCAGCTAAGAACAAGAAAGCTAGACTGGAGTTTGCCAAAGCCCACATCAACTGGAGTATCAAAAAAGTACTCCATGAAGATTATTGTCAAGCTCAACAAGAGTTTGCAAAATTATTGGGAGCTACTTAATCAGCAATTTAAAAATGTTTGCAAGCAGCAGGATTCATCTAAAAGCAGGGATATTGGGTACCATACGAATTAAAGCCGAGAGACATTGAAAGACGATTTCGCATGTCCGAAATGCTGCTTGAAGGCTATAAAAGAAAATCATTTTTGCAGCGATTCATTACTTTCGGTGAAAAATGCGAAGCCCAGCCAACCAGCCGAATCGACTCTAAAGCCAAATATCCAAGGCGCTAAGATAATTCTCTGTATTGGGTGGGAGCAAAAGGGTTGCTGAAATCTGACCAGACCATCGCAGGGAACCTGTACCAAACGCAACTGATTCGTTTGAGGCGAGCATTAGCCGAAAAACGCCCAGAATGTGCGGCCAGACATGAACCTGATAGTATACTTTGGTGAAGGTTAGGTTAGGTTTCCAGACAGCCGCGAAGTGAAGAAGAAGTGCAGCTCACGTGGGTCCAGGCAAGTGTCCCTTTTACTTTGGTGAAGGGTACATAAGATTCATCACAGTCGAACATAACTCTCTTACTTGTTTATTTAAGGCTCTATTTGAAGTACTTTTATTTGCTTTTGCTTAGAAAATAACTATATTTTTATATAACTTAAATAAATAAACCACAGCAATAGTTGATTAAGGCAAAAAGCCATATTATTGATTTAGTTACTTAAAGAATTTATTTTTCCTTAAACAGTCACGATAAGAACAATGAAACTATTATACTCGGTTATAGTCTGGGCTTTAATACAAGTAATTTCTAATTAAATAAATTTTAAACTTTGACTTTAACAATCTTTTCATTTCTAAAGCAATCATTTGTATTAAAACCTTTGGCAGCCTCTAGCTCATTCACAGCTAAAATTGTGGAATTCTTCACCCATGGATTACTAACTATAGACAAAGATTTCTGTGAAAAGGCTAAACAATTAAGTGAGAAAATACTACAAGATCCGAAAATACAACAGGCTGCAACTCCAAAACTAAAAGAGTTTAAAAAAAATATAACAGATTTCTTACATGATTATCCCTCCTATCAACGTTATGGTTTAATCAATGAATTGGTTTTCCTATTTGAGGAAAAACTACCAGAACCTGAAAATAATAAAAACACGGAATACATTAGGCAGTTATTGAGAAAGCTAGGTTACATAGATATAAGTATTGATTATGAAACTCAATATGTGAAATTTGTGCAACAAAAATTTTTACAAAAATTTGAAGAGTTAAAAAAACAACTTTCTGCCAAAGAATTGAAGCAGCATCAATACTTAATACATTGGTTTAATGGTTTGAAAAAGTGTACGGATTATAACTGTTACAGCTACTATTTCAATAGCTTAATAATACCTCAAACAGCACCCAAGCAGAAACTACTGGAATATATAACAGCTCAACTTGACAGCCTTAATATCTTCTATGGCAATCAAGCTTATGATATTTCCAAGGGTCTGGTGAAAAATCAAAAAATTTCACAACTAACTCCAACTTTAAGCAAACAATTATCAGCTGATCTTAATAATTTTATTACAAAATATGAAAAACACCAAACTATGGATGAATTATACAATTTAACACGCAATTTCTATATTAAAATCTTATTGAAATATTACCATAACACAAATAATATTCCCTCATCAGTTGACCATCAATTATTGGTAAAAATCTTTAACGAACAAGGCTGTGCTCAATTAATAACTAATTATGAACATAAATTGTTAGAGTTTGTGAAACATGGTCTGCCAGAGAAATTTATACAATTTAAAGCTACTCTAAATCGCAAAGAGTTAGCCCATCAAAAGCCTTTAATACAGTGGTATGAAGAGTTAAAAGATTTAAATAGTACTTTTGATATGGTTGTAATGTTTGATAAGTTTCATACCATGTTTTATGATAAGTCTTTTAAGAATTTAAAATTAAGTAGTGTTTAATAATATGGATTTAAAAATCAATAAAAATGTTTAATTTTTTTTTTTTAATCTAAAAAAAGAATTCATGATTTCCTTGTCATTTACATAAAATATGTCTAGTATATTAAACAAATTATTTAAATGATTGCTGTATTGTGGCAACCTTAGCCCTAATTGATATATTTGCTAAATTTTTAACAAATCAGAGCAGTTGTTATACTAATATCTTTAATTTTCTGTTAAAACGACCCTAGAGCGTATGATTAATATTAATTGTTAGATAATTGTTAAATAAGTATTAAATTATTAAATTATTTCTTTAATGTAAACTAAATTTGTATAGATTGTATGAGATTTTAAAGTGTGAATAAAAGATCTTAGACCTTTAAATCGTTCTTATATCTAGAGCCTATAATCAAAACATAACAACTCGAATTGTAGAAAATAACTCACGTATGTCCCACATTGTAACATTTTGGTGGTTTTCGAATAACAAATTTCTCTACAAAGTGTTAGCATTTAGGGGCTGTAGGTATTATTGGACCATATTTCTTCAAAATAAAGCAGGTCAAGCGGTGGCATTTACTAGTGATCGAAATCGCGACATGATACAACACACAGTGGTTTAGAAAAGTTTTTTTTTTTTGGAAATAATTCGGTATCGCGGTAACTATTTGAGATATTGTTACGAAATTTCACATGGTTGGAGCTGAAGAATATTTAAGTTGATTTGCAGTTGTTCAGCTTCCTAGCGCTAATGGAGGCCAGTGCGTTACCCCTCAAATTTGGTCACATTGCATGCAATGTATGAAAAAACGTAAAAATTTTTCAAAGGGGACAAGGTTTGTGGAACTTTTGAGGAGTAAGTAAAAGCTTTTTCTATAAGTACTTGCTATTGTTGAAAAACTTACGACATGGTGATTGATATTATGGTAAAATTAAATAATCTAATAACCTTTTGGGACGTCATTTACTTTAAAAACTTAAAAAATTATAATTTGGTGATTTTCCATGAAGAAAAATATAAAATTTTAATCAATGTAAAATTTTAACGGTTAAAGATATCATAATAAAATTTTGAACTTATATATCCTCAATTATCCTTAAATCAGCGACAGTATAATTTTTGAATTTTTTTATTTTTAAATACCGAAATTCTTAAACCGGGGAAAATGTGTTCCAAAAACTGAGTTTTTTTAGAAAAGAGCTTACTGTGACGTTATTTACCATGTGATAGTAAAAAAACTCTTTAGATATTTAAAAAGCATATAGGGTTATACAAATATTAAGTTCTTTCGAGGATCAGTGCTTTGCCTTTTTAGAATTTTTTACTCATATCTGAAATTTTTGTTAAAAATTTACCAAGTTTGGATAGATCTGGGGGGTGTTTTGTCCGCTTAAGTGAGCCAAAATTTATTTTACGCGCTTTTGCATTAAATTTTCTGTTCGGATCATATAAAAATTGTATATAGTCCCAAAGAAAATTTGTTTCTACAAAAGAGAAAATATATGGGCCTTTTTGGGAAAAAACTTAAAAAATATGTCACTTTTTACATGTTCCAATTTTGGATGCGATTAACTTTTTACAAGGACAAGATAACTGTTAGGAAGTTGTTTTTATTTTATTTAAAATTTTATCACCAATATAAGTAATATTTGAGAAAAAAATTCGACACTCCGTAGGCCCGCCACATCTAAAAAACCATAAAAAGATCAAGCAAAATTTAAAAAAATAAATTAATAAACCTAAATATCTTTTCAACTAATAGAGATAACCTACACTTGTAAGCGTATTTTATATAGATCTTCTTAAGCACTATTTATGTTTTAAATTTCAGCTCTTTCTGATCATAAATCGATTTTTGGTGATTTTTTAAAAAAAATTGAGACCCGAGGTGACCAAATTTGAGGGGCAACGCACTGGCCCCCATTAGCGCCAGGAAACTGAACAACTGCAAATCAACTCGAAAATACCTAAGCTCTAACCATGTGAGATTTCGTAACAATATCTCAAATGGTTCCCGAGATACCAAATTATTAAAAAAAAAAAGATTATAAATCACTGTGCGACCCTAGAGCGTATGATTAATATTAACTGTTAAATAATTGTTAAATAAGTATTAAATTATACAATTATTTCTTTAATGTAAACAACATTTTTATAGATTGTATGAGATTTTACAGTGTGAATAAAAGATCCTAGACCTTTATAAAGGCAACAGATTCAATTTTCTAAGTCGTTCTTATATCTAGAGCGTACAATCAAAACATAAGAACTTGAATTGTGGAAAATAACTCACCTATGTCCCACATTGTCACATTTTGGTGATTTTCGAATAACAATATCCTCTACAAAGTGTTAGCATTTAGGGGCTGTAGGTATCATTGGACCATATTTCTACAAAATAAAGCAGTGATCATACGCCTTAGGATATTACTTTAAGTAACAGAGCTAAATTCGGCTGTGCCGAATCTTATATACCCTTCACCAAAGTATACTTATATACGTACATTGCATTTAGCCATGCAAAACTCTTCATATAGCAACAACAACAAGAAAAAATCATAACATCATATCAGATGCAATTGCAAAACATCCGATAATCATATTCACCCATTGAGTGCTCACTGATAACTAACCAAATAAACACAACAATTATTTTGCACAATTGTATGTTGAAAAAATAACAACAACAGAAATGAACATAAACGAAACGCACTCAAACACATACAAATTATGCATGCGTGTGTTTGATTTATAATTCTTATTAATTTCATTTAATTTCACATTGTAGAATGTTGTTGTTGGGTGTGTGTGGTGTTTACGTATGATATAGTTGCTCATATGATAACTCATTATAAACAACTTTCTCTTTACATATACCCTTGCCACTAATGGTAAAGGGTTTAAAAACAAAATACGCAAATCAATGAAACCAACACACATCCAAACATACGATTTGTTGAAATTTTAAGAGGTTGTCTCGGATTTTTGCTCATATCTCCCTTATTTATGGACGGATTTTGCTGATTTCAAATAGGAAACTTCTCGAAAGCGTGGCTGACAGAATTATTGAAGATTTGGATCCCGAAGATATCTGGGGTCTTTAGAAAATTGATTCCAACAGACAGACAGACGGACATGGCTTAATCGACTACGCTATCTATAAGGATCCGCAATATATATACTTTATAGGGTCGGTAAATTAAATTATGGAAATTACAAACAGAATGACAAATTTATATATACCCATCTCACGAAGGTGAAGGTTATAAAAATCGTGAATCGTGTTAATAATACTAAAATGTTTTCAGCAGCTTAGAGCTTTTAAATTATTGTTGTTTAATGCAATTTCCTAAAAGTAAATATTATTGGCATTAAAACACCATTTACAAAAAGTAAGAATCTAAATCCTATTAAAAGTTGTAAGCATTTTATTTTTATATTTAAGTAACCCCTTAATTTTATATTTAAGTAACCCCTTAATTAATATTAATCATACGCCTAGATTATTTATTTTAAACAATTGTTAATCTACATCTAAAACACGCAAGATTTTGCAAAGAAGTCATGAAAATTTATGAAACCAAGTTTACTTTCATAATGCATATTTTTAAAATGAGAATTTTATTTATCGAAAAAAAATGTCCAACAATTTCAAGAAAATTTAAAAAAAAAAAATTATGGAAATGAATTTTGAAAAAAATTTTCAAATATTTTAAAATAAAGAAAAATAGTTTTGACATTTTCTGTTAATAAAACTAAAGCGAGATTGTTACTTATATCCTCAAAAATATTTATGATCTCTGAAACTAAATAAAATAAATGTAAAAAATATCGATATTTTTCAATAATTTTTTTTTAATTTGAAATGCTTTAAGCAACTTACAGCTCTTTAGTTATTGCTGTTAAATACATTTTCCTTAAAGTAAATATTATTGGCTATAAAACGCCATTTACAGAAAGTTACAATCTAAATACTTTTAAAATTTATACGGATTTTAATAAGGTAACCCCTTAATTAATATTAATCATCCGCCTAGATTGTTTATTTTAAACAATTGCTAATATACAGTTACAACAAGCTGGATTTTACCAAGAAGTTATGAAAATTTATGAAACCAAAAAGTTTGCTTACATAGGTGCATATTTTGAAAATAAGAAATTTATTTTTCCAAAAAAAAAAATTTCCAACAATTTCAAAAAAAATTTCCTTAAACCAGTAATTTTGGTTTACGAAACTACTTAAACCCCAATTTTTTCAATCCCTGGTTATTTTTTATCGGTTATTTTTTATATACTGACAGTTCTCATATAAAAATTATATCTAATGATAGATATTTCAAAGTCCATTGTAACGGTGTATATAAGGCTATAGTAATTTGGATCTAAATCGGGAAAAATATTTTTTAACACGAATTTTTTTTTTCACCAACAAATTTTTTTTCATCAATAAATTTAAAAAAAAAAAAAATTTTAAATTTATTTTGAAAAAAAATTTGAAAAAAATTTAAAAAATTTTTTTTTTTAATTTTTTTAAAAATATTTAAAATTTGTATTTAAAAGTAAAATTTAGTAAAGGGTATATAAGATTCGGCAAAGCCGAGTATAACTCTCTTACTTGCTTTTTCTTCATTTACACTGAGTAAATGAGCAAAAAAAAACCTTTTTCTTTTAAAATTTCAAAAATTTATTTTCATGAATGATGATGGACTGCCAGCCAGCCAGACAGACGGATGAACAGATTCCTAGTCGACCGGTATACTTTAAAGTGGCTGTTAAACTAATATTTTTGGGAGTTAAAAGCACAGCATAAACGCTTAATACCCTCTCCATTATGATGGTGGAATGCACGAAAAATAAGTTTTCTATTTAATTGAAATCTAACATACATTTTGAGACACCTTTTCTTACTACTTCGGTTTTTTTACTAAAGATGTAAGACTAATATAGTTCATTTATATAACAGATTAAAGCAAATGAAAATACTAAAATTAATTGTGAAGATTTTTCACAGCAAATATTTCCAATCTAAATTGTTTGCAGTGATTGATGGGGAAACTAAAATTATTTAAAAAAATACCCAACAATACTTGTTATTTATATATGGAAACAAAGCATTAGCATTAACCATTTAAATTAAATAGAAAAACTATCATACATATCTTAAAATAATATTCAACGTGCTGAAGTAAGTATAAAAGTCTTTTAGAAAACAAAATAAATCTATTAATTTTCTAGCAATAGAGGAATTAAGAACAAACTAATTTGAAGTCAAACATGAAACTGTTATACTCTGTGATAATCTTGGGCCTAATACAAGTAAGTTTATGATGTTTAATAAAAAGTTTTTCTTAAAAATAATTTATTTTTATTATTAATTAAGATGGTTTTGATAAAGCAGCCTCTTCCAACTCCATAAAAACTTCATTCAAGCAAAAACTAAAGGAATTCTATAACAATGAAATAGTAGCAGTAGACAAAGATTTCTGTAAAAAGGCTAAAATTCTGATCGAAAAAGTACTGCAGGATAAATTAGTGCAACAGTCTACAACACCTATAATGAGAGAGTTTAAGCAGAATATAACCAATTTCCTTCTAGAGTATCCTTTATATATGCGTTATAATTTAAGCAATGAATTGCTTTACCAATTTGATACAAAATTGCCTGTGTCCAGCAATAATAAAGAGATACAATACATTTGGCAGTTACTCCAAAAACAGGGCTATTACAACATGAGTAAGGATTATGAGAGGGATAATCAGAAATTTGTTAAACAAAAATTACTGCCCAAATTTAATGAGTTAAAGCAAAAACTTTCTTCTACTGAGTTACAACAAGAAAAGGACTTCTTAATGTGGTACCACAAATTAAGTAAGTGTCTTGATTATGCCTGTCAGTACAAATATATTCTTAAACTAGAGGATCATACGCCTAAAGAGATATTATTGGATTATATTGAAAAAAAGCTTAACAACATTTATATATTCTATGGCAAAATAACCCTTAATATTTCCAAAAATGTATTAAAGGATAAAAAAGGATTAACGCAATTGCCTAAAGTTCTTAGAAACAATTTAACGCACAAACTAAAATATTTCATTAAGCAGTACGAAAGACATCAAACTATTAAACAGTTGCACAATTTAATACGTAAATTCTATAGCAGAATATTATCGAAATTCTACCATAATAAAACTCTAACTTTAAAGCACCAAAAATTGATAAAGGAAATCTTTGATGCCCAAGGTTGTGCTAAATTTGTTTCAGAATTTCGCCACAAATTACATGATTTTGTGCAACATGATGTTTTTGTATATTTTCAACAGTATAAAGCTGCTGTAAGTGAAAAAGAGTTGGCCAAAGAGAAGCTTTTACTACAATGGTATGATCGCTTGAAAGGTTTACACAATGCAGAGGACATAATAAAGGCGTTTGACGCCTTAAACAAGTTTAAAAAGTTGTAATATTAATGTATTTGAATTTAGGTAAATAAATTTGTTTTAGATTCTTAGTGCTGGTTCACACATGTCCAGTTTACTTGAGCAAGTTTTTTAGATGAGATTTTCCTCTTTTTCTTCCTTTCTCTTCTATTAACTCAAGACTTGCTCAAGTAAACTTGATGTGTATGAACCAGCACTTAAAGTCGCTAATTTAATTTTAAGCCTCAAAACTTTCTTTTTGTCAACAATACATTTAAGTTGCTATACCCTACACCACCATAGTGGGGAGTGGGAAGGGTATATTGCATTAGTGCTGATGTTTGTAACGCCCAACGCCCGCCTTATAGTATACCGAATCACTTCCTGAGACGCTTTAACGATGTCCGTCAGTCCGGATCTGCTCTATATAAATAGGGACTGGAAGGTTAAACCACATTTATTCCACTACTATAGGTTGATATTCGAAAGATTCCAGGACTCTTCGAAGCTATTCTAATGTAAGTAGGCCGAATTGCAGGGTGCCCACGGCTATTTGGGATGGATGGGAAAAGTCTTAGCTCTTTAGTAGGAGTGATAACCGGTAACTGTTCAATTGAACCCTTTGTAGGATATGCGATTTTATTGAGGAACTAGAAACAGTAGAACATATTCTGGGTAACTGTGCTAGATTGCAGGCTCTCAGACAAAAATGGCTAGGGGAAAGATTCCTTGATGAATTGGGGGATATTGCTACATATGAACTAGGCACTCTATTAGGCTTTATCAAGGTGAATAGGCTGGCTATTTTAGGTAACAGGACTCTGAGTCCTGTCCTAGTGTATACTTATTTCCTGTCCTTTTTAGACTGAGTTTTCTTCCTTTTCACAACTCTTCTAAAGGTTATCGCAATGGATCCTATGGTAATTGGATACCATTCGAATTGAAGCTGAGAGATCTCGAAAGACGATTTTGTATGTCTGAAATGCTGATTCAACGCTATAAAAGAGAATCGTTTTTGCACCGAATCATTACTTGCAATGAAAAACTGATCCATTACGATAACTCGAAGCGTAAAGCCAAATATTCATGGCGCTAAGGTAATGCTCTGTATTTGGTGAACGCAAAAGTGTTCTATCTATTATGAGCTGATGAAATCTGGCTAGACCAACACAGGGAACAGAAAAGTTTGTCTAGAGACTTTTCTATAGAAAAGTTTGTCTAGATATTTTAATATATAGAAAGACTCTTTTTAGAAAAATTTTCTTTAGAAAAGTTGGACTGGAGACAGTTTTTGTATAGAAAAATAAGACTCGAAACTTTTTTTCAATAGAAAACATTAACTAGAGACTTGATTCTTTAGATGAGTTTGTCTAGGAACTTTTTTGCATAGAAAATTTTGTCTAGAGACTTTATCCTTTAAAAAAGTTTGTCTGGGAAAAGTTTATCTAGAAAGCTTTTTCTATGGAAAAAATTATCTAGAGTCTTCTTGCTATAGAAAAGTTTTTCTCAAAGACTAGATTTCATTAAAAAAATTTGTCTAGAGACTTTTTCTATAGAAAACTTTGCCTACAAAATGTTTTGCTACAGAAAAATTTTTTTTTAGAGACTTTTGTCTCAAGACTTTTTTCTACAGAAAAGTTTCGAATTTTCCTTTGGATCTTTTTCTATTGAAATGTTTATATAGAGACTTTTTTCTATAGTTTGTCTGGAGATTTCATTGCTTTCATAGACACATTTGTTTTGCGCCTTTTTTGTATAATCATTAGAGTTCGAAGAACCCTAAACTTTTTTTGAAATTTTCATTTTGTTTTGATATTTTAGAGACATTGATTTTAAATTCTAATAGAAAACTAAAATGGTATACGAAATAGCATAAAATAGGATGATACTCTTATTTCTTATCGATATTTGAAAGTTTATGAAAGTTCGAAGGACCATAACAGATATTTTTAAAGCCAATAAAACTCTCTTATTTAACATTCTTCTATATATATTCAATTTTTACATTAATTAAATTCTTAACTTACCTCATTATGAACATATAAAATCTAAAACTTCATCTTCAAGATCAAAATCGCAAAAAAAAAAAAACATTAAAAAATTCGTTTTTTTACCTTTTCTCATCAGGTCCAAACCGTTCAAAACTCCGGGAAACAATCAACTACAAACATATACCTAAGATCTCAGTAAACAACTTTCTGGATCATGTGAACTTCCTAGGAATGATTCTTAACACCGATTAGGCAGCACTTGTGTAGCCGCAAAAGTGAAATATTAATCGAAAATGTTTTAATTTAATTAGTTTTTTCTTTACTTCAACATAACAAAATAAATAAAATATTTGTATTATGTTCATAATGTTGATGACCCTGGACTTGCAAATCGCACTCTCTTAAGTTGTGGATCCAAATCGTCGTCCGAATCTGACTCTGATTCAGTACTTATGGTGTCCACACGCACGTTCCTTCCAGACTGTCCTCGATCATCAGATTTTTTTCTTCAAATACTTCGTTAACATCATACATGGTGATCTTGTGACTTCACCCAACATACCTGAAATGAATTAGAAAAGAAATCAAAACAAGTAAGAGAGATATATTCGGCTGGGCCGAATCTTATATACCCTTCACCAAACTATACTTCAAAATAAAAATTTTTAGGTAATTTTAGGTAAACAAATTTTTTTTCCAGTTGTTTTTTTTTTTCATTTTTTGGAAAAAAAATATTTTTCGAATTTTTTTTTTTAAAGTTTTTATGTAAAATTTTTTTTAAATTTAAATTTTTTTTTTTTTAATTTAAATTTTTTTTTTTTTAATATTTAGCGAAAAAAACTTTTGGTGAAAAAAAAAATCTGGTTCAAAATTTTTCCCGATTTTGACCCATTGTAGGTCCAACTTACTATGGTCTTATATACGTCGTTGCAAAGGTCTTTGAAATATCTATCATTTGATATCCATATTGTCTATATTAATGACTTAGTAATCCAGATATAGGTCAAAAAATAGGTAAAAAATCGAGGTTGTCCTGGTTTTTTCCTTATATCTCAGCCATTTGTGGACCGATTTTGCTGATTTTAAATAGCAAACTTCTCGAAAGCATGTCTGACAGAATTATTGAAGATTTGGATCCCGAAGATATCTGGGGTCTTCAGAAAATTGATTTCAACAGACAGACAGACGGACAGACAGACAGACAGACAGACAGACAGACAGACAGACAGACAGACGGACATGGCTTAATCGACTCCGCTATCTATAAGGATCCAGAATATATATACTTTATAGGGTCGGAAAATTATATTGTGGAAATTACAAACGGAATGACAAATTTATATATACCCTTCTCACGAAGGTGAAGGGTATAAAAATGCATCAATAAAATTTATATTACCTCAGCAAGCAATACGTCGAGTTTTTTGCCTTTGTACCGTTTTTCTATGGGCAGTGTGGTAAAATCTTAAAAATAAAAATTAAGAAATGCAGCTATAATGTCATAGATGTGCCGATTTTCTCAAAATAATACGGCATTTCTTTCACCCATTCTCTTGCTTCCAGTTCCGCAACTCTATCCCCTCCTAAGACTCTGGATCATACACGCTGAAGGTAAATCCATGACATTGAATGATTTTCATCAAGCGATGAATCAAAGTTGCTCTTGAGTAGCTTTCTAATGTCAGGGCCATTAAGTACGCTTGTTAAATGAAGACTAAAAACAAAGACAGAAAAGAAAACATTAACATAGTATAAATAGTACAATGAGGTGAACAAAAATTCATTTTAAATTTACTACAATAGCTTTTTTAATTTTGTCCTCGCTACGCTTTGGGAAAAAGCTTTTCAAATAGTCGATTGCATTTGGACAATTTATAACGGCCACTTCGATGCATTTTTTAACAATTCCCAATTTTATGTGAAGCATCATCAGATCGAAATGCTTCTACTAATTCTCTTCTTCATCGAGTTCAAGACTGTAGACACATTCACATCCGAAGGTATATCTTAATATTCATTGAGTACACGCGGCATTCATACAAAATAACATAGTATTATGTAGATAAATGCCTTATAAAAAACCTATTTCAGTCACAGTGGTTAGTAATCTAACCACTCTATACAAAATATCTTCAATTTAAAATTCATTGATTACACATGGCATCCTTACAAAATAACATAATATTATGTAGAGAAATACATTATATAAAACCTATTTAAGTCACAGTGGTTAGTAATCTAGCCACTCTATTACTTGCGTTATTTATCAAAGGGTATAGTATAAAATATTACCTCGTTAGCACAAGCCAACCAAACAAGCACTCAATAACAAAGTAACACTGAATTTTATTAACAATCAACACTCTGATCGTATTTTATTGGTATGCGGGAACACCCCTTAGAATAATTGCAGTTTTCAATATTTTTAAATTAATAAATTAATCTAACCAGCAAAGTTTTGCAAAAACTCGTAAACGATGACTTTAAAAAAGTGTAATTCTTTAGCAAAATGCCAATAGATGTGAATAAAAATTGTTTAAGGACTTTAGAAAAGGTGGTTAATAAAGTGACCACAAAAAAATTATTTTATTAATTGAAACTAATTAAAGATATATTGCTTAAATTTGAAATATGTTTATTGAGTTTAATTTTATTTTAAGAAAACACTGTTATCTCGTCCAACGCCTCAGTTATATCTGCTATTTTGTGTAAACCTCTCAAACGATCATACCACTCAATTAAGGGCTTCTCTTTGACCAACTCATTTCGTGTTAAAGCAGCTTTAAATTGTTTGAATTTCTCCGAAAGACTCTGGTGTATAAAATCATTCAATTTGCGTGATAACTCTTTAATAAATTTAGCATAACCTGCTGCATCAAAGATTTGCTTGATTAATTTTTGCTCCTTTAATGGCATTGTGGTATTGTGGTAATATTTCAGTAAAACATTGTCATAGAATTGGTTTAATAAATTGTATAATTCATCAATATGTTGATGCTTTTCGTATTTCTCAGTGAAGTCTTTAATATTGTTGGTTAAATTAAGCCTTAGATTGTTGGGAAGTTGTGTTAATCGTTTGTGTTTTAATACAGCCTTGGCAATAGCATCTACTGTGTTGCCATAGAAGATGTGAATGTTATCTACATTTTCATAGATATACTCCAAAAGTTCTTCCTTTGGTGTAGAGTTCCCTAGAAGTTTATACAAATATTTCGACTGACATTCATAAGTTTGGCATTTTTTCAATTCATTGTACCCATTTATTAAGTCCTTGTGTTGCTTTAACTCTTGTTGGTTTAGTTGTTTTTTTAACTCTTCAAATTTGGGCAGAAATTTTTGTTCAACAAATTTCATATATTTACTCTGATAGTCCGCATCCATTTCATTATAACCATGTTTTTCTAATAACTGCCAGATGTAGTCGATGTCTTTATTGTGTCTGTAATCTGGTAGTTTATACTCAAATAGTAAAACCAATTGATTGGTTAAACCATAACGTTGGTAAGAAGTATAATCACGTAAGAAATCGGTTATATTCTGCTTAAACTTTCTCATTATAGGTGTTTTAGGCTGTTTTACTAGTTTGTTTTGTAGAAGTTTTTCACTCAAAACCTTAGCCTTTTCACAGAAATCTTTGTCTATAGATTCTAAGCCATTGTCATATAATTCCACTAGTTTTTGCTTGAATGAAGTTGTCTTAGATATGTATGAGGCTGTTAAAGGTTTTACGAAAACCAGCTAAATTAAAAATTAAAATATTTGTTTTTAATGAAAAAATGTTTAACACATATTTAACACTTACTTGTATTAGGCCCAAGAATATAAACGAGTACAACAGTTTCATAATTGACTTCAACTGCTTAAACATTAATAAAATTTATTTTGTTTTCTGAAAGGCTTTTATACAAATCATCAGCAAAATGTAAGATTATTTTAAGAATTAATAGTTTCTCTAAGTATTTATTTGAAATGATTAATTCTGGTGGTTAGTTTTCATGTATAAATAACAAGTATTGCTAAGTATTTTCTAATAATTTTAGTTCCATCAGAAAGCGCTGAAAATAATACAGTTCGATAATGTTTATTATAAGAAACTATATATGATTAATTTTACCGATAAGCTTCTATTTTAAATAAACATTCTTTGAACTTTCATCAGTGTTGGAAAAGTTGATACAATCGCAATTTGTGAATGCTATGTAATGCTCAACAGCTCAAAACTTTATATGTTTCATTTTAAAATTATAAAATAATGAACTTTGGTATACTTCGATCCAGCTTACAACATGTGTCCTATCGTTGTTGATGATCTGGTCAGACTTCAGCAGCTCATAATAGGTAGGATCCTTTTTTGTCCACCAAATACAGAGCATTTCCTTAGCGCCATGGATATTTGGATTTGGTGTCGATTCGGCTGGTTGGCTGGACTTCACATACTCTCTTACGCTCTGAGTTATCGTAATGGATCAATTCTTCATCGCAAGTAATAATTCGGTAATTCGTTCAAATATGTAAAATCGTCTTTCAAGGTCTCTCAGCCTCAATTCGTGTAGAACCCAATTGCCTCGCTTTTGATTGAATCCTACTACTTGCAAACGATTTGAGTAGCTGCTTGAGTAGCACCCAATGATTTTGCAAGCTCTTGTGGCGTTTGACAACAATCTTCATGCAGTAATGCCTCCAATTCTTGATCTTCAAATTTTTTTGGCTGGCCTGGGCGATTTTCTCTTCCATGTTAAAATCACCTCTTGTGAACCGGGTATATAAGATACGACACAGCCGAATATAGCACTCTTACTTGTTTCAACACTAAGTCAGTTATTTAAAGAACTTCAAACCAAAGAATTCTTTAGTATTTTAATCATGTAAGCTGCAACAACTATTTTTTACTTCAATCTATTTATTAAAGATGTAATAAAAATACATATATTTATATTCTAAGAATCATACCAACGAAGAAATCTTAAAATATAGATTACACGCTGTAACAGTAGATTTATTACTTAAATGAGACCATATGAATTAGAAAGTAAAGGACGAATTTAATAGAACTGCGTCGGTGTCGTATCGTTGTATGTCGTATTTTTATACCCTTCACCTTCATGAGAAGGGTATATATAAGTTTGTCATTCCCTTTGTAATTTCCACAATATAATTTTCCGACCCTATAAAGTATATATATTCTGGATCCTTATAGATAGCGGAGTCGATTTTACCATGTCTGTCTGTCTGTCTGTCTGTCTGTCTGTCTGTCTGTCTGTCTGTCTGTCTGTCTGTCTGTCTGTCTGTCTGTCTGTCTGTCTGTCTGTCTGTCTGTCTGTCTGTCTGTCTGTCTGTCTGTCTGTCTGTCTGTCTGTCTGTCTGTCTGTCTGTCTGTCTGTCTGTCTGTCTGTCTGTCTGTCTGTCTGACCGCAGATATCTTCGGGATCCAAATCTTCAATAATTCGGTCAGACATGCTTTCGAAAAGTTTCCTATTTAAAATCAGCAAAATCCGTCCATAAATAACGGAGACATGAGAAAAAATTTGATCAATATCTCGATTACGAAGTCATAAATATTGACAATATGGATATCTAATGATAGATATTTCAAAGTCCATTGCAACGATGTATATAAGGCTATAGTAAGTTGGTCAAAATCGGGAAAAATATTTTTTAACCCGAATTTTTTTTCAAAAAAAACTTTTTTTTCACTAATAAATTTAAAAAAAAATTTAATTAAAAAAAATTTTTGAAAAAAAAAAATTTTTGAAAAAAATTGGAAAAAAGTTTTAAAAAAATATTTCGAAAAAAAATTTTAATTTTTCAACCCGATTTTTTTTTTCACAAAAAATTAATAAATTAAAATAATAATTAAAAAAAAAATTTTTTTAAAAATTTAAAAATACTTAAAAAAAAATTTCAGAAAAAAAAATTTTTAAATATAGCTCTCTTACATGCTTTTATTAACGTATTGTTTATGTTTCGAAAAATTTGTGTTGAAAAATATTTATGACATACAACGCTACGACACCGATTGTGAATTCTATTGTCCTTTTTTAAAAACTTAAAATTGTTAAGGATTTAAATTATAACTTAAATATTTATACACATTGTTTTGGGTCTCAAATTAATGAAAAAGATTGCTAAAAATTGAAAAATAGTTGAAAACAAATCTGAATATGTAACACGGTGTTAGAGGTAAAATTAATCATAAAGATTTTTCTACAAGAAGCATAACCAAACTGCATTGTTATCAGCGATTAATGATAAAATTAAAATTATTTGAAAATACTTAACAATAACCATAAGTATTAATCATTTCAAATAAATAGAGAAACTATTAATTCTTAAAATAATCTTACATCTTGCTGATGATTGTATAAAAGCCTCTCGGAAAATAAAATAAATTTATTAATCTTTTAGCAGTTGAGAGATTAAGAGCAAAGTAAACTGAAGTCAAACATGAAACTGTTATACTCCATTATAATCTTGGGCCTAATACAAGTAAGTTTTTATATATTTAATAAACATTTTTACATTACAAGAAATTATTTTCTTCTTTTTTAAATTTAGATGGTTTTTGTAAGACCTTTAAAAGCCTCTCCCAATTCTAAAGCAACTTCAATGAAACAAAATCTAACGCAATTACTTGACAATGAATTGGAATCTATAGACAAAGATTTCAGTGAAAAATCTAAAGTTTTGAGTGAAAAACTTCTACAAGATAAAGCAGTAAAACAGGCTAACACAGCTATATTGAAACAGTTTAAGCAAAATATAAGCGATTTCTTACATGTCTATCCTTCCTACCAACGTTATGGTTTAACCAATCAATTGGTTTTACTATTTGAGGATAAACTACCAGATCCCAGCAGCAATAAAGACATCGAATACATTTGGAAATTATTAGAAAAACATGGTTATTACGAAATGGATGAGAATTATGAGAGAAAATACATGAAATTTGTTAAACATAAATTTCTGCCGAAATTTGAAGAGTTCAAGAAACAACTTAACCAACAAGAAATAAAGCAACACAAGGACTTAATAATGTGGTACAATAAATTGAAAAAATGCCAAAGCTATAAATGTCAGTCCAAATATTTATATAAAATTATAGGGGACTTTACACCAAAAGAAGATTTCTTTGAGTATATTGTGGAAGTTGTAGATAACATTCATATCGCCTATGGCAATGCAGCCCATAATATGGCCAAGGCTGTATTAAAGGACAAACGATTGTCACAACTTTCTAATAATCTAAAGAATAATTTAATAAACAATATTAAGAAATTCATGGAGATATACCAGCAACATGAACATATTGATGACTTATACAATATAATAAATGAATTAAACATTAATGTATTAGCGAAATACTACTATAACATCAGTTTCCCATTAAAGGAGCAGAAATTGATCGCGCAAATCTTTGATGATCATGGTTGTGCTAAATTTGTTTCAGAATATTCACACAAATTGAATGATTTTGTGCACCAGGGTCTTTCGGAGAAATTTAAACAATTTAAAGCTGCTTTAACTCGAAATGAGTTGGCCAAAGAGGAGCCTTTAATACAGTGGTATGATCATGTGAAAGATTTACACAATCCAGAGGATATCTTGGAGGCTTTAAATAAATTAGAAGAGATTTATTAAAATAAAATTTAACATGGTAACTAACAATTTTTAATAACATAATAAAGCTAATAAGTTTCATTAAATAAATTAGAGTTTTTTTCTTTTCTTTAATTGTTTTCTAATGGATTTTTTGGCCAATGAACTTTTCTCATCTTTCTGGCAACATATACACAGGGAAAACAGATTCGTAGTAGCAACCGAATTTATTGCCAATCGAAGGATTCGTTTGCACACATAGAATTGTTCGGTTCTATCAACAGAAAATCAGTTGACAAAGAAGAATATCGCTTGAAGTAATCAAACTTTTATTACCCCATGTAAAGTTTGGTTAATAAGGTAAAATCATTCGATTGGCAATGTCTCAACCGCTTCATTATAAATAGTTTTTATTAGATATTGGCCGAGTGTTGTCATGATGGAATTACGGTTTCATTTCTGGCCGCATATTCTGGGAGTTTGAACGAATCAATTGCGTTCAGTACAGTTTCCTTGTGATGATCTGGTCAGATTTTAGAAGTTCATAATAGATAAGACGCTTTTTATCCCACCAAATATAGAGCATTACCTTAGCGCCATGGATATCTAGCTATGGTGTCGATTCGTCTGATTGGTCGGGCTTCACATACGATTTCTAACGCAAAAATTATTTTCCTTTATAGCGTTCAAGCATCAGTTCGGACATGCAAAATCGTCTTTCAATATCTCTCAGCTTCAATTCGTATGGAACCCAATTTCTCTGCTTTTGGAAGAATACTGCTGCTCGTAAATATTTTGAAATTACTGATTGAGTAGCTTCCAATGATGCGATTCTGGGTCTTTAAACTTGTTTGACTTGCCTGGGCGATATTTGTCTTCCGTGTCAACATCATCTCTTTTGAACCGAACAAACCATACCTCGTTCGCTAACACCAATGAAACACATTCACCATAAGCATCGGTGAGTAATCATTGCCCCAGCAGTTAAGCAATTAGTCAATGTATCCCTTATAGACAGTAATTGTCACAAATGTCTCATCACTTAGCAGACTCCAATTTATATATTTTGATCATTTGACACGTATGTGCTCTTTGTAGTGCAGAGAGAAGACTATTAGATACTTTATACATCCCAGGTAATATAGCATGGAGACAATTGCTACTTAAGTGTCTCTAAGTAATAAGTAGTAATGAGCAGTAACTTTAAACGTTTTGTGCGTAATTCATTCAAACTGGTTTTATACAAATTTTGTTGATATAATTCTCATACAGTTAATTTGTATTTATGCTTAAGTAACATAGCATGAAATCAATGGTCTCTTTAGTGCCTCTTAGTAACCTATAGTGAAGTCACTTTAAATGTTTTTTTGTACCGCACTTTAGAAAGTAGTTATTTTACCCACCAGAGGCAATCCATTGGAGAGTTGTCGTAGAAAGGTTTGTTTACAAGCTATCGTTGACTGGACTGCCTACGATATGTCTTTTTTGCGGACTATTTGAGGTCAATTAGCACCCATACATGTTAAAGTAACTAGTTATATAGCTGATATAGTTACCAGTTAGATAGCTAGTAAGGTAACTGACGCTATTTAACCAGTATGTGAATGCAATGCGTTGACTACCTTGGACCAGCTGTTAGATAGTCTCATTGTGGTCAAAAAAGGGTCAATTGACCCCCTGCTTAGGACATGCACGTGTTAAAATAACTTGTCTCGTAGCTATTGAAGTTACAAGATCCCGCCCTAAATGATGGGTAAAATCACTAGTTCGGGACTGTCTCCTAGAACTGCAGGGGTGCTTCAGTCGCACTTTTTTTCAAATTAAAGAAGAAAAGCAAAACTCCACGCATATGACTCTTTCGACATTTTTGAAACAAAGAAAAATGTTTGTGAACAGCAAAAAGCAACTATAATGTTCAATAATTAAGTGAGTATTAATGACAGATATGTACCCTTCTAAATGGCATTTAAGATATTAAAAACAAAAACCTCGTTCAAAAGATACCTCATCTCTTGAAAATACAGCATTTTTATATTGTTACGAATGTACAATAGCGCTTTGAATTTAACGCTCTGTAACGACTGCCTGCAGCATCCATCATGTTTATAAACGCGTCCATCAGTAGCATGCGGTTATTAGCATTGTTTGTAAGTATGGCAAAGCTGAGTGTTTGGGCTGCTAACATTGACATCGAAGGCTCTAGAATTCGAACATACGAGTTTTGACCGTTAAGAACAATCTAAACTACTCGAATAAAGATGGCAGTGTGTATAAATAGTGATTGCGGTTACAGTAGTCAGGGAGTTGAGCATAGGCTCTGTTAGAGTTAACATCAACTGTCTTGTACATGTATACTTGTACATTATAAAGTGTGTGTATTTCCGGGAATTGATACATTCTAAATAAATAAAGAGTTGTTACAATTTTAAACTATTAAACTGCTTTATTTGCAATCAAAAGTATCCGGTTTATTTAAAGGAAATAAACCCCCGTTTTTAAAAGGTTAAAATGTAACAATATTATACACCAATACAATGTCCACAAGTTTTCGCCAGCAAAACGGACGGACATCGTTTAATCGTCGTGATTCTGAATCGATCGGTATACTTTCAAGTGGGTGTTGGGTGTTGTGTTATATTTTTGGGCGTTGGAAACTTCTGCACAAACGCAAATTACACTGCCCGCTATTGTGGTGTAAGGCATGAAAATGCTACAAATTTAGTTTTTATCCAATAAATCTGCAAATTTCAGTTTTGAAAACTTTCACGAAGGATCTTGGATGTATCCCGCAATATGTGTTGGGATAAAAGTATGTTAGCTTCCGCTTACAAACAACACTAGCAAACCCGTGCTTCTGGGTGGAGTTGGAATCTTTTTTTTTCTCCAAATGGTACCAAAAAAGTCCTTTTTTAAAACCTTCACCATGAGTGATAAGGTGTAAGGTGTGAGATCGTAAAATTCTTAACACTTTTAACCCAAGTATTATTTTAATTTTTTTTTTTTTTTTTTGATCAAGTTACCTTTGTAAAGTATGTCAGCTATTATGTTTAATGTCAATTATATTCATTTGTTGTTAATCTGATTAAATTGAGAGACCAGAAAAAAGTGTGTACTAAAATTATTAAATATTTTCAACAAAACCCAACTTGGTCCTACAAAAAGTTAGCCAAGCATTCAAAGGTCTACCGTCAAACTGTTTCCAATGTTATTGATAGAAAACCTGGTTCAGGTAGAAGGAATGTTCCACATTATGTTTCTAAAGCCAAACGAATAGAAAGCATTTTCAAAAGAGCTCCCAACACATCCGGTAGGAAAGCAGCCCGGTTAGCTCAGTGCTTGGACTATTTGGTACGAAAAGTTAATGCCAATGCAGGTTTAAAAACATACAAAGCTCAAAAAGTTCCTGGCAGGAACGTTGCTAAAAATTTAGGGGCCAAAAACAGAGCACGGAAATTGAAGTCAAGTTTTATAAAAAAATATTGTTGCTGCATAATGGATGACGAAACGAATGTTCTGGCAGATTTTTCGCAAGATCCTTTTTTATATTGCTGATGCTCGAGGGAATGTTAAAGAAAAGTTTAGGACCCAAAAGCAGACAAAATTTCGTAAAAAGTTTTTGGTATGGCAAGCAATATGCAGTTGCCGCAAAAGAAGCCAATCATTTGTTACAACGGGCTCTATAAATACCGAAATTTACAACAAGGAATGTTTAAAAAAAAGGCTGCTTCCATTCATAAGACTTCATAATTTGTCCAGTTATTTCTGGCCTGACTTGGCATCCTGTCACTATGGTAAACAAGCCCTTGAGTGGTACAAGAACAATAATGTGGTATTTGTACCAAGAGAGGAAAATCCTCCAAACTGCCGGAGCTAAGGCCAGTGGAGAGATATTGGGCTCTTGTTAAAAGAGAAACTTTTTGTTTATTCTAATAAAAGATTTCGATTGTTTTATAGTAATGGAACTAGACAATTGGAAACTTGGATCAAAATAACATAAAAAAGGGGCCAAGTGAGTAAATTTAGTACCTTTTCTTCCTAAAGACGACAAACTATTTGCATTAGCTTTCTTTGAACTCATAAATATGAAGCAAGTTTTTGAATGTTAACCAAGGATAACCTACGCGAATATAAAATATGTTTAATCAAGTCTGGCTTTTAACACAAGTATACCTATATAAATGTATTTATAAAGTTATTATGGCTCGATTTTAAAATATTGATAGCTAAGTCTGTAATTGTTATATTTTCATAAATTTATTATGGATCACAGCAGTAGTATTACTTCTAATTTCTCTAAATTTCCCTTAAAGCAACTCTAGAGCGTATGAGTAATTTTATTTGTTAAATATTTCACAAGCTAATTTTCAATTTTAAAATTTTCACTTCAAATTAGATAAATTTGTTTTTGGAGTATAAACTGTTAATAGAGAACAGTGTGTTTAACAAAATACTAAAACTTTAGTAAAGAGTTTTACAAACAAAAGCTAAAAATGCAACTGGTAAATGCTGACTTAGTGTAAGTTTCTTTTATTAATTTTGAAAGTTTTATTTCAACAATTATCAATAAATATTAAACAGCTAACTTATAAATGTTTGTCTTATTTTATACATAATTTTAAATAGCATCTGTTTCAAATTCGCTTTGTAGTATCACAAAACATTTTTCAACTTGATCATATCTATCAGAGAAATTGGTCAATGCTTTTAATTCAACAAAGCATTTTATTAAGGTCTTTTCACTTTTCAACTCTTTGCGACTTAGAGACTTTTGAAATTCTTTGAATTTCTTTAAAAGACCCTGCTCAACAAAATTATTAAATTTTAAGCGATAATTGGAAAAAAATTTCGCATAACCATTTTTGTTGAAGATTTCCATTAACAATCTTCTGTCCTTTGAGGGCATCTTCCTATTATAGTAGAATTTCATTAATATATCATTATGGAAATGTTCAACCAAATCGTGCAATTCGTCCATATCTTGATTGCTTTCGAATTTCATAATGAAGTTATTTAGGCTAATTGTTAGATGTTGCCGCACGGCAGCACTAAGTTGTGACAGTTTTTGATCCTTTATTACGGCATTTGCAATAGCGTTTTCACTGTTACCACGGAAGATATCAATGATCTCGACCTGTTTATAAATATAGTCATATAGCTTCGCTTTTGGATTGGTGATTTGTGCAGACATTGCCACAAAATATCTACTCTGACAGGCATAATCCTGGCACTGTTTTAATTCATTGCACAAGTTTATAAAAGCTTTTTGTTGCCGCAATTCATGTTGGGAGAGTTTTAACTTTAACTCCTCAAATTTGGGTAGAAATTGTTCTTGCACAAATTCATCAAATTTAGTTTCATAATCTTCATCAAATTCATTATAACCTTGTATTATCAATAACTCTGAAATGTATTGTGTATCCCTGTTACTGCTGATCTCTGGGATAATTCCACCAAATAAGAGAACTAATTCATGGATTAAACCATAACGTATGTAGGAAGGATAATCATGTAAGAAATCTCGTATCTGCTGTTTAAATTTTCTCATTACAGGTGTTTTGGCCTGTTGTATATTTTTATCCTGCAGTATGTTTTTACTCAAAACTTTAGCCTTTTCACAAAATTCTTTGCCTAAAACATCCAATTCGGTGTCATAGAGTTCCATAAGTTCATCCTGCAATGAAGTGGCGGCTTCCAAGGGCATTATAACAACCAACTGAAATGTAAAAATGATGTAAAAATGTGTAAAATCTTAAATAACGTAGATACTTACTTGTATAAGCCCCAAGATAATAACAGTGTATAACAATTTCATTGTTTAGTTTTTCAATTAAGTGTGACTGCTAAAGGAATAATAAATATATTTTATTTAAAAACCTGCTTTTATAACAAATTGCAATAAATAACAATCACATTTCTTTAAGATTATCGGTTGACCACTATACGTTTACATCAATAATAAATCGTTTAGATATTCCTCTCAGTCTGTAACTTTTCTATTTTATTGTTTAAAGATCTAAATATTGATGTGATGTATGATTCATATTTGAAATAGTTTCATTTGCTACTTATGATAAGAAAAATAAAATAAAAATAAAAACAAGTAAGAAAGAATTGTCGGTCTAGCCCGAACATATAAAACCCTACACTAAGTAAATTTTTCTTTTATAATTTCAATAATTTACATTCGGGAGCTATGACCAATTATGGACTGATCGTCATGAAATTATGTTTCTTTACAATATTGCAGATACAAAAAGAATATTTAAACCGCATCTTCATCCATTGGAAAAAAGAGCTGACTGCTGTTTGGTACTTTTCTCAAATTGAAGCTATTAAGGGGAGAAAATTTTTTAAAAACCGTATCTTTGTTCTTTTACTGTAACCATATATATGATTGATACAATCATGTGAATCGTAAGTTAACCATATTATGGTTACCACAATCATGTAAATAATTTGACTAAAATATTGTTAAAAAACTTTTAAAAAATCTGGAAATGGTTACCGTAAACATGGACAACTATATTTTTTCTCTGTGCGTATAGTGCAATGGTACTTTTTTAAAACATTTAAAAATTGAAGCAAAATAACTTACATTAATATCGTTTTTTACATTGGCCAAACTGGAGAACTCTGAAAATTCCAGATTGACAGATGTACAAGGTGGGAAAACAGGAAATTGGTATACTTCTGTTCTTCTAAATGTACTTTTTTTTAATATTTTAACGGTAATGAAAAAATAGAACTGGAAAGTTGCCGAGTGAAGTTAGTGGAGAAAAAGACTTATTGGTACTTTGTATACCCTGCATCATGAGTGTTAAGGAAATATATTCCGTTTGTAATTTCTACATTTTTCATTTGCGATCCCATCCATATAAATATATAAATGTCTTTGTAAGTTTGTTTGTTTGTTTATTTGTTGGTTTGTTTGAGCTTCACGCCTAAACGGCTAAATTGATTTTATTGAAATTTGGATCGTATATAGATTCTTACTTACTATAAGTTTTTCCAATACTTTTACCAGAAAGGGATTAACAGGGGGAAAACTGGTAAAATTGGTACCTTTAGTGCTTAAACAATAATTACTAAACGGCTGAACCGATTTTTACTACGACAGGGGTAGCGAAGCGCACCGGGTCAAGCTAGTAAATTATATATATAATCTGGATGGTTATAGAAAACGAAGTCGATATAGAATTTTCGTTACAAAAATCAAATTTTGATGGGAAATATGAGTGATCACAGATTTTCATTATTTTCTCAATAAACGCTTTCATTTACGAGTTATAAGCAATTTTAGATATTTTGGAATTTTCTTTATGAAAATCAAATTTTGATGGGATGTATGAGTGATCACAGATTTTTATTATTTTCGCTCTAGGCCTTTTACTTTACGAATTATATGCAATTTTAAATATTCGGAATTTTCGTTATAAATATCAAGTTTTTTTTTTCGCTCTAGACCTTTAGTAATTCGAAAACTAAAGGTCGTTCCTTTATAAAAGTCAAATTTTGGTGGAAATATGAGTGAACACAGATTTCTATTTTTTTCCCTCTAGGCCCATTAGTTTAAGAATTATAAGCAATTTTAGATATTTTGGAATTTCTTTTATAAAAATCAAGTTTTGGTGAAAATATGAGTGATCTCAGATTTCCATTATTTTCGCTCTAGACCTATAGTAAATCGAAAACTTTATGTTCTTCCTTTATAAAAATCAAATTTTGGTGGAAATATGAGTGATCACAGATTCCTATTATTTTCCTTCTAAGCTATTTAGTTTACGAGTTATAAGCTATTTCAGGTATTTTGGAATTTTCGTTATAAATATCAAGTTTTGGTGGAAATATGAGTGATCACAGATTTCTATTATTTTCCCTCTAGGGCCTTTAGTTTACGAATTATAAGCAATTTTAGATATTTCGGGATTTTCGTTATAAATATCAAGTTTTGGTGGAAATATGAGTGATCTCAGATTTCCATTATTTTTCCTCTAGTTTACGAATTAAAGGCAATTTTAGATATTTTGGAATTTCTTATATAAAAAAAAAAATTTGATGGAAAATATGCGTGATTACAGATTTCTATTATTTTCGCTCTAGACTTTTAGTAATTCGAAAACTAAAGGTCCTTCCTTTATAAAAATCGAATTTTGATGGAAATATGAGTGATCACAGACTCCCATTATTTTCCCTCTAGGCCCTTTAATTTACGAATTATAAGCAATTTTAGATATTTCGGAATTTCTCAAGTTTTGGTGGAAATAGGAGTGATCACAGATTTCTATTATTTTCCCTCTAGGCCCTTTAGTTTACGAATTATAAGTAATTTTAGATATTTTGGAATTTTCGTTATAAAAATCAAATTTTGGTGGGAAATATGAGTAATTACAGATTATCGTCCCTTTTCCTCTAGAACCTCTTATTAACAATCTATGAGTGATTTTAATAAACTTAAAAACATGAAACTAAGGAGTGAGATCGAAAAATTCTTAACATACATACATGTTAATAAAAACGAAACGACTAAACTTACAGTTTAAATTTTTGATTGAAATTATTAATAAAATTTATAAAAAAAATATATATTTTTATAGTTTTAATCACTAGTGATGAAATTTTGAACCTTTTTCGGAAACCCTTCCATAAACGTTTTTAAAAGTGCTTTCTGTCACTGTGCTCGAACAGGTGGTCCATCTCCGTTTAAATTCTACCACACTTTTGGACTCCTATTTTGTGCTCTTTAATTCTCTTTTAACAAAAGCCCACTATATCTCCAATGGCTTTAGCTCCGGTCAGGATTTACCTCTCTTAGTACAAATACCACATTATTGTTATTGTAACACTCAAGGGCTTGTTTACCATAGTCACAGGATGCCAAGTCAGGCCAAAAATAAGTGGACACATTATGAAGTCTTATGAATGGAAGCAGCCTTTTTTGTAAACATTCCTTGATGTAAATTTCGGTATTTATAGAGCCCGTTGTAACAAATGATTGACTTCTTTTGCCCCAACTGCATATTGCTTGCCATACCAAGAAACTTTATGGAAATTTTGTCTGCTTTTGGGTTCTAAACTTTTCTTTAACATTCCCTCGAGCATCAGCAACATAAAATTTTTGGCCAAGAAGTTGCAAAAAATCTGCCAGAACATACGTCATCCATTATGCAGCAAGAATATTTTTTTTATAAAAGTTGACTTCAATTTCCGTGCTCTGTTTTTGGCCTCTAAATTTTTAGCAACGTTCCTGTCAGGAACTTTTTGAGCCTTGTATGTTTTTAAACCTGCATTAGCCTGAACTTTTCGTACCAAATAGTCTGAGCACTGAGCTAACCGGGCTGCTTTCCTACCGGATGTGTTGGGAGCTCTTTTGAAAATGCTTTCTATTTGTTTGGCTTTAGAAACATCATGTGGACCATTCCTTCTACCTGAATCAGGTTTTCTATGAACGAACAAGTTATCCCGGTACCTTTTAATAACACTGGAAACAGTTTGACCGCAGACCATTGAATGCTTGGCCAACTTTTTGTAGGACCAAGTTGTGTTTTGTTGAAAATATTTAATCATTTTAGTACTCACTTTTTTCTGGTCACTCATTTTAATCAGATTAACAACAAATGAATTTAATTGACATTAAACTTAATAACTGACATGTTTTAGAAAGGTAACTTGATAAAAAATCAAAAAATACTTGGGTTAAAAGTTTTAATGAAAAACGTTTGTTAATAATTTTACGATCTCACTCCTTAGGTCATTTATATTTTTATTTACTTAGAGCTTAGTCTGTAATGTTTAAATTTTAATACAGATATTAGATCACAGCAGCAGTAGTAGGTACTTTAAATTTCTCAAAATTTCCCTTAAAGCAACTCTAGAGCGTATGAGTAATTTTATTTGTTTAATATTTCGCAAGCTAATTTTCAATTTTAAAATTTTCACTTGAAATTAGATAAATTTGTTTGCAGAGTACAAGCTGTTAATAGAGAACAAAGTGTTTAGCTAAAAATGCCACTGGTAAATTCTGACTTAGTGTAAGTTTTTTTTTATTAATTTTAAAAAATTTTATTCAAGATTTTATTCAACTTATAAAAGTTTATCTTATTTTAAACATACATATGTATTTTTAACTAGTTTCTGTTTCAAATTCATCTTGTAGTATCACAAAACATTTTTCAAATTGAGCAAATCTTTCAATGAAATTTCTCAAAGTTTTTAATTCGACAAAGCATTTTATTAAGGTCTTTTCACTTTTCAACTCTTTGCGACTTAGAGACTTTTGAAATTCTTTGAATTTTTGTAAAACACCCTGGTCGATAAATTCGTTAAATTTTATATGATAATTGGACAAATATTTTGCATAACCATTTTTGTTAAAGATTTCCATTAACAATCTTCTGTCCTTTGAGGGCAACTTCCTATTATAGTAGAAATTCATTAAAATATTCTTATCGAAATCTTTAATCAAATCTTGCAATTCATTCATATCTTGATTGCTTTCGAATTTCATAATAAAGTTATCTAGGCTAATTATGAAGTGCTGTCTGACGGCCGGACTAAGTTGTGACAGTTTTTGATCATTTCTTACGGCATTGGCAATATCGTTCTCACTGTTGCCACGGAAGATATCAACGATTCCGAACTGATGACGAATATAATAATAAAGCTTCTCTTTGGGACTTCTCTCTTGTGCAGTCAATGTATCAAAACATTTACTCTGACAGATATAATCCTGGCACTGTTTTAATTCATTGCACCAGTCTATAAAGGCTTTTTGTTGCCGCAATTCATCTTGGGAAAGTTTTGACTTTAACTCCTCAAATTTGGGTAGAAATTGTTCTTTAACAAATTCCTCATATTTGACTTCATAGTCATCATTAAGTTCCTCATAACCGTGTATTAGCAATAACTCCGAAATGTATTGGTTATCCCTGTTGCTGTCGATCTCTGGGTCTATTTCATCAAATAAGAGCACTAATTCATGGATTAAACCATAACGTATATAGGAAGGATAATCGTGTAAGAAATCTTTTATCTGCTGTTTAAATTTTATCATTACAGGTGTTGTGGCCTGTTGTATATTTTTATCCTGCAGTATGTTTTTACAAAAAACTTTAGCCTTTTCACAAAATTCTTTGCCTAAAACATCCAATTCGGTGTCATAGAATTCCATAAGTGTGTCCTGCAATGAAGTGGTGGCTTCCAAGGGCATTATAACAACCAACTGAAATGTAAAAATGATGTAAAAATGTCTAAAATCTTAAATAACATAGATACTTACTTGTATAAGCCCCAAGATAATAACAGTGTATAACAATTTCATTGTTTAGTTTTTCAATCACTTATTGTTCAGAGTGTGACTGCTAAAGAAATAATAAATTTATTTTATTTAAAAACTTGATTTTATAACAAATTTCAGTAAGTAACAATCACATTTTTTTAAGATTATCGGTTGACCATTATACAAGTATATAAATTGTTTACATATTTATTCCACTCAGTCTGTAACTTTTCTATTTTATTGTATATAAATCTAAATGTTGATGTAATGCATGATTCGTATTTGAAATAATTTCATTTGCTATTTATGATTAGAAAAATAAAAACAAGTAAGAACGAATGGTCGGTCAAGCCCGAACATATAAAACCCTACACTAAGTAAATTTTTCTTTTAAAATTTCAATAATTTATATTCGGGTGCTATGACCAATTATGGTCCATAATTAGGTTTCTTTACAATATTACAGATAGAAAAATAACATTTAAAACGCATCTTTATCCATTTGAAAAAAGAACAGACAGTTGTTTGGTACTTTTCTGAAATTCAAGATATTTAGGGGAAACATGTTTAAAAACTGTATCTTGTTCTTTTTTTTTTTTTTGCTAACCTTTTTTGTGACTTTTAGACATAGAAATGCAATTCAAATCATATTGTTTTTTTATAAAAAAAAAAAAAAATACCAAATATGTATTTGGTACCTTTTGGAAATTCGTACTTTTAAGGGATAATGTTGCTGGAATGTTGCCAATTGAAGTTAAATAAATGATGTATGGTAAGGATGTATATTCAATTTATAATTTCTACATTTTTCATTTGCGATACCATAAAGTATACATATTGTTACGTTTTTACCTTTTAAAACGTGGTTTATTTCCTTTAAATAAACCGGATACTTTTAATTGCAAATAAAAGTAGTTTAAGTAGTTTAAAATTGTAACAACTCTTTATTTACTAAGAATGTACAACAACAACAGAATTAAATAGTCACTCAATGTCTTTATACACGTATATCAATTTGCAGAAATACACACAAACTTAATAATGTACAAACACACACGTACACGACAGTTGATGTTAACTCTAACAGCGACAATGATCAACTCAACTCACGACTGCCAGCTCTGCCACTATTTATGGACGCGTCATCTATCGGGAATCATCTACAATGTTCTTAACGGACATACTAGTACATTCGATTTCTAGAGCTTTTCGATGTCAACATTTTGTGTTGCCATACTTACAAACAATGCTAGTCTCCACTAATGGAAGTGTTCATAAACATGATGAATGTTTGCAAGCAGTAGTTACAGACCGTTAAATTCAAATCGTCATTACACATTCGTAACAATATATATTCTGGTTTGTTATAGAAAACGGAATCGATAAAGCTATATCTCCATCTGTCAGTTGAAATCAACTTTCCGAAACCCCTAAACAACTTACATGCATGAATGATACATTAATATAACAACTATAGTAATAATTCGGTTGCTATTTGAAAATCGGCCCATAAATGACTGTTATATAAGCAATTAATTAATTCATTGGACATAAACCAGCGCAAAACTTCTATTGAAAAACCTAAAATTATAAAGATTTCTTATAGATTGCAAATTAAACATTTAAAAACTTTTACTTGCATACATCCAATTTCTTATTCTTTGCTAAATGAGGCATAATACTGCTTAAATCGTTGTCATAGGGAGCCAATATGCAATTGGTTATATGAGAGATATAATAGATTATTATCCTTTTTCCTCTAGGACCTTTTATTAACGATCTATAAGTGATTTTAGATTCTTCATAAAATATTGATATTTTGTGGGAAATACAAGTAATCACAGATTATTGTCTTTTTTGCTCTAGGAACTCTTATTAACGCTGTATGAGTGATTTTAGATTTTTCATATAAAAATCGATATTTGGTGGAATATTGTCCTTTTTTCCTCTAGGACCTCTTATTAGCGATCTATGAGTGATTTTAAATTTTTCATATAAAAATCTATATTTTGTGGAAAATACGAGTGATCACAACTTATTGTCTTTTTTCCTCTAGAGCTTCTTATTAAAGATCTATGAGTGATTTTAGATTTTTCATAAAAATATTGATATTTCGTGGAAAATACGAGTGATCACAGCTTATTGTCCTTTTTCCTCTACAGCCTCTTATTAACGATCTATGAGTGATTTTAGATTTTTCATATAAAAATTGATATTTTGTGGAAAATACGAGTGATCACAGATTATTGTCCTTTTTCCGCTAGAGCCTATTATTAACGGAAACATCTAGATTTTGAAAAATTTTAAATCACTCATAAATTTTTCAAAATCTAGATGTTTTGTGGGAAATACGAGTGATCACAGCTTATTGTCCTTTTTCCTCTAGGACCTCTTATTAACGATCTATGACTAATTTTAGATTTTTCATATAAAAATCTATATTTGGTGGAAAATACGAGTGATCACAGATTATTGTTCTTTTTCCTCTTGGACCTCTTATTGACGCTCTATCATTTATAAATCTATAGTTGGTGGAAAATATGAGTGATCACAGATTATTGTTCTTTTTTCTCTACGGCTTCTTATTAACGCTCTACGATTGATTTTAGATTTTTCAATTAAAATCGATATTTGGTGGGAAATACAAGTGATCACTGATTATTGTTCTTTTTCCACTAGGACCAATTGCATATTGACTCCCTGTGACAACAAACAAAGCAATATTATTGCTCATTTAGCAAAGATAACGAAATTAATGGAAATTCCAGTATATAAGTAAATTTTAAAATGTTTAATTTGGAATGTAAAACATGTTATGTTAATATACGGAAAATTGGTACTTTTAATTTTCCAATGATACTTTTCTAATATTTTAAAAGTAATGAACATAAAGTATAACTGACATGTTACCGTGTGAACTTGTGGTACTTTTTCGTTCTTAAAGTGTAGCTTTATGAATTTTGTCTATAGAAAAATGTCTTTTGGACACAGTTTTCTATAGAAAAATGTCTTCTGGACACTGTTTTCTATAGAAAAATGTCTTCAGGAGACAGTTTTCTATAGAAAAAGGTCTTCAGGAGATAGTTTTCTAAATTATATGTCTTCAGGAGACAGTTTTCTATTGAAAAATGTCTTTAGGAGAGAGTTTTCTATTGAAAAATGTCTTCAGGAAACAGTTTTCTATAGAAAAATGTCTTCAGGAGACAGTTTTATATAGAAAAATGTCTTCTGGACACTTTTTTCTATAGAAAATGTCTTCTGGACACTGTTTTCTGTAGAAAAATGTGTTCAGGGCACAGTTTTCTATAGAGAAATATTTTTAGGACGCAGTATTCTATAGACAAATGTCTTTAGGAATCAGTTTTCTATAAATTTCATACACTTATTAGAATTTTTATATAAAATCATTATATTTCTTATTTCAATTTATTTTCTTTATTGCTGATAATGGAGTTTTTAATACTTAATTTTAGCAGAAAAAAATATTTTAATAAAAAAAAAAAATTTCTCAACTTTGACCCAATAAAGCTAAATTTGTGATCAAATCAGTAATTTTATCAATTAAGTTCTAAAATACCTTACATCTTTTTTATATATATTTCCAATTATGTTAAGATAGCTTTTGTAGTTAAGAAGTTATTGTTTAATAACTTTTTCATTTAAAATTCTACCCCCTAAGCGTATGATTAATATTAATTCATGGCTTGTTAGAGAAAATTGCTTATAACTGTTTATTTAAAGTAGCTAGGAAAGTTTTAAAAACTGTTTTTAAAAGCTAAGACCTTAGGAATTGAAATATGGCTAAATTAAGTATGCCATTACAGTAATTTTATTTTTATAAAAGTTAAAATAAAAAAAAATCTTTTTGGGAAATTTTTTTTTTTTTAATTTTTAAAATATGTTGCATTAAAAGTTTTTCTACTGCAAAAAAAGATTTCTGCACAAAATTTGGTTATAGAAAATTGAGTTTAAGTTGATTTTTTCTACAGAAAACTTCAAAGTGGGAATTCACAAGGGTAAACTTAATGGTTTGACACTTTTTCTTTGTTTAAATAGTATTTTTGCATTTTTCATAACTTATAAATGTTTGTGTTATTTTAAAAAAATGTTTAAATAGTTTTTATTTCAAATGCCTTTTGTAGTATCCCAAAACATTTTTGAAATTCATCATATCTATCAAAGAAATTGTTTAATGCTTTTAATTTGACAAAGCATTTTATTAAGGTCTTTTCTTTTCTCAGCTCTTGGCGATTAAGAGCATTTTTAAATTCTTTAAATTTCTTAAAAAGACCCTTCTCCATAAAATTATTAAACTTTGTGCGATATTTGGACAACAATTTAGCATAACCATTGTTGTTAAAGATTTTCACTAACAATATTGCATCCTTTGAAGGCATGTCCCTATTATAATAGAATTTCAGTAATATATTGTCAAAGAAATATTTGACCAAATAGTTCAATTCATTAATATCCTGATTGCTTTCGAATTTCATTATGAAATTATCTAGGCTAATTATTAAGTGTTGTCTGACGGCAGAACTAAGTTGTGAGAGTTCTTGATCCTTTAGTATGGCACTGGCAATATCATTTGCAGTATTACCATAGAAGATGTGTATAAATTCAAGCTGTTTACGGATGTAGTCATATAGCTCTTCTTTTGGATTGTTTTCTTCTGTCTGCAATGTATCAAAATGTTTCTTCTGACAATCATAATCCGGGCACAGCTTTAATTCATTGCACCAGTCTAGAAAGCCCTGTTGCTGCTGTAATTCCTCTTGGGAAAGTTTTAACTGTAACTCCTCTAATTTGGGCAGATACTGTTGTTGCACAAATTCCACATATTTGTTTTGAAAATCCACATAAAAATCGTCATAACCTTGTTTTATCAATAACTCCCAAATATATTGTTTATCCGGATTGCTGCTGGGCTCCGGTATTATTCCACCAAACAGGAGAACCATCATAGTGTGACTGCTAGACGAATAATAAATTTATTTTATTTACGAAACCTGCTTTTAAAACAAATTGCTGTAACAAATAAATTATTTTAAGAAAATCACTTAACCACTATGCAACTCTATGGTTAGATATTTCATATTCACCACATTGATAATATAAAATATCAAAGTCTGATCGCTACTTAAATTATGTACATTATACAGTTTTTGCCAATGCAATGATTCTTTGGTAGACATTGATTTTTTTCGACAATAGTAGTAAAAAGTCTGTTGAAACAATAAACTTTGACTTCATTTCTGATTTTGCAATCTCAACTGGAACATTCGATAACGATGACTAAATCATAAGAATAGGGTTTGCTATATAATGACCAAAAAAACGAAAAATTCAAAAACCCGGTTTCGGTTTTTGTAATTCTATTGTATAATCTCGAAAATTTGTCATTTCTAAATATTTAAGAAATATTGTAAAAGACTAAAATGTTCTATAAAATAAGTCAATAGTTTTTAAAAATATATCAAAGTTTTTAAAAAAAATATATTCAAATAAGCTTCAGAAAATATATTTTATTAAATTTGTTCTAGTTCAGTTCTAGTTCAGTTCTAGTTCAGTTCTAGTTCAGTTCTAGTTCAGTTCTAGTTCAGTTCTAGTTCAGTTCTAGTTCAGTTCTAGTTTAGTTCTAGTTCAGTTCTAGTTCAGTTCTAGTTCAGTTCTAGTTCAGTTCTAGTTCAGTTCTAGTTTAGTTCAGTTCTAGTTCAGTTCTAGTTCAGTTCTAGTTCAGTTCTAGTTCAGTTCTAGTTCAGTTCTAGTTCAGTTCTAGTTCAGTTCTAGTTCAGTTCTAGTTCAGTTCTAGCTCAGTTCTAGTTCAGTTCTAGTTCAGTTCTAGTTCAGTTCTAGTTCAGTTCTAGTTCAGTTCTAGTTCAGTTCTAGTTCAGTTCTAGTTCAGTTCTAGTTCAGTTCTAGTTCAGTTCTAGTTCAGTTCTAGTTCAGTTCTAGTTCAGTTCTAGTTCAGTTCTAGTTCAGTTCTAGCTCAGTTCTAGTTCAGTTCTAGTTCAGTTTTAGTTCAGAAAAGTGCTATAAATTACTATTTAGCATATAGAATAATTAACACAAATATACCATGGCAATGTTTTATATAAATTTTATTTAAATCCGTTCAATTACAAACATATACAAAATTTGTTATCTATCATAAAACCTCTCAAACACAGCCATTATTTCCTCAACAGTCTTCAAACCTTTCAAATGATCATACCACTTTAAAAAGGGCTCCTCTTTGGCCAACTCTTTTTTATTTAGACCAGCTATAAATTGTTGAAATTTCTTCCCAAGCCCTTTTTGTACAAAATCTTTCAATCTCCTTGCATAACTTTTAACAAATTTAGTATAACCTTGCTCATCAAAAATGTTCCTTATCAAATTTAAATCCTTTAATGCAATCTTTGTATTATAGTAATATTTTAATAATATATTGTTGTAGAAACTATGTACTGCATCATGTAATTGATTAATATCTTGATGTTTTTCGTACTGCCTAAGGAAATATTTAATACTGTTTGTTAGATTCTTCCTTAGAGGCAAGCTAATATGTGATAGCTTTTTATTATTTAACACACCCTTTGCAATATCGTTAGCTGTGTTACCATAGAAGATATTAATGTAATTAAGCTGGTCCCGGATGTACTGCAGCAGATTTTCTTTTGGAGTTGGATTTCCAGTAGCTAATTTACTAAAGTATTTGCTATTGCAGGCATAATCCTGGCACTTTCTCAATTCATTGTACCACTGTATTAAGTGTTTTTGTTGCTTTAATTCCTGTTTGTTAAGTTGTTTCTTTAATTGCTCGAATTTGGGTAGAAATTTTTGTTTAACAAATTTCAAAAAATTACTTTTATAATCAGCATCCAATTTATCATAGCCATGTTTTCTCAACAACTCCCAAATGTATTGTATATCTTTTTTATTGTTGAAATGAGGTATTTTTGTATCAAATAACAAAGCCAATTCATTGATATATTCATAACGCATATAGGCAGGATAATCATGTATGAAATCCGTAATATTCTGTTTAAACTCTCTCAATACAGGTGTTTTAGCCTGTTTTACTAATTTGTCTTGCAGAACTTTTTCACACAGAATTTTAGCCCTTTCACAGAAATCTTTGTCGATCACTAGCAATTCATTGGAATAGAATTGGATAACTTTTTCCTCGAAAGCAGTGGAGGCTGTCAATGGTTTTATTACAACCAACTGGTTTAGATTAGAAATAGAAAAGGAAATTATAATTTAAAGGAAAACAATATTTAATTAATGTATAATACTTCTTACTTGTGTTAATCCCAAAATTATAACAATGTATAACAGTTTCATTGTATATTTGCTTTAGTTTACACTGCTTACAGCGACTTTCAATGGAAAAATAAATTTATTTTGTTTGAAAACCTAGTTAAAATAAATAAATAAAATTAATCATATAGATTTTTCTAAATATTTTTATTTTAAGCTTTTGCGGTTAGTGGTGAAACTAAAATAGTTTGCAAATACATAAAACTCTTCTATATCGTCACCTTAAATTCAAACGGACATAACTACACAAAATTTCAAAATTGTGTTTATGATTGATTATGGTTATTTTTATCTACACTACATTCTAACGCAAACTGTTATACTTTATTTATCAAATGATTGCCAAAAGTACTTTATTATTATTGATTTTATAATGTATTTTGCTTCTCCTGTAAAATAAAATAAAAGTATTGTTACGTCCATTTGCATTTAAGGGGACGGTATACACAAAAACAAATCATATGAATAAATCGTTTACAATTAGTAGTAAAATGTGTAATTATTTTAAATTCTAAAATCAATGTTGGTCTCAGAAAACTTCCTACTACAGCGGTAGTTCTTTATGTTGAACAATTCTTACACAAAACCAATGTATGATAAAGTCAGCATGTAACTTAAGGTATTTACATAAAACTTTCAAACAGTATTTGTGCGTTTGATATGCTGAACAAGAAAGAGCAGAGAAAGAACTGAATTAGAACTGAACTAGAACTGAACTAGAACTGAACTAGAACTGAACTAGAACTGAACTAGAACTGAACTAGAACTGAACTAGAACTGAACTAGAACTGAACTAGAACTGAACTAGAACTGAACTAGAACTGAACTAGAACTGAACTAGAACTAGAACTGATCTAGAATTGAACTAGAACTGAACTAGAACTGAACTAAAACTGAACTAGAACTGAACTAGAACTGAACTAGAACTGAACTAGAACTGAACTAGAACTGAACTAGAACTGAACTAGAACTGAACTAGAACTGAACTAGAACTGAACTAGAACTGAACTAGAACTGAACTAGAACTGAACTAGAACTGAACTAGAACTGAACTAGAACTGAACTAGAACTGAACTAGAACTGAACTAGAACTGAACTAGAACTGAACTAGAACTGAACTAGAACTGAACTAGAACTGAACTAGAACTGAACTAGAACTGAACTAGAACTGAACTAGAACTGAACTAGAACTGAACTAGAACTGAACTAGAACTGAACTAGAACTGAACTAGAACTGAACTAGAACTGAACTAGAACTGAACTAGAACTGAACTAGAACTGAACTAGAACTGAACTAGAACTGAACTAGAACTGAACTAGAACTGAACTAGAACTGAACTAGAACTGAAGTAGAACTGAAGTAGAACTGAACTAGAACTAAACTAGAACTTAACTAGAACTGAACTAGAACTGAACTAGAACTGAACTAGAACTGAACTAGAACTGAACTAGAACTGAACTAGAACTGAACTAGAACTGAACTAGAACTGAACTAGAACTGAACTAGAACTGAACTAGAACTGAACTAGAACTGAAGTAGAACTGAAGTAGAACTGAACTAGAACTAAACTAGAACTTAACTAGAACTGAATTAGAACTGAACTAGAACCGAACTAGAACTAAACTAGAACTGAACTAGAACTGAACTAGAACTGAAGTAGAACTGAAGTAGAACTGAACTAGAACTAAACTAGAACTTAACTAGAACTGAAGTAGAACTGAAGTAGAACTGAACTAGAACTAAACTAGAACTGAACTAGAACTGAACTAGAACTGAAGTAGAACTGAAGTAGAACTGAACTAGAACTAAACTAGAACTTAACTAGAACTGAACTAGAACTGAACTAGAACTGAACTAGAACTGAACTAGAACTGAACTAGAACTGAACTAGAACTGAACTAGAACTGAACTAGAACTGAACTAGAACTGAACTAGAACTGAACTAGAACTGAACTAGAACTGAACTAGAACTGAACTAGAACTGAACTAGAACTGAACTAGAACTGAACTAGAATAAAATCCCGGGATTTTCGGGAACGGGATTCCCCGTTTGGCATCTCTAGGTCGGAGTCATCAATATGGTTAACCAACAATATTTTAATATATTTTTCTATCGTACCGCCGCATAGTGTTTCATCGATATTCTTAAAATAATTTATTTGTTACCGCAATTTATATAAAAGCTTTTGTTAGTGCGAACTATATTTATTATTCTGTTAGCAGTCAACGTAGGAAGAGCCAAGTAAAGTTTACCATGAAATTGTTGTACACTGTTATAATCTTCTGCATAATACAAGTAAGTTATGACTAATACTGCAAACTTATTTGATATTAATCTAAATTCTCTATTCTGATTTAATTTAGTTGTTTGCAATAAAACCATTTGCAGCCACCACCAGTTCCAATAAAACATCAGTCAAACAAAAACTTTCGGAATTCTATACAAATGAATTGAAATCTATATCCCTAGATTTCTGTGAAAAAGCTAAAAGTCTCAGTAGAAAAATACTGCAAGATGACAGAGTACAGAAGGCTGCAACACCAAAAATGAGAGAGTTTAAACAGAATATAACAGATTTTCTACACGATTATCCTTCATACAAACGTTATGGATTAATTATTGAATTAGTTTTACTATTTGAGGAAAAAATTGAAGAGCCCAGCAGTGACAATGATTCCCAATATATTTGGGATTTATTGAACAGACAGGGTTACGACGAACTGAATATTGACTATGAAAGTAAATATGAGAAATTTGTGAAACAAAAATTTCTACCCAAATTTGAGGATTTAATGTCACGTTGGAACCAAGATGAACTGAAGCAGCATGAAAACTTAATACAGTGGTACAATGAGTTGAAAGAGTGCCAAAATTATGGCTGTCAATCTAGACATTTTAATACACTGATTAGAGAAGACAGCACTCCATATGAGCAGCTACTTGAATACATACGTGAGCAGCTGGATTACATTGATATATTTTATGGCAACAACGCCTACGATATTTCCAATGAAATATTAAAGGATATACACTTGTCCCAACTTAGTCCTGCTATAAGGCAACACCTGATAATTAATACTAGAGAGTTCATTATGAAATTCGAAAGCAATCAGGATATTGATGAATTGCTTAATATAATAAAATTTTTCTTTAACAATATATTAAAGCAATTCTACTATAATACGGATGAGTTACCCGCACAGGAGCATAAATTGATAGTGAACATTTTTAACGACAATGGTTTTGCTAAATTTTTGTCTAATTATAATGTGATGTTTAATGAGTTTATGGAGCAGGGTCTTTTCAAGAATTTTGAAGAGTTTCGAAATGCCTTAAGTCCCGAAGAGTTGGCCAGTGACAAGAGCTTAATAGAGTGTTTTGTTAATTTAAAAGCATTACGAAGCTCCGAAGAGAGATATAATGAATTTCCAAAATGCTATGCTTTACTTCAGAGTAAATTTAAAGAAATAAATTAAATATGTATTTTCTGTTGTGTAATTTAAGAGATTTTTTCTTAATGCTTTGCATCTTGCGGAGAAAAAAAATATGTGGGTGAATTTGTCTAAAAATTATATGGAGTTGGGGAAAATGCAGTTTAGGCCAATAATTTGTTCAGTTTCAATAAAACAAAGTCAGAATATTGTTACTCAATCCATAGAAAATGTATATTGGGGATTTTAATGAAATCGGGAAAGGGTTAACCGTACAACAGCGGGGTCAAAAATGATAAAAAATTTTGAATATTTGGAATTTTTCACCAAAAAAAAAAAAAAATTAAATAATTCTAATTAAAACTGTTTTTGTTAACTACTTTTTAAAGCATTCACAAAAAATTAAAAAAATCAAAAATCAGAATTTCAAAAATATTATTAGAAATACTACTTAAAAAAAAAATATATATATATAATATAATTTATTACTTTTTAAGTTAGAATAGCATCATTCACAAAATGTATGCTAAATTTAATAAAAAATTATTATATAAATTGTAAAAAGTAGTAAATTATATGCTACTTTTAAAGAAAAAGTAGTAAATTTTGTTAAATTTTTGTTAAAATATATTAAACAAATTTGTTTGATTGTAAAAATATATATTTTAACAGTTTTGAAAATAGTAGTAGAAATACTACTTTTTCAAATAAGTTTCAAATTTATAACTTTTTGAAGTAGAATAGTATTTTTCACAACATATATGCTAAAATTAAAAAAAAAAATTATTACAATTGTAAAAAGTAGTAAATTAAATGCTACTTTTAAACAAAAAGTAGTAAATTTTGTTAAATTTTTGGTAAAATATATTAAACAAATTTGTTTGATTGTAAAAATATATATTTTAACAATTTTAAAAATAGTAGTAGAAATAGTACTTTTTCAAAAAAGTTTCAAATTCATTACTTTTTGAAGTAGAATAGTATTTTTCACAAAATATATCCAAAAATTTAAAAAAAAAAAATTTATTACAATTGTAAAAAGTAGTAAATTAAATGCTACTTTTAAAGAAAAAGTAGTAAATTTTGTTAAATTTTTTTTGAAATATATTAAACAAATTTGTTTGATTGTAAAAATATATATTTTAACAATTATGAAAATAGTAGTAGAAATACTACTTTTTCAAAAATGTTTTAAATTCATTACTTTATGAAATAGAATTGTGTTGTTCACAACATTTTACACAGAAAACCACAAAATTTTGTAGTAATTTTGTAAAATGTACTGAAATATATACTACTTTTTAACAAAAAGTAGTTTCTTTTTAATTTAAAAAAAAAATTAAAGAACAAAAGTCTGTGTAGTAAGAAAAATGTACATTTTCAGGATTTTAAAAATAGTAGTAGAAATATTCAATTAAATGTTACTTTTAAACAAAAAGTAGTAAATTTTGTTAAATTTTTGTTAAAATATTATTAAACAAATTTGTTTGATTGTAAAAATGTATATTTTAACACTTTTAAAAATAGTAGTAGAAATACTACTTTTTCAAAAAAGTTTTAAATTCATTACTTTTTGAAATAGAATTGTATTGTGCACAACCTCTAAGACAAAAAATTAAAAAAATTTTTAATAATTTTGTTTTAAGTTGTATTAAATAAATTGTGTGATAATAAATATGTTTATTTTCAGAATTTTCAAAATACATATTTATAAATGGCCTGAGTAATTGATATATTTAACCAGCAATATTTCAACTATTTCAGTTATACTATTTCTCTTTTGCCACATAGTTTCTGATCTTCTTAAAGCAGTTTCTTGGTTACTGCAATTTATTAAAAAGCATTTGCTTTTTGAAAATCAATTTATTATTCTTTCAGCAGTGAAATAAAGTACATCATGAAACTGTTATACACTGTTATAATCTTGGGGCTAGTACCAGTGTGTAAGCAGTATTATTGTAAAATGTTTATATTTTTTATTAAATAATTATAAAGTATTTAGTAACAACTACCTTCAGTTTGAACACAGCATATTTCAAAGATAAACTTCTAGAATTCTATGACAATGAATTGAAATCTATATCCAAAGAATTCTGTGAAAACGCTAAAATTTTGAGCAAAAAATTACTACTACTTACTACTTTTTTGAAAATTATAACAACAAACTGCAACATTTTGTTTCAAATTTAGTAAAAAACTGTTTGTTATCCCAAAAAGTAAGAAAATGTAAACTTTTTTGAAAAGTAGTATTTCTACTACTATTTTTTAAAATGGCGAAAATTTATATTTTTATTACCACGCAAACTTGTTTAATATATATTATAACAAATATTTAAAAAAAATTTTGTACTTTTTGTTAAAAAGTAGCAAATAGTTTACTACTTTTTTGAAAATTATAACAAAAAACTGTAACATTTTGTTTTAATTATATGTTATCCCAAAAAGTTAGGAAATTTAAACTTTTTTAAAAAGTAGTATACTACTACTAATTTTGAAAATGGTGAAAATATAAATTTGTATTTAAATACAAACTTTTTTATGTATTTTATCACATATTTAACAAAATTAAAAAAAAAAAAACTTTAACAAACATTTTAGTTGTATTTCTGCTTGTAAGTAAGTTATTCAAAAAGCAAAAATTTAAAACACTTTATTTACTTTAACAAAACATTCAATTAACCATTACTCATCACTTGGCTTAATTTTGTTCATATAATTTCACATATCTGGCAAACGCCTTAATTTTTTCATCGTACGTCTTCAAAGTCTTCACCTGTTCCCACCATTGCACGATCTTACCACTGGTTTCTCCCTTCTCCTGCTTCAAATCCTCCTTGAGTTCATCAAATTTCTTTGCAAAATTATCCACGAACGTATTAAACGACTGTCCGAATTCCTCATCCATCTCTTGGGATCTGTATTTTTTCAGAACGTCTAAGATTATTTTAGAATCAGCTGTTAAAGTTTTTTTCTCCTCCATTTTATAAAATTCGGAACTGACAGTCGAATAAAATACCACCAATTTTAATAATTCATCAATGTCGCTGCACGAAGAAAATTTCTCTTCAAATTGTTGAATTTTCTGGTGAAATTCTTTGACCTCGTCAGAGTGGTTTTCTTTCAGGATGGCATCTTTTAGCAGGTGATCACTAACAGTTTTCGCTTTGGTAGCATAGGTCAAGGTCATCTCTTGCAAGGCGAATAATGTAATTTTCAGCAATTGTACGGAGGCTGCTAAATTGCTGTCCCTGTCGGAAGGTGCCATGGCGGCATAGTTGGTTCTTAGATGGCATAAATCATGGCTTTTCAAATAGTCCTCATGGCTGTGAGAGTTTGTGGGTTTTGCTGCAGCCAACTAAATTATGAAAATATGCTTAAATACAGGGGATTTAATTGTTTGTAATAATGAATTTACTTACTTGAACTAAGTACAAGCTGACTAATAAAAAAGTCAATATATTTTTCGTTGTCATTTTGATGTATTGCTTGCTATTTAGACGAAGACAGAAGAACTAATAACAGATGGTTTCACAGCTAATTTGTTTATATTTTGAAATTATATAGATTAAATTCAAAGTTTATTGTTGGGTTATCAGAGTAGAGTAATAAATACAACAAAACTAAATATGTATTTTTCATAACAAATGTTTTAAAACATTTGAATTAGATGATATGTGAAAAAAAACATTTATTTTTATTTTAAATACATATGTATGTATGTGTTTTTAGTAAAAAAAATATTATTATTTTGTGAACAAAAAGCTCCTATTTGATATATTGGTGAAAAAGAGTTTCTTGAATGTTGCTTAAAAGCTTCGATTATGACTAGACTATGACTAGACTATGACTAGACTATGACTAGACTATGACTAGACTATGACTAGACTATGACTAGACTATGACTAGACTATGACTAGACTATGACTAGACTATGACTAGACTATGACTAGACTATGACTAGACTATGACTAGACTATGACTAGACTATGACTAGACTATGACTAGACTATGACTAGACTATGACTAGACTATGACTAGACTATGACTAGACTATGACTAGACTATGACTAGACTATGACTAGACTATGACTAGACTATGACTAGACTATGACTAGACTATGACTAGACTATGACTAGACTATGACTAGACTATGACTAGACTATGACTAGACTATGACTAGACTATGACTAGACTATGACTAGACTATGACTAGACTATGACTAGACTATGACTAGACTATGACTAGACTATGACTAGACTATGACTAGACTATGACTAGACTATGACTAGACTATGACTAGACTATGACTAGACTATGACTAGACTATGACTAGACTATGACTAGACTATGACTAGACTATGACTAGACTATGACTAGACTATGACTAGACTATGACTAGACTATGACTAGACTATGACTAGACTATGACTAGACTATGACTAGACTATGACTAGACTATGACTAGACTATGACTAGACTATGACTAGACTATGACTAGACTATGACTAGACTATGACTAGACTATGACTAGACTATGACTAGACTATGACTAGACTATGACTAGACTATGACTAGACTATAACTAGACTATGACTAGACTATGACTAGACTATGACTAGACTATGACTAGACTATGACTAGACTATGACTAGACTATGACTAGACTATGACTAGACTATGACTAGACTATGACTAGACTATGACTAGACTATGACTAGACTATGACTAGACTATGACTAGACTATGACTAGACTATGACTAGACTATGACTAGACTATGACTAGACTATGACTAGACTATGACTAGTCTTATTAAGGCAGTTTTCCTATAGAAAGCGGCCTTATTAAGACAGTTTTCCTGAAAACTGTTCCTAAATATTACCTGCAAACTTTCACTATCTTTTAATAGGCTTAGTAAAAATTACAAAAAATACATTATTAAAATAAAGCATGTGAAATAATAAACATATATAAAAAAAGTATACGTACGTGGGAATGATAACCTTTTGATCTCAAAACAAATTATAAATATTTCAGAAATTTCACACAAGAATAGTATTTAAATAGAAATAAAATCGCAATTGCAAACAGTCTTGAAAGGCAACCACTCAGCAATGGCCATTTTTAGAATATGTAGCATATTGTTTGCAGTAATCTTAACACAAGTAAGTTTATATAAAATAGGAGAGAAAATGAAACAAAATGAACCAGATATTTTCCTTACAGAGTGTGCTATGCAAACCTGTTGACTACACCTCCGATGAGATTGAGTGGGCATTAAAAGTTGTGAATACAGATCCAAGTGCCTCGGAAAAGCTTCTAGTACTTGTCGTAGACAATTTGATGACCATACCAAAACAGTATGCCGCCAACGCTGTCAATGCCACCCAGCATTTGCTCAAAGACGAGGCTGTCGAGGACAACAATAAACCTGATATTCAAGACTTCAAAAACAAACTGAATATGGTATTGCATGTTTATGATGCCTCTGCTACCAAAATGAAATCATTTTATCAAACCATGAATAGTTTTGCAAATATTTGCGAATATTATTACCAGTTGCCCGAGGACGAATTAACAGAAGATACGAAACTTATTGTTGGACTTTTAGACAAATACAATAGTAAAAATGTAGCCATGAAACTGGCCGATCATTTGGATAAATTCTTTGCCGAATTTAAGAAAATGTTTGAAGATAACCAAAAGGATTTAGAACAACCCATATTGGAATGGTATGAGAAATTCGTAAAATTAACTGATTTGCATCAGAAAATGCAATCGATGATTGTGTTTATAGATCTGGCTTAATTACAAATAAAGTGTAATTTATAAACATAATAGTAATAGTTTTCTTTGTAGTAGTTACACAATTTATGGGAAATTTTAAGATTAATTTCAGCTGCATTTTATGTATAAAGTAGTGGTCGGCTCTCATAGTAAATTGGAGCGGAATCGTTTATATATTTACTTGTAAGCAACACGCATGTCAACATAGTACCGACTGCTGCTCTAAACTCTCATGAATAAAACATGCTCTCTCTATTCTCGACTTAAGACTTTGTGATTAAAAAAATATTTTCTAAAACATTTTAATCAATGAAATGTATGTTCTAAACAAAATTGTTTATAATCTTCTTTCAACAATGTTTTTAGCATATTTTTAGCTCTAATTCTAGTGCAAGTAAGTTTGAAGAACCTTTTAAATAGAAACTAAAGTGAAGAACACCATGGCCTACTTAGAGTTATAAACTTTTAGATACAAAAAATTGGAGAAACGTTGGACAAAGTTTATAAGAGCTCAAAGGAGACTATGTTGAAAAATAAAATGATTTTTTATCTAAAAACATGTGTCCAAAAACATGTGTTGCGTATGATGTGGAGGAGTAACAATGACAAAACGAGCGACAGTGTCGCATTTATTGTTCTTTGCATATTGCGAAAAGCATGCAAGACTACAAGAGCGACAATGTCGCTTATTTTTGTGGTTGTTACTTTAATAATTATAAGTTTTCGCATAGTAATATAGTCCATGAAGCATATTGTCTATAAAATTCTGGATTAAGTCTATGTGTTTAAACCATATAACAGTATAGTTGAAACTGTAACAGTGCCAACGACCAAACGAGAGTCAACTGTCGATTTTTCAGTATTGTACAGTTAACGCGACACTTGTTTGAGAGGTTCGTTGAGGATTTGGTATGGCTATTACTAATATGAAATCGGTGATTTTTCACTGTATTGTATAATATCCTTAATTATCTCTCAATTTCTGAGTAAAACACTTCATTAGCTCCTAAAAATCTGATTTATCATATTGTTATGCTTTAACCTTTTTAAAACGTTGGTTAACTTCCTTTAAATAAACCGGATACTTTAGAAAACAGTTGATGTGCACTCTAACAGCGGCTATGATCAACTCACTCACGACTTTAACCTCTCCCACTATTTATACACTCGCCATCTTTCGTGAATCTTCAACAATGCTCTTAACGGACAAACTAGTATGTTCGAATTCTAGAGCTTTCGATGTCAATGTTAGCAGCTTAAATATTTAGTGTTGCCATACTTATAAACAATGCTGATTACCGCATGCTATCACATTGTTGATAAGTAGAAGCTCCTACTGATGGGCGTGTTTATAAACATGATGAATGCTGCAGGCAGTCGTTACAGACCGTTAAATTCAAATTGCTATTGCAAATTCGTAACAATATTAATAATTTAATGCATATACATATAATGATTTGCATATTTCACTTAAATTATTGATAACCTTTCACTTCAAATATAAATATTTAGGCAATGAAAACAAAGTATTTAAATAACAAGTAAGAGGCTATATTCGGCTCTGCCGAATCTTATATACCCTTCACCAAATTATACATTAAAATAAAAATTTTTGTTTTTAAATTTATTAGTGAAAAAAATTTATGACAAAAAAAATTTTTTTGGTGAAAAAAAATTCGGGTTAAAAATATTTTTCCCGATTTTGACCCATTGTAGGTCCAACTTACTATATATAGCCTTATATACATCATTGCAATGAACTTTGAAATATCTATCATTAGATATCCATATTGTGTATATTATGATTTAGTAATCGAGATAAAGATCAAAAATAGGCAAAAATAGACGTTGTCTCGGATTTTTGCTCATATCTCCGTTTTTTATGGACGGATTTTGCTGATTTCAAATAGGAAACTTCTCGAAAGCTTGTGTGACAGAATTTATTTGAAATTAGGATCTATATGACATCAATAATGTCAATACCGGACATTTCTTTGGAACGAATTCAGTGTTTTACAGGCTGACAATTCAAGAGATCTATAAATCGGTAAAGGTTTCATCAAATATTCAGGGATGATATACTGATCTTTACCGGAGTTCTGGGTCTATATAAGAGAAAATTAACGTTAATTTCCCCCTTAAAGATGATGAGACGTTCCGTACTCTGACTCTGTTCGATATCTGGTCAACATGATGGTATTCATACACTTTACTAGTCTATCCGCGATATGATTACCATCTTGGTGACTCGATATGGATCCGAGTACGGAATGTCTCGACATCTCGAAAAGAGTTGTCAGGAATTTTAAGGGCCGAATTATCGCAAATCTTGTCCCTCATGGACCAATTATAGATTTAAGGACTGCTTCACTTTTAGCTATGGAACTGGAAGGTTTGTAGGAGTACCGCTAGCATGGCGTAAACATATAATTCGAATGGGAGTTTTCGACGAAATGCTTTAATTGCTTAACTCCTCAGTGCTTGTTGGTGGGTTTATTATCAGGAATTCTGTACAAGTTGTCGAAATGCCAAAGCAGGATTGACGGTTCTTACGATTTTAAGAATGTGGCCGTAAAACTGGAAAGTCACTTTTGCAGAAAATAATAAAATGTTTGAAGAACATAAAAAGGATTAGGAACAACCATTTTTGGATAGCTGTATACAAAATACACAACTATTATTTATCTACCGTATATAATAAATCCTAGTTCGCAGTTTTAGTTTGCAGTTTCAGATCTAGTTCAGTTCAAGTTCAGTTCTAGTTCAGTTCTAGTTCAGTTCTAGTTCAGTTCTAGTTCAGTTCTAGTTCAGTTCTAGTTCAGTTCTAGTTCAGTTCTAGTTCAGTTCTAGTTCAGTTCTAGTTCAGTTCTAGTTCAGTTCTAGTTCAGTTCTAGTTCAGTTCTAGTTCAGTTCTAGTTCAGTTCTAGTTCAGTTCTAGTTCAGTTCTAGTTCAGTTCTAGTTCAGTTCTAGTTCAGTTCTAGTTCAGTTCTAGTTCAGTTCTAGTTCAGTTCTAGTTCAGTTCTAGTTCAGTTCTAGTTAAGTTCTAGTTCAGTTCTAGTTCAGTTCTAGTTCAGTTCTAGTTCAGTTCTAGTTCAGTTCTAGTTCAGTTCTAGTTCAGTTCTAGTTCAGTTCTAGTTCAGTTCTAGTTCAGTTCTAGTTTAGTTCTAGTTCAGTTCTAGTTCAGTTCTAGTTCAGTTCTAGTTCAGTTCTAGTTCAGTTCTAGTTCAGTTCTAGTTCAGTTCTAGTTCAGTTCTAGTTCTAGTTCAGTTCTAGTTCAGTTCTAGTTCAGTTCTAGTTCAGTTCTAGTTCAGTTCTAGTTCAGTTCTAGTTCAGTTCTAGTTCAGTTCTAGTTCAGTTCTAGTTCAGTTCTAGTTCAGTTCTAGTTCAGTTCTAGTTCAGTTCTAGTTCAGTTCTAGTTCAGTTCTAGTTCAGTTCTAGTTCAGTTCTAGTTCAGTTCTAGTTCAGTTCTAGTTCAGTTCTAGTTCAGTTCTAGTTCAGTTCTAGTTCAGTTCTAGTTCAGTTCTAGTTCAGTTCTAGTTCAGTTCTAGTTCAGTTCTAGTTCAGTTCTAGTTCAGTTCTAGTTCAGTTCTAGTTCAGTTCTAGTTCAGTTCTAGTTCAGTTCTAGTTCAGTTCTAGTTCAGTTCTAGTTCAGTTCTAGTTCAGTTCTAGTTCAGTTCTAGTTCAGTTCTAGTTCAGTTCTAGTTCAGTTCTAGTTCAGTTCTAGTTCAGTTCTAGTTCAGTTCTAGTTCAGTTCTAGTTCAGTTCTAGTTCAGTTCTAGTTCAGTTCTAGTTCAGTTCTAGTTCAGTTCTAGTTCAGTTCTAGTTCAGTTCTAGTTCAGTTCTAGTTCAGTTCTAGTTCAGTTCTAGTTCAGTTCTAGTTCAGTTCTAGTTCAGTTCTAGTTCAGTTCTAGTTCAGTTCTAGTTCAGTTCTAGTTCAGTTCTAGTTCAGTTCTAGTTCAGTTCTAGTTCAGTTCTAGTTCAGTTCTAGTTCAGTTCTAGTTCAGTTCTAGTTCAGTTCTAGTTCAGTTCTAGTTCAGTTCTAGTTCAGTTCTAGTTCAGTTCTAGTTCAGTTCTAGTTCAGTTCTAGTTCAGTTCTAGTTCAGTTCTAGTTCAGTTCTAGTTCAGTTCTAGTTCAGTTCTAGTTCAGTTCTAGTTCAGTTCTAGTTCAGTTCTAGTTCAGTTCTAGTTCAGTTCTAGTTCAGTTCTAGTTCAGTTCTAGTTCAGTTCTAGTTCAGTTCTAGTTCAGTTCTAGTTCAGTTCTAGTTCAGTTCTAGTTCAGTTCTAGTTCAGTTCTAGTTCAGTTCTAGTTCAGTTCTAGTTCAGTTCTAGTTCAGTTCTAGTTCAGTTCTAGTTCAGTTCTAGTTCAGTTCTAGTTCAGTTCTAGTTCAGTTCTAGTTCAGTTCTAGTTCAGTTCTAGTTCAGTTCTAGTTCAGTTCTAGTTCAGTTCTAGTTCAGTTCTAGTTCAGTTCTAGTTCAGTTCTAGTTCAGTTCTAGTTCAGTTCTAGTTCAGTTCTAGTTCAGTTCTAGTTCAGTTCTAGTTCAGTTCTAGTTCAGTTCTAGTTCAGTTCTAGTTCAGTTCTAGTTCAGTTCTAGTTCAGTTCTATGTAGTTCGTTTAATAATTACAGTGAATTTACACCATGATAAGCTTATTGTGGATCTCTGCAAGGCTCAATGTTTCACTAAGATTTTCCACAAAAAACCAAGGTTTTTTCGATTCTATGGGATTTTCAACTACATATGTATATAGAAATCGCAAAATAATAGGTATGTGCATGTATACATACCCTTACCATTCATGACTCTATATCATCAACAATTTCTAAATACATACAACTCATCTATAAAAACATTGATAACCTTTAAATCTAAATTCCCATGTATATGAATATAATATACACAAATTTCAGAAATCACAAAAGTATTTAAATCAAATAGACTACAAAATTGCATTCAGTGTGATTAGAAGAACTGCAGTAAATGTTTAACAAACAACTCAATAATGGCGGCATATAAAATCTACAATCTACTTTTTGTTTTAATATTAGCACAAGTAAGAATTATTCGACAAAAACATTAAACAAAATATAAATTTACAATTTGTTTTTATTTTTATTAAATAGAACATCCTCTGCAAACCAGCTGAGGATAACTCAGATGAAGAAAAACTGCCCTTACTTTATATGGACACTTTAGTCAACACACTGAGAGAGTTTTCCGCCAATGCCACAAAAGCCAGTGAAAAAATGTTTAAAGACGAAACTTTTAAAACGAAAGTGAAAGCAAATGACTCGGAGAAACTCCTCTTTTTGGAGATAGAAAGTTTCGTCAACACACTTAGAGAGTATTCCGCCAAGTTTGCCAAAGCCAGTGAAACTTTGCTTAAAGACGAAACTTTAAAGGCCAACACTGAAGCAGAAGTGATGGAATTTAAAAAAGGACTTCAGATATTCCTGGATAAGTATGATCCCTCAACAACAAATATTAAGGAAATATTTGATGCCATTGACATCTTTGCTAATCTTACTTATTACTACTATCAAATTCCCAAGAGTAAATTAACACCGGAATGTTTGTATATCATGGAACTTTTAAACAAATACAATTGCAGAGATATGGTCAAGAATATGACCGTCTATATGGATGAGTTCTTTAAGAAGTTTATCCAAATGTTTGAAGATAATAAAACTGAGTACCAAAAACCGATTGTGGATTGGTTTGAGAAATTCATAACTATAACCGCTAAGCAGGAGAAGTTTTATGCACTTGTTGTCCTAGCTAAATATCAAGAATAAAATGGAAAATAATGAATTTTATAAATTAATTGTAATGAAAACTGTTTTATTTAAAATAGGTTTGAAAACAAATAAAGAAAGTAAGTGTTTTTAATTTCGACTTTTCGAAGTTGAACTATTTCTTTACCAAAGTCCGTATAAAACACATTTCTATATAAATGAGTATGTAAAAGACACATTTCTATAGAAATGAATCTACATTTCTATAGAAATGAGTCTGTATAAGACACATTTCTTTAGAAATGAGTCTGTATAAGACACATTTCTATAGAAATGAGTCTGTATAAGACACATTTCTATAGAAATGAGTCTGTATAAGACACATTTCTATAGAAATAAGTCTGTATAAGACACATTTCTATAGAAATGAGTCTGTATAAGACACATTTCTATAGAAATGAGTCTGTATATGACACATATCTATAGAAATTAATCTGTATATGACACATATCTATAGAAATTAATCTGTATAAGACACATTTCTATAGAAATGAGTCTGTATAAGACACATTTCTATAGAAATGAGTCTGTATAAAACACATTTCTATAGAAATGAGTCTGTATAAGACACATTTCTATAGAAATAAGTCTGTATAAGACACATAGAAATGAGTCTGTATAAGACACACAGTGTTTTAATGACATTAAGAATGAATTCTTTGAATTACTGCAATCGTTCAGAACTTCAGTCAGCGTAATAAAAATAAAATGCCTATAGTATAATTTCAAGCAATTTTAAAATAATTAAAACATTGATAGCCACTTCGATTAAATAACATTTTCACAAACAAAAGAAACCATTAAAGTATTTAAATAAACTTACTTGCAAAATTGTATGCAATCTAGCCCTAAGATCCACAAGAAACGTTTAACAAATCTCTGGAACATGAAGACATATAAAATGTATATTGTATTTATATTAGTAGTCTTAACACAAGTAAGTTTCATTTATATGGTTTTCTATAAAAAAAATAAACAGTTTAAATTTGATTTCTTCACAGAGCATCTTCTGCGAACCAGTACAGTCTGTACCGGAAGATATTGGGTCCATTATAGATGAAATACAAATAATAATCGATAAAGCTGTAGAGAAATATGTGGTCTTAAAAGTGAAAAGTTTATCATCAATACCCCATAAAATTTCCGCCAGAATTGTTAATGCCACCAAACTTTTAATGAAAGATGAAGCTTTTGTGAACAACAAACAACCAGAAGTTTTGGAGTTTAGAAACAAGCTCACCTTGTTTTTGCACAAATATGATCCATCAGTTAATAAGAAATCCTTAGAGGAAACAATGACCATATTGTTTGATACTATCAGACCTTATTTTAATCCTAACGGGAACAAAGCTGCAACTCTAGAATATAAATTTATTGGAAATCTTTTAAACAAGTATCATTTAAAAGAGGTATCCACAAATTTCGATATCTACGAGGAGGTCAATAATATATGGGCTGCCGTTAGAAGTATTGCATTGAAACTATCGATACGTAAAATAGGTAACGTAGTGTATCTACCCATACAATATGCGTCTAACAAGGACTCATTACAGTTGCTTAAAGACTGTTAATGCCAATAATCTAAATTGTGGGTTTTGTGCATTAAATCCTAATTTTATCCCCGTGATTCCTCTGTATTTTATAAACAAAAGCTGAATTTTGTATATTAAATGTCGATACCATAAAATACATTTTAGACACATATTTCCATTTTCTAGTACATTTATTTTCTGACTCCTGCAGATTTGCTTAGTCGCTCTTATTAAGTCCTTCTATCTCTATATATCTATCTATCTATCTATCTATCTATCTATCTATCTATCTATCTATCTATCTATCTATCTATCTATCTATCTATCTATCTATCTATCTATCTATCTATCTATCTATCTATCTATCTATCTATCTATCTATCTATCTATCTATCTATCTATCTATCTATCTATCTATCTATCTATCTATCTATCTATCTATCTATCTATCTATCTATCTATCTATCTATCTATCTATCTATCTATCTATCTATCTATCTATCTATCTATCTATCTATCTATCTATCTATCTATCTATCTATCTATCTATCTATCTATCTATCTATCTATCTATCTATCTATCTATCTATCTATCTATCTATCTATCTATCTATCTATCTATCTATCTATCTATCTATCTATCTATCTATCTATCTATCTATCTATCTATCTATCTATCTATCTATCTATCTATCTATCTATCTATCTATCTATCTATCTATCTATCTATCTATCTATCTATCTATCTATCTATCTATCTATCTATCTATCTATCTATCTATCTATCTATCTATCTATCTATCTATCTATCTATCTATCTATCTATCTATCTATCTATCTATCTATCTATCTATCTATCTATCTATCTATCTATCTATCTATCTATCTATCTATCTATCTATCTATCTATCTATCTATCTATCTATCTATCTATCTATCTATCTATCTATCTATCTATCTATCTATCTATCTATCTATCTATCTATCTATCTATCTATCTATCTATCTATCTATCTATCTATCTATCTATCTATCTATCTATCTATCTATCTATCTATCTATCTATCTATCTATCTATCTATCTATCTATCTATCTATCTATCTATCTATCTATCTATCTATCTATCTATCTATCTATCTATCTATCTATCTATCTATCTATCTATCTATCTATCTATCTATCTATCTATCTATCTATCTATCTATCTATCTATCTATCTATCTATCTATCTATCTATCTATCTATCTATCTATCTATCTATCTATCTATCTATCTATCTATCTATCTATCTATCTATCTATCTATCTATCTATCTATCTATCTATCTATCTATCTATCTATCTATCTATCTATCTATCTATCTATCTATCTATCTATCTATCTATCTATCTATCTATCTATCTATCTATCTATCTATCTATCTATCTATCTATCTATCTATCTATCTATCTATCTATCTATCTATCTATCTATCTATCTATCTATCTATCTATCTATCTATCTATCTATCTATCTATCTATCTATCTATCTATCTATCTATCTATCTATCTATCTATCTATCTATCTATCTATCTATCTATCTATCTATCTATCTATCTATCTATCTATCTATCTATCTATCTATCTATCTATCTATCTATCTATCTATCTATCTATCTATCTATCTATCTATCTATCTATCTATCTATCTATCTATCTATCTATCTATCTATCTATCTATCTATCTATCTATCTATCTATCTATCTATCTATCTATCTATCTATCTATCTATCTATCTATCTATCTATCTATCTATCTATCTATCTATCTATCTATCTATCTATCTATCTATCTATCTATCTATCTATCTATCTATCTATCTATCTATCTATCTATCTATCTATCTATCTATCTATCTATCTATCTATCTATCTATCTATCTATCTATCTATCTATCTATCTATCTATCTATCTATCTATCTATCTATCTATCTATCTATCTATCTATCTATCTATCTATCTATCTATCTATCTATCTATCTATCTATCTATCTATCTATCTATCTATCTATCTATCTATCTATCTATCTATCTATCTATCTATCTATCTATCTATCTATCTATCTATCTATCTATCTATCTATCTATCTATCTATCTATCTATCTATCTATCTATCTATCTATCTATCTATCTATCTATCTATCTATCTATCTATCTATCTATCTATCTATCTATCTATCTATCTATCTATCTATCTATCTATCTATCTATCTATCTATCTATCTATCTATCTATCTATCTATCTATCTATCTATCTATCTATCTATCTATCTATCTATCTATCTATCTATCTATCTATCTATCTATCTATCTATCTATCTATCTATCTATCTATCTATCTATCTATCTATCTATCTATCTATCTATCTATCTATCTATCTATCTATCTATCTATCTATCTATCTATCTATCTATCTATCTATCTATCTATCTATCTATCTATCTATCTATCTATCTATCTATCTATCTATCTATCTATCTATCTATCTATCTATCTATCTATCTATCTATCTATCTATCTATCTATCTATCTATCTATCTATCTATCTATCTATCTATCTATCTATCTATCTATCTATCTATCTATCTATCTATCTATCTATCTATCTATCTATCTATCTATCTATCTATCTATCTATCTATCTATCTATCTATCTATCTATCTATCTATCTATCTATCTATCTATCTATCTATCTATCTATCTATCTATCTATCTATCTATCTATCTATCTATCTATCTATCTATCTATCTATCTATCTATCTATCTATCTATCTATCTATCTATCTATCTATCTATCTATCTATCTATCTATCTATCTATCTATCTATCTATCTATCTATCTATCTATCTATCTATCTATCTATCTATCTATCTATCTATCTATCTATCTATCTATCTATCTATCTATCTATCTATCTATCTATCTATCTATCTATCTATCTATCTATCTATCTATCTATCTATCTATCTATCTATCTATCTATCTATCTATCTATCTATCTATCTATCTATCTATCTATCTATCTATCTATCTATCTATCTATCTATCTATCTATCTATCTATCTATCTATCTATCTATCTATCTATCTATCTATCTATCTATCTATCTATCTATCTATCTATCTATCTATCTATCTATCTATCTATCTATCTATCTATCTATCTATCTATCTATCTATCTATCTATCTATCTATCTATCTATCTATCTATCTATCTATCTATCTATCTATCTATCTATCTATCTATCTATCTATCTATCTATCTATCTATCTATCTATCTATCTATCTATCTATCTATCTATCTATCTATCTATCTATCTATCTATCTATCTATCTATCTATCTATCTATCTATCTATCTATCTATCTATCTATCTATCTATCTATCTATCTATCTATCTATCTATCTATCTATCTATCTATCTATCTATCTATCTATCTATCTATCTATCTATCTATCTATCTATCTATCTATCTATCTATCTATCTATCTATCTATCTATCTATCTATCTATCTATCTATCTATCTATCTATCTATCTATCTATCTATCTATCTATCTATCTATCTATCTATCTATCTATCTATCTATCTATCTATCTATCTATCTATCTATCTATCTATCTATCTATCTATCTATCTATCTATCTATCTATCTATCTATCTATCTATCTATCTATCTATCTATCTATCTATCTATCTATCTATCTATCTATCTATCTATCTATCTATCTATCTATCTATCTATCTATCTATCTATCTATCTATCTATCTATCTATCTATCTATCTATCTATCTATCTATCTATCTATCTATCTATCTATCTATCTATCTATCTATCTATCTATCTATCTATCTATCTATCTATCTATCTATCTATCTATCTATCTATCTATCTATCTATCTATCTATCTATCTATCTATCTATCTATCTATCTACCTATCTATATATCTATCTATCTATCTACCTATCTATATATCTATCTATCTATCTATCTATCTATCTATCTATCTATCTATCTATCTATCTATCTATCTATCTATCTATCTATCTATCTATCTATCTATCTATCTATCTATCTATCTATCTATCTATCTATCTATCTATCTATCTATCTATCTATCTATCTATCTATCTATCTATCTATCTATCTATCTATCTATCTATCTATCTATCTATCTATCTATCTATCTATCTATCTATCTATCTATCTATCTATCTATCTATCTATCTATCTATCTATCTATCTATCTATCTATCTATCTATCTATCTATCTATCTATCTATCTATCTATCTATCTATCTATCTATCTATCTATCTATCTATCTATCTATCTATCTATCTATCTATCTATCTATCTATCTATCTATCTATCTATCTATCTATCTATCTATCTATCTATCTATCTATCTATCTATCTATCTATCTATCTATCTATCTATCTATCTATCTATCTATCTATCTATCTATCTATCTATCTATCTATCTATCTATCTATCTATCTATCTATCTATCTATCTATCTATCTATCTATCTATCTATCTATCTATCTATCTATCTATCTATCTATCTATCTATCTATCTATCTATCTATCTATCTATCTATCTATCTATCTATCTATCTATCTATCTATCTACACAGATATCACTTAATCAGAAATTGATTATGAGTCGATCGCTATAGTTTAAGGCGGGTGTTGAACTACAAATTTTATAGCGTTTTACTATGGTGGTGTTGTTTATGCTAATCAGTATTTTCTATTTAATTAAAATCTCAAGCTTTTTATCATTAACAATATTTAGTATGACTAATATTTCTAAATACATATAAAGCATCTAAAAAAAACACTGATAACCTTACAAAGTAATAAAAATATATGAATTATACAAATTTGAGACGACAAAAAAGTATTTAAATCAAAATAAAAACAATGCTGGCTTCAGTCTATTTAAAAGAACTGCCTAAAACAATTAGCAAAAAAACTCAATTATGGTGTTAAAAACAATATATAATCTAATTTTTGTAATAATTTTAGCACAAGTAATTATAATTTAAAGAAAATAAGAAAAAGCACACAAAATAAACAATTTGTTTTTATTTAATAGAGCATCCTATGCAAACCAGCTGAGGATACCTCAGCTCATATGGAGACTAAAGTGAAAACAACAAACTCCGAAAAAGAGCTCTTCCTAAACGTAGAAAGTTTCATCAACACAATTAGAGAGTATGGCGTCACAGCTGCCAAAATCAGTGAAGATTTACTTAAAGAGGAAACTTTAAAGGCCCACAAGGGACCAGAAGTGCTGGAGTTTAAAAGGAATCTAAACTTATTTTTAACAAAATATGATCCTGCAACTAAAAATATGAAAACCATATACGATGCCCTTTCCATTTTTGCTAATCGTACCTATTATTATTATCAACTACCCGAGAATAAATTAACACCGGATTGGGAATTTATCATTGCACTTTTAAATGAATATAAATGTAAAAATTTAGTCGATGATTTGAATGTCTATATAAATGGATTTTTTAACAAGATCATTCAAATGTATGAAGAGAACAAAAATGAATATGAAAAACCGGTAGTAGAGTGGTTTGAGAAATTCATAACATTAACCGAGATGAAGCAGAAATTTTATGCATTTATTGATATTGCTATATATAAGGAATAAAATGGAAACTTAAGTATTTCAAAAATAAATTGTAATGAAAAGTTTTTAATTAATATAAGAAAACAAGGAAACTTGCATAATTTTATTAAAAGTCTCTGAGCCTTTACAAAATTGTATTTGATATTTGTTACTAGCAGAGTTAAAGAAACGAATTGAGATATATTCGGTTGTGAAGAATCTTATATACCCTTTATAACAAATTATACTTTAAAATAAAAATTAAAAAAATTTATTAGCGAAAAAAATTTTTTTTTGTTGAACAAAAAAATCTGGTTAAAAAATATTTTTTCCGGTTTTGACTAATTGCAGGTCCGACTTACTTTTACCTTATATACGCCGTTGCAAAGGTCTTTGAAATATCTATTATTGGATATCTGTATTGTCTATATTAATGACTTAGTAATCCAGATATGGAACAAAAATCGAGGTTGTCGTGGTTTTTTCCTTAAGCATATCTTAGCCATTTGTGGCTATATTGACTTCGCTATATAGTCGATATAGCCATGTCAATCTGTATGTTGAAATCAACTTTCCGTACCCCCAAATACCAGCCGAATCGACACCAAAGCCAAATATCGCACGCTCTTAATTTGGTGGGAACAAAAGGGCCTGTCTATTATGAGCTGCTGAAATCGTTTGAAGCGAGCATTGACCGAAAAACACCCAGAATATTTCAAAATATTTAGAATGAAGTGGTTGGTGGTTTTGCCTCAGCCGCTTTATAGTCCAGATCATGCACCGTTCGACAACTACTTGTTTCGATCGATGGAAAACGCTCTCTCAGAACAGAGTATCCAATATTGTCTTGATTCGTTCTTGCCCTCGAAAGAAGAACTGTTCTTTTGGCTAGGAATCCATATGTTGGCAGAAATATGGAAAAAGGTCATAGCTAACAAAAGCCAATACTTTCAATAAATTTATATTATATAAATGTTTCAAAATCTCTGAACAATGTCCGCCCGTCCGTCCGTACGTCCGCCTGTCTGGCTGGCTTGCAACGTAAACCTTTTGCGCAAAGTACAGGTCGCAATTTTGAACATATTTCGTTAAAAAAGAAGGCTAGAAAAGTGTCCCCTAAACCTCAAGGAGTTAATCAATAAAATATATAAGTATGTATGTATATACTACATACATTTTTATAATCATAAATATAAAAGTTTATTAATCAAAAGAATTCCCAGTCAATTTATCAATAATACTTATTTAAATTGAGAATTTCCCACATTAGAAAATTTCCAATTTTTAATTAAAACAAAACTGATTAAATCATACGATAATCAAACCCAAACTATATAAATAGAAATTAAAGTCCTATAAAACGATCAAAAGCAAAAATTCACTCGACAAGTCAACAATGGCGAGGCATACAATTTTTACAATAGTTTTTGTTCTCATCGTAGTGCAGGTAAGTTCATTTAAAATAAAAACTAAAATTTCAAAATTATAAAAAAAATAATTCCAATAGAACATCTACGGTAAACCTGAGCAGAATACAACAAACGAACAAAATTTGATTAAAAAAATATTGAATGGAAATCCTACTGCCTCGGAAAAACTTCTTATATTTTTACTGGAGAATATGAATATCAAACCCAAACAATATGCTGCCAATGCTTTTAACGCCACGCAATACTTGCTTAAAGACCAGGCTTTATTGGAGAACAATAATATTGAAGTGAACGACTTTAAAGAAGAACTAAATAGGGTTATAAATGCTTATAAACCTTCAGCTACAGAAATTACTTCATATTTGGAAACAATGATTATTTTTTCAAATGTTATGAAATATTATTACCAGCTTCCTGAGGATCAAGTAACAGATGATACGAAATTTGTTCTCGACCTTATAAACAAATACGATTGCAAGACTTTGGCCGTGAAACTGGACGGTCATTATGAAGCCACTTTTACCGAATTTAATAAAAGGTTTGAAGAACATAAAAAGGATTTGGAACAACCCATATTGGATTGGTATGAAAAATACGCATCTCTTACTTCTACACCAGAGAAACTCATATCGATTTTAGATTTGTTAAGTTTATTAAAAAACTAAAATAAAGAATTTAACAAGGGCCACACTTTACACACATAGTAATAGTTATTTGAGGCTTAATTGCAGTAGTTTAACTCCAAACCACAATGTTTAAAGACTGAATAAATATGTGTCTTTCTTCTGCTATATCCTTTTTCGTTTTTTTCCTTTTTAATAAATCCTAGTTGAAGTTCAGTTCTAGTTCAGTTCTAGTTCAGTTCTTGTTCAGTTCTAGTTCAGTTCTAGTTCAGTTCTAGTTCAGTTCTAGTTCAGTTCTAGTTCAGTTCTAGTTCAGTTCTAGTTCAGTTCTAGTTCAGTTCTAGTTCAGTTCTAGTTCAGTTCTAGTTCAGTTCTAGTTCAGTTCTAGTTCAGTTCTAGTTCAGTTCTAGTTCAGTTCTAGTTCAGTTCTAGTTCAGTTCTAGTTCAGTTCTAGTTCAGTTCTAGTTCAGTTCTAGTTCAGTTCTAGTTCAGTTCTAGTTCAGTTCTAGTTCAGTTCTAGTTCAGTTCTAGTTCAGTTCTAGTTCAGTTCTAGTTCAGTTCTAGTTCAGTTCTAGTTCAGTTCTAGTTCAGTTCTAGTTCAGTTCTAGTTCAGTTCTAGTTCAGTTCTAGTTCAGTTCTAGTTCAGTTCTAGTTCAGTTCTAGTTCAGTTCTAGTTCAGTTCTAGTTCAGTTCTAGTTCAGTTCTAGTTCAGTTCTAGTTCAGTTCTAGTTCAGTTCTAGTTCAGTTCTAGTTCAGTTCTAGTTCAGTTCTAGTTCAGTTCTAGTTCAGTTCTAGTTCAGTTCTAGTTCAGTTCTAGTTCAGTTCTAGTTCAGTTCTAGTTCAGTTCTAGTTCAGTTCTAGTTCAGTTCTAGTTCAGTTCTAGTTCAGTTCTAGTTCAGTTCTAGTTCAGTTCTAGTTCAGTTCTAGTTCAGTTCTAGTTCAGTTCTAGTTCAGTTCTAGTTCAGTTCTAGTTCAGTTCTAGTTCAGTTCTAGTTCAGTTCTAGTTCAGTTCTAGTTCAGTTCTAGTTCAGTTCTAGTTCAGTTCTAGTTCAGTTCTAGTTCAGTTCTAGTTCAGTTCTAGTTCAGTTCTAGTTCAGTTCTAGTTCAGTTCTAGTTCAGTTCTAGTTCAGTTCTAGTTCAGTTCTAGTTCAGTTCTAGTTCAGTTCTAGTTCAGTTCTAGTTCAGTTCTAGTTCAGTTCAAGTTCAGTTCAAGTTCAGTTCTAGTTCACTTCTAGTTCTAGTTCAGTTCTAGTTCAGTTCTAGCTCAGTTCTAGTTCAGTTCTAGTTCAGTTCTAGTTCAGTTCTAGTTCAGTTCTAGTTCAGTTCTAGTTCAGTTCTAGTTCAGTTCTAGTTCAGTTCTAGTTCAGTTCTAGTTCAGTTCTAGTTCAGTTCTAGTTCAGTTCTAGTTCAGTTCTAGTTCAGTTCTAGTTCAGTTCTAGTACAGTTCTAGTTCAGTTCTAGTTCAGTTCTAGTTCAGTTCTAGTTCAGTTCTAGTTCAGTTCTAGTTCAGTTCTAGTTCAGTTCTAGTTCAGTTCTAGTTCAGTTCTAGTTCAGTTCTAGTTCAGTTCTAGTTCAGTTCTAGTTCAGTTCTAGTTCAGTTCTAGTTCCGTTCTAGTTCAGTTCTAGTTCAGTTCTAGTTCAGTCCAACTTACTATAGCCTTATATACATCGTTGGAATGGACTTTGAAATATCTATCATTAGATATCCATATTGTCTATATTTATGACTTAGTTATCGAGAAAAATAGAGGTTATTTATGGACGAATTTTGCTGATTTTAAATAGAAAACTTCTCGAAAGCATGTCTGACAGAATTATTGAAGATTTGGATCCCGAAGATATCTGCGGTCTTCAGAAAATTGATTTCAACAGACAGACAGCCAGCCAGCCAGACAGACAGACAGACAGACAGACAGACAGACAGACAGACAGACAGACAGACAGACAGACAGACAGACAGACAGACAGACAGACAGACAGACAGACAGACAGACAGACAGACAGACAGACAGACAGACAGACAGACAGACAGACAGACAGACAGAGAGACAGACAGACAGACAGACAGACAGACAGACAGACAGACAGACAGACAGACAGACAGACAGACAGACAGACAGACAGACAGACAGACAGACAGACAGACAGACAGACAGACAGACAGACAGACAGACAGACAGACAGACAGACAGACAGACAGACAGACAGACAGACAGACAGACAGACAGACAGACAGACAGACAGACAGACAGACAGACAGACAGACAGACAGACAGACAGACAGACAGACAGACAGACAGACAGACAGACAGACAGACAGACAGACAGACAGACAGACAGACAGACAGACAGACAGACAGACAGACAGACAGACAGACAGACAGACAGGGCTAAATCGACTCCGCTATCTACAAAAATCCAGAATATGTATACTTTATAAGGTCGGAAAATTATATTGTGGAAATTACAAACGGAATGACAAACTTATATATACCCTTCTCACGAATGTGAAGGGTATAAAAATAGGTTTGAGTAAAAAATTCCAAAATAGAAATGCACCGATCAAAAAAGCTCCATGCTTGTATAGTCCTGTATCTTATTTAAATACGTACAAAGTTATTGTATTATCACACGGTAAATAACGTCACAGTAGGTACATTTCCCCGTTTTAGGAATTTTGGTTTTTGAAAATAAAAAATGTAAAAAATTTTAATTTCGCTGATTTAATTATATTTAGATCTACAGTATTTCCAAATTATGTTACAATATCTTTAACTGTTAAAATTGTACATTAATTCAAATTTTATATTTTTGTTCATGGAAAATCCCTATATTATTTTTTTTAGTCTCTAAAGTAAATGACATCCGAAAAATAAATTTATTTAACTTCACTAAACTGTTAATCATTAAGTCCTAAGATTTTCACCAATATGAACTACTTAAACAAAAAGCTTATGTTTATTCATCAGGAGCTCCACTTGCTCCCTTTTGAAAATATTTAATGTTTTTTATATATTCCATGCAAAATATGTTTTGGAAAAAACGTTCAAACTTTTGATGAACGTAACTTTTTATAGGTACGAGATAATTGTTAGCAAGTTGTTTAGATTTTATTCATAGCTGATATTTTTAAAAACAAATTTGACCCTCCATATGGTCGCAATGTCTAAAAAACCAAATAAAAAACGAGCAGAATTAATAAAAATAAATAAATAAACCTCAATATATCTTGAACTAAAAGAGATAACTTACATAAGTACGCATGTTTTTTGTAGATCTCCTTAAGGACTATTAATTTTTTAAATTTTAGCTCATTCGAATCATACTTGGATTTTTGGCGATTTTTTTTTTTTTTAAATGTGAGACCCGAGCTGGGTTTAATTTTGCTAATTTTAGCATAAAGAACTTTATTTAAAACTTTTGTATCTTTGCTGACCTCCACTGAAATTTTTCGGTACACATTTTCGTGGAATATTTTAATCCTTAGATATCCTTTTTTGAAAGGACTTTTTTGGATTTTCTCGAAAAAAGTGTCAAATATAGGAGATAGGGGGTTAAGAGCTTCCACAAAAATGATCTCCATTAAATTCGACAATATAACTCTGACAATAAGAATTATCTCAGACATTAATTTAAAACATTTTTTTCAATTAGCATAAAGCTCCCTTCGATCAATCAAAAAATGAAAACTTAGACCCACTGTAAAAACAAATCGGACCAGCAGGACTATAAGTTTATTCTACAAAAATTATCTACTCAACATGCCCTTTCAGAATTATAGCGTCGCTATTCTGTTCCAAAAATGCTGTTGGACAGTGTAATAAAAATTTTATAAATTTGATAGGCAGTTAAGGCTTTTAGAATATTTCCAAAAAAAAATACTTTGTTAATCTTTAGAATTGATGCATTTGGGGTTCAGTGAAGCCACAGCTAAATTTATGCAAATTAATTTCAAGAAAATAGTGTGTATTAGCCAGCAAAGCTAAGGAGGCCATTTGCTCAATATTGTGTTCTAAACATAACCCTTGTCACTATATAAAATTTCACCACTCTCTTTGGCCAAAAATCAAAATTAAATAACTTAGCAATCTAAGTTGGACTATAGAGGATATATTGATGTATGAATCATGTATGTAAGTTATTTGGGGGCTTCAGAAATTTGATTTCAACATACGGACATAGAGGCGGACATGTCTATGTCGACTAGTTCCACAATATGTATACTTTATGGGGTCGCACTCATTGTGAAGCTTATAAAATTAACAATCTAAAGAACAAAACCTGGATTTTTTATTTAATTCAAATCTTAAGTAAATAGATTTTCCATACAAAAAACCCCAATCAAATCACAGATAACTAGAGTCCAACTGAATCTTTTTTGTTTTTTTTTTTTCTCTGGGCAAAACCAAACTGAACCTAATATTCGGCCAAAAAAAACATTATTCGGCCTAATCTAAAGCAAACCGAAAATTTTACTATTTCCATAAAAACAATTAAGAAAGTTTCGGTATTCGGGCCGATTTTCGCCCTAAACCGAAACCGAATATTCGGTCGAACTCTACAGATAACCTTTCAATATAAACAAATAAAATTTTTAAAATTTAATAAATAAGTTTAAGCAACAAGTATTTAAGTAGCAAAAAAAAACAAATTAGCATTCAGTCTATTACAAAGAACTGCAGTCAACATTTACTAAACCTCTTAATAATGGCACAAAATAAAATATACAACTTATTATTCCTAATAATTTTGGCACAAGTAAGTATTAATTTAATAATAAAAAAAAAAAACCTAAACAAAAAAATCCTTTACAATTTGTGTTTGTTTAACAGGGCATACTCAGCAAACCCATCCAAAATACCGCCCCTGAACTGGTTGTTGAACAAGACTCTTTGGACACAACTGAGGAGTCCTTAAGTGAAGAGGTAAAAGTTCTTTCGGACCAACTAATGTTACTCACCAAAAACATTTTAGTGACCCAACCCAAACATTATAATGCCATCGCTGCAAATGCCTCACAATACTTGCTTCATGATGAACGTTTAAAGGCCAACCATAACTACGAAATTCTAGAGTTTAAAAATCGTTTAAACGCATACCTGACTAAGTATGATCCTATAACCACACGTGTTAAAATAATTCACAACTCTTTGACTGAATTTAACAATCTTACCAATCACTATTTGCAACTGCCCAAGGATAAAGTAACTGAGGAAACTAAATTAATCATTGAACTCATAGACAAATACAATTGTGGAAATATATTAAGAGATATGTATGCTAATTTAGAGAGTTCTATTGAAAAGCTTGTGGAATTATTTGAAGAGCTAAAGAATAAGGAAAATGTCCCGATAGAAAAACCTGTATTGGTGTGGTTTAAGAAATTTAAAACTTTAAGTGAATTAAAGGAGAAATACGAGTCATTTCTTAATATGGTTATAAACCAAAATGAGCACGTAAACTATTAAAAATATATATATAATAATTTGGTGTTTTATTTATATATCTATCTAAACACAGCTTCAAAAATGAGTAAACACCTCACCCATCGATTCAAATTTAAAAGATTCGGTTTGTTGCTGATTAGAACTCTAAAGTTTTTCATAATTTTAAAAAAATTATATAATACACTCGGGTTTCTCACTTTGGAGACTGTGTGTAAAGCTATACTGTCACTTTAGTATAAAGACACCGTCTTTAGTATAAAGACACCGTCTTTAGTATAAAGACACCGTCTTTAGTATAAAGACACTATATTTAGTATAAAGACACTGTCTTTAGTATGAAGACACTGTCATTAGTATGAAGACACTGTCATTAGTATAAAGACACTCTCTTTAGTATAAAGACACTGTCCTTAGTATAAAGACACTGTCCTTAGTATAAAGACACTGTCTTTATACTAAAGACAGTGTCTTTAGTATAAAGACAGTAGTATAAAGACACTGTCTTTAGTATAAAGACACTTTAGTATAAAGACACTGTCTTTTGTATAAACCCACTGTCTTTAGTATAAATACACTGTCTTTAATACAAACACACTGTCTTTAGTATAAAGACACTGTCTTTAGTATAACTACACTGTCTTTAGTATAAAGACACTTTAGTATAAATACACTTTAGTATATAGACACTGTCTTTAGTATAAAGGCACTGTCTTTAGTATAAAGACACTGTTTTTAGTATAAAGACACTGTCTTTAGTATAAAGACACTATCCTTAGTATAAAGACACTGTTTTTAGTATAAAGACACTGTTTTTAGTATAAAGACACTGTTTTTAGTACAAAGACACTGTCTTTAGTATAAAGACACTGTTTTTAGTATAAAGACACTGTCTTTATTATAAAGACACTGTCTTTAGTATAAAGACACTGACTTTAGTATAAAAACACTTGCTTTAGTATAAAGACACTGTCTTTAGTATAAATACACTTTAGTATAAAGACACTGTCTTTATTATAAAGACACTGTCTTTATTATAAAGACACTGTCTTTAGTATAAAGACACTTTAGTATAAAGACACTGTCTTTTGTGTAAAGATACTGTATTTAGTATAAAGACACTGTCTTTAGTATAAAGACACTGCCTTTAGTGTAAAGACACTGTCTTTAGTATAAAGACACTGTCTTTAGTATAAAGACACTGTCTTTAGTATAAAGACACTGTCTTTAGTATAAAGACACTTTAGTATAAAGACACTGTCTTTAGTATAAAGACACTTTAGTATAAAGACACTGTCTTTAGTATAAAGACACTTTAGTATAAAGACACTGTCTTTTGTATAAAGACAATGTCTTTAGTATAAAGACAATGTCTTTAGTATAAAGACAATGTCTTTAGTATAAAGACACTGTCTTTAGTATAAAGACACTGTCTTTAGTATAAAGGCACTTTAGTATAAAGACACTGTCTTTAGTATAAAGACACTTTGGAATAAAGACACTGTCTTTAGTATAAAGACACTGTCTTTAGTATAAAGACATTGTCATTAGTATAAAGACACTGTCATTAGTATAAAGACACTGTCATTAGTATAAAGACACTGTCTTTAGCATAAAGACACTGTCTTTAGTATAAAGACACTGTCTTTAATATAAAGACAATGTCTTTAGTATAATGATACCGTCTTTAGTATAAAGACACTGCCTTTAGTATAAAGACACTGTCATTAGTATAAAGACCTGTCTTTAGTATAAAGACACTGTCTTTAGTATAATGATACCGTTTTTAGTATAAAGACACTGTCTTTAGTATAACGACACTGTCTTTAGTATAAAGACAGGGGTTTTAGTATAAAGACAGTGTCTTTAGTATAAAGACACTAATAAATAATAAATTTACTTGATATTAAACATTATAAGTACGAATAAACAATTAAAATTTAGCGCAAACCAAAACCAAACCATTAAATTGATAACCTTTTGAATTAAGTAACATTTTCACAAACAAAAGAAAACCATTGAAGTATTTAAACAGAACAAACAGCAAACTTCTTTTCATTATGTTCCTACGATCAGCGGAGAACGTTTAACAAACCTCGGAGGCATGATGAAATATCAAATTTATACTTTATTTGTTTTAGTAATTTTAACACAAGTAAGTTTAATTTTATTTGAAAATTAAAAACAAAATTAACATTTTAACATATATCAACACAGAGCATCTCTTGTCTACCTGTACAGCCCAGTGCACCGGAGGAGATTGAGACCATTATAGATGAAATCAAACTAAATGAAAAAGTCACCGACAAATTTGTGTCCTTAAAAGTGAAAAGTATGCAGTTGTTACCCCAAAGATTAACCAGCCGAATTGTTAATGCTACCACGTACTTAGTTAAAGATGAAGATTTTGTGAACAGCAAACAACCAGAAGTTTTAGAGTTTAAAAACAAACTGAACTTGTTCTTGAACAAGTATGATCCAGCAGCTGATTAGAAATCTTTAGAGGAAACAATAACCATTTATTTCGATATTACCAAACCTTATTTGCATTCCGCCGAGAACAAATCAGAAACAACAGAAAAGAAATTCATCATGGAGCTTATAAAGAAATATCATTTAAAAGAGGTGTCCACAAATTTTGACATCTACGGGGAGGCCAATAGTGTATGGGATATTAACGAGAATACTGCAGAGAAACTTTTGTTATTTACCATAGACAATTTAATTACTATACCTCAACAATATGCTGCAAATGCTACCAATGCTTCACAATATTTGCTTAAAGACGAAGTTTTACTGTCAAACCAACAGCCAGAAGTTGTAGAGTTTAAACACAAACTAAGCCTAATAACCTACGATAAGAATGATCAGTCATTAATAAATATGAAACGTATCTATGGACCAATGGATAGCTTTGCCAATATAACCGACTATTATTTTGAACTTCCCGTAGACAAAATAACACCAGAATCTAAATTTATCATTGATCTGTTAACGAAATACAATTGTAAAAATGTGTCCATGAGATTTATTAAACATTTGGAAACATTTTTGCAGAGCTTTATTAAAATGTTTGAAGAGGGTAGAAAGGATTTGGAGAAACCCCTATTAGATTGGTTTGAGAAATTCATAACGTTAACGGAATTGCCGAAGAAAATGGAGGCGATCAGTAAGTTTATAGAGCTTGTTTAAAACAAATAGCGTAATAAAGAATTTTACAACATTGATTTTTATAAAAAAACTAAGACTTTTTTCATATTCTATTCATTGAAAGAACAATTTCTTCGAAAATAAAAAAATAAAAATTATGGTCACACAAAACATGAACGTATTCCCCATAAAAACAATATGTATAAATTTGTATCCTTTATTTTCCCAGCAATTTGTTCTTTAGCACACAAAACAATAAATAGTTTTCAATTTATTTTTACATGTTTAAGCTCTTGAGAAGATTTTTAAAGATTATTTTAATTTTTCGACCACATGGCGTATGATTGATATTAATTCATATATAATTTTACGAAACTGTCTACAACTTTTAATGCACTCAAGAGAAATCTTTCAAATTTCACAGACTAAACCTCAACTAAATAAAACAGTAAACAGTATTCCAGGGGGACAGTTTCATAGAGGCTAGGGGAAATCATGGACCGATTTTAACCATTTTCAATATCAAACAAACCTTTATAACAGACCGACAGACGAACGGACATTGCTATATCTTCGTATATAATAAGAACCTAGAATATACAAACGGTACGACCAAATCAATATACCAACCTTTCCGTTGCATTTAAATTCCTAGATAACCTTTCAAACAACAATGAAAACAAAAACATTCTACAAATTCAATATTTATATAAAACAGAAAGTGAAATTGTCCTCAGTCTACTAAACAAACTTAAGCAGTAATCTGTACAAGAATAATAAAACAACTCAACAATGGCAAATCATCAAGTTTATATAATATTTCTTGTCCTAATCTCATCCCAAGTAAGTTTAAAACATAAACCCACCACATTATAACCAATAAAGAATCCCCACTTTCTCTACAGCTTATCTTCAGCAAACCTGCACACATCTCCTCAGATGCCATACAGTCTTTAGATGACTTAAAAAACAATGCCAGTGCCTCGGAAACACTTACCATAGAAAATTTACTAATCTTACCCCGTCAACATGCCGCCAACGCTGCCAATGCCACGCAGTATATGCTGAAAGATGAATCCTTAAAGGCCCACAATGAGCCAGAAGTTTTAGAGTTCAAAAGAAATTTAACCCTGCTAATAGAGAAATATGATCCCTTAACCACCAACATGATCGCATGTCATAACACAATGGATCAGTTTGCCAATATTACCAACTATTATTTGCATCTCCCTGAGGACAAAGTAACTGGAGCATCCAAATTTATCAATGAGCTGCTAAATAAATACAATTGTGGCAAGATAGTTATGAGTGTTAATTCTCATTATGAGATATTTTTTGAGAACTTTATGAAACTGTTTGAAAAAAACAAACACGATTTAGAAAAACCCCTATTAGATTGGTATGAAAAATTTACAAATTCAAATAATTTTGCAGGGAGAATTGCCTATATTGTTGATTTTATTTTACTGTCTTGATAAATGAATTATGAAATAAGGCCAGTGTTTTTTTGTACTAAAGACAGTGTTTTTATACTAAAGAATAAATACAATATAAATAATATAAATACACTGTATTTAGTATAAAGACACTGTCTTTAGTATAAAGACACTGTATTTTTCAACTGTCTTTAGTATAAAGACACTGTCTTTATACTAAAGACACTGTCTTTATACTAAAGACACTGTCTTTATACTAAAGACACTGTCTTTATACTAAAGACACTGTCTTTATACTAAAGACACTGTCTTTATACTAAAGACACTGTCTTTATACTAAAGACAGTTGAAAAATACAGTGTCTTTATACTAAAGACAGTGGAAAAATACAGTGTCTTTATACTAAAGACAATGTCTTTATACTAAAGACAGTGTATGTATACTAAAGAAAGTGTCTTTAGTATAAAGACAGTGTCTTTATACTAAAGACAGTGTCTTCATAATAAAGACAGGGAGTGTCTTTAATACAAAAAGAGACTGGCTTTCTAGGTAATGGATCAACCTGAAGTGCTCGAGTTTAAGAAAAAACTAACTGTGTTCTTAGATGATAATGATCCTTCTAGCAGTAACATTAAATTAACTTATAAAGTCTATGAATGTTTTTGCCATCACAGTTTATTATTTTGAGCTTCCCTTTAGATATACTATTGAATATCTGTGATTTTTCATTAAAATACCGAAGATTGAAAGGAATATAATGCTAGATTTCGATGAAATAAAAATATATTATTTTGTATAATATTAGCAATATAAATGTATGACTTTACCGAGCTAAAGTGTTCTGCGATTAGTGCATTTACTGCTTAAAGTGTGTGGCAATAATTTTCTCTACATGTTTAGATTGAATCTGTGCAATTTGAGAGATTTCTCTGGAGTTTATAAAAAGTTATAGCCAGTTTTGTAAAATTATAGAGGAATTAATATCAATCATACGCCTTGTGATCGGAAAAAATTACAAAAATCGTTTTGGAAGCTTAAATATATAAAAGTTAAGTTAAAAGCTGGATAATACTTAGTTAAATGAGAATTTTTTTGTTTAATTATGTATATTAATATGATAATATAGTTTATTGTGAATCTTTCTAAAAGTTTGTAAATTTTCGAAAATTTATTTCACTTAAAAAGTGTTTATATTATAGAATTTATACATAAATTTATTATAATATCTTTATAAATATACAATACAAAAAGTATTCTTCTCATTTCTCTTAAAAAAAACTTAAAAATTATTTTCGCTTAGTTTTTGCAAATATTTTTTAAGATTTTTTTGAAATTAAAACCTTAAAGTGTTTAACGATTATAGAATTTATTACATAAAGTGTTCGTCAATGAATTGCTCATTTAGTTTGGGTTTGATATGTTTAATTTGACAGGTTTTTATTGGTTTTATACAAAGTTATAGTTAGTTTTGTAAAATTATTAAGGAATTAATATTAATCATACGCCTTGGTATTGAAAAATTTATAAATTTAATAAAACTTAATTTAAAAGCAGAAATATTAAACAATTATAATAAAGATAGTTGCTTTATATAAAAGACAGTTACGTTATACTAAAGATAGTTGCTTGAGTTTATGGAGAGTTTGCTTAATGCAAAATTGCAGTTGTTTTATAGCACAATAAGTTTTTTTTATAGTAATGACAGTTGCTGTATTCTAAATACAGTTGCTTGGTTGAAAATACAATTTGCTTTATACCAATGGCAGTAGCTTTAGATGAACGTTAAATGCTTTATATTAATATCAGTTAATTTATGTTATAGGCGAAATGTTAAGTTTGAGAGATAGTTATTATAACGATAGTTTGCCTTATGCTAAAGACAGTTGATTTATGCATCATGAAGAATATAATAAAATACATTCGCTTATGTTTTTAATACAAAAATCAAAACATTTTATTTATTTCTTTATGCGAATGCCACCGATGTAAAGTACACTTACCTATCAAGTTAAATGCTTTCACTATCTTGCCAATATCTGTAACAAAACTAATACTATATGTTTATAAATAAAGTACTACAAGTTTTATTTGCATCAGAAACATAATATTTAATTAAACCATTGATAACCTCTAAAACTAAATATAAATATAATATAAATATAAAAAAGGGTATTTAAATAATATAAAACGAAATATAAAATTAGTCTATTCAAATCTGTTGCTGAAAACGTTAAACAAACATCTGAAACATGGCATCATATAAGATTTATTTTATATTTTTATTATTAATCTTGACACAAGTAAGTTAAACTAACATCAAAAGTTTTTTTTTTAACAAACTAACTGAATTTTTCAAACAAATCTTAACAGAGCATCTACTGCAGACCTATTGAGGAATCCTCGGAGGAGCTGGAGATAGAGGTAGTCATAGAGGAAATTAAAGCAAATGGAACAGATTTGGAGAAATTTGTTTTATCTAATATGGGAAATTTTATGTTAATACCCCAAAACTATGCCTCCAAAGTTGTTAATGCTACAAAACACTTGCTTAAAGTTGAAACTTTATTAGCCAACAATGAACCAGAAGTTGTGGAGTTTAAAAACAAACTCAGCTTGTTTTTGAACAAATATGAGCCATCAGCCAGTCTCAAGACGATACATGAAACTATGGATTACTTTTTTACTATTACCCAACCTTATTCTGAGCTGGCCGAAGACAAACAAACACCAGAAAGCAAATTTATAAAAGATCTATTAAACAAATACATTTTTAGTGAGTATTCGATGAAAATGGACGAACTCGAAAAGGCCCTAGATGAATGGCGAGTAACTGGTAATAGTGCCGACAAACTTTTAATATTCTCCTTGGACAGTTTAGTTACCATACCCCAACAATATGCCGCCAATGCTACCAATGCCACTCGTTACCTGCTTAAAGACGAAGCTATCGCGACCATGAATCACAGCGAAGTGCTAGAGTTTAAGAGAACTCTAACTGTGTTCTTGGATAAATATGATCCCTCTACCAGTAACATGAAATCAATTTATAAATCAATGGATGCTTTTGCCAATATCACCGACCATTATTTTGAGCTGCCCGTGGATAAAGTAAACGCAGCAACGAAACTTATCATTGAACTTTTGAACAAATACAATTTTAAAAATTTCTCTATGCCATTTATTAAATATTTGGATACGTTTTTTAAAAACTTTATCGTAATGTTTGAAGAACATAAAGAGGATCTGGAAAAGTCCATGTTGGATTGGTTTGAAACATTTAAGATTTTAACCGACTGGCAAGATCAAATGAAATCAATACATGAGTTTATAGAAATGCTTTAAATGTAGATAAAATAAGTTTTTGTGAAATAGACATTGTGGGTGTTTGACATGATAAATCATGATGCATATTAGATAAAGTTCTATTAAAGATAATTCTGTGTAAATTATGAGTCCTTTATAACTATAAAATAATTATTTGATTTCTACTAAAACTGTAAAGAAAAATATAACTTTCAGTGCTGCAGTTGCAATCCTCAGAATTTAAAGAAAAATAACATAAAAAAACAGCTAAATAAATACAACGTACTATTACGAACAAACCAATCACATTTATAGATAACCTTTTAAACTAAATATGTACATACAAATTAAAAACATTCTATTAAGTAAGTATTTAAATAAAAACAAAAGCAAAATTGTATTCATTCCACTAAAAAAAAAATTAAGAGATCTTTCAACAATGACAAATTATAAAATTTTTAAAATATTTTTTGTCCTAATCTCAACACAAGTAAGTTTAATAATAAAAATGAAAAAACACCCACAAAATTATAAACAAAAACCCCATTTTTCAACACAGATTATCTTAAGCAAACCTGCAGGCCTGACCTTGGATAAGTTAAACAATTTAGATGAATTGAAAAGCAGCACTCAGGCCTGGACAAAACTTAAATTATTTGCCATAGAAAATTTCATGATCATACCGCGTCAACATGCCGCCAAGGCTGCCAATGCCACGCAGTATATGCTCAAAGATGAAACCTTAAAGACCCACAATGAGCCCGCAGTTTTAGAGTTCAAAAATAATCTAACTAAGTTATTGGACATATATGATGCTTCCAGCTCCAACATAGAATCATTTTATGAAACAATGGAGGTTTTTTCAAATATTACCATTCGTTATTTGCATCTATCTGAGCACAAAGTAACTGAAGAATCCAAATTTATCATAGAGCTAATGAACAAATACAATTGTGTAAATGTTGCCATGAGCATGGAAACTTATTTTGAGATATTTTTTGAGAACTTTATCAAAATGTTTGAAGCCAACAAACAGGATTTGGAAAAACTCTTATTGGATTGGTATGAACATTTTGTAAACACAAATAATTTACAAAAGAGAATAGCATTGATTGTTGATTTTATGATAATGTTTTGAGAAAAGTAAATATTTTTTTAATTTATTTTTTTTTTTTTTTTTAAATAAAAAATAATTATTTAAATAAAGCAAATATTATAAAGATTATTATGATTATTGTGATACAAATTGATAATTTGAAAAATATAAGCAGCATTAATGAATGAAAGAAAATTTTTTTATTTAGATATTTTTTCTACAAGTGTCTTCACTCAAACGCTTTAGTTAAACAAATAAATAGCTTGTTTTAGCCAATAATATGCAATTAGCTTCCTAAGACTTGTTGCCACACAAAACCCAGCTTACTTGTTTAATATTTTAGTTTTTGAATTAAGTTTTATTTAATTTATTAATTTCTGAAAACCAAGGCGTATGATTAATATTAATTCCTCAATAGTTATACAAAACTAACCATAACTTTGTATTTAACCTATAGAAACCTGTCAAATTAAACAGATCAAACCCAAACTAAATGAGCAATTTATTGGCAAACACTTTATGTAGAAAATTCATTAATCGTTAAACACTTTGAAGTTTTAACTTTAAAATAACATAAAAAATATTTGCAAAAATTTAAATTAAAAAAATCTTAAGTTTTGAAGAGAAATGAGAAGACGTTCTGTAAATGAACAAATTTATGAATATTCTAAAAATTAGAAAAATTTTTTGAAGCAAAATAAATTATTGGATATTTAAATCTTTTAGAAAGAATTACAATAAACTATAATTTCTTAACATAATATTAATAGAATTAATCAAAAATGTTTTCAATTAACTTGATATTATTCACAAACCAAGTTTGTTGTTTTATTTTTAAGATTTTAAAACGATTTTTGAAGATTTTTGTATTTTTTCAACCACATGGCGTATGATTAATATTAATTTCTTAATAATTTTACAATACTATTTATAACTTTGTATATATCCAATAGAAACCTGTCAAATTAAACAGATCAAACCCAAACTAAATGAGCAATTCATTGACAAACACTTTAAGTCGAAAATTCAAGAATCGTTTAACACTTTGAAGTTTTAACTTTAAAATAACATAAAAAATATTTGCAAAAATGAAACGAAAATAAAAAAATTCTTAAGTTTTGAAGAGAAATGATAAGACGTACTGTATATGAACAAATTTATGAATATATTACAGTAAATTTATTTATAAATTCTATAGTATTCTAAAAATTCGAAACATTTTTTTAAACAAAATAAATTTTCGGAAATTTAAAAACTTTTAGAAAGATTTGCAATAAACTATAATTATATTGATATACATAATTTACCAAAATTGTTTACCTTTAACTTAACATAGAAGCGATATTTTAAGATATTTATTATATGTCGACCCATGGCGTATGATTAATATTAATTCCTCAATAATTTTACAAAACTAACTATAACTTTGTATATAACCAATAGAAACCTATCAAATTAAACAGATCAAACCCAAACTAAATGAGCAATTTATTGGCAAACACTTTATGTAGAAAATTCAATAATCGTTAAACACTTTGAGGTTTTAACTTTAAAATAACATAAAAAATATTTTCAAAAACGAAAATAAAAAATCTTTTTTGAAGAGAAATGAGAAGACGTTTTGAACAAATGTGTGATATATTACAATAAATTTATTTATAAATTCTATAGTACTCTAAAAATTAGAAACATTTTTTTGAAGCAAAATAAATTTTCGGAAATTTAAAAACTTTTAGAAAGATTTGCAATAAACTATAATATCATATTAATATACATAATTAACCAAAATTGTTTACCTTTAACCTAATATTATTCACCAGTATACTTAATTTATGTACATTTAAGCATTTGAAGCGATCTTTTAAGATATTTATTATTTTTCAACCCCATGGCGTATGATTAATATTAATTTCTTAATAATTTTACAAAACTGCCAATAACTTTTTCTATACTCAAAATAAAACTCTCATATTGCACACATTAAAGCTAAGCTAAAAAAGCAATTCATTGAAAATTGCTTTAAATGCCAAGGACAATAATCGTTAATCATGTTGTAGCTTTAATTTGGCAAAATCATAACAAAATTTGCAAAACGAAAAAAAAAATAATTTTTAAATTATTAGGCAAATGATTATACATTTGTTAAACATGAAAATTTCTGAAGATATTATAATAAATTTATTTATGAATTCTAAATTTGAAAATAAAAAATTTTGAAGCGAAATAAGTAATTGCAAATTTAAAAACTTTTAGAAAGAATCATATTAAACTATAATATCATATTAATATAATTTTAACTTGATATTATTCACAAACCAACTTTATTGTTTTATATTTAAGTTCTTAAAACGATTTTTTAAGATTTTAGTAATATTTCGACCACAGGGCGTATGATTGATATTAATTCCTCTATAATTTTACAAAATTGTCTATAACTCGTTATGTACCCAAGAGAAATCTCTCAAATTGCACAAATTCAATCTAAACATATAGAGCAATTTATTGCCATATACTTTAAGCAGTAAATGCACTAATCATAGAACACTCTAGCTCGGTAAAGCCATACATTTATATTGCTAACACAGAAAAAATTATTTTTATTTTATCAAAATCTTGCACTATATACATATCACTCTGAGGTATTTTAATGAAAATTCACACATATTCAAAAATCTGTTTGATACCTCTATGGGTAAAGGGCACTTGCTGTTCACAAAATCACAAAACACAAATTTTATGGATATATATTTTTTATTTATTAAATTTAATATGTTTTCAACACAATTTTTTAAATCTTTTCATATCATTTAAATTTATCAAGTTAAATACAACCACAATGTCAATTTCTCTAAAATCTTTTTATCTGCAATCAAAACATATGCATAAACTTATCTGTCGATTCCATTTGCTGTTGCCATGCGGTTAAATTTGTTAATTGTTTAAACCTACCCAAATAGGGCTTTTCCAGATAATCTTTACGTTCTTCATACATTACGATAAAGTTTTTAATAAATCGTTCCAAATATTTCATAAATGGCATAGAGACATTTTTACAATTGTATTTGTTTAAAAGTTCAATGATAAATTTCGTTTCTGTGGTTACTTTATCCTCGGGCAGCTCTAAATAATGGTCGGTGATATTGGCAAAAGCATCCATTGATATATAAATTGATTTCATGTTAATGGTAGAGGGATCATACTTATCCAAGAACACAGTTAGTTTTTTCTTAAAATCTAGCACTTCGGTTTGATGCATGGCCTCGAAAGCTTCGTCTTTAAGCAGGTGACGAGTGACATTGGTAGCATTGACGGCATATTGTTGGGGTATGGTAATTAAACTGTCCAAGGTAAATAAATTAAGTTTTTCAACATTATTACCAACTACTCGCTGTCTATCTATTTCCTTTTCGAGTTCTTCAATGTTCACCGGAAACACGTTAAATTGGTATTTGTATAAAAGGTCTTTGATAAATTTGCTGGCTGGTGTATGTTTGTCTTCGGTCTGCTCCAAATAAGGTTGGGTAATATTAAAAATCCAATCCATAGTTTCATGTGACGCCTTAACACTGGCTGATGGCTTATGTTTGTCCAAAAATAAGCTGAGTTTGTTTTTAAACTCTAAAACTTCAATTTCTTTGTTGTCTAACAAAGTTTCATCTTCAATTAAGCGTTTTGTAGCATTAACAACTTATTATACCATATTAGATAAAACAAATTTCTCTAAATCTGTTCCATTTGCTTTAATTTGCTGTATGGCTTCCTCTGTTTTCAACTCCTGCGAGGATTCGTCAACAGGTCTGCAGTAGATGCTCTGTTAAGATTTGTTTGAAAAATTCAGTCAGTTTGTTTGAAAAAACTTTTGATTTTAGTTTAACTTACTTGTGTCAAGATTAATAATAAATATATAAAATAAATCTTATATGATGCCATGTTTCAGATGTTTGTTTAACGTTTTCAGCGACAGATTTGACTGGACTAATTATAAATTTCGTTTTATATTGTTTAAATACCTTTTGGGAAGCCACAATTTTTAATTTATTTTTAAAGGTTATCAATGGTTTGAAAATTATGTTTCTGATAAAAATAAAACATATAGTATAAGTTTTGATACAGATATTTGCAAGACTGTGAAACATTTACCTTGATAGGTAAGTGTACTTCACATCGCTGGCATTTGCGTGTAGAAAGTTCGGAGTTTTGTATTAAATCCATAAGCGAAATTTTATTATATTCTCTATTATGGATAAAGAAACTATCTTTAGCATAAAGCAACTGTCTTTAGTATAGAAAAACTGTATTTAGCATAAAACAACTGACTTTAGTATAAAGCAATTGTCGTTAGTCTAAAGCAACTGTCATTAGATTAAAATAAACTTTCCTTAGTATAAAGCAACTATCGCTAGAATAACTCAACTGTCTTTCGTATAAAGCAACTGCCTTTAACATAAAGCAACTGCCTTTAACATAAAGCAACTAATATTAGTATAAAGCAATTTTATCGTTAGTCTAAAGCTACTGCCATTAGTATAAAGCAAATTGTATTTTCAACGAAGCAACAGTCTTTAGAATAAAGCAACTGTCATTACTATAAAGCAACTTACCATAGTATAAAACAACTGCATTTTTGCATAAACAAACTAGCCATAAACTAAAGCAACAGTACTTAGTATAACGCAACTGTCTTTTGATTAAAGCAACTGCCTTTAGCATAATTGTTTAATATTTCAGCTTTTAAATTAAGTTTTATTAAATTTATTAATTTTTCAAAACCAAGGCGTATGATTAATATTAATTCCTCAATCATTTTACAAATCCAACTATAACTTTGTATATATCCAATGGAAACCTGTCAAATTACACAGATCAAACTAAAACTAAATGAGCAATTCATTGACAAACACTTTATGTAATAAATTCTATAATCGTTTAACACTTTGAAGTTTTAACTTTAAAATAACATAAAAAATATTTGCAAAAATAAAATTAAAAAATCTTAAGTTTTGAAGAGAAATGTGAAGACGGTTCTGTAAATGAACAAATTTATGAATATTCTAAAAATTAAAAACATTTTTTGAAGCAAAATAAATTGGATATTTAAATCTTTTAGAAAGAATTATAATAAACTATAATTTCGTATCATAATATTAATAGAATTAACCAAAAATGTTTTCCTTTAACTTAATATTATTCACAAACCAAATTTATTGTTTTATTTTTAAGATTTTAAAACGATTTTTGTATTTTTTAGACCCCATGGCGTATGATTAATATTAATTTCTTAATAATTTTACAAAACTAACTATAACTTTGTATATAACCAATAGAAACCTGTCAAATTAAACAGATCAAACCAGAACTAAATAAGCAATTCATCGACAAACACTTTATGTAATAAATTCTATAATCGTTAAACACTTTTAAGATTTAACTTTCAAATAACAAAAAAAATATTTGCAAAAACGAAAATAAAAAAATCTTAAGTTTTGAAGAGAAATGAGAAGACGTTCAATTTGTTATATATTACAATAAATTTATTTATAAATTCTATAGTATTCTAAAAATTAGAAACATTTTTTTGAAGCAAAATAAATTTTTGGAAATTTAAAAACTTTTAGAAAGATTTGCAATAAACTATAATTATATTAATATACATAATTAACCAAAATTGTTTACCTTTAACTTAATATTATTCACTTAATATTATATACTTAATTTGTGTACATTTAAGCATTTGAAGCGATCTTTTAAGATATTTATTATTTGTCGACCCCATGGCGTATGATTAATGTTAATTTCTTAATAATTTTACAAAACTGCCAATAACTTTTTGTTTACTCAAAATAAAACTCTCATATTGCACACATTAAAGCTAAACTAAAAAAGCAATTCATTGAAAATTGCTTTAATGCCAGGGACAATAATCGTTTATCATGTTGAAGCTTTAATTTGGCAAAATCATAACAAAATTTGCAAAACGAAAATAAAAAGAATTTTAAATTACGATGAAAATGAGAATACGTTTTGTAAATTTATAAAGTTCTAGCTGACCTGGTGCGCTTCGCCACCCCAATTGGATGAAATAAATAGTACTATTAAGTCTCCGTTTATGAATTAATCTCTAGTTTCATGTTTATTAATTCATTACAAAAAGTACCATAAAGAAAAAGTACCAAAAAGTCTCCCCCTAGAATTCTCACTCACTTAGGACCATATATGCTTAATTTCATGTTCCTAAGTACATTGTTATAGAAATTTCAAAACGTACCATTAGAATAAAGAAAAAGTACCATAAGTGCCCCATTTGTGGATTCCCACTCACTCGGGTCTATATAACATTTATTTCATGTTTCTAGGTTCATTGGTGAAGAAATTACAAAAAGTACCATTCGAATAAAGAAAAAGTACCCATAAATTTTCCCCCTACAATTCAAACTCACTTAGGACCATATATGGTTAATTTCATGTTTTTACGTCCATTATTATAGAAAATTCAAAAGGTACCATTCGAATAAAGAAAAAGTACCCAAAAATTCTCCCCCTATAATTCAAACTCACTTAGGACCATAAATGATTAATTTCAAGTTTCTAGGTCCATTTTTATAAAACATTTGAAAAGTACCTTTAGAACAAAGAAAAAGTACAATTTTGTCCCCACCTGCAATTCTCTCTCACTTATGCCCATTTGTGCTTAATTTCGTGTTTCTACGTCCATTATTATAGAAATTTCAAAAAGTACCATTAGAATAAAGAAAAAGTACCATTTGTGGATTCCCACTCACTCGGGTCCATATAACCTTTATTTCATGTTTCTAGGTTCATTATTGGAGAAATTACAAAAAGTACCATTCGAATAAAAAAAAAGTACCAAAAAGTCTATCCCCTAGAATTCTCACTCACTTAGGACCATATATGATTAATTTCAAGTTTCTAGGTCAATTTTTATAAAACATTTTAAAAGTACCTTTAGAATAAAGAAAAAGTACCATTTTGTCCCCACCTTCTATTCTCTCTCACTTATGACCATTTGTGCTTAATTTCGTGTTTCTTCGTCCATTATTATAGAAAATTCAAAAAGTACCATTAGAATAAAGAAAAAGTACCATAAGTCCCCCATTTTTTCATGTTTCTAGGTTCATTGGTGAAGAAATTACAAAAAGTACCATTCAAATAAAGAATAAGTACCAGAAAGTCTCCCCCTAGAATTATATATGATTAATTTCAAGTTTCTAGGTCTATTTTTATAAAACATTTGAAAAGTACCTTTAGAATAAAGAAAAAGTACCATTTTGTCCCCACCTTCAATTCTCTCTCACTTATGACCATTTATGCTTAATTTCTTGTTTCTAAGTCCATTGTTATAGAAATTTCAAAAAGTACCATTAGAATAATGAAAAAGTACCCAAAAGTTCTCCCACTACAATTCAAACTCACTTAGGACCATATATGCTTAATTTCATGTTCCTAAGTACATTGTTATAGAAATTTCAAAAAGGACCATTAGAATATAGAAAAAGTACCAAAAAGCCCACACTTGTGGTTTCTCACTCACTCGGGTCCATATAACCTTTATTTCATGTTTCTAGGTTTATTATTGGAGAAATTGCAAAAAGTACCATTCAAATAAAGAATAAATACCAAAAAGTCTCCCCCTAGAATTCTTACTCACTTAGGACCATATATGCTTAATTTCATGTTCCTAAGTCCATTATTATAGATAATTCAAAAAGTACCATTAAAACAATAAGAAAGTACCTATAGTTCAGTTCTCATATTTTGGTACCTAAATATAATCCCCTATTCCTAACACTAACTTCACTCAAATACATATCAGCTAACTTTAATGTCGATAAGTGAAATAATTTAAAAGATTGGGAGTTCATAATAAAATATTCGTATCTCTATGTCAAATTATAAAAAAAAAATATATTTTATGAAAAAGTTGCAAAAATAAACACAATTTTTATACCTTAAGAATTCGAATTTCCAAAAAGTACCAAACTTATATTTTTTATTTTTTGATAAGTAAAGAATGCGATTTAAAATTTGTTTCTATGTTTATTAGTTTAAAAGATACATAGGGTGCCAAAAAGTACCAAAATAGAGTGTTTACCCGTTTTCTCCCACTAAAAATTTTGAATTCCTAAAAAGTACGAAACACCTGTCAGCTTATTTTTTAAATGGAGTAACATGCAATTTTAAGTTTTTTTTGTATCTTTATTAGTTTTGAAGATATAAGGTTACCGAATTTACCCGTTTTTACCATTTTTTACCACCTAAACGTTCGTTTTTCAAAAAATCCCTTCTTATCGTATCGTTTTGGGGAGGGAGGAACGCACAGTTAAAATTGCATGATTTTAGCTTCAGTCGTTATGGCTGTGCGTTACTCTTTTATATATATAGATTTATGAATTCTAAATTAGAACATTGTTTTTAAGCGAAATAAATTATAGGTAATTTAAAAATGTTTAGAAATAATTACAATAAACTATAAAATCATATTAATATACATAACTAAACAAGAAATTTATCATTTAACTTAGTATTATTCAGCTTTTAACTTAACTTTTATATATTTAACCTTCTAAAACGATGTTTGTAATTTTTTTTTTCCGACCACAGTGCGTATGATTGATATTAATTCCTGTATAATTTTACAAAACTGGCTATAACTTTTCATAAACTCCAGATAAACCACTCAAATTGCACAGAAACAATCTAAACATATAGAGCAATTTATTGGCATACACTTTAAGCAGTAAATGCACTAATCATAGAACACTTTAGCTCGGTAAAGGCATACAAATTATTTTGCTAATACAAAAAAAAACATTATTTTTCATTGAAATCTAGCACTATATTTATTCATAAAGTATTTTAATGAAAAATCACACATATTCAATAACTTGTCTATAAACGCCTGTGAATGAAGGGCACAATACACACATTTTACTGGTATTTATTTCATATTTATTAAATACTAGCTTGACCCGGTGCGCTTCGCTACCCCTGTCGATGTAAATATCGGTTCAGCCGTTTAGTAATTATTGTTTAAAAACTAAAGGTACCAATTTTACCCGTTTTTCCCCCTTTTTATCCCTTTCTGGTCCAAGTATTGAAAAAATTTATAGCCTATTGACGCTTCCAAGTAAGGATCTATCTACGTTCCAAATTTCAATAAAATCGGTTCAGCCGTTTAGGCGTGATGCTCAAACAAACAAACAAACAAACAAACAAATAAACAAACAAACAAACAAACAAACTTACAAAGACATTTATATATTTATATAGATAATATGTTTTCAACACAATTTTTTAAAACCGTAAGCATAAACTCAGCAGTAGCATACATTTTCACTTTTCATATGATTTAAATAATATCTTTAAAAGTCTTATTACTTTTTTTAATCATAACTGTAAATTCTTCCAACGATTCCACTTGATCATGAACTTCTGTTAAAGTCTTAAATTGTTCAAACCAATCCAACAACGGCTTTTCCAGATCCTCTCTTTGTTCTTCCAATATTACGATCAAGTTGTTAAAAAACGTTTTCATATGTTTAATAAATGGCATAGAGACAGTTTTACAATTGTATTTGTTTAACAGTTCAATGATAAATTTCAATTCTACGGTTACTTTATCCTCAGGCAGCTCTAAATAATAGTCGATGATATTGGCAAAAGCATCCATTGAATTATAAATTGATAGCTTGTTAATGGTAGAGGGATCATACTTATCCAAGAACCCAGTTAGTTTGTTCTTAAACTCTAGCACTTCGGTGTGATCCATGGTCACGAAAGCTTCATCTTTCAGCAGGTAACGAGTGACATTGGTAGCATTAGCTGCATATTGTTGGGGTATGGTAATTAAACTGTCCATAGTGAATATTAAAAGTTTTTCGGCACTATTACTAGTTACTCGCCATTCATCTAGGGCCTTTTCGAGTTCGTCCATTTTTATCGAATACTCACTAAAATTGTATTTGTTGAAAAGGTTGTTGATAAATTTGCTGGCTGGTGTTTGTTTGTCTTCGGCCATCTCAAAATAAGGTTGGGTAATAGTAAAAAAGTAATCCATTGTTTCATGTGACGCCTTGAGAGTGGCTGATCGCTCATATTTATCCAAAAACAAGCTGAGTTTGTTTTTAAGCTCTACTACTTCTGGTTCATTGTTGTCTAATAAAGTTTCATCTTTAAGTAAGTGCTTTGTAGCATTAACAACTTTGGTGGCATATTTTTGGGGTATTAACATATAATATCCCATATTAGATAAAACAAGTTTCTCCAAATTTGTTCCTTTTGCTTTAATTTCCTGTATCGCTTCCTCTATCTCCAACTCTTCCGAGGATTCTTCAGCAGGTCTGCAGTAGATGCTCTGTTAAGATTTGTTTGAAAAATTCAGTCAGTTTGTTAAAAAAAACTTTTGATTTTAGTTTAACTTACTTGTGTCAATATTAATATTAAAAATATAAAATAAATCTTATATGATGCCATGTTCCAGATGTTTGTTTAACGTTTTCAGCGACAGATTTAAAAAGACTAATTTTAAATTTCGATTTATATTATTTAAATACCTTTTGAGAAGCCAAAACTTTTAATAATTCATAAAGATTTATACAGAAGTATATATGTATTTAGTTTTAAAGGTTATCTAAATAACCACATAACTCGATAACCAGACAACCGTAAACAACCTTATTATGTTTCTGATAGGAAAAAAAACTTTTATAAACATATAGTATTTCTTAGTTTTGATACGGATATTTGCAAGATAATGAAAGCATTTAAGCGTTAGCGTGAAAAAATAAATAAAATGTTTTGAATTTTGTATTAAATACATAAGCGAATTTCTTTAATTATATTCTTCATTAGGCATAAAGGTACTGCTATAAGTGTAAAGCGAATTGTATTTTCAACATAGAAAACTGTCTTTAGCATAAATGGCTTTTGTTTCATCAAGAAAACAAAAGCTATGATCAAAACACAATACAACAAGAACAGAGCTACATATATTCGGCTATGCCGAATCTTATATTCCCTTCTCCAAATTATAATTTAAAATACAAATTTTATCCAGTTTTAGGTAAACAAAAAAAAATTTTTTTTCAAAATTTAAAAATTTTTTTTTTTCAAGTTTTTTAAAAAAAATAATTAAATTTTTAATTTTTTTTTTTTAATTTATTAGTGAAAAAAAAATGGTGACAAATAAATTTTTTTTGGAAAAAAAATTCGGGTTAAAAAAAGTTTTTTTTCCATTTTGACTCATTGTAGGTCCAAATTACCATAGCCTTATACACAACGATGCAATGGACTTTGAAATATCTATCATTAGATTAATGACTTAGTAATACAGATATTGATAAAAAAAAATAGGCCAAAATCGAGGTTGTCCCGGTTTTTTTCTTATATCTCAGGCATTTGTTGTCCGATTTTCTCGATTTTAAATAGCGCCCGAGCCAGAAGAATTCCCTATATATTGATGTATGAATCATGTATATAAGATATTTGGGGGCTACGGAAAGATGATTTCAACATACAGACGAACAGATGGACATGTCTATATCGAATTCGCTATCTATAACGATCCAGAATATACATATATACTTTGTAGGGTCGCAAATGAAATATGTAGAAATTACAAACGGAATCACAAACCTATAATTATATACCCTTACCACGCATATTGAAGCGAATACAAATCACAAATGTTGACTTATGTCTACACGCAAATGAATTACGGTCCCCTATCAATTTAATGCTTTCACTATCTATCAAACATCTGAAGCAACACAACTAATACTACAAGTCTTATTTCGATCGGAAACATAACAATTAAACCATTGATAACCTTTCAGAAAAAAAAAATGGACTACCCCGAAAGCATTTGAATAAAACCAAATTCAAATTAAGTCTTATCATACGATTCGTTGAAAAAGTTTAATAAACCTCTGAAACATGACGTCATATAAAATGTATATTTCATATGTAGTGCTAATCTCAACACAAGTAAGTTAAACTAAAATCAAATATTTTTCAAACAAATTTAAAAATTTTCCAAACTTAGCTCAACAGGGCAGCTTCTGCCGACCTGTTGACGAATCCTCGCAGGTGTTGAAGATAGAGGAAACCATATAGAAAATCAAAACAAATGGAATAACCCTCAAGAAACATGTTTTATTAAAAATTTGGTTATTTTTCTGTTATTACTCCAAGAATATAACTCCAAGATACATAACACTTGCCTGATTATGAGCAATCAGCAGTTTTAGTGTTTAAAATCAAACTCCACATGCTTTTTAACAAATATACTAGTCTCAATGTCACCTTATATAGAGCTGGCCGAAATCAAACAAACACCAGCCAGTAAATTTATCTGTAACCTATTAAGCAACACAAGCTTTTTTTCAAAATTTAAAAAAAAAAAATTTTCACATTTGTTTTTCAAAATTTAAAAAATTTTTTTTTCGAAATTGTTTTGTTTTAATTTTTTTCAAATCTTTTTTTTTAATTTTTTAAAAAAAAATTTTTAAATTTATTAGTGAAAAAAAGTTTATGAAAAAAATTTATAGTATTTTCTGATAGGAGGATTACTTTTGCGCCACCTTGTATCAGAAACATAATTTTTAAACCATTAAGGACGATTTGAATTTAAGAGTCTGTAACGACTGCCTGCAGCATTCATCATGTTTGAGGGCAGGTTTTTAAGTATAGCAACACTAAATGTTTGGGCTGCTGGCAATGACATCGAAGGCTCTAGAATTCGAACATACGAGTTTTGTCCGTTAAGAGCATTGTATAAATGGTGGCAGAGGCTGCAGTCGTGAGCTGAGTTGATCATTGCCGCTGTTAGAGTTAACATCAATTGACGTGTACATGTGTGTTTGTACATTGTAAAGTTTGTGTGACTGAGACTTTATTTGGTCCAAAATAGTCAACACATTGGGTTCACATACTGGTTAAATAGCGTCAGTTAACTTACTAGCTACCTAACTGGTAACTTGATCAGCTACATAACTAGTTATTTTAACATGTACGGGTGCTAATTGATCTCAAATAGTCAGCTAAAAAGACATATCATAGACAGTCCAATAAACGATTGCTTGTAAACAACCCTTTCTTCGACAACTCTCCAATGGATTACTTCTGGTGGGTAAAATAACTACTTTCTAAAGTATAATAAGCAGTATAAGATAAACGTTTAAAGTGACTTCACTATAGGTTACTAAGAGACGCTAAAGTGACTATTCACTTCACACTATGTTATATGGGATATCAGTATACTTAAGCAAAAATAAAAATTAACTGTATGAGAATTATATCAACAAAATTTTTATAAAACCAGTTTGAACAAATTACGCACAAAACGTTTAAAGTGACTACTCTCCAAATTACTTAGAGACACTTAAGTGACAATTGTCTTCTCACTAAATTACCTAGGATGTATAAAGTAACCAATTGTCTTCTCTCTGCACTACAAAGAGCACATAAGTGTCAAATCACCAAAATATATAAATTTGAGTCAGCCAAGTGATAAGACATTTGTGACGTTACTGTCTATAACTACTTGCTTAACTGTTGGGTAGTAATCTACAAGCATACACTGGTAATACAGTTGATGTTTATTCGAACAGCGTCTATGATAAACTCACTGACGACTGCAAACTCTTCTATTATACTATTTATACACACGCCATCTTTCGTGAATCTTCAGACAATTCTTAACGAACAAACTAGTACATTCAAATTCTAGAGCTTTCGATTTTAATCTTTAAACATTTAGTGTTGCCATACTTACAAACAATGCTTAACTCAGAGCTTTTATTCAATATTGTATGTTCTACAGCAATATTAGTAATACCCACAGATATGTTGCTGTTTAGGGGCATTATGCAACTTTAAAACAGTTATATTCAGTTAAATTCAAGTACAATATCGTGACAATATGGATTATCTGCTAGAAATCATTGAAAATGCATCAGAATGTATTAAAATGTTTAAGTATTTGCAAATAATTATTTCTTCATACAATACAGTTGAGTTAAACCTTGATAACCTTTCAAGAAATATGTATAAACATTTCAAAATAAAGAAATTTAAAATATTTCAAATATAAATACCATTATGTCTACTTCAATCAGTAGTTCTTCAGAAGTCATTTACGAAACATCACAAAAATGGCTTTATATAAAATGTTTACCATATTTATGGTCTTGTTCTTGGCTCAAGTAAATTAAAATCAAAATATTAAAAAAAAAAAAAAATCAAAAACTCATCGCATAACTGAGAGTATCATAAACAATTTCTTACAAATATTTGTAATATTCATTCACTCATTCAAATATTCTATATCATACCTTTATAGTCGTCTCTGGCCAAATCCGTAGATGATTTATCCCGTCTCTTTGACTCTTACGAAAAGGAAATGAGAATGAATCCAACACCCACTCAAGAAATTATACTCTTTACACTCGATAATTTCATTTCCTTAGGCCAAGAATACTCCGCCCATGCATTCAATGTCAGCCGTAATATACTGAAAGACGAGTCTCTAATGGCCAACGATAAACCCGAAGTTTTAGAGTTCAAAAAGAATCTCACCATGTTTGTGGAAAAGTATGAAGCCATCAAAAAATCTCTGCTATTGTGGGATATAATGGGCATATATACACACACCATCGAAAAATACACCGACATACCTGAGGAAAAACTTAATCCAGAATCAAAATTTATTGCAAAAATCGTAAAAAAATACAACAGCAAGCTTAAGGCTGTAGAATTCGCTGTAGAATTTCTAGTGTTTATGAAGAATTTCGACAAGATGTTTGAAGAGCATAAAGCTGATTTGGATAAGCCCATGTTGGAGTGGTACGAAAAGTACAGCAATATAACTGATTTTGAGGAAAAACTAGATGCCTTAAACGAATTTATTGAGTTATTGGATTAAAAATATGTTTAAATATTATAAAGAAGCATGGAATGTGTAGCTGAAGTAATAAATAACTTTTCTATGCATATTTCATTCTATGTTGATAACCTTTCGACAACTATGATTAAACATTTAAAAATAAAGAAATTTAAAATATTTTAAATATAAAGCCCATTATGTCTACTTCAATCAGTATTTCTTCAGAAGTCATTTACGAAACATCACAAAAATGGCTGCATATCAATTGTTGACCATATTTATGGCCTTTTTCTTAGTTCAAGTAAGTTGAAATCAAAATATTTAAAAAAGAAAATCAAAAACTCATCACATAACTTAAAATATCATATAAAATTTCTTACAAACATTTGTATTTTCTATAAATCTTCAAGCTAAATAAAAGGCTAAAAAATTATTTACAAACTTTTTTATGAAAATCACTCAGTTATCCAATAATTTTTGGATGTTTTTTCATAGAAAACTATGTAAATTGTTTTCGGTTGTGTTTTTGAATCAGTTTCTAAGATTTTTTTAGATGGGCCAGGAATTTATAAAGTAAGGTTCCCTTATAAAGGCTTATATTTAATAGAAATAAATGTTCCAACAATTTATAGCATATTAACATTTCTTATAGAAAAAGTGAAGTCCTTCTTAAAATTTACAAAAAGATTCATTAATTTAAATATTCTATATCATAACTTTATAGTCGTATCTGGCCAAACCCCTAGACGATTTATCCTCTTCCAAAGAGGATATAAGAAAGAATACAACAACCCCTCAACAAATTATACTCTTCGTAATCGATAATTACGTTTCCTCAGGCCAATATTACTCTGTCAATGGTTTCAATATCAGCAGTAATCTACTGAAAGACAAGTCTCTGATGCCCCATGAGAACCCTGAAGTTTTTGAGTTCAAAAAGAATCTCACCATGTTTATAGAGAAGTCTGAACTCATCAAAAAACCCGAGAAATTGTTGAATATTATTGACATATATATAGACACCATCAAGAAAAACACCGACGTACCTGAGGAAAAACTTAACCCATAATCAAAATTTATCGCATAAATCGTCAAAAAATACAATACAACCAAAATGCAAGAAACAATACAATTGCTTATGAAGAATTTCAACAAGATGTTTGAAAAGAATAAAGCTGATTTGGATAAGCCCATGTTGGAGTGGTATGTGAGATACAGCAGTTTAACTGATTTTAGGATTTGGCTGAAAAAGTATGTTAAATGTGTTTAATTATTATAGAGAAGGTTTACATATAAGTTTGTATATCTGAAATAAATAAAAAAATCTATTGAAAAAATAAAATTTCTCATTTTTCAAATATTTCAAATAATAGTGAAAATTAGTTATCTATATATATAAATGATTAACGTTAATGAGTAGCCCAGTTTGGGCTATAGGTTCGTCTACGTCGGTGCCAATTATGTGCGCCTAGATCACGAGTATATATTTAATCGTTTAATGTTAGCCATCGAATACTGCAGGACGAGGATTTACTGGCCCAGCAGACACCTCTAGTTCTAGAGTTCAAACACACTTTAACACGTCTTGTGAAAGGCCAAAAATATACCAGAAGTAGTGAATTTAATGAACATTTTTCCCAATACAACCGAACACTATTTTCAACTACAGGAAGAAAAACGAACAGCGGCTGACAACTTTATCTTGGATCTTTTAATACAGTTGCAAAGATGTACAATGTACATCTGGAATATGCCATAGGATTTAATCATTTTATAGAGAAATTTAAATTGATGTTCGAAGAGAATAAAAAGTATTTTCAAGAACTCGTGCTGGATTGATATTATAAATTTTTAACTTTAGATGATTTGGAAAAGAACTAGAAATGAACTAGAACTGAACTAGAACTGAACTAGAACTGAACTAGAACTGAACTAGAACTGAACTAGAACTGAACTAGAACTGAACTAGAACTGAACTAGAACCTGAACTAGAATCTGAACTAGAATTTGAACTAGAATCTGAACTAGAATCTGAACTAGAATCTGAACTAGAATCTGAACTAGAATCTGAACTAGAACTGAACTAGAACTGAACTGGAACTGAACTGGAACTGAACTGGAACTGAACTGGAACTGAACTAGAACTGAACTAGAACTGAACTAGAACTGAACTAGAACTGAACTAGAACTGAACTAGAACTGAACTAGAACTGAACTAGAACTGAACTAGAACTGAACTAGAACTGAACTAGAACTGAACTAGAACTGAACTAGAACTGAACTAGAACTGAACTAGAACTGAACTAGAACTGAACTAGAACTGAACTAGAACTGAACTAGAACTGAACTAGAACTGAACTAGAACTGAACTAGAACTGAACTAGAACTGAACTAGAACTGAACTAGAACTGAACTAGAACTGAACTAGAACTGAACTAGAACTGAACTAGAACTGAACTAGAACTGAACTAGAACTGAACTAGAACTGAACTAGAACTGAACTAGAACTGAACTAGAACTGAACTAGAACTGAACTAGAACTGAACTAGAACTGAACTAGAACTGAACTAGAACTGAACTAGAACTGAACTGGAACTGAACTAGAACTGAACTAGAACTGAACTAGAACTGAACTAGAACTGAACTAGAACTGAACAAGAACTGAACTAGAACTGAACTAGAACTGAACTAGAACTGAACTAGAACTGAACTAGAACTGAACTAGAACTGAACTAGAACTGAACTAGAACTGAACTAGAACTGAACTAGAACTGAACTAGAACTGAACTAGAACTGAACTAGAACTGAACTAGAACTGAACTAGAACTGAACTAGAACTGAACTAGAACTGAACAAGAACTGAACTAGAACTGAACTAGAACTGAACTAGATCTGAACTAGAACTGAACTAGAACTGAACTAGAACTGAACTAGAACTGAACTAGAACTGAACTAGAACTGAACTAGAACTGAACTAGAACTGAACTAGAACTGAACTAGAACTGAACTAGAACTGAACTAGAACTGAACTAGAACTGAACTAGAACTGAACTAGAACTGAACTAGAACTGAACTAGAACTGAACTAGAACTGAACTAGAACTGAACTAGAATCTGAACTAGAATCTAAACTAGAATCTGAACTAGAATCTGAGCTAGAATCTGAGCTAGAATCTGAACTAGAATCTGAACTAGAACTGAACTAGAATCTGAACTAGAATCTAAACTAGAATCTGAACTAGAATCTGAACTAGAATCTGAACTAGAATCTGAACTAGAATCTGAACTAGAATCTGAGCTAGAATCTGAACTAGAATCTGAACTAGAACTGAACTAGAACTGGAACTGAACTGGAACTGAACTAGAATCTGAACTAGAATCTGAACTAGAATCTGAACTAAAATCTGAACTAGAACTGAACTAGAACTAAACTAGAATCTGAACTAGAATCTGAACTAGAATATGATCTAGAATCTGAACTAGAACTGAACTAGAACTGAACTGGAACTGAACTAGAATCTGAACTAGAATCTGAACTAGAATCTGAACTAGAATCTGAACTAGAATCTGAACTAGAATCTGAACTAGAATCTGAAATAGAATCTGAACTAGAATCTGAACTAGAATCTGAGCTAGAATCTGAACTAGAATCTGAACTAGAATCTGAGCTAGAATCTGAACTAGAATCTGAACTAGAATCTGAACTAGAATCTGAGCTAGAATCTGAACTAGAATCTGAACTAGAATCTGAACTAGAATCTGAACTAGAATCTGAAATAGAATCTGAACTAGAATCTGAACTAGAACTGAACTAGAACTGAACTAGAACTGAACTAGAACTGAACTAGAACTGAACTAGAACTGAACTAGAACTAGAACTGAACTAGAACTGAACTAGAACTGAACTAGAACTGAACTAGAACTGAACTAGAACTGAACTAGAACTGAACTAGAACTAGAACTGAACTAGAACTGAACTAGAACTGAACTAGAACTGAACTAGAACTGAACTAGAACTGAACTAGAACTAAACTAGAACTGAACTAGAACTGAACTAGAACTGAACTAGAACTAGAACTGAACTAGAACTGAACTAGAACTGAACTAGAACTAACTCTGAAAAATTTCCAGAGTGATTTGACAGTGCATGCTAGACTGTTCTATTCTTAACTGTTATATAGTTTGTAGCAGGAAGACTCTGTATATTGAAACCGTTAAAGGTTTTTAAATTTTAATGTAATTTCTTGATAATATGATCATGATAACAAATTGTTTGTAGAGTATTTATTATTTATTAAATGTATGTTACAATTATACCATATGTTGCCACCAAAAGTCTCCTCTACTACAAAAATATTAGAATTTTAATTACAACTACTATTATTTATTATATTAAAACAAAAACTTTATCAGCAAAAGTGTTTTTTTTTTTTTTTTTTTTTTTTTTTTTTTTTTTTTTGTTGATAACCTCCAACTGAACTATGTAAAATAGAAATTGAATCTAAATTATTATAAAAGAAAACCAATAAACGATTAAAATATTAATAATTCATTTAAACTGCAACCATCATAGACTAAAGATTACACAAGGCACAATAAAATGACAACGAAAAATATATTGAGTATTTTATTATTTGCCGTTATAACTCTGCAAGTAAGTTTTAATTTTTAAATTTAAAATAAATTTTAGTAACAAATATTTTGAACAGATCTCCCAAGCTATACCGGTGAACAATGACCAGCTAAAGAGCAGAGATTTGTGTTTACAAAAAACCAAATATGAGGACATGGCAGCCTCGGATAGTGACAAACTATTAACACCCACAAATCAACTGCTGAAATTTACCCTAAGATCATTTCAACAACTTTCGCTGGCATACGCTAAAAAGGCCCAAAACATTAGCGAAAACTTGCTAAAAGATTCACAAATTTTTAACTCAACTTCACCTAAAATTCTAGAATTCAAACACAATTTAACCCAGTTTCAGGAGAAATACTCTTTGTGTGCTGACATAGATGAACTATTCGATTTAGTGGAATTGTATTCGAATACCACCTCATTCTATTATGAACTGGAGGAGGCTACTCTGGGCGTTGATTCAAAATTAATTTTATCTCTTTTGAGAAAATATGGTTCCGAAGATTTGGATAATGAATTTGAGAAGTTCTTTAATGTGTTTGTGGAAAATTTCGACAAAAAGTTTGAAGAGCTTAAGGCGAATTTGAAAAAGGAAGAGGGTGAAGTTGGCCAGAAGCTGTTGGTGTGGTATGAACAGTTTAAGACTCTCAATAATTATGATGATAAAATTGCCGCCTTTGAGAAGTATTTTATATTTTTTGAACAGGAATAAAGCAGATAGTTTACGAGACCGGTTGCTGTTATGGTGTTTATGAGTTGTTTAAAAAGTTTTAAGTGAAATCGAATGGAATATTTAATACATTTAAAGCTGTAAAAAAGAATTAAGTTAGATTCCTATAAAAATAATATTAAACCTACAATTCTTTGTTATTGCTAATTAAATTCAAAATTTCCTCGATGTTTCAAAACAATTTTGTGATGGGAGACCGATTTTTGCATCTCTACCAAATAAACTGTGTTTTTTTATAAAATTGTATTTGAAAACTATTTGTTTCTTTGTTTATATTGGGTTTTCTTAAAAGGTTATCAAGAATAGTAGATAGTGTTTTTGCTAATAGTAAAACAAAAACTAATAATATCAATCATTTACAAACACATATGCTGATATTTTTGGAAGATAGTGAAACGTTTTGCTGTTTAATCGAACATGAGTATAAACAATTAAAAGAGTGTGAGTCATTAGAACTCCTGAAAATTAGTGTTAAAGTCGGATCTAGCTATAAGACACCCTCTTCGATGTTTCATGGAAACATGACGGCTTTAAGATACCAAAGAAAACTCACTGAATATCTGAACAATGCGAAATAATAATCTCGTGATTGGTGGTGCGAAATTTCGTTTAAAACGTCTACGATAAATTCTGTGTCACGCGTTAAGTTTGCTTTAGAAAAATCATAATAATATTGGTTTAAGTTGACATCAATTTCTCATATATCCCAAATTGTTGAAGCTACTTTGTGGAATTTAAAATGTTCCACAAACAGGGTTAGATTTTGTTGAAGCTTTAAAAGTTACTTTTACGGTTTAATGACTGGCGGCATATTCTGGGCACTTCGGCATATGCTCGCTTAAAACCAATCTTTGTCTTCCGAGTTTTTGAAACGCACACACTATCTCTCACACGTTGACACCAATGGAATACATTTTCAGCGCAAGTAATGATGCGGTGGAAAACTGATTTTCTTTTATAGCGTTCAAGCATCATTTCGGACAAGCAATATCGCCTTTCAAGGTCTCTCAGCTTCAATTCGTATGGTAGCCAATTTCCCTGCTATTGGATGGATCCAGCTGCTCGCAAACATTTTGAAATTGCTGTTTGAGTAGCTCCTAATGAACTAGAACTGAACTAGAACTGAACTAGAACTGAACTAGAACTGAACTAGAACTGAACTAGAACTGAACTAGAACTGATCTTGAACTGAATTAGAACTGAACTAAAACTGAACTAGAACTGAACTAGAACTGAACTAGAACTAGAACTAGAACTGAACTAGAACTGATCTTGAACTGAATTAGAACTGAACTAGAACTGAACTAGAACTGAACTAGAACTGAACTAGAACTGAACTAGAACTGAACTAGAACTGAACTAGAACTGAACTAGAACTGAACTAGAACTGAACTAGAACTGAACTTGAACTGAACTAGAACTGAACTAGAACTGAACTAGAACTGAACTAGAACTGAACTAGAACTGAACTAGAACTGAACTAGAACTGATCTTGAACTGAATTAGAACTGAACTAGAACTGAACTAGAACTGAACTAGAACTGAACTAGAACTGAACTAGAACTGAACTAGAACTGAACTAGAACTGAACTAGAACTGAACTAGAACTGAACTAGAACTGAACTAGAACTGAACTAGAACTGAACTAGAACTGAACTAGAACTAAACTAGAACTGAACTAGAACTGAACTAGAACTGAACTAGAACTGAACTAGAACTGAACTAGAACTGAACTAGAACTGAACTAGAACTAAACTAGAACTGAACTAGAACTGAACTAGAACTGAACTAGAACTGAACTAGAACTGAACTAGAACTGAACTAGAACTGAACTAGAACTGAACTAGAACTGAACTAGAACTGAACTAGAACTGAACTAGAACTGAACTAGAACCTGAACTAGAACCTGAACTAGAACCTGAACTAGAACCTGAACTAGAACCTGAACTAGAACCTGAACTATAACCTGAACTAGAACCTGAACTAGAACCTGAACTAGAACCTGAACTAGAACCTGAACTAGAACCTGAACTAGAACATGAACTAGAACCTGAACTAGAACCTGAACTAGAACCTGAACTAGAACCTGAACTAGAACCTGAACTAGAACTAGAACCAGAACTAGAACCTGAACTAGAACCTGAACTAGAACCTGAACTAGAACCTGAACTAGAACCTGAACTAGAACCTGAACTAGAACCTGAACTAGAACCTGAACTAGAACCTGAACTAGAACCTGAACTAGAACTGAACTAGAACTGAACTAGAACTGAACAAGAACTGAACTAGAACTGAACTAGAACTGAACTAGAACTGAACTAGAACTGAACTAGAACTGAACTAGAACTGAACTAGAACTGAACTAGAACTGATCTTGAACTGAATTAGAACTGAACTAAAACTGAACTAGAACTGAACTAGAACTGAACTAGAACTGATCTTGAACTGAATTAGAACTGATCTTGAACTGAATTAGAACTGAACTAGAACTGAACTAGAACTGAACTAGAACTGAACTAGAACTGAACTAGAACTGAACTAGAACTGAACTAGAACTGAACTAGAACTGAACTAGAACTGAACTTGAACTGAACTAGAACTGAACTAGAACTGAACTGAACTTGAACTAAAACTGAACTATGTATATTTTATTCTATACCCTAATATTTATAATGTTACTTTATTTTTCATATAAATATAAATTTTTATATTAAAACACTTAAATTTAACCCAGTCGAATGAAAGCAATTAAGGCCATAAATCTTTCCTTAAAATCGTTTAAAGCTTTAAAGCTTTCATACCACTCCAACATGGCCTTATCCAAGTGTTCTTTAGTATCATCAAACTTTTTCTTAAATTTCTCTATGAATGTATCCAACTGTTTAACAAATGTCTGTTCTAAATTTTTAGCTTCGTATTTGTTTAAAATATCTAGGATAAATTGGGTTTCCGGTGTTCTCTTCTCCTCGGGTAGTTCGTAATAGTAGTCAGTAGCGTTATCAAAAGAATCTATGAAATTCCAAACTTTTTGCATATTTCTAGTCACTTCATATTTGTTCACAAACATTTGCAACGTCTTTCTAAACTCCAGGACCTCAGGTTTCTCATTGGCCATAACTGACTCATCCTTAAGTATGTTAAGGCATAGCTGAACAGCACTGGCGGCATAGGGTTTTGCTAAAGCCATAATATTATCGTAGGTGTAGACCACAAATTGTGTTTTAGGCGAGGGATCTTTTCTATACTCCTCTTCGTCTGGATCATATACCGTGGAAACATTTTCGTCTGCTGGTTTACCAAAGGCCGACTAGAAAGGAGTGGTTAGAATTCAGTTAGTGAAAGTTAATAGTTATTTAAAGGACTGACTTGCGCTAGCAGCAATATAGCGAATACGTTTAAAATTTTATTTGAAAACATTATTATGTTGTCCGTTTAAAGCCCTAAAATGAACTTTAATATGGTGTGGAATTATTTGAGATTAAATAATGAAAAAAATTGCATCAATTCTAAACAATTATTATCAACAATTTAATCATTTATTTACTATATTATTTTCCAAAGAAACGTATTAATGGCAATAAATAAAACTTTGCACTGTATTAGTCAACAAATTAGTCAGTAAAATGTTGGGTCAGCTTATTAATGACATACAGTGATAAAGAACAGTGATCAGTGCAATGTTGAGAAGTTTTTTATTATAATTTATTTAAATCTATTCAACATCTTTCATTTATACTCATTACTATTTCAAATTTATTAAGCCAACCATGTTTTCATCTATAACGTTCCAGAATATAGAAGCAATAAAGTAAATGAGAAATGTAGAAATTACAAACGGAATGACAGACATTTATATACACTTGCCACTCGTGGTGATGGATGTAACTTAATTATATATTTTAAGTATATACAAAATGAGTTTTTCTTTATTGTTAAGCATTAGTTTTTTTTTTTGTTTCTTTTCATTAGATGAGGAATAAACCAAGTATAAAAATAAATCTATCTCCAAAATCAGTTAAAGTTTTAAATCTGTCATACCACTCCAACAGGGTCTTATCGAAATGTTCTTTAGTCTCTTCAAATCTTTGCTTAAATTTCTCTATAAACTTATCAAATTCCTTTATATAATTCTCTTTTAGGTTATTAATTTCGTATTTGTTTAAGATGTCCAAGATAAAAGTTGATTCTGGTGTTCTGTTATCCTCAGGTAAATACAAATAATAATTAATTATTTTAACAAGATCCGGCATTGAATCCGCATTTGTTTTCAAATCTTGGGGGGATTTAAAGTTTTGCAGGAACATGGTTAAATTGTTTTTAAACAACTGAACTTCAGGTGTCTCGTTGGCCATAACAGACTCATCCTTTAGTACATTTTGGCATACAGTGGTAGCATTGGCGATAAGTTGTTGCCATAAGTTACCTAGATTATCGGAAGTGTAGACCAATAGTTGCTTTTGGGGGGATGTAGCATTTCGATGTTTATCTGCGTCAAATATTAAATTGTTTTCGTGTAAGGGTTTTCCATAAGCGACCTGTCAAAAGTATGTGAATTATTGTAATTAATTATTACAATTTAAGGTTTGTTAAATGTAATTGTTTTATTGAAGTTGTCTTAGAATTCAAACGGTTTTTAATATTTTGAAAATACTTAGTGCGAATTGAAGAAATTATTTTTAATTTTGACTTGCACTGACCTGCACTAGCAGTAACATCACCAAGACGTTGAATATTTTATATGAGAACATTGTTGTTTGGCTTATTACGCGACTTAAAACAAACTAAACACTTGACTAGAAACATTTCTCGTTTAAATACACCTTTCTTTAGAAAATTTCTAGTTTGATTATGAATATACATAAATTGTTTATTTTTCAAATGAAATTATTTATTACTACAAATCAATTTTAATAATCTTTAAAAGATAATTAACATTATTGCTATTAAATTTTTTTTAGAAAATCCCAAAACCCCACCTTTTGTAAAAATGTGTTAACCCTCTAACTGGCAAGATCGTAAAAATTATCCCATGAAGCCAATAATTTTTTCTCAAGTAGATGTAGTCAATAGAACTGTAAGTTTTAATTTTTAGGCGAAAAAATCATTCTGAACGAACGTCACGTAAAAAATTGTGAAGGCCGCCTGTAGGCGGTCTTGCCAGTTTACGTGTAATGTGTCATATTACAAAGGTAAATTTATAAATACAAGGTGGCGCAAAAGTAAACTTCCGATGTTTTTTGGCCGTAATTAAAAAAAAAAATTAAAAACTTTGATTCTTCTTGTGGATTATTTTTATTTGGTATTTTAATTTTTCTTTACAGCAAGTCGAGAATATGATGTCATGTAAATGGCCGCCGCCACAGTTGATTGTCATTTGAGCCCTTTTTATGGCATTTTCCATCACTTTGGCCAAAACTTCCGGCGATAGGTCCTCACATTCTTGACGGATATTGTCTTTAAGAGCTGCAAGAGTCTGAGGCTTGTTGACATAAACCCGCAACTTCAAAAAGCCCCACAAAAAGAAGTCTGGAGCGGTCAAATCAGGCGATCTTGCTGGCCAGTGCAAATCGCCAAAACGTGAGATTAGGAGCCCGGGAAATGCATCTTTCAGCATATCGGTTGTGGCACGTGCTGTGTGTGCCGTTGCACCGTCCTGTTGGAACCACATGTTTTCCAATCCCAATTCATCAAGTTGCGGCAAAAAGAACTCGTTGATCATTGCTCTGTAGCGCTCACCATTCACAGTAAGCGCTTGGCCCGCGACGTCTTCGAAGAAAAAAGGTCTGATGACTCCTCCAGCGAAAACAGCACACCATACAGTGACTTTTGAGCGGGTGTTATGGCTCTTCGTGTTTTACACGCGGATTTTCAGTGCCCCAGAAGGGTAAATTTTGCTTATTTACGTACCCGCTAAGATGGAAATGGGCCCAGAAGCGTAAATTTTGCTTATTTACGTACCCGCTATGATGGAAATGGGCCTCATCACTCATGATTATTTTTGATGAAAAATCATCTTTCTTTTGGTGGTGATTAAGGATGGCTTGAGCGTATGTTAGACGCGATTGGCGGTCAGCAGCTAACAGCTGATGCACCGTCTGGACTTTGTACGGAAACATCTTCAAATCTTGTACCAAAATTCGCTGTAATGGCCGTCTTCTGATACCCATTTGTGTGGCACGTCGTCTGGTCGATGTCGACGGCGCTTCCATGACATCCTCGGCTACAGCAGCAATATTCTCTGCAGAACGTCTACTCCGGGGTCTGCCACGCCTGGCAGCATCTCGTGTTGTGCCAGTCTCTTCGAGGCGAGCGGCTAAACGTCGCAGTGTTTCACCAGTAGGCGTTGGACGGCCAGGAAATCTGCGACGAAATTCACGTTGTGCCAAAGTCACCGACCAATTATTGGTCAAATAGTCAGCAATATTCCGCGTTCTGGAGCACTCTAGCATAACATTGTTTATTAACGTGTATTTCGCATGTGTTTACTACACAAATGTCAAATCAGAACTGCCATTAGGGGCCAATCGCAAAATTTATAGCATTTTCTGATAGGAGGATTACTTGTATAAACAAATTTTATTTAGAAAAGGGAACAAAGAAAGTTAAAATACATATTATTTTCGGTGGTGGTAGTTCCAGAAACAATTTTTATCAAATTGATCGCATAAAGACAGGTCTCATTTGGAACAAACGACTCGGATGTCACATTTTTTGCAATGTTGCACCTTTTTTTGGCTTTTCTCTCCTCCCAAACAAGAAAAGATCCTCAGCATCGAACCAACACCTGATATACCAGGCTATAGTAATAAAAGCTCACCGAGATTTTGAATAGATGGTCATCCTACAGACGGTATATTTTTGAAGGAAACAAGTCCATCAGCTATTTCCTCACCCAAATCTGGAAGCTGTAAAAGCAGTTCTTCAATCGGACACATTGTTGGAAGCATTGGCCTCATCGGCCTGCAGACGTTTGTATAAAGACCATGCCCACAAAATAGTAGAGCAACCTAATCATAATATAGCAAGTCTTTGCTCAAATATGATATCGACCCTGGAGACTATCCATGAGTAAGATCTACTCCACCCATGCGATCATTGTATACTCGCATAATTTGAGGGCAGTTGATTTCGATGAATTTCTTCTGCCTTCTATCATACCGAGGAACCTTTGATTGCTCTTCGCCAGGATTGGTTCTTCTGAATCGGGAAGACATATTTGTTAACCTTCCATAATACAGTATTCACATCGACTACATGTATTGAGGTCATGTATTCTACGCAAAATCATCTATGCTCTTGGTTCATTTCACAGTTTACACAAAAGCGAATCATGATCAACAAGAAATATGACAAAACAAAATTAGTACCTCTCATTGTACCCAAACCATAAATTATTATCTTCGGACCCATTGTAGATTTAAAACCGGTAGGCAAAACCGTTTGAAGCACGAACAATTTGAATCCTCTTTTATGCTTCTTATTGGACAGGTATTTTCGGAAATGGTGTTTCGTCTTTGGAACATAAGTGGAATCAGCAACACTATCATCGCTATCAATACTTTCATCTGTGCTATATACAGAACTCTACGGAATCGATGAACTCGAGAAATTGTTCATCAGATATTTGCTCCAAATTGATATTTTTCGTATAAGGACGTTTAGAAATATCCATCTTTAACACAATACTAAAATAAAAGCATGCACATAATAGAACCATAAGCAAACAATAGTGTTTTATGAACAAAAGGTGAAAACAACAATAGAAGAGAGGAGGACATTTTTGTACACGTAAACCGGCAAGACCGCCTTGAGGAGGCTTTTCGTTTTTAAATCAAACTTTTTATTTTTTTTTTCACTTCAAATACATTTTAAAACTTAAATATAAAATGTTATCTACTTTCCGTAAAATTTTGATGTTGATCATTTTCTTCCAAATGTTGTTTTTATACCCTTCACCTTAGTGAGAAGGGTATATATAAATTTGTCATTCCGTTTGTAATTTCCACAATATAATTTTCCGACCCTATAAAGTATATATATTCTGGATCATTATAGATAGCGGAGTCGATTAAGCCATGTCCGTCTGTCTGTCTGTCTGTCTCTCTGTCTGTCTGTCTGTCTGTCTGTCTGTCTGTCTGTCTGTCTGTCTGTCTGTCTGTCTGTCTGTCCGTCTGTCTGTCTGTCTGTCTGTCTGTCTGTTGAAATCAATTTTCTGAAGACCCCAGATCCAAATCTTCAATAATTCTGTCAGACATGCTTTCGAGAAGTTTGCTATTTAAAATCAGCAAAATCGGTCCACAAATGGCTGAGATATAAGGAAAAAACCAGGACAACCTCGATTTTTTACCTATTTTTTTACCTATATCTGGATTACTAAGTCATTAATATAGACAATATGGATATCTAATGATAGATATTTCAAAGACCTTTGCAACGACGTATATATGACCATAGTAAGTTGGACCTACAATGGGTCAAAATCGGGAAAAATTTTTAACCAGATTTTTTTTTCACCAAAAGTTTTTTTCGCTAAATATTTAAAAAAAAATTTTAAAAATTTTTATTTTGAAGTATAGTTTGGTGAAGGGTATATAAGATTCGGCCCAGCCGAATATATCTCTCTTACTTGTTTAATAGTAAAATTTGCGAAAAAATTGTCGATGCTAATGTGATGACTTTTTGCACTTTATTGATCATAGCTGACAAACGACTTGTCAAAATATATTGGGAGGTATAAAGAAAATGTAAAAAAGTGTTGTCTAAAGACAGTTTTCACTATTTTGAAGCAAAAAAATGTTTAATACAGCGAAGACCGCCTTGAGGTGGTCTTACCAGTTAGAGGGTTAAAAATAACCTATGTAAATATATAGAGAGTATCAACTAAACTGTTTATTAACTAATAAGGAAAAGAAATAAATGAGAATAGCAAAGGCTCCGTAAGATTATGGCCACTAGCCAATTCAATCTATGTAAGAAACAAGTAAGAATGCTAAATACGGCAGTATCGATTCCTTCACCGAAGTATACTTTAAGATAAATATTAAAAACTATTTTCGGTGAAAAAAATTTTTGTGAAAAATAAGAGAAAAAACGAGGCAGTCTCAGTTTTTGGCTTATATCTCAGCCATTTGTGGTTCAATTTTCTCGATTTTAAATAGCAATCTAAGTGGGACTATAGCGGATATATTGATGTATAAATCACTTAAGAAAGTTATTTGGGGGCTTCAGAAAGTTTAATGCAACAGATAGACGGACATGACTATATTTACACCGCTATCTAACGATCCAATCACAAATGCATATACAAGGTGGCGCAAAAGTAATCCTCCTATCAGAATGTCAGTTCTGTTTTGACATTTGTGTAGTAAACACATGCGAAATACACGTTAATAAACAATGTTACGCTACACTGCTCCAGGACGCGGAATATTGCTATTGCTATTTATTTGACCAATAATCGGCAAAATTTATAGCATTTTCTGATAGGAGGATTACTTTTGCGCCACCTTGTACTTAATTATATATTTTTCGTATATACAAAATGAGTTTTTCTTTATCTTTATACAAACACATTGTTAAGCATTAGTTATTTTTTTGTTTCTTTTCATTAGATGAGGAATAAACCAAGTATAAAAATAAATCTATCTCCAAAATCAGTTAAAGTTTTAAATTTGTCATACCACTCCAACAGGGTCTTATCGAAATGTTCTTTAGTCTCTTCAAATCTTTGCTTAAATTTCTCTATAAACTTATCAAATTCCTTTATATAATTCTCTTTTAGGTTATTAATTTCGTATTTGTTTAAGATGTCCAAGATAAAAGTTGATTCTGGTGTTCTGTTATCCTCAGGTAAATGCAAATAATAATTAACTGCCTTAACTAAGTCCGCCATTGGATCGGAATTTGTTTTCAAATCTTTGGGGGATTCATAGTTTTGCAGGAACATGGTTAAATTGTTTTTAAACCACTGAACTTCAGGTGTCTCGTTGGCCATAAAAGACTCATCCTTTAGTACATTGCGACATACAGTGGTAGTATTGGCGATAAGTTGTTGCGATATGTTACCTAGATTATCGGAAGTGTAGACCAACAGTTGTATTTGGGGCGAGGTATCGTTTCGATGTTTATCTGCATCAAATATAAAACTGTTTTCGTGTAAGGGTTTTCCATAGGCAACCTGTCAAAATCATGTGAATTATTCTAATTAATTATTAAAATTTAAGGTTTGTTATATGTAATTGTTTTATTTATGCTTTTTAATCTTTTGAAAATAGTGCGTATTTTAGAAATTATTTATAATTTAAATTTTACTGACCTGCACTAGCAGTAACAATGCCAAGACGTTGAACATTTTATACGAAAACATTATTGTGTGGCTAATTACGCGACTTAAAACCAACTAAACACTTGACCAGAAACCTTTCTCGTTTAAATACACCTTTCTTTAGAAAATGTCTAGTTTGTTTCTAAAAAAAAAGATTATATTTAGTTTATTTTTCAAACGAAATTATATATTACTACAAATCAATTTTAATAATCTTTAAGAGATAATTCTCATTATTGTGTTATTAAAATGTTTCTATAAAGTCTCAAAAAACCGAGAATTTTAAAAAATGTGTTACAGATAACCTATGTAGTTTTAAATATATAGAGATTATCAGATAAATGACAAATGCTTCGGAAAATTGATAAGGAACATAAATAAATGAGAATAGCAAAGGCTCCGTAAGATTATGGCCACTAGCCAATTCAATCTATGTAAGAAACAAGTAAGAATGCTAAATACGGCAGTATCGATTCCTTCACCCAAGTATACTTTAAGATAAATATTAAAATCTATTTTCGGTGAAAAAAATTTTTGTGAAAAATAAGAGAAAAAACGAGGCAGTCTCAGTTTTTGGCTTATATCTCAGCCATTTGTGGTTCGATTTTCTCGATTAAATTGCAATCTAAGTGGGACTATAGCGAATATATTAATGTATAAATCACTTATGAAAGTTATTTGGGAGCTTCAGAAAGTTGATTGTAACAGATAGACGGACATGGCTATATTGACACCGCTATCTATAACGATCCAAAATATATTTACTTTATGGGGTCGCAAACGAAAACTGTGAACATTAAAAACTGAATCAGAAATGTATAGAAATGCAAAAGTAATCCTCCTATCAGAAAATGCTATAAATTTTGCGATTGGCCCCTAATGTCAGTTCTGTTTTGACATTTGTGTAGTAAACAGATGCAATGTTACGATACACTGCTCCAGAACGCGGAATATTGCTGACCAATAATCGGTCGGTGACTTTGGCACAACGTGAATTTCGTCGCAGATTTCCTGGCCGTCCAACGCCTACTGGTGAAACACTGCGACGTTTAGCCGCTCGCCTCGAAGTCGAATGGCACAACACGAGATGCTGCCAGGCGTGGCAGACCCCGGAGTAGCCGTTCTGCAGAGAATATTGCTGCTGTAGCCGAGGATGTCATGGAAGCGCCGTCGACATCGACCAGACGACGTGCCACGCAAATGGGTATCAGAAGACGGTCTTTACAGCGAATTTTGGTACAAGATTTGAAGATGTTTCCGTACAAAGTTCAGACGGTGCATCAGCTGTTAGCTGCTGACCGCCAATCGCGTCTAACATATGCTCAAGCCATCCTTAATCACCACCAAGAGGAAGATGATTTTTCATCAAAAATAATCATGAGTGATGAGGCCCATTTCCATCATAGCGGATACGTAAATAAGCAAAATTTAAGCTTCTGGGGCACTGAAAATTCGTGTGTAACCCACGAAGAGCCATTACACCCGCTCAAAGTCACTGCATGGTGTGCTTTTTTTGCTGGAGGAGTCATCGGACCTTTTTTCTTCGAAGACGTCGCTGGCCAAACGGTTACTGTGAATGGTGAGCGCTACAGAGCAATGATCAACGAATTCTTTTTGCCGCAACTTGATGAATTGGGATTGGAAAAGATGTGGTTCCAACAGGACGGTGCAACGGCGCACACTGCACGTGCCACAACCGATATGCTGAAGGATACATTTTCCGGGCGCCTAATCTCCCGTTTTGGCGATTTGCACTGGCCAGCAAGATCGCCGGATTTGACCGCTCCAGACTTCTTTTTGTGGGGCTTTTTGAAGTCGCGGGTTTATGTCAACAAGCCTCAGACTCTTGCAGCTTTTAAAGACAATATCCGTCAAGAATGTGAGGGCCCATCGCCGGAAATTTTGGCCAAAGTGATGGAAAATGCCATAAAAAGGGCTCAAATTACAATCAACTGTGGCGGCGGCCATTTATATGACATCATATTCTCGACTTGATGTAAAAAAAATTAAAGACCAAATAAAAATAATCCACAAGAATCAAAGTTTTTCATTTTCTTTTTTTAATTACAGCCAAAAAACATCGGAAGTTTACTTTTGCGCCACCTTGTATATCCTAGCCGCTAATGCTGAAGAATATTTTCTTCTCCTAGCAGTTTACCAAACTAGATAACCATCCATGTCAATATTGGGTTTGAGCCCTCTAGCCCTCTTTGTTATAAGTTATAGCCAACTTCACCGATAATTTCACGTCCAGAAAAATACCTCGATATTTCGCATGGTTTGTTAGGGAGAGTTCTAAGTCACATTAGAAGCTTAGGATCTTGATTTATGTATGTAAACAGAACCAGCTATGTTTTGCTTAGGTTTACTCTCAGCCCATTTTGCATGAAATGTATAAAAAAAATTCAAAGGAGGCAAGGTTTGTAGAACTTCTGAGGAGTAAATAAAGCTTTTTTATATAAGTATTTAATATCGGTGAAAACCATAGGACTTGAAGATTGATATTTTAGTAAAATTAAATAATTTTATGAATTTGTTTGACATAATTTACCTTAAAAACTAAAATAATTATAGTATGGTGATTTTCCATGAAGAAAATATAAAATTTGAATTAATGTAAAATTTTAACTGTTAAAGATATATTAACAAAATTTGGAACTAATATAGAGTCAAATATCCTAAAATCAATGTCATTATAAGTTTTGATATTTTTTATTTTCAAATACCGAAATTCCTAAAATGGGGAAAATATGTTCCAAAAACTGAGTTTTTTAAGAAAAGTGCCTATTGTGACGTTATTTACCGTTTGATACTAAAAAAACATTGTTGGTATTTAACAAACATATAGGGTTATACAAATATAGAGCTGTTTTGAGGATTGCTGCTTGGCCTTTTTAGAATTTTTTACTCAAACTTAATTTTTTTTTTTTTTTAATTGGTCGAGTTTGGATAGATCTAGGGATTGTTATATCCGCTTAAATGAACCAAATTTTAATTTGCTCGCTTTTGCATTAAGTTCTGTTTGTGGATCATATAAAAACTGTATATAGTCCCGAAGAAAATTTTTTTGTACAAAAGAAAAAAGGTAAAAAATACGGTCTTTTTCACATGTTCCAATTTTGGATGCTTGTAACATTTTATAGGGACGAGATAACTGTTAGCAGGTTTTTTTATTTTGTTTAGAATTCTATCGCCAATATAGCTGATATTTTAAAAAAAAAATTTGACCCTCCGTAGAGCCGCCATATCTTAAAAACTATAAAAAGATAGAGCAAAATTTAAAAAAGTAATCAATAAACCTAAATATCTCTTCAACTAATGGAAATAACCTACAAATGTAAGCGTATTTTTGTAGATCTTCTTATATTTTAAATTTTTGATCATTCTAATCATAAATGGATTTTTGGCAATTTTTTTAAAAAATTTGTCACCCGAGGTGACCAACTTTGAGAGGCCACGCACTGGCCCCCATTAGCGCTAGGAAGCTTAACAAATGTAAATCAACTCGAAAACACCTCAGCTCCAACCATGTGAAATTTCGTAACAATATCTTAAATAGTTCCTGATATACGGAATTATTTCCAAAAAAAAAAAAAGTTTCTTAACCACTGTGCATTACCACACCGTCCACATACACAATAGCTTTTAACCTAATACGCAGGTGTCTCCATCGAACGACTATTAAGATAGGCATGTTGGCAATTTGAGAGTCAAGAGAAGCCCTCTCCATGTTCCGCCTAATATATGAATCAATGAGTCTTTCCTAGGTTTTCAACAGGAAATATGATTACGTGCTTATTGATCGTAAGTCTTTTGCATTCTTATGACTTCTTTTGCTATTCTTGAGAATAAGAATAGCTTTTAACCTTTTTACTACTCAAAGGATGTTTGTCATAGAGAGATGCTTAGTTTATATATTCTATAGAGAATGGAAATTTTTGCTCTCCGTGGTGATTTATATGTTAAAAATTTAGCAATCGCTTATGAAATTCTATCCTGGGATATTATGCTTTCATTGATTTCAAATTGTATCTTACTGCTTATGCAAGGAGAATTGAGTTGAATATTGAATAGATTCTGCTGAGGATTGTGACTAGGAGTCATCAATCGTTTTAAATTTTGCTATGTGTGGCGGAGACTTTATTATTCTCAATATATTCACAGAATTTCCGTCATTAATTTACTTTCCATGTTAGGCAATGATCAGTTGTATCTTGGACTGTTGGCATTATACTTAATGTATGCTTCAGGAACCCACGAAATCTGAACTTCGCTATTTCAGGAACTTAAACAAATCAGTTCTTCTTGGATTCCTAAAGTATTTTCTTTTCACATGGTGCAGTCCTATCTCAAATAGTATCCGATTATGGTTTAAAAATAACCTTTTAGATGATTCTCTCCATTTCTCGACTTAGCCATTTGTGAAGTGAAGTATACAGGAATTTGAAAACATAAATGTTAGTTTCTAATTGAAGTTACATATTAGGTTACACGTACCTGCAGCTGATGTAGGTCCATCATTGCTATCACATCCTAGGATTAGATCATCAGCTGATGTAATGCTGTTCATGACAGCAGTTACTTCGTCTGGTGACTGTAGACAATCATGAAACTTCTACTTTAAGTCAGTTTTAGCCTTGCAACTGAAAACTGTTAATGTGTTTTTTTGCAATGACACAATATTTTCCTTATCATTTTCATAGATTATCTTGTGGGATGAATTGTAGAAGATTTTGATTATAGCGAATTTCAGCCTCTTCACGTGGTTGCTGTGGAGGGTTCAGAAAACCTAATTTTCTGGTTGGCAGATTGTTGGCAGTTTCAACCATAGAGAATAGACATAGAACGGAAACTCTCCTGTCAAAGACCTAACTCAGTTGTCAGAAACCTAAGTGGTGAGAATGTATTAGTAGAAAATACTATGTGAAAACAAAAACGTACGTGTGATTATTTTGAGTAATTTTTTGTTTGAGTTTTTTTCTAGTTTCTACTCTATGTTTCTCTATGGTTTCAACTTCATCTGCATTATCATTTTCTATAACCACTGGGAGGAATACCGTTTTTTCTGCATTTCAAAATCCGCCTTGTACAGCTAACTTGAACCGCTAACACTATATTCCTCTGTATGGATGACGAACTGCTCATTTATTGAAATGCTGGGATTTTTAAGCTTCAGAAATTCCAACATCTGGTTGTCATAACCATGCCCTTTGTTTACCATTATAGATGTATTTATTCTTAGAAAGTTTTTGATGAACAAATATTAATGCAGAAAAACATAAAAAAAAATTTATTACTTATACGAAATGTTTCCAATTTATTTTCTCAATACACGCAGCCAACTACACTTTTCTACCACTTATTCAGAAATGACTTACTGTTTTGATAACAAAATGTGAAATTTTCTTACGTTGTGTATAGCAATACTACAAAGTTTAGACTACACGATAGTGTTCTAGACTATTAATCTGGGGTTTGCGGGTTCGATTCCCGCCACAAACTCTGGGTGTATCTAAAGACAAGCAAAATGCTTCGCAGTTTGTGTTTGTTTAAAAAAAAAAAAACCCAAAAACATCAAACAGCATTAAAATTAGTTTATATTTATTTTTAGATTAATCAGATTATTAATTGACATTTGATCTTAAAGTAAAAACCCAAAAAGTCACTTTCTTACGATGTGTATGGGAATATTACAATGTTTAAGTTAGTTTTGCATTAATTTTTAGATTAACTAATCTGATTATTAATCGACAAAAAACCTGCCCTTAGGGATCAATAAAATTATTATGTTGTAATTAATTATTTCGTTGTTATTTCTAAGAAATGAGGAAAGTTTTCTTAAAATAAACGGGTATTTAAATAAGAAATCTATGTAGTTAAGTTAGCAATTTATTTTAAATCGCTTAAAAAGCAACACAACAATGTTTTCATATAAAATTTTCAACATTTTGGCATTATTACTCGTAGTGCAGGTCAGTGCAAGTCAAAATAAAAAATAATTTCTTAAATTATCACTATGTATCATGAAAATATTCATAAGACAACTTAAATTACACAATTCTTTCATACAAATTATTAGTTTTAATAAGTAGTATTTACTTAAAAACCTAATCACAACCATTTCACAGGTAGCTTATGGTAAACAATTCGATCCAGATGAACATAGAAATGATGCATCCCCCAAAATACAGCTTTTGGTCTACACAGCCGATAATCTAAATGTCTTGTACCAGCAATATGTCACCAATGCTGTTACCTTTTGTCGCAATATCCTAAAGGATGAGAGTTTTAACAGCAACCAGACACCAGAAGTCCAGAAGTTTAAGACAAATTTAACTATGTTTGTGGAAAAATATAAATCACCCGTAGATTTAAAAAAAAATCCGGGTCCCATGAGATATTTTGATGAGATAGTTGGAGATTACTTGGAACTTCCGGAGGAAAGAAGAACTGCAGAATCAACCTTTATCGTGAACATATTAAACAAATACCAAGTTGAAAACGTAAAGGAGACATTTAAAAAGCAATTTGATGAGTTTATAGAGAAATTTAAGCAAAAGTTTGAAGAGTCAAAAGAACATTACGATCAGGCCATGTTGCTGTGGTATAACCATTTGATAGGTATCACTGATTTTTGGAACAGATATGTTTACCTAGTTGCTATATTCTATATGTATTAATAATGGAACAAACTAATGCCAATAATTGGAATTCAAGTAGAATATCAGTCCCTTCTTCAGGTTTTTTTTTTTGACGTTATAAAATGTTGGAAATTATTTTAAATTTTTTCTTTTCTTGTCAGGCAAATAATAAAATAGAATAAAAAAATGTTTTGCTGTTTAATTTCATAATACTTAGAACTAAGTTGTGCAAAATTTTATCAGGATTGAGGCATAATTAACATAGTTATGACCATAGAATAATATATCCATAGAAGCGTTGCTGAGAGAGAAAAAACCTAAGTCATGAGAATGTATTAGTACATAGTTTTGAGGTTGTATTGGTGTCTTTTTAATATCCCAGCAGTTTTAGGAGTCAGTCCCGAACTAGTGATTTTACCCATCATTTAGGGTGGGAACTAGTTACTTCAATAGCTACGTGACTAGTTATTTTAACACGGGCATGTCCTAAGCAGGGGTCAATTGACCCTTTTGACTTCAATGAGACTGTCTAATAACTGGTCCAAAGTAGTCAACGCATTGGATTCACATACTGGTTAAAAAACGGCAGTTACCTTACTAGCTACCTAAGTGATAACTTGATCACCCACATAACTAGTTATTTTAACATGTACGAGTGCTAATTGACCTCAAATAGTCAGCTAAAAGACATATCATAGGCAGTCCAATAAACGATAGCTTGTAAACAAACCTTTCTTCGACAACTCTCCAATGAATTGCTTCTGGTGGGTGAAATAACTACTGTCTAAAGTGCGGTACAAAAAAAACATTTAAAGTGACTTCACTATAGGTTACTAAGAGACACTAAAGTGACTATTGACTTCATGCTATGTTACATGGGATATCAGTATCAAATTTGTATAAAACCAGTTTGAACGAATTATCACACAACACATTTAAAGTGACTACACTCCAGATTACTTAGAGACACTTAAGTGACAATTGTCTCCATGCTAGATTACCTGGGATGTATAAAGTAACCAATTGTCTAATCTCTGCACTACAAAGAGCACATACGTCTCAAGTGTCCAAAATATATAAATTGGAGTCAGCCAAGTGATAAAACATTTGTGACGATTACTGTCTATGAGGGATACATTGACTACTTGCTTAACTGCTGGGATTCACCAGACACACAGAGTTCTATAAAACTGTTTACATTTTAATTTATTTAAAGTTTCTTCTATTTTCAATGCTAAAAATTCAAACTGTGTTCTATAAATTAAATTCTACCACAGATGAAATAAAGTGTCAAAAATTAATAAAAAATAATTTTTTTCATTTGAGCAAAATTAACGTATTTCGGAAAAATAGTGCGCAAAGTATTTAAAAAATTTCCCAAATATTGTGTAGAAGTGTAATAAAGTGGTTCGGCCTATATTTAGGCGGAAAATCAAAGTTAAGATTTCAAGTATTTTGATGTGTTTAATTCTCTCACAAGGGTATTGAATTCACATATCACAAGTACGTGTGAAGAGAGTAGTAATTGTTACTCTCAGCTTACTCTCAGTTGCGCCTCTAGTTGTAACCTATGGTACAAAGTTTAAGTTAATTTATATTTATTTTTAGATTAACTAATCTGATTATTGTTAATTGGCATTTGATGTTCAAGTAAAAAAACCTGCCCTTAAAAATTAATAAAAGTGTTGTGTAGTAATTAATTATTTCGTATGAAAACTAAACTATTTATAATCTTTCTTAGAAATGAGACAATTTTTGTAAAGAAACAGGTATTTAAATGAGAAATCTATGTAGTGAAGTTTGCAGTTTATTTTAAATCGCATAAAAAGCAACACAACAATGTTTTCATATAAAATGTTCAACATATTGGCGTTGCTACTCGTAGTGCAGGTCAGTTTACGGCATAATAAATACTGAATTCTTAAATTCGCACTGTTTCGAAAAAGGTCATAAATCAACTTAAATTAAATTATTAGTTATAATAAGTAATATGTACTTAAAAATTAATCTAATCACCAGCTTTTCACAGGTAGCTTATGGCAAACAATTTAACCCAGATGACCATAGAAATGATACATCCCCCAAAATACAGCTTTTGGTCTACACTGCCGATAATCTAGATGCCTTGATCCAACAACATGTCACCAATGCTGTTACCTTTTGCCGCAATATACTAAAGAATGAGAGTTTTCTGGCCAACGAGACACCTGAAGTCCAGAAGTTTAAAACAAATTTAATAACGTATGTGGCAAAATATGAGTCAAACAATGATTTGCGCCAAAAAATGCCAGATCCCGTGAGGGATTTTGATGACATAATTCAGTTATATTTGGAACTTCCGGAGGAAGAAAAAACTGCAATATCAGCCTTTATCTGGAACGTAAAGAATAAATTTATAGAGCAATTTGATGAGTTTCTAGAGAAGTTTATGCAAAAGTTTGAAGAGTCAAGAGAACATTACGATAAGGACATGTTGCTGTGGTATGACAATTTGGAATATATGACTGGTTTTTGGAATAAATATTATTATCTTATTGCTATATTTTACATGTATTAAAAATAAACAAACTAATACCGATAATTGGAATCCTTAAAAAAATATGAATTTCAGAAATCATGTGAACCAATATTATGCATTTTCAATACCAAACAAATGTTATCAACACAGAGTATTTGTGGAAAATTTCAGCCAACTAGCTCCTTTCCTTTGTTCCCTATCGTGTTTCCAGACAGACAGGCAACAGACATACGGACAGACAGAAAGACAGACATACGGACATACAGACAGAAAGAAAGAAAGAAAGACAGACAGACAGACAGACAGACAGACAGACAGACAGACAGACAGACAGACAGACAGACAGACAGACAGACAGACAGACAGACAGACAGACAGACAGACAGACAGACAGACAGACAGACAGACAGACAGACAGACAGACAGAAAAACAGAGAGATAGACAGACAGACAGAAAAACAGACGGACATAACTAAATCGTCTTAGAATCTTATGAGAAACCAGAATGTGAGTTTGCGACAAATATTTTAATGGTGGGAACAAAAAGAAAAGAACTCATATAAAAAGACGTCAATTGCTGCAGCATAAACCATTCCATCATTCGGTATCTCAAAAACTATTGGAGATAATTTCACATGGTTGGACCTAAGGTGCTTTTGAGTTCATTTGCATTTTTTCAGCTTCCTACCGCTAATTGGGGCAAGTGTGTGGCCCATCAAAGTTGATAACCTCAGGTCTCAAATTTTTAAAAAAATCGCCAAAAATCAATTTATGACCCAAATGAGCTGAAATTTTAAACATAAATTATCCTTAAGAAGATCTACAAAAATTATGCTTACATATGTAGGTTATCTCTATAAGTTGAAAAGACTTTTAGATTTATATATATATATTTTTTTTTTTTTAATTTTGCTCGATCTTTTTATGGTTTTTTAGATATGACGGGCCAATGGATTGTCGAAATTTTTTTGTAAAAAATCTCCTATATTGGTGATAAAATTCTAAATAAAATGAAAGAAACTTGCTAACAGTTATTTTGTCCCTATAAAAAGTAACACTCATCCAAAGTTAGATGATGTAAAAAGGGCCGTATCTTTTAAATTTGTTCCCAAAAAAGTCCCTATATTTTTTCTTTTGTGGAAAAAATTTTTCTTCGAGACTATATACAATTTTTATATGATCCAGAAGGACAACTTAATGCCTAAGCGTGTAAAGTAAAATTTGGCTCACTAAAGCAAACACAACACCCAACAGGCCTAACCAAATTTGGACAATTTTAAAAAATATTTTTAGGTTTGAGTAAAAAATTCTAAAAAGCCAAAGCTTCGATCCTCTAAGATGTTCCACATTTGTATAACACTATATGTTACTTAAATACTCACAAAGTGTTTTTAGTATCACACGGTAAATAAAGTCACAGTAGGCACTTTTCTAAAAAAAATTAGTTTTTGGAACACATTTTTCCCGGTTTAGGAATTTCTGTATTTTTAAACAAAAAATTTCAAAAATTATAATACCGTTGAATTAAAGACATTTGCATGTACATTCAATCAAAATTTTGTTATGTTATCTTTAACTGTTAAAATTTTACATTAATTCAAATTTTATATGTTTCTTCATGGAAAATCACCATATTATAATTTCTAAAGTTTTTAAAGTAAATCGCGTTCCAAAAATTTACAAAATTATTTAATTTTACTAAAATATCAATCTTCAAGTCTTAAGGTTTTCAACAATGTAAAATACTTATATTAAAAGTATTTATTTACTCTTCAGAAGTTCCACAAACCTTAACCCCTTCGGAAAATTTGTAAATTTTTTCATATATTTCATGCAACCATTTGAAATTTCGTAACAATATCTCCAATAAATCCCGAGATACCGAATTATTTCCAAAAAAAACGTTTTTAAACCACTATGCACTTTTTTAAAAGCCATTAAACAGTATAAGAAAGACTTGAATATTAAAAGAAAACCTGGATCACGAACAAAAAAAAGGTCTAACAGGTAAATGAAGTCGCACAACTCTTTCGAACAGCACCGAACACTTCTATCTAAAAAGCAGCTCGTAATATTAAATGCTCTGATTCTTTTGTACACAGAGCTGGGTTGAAGTAGTTTCGAAACGGTTTAAAGTTAACGGTTAGGCTAAATTTTAATATTACATTAAAGATATTGTAGCGGTAACGGTTTTTGTTGTTCAAATGAATATTACTTGCAATAATAATCCTCAGCATTCTTTTCTATGTCTTATATTAAGTACTTAGTGCCACTAAATTTCACAATTTTTTGAAAATGAGAGAACATTACTTTTTCAAATGTTTTTTTTTATTTAGTTTAGTTAGCTACACATTCAATGCTTCTTTATAATATTTAAACATATTTTTAAGCAAATAACTCAATAAATCCGGTTATGGCATCGATTTTTTCCTCAAAATCAGTTAAACTTTTGTACTTTTCGTACCACTCCAACATGGGCTTATCCAAATCAGCTTTATCCTCTTCAAATTTCTTTTCAAAATTCCTCTGAAACAATATAAATTCAACAACGAATTCTAGGGCTTCAAGATCGCTGCTGTGTTTATCTATGATTTCCGTGATAAATTTTGATTCTGGGCTTAGTTTCTCCTCAGGTATGTCGGTGTATTTGTCGACGGTGTCGGAATATATGTCCATAATATCCCACAATAGCAGAGGATTTTTGTTGGCTTCATACTTTTCCACAAACATGGTGAGATTTTTTTTGAACTCTAAAACTTCGGGTTTATCGTTGGCCATCAGAGACTCGTCTTTCAGTATATTACGGCTGACATTGAAAGCATTGGCGGAATATTGTTGGCCTAAGGAAACGAAATTATCGAATGTGAAGAGTAGAATTTTTTGAGCGGGCGTTGGATTCTTTCTCATTTCTTCTAGGGAGGAGTCAAAGAACTTGGATAAATTATCTACGGGTTTGGCCAGAGAAGACTATAAAGAATATTTAAATGAGTGTAAGAACATTTATTTCTATTAAGCAAACAAATTTATGAATTAAGTCTTTTTGAAGGACCTCACTTTATTGTGATTCAGAAACTCGACCTAAAATCAATTCTAATATTTTTCTATGAAAAACACCCAAAAATTATTGAAAAAATTGAGTGATTTTCATACAAAAATTTGCTAATTATTTTCCAGTCGTGTTTCTGAATAAGTTCTATTATAAATTTGGTTTGAATATTTATAAAAAATACAAATGTTTGTAATGTTATGAGTTTTTGAATATTTTTTTTTAAATATTTTGATTTCAACTTACTTGAACCAAGAACAAGACCATAAATATGGTCAAAATTTTATATGAAGACATTTTTGTGTTGTTTCGTAAACGACTTCTGAAGAACTACTGATTAAAGTAGACATAACGGTATTTATATTTGAAATATTTTAGATTTCTTTATTATGAAATGTTTATACATATTTCTCGAAAGGTTATCAAGGTTCAACAGAACTGTAGTACAAAATATCCTATATTTTGTATAGCCAACAAAGAAATACTTATTTGCAAATAAACATTTTAATAGATTTTGGCAAATTTTCAATGATTTCTAGCTGATAATACATAATTTGTACCTTAAATAAGTACAAAGTTTTAAACAGAGAGAGAACATTCAAAGATTAATTAATTTAAAATTAATGAATGAATGTGCCGTATCTTATATATCCTTCACCAAAGTGAAGGTAACATTACTGAAAGTATCATAAAAATAGTCTTACAAACATTTGTATTTTCTATAAATATTCAAAGAAAATACATAATGGAACTGCTTCAGAAACACGACTGGAAAATAATTAGCAAATTTTTGTATGAAAATCACTCAGTTTTTCAATAATTTTTGGGTGTTTTTCATAGAAGAATATGAAAGTAATAGAAATAAATCTTCTTACACTTAAATATAAAGCATATAAACTTTTTAAAATCTGCAAAAATATTCATTCATTCTTTTAAATATTCTTTACAGTCTTCTCTGGCCAAACCCGTAGATGATTTAGCCAGCCTCCCTGACTCTTACGTAGAGGAAATGAGAAAGAATCCAACAGCCGCTCAAAAAATTCTACTCTTCACACTCGATAATTTCACTTACATAGGCCAACAATATTCCGCAAATGCTTTCAATGTCAGCCGTAATATCCTAAAAGACGAGTCTCTGATGGCCAACGATAAACCAGAAGTTTTACAATTCAAAAAGAATCTCACCATGTATGTGCAAAAGTATGAAGCCAACAAAAAACCTCTGCTATTATGGGATATTATGGACATATATACCGTCATCATCAACAAATACACCGACATACCTGAGGTAAAACTTAATCCAGAATCAAAATTTATCGCGGAAATCGTAGATAAATACAATAACGATCTTATAGCCGTAGAATTCGTTGAAGAATTTCTAGAGTTTATGAAGAATTTCGAGAAGATGTTTGAAGAGCATAAAGCTGATTTGGATAAGCCCATGTTGGAGTGGTACGAAAAGTACAGCAGTTTAAATGAGGTTGAGGATAAAATAGTTGCCATAACTGGATTTATTGATTTGGTTTAAAAATGGGTTTAAATATTATAAAAACTAAATCAAAATAAGTAAGAGAACTATATTCGGCTATATTCAAGTTATACTTTAAAATAAAAATTTTATATATTTTTAGGTAAACAAAATTAATTTTTTTTTTTTTTTTTCAAAATTAAAAAAAAAAATTTTTTTCAAAATCGTTTTTCAAAATTTAAAAATTTTTTTTTCGAAATTGTTTTTTTTTTAATTTTGTTTTTTTTAATTTATTAAATTTTTTTTTCAAAATTTAAAAAAAAAATTTTTTTTCTAAATTGTTTTTCAAAATTAAAATTTTTTTTTTTCGAAATTGTTTTTTTTCAATTTTTTTTAAATTTTATTTTTTTTCCAATTTTTTTTTTTTAATTTTTTAATTTTTTTTAAATTTATTAGTGAAAAAAGAATTTAAGAAAAAAGAATTGATTTCAACATACAGACGAACAGACAGACATGGCTATATCGACTTCGCTATCAATAACGATCCAGAATATATATAAAAAAATTGGAAAAAACTAAAAAAAAAAATTTTATTATTTAAAAAAAAAAAAACCTATGTCTGTTGTCAAAAACCTAAGTCTTGCAACAACAAAATACATGTAAATCAATTTATTTTTAGAATTTGTAATTATTTTACTCTCAGTTGCGCCTCTAGTTCTACACTATGGTGTAAACCACAAAGTTTTTCTTTGCTTCTAAAATGTAAAATTTTGTGCCAACAAAGCGTCATATGCGGGAAGTTTTGCTTTATTTCTTTAATTTGAAAAAAGGGCCGCAGAGGCACAAAGATTGCTCACCAAATGCATCAAAGTGCGAGAGATGGTTTTGACACGGAAGACAAATATCGCCCTGCCCAGGTCCGGCAAGGCAATACAGTTTGAAGACCATGAATTGGAGGCATTACTCCAGGAAGATTGTTGTTAAACTCAACAAGAACTTGCAAAATCATTGGGAGTTTCTCAAACAGCAATTTGAAAATGTTTAAGAGCAGTTGGATCCATCCAAAAGCAGGGAAATTGGTTACCATACGAATTGAAGCCAAGAGTCGTTTGAAATACGATTTTGCATTTCCAAAATGATATTTGAACGCTATAAAAGAAAATATTTTTTGCAACGAATCATTACTGGCGATGAAAAATGGATCCATTACAATAATTCAAAGCGTAAGAGATCGTATGTCAAGCCCGGTTAACCAGCCAAACATCCATGGCGCTAAGGAAATTCTCTGTATTTGGTGGCAGCAAAAGGATCCAATCTATTATGAGCTGCTGAAATCTAACCAAATCATCACAGGTAACCTCTATCGAACGCAGCTGATTCGTTTTAAGCGAGCATTGACCGATAAACGCCCAGAATATGCGGCCTGATAATATTGTAATATTCCATTATGACGACGCTCGGCCACGTGCTGTAATACCTGTTAAAAACTATTTAGAAAGAAGTGGTTGGTAAGTTATAGTCCAGACATTGTCCTGACAGACAACTATATGTTTCTAACGATGCAGAACACTATCTCTGGAATGCTCTTCAATTTGGAACAGAGTGATCCAGATATTGGCTGGGTTCGTTTTTGGCCTTAAAAGATGCGCAGTTCTTTTGGCTCGAAATCCATATGCTGCCAGAAAGATGGGAAAATGTCATAGCTAACATTGACCAATACTTTGAATAAATTTATATTGTACAAATTTTGCAAAATAAAAGCTAAACTCCCAATAAAACAATCTTTATTTGAAATTATTATATTGTTTTGTTTGTCAGTTTAAGCCGACAATATTGGCGGGTAAATCTTTGCAATAAAAATCTAAAAGTACCCAGCAGTTAAGCATGTAGTCAATGTATCCCTTATAGACAGTAATCGTCACAAATGTCTTATCACTTGGCTGACTCTAATTTCTATATGTATTTTGGTCATTTGACACGTATGTGTTCTCTGTAGTGCAGAGATTATACAATTGCTTACTTTATACATCCCAGGTAATCTAGCGTGAAGACAATTGCCACTTAAGTGTCTCTAAGTAATCTGGAGTGTAGTCACTTTAAACGTGTTGTGTGATAATTCGTTCAAACTGGTTTTATACAAATTTGATACTGATATCCCGTGTAACATAGCATGAAGTCAATTGTCACTTTAGTGTCTCTTAGTAACCTATAGTGAAGTCACTTTAAATGTTTTTCTTTATACCGCACTTTAGACAGTAGTTATTTTACCCACCAGAAGCAATCGATTGGAGAGTTGTCGAAAAAAGATTTGTTTACCAGTTATCGTTTATTGGACTGTCTATGATATGTATTTTAGCAGACTATTTGAGGTCAATTAGCACTCGTACATGTTAAAATAACTAGTTATAAAGCTGATCAAGTTACCAGTTAGGTAGCTAGTAATGTAACTGACGTTATTTAACCAGTATGTGAATCCAATGCGTTGACTACTTTGAACCAGCTATTAGACAGTCTCATTGTGGTCAATAAGGGTCAATTGACTCCCTGCTTAGGACAACCACATGTTAAAATAACTAATCACGTAGCTATTGAAGTAACTAGTTCCCACGCTAAATGATGGGTAAAATCACTAGTTCGGGACTGCCTCCTAGAACTGCTGGGTACAAACAGCTGATGAACAAATATTTATGCAGAAAAACATCTACGAAATGTATTACACGAAATGTTTCCAATTTATTTTCCAGCTCTTACACTTTTCTACTACTTATTCAGAAATTATTTACTGTTTTGATAACAAAATGTGACATTTTCTTACATTGTGTACAAAGTCTAGAATAATATATCCATAGAAGCGTTACTGAGAGGGAAAAAACCTAAGTCGTGAGAATGTATTAGTACATAGTTTTGAGGTTGTATTGGAGCCTTTTTAATTTTCACCAGACACACAGAGTTCTATAAAACTGTTTACATTTTAATTTATTTAAATTTTCTTCTATTTTCAATACCAAAAATTTAAACTCTATTCCATAGATGACAACTATATAGGTAACTGAGAGCCTAAGTCTGTTGTCAAAAACCTAATTCATGAGAATGTATTGCACGTATCTTGTTATTGTATCACCCGTATGTGTGAAAAGAGAGTAATATTTCCATTGATATTACTCTCTCCATCCATTCTATGCGTTTATTCTATGCCCTGTTCTACAAGGTGGCGCAAAAGTAATCCTCCTATCAGAAAATGCTATAAATTTTGAATTTCGTTGCAGATTTCCTGGCCGTCCAACGCCTACTGCTGAAACACTGCGACGTGTAGCCGCTCGCCTCGAAGAGACTGGCACAACACGAGATGGTGCCAGGCGTGGCAGACCCCGGAGTAGCCGTTCTGCAGATAAAATTTTAAACAGTGTTCTATAAATTAAATTCTACAACAGATAAAATGAAGTGTCAAAAATTAATAAAAAATAATTTTTTTCATTTGAGCCAAATTAAGTTGTTTCGGAAATAAAAGTGTCCTGCAAAGTTTTAAAAAAATTGCCAAATATTGAGTAGAAGTGTAATAAGTGATTCGATATATATTTAGACGGAAAATCAAAGATAAAATTTCAAGTATTTTGATGTGTTTAATTCTCTCACAAGTATGTATATATCACAAGTACGTGTGAAGAGAACAATTAATGTTACTCTCAGCTTACTCTCAGTTGCGCCTCTAGTTGTACCCTATGGTCAGTGTTGCCATACATTTTTTGAAGAAAACTTTTTATTTCTAAAAAAAAACTTTTTTTTCAACAAAAAAACTTTTTTTAAGTACATACATACTAAAATTACAAAACCCAATTCGTACATAAATCAAACTGAGATAATTTATGTGAATTTAGTACTTTAAATATATTCAAATCAATCTCCCCATTTAGTAAACGAATTTGGAGACAATCATTATGAAATAAACGGTTCAACTTATTGATAACATAGGTTTACAATTTTCCAAAAAACTTTTTTTTAAAAAAATAAAACTTTTTGCATCTGAAAAAACTTGCAAAAAAAGGGAAAACTGGACAAATGGTAACACTGCCTATGGTACAAAGTTTAAGTTAGTTTATATTTATTTTTAGATTAACTAATCTGATTATTATTAATTGGCATCTGATGTTCAAGTAAAAAAAAAAACCTGCCCTTAAAAATTAATAAAAGTGGTGTGTAGTAGTTAATTATTTCGTATGAAAACTAAACTATTTACTTAATCTTTCTTAGAAATAAGACAATTTTTGTAAAGAAACGGGTATTTAAATGAGAAATCTATGTAGTTAAGTTTGCAGTTTATTTTAAATCGCGTAAAAAGCAACACAACAATGTTTCATATAAAATTCTCAACATTTTGGCGTTGTTACTTATAGTGCAGGTCAGTTCATGGCGTAATTAATACTGAATTCTTAACTTAGTACTATTTCAAAAAGGTCATAAATCAACTTAAATTAAACAAATCTTTAATATAAATTATTAGTTATAATAAGTAATATGTACTTAAAAATGAATCTGATCACAAGATTTTCACAGGTAGCTTATGGTAAAAAATTTAACCCTGATGACCATAGAAATGATACATCCCCCAAAATACAGCTTTTGGTCTACACAGCCGATAATCTAGATGCCTTGATCCAACAATATACCACCAATGCTGTTACCTTTTGCCGCAATATACTAAAGGATGAGAGTTTTCTGGCCAACGAGACACCTGAAGTCCAGAAATTTAAGACAAATTTAATAACGTATGTAGCAAAATATGAGTCAAACAAAGATTTGATAAAAATGCCGGGTCCCATGATGGATTTTGATGAAACAATTGGTTATTATTTGGAAATTCCGGAGGAAAAAAGAACCGCAGAATCAACCTTTATCTTGAACATATTAAACAAATACCAATTTGCAAGCGTAAAGGAGTCATTTGAAAAGCAATTTAATAAGTTTATAGAAAAATTTATGGAAAAGTTTGAAGAGTCAAGAGAACATTACGATAAGGACATGTTGCTATGGTATGACCATTTGAAAGATGTAACTGGTTTTTGGAACAGATATTTTTACCTAATTGCTATATTTTACATGTAATAAAAATAAACAAACTAATCCTTAGTTTTTCAAGTTTTTTTACGTTATAAAATGTTTGAACATATGTATTTTAAAATAAAAATATTCTTTTCTTGTCAAGCTAATAATAAAATCGAATAAAAAGAATGTTGCCCGATACTTTGCATTATAATTTCAAAGTACAGTGCAAGCTCGGTATTCACGACTACCCATTAGCGCGACGGCTTATTTATAACATTACAGGTTCTATAATCGCGACAGTTTACGGAAAACTGGTTCTTTTTTAGTAAACATGTATATGTTTGTGACAGCCATTTATATGATGAGATTGAAGTTTTTTTTTAAAGCAATTCGTATTTGCAATAGACAGACAGACAGACAGACAGACAGACAGACAGACAGACAGAAAGACTGTTTTTTCAGGACCCCTGGAAAGACAGAAAGACAGACTATTTTTTGTGGACACCTGGAACATTGGTGTTAATCTCAAAAACAAATAAAGCTCTGCTATGAAACAGATGATGGAACTAAGCCATATGAAGTTACGGCAAGAGTGCCTCAGGGCTCAGTATTGGGACCTCTGTTCTGGAACATCATATACAATGACGTTCTAACGATAGAAATACCGGAGGAAGCAAACATTATTGGGTTTGCGAACGATATCGCTGTGACTGTCTCCTCAAGACATATCAATGAAATTGAGCTACTCGCAAATGTAGTTACTCAAAAGATTGGGTCTTGGATGAAAAATACCGCACATAAGTTAGCTGAACACAAAACGCAGAAACGAGAAAACATTAATATAAGAGTTGGAGGCCATGATGTGACTTCCAAATCACAGATTATATATTTAGGAGTCATGATCGACTTCAAAGCACATAAGGAACACATTTCCCGAAAAGCATCAAACGTAAGAGCGGCAATTGAAAAAATGATGCCAAACATAGGAGGAAAGTCCTATCAGTGTATAGGTTATGTGCCTTACGCGTATGCTGCTCGTTTCGAACTACCTCAGAAGATGCAGCGTATGTCTTAGCGGGAATGATTCCGATATATATTCTAGCTGACGAAGGCAAAAGTCTATACGAATGGAAAAGAAGATAAGATCAATATGACAACTTTGTTCGCAATCCGTAAAAGACAGATAGCACAAAATATATGGCAGTCTCGGTGGGCAGAAAGCCGAAAAGGGAGATGGACGTTCAGACTCATACCAAACATAAAAATCTAGATGAATAGAAAACACTGGGAGGTGAACTATCACCTACCACAGTTCCTATCAGTACATGGATGTTATAGAAGTTATCTGCACAGGTTTGGGCTAGATGAATCTCCAATATGCCCCCACTGTCGAAACATTGTAGAAACCCTGAACACGTAGTATTTTACTGCCCTAGGTTCAATGAAGATAGATAATTGACTGAAAGAATAGTCGGGCAATACATGAGCACACAAAGTATTCTGGATATCCCTAAGTATTCGAGAAAACTTGGAAGCTGTATGTAGTTTGATAAAAAGTATCCATGAATAGAAGAGGACAGAAGCTAAATATGACATAGGCTAACAAAGCCTTTCCGGCCCTGCGATGCAATACCCTGATAGACAGTTCCGCAGGATATATGGATGACGAAGCAGGTGCTTTAGTTGCTTTAGTTAAAATAACACAAAAAAGTAAATTTTTACCAAAAAAATGGTTTATTCGAAATATCAATATATAGCATTAACATTTCAAAATGATTTCGGCCCACGCGGCTGTTTTTGACGAAGCGCATTCTGGAGGTCCTATTTTGGACCACTTTTTCTGGCATTGTTGGCCGTATGTCATGTTGCTTTACACAAACAATATTGGCCTCCAAGGCGTCTGGTTTATCAGCATAAGCCAGTGACTTCAATGGAAATAATAGAGAGGTGTCAAATCGCTAGACCTTGAAGGCCTATTGACCGGTCCATTTCTCGAAATCAAGTTATAGCAAAATTTTGATTTCAATAAATTGATGTTTGCGGTAGCCGTCATCATTAATTTTCAACTGTTATATCGGTCAAAGTGGAAAAAATAATTAAAACTTTTCAAAAAAATCCAATATGGACTTTACAAAAAAAAAAAAAAAAAAACTGTTTCAAAAACCATTAAGCAGTTTAAGAAAGACTTGAATATTAAAAGAAAACCTAGATCAGGAACAAAAAGAAAGGTCTAACAGATATTGGTAAGGCAAATGAAGTTGCACAACTCTTTCGAACAGCACCGAACACTTCTATCTAAAAAGCAGCTCGTAAAGTTAAATGCTCTGATTCCTTTGTAGACAGAGCTGGATTGAAGTAGTTTCGAAACGGTTTAAAGTTAACGGTTAGGCTAAATTTGAATATTACTGTAAAGATATTGTAACGGTAACGGTTTTTGTTGTTTAAATGTATATGAATTGCAATAATAATCCTCAGCATTCTTTTCTATGTCTTATAAGTATTAAGTAGTGTCACTAAATTTCACAAGTTTTTGAAAAATTAGAGAAAATTACTTTTTCAATAGGTTTTTTTTTATTTAATTTAGCTACACATTCAATGCTTCTTTATAATGTTTAAACAAATTTTTAAGCAAATAACTCAATAAATCCAGTTATGGCATCGATTTTTTCCTCAAAATCAGTTAAACTTTTGTACTTTTCGTACCACTCCAACACGGGCTTATCCAATTCAGCTTTATGCTCTTCAAACTTCTTATCAAAATTCTTCTGAAACAATATAAATTTTACATAGAATTTTAGGGCTTCATGACCGCTTCTGTATTTATCTATGATTTCCGAGATACATTTTGATTCTATGCTTAGTTCCTCCTCAGGTGTGTCGGTGTATTTGTCGAGGGTGTCGGTATACATGTCCATAAGATCCCACAATAGCAGAGGATTTTTGTTGGCTTCATACTTTTCCACAAACATGGTGAGATTTTTTTTGACCTCTAAAGCTTCCGGTTTATCGTTGGCCATCAGAGACTCGTCTTTCAGTATATTACGGCTGACATTGAAAGCATTGGCGGAATATTCTTGGCCTATGGAAATGAAATTATCGTATGTGAAGAGTAGAATTTTTTGAACGGGTGTTGGATTCTTTCTCATTTCCTCTAGGGAAGATAAATCATCTACGGGTTTGGCCAGAGAAGACTATAAAGAATATTTAAAAGAGTGTAAGAACATTTATTTATATTAATCAAACAAATTTACGAATTAAGTCTTTTTGAAAGACCTTACTTTATTGTGATTCAGAAACTCTACCTAAAAACAATTTTCATAGTTTTCTATGAAAAACACCCAAAAATTATTGAAGAAACTGAGTGACTTTCATACAAAAATTTGCTAATTATTTTCCAGGCGTGTTTCTGAATAAGTTCTATTATAAATTTGGTTTGAATATTTATAGAAAATACAAATGTTTGTAAGAAAATTTTAATGATACTTTCAGTAATTTTATGATTTTTTGAATATTTTTTTTAAATATTTTGATTTCAACTTACTTGAACCAAGAAAAATACCATAAATATGGTCAAAATTTTATATGAAGCCATTTTTGTGATGTTTCGTAAACGACTTCTGAAGAACAACTGATTGAAGTAGACATAATGGTATAAATATTTGAAATATTTTAGATTTCTTTATTATGAAATGTTTATACATATTTCTTGAAAGGTTATCAAGGTTCAACAGAACTGTAGTACAAAATATCCTATTCTTTGTATAGCCAACAAAGAAATACTTATTTGCAAATAAACATTTTAATAGATTTTGGCAAATTTTCAATGATTTCTAGCTGATAATACATAATTTTTACCTTTAATAAGTACAAAGTTTTAAACCGAGCGAACATTCAAAGATTAATTAATTTTTAAAACAAAAAAATGTTGGAATGGCATATTCGGATGTGCCTTGCGATTTGATCAATTGTTAAACACATGAAAATAGATCATGTTCTAATAGCCAAAAATATTATAAGACATACACAATGTTTCATATAAATCACACGGTATGTAGATGTTTACATTTGGAAAAATGTCCCAATACATATCACAATACACATGCAATACATGCCGTGTGACCCCCTATTAGATTGAGGATCGTTGTTAAAGAAATCACACGATCATGACTGGCTGAATGTATGTTGGTTTCGGTAATTATTTATTTTAATGATATGTATGTCTGACGTAAAATCTTTTGTTTATTATCACCCAAAACAAATTAGTAAAACTTTGACCAATGTTTATTTTTATTATTATTTTAGCTAACAAAAAAAGAAATTCATTAATTGTTTTATACCCTTATGATAACCTTTCATGTTTTATACAATGTTTGATTGGAAAATCTTAAATTAGAAGAAATTAAACAACTAAGAGGCTGTGCCGAATCTTATATACCCTTCACCAAATTCTACTTTAAAATAAAAATTTTAAATATTTTTAGGTTAACAAAATGAATATTTTTTTTCAAAATTGTTTTTCAAAACATAAAAAAAAAATTTCGAAATAGTTTTTTTTTATTTTTTTTTTTAAATTAACTAGTGGAAAAAAAATATATGACAAAAAAATTTTTTTGTTAAAAAAAAATCGAGTTAAAAAATATTTTTCCCGATTTTGTCCCATTGTAGGTCCAAATTACTATAGCCTTATATACATCGTTGCAATGGACTTTGATATCATTAGATATCCATATTGCCACACTTTTGTATTGATATTGGCAATGTAAGGACTGTATCTAACAACAGAACAGCAATAAAAAAAAAATTGGGTTACACCACTTTCGCGCTGATGGTCTTATATATTCACAAACTTTCACTGTAACTAACACCAAACCAGCAACCAAAAAAGTGTTGGGTTACACCACTTTTGCGCTGATTGCCTCATATATTCACTAATTTTCACAATTATTTGACAAATGAGAACATTTATTTTTCAATAGGTTTTTTTTATTTATTTCAGATACAATTCTTACACTTTTAACATTTAACACACTCAAAATCCATAAATTCCTTAAAGGCATTCAGTTTTTCCTTTAAATCATTTAAACTACTATATTTCACATACCACTCCAACATGGGCTCATCCAAATCAGCTTTATTCTCTTCAAACATCTTGTTGAAATTCTTCATAAACAATTGCATTGTTTGTTGTATTGTTATTTTGTATTTTTTTACAATTTCCGCGATAAATTTTGATTCTGGGTTAAGTTTTTCCTCAGGTATGTCGATGTATGTTTTTATGGTGTCTGTATATATGTCAATAATATCTAACAATTGCTGAGGTTCTTTGGCGGCTTCATACTTTTCCACAAACATGGTGAGATTTTTTTTGAACTCTAAAACTTCGGGTTTATCGTTGGCCATCAGAGACTCGTCTTTCAGTACATTACGGCTGACATTGAAAGCATTGACAGAGTCATGTTGGCCTAAGGAAATGAAAGTATCAACTACGAAGAGTATCAATTTTTGTGTGGATGCTGGATTCTTTCTCATTTCCTTGGCCAGAGACGACTATAAAGGATGATATAGAATATTTAAATGAATTAATGAATATTTTTGCAGATTTTAGAAAGATCTTCACTTTTTATATACCTAATGTTCATATGCTATAAACTGTAAGAACATTTATATCTATTAAGCAAATAATTTACATAATAAGTCTTTTTAAAGGACTATACTTTATAAATTCCTGGCCAATCTAAAAAATCTTAGCACATGCTTCAGAAATACAACTGAAAAACAATTTTCTTATATTTTTTTATGAAAATCAAACAAAAATATTGGAAAACAGACTAATTTTCATACAAAAATTTTTAAAATTATTTTCCAGTCGTGTTTCAGAATCAGTGATGAGTTCTTGAATATTTTGATTTCAACTTACTTGAACCAAGAACAAGACCATAAATATGGTAAAAATTTTATATGAAGCCATTTTTGTGATGTTTTGTAAACGACTTCTCAAGAACTACTGATTAAAGTAGACATAATAGTATTTATTTTTGAAATATTTTAGATTTCTTTAGTTTCACGCATACCTAAATTGGAGCGGAAGGCGTTTTTTACTTGTCAAAAATTCTCATGCCAATACAATTTGTATGCAGCATACCGAAATAACGCGGCGGCAACGCTTTGCAATTGGAAAATCCGATTTTGACAGCGCGTTTAATAGTGAAGTTAGTTGCAAAACACAACAAATGTAAACACATACATACAAAAGGAGAAACAAATATGCAAGAAACTCATTTTTTAAACTTTAATATTTAGTTTTTTTGATAAAATTTTAGTTTTCAAATCACAAAACAAAAATCAGAAACACCAATACTGCAATGTACTTTATTGTTTAAATAATCCGGGTTGGTATATTTATTTTTTTGATAACCTTGTTTTTATTGTTTGACGTAGCGTTGCCGCTTTAATTTAGGTATGACATTTCAGCGTTAAAGCTAAGCGTAAAGAAACGGTCCGCCTTACGCTCTTATTTAGGTAGGCCAGTTTGAATTCAATAATAAATAGAAGCGTTTTTTTTTTTTGTAAGCAACAACAAAATACATGTAAATCAAAGTATTTTGTTGTTGTGTTTTATTTTTACTCTCAGCTTACTCTCAGTTGCGCCTCTAGTTCTATCCAATGTTGCCATATTTTATGATTTTTCATTATAAAGATTGCAAAGTGCATTTTGCCGATTTTTTTTCTCAAAAAATGTTATGTTTACATCGAGGTTTTCATATGTGTATATCGATTAAGCCGAACCGCCAAGCCGTGTAATATTAGGACATTATGACAATATTTTCATCATTAACTTGATTATTTTATGATCTAACAATATACCCATATGTAAATGGGGATTTCTAACTTCTAGGAATACGATTTTATTATTTTACAAAATAAACAAATAACCCACAAAAACCCACGATAAGTTTTGGGTTTTGAAAATTTTTTGAACAAAATTTGAATCAGTAGAAATTAGTTTTCTAAAAATAAGTGATTGAAATAATATTGTTAATTTGTAGTCTGGCCTTAGCATTTTAGAAATAGTATTTTTATACCCTTCAATATGAGTGTCATTCGTATATATAAGTTTGTCATTCCGATTCTAATTTCTAAATTTTTCATTTGCAACCCCAAAAAGTATATATTTTCTGGATCGTTATAGATAGCGGAGTCGATATAGCCATGTCCGTGTGTCTGTCTGTCGGTTGAAATCAACTTTCCAAATCCCCTAAATAACTTACAAACATGATTCATACATCAGTATATCAGGAATTCTTCCAATTCGGTTGCTATTTGAAATCGAGAAAATTGGCCCACAAACGGCTGAGATATAAAGAAAAAACCGGGACAACCTCGATCTATATCTGGTGATTAATATAGACAATATGAATATTTAATGATAGATATCTCAAAGTCCATTGCAACGATGTATATAAGGCTATAGTAATTTGGACCTACAATGGGTAAAAATCGGGAAAAATATTTTTTAACCCGAATTTTTTTTTACCTAACAAATTTTGTTTGTCATAATTTTTTTTTTTCACTAATAAATTAAAAAAAGAAAAAAGTGAACAAAACAATTTGGAAAAAAAATGTTTAAAAAATTTTGAAAAAAAATTTTTTTTTTTAAATTTTGAAAACCAATTTTGAAAAAATTTTATTTATTTTTAATTGTGCTTACCTAAAAATAATAGAAAAATATAATCATGAAAACAAAAATACACCAAAATACGAAACGAAGTTGGGTCTGTTTAAAATGTCTGTGATTTCGAAGTTCCGTCGAATTTTTTCAGTTTCCGTTGCATGACTTCGAAGTTGCGTCGTTAATCCTTCGATTTGCGTCGTTTCGGTTTCAGTTTGCTCCGCATGTCTTCAAAGTTGCGTCGTTTGTACTTCGATTTGCGTTGTTAATATGAAAATGTTTTTATCGAAAAATCTATTTTTTGCAGCTAAAATAATGAATTTCGGAACCAATTAAATGAAAATCATGCTTCGATCTGCGTCGTTTCGGTTTGCGTCGTGTTTCTTCGTTCCCAATTAGCCATGCAAACCGGGATGTTAGTGTAATTCAAACAATTAACAGCAGCTATATTCAGCTGTGCCGAATCTTCGATATCAAATAAAAATTTTAAATATTTTTAGGTAAACAAAATTTAATATTTTTTTCAAAATTTGTTAAAATTTTTTTTTAATTAGTCTGTAAAATTAAAAAAAAAAATTAAAAATTGTTTTTTTAATTTTTTTTTTCAAAATTTGTTTAATTTTTTCAAATTGGACAAGTGAACAAGTAAAAGACCTATATTCGGCTGTGCCGAATTTTATATACCCTTCACCAAATTATACTTTAAAATAAAAATTTTAATTATTTTTAGGTAAACATTTTAAATGACTTTAAAATATCTATCATTAAATATACAAATTTACTATATTAATGACTTAGTAATCCAAATATATAATGGTTTGCGTGCCGATTTTCTTGATTTTAAATAGCGGATATATTGAAGTAAGAATCATGTATGGAATATCTATATTTTATGGGTTCGCAAAATGAAAAGTGTAGAAATTACAAACGGAACGACAAACTTATATGTACCCTTGTCATTCATTATGAAGAGTATAAAAAAACTTTAGGCAAAAATGCTACCTATTTTTAGGAGATAATAAAAACAATTAACCTCTGACATAAACACAAATTAAATATTATAAACAATCTCAGAAACCTATGTCTAGCCTTTTGTTAGAAGGCACACAGAGAAAACATATTCGTAATATCAACTAAATTTTTTGCTAATCTAAAGATTCGGTAGTACATACATAATTTCTGGTTTCTATCAACAAAAATACAGTTGATAAAGAAGAATTTCGGTTAAAGTCATGGTGGTTAGTAATCTAACCACTATATTACTTAAGTTATTTATCAAAGACTATAGTATAAAATCTTACTTTGCTAGCACAAGATAACCAAACAAACATAAAATAGCAAAGTAATACTGAAGACGAAGGAAAACCTCCTTAGAAAAACTTCGATTTACAATATTTTCAAATTAACATTATTAATCTTCCAAAGCACCCTGACAGCAAAGTTCTGCAAAAAACATAGACTATGACTTCAACAAATTTTATTGTTTAGAAAAATATCAATAGATGCCACTAAAGAATGTTCCGAAGAATCTAAAAAAGGTGGTTAGAAAAGTGACCACTAAAGCGCAAAGAGTTAAAGGATTCTTTGTTAAAGGGTATATAAGATTCGGTACAGCCGAATATAGCTTTCTTATTTGTTTAGCAATTAATTTGTGTTTGCTTTCAATAAAAAATATACTAATTATTCTTTGCAATATTGATAGCCTTTGGCAACATTACGAGAGTTTTAATACGTAAAATGATAAAGTGAAAATTATTGTAAAATATAAATAATATTATTCAGTATTTCTTTTGAAATCGTTTAACAAGCAACTTAATTAACTATGGCGGCATATCAAATTTATACAATATTTGTGGTTTTATTATTCATACAGGTTAGATGCCTTAAGGAACGTTCATATTGTTGAAACATCAAATATTTAAATATTTATTTAATTAAATTCCTAAATAACGACAATAGTTATTAACATATAATGTTTTTTTTTTAACAGACCACTTTTTGTAAATCCTTAGGCGACACTGCCGACTCAAGTGATTCCTCCTCCGAAGAAATAAAACCCAAACAGGCTCTTTTACTCTATACCGCTTTAACCTTCCTGTCTTTAGGTCAAACATATGCCCATAAAGCTGCCAACTTAAGCCGCCTTTTACTAAAAGATCCAGCTTTGGTGGCCAATGACCACGCAGAAGTCTTGCAGTTTAAATCAAATTTAACCCAGTTTGTGGCAAATTATGATGCCAACAAAGATGCCGAATTAGTTTGGGATATAATGGAGATTTATGTCAACATAACCGATTATTATTATGATCTTCCTGAGGGAAAACAAACACCGGACAGCACATTTATTGTAAACCTCTTAAATAAATACAATTGTAAAAAACTTGAAACGCAATTGCTTAAGGATTTTGAGCCTTTTTTGGATAATTTCAAGAAGTTATTTGAAGACGCTAAATCAGTTTTGGAAAAGCCCTTGTTGGATTGGTATGAGAAGTTTATAACTTTAAAAGATATTGAGGAGAAAATTGATGCTATTGGCGAATTTATAGAATTGGCTTAAGTATAAAATGATAAATTTTATTAAGTAGATATGAAATGTTCGATAAATTAATAAAATAAAACAATTTATTGTAAAACAAAACCAACTTTAATTTATTAGTATTATTTTCAAGGCTCTTTTTTCAGAGAAGTTTTCATTTTATTTCGCTAAACCCCATTAACACAAGGTCTGGTTGTATGTTAACTAATAGTTATACTGACAGTTTTCATATAAAATAATTTTAATCGACACTATAACTATTAGTTAACACATAACCTGGGGCTAATTACCGCAGTCGAACACGATCGAATATTTATTCGAACCCCAAAAGCGTTTGACTAGACTATGACTAGACTATGACTAGACTATGACTAGACAATGACTAGACTATGACTAGACTATGACTAGACTATGACTAGACTATGACTAGACTATGACTAGACTATGACTAGACTATGACTAGACTATGACTAGACTATGACTAGACTATGACTAGACTATGACTAGACTATGACTAGACTATGACTAGACTATGACTAGACTATGACTAGACTATGACTAGACTATGACTAGACTATGACTAGACTATGACTAGACTATGACTAGACTATGACTAGACTATGACTAGACTATGACTAGACTATGACTAGACTATGACTAGACTATGACTAGACTATGACTAGACTATGACTAGACTATGACTAGACTATGACTAGACTATGACTAGACTATGACTAGTCTATGACTAGACTATGACTAGACTATGACTAGACTATGACTAGACTATGACTAGACTATGACTAGACTATGACTAGACTATGACTAGACTATGACTAGACTATGACTAGACTATGACTAGACTATGACTAGACTATGACTAGACTATGACTAGACTATGACTAGACTATGACTAGACTATGACTAGACAATGACTAGACTATGACTAGACTATGACTAGACTATGACTAGACTATGACTAGACTATGACTAGACTATGACTAGACTATGACTAGACTATGACTAGACTATGACTAGACTATGACTAGACTATGACTAGACTATGACTAGACTATGACTAGACTATGACTAGACTATGACTAGACTATGACTAGACTATGACTAGACTATGACTAGACTATGCCTAGACTATGACTAGACTATGACTAGACTATGACTAGACTATGACTAGACTATGACTAGACTATGACTAGACTATGACTAGACTATGACTAGACTATGACTAGACTATGACTAGACTATGACTAGACTATGACTAGACTATGACTAGACTATGACTAGACTATGACTAGACTATGACTAGACTATGACTAGACTATGACTAGACTATGACTAGACTATGACTAGACTATGACTAGACTATGACTAGACTATGACTAGACTATGACTAGACTATGACTAGACTATGACTAGACTATGACTAGACTATGACTAGACTATGACTAGACTATGACTAGACTATGACTAGACTATGACTAGACTATGACTAGACTATGACTAGACTATGACTAGACTATGACTAGACTATGACTAGACTATGACTAGACTATGACTAGACTATGACTAGACTATGACTAGACTATGACTAGACTATGACTAGACTATGACTAGACTATGACTAGACTATGACTAGACTATGACTAGACTATGACTAGACTATGACTAGACTATGACTAGACTATGACTAGACTATGACTAGACTATGACTAGACTATGACTAGACTATGACTAGACTATGACTAGACTATGACTAGACTATGACTAGACAATGACTAGACTATGACTAGACTATGACTAGACTATGACTAGACTATGACTAGACTATGACTAGACTATGACTAGACTATGACTAGACTATGACTAGACTATGACTAGACTATGACTAGACTATGACTAGACTATGACTAGACTATGACTAGACTATGACTAGACTATGACTAGACTATGACTAGACTATGACTAGACTATGACTAGACTATGACTAGACTATGACTAGACTATGACTAGACTATGACTAGACTATGACTAGACTATGACTAGACTATGACTAGACTATGACTAGACTATGACTAGACTATGACTAGACTATGACTAGACTATGACTAGACTATGACTAGACTATGACTAGACTATGACTAGACTATGACTAGACTATGACTAGACTATGACTAGACTATGACTAGACTATGACTAGACTATGACTAGACTATGACTAGACTATGACTAGACTATGACTAGACTATGACTAGACTATGACTAGACTATGACTAGACTATGACTAGACTATGACTAGACTATGACTAGACTATGACTAGACTATGACTAGACTATGACTAGACTATGACTAGACTATGACTAGACTATGACTAGACTATGACTAGACTATGACTAGACTATGACTAGACTATGACTAGACTATGACTAGACTATGACTAGACTATGACTAGACTATGACTAGACTATGACTAGACTATGACTAGACTATGACTAGACTATGACTAGACTATGACTAGACTATGACTAGACTATGACTAGACTATGACTAGACTATGACTAGACTATGACTAGACTATGACTAGACTATGACTAGACTATGACTAGACTATGACTAGACTATGACTAGACTATGACTAGACTATGACTAGACTATGACTAGACTATGACTAGACTATGACTAGACTATGACTAGACTATGACTAGACTATGACTAGACTATGACTAGACTATGACTAGACTATGACTAGACTATGACTAGACTATGACTAGACTATGACTAGACTATGACTAGACTATGACTAGACTATGACTAGACTATGACTAGACTATGACTAGACTATGACTAGACTATGACTAGACTATGACTAGACTATGACTAGACTATGACTAGACTATGACTAGACTATGACTAGACTATGACTAGACTATGACCAGACTATGACTAGACTATGACTAGACTATGACTAGACTATGACTAGACTATGACTAGACTATGACTAGACTATGACTAGACTATGACTAGACTATGACTAGACTATGACTAGACTATGACTAGACTATGACTAGACTATGACTAGACTATGACTAGACTATGACTAGACTATGACTAGACTATGACTAGACTATGACTAGACTATGACTAGACTATGACTAGACTATGACTAGACTATGACTAGACTATGACTAGACTATGACTAGACTATGACTAGACTATGACTAGACTATGACTAGACTATGACTAGACTATGACTAGACTATGACTAGACTATGACTAGACTATGACTAGACTATGACTAGACTATGACTAGACTATGACTAGACTATGACTAGACTATGACTAGACTATGACTAGACTATGACTAGACTATGACTAGACTATGACTAGACTATGACTAGACTATGACTAGACTATGACTAGACTATGACTAGACTATGACTAGACTATGACTAGACTATGACTAGACTATGACTAGACTATGACTAGACTATGACTAGACTATGACTAGACTATGACTATGACTAGACTATGACTAGACTATGACTAGACTATGACTAGACTATGACTAGACTATGACTAGACTATGACTAGACTATGACTAGACTATGACTAGACTATGACTAGACTATGACTAGACTATGACTAGACTATGACTAGACTATGACTAGACTATGACTAGACTATGACTAGACTATGACTAGACTATGACTAGACTATGACTAGACTATGACTAGACTATTTATGTTAAACTTTTTTTGCAAACGAAATCTGTTTTACCAAAATAAATTATTTTTCACATAGTCTAGTCATATATATATATATATTTATCGCCTCACACATACAAATGCTGGTATGGAACCATACTTATGTATGGTTCCATATCTATCGATAGGCTTTTCAAACGAATAAAACATTTCAAACACACTTTGTTTCATTAAAATTTTAAAGATCGTAAGCGAAAGGCCCTTAACATTATGTTACAATGAACATTTGAGCATAGAGTATACATATGAATCTGAACTGAAATAGAATAACTGGGAATTTCTACAAATTTCTAAGAACATTCTCTCAGAGTAATAAAAGGAAAACTGTCCTCAACAAGTGACTTGCAAATAACACTAATAAATTAATAAATGTTTGTTTGTTTTACAATAAATAGTTTATTAAATTATACTTAAGCCAATTCTACAAATACACCAACAGCATCAATTTTCTCCTCAATATCTTTTAAAGTTATAAACTTCTCATACCAATCCAACAAGGGCTTTTCCAAATCAGATTTAGTCTCTTCAAATAACTTCTTAAAATTCTCCACAAAACTCTCAAATTCCTTGATCAAGTGCATTTCAACATCTTTAAAATTGTATTTGTTTAAAAGGTTAACAATAAATTTGGATTCCGGTGTTTGTTTTACCTCAGGAAGATCATAGTAATAATCGGTAATTTTGACATAAATTTCCATTACATTCCAAATTGATGCGGCATCTTTGTTGCCATCATAATTTGCCACAAACTGGGTTAAATTTGATTTAAACTGTAAGACTTCTGCGTGATCATTAGCCACCAAATCTGCATCTTTTAGTAAAAGACGGCTTGCATTGACAGCTTTATCGGCATATGATTGACCTAAAGTGAGGAATGTTAAAGCGGTATAGAGTAAAAGATCTTGTTTGGGTTTTATTTCTTCGGTGGAGGAATCGCTTGAGTTGGCAGTGTCGCCTAAGGATTTACAAAAAGTAGTCTGTTAAAAAAAACATTATATTTTAATGATTATTGTCGTTATTTAGGAATTTAATTCAATTAATATCTAAAGGTACATTCACATTGATTAAATATTTGACAAACAAAACGCAACCAAAATATTCAACACATTTTTATTTAAGATTAGAGTAAATAACTTTAAATAACATAATAATTATCGTATACTGTGATCTCTTTAAAGGCATCTAACCTGTATTAAAAGTAACACCATAAATATTGTATAAATTTGATATGCCGCCATAATTAAGTTGTTTGTTTAACGGTTTCTAAAGAACTGCTGAATGAATAATGTTTTTTTTATTTTACAATTTATTTTCACTTTATCATTTTACGAATTAAAACTCTCGTAGTATTTAAAAATGCTATTAGTATTGCAAAGAATAATTATTATTTTTTTTATTGAAAACAAAAACAACTTAATTGATAAACAAATAAGAAAGCTATATATTAGGCTGTACGGAATCTTATATACCCTTCACCAAAAGATAAATATTGAAAACATTTTTTTATAACATTAGATATCCAAACTGCCTATATTAATGACTTAGTAATCCAGATATAGATCAAAAGTAGGTAAAAATCGAGGTAGTCGTGGTTATATCTCAGCCATTTGTTGGCCGATTATTTTGATTTTAAAAAGCAACCGAACCGGGACTATAGCAGATATATTGATGTTAGAATCCTTTATAGCTAATTTGGGGCAACGGAAAGTTTCAATCTACAGACGGACATGGCTAATCTAATAAATAAAACATTTTAATTGTTTAAAATAGAAATTTTGTATATTTACAGACTCGTTCAGACCTAGTTCTAGTCGAGATTCTAGTTCAGTTCTAGTTCAGATTCTAGTTCAGATTCTAGTTCAGTTCTACTTCAGTTCTAGTTCAGTTCTAGTTCAGTTCTAGTTCAGTTCTAGTTCAGTTCTAGTTCAGTTCTAGTTCAGTTCTAGTTCAGTTCTAGTTCAGTTCTAGTTCAGTTCTAGTTCAGTTCTAGTTCAGTTCTAGTTCAGTTCTAGTTCAGTTCTAGTTCAGATTCTAGTTCAGATTCTAGTTCAGATTCTAGTTCAGATTCTAGTTCAGATTCTAGTTCAGATTCTAGTTCAGATTCGAGTTCAGATTCTAGTTCAGATTCTAGTTAAGATTCTCGTTATTATTCTAGTTCAGATTCTAGTTCAGATTCTAGTTGAGATTCTAGTTGAGATTCTAGTTGAGATTCTAGTTCAGATTCTAGTTCAGATTCTAGTTCAGATTCTAGTTCAGATTCTAGTTCAGATTCTAGTTCAGATTCTAGTTCAGATTCCAGTTCAGATTCCAGTTCAGATTCTAGTTCAGTTCTAGTTCAGATTCTAGTTCAGTTCTAGTTCAGTTCTAGTTCAGTTCTAGTTCAGTTCTAGTTCAGTTCTAGTTCAGATTCTAGTTCAGATTCTAGTTCAGATTCTAGTTCAGATTCTAGTTCAGATTCTAGTTCAGATTCGAGTTCAGATTCTAGTTCAGATTCTAGTTCAGATTCTAGTTCAGATTCTAGATCAGATTCCAGTTCAGATTCTAGTTGAGATTCTAGTTCAGATTCTAGTTCAGTTCTAGTTCAGTTCTAGTTCAGTTCTAGTTCAGTTCTAGTTCAGTTCTAGTTCAGTTCTAGTTCAGTTCTAGTTCAGTTCTAGTTCAGTTCTAGTTCAGTTCTAGTTCAGTTCTAGTTCAGTTCTAGTTCAGTTCTAGTTCAGTTCTAGTTCAGTTCTAGTTCAGTTCTAGTTCAGTTCTAGTTCAGTTCTAGTTCAGTTCTAGTTCAGTTCTAGTTCAGTTCTAGTTCAGTTCTAGTTCAGTTCTAGTTCAGTTCTAGTTCAGTTCTAGTTCAGTTCTAGTTCAGTTCTAGTTCAGTTCTAGTTCAGTTCTAGTTCAGTTCTAGTTCAGTTCTAGTTCAGTTCTAGTTCAGTTCTAGTTCAGTTCTAGTTCAGTTCTAGTTCAGTTCTAGTTCAGTTCTAGTTCAGTTCTAGTTCAGTTCTAGTTCAGTTCTAGTTCAGTTCTAGTTCAGTTCTAGTTCAGTTCTAGTTCAGTTCTAGTTCAGTTCTAGTTCAGTTCTAGTTCAGTTCTAGTTCAGTTCTAGTTCAGTTCTAGTTCAGTTCTAGTTCAGTTCTAGTTCAGTTCTAGTTCAGTTCTAGTTCAGTTCTAGTTCAGTTCTAGTTCAGTTCTAGTTCAGTTCTAGTTCAGTTCTAGTTCAGTTCTAGTTCAGTTCTAGTTCAGTTCTAGTTCAGTTCTAGTTCAGTTCTAGTTCAGTTCTAGTTCAGTTCTAGTTCAGTTCTAGTTCAGTTCTAGTTCAGTTCTAGTTCAGTTCTAGTTCAGTTCTAGTTCAGTTCTAGTTCAGTTCTAGTTCAGTTCTAGTTCAGTTCTAGTTCAGTTCTAGTTCAGTTCTAGTTCAGTTCTAGTTCAGTTCTAGTTCAGTTCTAGTTCAGTTCTAGTTCAGTTCTAGTTCAGTTCTAGTTCAGTTCTAGTTCAGTTCTAGTTCAGTTCTAGTTCAGTTCTAGTTCAGTTCTAGTTCAGTTCTAGTTCAGTTCTAGTTCAGTTCTAGTTCAGTTCTAGTTCAGTTCTAGTTCAGTTCTAGTTCAGTTCTAGTTCAGTTCTAGTTCAGTTCTAGTTCAGTTCTAGTTCAGTTCTAGTTCAGTTCTAGTTCAGTTCTAGTTCAGTTCTAGTTCAGTTCTAGTTTAGTTCTAGTTCAGTTCTAGTTCAGTTCCAGTTCAGTTCTAGTTCAGTTCTAGTTCAGTTCTAGTTCTAGTTCAGTTCTAGTTCAGTTCTAGTTCAGTTCTAGTTCAGTTCTAGTTCAGTTCTAGTTCAGTTCTAGTTCAGTTCTAGTTCAGTTCCAGTTCAGATTCTAGTTGAGATTCTAGTTCAGATTCTAGTTCAGTTCTAGTTCAGTTCTAGTTCAGTTCTAGTTCAGTTCTAGTTCAGTTCTAGTTCAGTTCTAGTTCAGTTCTAGTTCAGTTCTAGTTCAGTTCTAGTTCAGATTCTAGTTGAGATTCTAGTTCAGATTCTAGTACAGTTCTAGTTCAGTTCTAGTTCAGTTCTAGTTCAGTTCTAGTTCAGTTCTAGTTCAGTTCTAGTTCAGTTCTAGTTCAGTTCTAGTTCAGTTCTAGTTCAGTTCTAGTTCAGTTCTAGTTCAGTTCTAGTTCAGTTCTAGTTCAGTTCTAGTTCAGTTCTAGTTCAGTTCTAGTTCAGTTCTAGTTCAGTTCTAGTTCAGTTCTAGTTCAGTTCTAGTTCAGTTCTAGTTCAGTTCTAGTTCAGTTCTAGTTCAGTTCTAGTTCAGTTCTAGTTCAGTTCTAGTTCAGTTCTAGTTCAGTTCTAGTTCAGTTCTAGTTCAGTTCTAGTTCAGTTCTAGTTCAGTTCTAGTTCAGTTCTAGTTCAGTTCTAGTTCAGTTCTAGTTCAGTTCTAGTTCAGTTCTAGTTCAGTTCTAGTTCAGTTCTAGTTCAGTTCTAGTTCAGTTCTAGTTCAGTTCTAGTTCAGTTCTAGTTCAGTTCTAGTTCAGTTCTAGTTCAGTTCTAGTTCAGTTCTAGTTCAGTTCTAGTTCAGTTCTAGTTCAGTTCTAGTTCAGTTCTAGTTCAGTTCTAGTTCAGTTCTAGTTCAGTTCTAGTTCAGTTCTAGTTCAGTTCTAGTTCAGTTCTAGTTCAGTTCTAGTTCAGTTCTAGTTCAGTTCTAGTTCAGTTCTAGTTCAGTTCTAGTTCAGTTCTAGTTCAGTTCTAGTTCAGTTCTAGTTCAGTTCTAGTTCAGTTCTAGTTCAGTTCTAGTTCAGTTCTAGTTCAGTTCTAGTTCAGTTCTAGTTCAGTTCTAGTTCAGTTCTAGTTCAGTTCTAGTTCAGTTCTAGTTCAGTTCTAGTTCAGTTCTAGTTCAGTTCTAGTTCAGTTCTAGTTCAGTTCTAGTTCAGTTCTAGTTCAGTTCTAGTTCAGTTCTAGTTCAGTTCTAGTTCAGTTCTAGTTCAGTTCTAGTTCAGTTCTAGTTCAGTTCTAGTTCAGTTCTAGTTCAGTTCTAGTTCAGTTCTAGTTCTAGTTCAGTTCTAGTTCAGTTCTAGTTCAGTTCTAGTTCAGTTCTAGTTCAGTTCTAGTTCAGTTCTAGATCAGTTCTAGTTCAGTTCTAGTTCAGTTCTAGTTCAGTTCTAGTTCAGTTCTAGTTCAGTTCTAGTTCAGTTCTAGTTCAGTTCTAGTTCAGTTCTAGTTCTAGTTCAGTTCTAGTTCAATTCATATTCAGTTCTATTTATGTTCTTTTAATTTAATTAATTTTGTTTATATTAAAATTTATTTAATTTATTTCAAATTTTATTTATTTTATACAGTAACACATTCATTTAAGCATAATAGTTTTCCATTTATTTTTTATTGTTCTCATCGATCATTTGCATGAGGGCCTTGAGTTTCTCTTCCAAATCGTCTATAGCTAAAAACTTTTCATACCAATCCAGCACTGGTCTTTCAAAATACTTCTTATTCTCTTCGAACTTCACTTTAAACTTCTCTATAAAAGGATTAAAACCTATGGCATATTCCGTATCTACATCTTTGCAATTGTATTTTTTCAAAAGATTCAAGATAAAGGTGTCTTCCGCTGTTCGTTTTTCCTCCGGTAGTTGAAAATAGTGTTCGGTTGTATTGGGAAAACTGTTCATTAATTTCACAATTTCTGGTATATTTTTGGCTTTTTCATAATTTTCCACAAAACGAGTTAAATTGTGTTTAAACTCTAGAACTTGTGGGGTCTGGTTAGCCAGTAAATCCTCGTCCTGCAGTATTCGGCGGCTAGCATTAAACGATTTAATGGTATACTCGTGACCTAGACGCAGATAATTGACAGCGACGAAGACTATAAGTTTTTTGATGGGTGTTAGATTTGGCATATCTTCTGGGGCAAAGCCAACAATTCTGTTGTAAGTGTCATCATCTACCGGTTTACAATAAGTAGCCTGGGAAACCAAACAAAAATTGATTTTATTATTTAGTTTTAAAATGAAACTGTTATATATATTTGTTATACAGTATCACATTTTTAAGCGTTTTTAAATTAAGAATTATTAAAAAAAAAAACAATTGATTAACAAAATTTAAATTAATCTGACCTGTATTAAGAACAAAACCACAAATATTGTAAACTTTTTATACAGCATCTTGGCAGAGTTGTTTGTTGAAAGATTTCTTAAAAACTAAAGCATTGAGGGACTTTAATGTTATTTATATTGAAACAATTTTTAATTTTTTTAATTCTAGTTTGTTTTCATTTTTAAAAGGTTATCAAAATAATGAAGAAATATTCAATAAAAGAATAAAAAAAAAAATAGAAATTAATTTGCTAAATTTTTAGCCAAAAATTTACTGATCTTTAGTAGATAATACAAATTTTTACTTAAGATTCGTTATCATTGTTTATATTATTTTTTTAAACCTACATCTAACCTTTAAATTTGAAAAAAAATACACAAAGTTTGAAAATTTCTCTCAAATGAGGCAGCATTGCGCCTCATAAGTTTGGCAATGCGTTTAGAAAAAGAGAAATTTAGATTACTGTTAGATTTGGGCATAGAAAAAAGTAATGAAATATAAATTTTTCCATTGAATTATAATGCAATAGTAATTTATATAGAATAGTCTTTCAAAAAAGACATAAAAGACACAACAGACGCCGTGGGGAATACATTGTTTGTAGAGAAAATTTTGTTACGAAATTGCATTATCAATTTGAATTCAACGGTCTGTAACGGCTGCTTGCAACATACATCATGTTTATCAACATTTCAATCGCTAGAAACTTCTATAAGGAGTCACAGTGGGCAACAACTATAATTAAAACACTGCTCCCCCAATTCTACCGGGTGATCATGGAGGAACTACAACTAGCATGCAAGAAACTCAAAAGATGAACTAGCTTTGCGACATAATAATGCGATGTAGAAGAGTACGGATTGGATTATTGTGAGACTCTGAACATTTTAGTTAAGTGTTCTATTGTCAGTCTCTTTTCATTTATTGCATGTGTTTGGACAACAATTTCATTTATTCAAATAGTTTACAGAAATAACGTTTAACAATAATAAACCAAAATATTAACTAAAACAAAGTTATACAATATTTGCCTACAAATTATAGTTTATTACCAGAAAAACCAAAGTTTTCACACAAGATTTTTATATCTTCTAAATAGTATGACTAAAACTTTGTTTAAGACTTGTTCAATAAAATTTTGATTGACATTTAAGTAGTTTTTGGTAATTCATTAAAATGATTTAATGAATTGTGAAATTTTAGTTTAAAAATCAGCTAAAATTTGTATATAAATATGAGGGATTACTTCTAACCTAATCAGTAGATCTTTAGAAATCGTGAATCATACAGTTTAACAATGAGGCTTAAAATTTCTACCATATTTATGGTCTTGTTTTTAATACAGGTCAGTGGATTTTTTTTTGTTACACAACTAATTTTGTTTGCCGGATTTAGTCTGAAATATAGGCAATTAATCCAGCAAATCTTATAAAACCAACCATAACTGGTTATAAATTTCTACTTCTAAATAATTTACTTAAAAAAATATACAATAATATAATTAGAATCAAATTTGTTAAACTCTTTTCTAAATACTTTTTCTTTGTTTTATTCAAAGGTCGCTTTCGGTAAATCCATAGATACTTCAAAATCCATTGAGTCTGCCAAAGAAAAGGCAGATCTACTAATGCCCAAAGACCTACTTTCGATCTACGTCGTTTTCAATTTGTTTGAATTAAAGCAACAGTTTGTAAAAAATGCTGCCGAAGCCAGCCGTCAATTACTGCAGGACAACTCGTTGCTGGCCAATGATCAAGCCGAAGTTCTAGAGTTTAAAAACAATTTAACCATGTTTGTGGAAAAATACGATGCCAACAAAGGATCGCCCCAAGCTTTGGATACATTAAAAATGTATAGCAGCACTAGCAATTACTATTTGCAACTTCCCGAGGATAAATTAACACCAACATCAACATTTATCTTGAAACTATTAAACAAATATAAACATAAGGAAGTAAGAGAGGAATTCATCAAAACATTTGACCAGTTTGTGGAGAATTTCAAGCAAAAATTTGATAAGATAAAATCATTTTTTGGAAAGCCTGTGTTGGAGTGGTACAAGAAGTTTATAACTTTAACAGATTTTAAGAAACAACAGGAAGCCTTTGTTGTTTTTTTACTAGAATTGGCTTAAGTTGTAAAGTGTAACTAAAACATATATAGTAATAAAGTAAAAGATTCATTGAAAGATTATTATTAGTTTTTAAGCTTATCATTAATTTGCGACACCACATTTTGGATCTTTATTGATAGCAGAGTCGATATAGCCATGTCCGTTTGTCCGTCTGTACGTTGAAATCAACTTTCCGAAGCCCACAAATAAAAAATTTTTAAAAAGAAAATATTTTTTTAATTTTTATTTTATATTTAAAGTATAATTTGGTGAAGGGTATATAAGATTCAGCATAGCCGTATATAGCTTTCTAAGTATCATGTAAACAAGAAATGTTTTCTTCAAATTAATTTCTTGACAAACCGGTTTGATTTGGTATTTTAAATTTCAAAAGTATTAATGCACAGCATTGTCGTCTGTAAATGAAAACAGGTCTGAGATAAACACTTACTCTTCTTCTCAAAATCTGGAAAATCATTGCAGGTGTATTTTTTGCAAGTTGTTTTTGCTTTAAATATTAATTTAATTAATTCTCGTTAAAATAAATCGCAATATTTATAACCTGTTAAATTATGAAGTGAAAATTATTGTAAAATAGATAATATAATCAACTCATTATTCAGTATTACTTTAAAAATCAATAAACAAACAACTCTACTATGGCTACATATAAAATTTATACAATATCGACACTATCGAAAAATTATTCGACATAAGCCGCCTTTTATTGTAAATGATGCAGCTTTGAACTAGAACTGAACTAGAACTGAACTAGAACTGAACTAGAACTGAACTAGAACTGAACTAGAACTGAACTAGAACTGAACTAGAACTGAACTAGAACTGAACTAGAACTGAACTAGAACTGAACTAGAACTGAACTAGAACTGAACTAGAACTGAACTAGAACTGAACTAGAACTGAACTAGAACTGAACTAGAACTGAACTAGAACTGAACTAGAACTGAACTAGAACTGAACTAGAACTGAACTAGAACTGAACTAGAACTGAACTAGAACTGAACTAGAACTGAACTAGAACTAGAACTGAACTAGAACTGAACTAGAACTGAACTAGAACTGAACTAGAACTGAACTAGAACTGAACTAGAATCTAAACTAAATCTGAACTAGAATCTGAAGTAGAATCTGAACTAAATCTGAACTAGAATCTGAACTAGAATCTGAACTAGAATCTGAACTAGAACTGAACTAGAACTGAACTAGACTCTGAACTAGAATCTGAACTAGAATCTGAACTAGAATCTGAACTAGAATCAGAACTAGAATCTGAACTAGAATCTGAAGTAGAATCTGAACTAGAATCTGAACTAGAATCTGAACTACAATATAAACTAGATTCTAAACTAGAATCTAAACTAGAATCTAAACTAGAATCTAAACTAGAATCTAAACTAGAATCTAAACTAGAATCTGAACTAGAATCTGAAGTAGAATCTGAACTAGAATCTGAACTAGCATCAGAACTAGAATCTGAACTAGAATCTGAACTAGAATCTGAACTAGAATCTGAACTAGAATCTAAACTAGAATCTGAACTAGAATCTGAACTAGAATCTGAACTAGAATCTGAACTAGAATCAGAACTAGAATCTGAACTAGAATCTAAACTAGAATCTAAACTAGAATCTGAACTAGAATCTGAACTAGAATCTGAACTAGAATCTGAACTAGAATCTGAACTAGAATCTGAACTAGAATATGGACTAGAATCTGAACTAGAATCTGAACTAAAATCTGAACTGGAATCTGAACTAGAATCTGAACTAGAATCTGAACTGAAATCTGAACTGAAATCTGAACTAGAATCTGAACTAGAATCTGAACTAGAATCTGAACTAGAATATGGACTAGAATCTGAACTAGAATCTGAACTAAAATCTGAACTGGAATCTGAACTGGAATCTGAACTGAAATCTGAACTGAAATCTGAACTGAAATCTGAACTAGAATCTCAACTAGAATCTGATCTAGAATCTGAACTAGAATCTGAACTGGAATCTGTACTATAAGCTGAACTAGAACCTGAACTAGAATCTGAACTAGAATCTGAACTAGATCTGGACTAGAATCAGAACTGAATTAGAATCTGAACTAGAATCTGAACTAGAATCTGAACTAGAATCTGAACTAGAATCTAAACTAGAATCTGAACTAGAATCTGAACTAGAATCTGAACTATTTCTGGACTAGAATCTGAACTAGAACTGAACTAGAATCTGAACTTGAACTAGAACTGAACTAGAACAGAACTAGAACAGAACTAGAACTGAACTAGAATCTGAACTAGAATCTGAACTAGAATCTGAACTAGAATCTAAACTAGAATCTGAACTAGAATCTGAACTAGAATCTGAACTATTTCTGGACTAGAATCTGAACTAGAACTGAACTAGAATCTGAACTTGAACTAGAACTGAACTAGAACAGAACTAGAACAGAACTAGAACTGAACTAGAATCTGAACTAGAATCTAAACTAGAATCTGAACTAGAATCTGAACTAGAATCTGAACTAGATCTGGACTAGAATCTGAACTTGAATCTGAACTAGAACTGAACTAGAACAGAACTAGAACTGAACTAGAATCTGAACTAGAACCTGAAATAGAATCTGAACTAGAATCTGAACTAGAATCTGAACTAGAATCTGAACTAGAATCTGAACTAGAATCTGAACTAGAATCTGAACTAGAACTGAACTAGAACTGAACTAGAACTGAATTAGAATTGAACTAGAACTGAACTAGAACTGAACTAGAACTGAATTAGAACTGAACTAGAACTAGAACTGAACTAGAACTGAACTAGAACTGAACTAGAACTGAACTAGAACTGAACTAGAACTGAACTAGAACTGAACTAGAACTGAACTAGAACTGAACTAGAACTGAACTAGAACTGAACTAGAACTGAACTAGAACTGAACTAGAACTGAACTAGCACTGAACTAGAACTGAATTAGAATTGAACTAGAACTGAACTAGAACTGAACTAGAACTGAATTAGAACTGAACTAGAACTGAAGTAGAACTGAACTAGAACTGAAGTAGAACTGAACTAGAACTAGAACTGAACTAGAATCTGAACTAGAATCTGAACTAGAATCTGAACTAGAATCTGAACTAGAACTGAACTAGAACAGAACTAGAACTGAACTAGAACTGAATTAGAATTGAACTAGAACTGAACTAGAACTGAACTAGAACTGAATTAGAACTGAACTAGAACTAGAACTGAACTAGAACTGAACTAGAACTGAACTAGAACTGAACTAGAACTGAACTAGAACTGAACTAGAACTGAACTAGAACTGAACTAGAACTGAACTAGAACTGAACTAGAACTGAACTAGAACTGAACTAGAACTGAACTAGAACTGAACTAGAACTGAACTAGAACTGAACTAGAACTGAACTAGAACTGAACTAGAACTGAACTAGAACTGAACTAGAACTGAACTAGAACTGAACTAGAACTGAACTAGAACTGAACTAGAACTGAACTAGAACTGAACTAGAACTGAACTAGAACTGAACTAGAACTGAACTAGAACTGAACTAGAACTGAACTAGAACTGAACTAGAACTGAACTAGAACTGAACTAGAACTGAACTAGAACTGAACTAGAACTGAACTAGAACTGAACTAGAACTGAACTAGAACTGAACTAGAACTGAACTAGCACTGAACTAGAACTGAATTAGAATTGAACTAGAACTGAACTAGAACTGAAGTTGAACTAGAACTGAAGTAGAACAAGTATCTGAACTAGAACCTGAACTAGAATCTGAACTAGAACTGAACTAGAATCAGAACTAGATCTGGACTAGAATCTGAACTAGAACTGAACTAGAATCTGAACTAGAACTGAACTAGATCTGGACTAGAATCTGAACTATGATTTGGACAAAACAAAGAAATCATTTTTCTTAATGTTAATTAAGAAATAATAACAATCTCTAAATCTCTTTCATATAAATCATTCACTTTATTACATTTTAATGATTTATATACCATTATAATTTCATGCTTCAGCCATATCTATAAATTCGTTGAAAGCTTTAAGTTTTTCCCTTATATCTGTTATTGTTATAAACTTCTCATACCAGTCCAACAGGGGCTTTTCCAATAACATTTTAGACTCTTCAAACATTTCCTTAAAACTCTCCACAAATTGATCAAATTCTTTAATAAATTCCGTTTCGTGTTGATGCATATCTTTGATTAACAGGTCCACGTTAAATGTTGATGCCAGTGTTACTGCTGCCTCATGAAGTTCAGTAGTATTGACAGACACTTCTTTGGAATTCTCAACTTGTTTTGTTTCCTTGTTTGTTGCACCGTAACTTTCCACAAACATGGTTAAATTTTTTTTTAATTCTAAGTGTTTCGAGTTATCTTTGTCTATCCAGGAATCGTTCTGCAACAAATTATTGCCTATATGGACAACTTTTTCGACAAATTTTTGACATATTTTTGCTACATTTTCAGCGACATAGACCAAAAGCTGTTGTTTGGGTGTTAAATCGTTAATTTTTTCGGCAGAGTCTTGGGATTTCGAAGTGTTGTCTATGGATTTACCAAAGGCAGCCTTTTAGAAAAATATTTTTTTTATATAAATTTCTGTATGAAAGGATTTAAATCAACTGACCTGTGTTAAAAACAAGACCATAAATATGGTAAAAATTGTATTAGACATTGCTGAGTTGTTTGATTCACGTTGTCTAAACTACTACTGAATAAACTAAAATTAGTTCTGAAATTATTTGTGTGTTATTTATACTAATATGTATTTACGGGGAAAATTATTGAATTGCCTAGACCATAGAGAAAAAAATGAGTACAAAGAGCGGAAACTAGAAAAATATTACTCAAAATAACCACACATACGAGTGCTGTTTTTGTTTCACATTGTTTTCTTTACTAATACATTCTCATCATTTAGGTTTTTGACAATTGATTTAGGCGTTTGACAGGAGAGTTTCCGCTCTATGTATATTACTCTATGATCTAGACATTATTAAAAAGATTATTCAATGTCAATTTTTTAGTTACTGCTAGTGCCTTGAATATAATTAATGATTCGATTATTATTAAAATTTATAGAAATTATATAACTGTTTACTTGCTGTAACATTTTCTACAGCTAATTTAATTATTTAGAGATGAATATAGAAAATAGAAATTAATTGATTAGCTGGTCATTTCACTGACGGCAAAATTACAACTTGATTACAATTGGAGCGCAGGCGACTGTCGACGTTTTTTTTTTTCTCAAACTCTAAAATTTCACACAAATCGACTTTTGCACCAATTTTTACAAACTCCAAGGATAAAACATTAAAAACTTTTGTATTTCACCCGAAAGTTTGCGGTACTTATTGCTCAACTTTTTATATAAATCCAGGTTTTTAACTGCAACTGTCAATGCAGTTGAAGCCAAAGTATTATATGAAGGGAATTAAAATAAACACAATTTGTAAGAGCAACTGTTAGAATTATTCAAAAAGTTTACAGAAAAACAGAGTGAGACTTAAACAAAAACATGGTTATATTTGCTGTTTAATTATAGTAAATTACAAAAAAAAATCACAGCGTTATAAACAAGATTTTAATATCACCTACAAATGAGCAAAAATTATTTATTCATACGTGATCAATGCAATTATTTACTCTTTTGTTGCCTTAAATTAAAATTTAATGTTATAAATCACTAAATTGTAATTGAAAAATCACCTATAATTTGAATATAAATATAAGGGAATTACTTCCAGCCTATTCAGTAGTTCTTTAGAAATCGTAAATCAAACAACTCTTCAATGGCGTTTAAAATAGTTACCATATTTATGGTCTTGTTTTTAATACAGGTCAGTGGATGAAAGTACTGGAACAATGCTTTTAATTAAGTAGTAGTGTTTAATAAAAAATGCATTTGAATTTTATAAAATTTAAACATTGTTTTGTTTATTTTGTTTTATTAAAAGATCGTTTTTGGTAAATCCATAGACTCTTCTAAATCCGTTGAATCTGCAGAAGAAAATGAGGCTATAACACCCAAACAATTACTTTTTATTTATGCCGCTGGCAGTTTTCTGGAATTAGTCGAAAAGTTTGGCGAAAAGGCAGCCGAATCAAGCCGTCAATTATTGAAAGACGATTCATTGCTGGCCAATGACCAAGCCGAAGTTCTAGAGTTTAAACAAAATTTAACCATGTTTGTGGAAAAATATGACGCCAACAAAGAAACAGAGCAAGATTGGGATATAATGGAAATTTATGGCGAAACTGTCGATCACTATTTGGAACTTCCTCAGAATGAATTAACACCGGAATCAACATTTATCTTGGATTTATTAAAAAAATATAAACATAAGGAACTAGAAACGGAATTTATTAAAGAATTTGATGAATTTGTGAAGAATTTCAAGCAATTGTTTGAGGAGTCAAAATCAGATTTGGGAGAGCCCGAGTTGCAGTGGTATGAGAAGTTCCAAACTTTAACAGATTTTGAGAAACGACTTGAAGCTTTTGGTGGATTTATAGAATTGGCTTAAGTTGGTAAAATGTAATTAGATATTAATGGATAAATAAAATAGTATTAAAGAAAATGATTTATGGTTAGAAGTGGGTGAGATTGTTATTATGAATAAGTACAAAGTTGGCTTTGGACAAGCCACGTCTATACATCTATATCTATATCTATATCTATATCTATATCTATATCTATATCTATATCTATATCTATATCTATATCTATATCTATATCTATATCTATATCTATATCTATATCTATATCTATATCTATATCTATATCTATATCTATATCTATATCTATATCTATATCTATATCTATATCTATATCTATATCTATATCTATATCTATATCTATATCTATATCTATATCTATATCTATATCTATATCTATATCTATATCTATATCTATATCTATATCTATATCTATATCTATATCTATATCTATATCTATATCTATATCTATATCTATATCTATATCTATATCTATATCTATATCTATATCTATATCTATATCTATATCTATATCTATATCTATATCTATATCTATATCTATATCTATATCTATATCTATATCTATATCTATATCTATATCTATATCTATATCTATATCTATATCTATATCTATATCTATATCTATATCTATATCTATATCTATATCTATATCTATATCTATATCTATATCTATATCTATATCTATATCTATATCTATATCTATATCTATATCTATATCTATATCTATATCTATATCTATATCTATATCTATATCTATATCTATATCTATATCTATATCTATATCTATATCTATATCTATATCTATATCTATATCTATATCTATATCTATATCTATATCTATATCTATATCTATATCTATATCTATATCTATATCTATATCT